>CM060838.1:27790000-29265000 GCA_030762175.1 Metallyticus violacea
GAATTACCAAACGTGGTTCACATACCGGGAAACGAGAATTTTTAACTTACTGTATTTTCATAGCCGATAGTAGTGAATTGAATCTTTGTTTTACTGGTATATTCGACTAGTTGCAACAAATCTTCATTTGAGAAATGTGATGAAGTCTATAGCCGAACATGGAATGATGTTAACCATACGTTCATCTGAAATACAGCTTGGGGGAGGAGAGGGGAGTGGAATAGAGACTGTGCTTAGTGACCGCGTAAACATTAAAATTTCTTACATAATTAAAAGGTCAAAGGAATCTGTTACACGGGTACCTAAAATAGTTTCAATATAGTATGTTTTCCCGGGAAACAAGACTTGGTCTTTAGAAGCCATGATAAAATGGAAAGCTGTTAACCAGGGCAATTGTGTGAAATTAGTAAAATACACTGCTATGACCCTCTATTAGTGGAGCACTTAGACTCTACACTTTTAGAGGGACTTTCTAATCGAATACAATATGATCTCATCAAAGCTATTGGTTCAAATGTTTAATCATCTCAACCCTTAAGCAAGAAATCAATGAGGTTAATATATGTAGAAAACGTTTTCTATTGTTCTACGTTATGTATATTATGTAGAAATACAAGAAAGATGTATTATATTCTGTGATAGAAGTAATGTCTGTCACATTCAATTTGTTGCAGAATTTATGAGACATTTCATATCAGAGTTCGAAAGTAACGAGCAGCGCCCGGAATTTAGGCAAAATGTCATTTTTGTTATAATCTGGGTGGATACATTTAAGAGCCAGATAGAAGTTACATTTTTCCGTACATTTGGGGTCTGTAGAGGCAATTTTTATTTTTCCTATTTTGACTTTTGTTGCCTATATTAAGGTTTAAAACTTTTTTCCCTTTTTGAATTGTTATGCATTTCTACTTCGATTATGTACGCATTTTAAAAAGAACATAAAGAATTTAAATATATCGAAGTGAAATATATATGTATATAAAAGTTAAATGGCATGTTCACCTCCAAAAATATCTATTGAGAAGCTTGTTATTTATTTATTTTAAGCAGTCAAAACTTTACTCCTAACACATTCACTTAAGCTCTTTAAATAGCAGAACTTTCATTAATGAAAGCAACGCACGGTTAGCTCGGGCGTACGAATGAGGATGAGGCAAGTACTGTAGCTTTGAATAGTCCTGGCGAATAACCTTGTATCGATCTGCGGAAAATAATTCTTGGAAATTTGTGGCGAGGTAACTTATTGCATAAATGTAACAAACAGTTGCGAGCGAGAAAGGTACAGATGTGCAATAAACCGTCTCTACAATGCGCTCAGTACAGAAGTAAGAGAGACACTAACCTGATTTCCCTATAAACGCATAAACAGAAAATGAACTCAACCAGAAACCACAGCTCATCTTTTGCTCATTCGCCATGACTATTCAAAACTACTTAACTTTGTCTTGATCAACATTCCCATGGTGTTCTGTTGTAATTGGTATGAGTCCTTCCGAAATAGCTTGTTTTAAATGTGCTTCAATCGGTTCAATGGAAGTAGAAAGTTCTTTATTCATAAAAAAAAAACCCTTTCTCTACAAGTGACTGACTATGACAATTGATACCTTGAAAAAACATCTTGTTGTTACTTGTAACCAAGAAAAGTGAGCTAAGTACTTTAATTGTGTGATAAAGAAAACGATTAAGTATCTTAAAATACTTATTTTCATTAATAATGAGTGATGTTACTCTGTTTTCACTTTTAATAAATGCCTACTTTAATTATGTTACTGCCTGTTTTCAGTATTTTAAGTTCCTTTTTGCCTGGCTATTTTAACTCAAATAAATGTCTGACTTCCGGGCTCTAGTAATGAGTAATTAATTGCACAATCACATGATGATGCGGATATGTGGTGAGAAATTTCAGAGCTGTTCAAGAATTAAAGCCCCAGTAACCAGAGGTCTTGTTTGGTCATTGTTAGGTGCCAGTTCTGAATCTCGTCAATCGAATAACTGAATAACTATTTTTATTTATAGTACTCTTAATATACTTGTGTTTTTTTTTTCAAGATCCCCAAAATGTTAAACATTTATAAACTAATATTCACAATGCCCTCTTTCAAATGTGTCCAACACGATGGTACTACCCACACTGTATGTAGGTACACAAATCAAGTTTGTTATGTTTTGTTTGTGTGTGTAGTGTAGTGTTAGAATAACCTGTTGAGATTATGGTTTTATGCCCTCTTAACAGTTTGTCAGTTTTATATTTCTGGTTTCCTTATATATACATTTAATATAATATTTTCTTTAACTAATGTGTTAACATACTTATTACTAATCAAGTGATATTCTTTAATGGCAAAAGAAAGTTTAAATTTTTTCATTTCAATCATAAACGCATATATTGCGAATTGTTTAAAAATATTAACAGTCATTTGGACTCTCGCTTTCAACATTATTCTAGGGTACTTGCTTCTTCTTCTTCTTCTTCTTCTTCTTCTTCTTCTTCTTCTTCTACCGGCAAAAGAAAACTGGGCATTCTAAATATTTTTCCTAAAACACATTTTCAAAGTCTGATAAGCAATCATGGAAAATTCTTTGACAGCACACGACTGAAAAATGAGGTCATATTTGTATAGTAGTGAAGAATTTCAAAATAAAAACCTTTGTGGGCTAACAATACTATTGTACACTAGCTCAAAGTTGTAATCAGAAGTACTCAGAAAAAAGGAGCAGTTCTTGAGCCAGTGGTGGCCAAATTGACTTCTCAAGAAAGAACAATCGTATATAAGTATTTTGTTGGAGAACTGTTACACGTAGTATGAAGAAACAATCTGAAATCTGTTTCGTTGTATCCTAAAAGTTAACACTATTTATTAATAAATCTCATTTTGTCCTGATGTTGATTATTATTTTTCCTAAAGGGTCACTGCACGCCACTGCTTGCATACAGCTTTTCACGTAGGTAGGTGCGAATTAAAGCGCTTGAGAAGTACTGAGTACTTAATTCGCTTTGACTGCATTGTTGTTATCACGATTTCTGTTGGTTACTGGTCACGTGCAACCTAAAGTATTGTTCAGTACTTTTTCTGTCTAACAGATGGCCTTGAATGCTGTAACGTTTGCTTTTGTAGTTTTTGCTGACAGATGACCTCAGTGTGTAAAATCTCTGCGTTTTTCTTTTTCTTTCCTTTTTAACAGAAAAGTTTCGTTAGTGGTTGCGCTAAGCAAATATCGTATATTCTTATTTGTTATCACAACCAAGCAAAAATCTTAATCAGGTTTGACGGCATCACCGGAGCATCCCGAATGCCAATACCAGTCGCATCTGTTCCGGTTTTTTTTATTATTATTAATTGGCTATAGGTTAGAATGCATACAGTTAGCCGACATTGTTTTGTCTCTGCATTTATCCTAAACACAAAAATGCGAACATGCACACGCGTGCATGCCCCTAGGCGAACTGAAACCCCGCAGTCACCCATGCCAAGAGCGAGCGTAACGTTCACAGGACTGATTTCTGCTCCTATTCTAATATGTAGATACAGGCTGTCCCACATAAAACCGGCAGCCTACTGTCTCACTATCATTCACGTAAAAGGCGCGTGCCGCTATAATTCATTATTTCCTATGTAAATATCTGAAAATATCTTGTGCAGTTGATCGTTCATCATTGAAAAAATGGGACCGATAATATGCATTTCTGACACTACACTCTCTGATTGAAGAGAAGATGGGCGTGCACATGCACAATATGTGAGTTATCCTGCGACCAATATCTGTAAATCCGTGAGTTAACATAACCAAAGAAGAGCATGGAATCCAAGAAACGATCGAAGATAGCAGCCAGTTGCAATAAGTAACTGTTTGTTTAGTTCTTTCAATTCTTGCAACACACTCACACAAAATGCTCGGAATTTGAGCTCTTAACCATAAGAATGCACGTAGTGCGGTATGTGCCAATTTACTAAGATAATCTCATCGATTTATTGGGGCTTCTCGTTATGTCCATGCGAATTCTGTCGAATACCGCCAGGGTCTTCACTGTCGGACGCTTATTCGCTTCACATTCACAACAGATCCTGTTGTCGATACAAGGACATTTCGCCTCAAGCATATATTATGTCTCCTTAATGGAGCGTGTCTAGTGTAAAATTTTGCAATATCAATTCGGTGTCCAACAAAAAACTGCACCATTTCTCTACAGCACTTCTACGATATTCTTCACTATTGCTGACGAACTCTAACAATTATGTAAACGGATCACAGTGTAGCCAAATTCTAAAAATGAGCGCAGTGAGGCATACCGGTTTTATGTGGGACACCCTGTATTATGCAGCAATATAGTCATAAACTGCTAGCGCCTTATTATGAGGCAGGAAGAGCTCAGCCGCAGAAAAATTTTCCGTTATGGTGTCTAACTGAAGTTAGGCCGTTGTTATGTCACCACTATACGTCAGTATACTTTTGCTTTCATGTTTTGTTGTACTTCTTAAACACTTAACCCTCTAGATTGCATTTAATTTAGTGGAACTTGATGTCATGCCTTATTAGAAAACCCACCACTTCATTCAAGTCTGTCGTCGATGACAATCACTCGTAAATACATATGGGATTTGAGAATTACGCATTCCATTCGGCACCGTAACAGAAATGTACCAAATATTAAAATCCATCTTACTGTCCCTAGAACGCATACGAGTACTACAGAAATAAGTTCGTTCGAAATAGAACTCATCCTCAATTAAAATGGCCTCTAAATACTTTTTCTTTAAAATTACCAACGGTCCTTATTTACGGATGCCTTTTTGGACACGATGACGTTAAATTCAGGTGTTTTTTATTTGGAAAAAGGGATCGAAATATCTCCGATAAAATGCCTGGCAGTGTTTTGCAGTTATGAATTTCGTATTCCATGGTATCACAAAGATAAACGTGCAAAACAAGCAGCGTAGTGAGGTTTAGGTTCTGCTTTAACTCGAAGAGCTAGGCAAAGCCTTTTCTTATTACATCTAATTGTTCCTAAGATCAGTATTGTAAGCTCGACCAGCACTTTTAAGGGGTGTTTTGTGTACTGAGAAATGTTTTTGTGTGCCAGCGTGGGAAATGCTATGTTCTCCACTGCAAATGTCACGCTCGGTCGATCACAATGCCAAGCTGTGGTTGTTAAGTCCACAGATGCCTTCTTTACATATTCATCGCCGTCCCGAATTCTTTTCTTCTCCAGCAGAACCGCACTGGCAATTACATCCTTATTAAATGCAGAAGATTGGTGCTTCACCTCCACTTCAGGCATATTAGAAAGTCATTTGTTGGGTTACTTTTTTCATTCCGATCGTAGTACCACGCCTCCCATCGCCTACCTTTTGTAACGCGATCTGCTTTACTTTAGCTTGTTAGCAAAAACCTTTCTTAAATCTAAATATATAAACTATGTAAATGTAATATACTGCAATTTAATACTTTCTTATGTTAATGGTTTGAAATTATGTGCCTCTGAGCGTAAAGTTTTTCTTACGAACAAACTAAAATAAAACCCTTCTAAAGATTTCGGATTTAGAGCAGAAAATAATTGGTGTCAGTGGTCGTGACATTGAATAGTTATGGTGAATGAAATGGTCTTATGTCCACAAATACCTTAAATCCATAGCTATTTAAGCAAATGTCTTGGAAGAAGTCTCTTCCGAAGTTTTTCGATCTTGAGAAGGCCTGCATTGATTATGCTCTAGACCAACGGTCCTCAAACTTTTCTTGATAGCAGATCCCCTTTGAAGTTTTATTACTGTCATAGAACTCTTAAGATTTCACTCAATATTTAAAATCCTACATTAACATATGCCGTTTATCATCTATTTACGAAATGTGTAGCTATAAATAATTAAATAAACAAATGCACATTTTTAGTATTTGCTTTTTTACTGTAATTTGTCTTTATACAGTAGTAATAATCATATTTTTATATTCAGAAAGTTATTAAACGGATTGAATATTAATATTAAATAGGGCGGGCACGTGGCGAGGTAACAGCAGGACAGGTGGGCGCAGATAACCACCATGTGGGACCCCTACACAGAACAGAGGAAGATGGTCAGACACATTTAAGGATCATCTCGGAGTTCATTAGTCAAACATCGCCCGCAATAGAAGTGAGTGGAGGGAGAAGGGACAAGGACTTAAAAAAGGGCTAGAAACTACAAAACAGTGTAATTTTTGCAGTAGAATTCCTAACTCACCAAAATGAGTTTTTCTCTCTAGCAGGAGGCGACATAATGGGTTCTTTCATTTCAATAATAACTAAGCACAGCATTACTCTTAAATTTAATTCCCGATGATAGGACCTGCCTCATTTCATTTACAAGCCGTGATATATCGTGTTTAAAGGAAGCAAATTTTCCAAGCTGCTTTATACTTCTCTTTTAGACAAATGAGTGCAGAGAATTATTTTTTCACACAAGTAAGTTTTTACGAAAGGCGCCGATACTTTCAAGACCTTCTTTGATAGTTCGGTAAAATCTGGGGCTCGCTTAATACTTTCTAATAAGCCTGAAGTCGACGTGAGCACCAATCTTCTGCATTTAATAAGGAAGTAATTATCATTGCTCTGCCACTGCGGCTCCAGCGGAGAAATGCAAATTAAATCACTAATGCCATTCCTTTCAGGACCTTAAAGTCAGCCTCTGAACCCTACTAAGGAGGATTATTGAACATACAGCAAGAGAAATAAGCATGTGCATTTAAAGTACATTTTATTTAAGAAAACGCATTACGTTCTGAGACACTATCTGAGGTACTAAAGAATATGCTAAAAATTTACTATCTAACTATAACAGTTAATAAAGAAATACATTGAACATTTATGAGATTTCCTGTACTGGCTACTGATATGTAAAAAAGTGGCGGGCATAAATCGGTTTTATTGGAATAAAGAGAAGTCGTGAACACTGTACAGGACGAAAAAGGCAAAAATTGAAGTGAACAACAGGTGTTTCAGAACCTGTTTATACAGTAGAATTTGATGCTACCACTGAAATGAAATGTACAGGTTTTTAGCATCATGCAGATGTTAAAAGTATAGCAAAGATTATAAGGATTGTCGTGTACTATTCCTTTTTATGGAAGAACTTTTCTTATTAAGTTAAAGTTACTAAATTTCAGTATGATCTGATCAGAGATATCCACAAATTGCTGACATCGCTGTTAATGCTATTAAAAATAGAAAAACACCAGGCACTGTTGCTCACACATTAGGAAAAATAGTGAAAGCCAAGAAAACTTTATATGAAAATACTTTGCACATATCATTAGCGCCAATTCAAATGATAGCATTTATGAAAGAATTCCTGACCATTCATCAATAAATCTACAATTATATTTAACTAAAATGGAATATTTCAAAGTATTTTGATTACATCGTAGGGCAGTAAGGGTCTTAAATTTATTATCTGCAGCCTTCCTATACTATGATTTAAGCTGGAGATATGATATACCATAACAATAGGCCGAAAAACTGGGAAAAGCAGGACGAGCTATAAAATCTTTTCAGAAGTGCCGTTGGCGAATCTGTTACTGTCCGGGAAAGAATCTAAACGGGCACTAGTGCGTTAAATTCAAATAAGATGCTGGTAACACCATCTAGGCTGACTTGATTCAATCTGCTATTTCATCCTCACTTGCTACAAGCATCATCCATTTTTTTTTAAAAAATTGATTTATTTTCACTTTGACTGCATTGGTCTTCTCGCGACGTCGGTGGATTGTGCTCTGAATACTGTAGGTGTAGGTCTGTAGGGATAAAAGAAATGAAATAAATAATGATGGCTCAAAAGAGCTCCGTGCTCTTGGCGCCTTAAAGTTATCTGGCTCTCACCTTCTCAGAGTAAGGAAAAACTAAAAAAAACTTACCCATGCAGCTTGACGTGACTGGGATTCACCGCCACGAGGTCGTTAAGGCGGCTGACTTGTGAGCGAAATGTCTGGGATTCCATTCCTACGAGGGCCGTTCTCCCTAACTGAAGTTTTTTTTTCCAGGTTTTCCTCAGTCCTCATAAATGGCAAATGGTGGGTAGGTACCCTAAACTTAGGATTGGAACACTTCCTTGCTTTATAAATAAATCCTTTTCCAGTTTATCATTCCATCTCGTGTGGCATCATTGTCCACATTGCCTGTTGCCTGTTACGCCTCAGCAGTTAAAACCAATGCTTTTTTTTTTTATATAAAAAAGGGGAGGTAGTTCGAAAAATGACAGCTAGGTGGTCATCGAAAAGTATAATATAAACAAAATATGGAAAAGGTGCCTCACACACGATAGCTGTTTGTGCATGACACCGAGATTACATATTATTCAAATGATAAATTAGAAATATTCAACAGAAACAAGGAATCTGACAAATATTTAAGAAAACATCGTATCTGTTGATAATCTGAAGCAGGATTATAGCAATGGTGGATAACAATACAGATCGGGAACTTTTAAGGAATTCTGCAGGCAATGAGGGTTTTTGTTTTCCTTACTTTCATTTTCAGTTTAATTTAAATTTACCCTTCGCTTCTATTGATAGCATAAACTTTGTTTTAAGTGAGAAACAAATCTTTCTTATATCACTCTCATATGTCGTAATTAAATAATTTAAAGTAAAAGGAAAGAAAAGAAATTGCTTGCGGACAATTAGATATTGACTGACGTCAAAACTTAATGGCTGTAACTATTATGCACACTCATAATTGCATGTTTGCAGTTAGGAAAAACGAACTGCTCTACACGTCTTCTCGAACGTGACAGTGGCATGATTCTTTTTATTTATATTTTAACCTCTCTAAATTTGCTACACTTTATATTTAGTTCGGAAAAAATCTATAAGAGCCCAAGCAGGCTGTGGTCCATTAGGGAGAACACCGTCTGTGGAATTCCTTTTTGTGAGAACAAAATTCCAGAATTAATGGAATAAATGAGCATCATCTTTTATTAGCCTCTCTCTTTTTATAATGCAGGAAAGTCGTGCTTGTTTCATTTCCTGCAGTTCACGGTGTTGTCTACACTTTTCACACAATCTTCAGAAACATTTTTTGTATTGTTATTTCTTAGTTCGAGGTGCTAATACAGGATTTGCCAACGGGTGCCAAAGTTCCTTCACTTGGAGGTGAGAAGTAGGAACTCGTTCTTTCTCGTTTTCTTTGTTCTTCTCGATTCCTTTTGTTTCATCATCCTGTCATATGTTCTTCTCTCTTTATTATTGCCATTGAGCTCTGTTTTATGCTGTCATACCATTCTTTGCTCCCCAAGTTGCCTTCTTCCCATTCACCCGGCAGACAACTATACCCTGCCGATGTAGGACTCCTGATTCAGTACTGGCCGATCAGGCCGGGTGTTGGCATGACAGTACCTAGCGGTAAGGTGACTTAATCAGGGGTTTATAATGTGACGGGTTATGTACGATACATTTTTCAGCTCTCACTTGTACACGGCCACAGCGCCCGTTGGATGAGAGACCAGTACGATCAACGTTCCCCGTTTATAGGGGCATCGGAAGCTCAGCCAGCCTCTGCTTGATTACAGTGTGTCTCGCATTGGCAATGTGTGTAGCCCGTGGCAAGGGTGCCCTATATGAGCGGTCCGATACAGTAGTGGCTGAATCAAAGTTCGTTGGGCCAGAATGGGAACTGCCTTTCTTTGGCAATTTGGGGTTTAAGGTGATTGATTCGGGCTACCCGAGTCAGACTGGCCTTGGTTGCTGTAGGGATCGTCAGGGCCTAAGATGTCTCTTGGCGGCCTGAACGATAGGCAACTTCGAGGCGCCCGTTCATTATACCGCTCAAGAGAGCTGACCAATCAGTTTAGAGAGGATTCTAAATTATCGTCGGATGACCTGGTTCTGATCGTAATCTAATCGATGATGTAGGGGATGTTAGTGATTTGATGTAGAATGTGGGGAAGAAACGCCTGCATAAGCCAAACACAGCCCTTAGGACTCTGTTTTGGACGCGTTGAAGCTTGGGACTGAGCCACCGCTTCCCAAGACAAGCTGTATAGAAACATCGCTGGGACTATCGATTAGTATATGCAGAGCTTGAGGGTAATGGACATGGTATTGCTGCAGAAGATGGGAAATGGAGATTAGAAAGTTCCATGTTCCCGTTGTACCTGATGTTCCACTTGGTTTTCCTCAGTCCTCATAAATGGCAAACGCCGGTGAGGTACCCTAAACGTAAGCCTGGAACGTTTCCTTCCTTAAAAAATAAAATCGTTCCCCAATTTGTCATTTCATCACATGTATAATTAGTGCCCACCGCCTGTGATTATGCCTTATAGTTAAAACAGTATTCAAAAAATAAAATAAAAAAATCATGGGAGTGAAAGATGAGCGTTTGGTCCAGAAGTAACCAAAAATATTTGGTAAAGGAAACCCAGCGGATCTCCTCCCCAAAGAGCTTGAGTCGCTTCTGGACGCTACTTGGCCCTCGAGTGAGGAGGAAATCATAGCTCTTCTCATAACTCGCGGACGAGGGCAAGGTATGCAGTAGAGGACGTGTAGTTTCTGTGACAGCAGAATCACATCATCGACGTGCTGGTATAACATAGTGCTTCTTTCCTCGGGGGAGAGAGAACACCGCCCTCCGGCACGATTTATCAGTCTCTCAGTGGAGAGTTCGCCCTCTATTTTCACCAGGAAGTGTTTAAAAGAAAGATGTAGGGGCGGAATAGTCCATCTCTGATGACCTTCAATGCAAGATCATCATGTCATGTTGTGAAGATTTTTTTTTAATCCCACATCCAGCAGCATTGCGGTCATCCTACATTTCTCTTGGAAACCCAAAGAGGTAGGCTCGATAATTCGCAGCAACTGCTGGGTGCTGGAGTGTACCCGAAGAGGTAGGCAGCGTAGTTAGTACATATATGTCGAAAGCTGCATAAGACACGTTTTTGGTCACACCTGTCACAAAACATGTGAACATAAACCCGTGTCACTGAAGACTTAGCAGCGACCTCTGCTTCCTTATAATCGGATTGTACGTCAAGTTTTTGTACGGAAAGAAAGAAAGCAAACAAGATTTTGCACAGGTTGAAGGGGAAATATAACCATGGCCTTTGAAGATCAAAGCTGATAGATCGCTCTATAGTTTAATTTTATTACACCATATCTAGGAGCATTTAAATGTAGTACAGGTTCTACCAGTTTCCAAGAGTTTGTGGCTCTGAACGTAAAAATGAAATCCGTTTGCTTATTAACGAGAATATTAAGGAATTCCTGGTTTAAATTGGAAAGGAAAAACCAGACTTTAAACATTTAGGTCAACGTTGGGATTCGAACTACGGATCTTTGGCTTTCGTGTCGAAACTCCAACCGACTGAGCTAACCTGTCCTTCTGCAAGCATGGAACCACCAACCTCTCTCCCGGAAACCTCCGTGAGGTTTTCTCTACTATGAAAGGTTTATTCTTTAAAAGGCGATTCGTATTGCTGTGCGTACTTTTGATAACCACCATCTGTGTTGGGGTTAATTTTATATATAAACGATTCTTTCACACCAGGTCCGAATTGCGGCCGCAACCCGAATTGTCTAATTCTTCTTTTCCAACTGACGTGGAAGATGCTTTTCTCAGACCTCAGGCAATGACGTTCTTTCCTTTTCTATTATTTTCGCTGTTCCTTTCCTCACATCTTCCGTCTCTCTTTTCTCTTTTTACACTCACAGTTGTATTCCATTGACTTCTTCTTTCTTCATTTGTATCCTACCATCTTTCAATTCTCCACTTCTCTTACATTCTTCTGTTCTTGTATTTTATCCCTCACATTTCTCTTACCTGATATCGTGCCTTCTTTCTCTTCATCTATTAACTCCATTTCTTAGTTTTAGTCTTCATTTTTTTTTCTAAAACATTGGCGCTATCATCAAATCCAAATGTTTGATCAGTTCTCCGTACTTGAAATAGGCACAACCGCCATTACCCATCTCAAGAAAACCCCAGAGGTAAAGGAACCATTTTCTAACGAGTTAATAGAACTGGATCTCCGCGTTTGAAGTTTGCCGCCGCTACACTTAATGATCGAGCATTCAAATGCGCGTTTAGATTGGTATCGATGCGAAAGAGAAGCGTAGGTGGTTGATGTGGGCCAAGTTGGAAGAGAGCGAGATAAGAACACACGATAGAGATTTTTGGAGTGGCTCTGCAAGTTCAGTGCCATAAAAGGTAAGAAACCGGTGCGTGTAGCATTCGCAGTCTTATTAACATACTCGGGACATTCCCCCCTTCACTGGAACAAAGGGTCGACGTGCAACAAAATATTCACTTTCTCACGCGCTGTCACTGACTGTAATAGGAAATGCAGCGATTAAAACGACTGATGTCTTACTGCTGCTGATCCCTTCCCCATCCTGAAATTCTTTTGAACACAACTGGTCTAGAGCATTTTTCCTGTTCTCTCTTTATTCGTCTTGTCTTTCGGCGTTTCTCCTGGATCTAATCTTTGTTTTTCGTCTTCTCTTGCTTTCGTTAATCTTGTTGAGGTTTGTTCAGCTGATTACAACTATCTGTCCTCTGATCAACTATTAATTTATTGACCTCTTCTAACCAGTTCTATTTAATTGGAAGTCCGGTGCTGATGGCTATGTCATTGACAGGTACTTTCTTTTGAACTTTTACTGCAGAAGTTTATTTCTCTAGGTTAACATTTTCTCGCCTTATCGACGTATTTTAATTTTTAACACGTTCTCTTAAAATTCTTTAAAGCAAAATTTGAGTATATATTAGCTTTCTAGAGGTAAACAAAATAAAAGAATTATAAATTAATGACTCTAAACTGTTGCTAAACCTCACCATTGGGACAAGATAGTTTTTATACTGTAGCAGAAATAAAAGTTCAGTAACCCTATTTCATTTGCATAGACCTAGCGATATAGCTGTACATTATATCCGCCAATCCTGTACGATGAGAGTACCTGGCTTCGAGAACCGGCCGATGAAGCGTTACGTAAGTGAATTCCGTAACCCGATACTCTTCTCATGGTGTGTGAAAAACGTGAACGGAAACTCTCTACGGGCGATTACGTTCTGGTACTCATTACCTATGCATAGAACTGCCGTCGTTTTGCATATCCAGTTATGGCGAGAGGTGTGGCCCTAGTGAAAAGGACAACTTCCGCCAGCAATTATCATTCTTCTCCTTCCGATGGTGGAATGGTAGTAGGCTCGTGAATGCTCGCTGAAAGTTGAAGTGTTCTTTGCCCACTCTCTTGTACTCTGCAGTTCCAAAATGAATCACATTTATAGAAAATTGCGATATGGTTCTTGTTTAGCACATGTGAGAAGTGGCTATCAGTACATTCCAGTCATCACAGCGCTTATTCAGTATGTGTTTGATAATTAATTCATTAAAAATCGTAATGTCGAATATAAATGACTGATGTCGGCGGTTATCTCACATAGACAGGAAGAGGTGTATAGTCTGCTCCATTGTTGATGTTTTCAACTGCCTTCCACAGTCAAATCTAACATAATATGCAGTTTTATCAAGGTTGCGAGGGTAAATCTGATGGTGGCAAGTTCTGGAAAAGCAGATGTTCCCGAGGAGCAAAAAAATGCCTCAGGTCTCTGCCCTTGAATGCGACAGGAACATGCAGCTGTTCACGCACGGCAGATGGCTCCCATGTAATATATAGAAGCCATCAGGACTTTACTACCTGCCATAAACAGTAATTACTCCAACGAAGTACAGGAAAGGGAAAGTAACGTGCATTGTTTCGTTTCTTACACAGGGCAACAGTTAGTTATGCTTAAGGCTGAAATTAACCTAAAAGCCTTGTTCCTGTAAACAAATGTATAACAACATATAGAACCAAACGATTAATTCGGTCGCTACTTGGTAAGTTACTTATATTCGTTACAATGTCTCATGAGATTTTATTTTAAACACAGCGCAAATACGGTGGCGTTCTAAAAGAGCCCGGCCTGGTCATTATTTTTCAACAGTCACCTTGTACGTAACAAATTTGAATACCTTCAGTAAAAATCAAAGTTGTCCAATTGTAAAAAGTATCTGTCTTAGCTTCAACCCCATCATTTGACGTGAATATTCGTCCAACTAGCCACCTTCAGGGTTGGGAACAAAAAGTAATCGCTGGGAACCTAAATCGCGAATATGGCGGAAGCACTAGGACGGGAAGATCTTGCGGTTTTGCAGCAACAATCCCTGAAGTGTGTGAAGGTGCATTATCGTGATGAAAGGACGGCTAGCTTGAGTGACATCCTTCAGTTGGTCCAGTAGTGAAGCGAATACTCCCCTGTGACGGTTTCTGCTCTTCTTGGGGTAGTCTAAGAGCAACACAACATGAGAATCCCATAAAAACATTGCCACGACTTTTCCTGTAGACGGAACCGTTGTTGCTTTCTTTGGTGCACTTTCACCTGTTGTCACCCACTGTTCGTCTCTGACCACTAGTGATGAATCCATGTTTCATCTACTATTATTGAACTTACTGGAATTGTTATTAATCTATTGCATGCCCCCCACGTTTTTCGTTATATATGTTTAAATTAATCACACAAAAGGTTCAGACAAACTATTGCATGCGCCCCACGTTTTACGTTTGGAAGAATTTTTCTAAATAAGTTTGAGATTGTGAATTTGCATGGGGTTATAAGTCTGCATTTGGTTAGCATGAATTATTTTATACCTTTTAGTTTATTTGTAATTATGAAAATAAAAACGTGTTTTTTTTAAAAAAAATATTTAAATTATATGGTTTCATTTCATGTATCATCAGTGTCCACTGCCTGTGGTGTCTCAGCAGTAAAAACTGGCGTTAAACACTATTAAAAAAAAGTTGATGAAGTTATTTTTCTAACATTGTACCAAATATTTAACATGTCTTTGTGGTTTTTTTCCCCAAGAGAAAGATGACAGTGCGCTCTAAGTAAGTTTCCTGTTTCTTTTATTGTATTTTTGATTGTGCAATATATTGGTTTAACGAATTTCGAAATTATTCATTTTCATTGTACTATGAAATTAAAAATAGATTACTGCATACATTGCACCTTTACTCATATGAAACATACTGTATTCATATGAGCAATATAGGCGCAAGAAGTTGCAGTATACATTATATTGCATGTTTGTGCTTGTATTATGTAAGATGATGTTCTGCCAGTCAATTATTTCACACTACAATTTATTCATTATTTCGAAGTTTATGACACAACTATACAGAATATATATTATCTTATATTGTTTCTAAAGAAGCACAACTCTCTAGGAAAACATGAGCATATTGATATGTTGACAGTGTATTTTTAGCCTTCATGAGTAGTCTTTTCGCTTTGGCTATAAGTGCCTGAGAACTAACTTGGGTTATCTTATAAAAGTTGACATTTATTAATGAATGAACTCCCTGATCACTTCGTTTACTTGCCCTTCTTATTATATTTTTGTAATCTTTTACTGGGATGGAGACGAATAGAAATAATAAAATAAAATTCCTAAAGAATTTTCTCTCAAACAGGCATGAGCTATCTATGACACGGAAGAAAAATCTGATGGAATTAATGTTGTTCATTTTACATAACTCTCTGCTTACCATGGCCGTAACACATAATGAAGTTCAGTTAGCTTCAATGTCAAGCAGGAAAGCGGAATGTACGTCAATAACCGGCTTAGAATGTAGGAATGATCAACATGATAGAAAATGAGATTGTTATAGAATTGGGATCCTTGGAAAGAAATGATAGAGATCTCTGTTCAACAATTCCTGGTTGTATTTCTAAAAAACTTGGGAATAATATTTCACAAATGACTTAAAATTACTGAGAATTGATGAATGAATTTCTGTTACCTATATGAAGTGGAAACTTGGAAGGTTTTATCCACATTTTCTGTGGAAGCCTTAACTTCACCCTATACTCTTTGTAATCCAAGTTTTGCAGTTTTCTGTGATATTTGAATGCTTATATACCGAAGTCCACAAGCAAATAGGTAAATATAATTAATTAAATGCCTTATCCTGAAACACAGACAGTTAATGTATTTTAGAGGCA
This sequence comes from Metallyticus violacea, assembly GCA_030762175.1. Taxonomy (NCBI): domain Eukaryota; kingdom Metazoa; phylum Arthropoda; class Insecta; order Mantodea; family Metallyticidae; genus Metallyticus; species Metallyticus violacea. Next base: position 27,806,010 of record CM060838.1, read on the forward strand.
CCAGCTGTTGAATCTTAATGAAATACAGATATTATTCTTGTAAATAGCAACATCCTTACATATACCGTTTGTATTTGATAAATTTAGTCTTGTAATTGTTCAGTTGATACATCAATGACTTCAAATAATATTTCCCAATCTAGCCAACATACTCCTATAAAATGCAATGTATAAAATGATTACAGTAAGTTAAAGTGAGCAACGCTGGACGCAACCGCGGGACCGGCCGGCAGCGCTATGTCGGCGGGGGCGGGGAGTATATTTCTCCTCCCTGGGCGAAGCTTTAGTGAGAGTTGAAATCTTGCGCAAGGAGCTCACGGCCAACGCAGCAGCCAGGCTCGCCGGCCGGGCGCACGCCGCTAAACCGTTGCGTGAAGAATCGTTCATCCTGTATTTGTATATAAAGTCTCGTTGACATGGAATGAAGGCACAATTTAGTAGATGAATCTGCACTTTACCTGGCATTTCTACGACTGTAAAATTACTAGAGGTCCCAGAATAGGTTTTGATGTGTGAATATAAAAGTATGGAGGTAAACTTTTCCTCTTACTTGAGCAAAATGAAGATGCTATTTAGAAAAGACATTTAAAATGTTTGAAATAAAAACATTATTGCAGTACTAGAAAGCTGAGAAGTTTTTATAATGTGGCAAATAAAAGGACATTATATGTGGTTTTAAATTATTTACATACAGTTCCTGTAACATAAATGCAAATAAAATAGTTGCAACATAATATTACTACGCAAATTTTGCAATTAGGATGCTCAATTTTTACATCCTTATCGTATGTACTAAAAACGAGAAAGCCAAATTAATAAAGGTTTAGCTATCAATAATTCCTATTTGCTCTTTCTATTACTTAGTTGGGATTAATAGTAAAGAATATGTGATTTGATGATTTTTAAATAGCTCATTTTTAGATAAGATACATTCCTAGGGTAACTGGTAAAAGAATATGCAAACGTATCAAATGTCACTGTGATTTGAAAATATAGAATTGTCATACATTTTGCGACATTTCTCTTGCATTTGATCTCTAGTTGCATAGTTAGTATTGTATCTGTTAATTTTGCGGGACTCTGCAGTAGTATTTTTATACATTCTTTTTCCTGTGAGTGACATACCTACTTGTGCTGAAATATACAATACTGTAAGCTTTAACATTTGTTTTGTTTCTTTTCAGGTAAGTAAGTTGTGGGAGAAATGCTGTGAAAAAAAGAGGTATCGTGCTAAAGCTATCATTTCACTATCTGCAGTGCTTATAATGTTTTAGACGCTAAGTTAAATGCAACTTGTTAAGCTGTAGACTGGCACATAGTGGAGAGATGTATTTATGTTAAAGCACATGCCAGGTGTTAAAGAACTACAGCACAATAATTTAAGAGATTGGAGAGGAGTCTTAGCCAAGAAGTCTTAAGGTTCGTTAAGAGAAAATTAGAAATTAAAGTCACGTTAAAGCGAAACGGAGTAAAATTTTGCGTTTGAATGTTTTCAGTCTTGCTTTTCGGGTCAGGATATTCTGATTTTCAATAACTCAGCGCCAGCATAAAGATTTAGTGCTATGAAAATTGTAAAATCTTGGACTAATCATATTGCAATATGCACTGAACCCGGCTAACTGCTTTCTTCGTTATATGTTAGCTCAGTCAAGAGAGAGTTCTATCTGATTATAAGGCGACAGACTGCGGTTACGATCATAGATTCGAGCCCTGCAGGCTAGGTTGTGTACTAGGTTTATGCTGAAGTGTGCTAATACATAAGGTGCAAAATGGAGAGGGAGTAATAAACGTACTAACAATTATCCGCTTTTGCTTGACGTCAGCATCATACCAATTGCGGCAAAAATACATTAACTTCCCTCCGTTATTGTGTGGTATGATTTCAAACGGAAGCTTCATAGCTAGTGAAATACAGGTTCTTTAGAAACTTAATGCAATAATTTTAATATCTGAACAGGCAGACCGCAGCTTCCCTATCTCAAATTCCTCTATATACAATATCCTTCTACAATGCTGAAAAGTTTGCGATATATTTCTTTAACACCCTGTATAATATGTTCGTAATAAGATACCAGGATAAGGCGAGCAACAAATGCAAGGAATTAACCTAGCGCTGATTGAGCTTTATTCCAAACTTTTTTCTCAGCTAAAGGATGTGGGATAGTTTTAGCACTGCTGTTTCTAGGTTTCTAGGTACCTGTTTCTAGGTATGTAGGTCACAAATAATTCCCTCTTCATAAACGTCGGTTTCGGAGTAGCTGAATAAAAAGGTAATGCTTTTTTCAATGATTAGGAAATGTAAATCTGCAATTAACCTATTAAATTAACGAGGAAAAGAGTGCAGTAATATCATTTGCAAATGTCACAATTCTGAAGGTATATAAAATAATACAAGATGGATAACAAATCAGAAAATCATAAAGTGGCTTATGTTATCTGAAAAAAAGTATATAACGATATAAAAATTAGTTGTGCTCAAGGTGGAAAGTGATATCAAATGTTAGTAAAAACCGGAACATTGCTCTTGATAGAGTAGAAATATAAACGTGCTGAAACATGCAGTTAATCGTCCCTTTTAGGTTCCAGAACATTTTATCCTGAAAAAGATATTCCGACACTTAATCGTAACTGGCAAGTATAGCTTGTTGACTGGATAGTTAGCAATTATTTTTCCTTAAGCCTAATTACATGGTAGATGCAACACCTTGATCGAGGACACAACTCTGCTACTTTTGCTAAATATATTAATTTTGTAGGTATTCGGACTAAACGTCTTGGCATTTTAGCTTAATGTGGGTTTCGAAATTGTCCTATTAATGATGGAATTCTATTGCCGGCAAACACGGTAATTATATACGCCGAGTCTGTCTTGGGATACGAACTGGAAATTTTGCCATTTACATTCAAGACGTTCTACGAGAGAGAGGCAGTTGCAAGTGAAATCCTTGTGCAGCTCCAACAATACAACAGGTGTTTTCCTGTCTTGGCTGTCTTCTGCAGTTCTGGGAAAGGCACGCTATGTCTTGTTTACCTTGGCGAGCCAATCCCACTTGTGCTTTACTTAGGCATGGTGACCAACTTTGGTTAAGAAGAAACGAGTGACATAGTTCTATCCTGATGTTTTTAATTCATTGTGTGTATCTGTGAGTCCCCTCCCTTTTTTCTCCCCTTGCCGGTTTATCAGTGTCGGAAAGCTGTAATAAACGAAAAAGCTAATAGTATTTCTCCATATTTCGTGATACATTGTTTTTGTAATTGAAAAAATCATGGACATGGTTTCAAAAAGTGAAAACACCAATGAAATTACACAAATTAGATTGTTATTAAAACTTATATGTTATTTTTTAATCGCCATTCTTCATTACGGATGCATCACTACATAATGTATGCATATCATGATAGAGTTTCATAGCACACAATTGCCAATATTTAATGTCACTTAAAGTGTAAAATGCCCATATTCGTGGCTTTCTTAACAGAAAAATACTATTAGGAAATTTATTCGCAATTTTTATGGTGATATAAATAATGATTATTAGTTTTCTGTAGTCTACATAAGATTGTTGTTGTTGTTTTGAAACATATGAATGAACTGTGTGTCAACTAATAAGGTCATGTTTAGCGCACAAAACATAACTTAATACAGGTCTTTCATTTCAAAACTTTCCAGTTCTGAATCATAATTAATTTAAAATGATTTGAGTTAAAAACAGGTCAGTTTAGATATGGGGGAAGTGTAAAACAAATGTTGATTACATTTTAGGCTTGCCTGCCCTGCTCCAAATTTCAAATCCTGCATTATGCTATTTAAATTTAAAAGGGCTCTCAATTATCTTCATTTCTTGTCTTTCCTAACTGGCAACCCGAATTATTGTTATCTTTGTTTACAGAATAATAAATCAGTTTAGTATGAAACACAATTATCTTCGGAGCTAGTATTACGATTATAAATTGTATAGATACTTTTACTAATCCAGGTACATTCTGTTCTTTCTTGTAGGGTGTATATTTTAAAACAATTTATTAACAAAACACAACAACTACAACAATGCTTAATCATTTTATAGTATTATTCTGTCAAGGTACCCAGTTAACGACAGAAAACAAATGCATTTATAACAATTAAATCCTCTTTCAAATTTAAGTATGTAATGCATGGATGGATTTGATATTTCAAATAGGGGATGACTGGGGTTGAGGGAGGTGAAACCTAAAATGTAATCAATATTCCTTTTATACTTCCCCATCAGTCCTCTACATTGAAGACATATATATATATATATATATATATGATGTTTTAACAACGACACAGAGGATGCAGTAGTAATTCTACAAACTTGCCTCTGCAAAATATAAGTGTGTAATATGTAAGTATCCCAAATTAGTCAACAATGCCTTACTAAGCAGTCAATATAGGAATGATATTGCCTTTTCAAATACTCTTTAGAAACACATCTTTATAAGCTTTTGATTTAATACTTAATAATATTTCAATATATTCAATTGGTTTACTCAACTAAGTACATTATCAACTGTGCCAAGTATTTTGAATTCCGTTTTGTCTTCATTTATTTTCCGGGAAAAGGCTCTTAGTTTTAAGCAAAATAGTCTAACTTTTCCCCCCTGGTTTTTTATATGCATTTGTAGAAAGATGGCATCGCCCGCATATACAGCTGAAAAGGCACTAATTGGGCGAAATTTCATTGCGTCTTTTGGTGATAGACTTTATGACTTTATATATATATATATATATATATATATATATATATATATATATATCTTGTCAGAGAAGGGCAGCTATCCAAGACAGCTGCAGGTAAATCATTGCAGTCATTTTTAGTTCATTTATGTAAGGAAATATTCCTATATCCATTCTTTGTTGCTTACATTTGATTTTGAAACTATGGTCCTTCCTATCACAGTATGTTGTTTTTCTAATCTAGTTGTGATATCCCTCCACGCATTTCATTTTGTTTTCGCTTTGTAAAGGGTCATCGAGAAGTCACTCCGTAGCCATTGTGTAGCCGAGATTTCACTACGGAAGCAATTTCGGGTGGCAACATTAACCGAGCGCTGAGCGCACATTCATTGTGTTCACAACATCCAAAGCAAGCGGAACTTGCCAAACCTTAACAATGGGCATATTACCTTCTAAAATCCGTTTCGAAGGAAGGAATATCAGAAATGTAGGAGTGCAGCTTTTTCCTGTGTGGTGCACATCACCCGAGTGCGGAGGAACTAGTCGATGACCCATTACAATGAAGTTGTGCTTGGTATTTTACGTCTGCTAGCGATTCTCATCCCTAATTCTTTTATGCTTTAGTCCCCATAGTTTTTTTAACTTTTATGAATTTTATGAATGTTTTCCGGATATTTATTTGACATAACCTGTATGACTTCACAAGCTACTCCATACTGCATTAATGGCCGAACTAATGATAAATAAGCTATTTCCTTCGATTTTGAACTACTTGTGTGCATTTCACTTTTTAAAATTGTGTTCTTTAAAAAAAAAAAAAAACATTTTTTTCATAAAACTTGTCAAAAGCAGATTTTCAGAGAGGATTTCAACCCAAAGGCCAGGAGAATGAAATATTGTGAAACGTTTATCTCAAAAGCGGGTTTGCGATTACAGTTGAAAGCATGGCAAGATGTCTGTGCTGATTCGGCCCCGTTGCTGCCAACAATTTAAACTGCAAACATTTAACCGACTCTCGCATTTCTCGTCACTAAAGCTAATTGAAGAAAAATAACGTTTTGTGTTTTTCAATATACGTAATATCTAGAGAACGCTTTTTTTTTTGTCAAAAAACTTATTGATATTAATAGTTACAGTCATTAACTGTACAGAATTGCAAGTTCACCCTCCATCATTTGCTACAATACAAAAAAAAAAAAAAGTTTTAACGCTCTTTGAAGACTCTTTCAGTTGTAATGTAATATCTTTATGGTAACCATACTTGCCTCCTAAACCCAAGATCGCGGGTTCACTCCCCGGCCAGGATCGATGGATTTTTTTTCGGCGTAAAAATCCTAAATATGGCTTCCTTCGGAAGGGAAGTAAAGCCATGGGTCCCATGTCGTAGATTTACGGCACTAAAAGAACCTCAAGCCTGCAAGAAGAAGCCTCTGAGCAAAATTTGTCGGTCGTTTCAAGCCCTGAATTGAATGGGACGCTGATGACCCGAGATGTTAAAGAGCGTCCGTAAATAAACCAAATCAACAAATCTAGGTAGAAATGTAAAAGCTCTTGAAATCGTGGGACTCCATCTCAGTTATAATGAGTAATTTCTTCTTACCAGTTTGACGAATTAATGCGGCTCAGTCCTGCTTGTGTTCAATTGGTCATGCTTGGATTTTCTTCTGACTATGTTTGACTATGCCTGGTAGCAAGAATTTGTGATTTGTGATCAACGGTCAATAAACTGACATAATTTTGAAGGACAGCATTCTCATGACAGCAAAATTACTATTTTTGTTTTGACTAGTGCATGTATCGGAGTATATACAGAATGCAGCAGAAACAATGCCCCATTTTAAATCGTGCGCTATTGTTCGTCACAGCTTTTTAGAGAGCTGATGTTTGTACCATTGCGCAGTACAGTTCAAAGCATTTTCTGTACTCCATATTACATGAACTTTGGCTACTCGCTCCGCTGCACATACTTGGCAATCAGTAGGGGGCGCAGGTTGAATGAACATGGTGCGTTTGCAGTTGAAACGTTTTTCATGTGTGGTGATTGTGTCGTAAGAATGCAGATTTTGTTTTGGCGACATTTCGACATCGGTTGGAATGGACAAGGTCCGTCACGGAAGGCGATTATGAGATGGATCAGACATCTGCTTGAAACAAGAAGCCAACTGGTGGGTCACTTGCGGTTCGTACTCCATAAACATGGCAACAGTAAGAGCTGCTTTAGAGTAATGTTCAACGCATTCGCAAGTCCTTAACATATCGGATAGTAATGTGCGTCGGATGAATGCCGATGAACTGATCGCGTTGGAATTTGCTTTAAAGCTGCTCTTACTGTTGTCTTGTTTATGGAGTACAAGCCGTAGGTGACCTACCAAGTGGTTTCTTGTTTGTGCCGAAACAAAAGCTGCGTTCTTATGACTCAATGACCGCATTTGAAAAAAGTTTCAATTCCAAACGCGCCATATTCATTCAACATGCACCCCATACTGACTGTCAAGTAGTACTGTGCAACGGAGCGAATTGCTAAGGTCATGTAACATGGCGTACAGAAAATGCTTTGAACTGCACTGCGCAATGGTACAAACATCATCTCTCTAAGAAGCCGCGACCAACAACAACGCACGATTTAAAATAGATCATTATTTCTGCCGCACTCTGTAGTAAGACGTTTACCAGTAAGATCGAGATAGTTTTGCTTCATACACAGAAGATCGTGGCATTTATTCGTTTCTACAGTGACAATGAACCCATTTTCTCTCTCTCAATTATTAAAACCAAGTTGAGGTATGTCATTGGTAATTTTTTTTTTTTTTGAGTAGTGTTTAACGCCCGTTTTTACTACTGAGGCACCACAGGCGGTGGACACTGATGATACATGAAATGAAATGATAAATTGGGAAAGGATATTTTTTTTAAGGAAGGGAGCGTTCCAGGCCTAAGTTTAGGTACCTCCCCGGCATTTGCCAGTTATGAAGACTGAGGAAAACCTGGAAAAAACCCCAGTCAGGGAGGACGGTCCTGGCGGGATTCGAACCGCAGACCTCCCGCTCACGAGTCCGTGCCTTAACGACCTCGGCCACCCGTGGCGGTTTCATTGGTAATGATATCATTGAATTTTTATTCCATCTATTTATCACAAATCATTGTTGATTATTAAAACTTGGAGGGAAATCGCAATGCATAGACTTAATCCACTTTACGTAATAAATACATTGTACCGTAAAGAGTTGTAACTGTATATTTATGATGACTTAACTCTCTTTACCCACAATAACTGACCGAATTCTTGCTGTGCATCGAAAAACACAATGCATTATCTCAGTTTGTATGGACTATTTTATAATCTTTACACATTTGGACATGAAATCATCACATGTACTTCATTTACCCATTTTACATATAACTGTCTTCACTCATCCGCCCGAATTTTTTTCCCATATACAGCATATATTTTGTTTGTGTTGAAATAGCTACGTGTTTTAAGTTGAAATTGTTTAGTGAACTGGGATATTGAAGATGAGCAGTGGTGCATCAAGCTACAGAGAAGTGGAGGAAAGTATATCACTATCGTGTTGTATTTTCTGGAAGCTTTGGTTGGAGGAGATCTCAATGTTAGGCGAGGCCCAGCAAAAACTTTCTACTAATCATACAGTTTTATGTATGTGTGTGCATGTCTGTACTCATTTTAACCAAGCATTAGATTTAATTTATTACTTCTCGTACATTTGTGTTTAATGTTCGCGGTTTTATTTTGTAAGCTGTGACTCTTTCATGATTTCTGGATGAAACCCAAAATCTATAGTAATTAGCCCCTTCCGTTTATTCATCAGCGATACGATTTATCTCGTGCATTCTTGACCTATAACAATATGTTCGTATTTCTTCTGTTTCGCCGATCGCACGTAGTGTCGTGACTTTACGGACCTTGAGCGAGTTTTGTGGCTTCCGCTCAGCTGCCACTTCTGCCGGTAAAATGTATTGTACTAAATATTTAGTAAATGGCATAGCGATTCCTGTGCATTGAAATAAATTATCTATGCTTTTTCATTCATGTAATGATGAATGTATAATATTAATAGTAAGAAGACAACATAGTGGCAAAAGAACTCAAACCGAGGATTTGAAGAAACATGCAAGTGCGTTTATGACCGCCTCCAAGGAAAAACACAGGTAAGAGATGTTTGGCAACACCGGGGAATCAAACTCAATCTCCGGCGTTACGGCTGCTACGGTTGAAAATCTTGCGGTTTACTTGAATTACATACCACCGAAAACAAAAAGAAAGCGTGATTCCGTTGTTTCTTCCTCGATCTCGCAATGATTGGCGACCTTGCGGATGTTTCGGACAGGATAATCATAATCATCAACTCGTCCTGGAGCTTAATTTAGACTTGTCTGACGGCAGGTAGCTGTGATTTGCGGCTGTTTAGCGTGAGAAACGTTCATTGCACTATTAAGCAATGACGCATGCTCTTTATCATGTGAGCCGTTATTATACTGTTAGTTTTAATGGAAATATTGTGAGGTTGTAAACCATGTTAAGTGAAGACCTGATGGTTGAAGTATCTAAATATTGATAATCCTGTAAAAAACAAGTACTACGGCTCAAGGCATTAATATCATCCATTTTTTTTTATTCCCATTTTATATTCTGCAAATCTAGTGTTCAATTTCCTTTTTTTTTTCTGTTAGAAAAGAAAATATTATAGAATATCTGTATATTTGTCAGTTTATATACTGATTTATTCAAATTCATCAACCTTCCAAAGTGGGTGACCAATAGAATCCAGAAGAGTAAACAGAAAAAAAAAATCTTCATCCTTTTTAGCCACTACAGCTAAAATATTAGGCATTTTTAAAGTAAAGATAAAAAGGTAATATCCGAAGAAAGTATTTTAGTGTATTAATAAGGATTTGTTGTATAATATAGCATTTACATCTCAGTCAATGTAACTGATGCTGTGTGCAACTTGAATGGAACCCTCCAGCCGTGAACAGGAGCTCCTGAACTGACGAATTGATGACAGGAACACGTTCATAGATCATCCAGTTGTTGCGGTTGCGTTTATGTCTCTAAAACTATACCTTTATTCATCCTTCTGGTGATAGCAACTATGTCCGCACTTCTTGTTGAATTTTTTTTGAGATATGCATTGAACTTCCTCGTACACATTGCAACATTATCGCTTCAGAATTCGTATCTGCAGGCGGTTGTTGCGCAGGAAATTCATTGTGCGGCAATATGCACTTTGTCACCTGTCAAAATTAACAGCAGTTAATTCTTTGCTTTCCTGATTGTTGCATGCATTTGATTTTTCAGTATCGCCATAGTATATGTGCAGTGAAATAAAAAGAGTGCAGTAGAACCTTCTTAACCAAACCGACGAGGGCAGAGGTGATTTTGGTTAAACTGTAAATTCTAGAAATCTCATATATTTTAAAGGGGAAAAAACTCTTATTAAAATATCTTTGTAGTCATCAAATACTCTAAACGTTCCTTCAGTATCACGATATTATTAAAAGGGTAATCAGATATTTTTATACAAATTTCACTTTTGAAATGTTTCCTACCTGACCTTATAACACTACTTGACATTTCAATTAATAACGTAGCTTAACATTGTATGTAATGCTTCAAACTGCATGTTTGTCGATTGAGCATGTATGTGCTCAGTGCTATTGTAAATATGAGCGAACAAAAGATTGCCTTTCTCTGAAACTGCCAGCCCTATTGGAAAAATGTAAGCTGCCTTCAGAGAGTGGACGTTCAAGCACTAACGGTTCATTGTATTGTATCTGCCAAGGAGTCGGAAATCTGTAAAATAGTTCCCTGAATCCTCAAATTAAGTGCACTTTCTTGCAGGTATATTGCGGTTACAAAATAATAATAGTAATAGTGGTAATAGTAAAGCAAATAAAATAAAAGGCATCTGGGTTTCCGCTGATCGAAGTTTGGATAAACGGGAATGAACTATATTTCCCTGTCTTTATGTGTATCTCAATAATGCTGAGCAAACATTTGACTTTTAAAACATATATGATGTTACGAAGCCATCCCACCAATTTAACTCGATCTTAAGATAATTTCTAGTTTTCTTCTTCAATAGTTGGTCATATTATGAAGAATAGTAATGAACAATCCCGCATTGGCATATGCATTACAAATACATGCAGCTGAAACTTTGGGTTTATTATTATTATTATTATTATTATTATTATTATTATTATTATTATTATTATTATTATTTATTATTATTTTTTCATCTTTCCAAAGTTACCCCATTGCTTAGACCGGAAAGATCGTTAAAGCAACTACAAGAAACTGCATAAACGGTATTTATTAACGCATAATTTGTACACCCTATAGCAAAGATTAATTTCTTAAACGGCGATTAATGAAATGGCTGTCGGTAAGTTTTCTTTCTCAAAGGGAGAAAGACTTCTGAAAATGTGAAACACTAACTTTTCCCAACCGGAACCGAATTCAGATCTGCGGAACAGCTGTCACTGAAGCTACAGAGTAACACTATTTTTTTTATTTGGTTTATTTAAGGATATTTTTAATATTAAAGGTCATTAGCGTCCAATTCAATTCAGGGCTTGAAACAGAATTAAATATTGCTCATAGGCATCCTCTTTCAAACTTGCGGTTCTCTTACATGCCACAAATCTATGACGTGGAACCCACGGCTTTACTTCTCTTTCGAAGGAAGCCATACTTAGGACTGTTATACCCTAAAAATCTATTGACATAGGGCGGGTTTGAACCCACAACTTTGGGTAAATTTGGTTACCACTAGACCACCAAAACAGATATGCTGCATTCTGGAAACTTTTATCTTGAGAGAGTATTAAAAATCCACAAAAATAGTGTCCATATGTATACTGAATTAAAGAGTGAGCGGATATATATATATATATATATATATATATATAACTTTTTTTTGATTGATTTATTTATGGACGCTCTTTAACATCTGAGGTCATCAGCGTCCCATTCAACTCAGGGCGTGAAACGGCCGACAAATTTTGCTCAGAGGCCTCTTCTTTCAGGCTTGAGGTTCTTTTTCGTGCCGTAAATGTACGACACGGGACCCTCGGCTTTACTTCGGCTTTACTTCCCTTCCGAAGGAAGCCATACTTAGGATTTTTACGCCCGAAAAAATCCATCGATCCTGGCCGGGTTCGAACACGCGTTTTGGGTGTAGGAGGCAAGTATGGTAACCACTACACCACCAGGACCGACCGGATAACACCATATAGTAACACCATATATAACACCAACATATAGTAATTTGGAGTATAATATATAAATGGTCTTAAAAACTATCCTTGCACTCTTAGATATCATCTTTTAAAAGTAGTTTAGAAAAGTTCAATGTGCCATGTAACAACAGAAGAAAACTGGGAAAAGGAAAAACTAGCGTTGTTGCTTGCAGTGAAAGTAATAACACGTCATTGTATTAAATCGAAAATTTCCTCGGTTTTGTTGTATTTGCTAACAAATACCGGACTACTACACACAAAGCCACAGTAATAACATTAAATGGGAATAAACATTTAATACATATAATAGGGGTGTTATTGAACGCATTCGTCAAAATGGGCACAAACATTTTCAAGTAATGTTCCGATTTTGACACAGATTTACTGTCGTTGGTCTCATGATGTCATACATTACATTCAATACATTAAATCCAGTTTTTCTAATAGTAATACTTCCCGCTATCATCTCAGTAGAGTTCTCCATTAGTTTTTATATGTGTAAGTTCTGAAAGACCACCTGAAGTCAATGGGCCTACTGAACATTTATCTGCTTAGAAGTGTAGGTTTCACATTCATGAATTTCCCCTCATTCAACTTTTCTGATGGACTTGATTTAACTGTATCTCTTTCATTGCATTTCCGAAGAATTCTGTTAGCAAAACTGAAACTTTTTGCAGCATCTATAACTCCTCCTAACTTACCAGTTTCCATCGACTGTCTCAGATCCTCAGTGGTACATTTTTGCTAGTAGATTTTTACAGGGTTTGCCCATTTTGTTCATATATGCAAGTAGTTGTTAATTTGGTTTTTATTTAAGGACGCTCTTTAACACCTCAGGTCATTCAATTCAAGGCGTGAAACGGCAGATAAGTTTTGCTCTCTTCTTTTAGCTTGAGGTTATTTTACATGCCGTAAATCTACGAAACGGGACCCATGGCTTTACTTCCCTTGCAAAGGGAGTCATCCATCGATTCTGGCCGGGATTGAACCCGCGTTCTTGGGTTTAGGAGGCAAGTATGGTTACCACTGTACCACCAGGACCGACTGTGGAAGAAGCGTAAGAAATACATCATTACGATATGTACGTGTCTCTAAACAGCAGCTTTTCACACACTTTGACGAGCAAGATAATTTTCATAATGTAAAAGCAACTGTAGTAACTCATAAGGTGTTGTCATTATCGAGATATTCCAAAACTAAGAGCTAACATAATGGCGTTGTGTTAGTACCTTCTCTTAGCCCACTAAACTCTAAAGTAGGTCGTAATTAACTCATTGCAATTCCTTTTGTATTGTGTGATCTAACTGCACTCAGGGGCATACGTGCGCTCATTATCTTGGAGGCGGTGTTGGAACCCACGACCTTTATTCCTGCCGTCGCTAAAGCGCACTACCGGGGTCGCGCTTTTTCTCACCTGTGCAATGAAACTAGACCCTTGATTAAGGAAGACGTAGAACGATTTTCTTCCAAGTCAGTTTTCTCCAAGCACGCATCTAACATTAAAGCATTTAAAAGTGGTGGGAGATATTGTTAGGGAAGTCTGTTGTTGGGACTAATAAAGGGTTATTAATAAACTCTTTAATCATGTCGTGCACTACTCGGGCATCTTAGTTATGTGCATCGCTGAGGGATATCCATAGAGTTTTAGTGGTTCCCGATGTTCCAGACAGTTGTAGTGGATATATCTTGTACATTTAAACTTTCACAATAGTTACTTGCTTTCTATAATTTATATCGGGAAAACATTTAAAACAGACTCGAAAATGTTCTGATATTTTGTAAAAGTTCTGTTTGAAATTCTCTATCTGAAACTCAGTTCATTAGTTTTAAAACAAAATAAAAAATTAAAATATTCACTGTATTAAAAGACCTAAAACATTTGTATTTAATGGCAATTCTTTCTGAGATGATACATTGCCAATGCGGCCTGCATGGTCCTGTGATCTGGTATCATGCATTCGTGACTTTCCAGAAATTTATCTAGAAGTATGCCGTTGGGTTCTTATAGACCGCGACATTTCCAGCAAGCCCTAAGATTAGCTGTACTACTACTACTACTACTGCTACTGCTACTGCTACTGCTGCTGCTGCTGCTGCTACTGCTACTGCTACTGCTACTGCTGCTGCTGCTGCTACTGCTAATGCTACTGCTACTGCTGCTGCTGCTGCTGCTGCTGCTGCTACTGCTACTGCTGCTGCTGCTACTGCTACTGCTGCTGCTGCTGCTGCTACTGCTACTGCTGCTGCTACTGCTACTGCTGCTGCTGCTGCTGCTGCTGCTACTGCTACTGCTACTGCTACTACTACTACTACTACTGTTACTACTACTACTACTACTACTACTACTACTACTACTACTACTACTACTACTGCTACTGCTACTGCTACTGCTACTGCTGCTGCAGCTGCGTTTCTACAGAAACCACGTGTGAAGTGAAAAGAAATTATTTTTCTTTGTCTTCACGCCTAGGGAGAAAGGTAGTGGAAGAATAAATAAATTAAAAGAGGAATAAGTTCAGTCCTTTCCTTTCAGAGAAAGATGATAGAAAAAAAGAGGGAAGAAAGGGCTCATATTCTTTGTCTTCTATTCACATTTCCTTTATGTGTCATTCTTGTTAAGAAAAAAGCTGGAAACATCTGAAATACCAAATATGTTTGATAATGGGTGCAGTGTTTACAAGTGTAAACTTTATGCATGTCTGTACACTCTTGCTCTCCTTTAAATGCTGGACATCCCTGAGCAAAGAATTGGCATAGTATAGAGAGAGAGACCAGCCCTCCATTTTCATGCGATTTGCTTATCTGACTCCTTTCGTTTTCACACAAATATTGCCAAGTTCAAGAAACCATGACGCAGATTACCGTGAGATTTAGCTTCGCTCGGCACTAGCAGACGTGGCGATAGGTTAGATTCGTGACGTAGGTGACCATTTACTACAAAATACTAGCTGTAATATCACTTTTTTCTCAGAACTGCAGCTAACTGCATCTCTGCAGAATCTTCTGAAAGCTTTAGGATCTTTTTTGGACAATGCATGTTAAGAGGACAGAGAAAAGTGCCTGCAGATGTAGCACGCAAATTTAAAATGTGCATTAATATTAAAATTGGTCAGTTTCTTCGCAAAACAGTGAATGTGATGTTCATAAAAATCGAACTGACGAAATGCTTAAAATACCAAGGAAGAATGAATAGCATATAGGAAAGTGCTAGATGCTAAAATAGTATTTACTTTTTTAAAACTAACATAAATTCTCAACTGGGGCAATTAGTTTAACATTTATAGATGCTGAATTTTCATGTAAGCATCCGTCCCCCTTTTTTGCACAATGTTTGTGCATTTCATAGCATCGAAGCTGTAATATAATAAGGGAAAATTTCACAAAGGTGCATTACAAATCTTAATTTATGCCCTAAAATATTGCCATTGCCAAAATGCAATCTTCGCGCTTAAAATGTTTGCCCTTAAAAATTAATATAGTTTTATATCTTTAAAATGCTATTAATCAAATACAATGAACCGGAAAATATTAATTTTGCGCATATTTTTACGTTGTCTTACCTGCTTGTTATGTTCCGCTTAAAGTCAAGAATTCAGGTATATTAAAACGATTTATAACGTCAATTCATCTTCTGAATAATCACCACAGCTGTATTGAGACAATTTATTGAGATATGTATATTCTGCAATTTATTTTCATATAACACTTGGCATGCTGACGATAATTATAGACACTATTCCCACGGCAAGCAGTTATAAAATTGTCTGAGATGCAAGTGCATGAACAACAGTAGGGCGACCGATATCAAAAGGCGGCTTTCCAAACCGGAACACTGTTCTAGGTTTGTAGGTACAGGCTGATACGCTCACTAATCCACACTTGTAACACTTCGCGTGCGCCCATACGCCACTTTCGTACCTCGTGATGGATGCTCATTTTGGCGCATACAGAGTCATTTTGCAACGGAAGTTTCACAACATCAATTATGTTGCCTGATCACACCAGAGCTGTAAAAAACGCAATCCTTTGTGTTGAGTTGTAGCAGTGGCTAGCATCAGCCTTAGGCGTTACAGATGGCGCTTTATTATTAAGCCCGAAGGCCAGTCTTGTTGCAAGAAACTTCTCTTTAACTGTTCAAGAGTGTGAATAAGTACTTTATTCACACATCAAAACCGAGATCCTAAGGACACACAGATAATAAAAACTTGCTAAACAAGGGACATCATAAATTCTTATTTTTCTTCTGTTATCAGTTCCTTGGTATTCTTAGCTCGTAATGTCTAATCTGGTAACAACAATTTAAAAAGTAAGCTGTATATGTATAACTATATCTTTGATTATTTATTCTGAAGCTAAGCGTTTTATGTTTCAAAGAGTTAAGATGTGCATATGAATTACAGCTGGTGATTTCAACGCTTGAATGGTAAAGCAACCGCATTGGGTTGTAATGCAAGTTTCATTTTCATTTATTTTTTATTAAATAGATATCGCCCATTCTTGCAAATAAGCTGCTGAAATTCATAATTCATAATTAATCAACAGTAGGATTATTTCCCAACTATATTAAATCTATAAACCATTGCCGCTTCATGTGTTTAACTGAATCGTTGATATCTAAAGACCCACCGAGTCTTAATATGATGCAAGCTCCTCTAAATGAGCAGAACTTGTATGAAAACATGCAACCATAAATGCGGTACTATAGTTGTGGGATATAAATATGCCATCTAAGGCAAAAATCCATCGATCCTGGCCGGGGTTAAACCCGCGATCTAGGGTTTAGGAGGCAAGTATAGTTACCACTGCACCACGAAGACCGACATGTGATGTGACTCTGAGCTACTTGAATTGGGCAGGTCGGTTTGGAAGATCTAAATGCCATGTGGTTGGTTTAATACGCTCTTGGAGATCTACTCTCATATGCTAAGAGCGGCTGATGGTTTATTATGCCTCTGATGCAAACTACAGCATCCGCACATGTTCTGATTGTATTGTTTGTAAGGTATTTTAAAATTCACGTACTGTGGTCTCTGTCAGTATTGATAATAGCTTCTATATTCAAAATGCTGTTGAGTTTCATTAATGAAGAGCTCAAGAGCAGGAAGTCAAAAGTTTCTATCATGTTAGTGTAATGGTAATAAAAATTGTGACTAAAATCCGACATTTTGCAAGCCAAATAGAAAATAAATACATGGCAGAAGTACCAAGGATGATGTTACGATTATTAATTAGAATTACATAAAAATAAATTCATTTGCAACGTTAAATCAAAATTTAAACCATCTCTAATGGAGTTAGTGACTTATATACCGGCACAGATTAAAATCGGACCAGCCCAGTGAGCGGCTTTTCCACCTCGCACAAATGTTGCAAATAACACCCCTAAAGAATATGTTGTTCAGCGTAACGTTGCCATACCGATGTGCTGGTAGCCTTTCTCTAATTAACTGCTCGCTTTCCACATTCCTTGGGATTCAGCTTGACTGCGAGCAACTCAGTCAATATCTTAGAACTGAAAACTCTTTGTAACTTGATGATGTAGAACCCAATGATCTTGGAGGAAAAAGCATCTTGCTGCCATGTAACTGGATTGGAGTCTGCAGAAGTGTCAGTTTAGTTATTAAGTACAATCAAAAGCTGGACATACCTATGAGGCAACATAGTCCATTGGAGTTATCCATCTTTATGTTAGGAAGTTTGCTTTAGCTGTGTTAATAGATACACAAAATAAAGACAAAGACCTGTTTTAATGTTCCTTGATTCTCATTAGCTGAACATCTGCTAAACAGCATTTTTGTCACTGGCTAACACTTCCACAGTTACAGGCCGGCAGAGCGTGGTGTACTGAGAAAAGTGAACCATCAAGACAATATAATGCATGTGTAGGTAGCAGCTTGTTATTAATTTGAGGGAAGCTTCGTCAGCAAATGGCTGTGCGTTCATATGGTTTACGCGGTATTTTCATTGTGTGTAAATTGTATGTTAATTGTCCTTTGTTAAATCAGTCCTGAAGAACGGGGTTTTCTGTGCGATATGTTTGTGAAAACTGATTCTTGCAAAGTAGTAATAAGGCAATTCACAAGAAAATATCCTGGCAGTCGTGTTCCAGGTAATTTGTTTGAAAGTTACAAGAGACAGGATCTCTCATGAACAAGAAACATGTTCCAAACCTCCGTGTTCTTACGGAACAAGAAATGCGATCAAATACAACAACTTTCAAAGCAGATGTCGGCGATGTATTGCCGCCGAGAGGCATCATTGTTATTGATTGTTATTATCATCAGTTTTAAATTCAACATAATTTTATACTTTTAGTAAAATATAAATAATAAAATAAAACTAACTTTACGCCCGGCGACTCTTATCTCTCTTTTTCCAATTGCGGTGGTTGCATTTCCCAGTAAGCAGCCACACTTTAGCGGCCCCTAACTGAAGCAACCTCACCGTAAAGTACTTACACCTAAAGTCTAGTTTTAGTTTTACATTTGATAGCAGGCTCATCCTCTAGTTTTACATTTGATATTTTGTCCTGCTACATTATAAGTTATGAAAGTTGTTTCCAAGGTCTTCCTCTCGTGTCTGTTCTGGGTACTTCTAGACCATTTTCCAGCATATATGGGCCCAATGGGTCTTCGATCTTCAAACCATTTTCTTCCTATAGTGGGGTCCCACATCCTTGCGTTGTATTCATTCATCCTCGACACATCTCCTCCCCACTTCCACTGCAGTCTTGACGCTGTAGCTCAGACGTAGGTGAGACCGTTTTCTGACATAGTCTCTTAATACCACCTTAAGAATATTGCGCTCAGCCCTGCGCTGGCATACCTGAAGTGTTTTGTTCTGCTGCTAGTGATTGTTTGATATTCATATAGCATTCATTGGTACAATTAGTTTCTGGAACTTCGTAATTTAGATTCAGCTCTTGAATTTTGTCCATTAGGATAAATTATAGAAACCTGCTATAATTCAGTTCTTTCTCTGGACTGTTTCTGGATATGATTTGGCCTAAATTCCTTACTCTAAGGGATCTCCATTTAACTCAATTTCCACTCATCAGCATTTCTTTTTCGGTGATATAAAATAAGCCTACTTCTTTACTAAACACTTAGTTCTTTAATATTTGTTGCACAAGTTTTGCAAATTCGGAATCAGAATAATATTATCCGCAAATTATAACTGGGTTCCATCTTTGTTAATACCATAGTCATTTTTGCATTTCAGTTTTCAAAATTTACTCTCTATAAAACATGTAAACAACTGGGGTCCTTTCTACAATCAATTTTCCTTCGGACTCTGTTCTTACTTTGGCATGACTATTGCTTACCATTTAGCTAGAAGTCTGATATATATTTCTTGTTTAAGGCATGAAGGACACATACCCTACAGAATACCATTCTTTATTATATTCCATTAGTGTCATGGATAATTTCAAATAAAATTCTCGTACTTTCTCACTAAGTTGCTTTACAGTTTGGAGATGGTCCATGTGCAAAACAGCTTGGTCGACATTAGCTGTAGTGACGTCATAAATTGGCAGTATTTGATTATGTTCGCTATCGGAGGATTTCTGAAGCCCACTCACTGTATCAGCATCTAGTCCATATAAACCGAAAGCATTTCAATGAGTTTGTAGCAACAGAACTATGTGATGGCATAACTTTTGCTTTAGGAGCATAGTAAAGAAAGAGCTGGGGAAATGGTTTTAAGAAAGTGGCAATAAAAGTGGTTGAAATGTTCGCAGAATAGCATTCGAGTCATAAGGCTGGAAGTGTGTTTGGTTCGGCTTAGTAATTTACTATACTATCGTGATTTATTCAGAGTATCTATTACAGTAGTATTGAATTTTCAAGAGTATGCAGAAAATATCTACATACTTTTGGGCCTGATTGCGGTGCTTTATTATTATTATTATTATTATTATTATTATTATTATTATTATTATTATTATTAAAGACAATTGCTTGTTTTTAGTCCTGGTGGAGAGGGAAACGTTTCTTCTAGATTTTCCTGTTAAGATTCCACTCCGACGAACAACATGTGTTTCGATCAATTGGATTATACCCGGACAATATACTACATACCTAACTGTTTTGTAGGACGAAAGTCATTGAAAGGCATTAACCTAGATTATTGGCCAGAGGAAAATGTACATTAATAATTACATTATGATATGTATCTTCATACATGAGATTAGGGGTTTAAAATGCGTCGTAATGCTGTGTCATTCTTTACCCGAATTTGGGACAAATTTTATGTTTTGGATGGCTTTTTTAAAAGGATAATTTTAAAGTGATTTTATTTTGTTTCTTGGGGCAGAGTGCAATCCTTTCCCAAAGCTCATAACGTACAGAATTAGATCAATGAGAAAGTTTTTTGTTTTTATTTTATTTTTTAAAATTTGAATTAATGCACTTCCACTTGCGATCTCATCCAACCTTCGCTCTTAATAAAGTTAAGTGTTACCCGTTAGTTAAGCGTGAAAGATATGTTGGTTTCGTGACAATTTTGGACTTCATCTGCAAAAATAGGATTCCGATAAAAACACAGTATAGCACATTAAATGTCGTGTAACTTTCTATACCGTAATTGTACAGTAGGCTAGTTTCTACGTCAGTTTTATACATGGCAAGTCTTAGAACATCGCACTACAAGATTCAGACATAATAAAACGAAAAAGAACCACTGAGTCCGAAAGAACTGAAAAAGCGAGCGTCCCACTTAAGATGGCGAATGTCTGAAAAGCAATAACCGGCTCCTCGCCAGTTATCACATTTACTAGCAGTGCATTCAGGATGAATTCATGGCATGTTGGTTCCGGCATGCAGGAGAGCCTGACATAACCGGAATGGTGATGTTTCAGTATAGACCTCGGGGAGCAATTATTTAACTCCGTGAGAAAAACCGGAATTTAAAGGGAAAGCTACAACAAGACTGGTTAGCATTTTAACAGCAATGTATAATGCACTTGTAAGAAAGGAAACAAGTGAGCGGGAGATTTTCACAAGGTTGAGATAAGCTGCACAATGCTGGGCGGTGCATTGAGAATTCCTGGGGCACTGTTATCTGCTATCTGGGGTTCATGGGTTAGGTAGGTGTGCATTCTACCAAGCAGATCTGGGTTCCTAGCGAGGGAACACTTCCTTGATGCACTCTGAAATTACGGCCTAATTTGAGTTACTTCACAAGGGAACTGTTAGCACTTGGTGCTAAATCCGTCTTTACATTCGTAAAACGTAACACACACGACGGAGTTAACTGAGTATCCCATGTTAATGAAAAGCATTGGACGCTGAGCTTGCAGTGTTAATTTTTCTTTGTGCCTATGAGAAATATATAAGGCGTTTCGAAGAGAGTTTTGACATAGGCAGGTACATTTCTTTATCTCGAAAAAAATAGCTTTTGTGCATTTTTAATATTAAATTCAGAATATTATGCTTTGAATTGGGTATCAACTTTTGCACACACTAGATACCCGATAGTCGGCCTCATTGGACTTGGTAAACGCTCGCCTCGAAATCCAAGGTTCGTTGGTTCGATCTGGGTTGAGGTCGATCCGTAAAAATCCAGATCACGAACCTTCCGGTAGGACTTCAAACACTTCACGTTAAAGAACTCCATACCTCAAAATGGATATTCCAAAGGACAAAATTATCTGTCTTATACACCTAATAATTACTTATTTTCTTACTAAATGACTACCTTAGTATAATCTCTCTTTTAGAATAAAGGCCAAGACTCGAAATGGACAGTAGTTCGATACTTGGTTACGTAAAGGTTAATAAATTAGTCCTTACCATATAGAGAGGCTTTCATTTCAAACTTTTTGAATTCTTTCCTATTTAAAATAAGTTTAGTTCAAACTGGGAACATGACAATTTAGGTATTAAGAGGGGAGATTAAAACCATTGTTGCTGTCAGACAAAGACAGACAATTCGAACAATTCTGCGTTTAATATTTAAGTATCATGAAGTAGGTCATCTGAAAGTTCAAAGAGAGTGGCTGAGTGATGGGTGAGACCTAAAATGCAATCAACTTACCCTCATTATCTAAATTGGCTACTTATTTTGTTTATATAAATTTTATTTTAATAGGTAGTTATTCAGACTGGCTTGTTTTGAATTTAACGCTCTGTATAGGAACTTACACGAAGTTTGCAAAAGTATTAGGTGTATTAATTTCAACATTATGAGCAGTTTACGGTATATCTTTATAAATACGGTTTT
The DNA here is from genome assembly GCA_030762175.1 of Metallyticus violacea. NCBI lineage: Eukaryota > Metazoa > Arthropoda > Insecta > Mantodea > Metallyticidae > Metallyticus > Metallyticus violacea. The sequence continues at coordinate 27,828,196 of CM060838.1, forward strand.
ACTGGGTGACCTCTCTAATCCTAAAAGCTATTCCTGTAGTGGATACTTTTTCATTTTTAATATTTAATTGTTAAAGATCACGTTCTTCAATAAGGAAAACTAAACAACAAAAATATGTCGGTATTATATCTGTAATTAACTAAATCTAAAGGCTTTTTATCTGTATGTTCAACTTTAATAGTAGTTTTCTCAGTGTAGGCGCATTGTAGATTGGTTCCTTTGTGCAAAATGAGATTCAAATACCTTGTATGTTTTCAAAACGCTAGAGAATTTTTATTTGTTTAAATCTTTGGGATGAAAGCTTCATCAGCCTATAATGTATTACATTATGACCAACATTGAATAAAGGCGATTGTTACAGTGTGTTTGGGGAAGATTCTTTCTAAAATCTCAAAGGAAAAGTAACTAGAACACCGGAATTAATAGAGCATTAAATAGGAGGTCAGATTAATCCTAATTCAATTGTAGGAGTAAGACGAAGTGACTTCCAGAATTATGTTATATTAGTACCTAGAATGTATCATATACCGTTCATTGCCCTGTCATAGATCGTCCAAAGTCCATTTCCTTCATTCACGCTTAGATCTTTTTCCTTTGAACCTGGTAATAATGATTAAAGAATGTTTTTATTAGAATATAAATATAATGGAACAAGTTATCAAGGTTGGTGCGATGCTACATTCTTGGGGAATTATTGCTGGTTTCTAAAGATGGACAACAATCCCGACAAGAGAAAGTGAAGAGAAAGCATTTCTAGTACCTATGAAGTCACGAGTAAAGATTGGTCTTCAAAATACAAACGTTAATAATAAAATGGAATTAATATAGCTTTTAGTTTTTCTTGAATGTGCAATAGATTCAATAAAGGACAATCCACTGTGATTGACTTGACCAGGGCAAATATTTTCATAGTAATCAATTAATTAACTATATATGATTGCTTAATGGTTGTGATGCTGTAAAAATATTTAGAAAATATAAGAACTTTTCGCTCGTTCAGAACAAAATTGGGGAAGCTATTAAACTGGGTATACGTGTACCAAACAGCCTAAAGGAGCTGTTCTACACGTACTCAGGAACTACAACCTGTGGTGCAGCAGAATAAGCCCACACAAAAATAAGGATAGCTCTATATTTTATCTAAGAAGCAAGTGTAATAAAATGATGACTTTGTTGTCTTTGTGATTATAATTTAAACATATTAATCGCTGATTAGAGGTTGATAAAATCAAAATGACGCATGCGGATGATATTACAGTACCTTTACAATAGGGTTATTTGAATTACGGGCCTCTCAAGCACCCTTGTTCACTGGGGAAGTGCAACCGCCGCAAGAGAGAGACTCGTTGCATATAAATAAAGTTAGCACTTTTACTTTAGTGTTTATATTTTTACTTAAAGAAAATGATACTGTATTTAAAACTGATGATAATAATAAACAATGTCTTATAAGAGATGTTGAAAAGTATGGCTCTCAGAGGCGACACATTGTAGATCATTTCTGTATTTCTTTAACTTTTCTTCTGTAAGAACAAAGCGGATCGGAAGACGTTTCTTGTCATTGAGAGACCCTGTGTCTCGTGTATCTTTTTAACAGTTGGCGAATAGGTTATCTACCTGGAACAGGATTGCCAGGACATTTTCTTGCGAAACGCTTTACCACTTCTCTTTCACACACACACACACACACACATATATATATATATATATATATATATATATATATATATATATATATAGTACATAAAAACCCGTTCAACGTTCTTTAAGACTATATGTAATAGCATAACTAACATTAGTACACGGTTCACACACAATGAAAGCACCGGGCAACCTGCACATGCATTATACGACCTTGACAACTGGCTGCTCTCAGTACGCAGTGCACTCTGACGGCCCATAAGTCAAATAATTTCATTCATATTTGTAGGCGTGCGGTCGTGCTTAACTTGCATTTTAAACTTCATAACTCTGTATGCAAGGCAGTGATATACTATGTCGTCAGCTAAATGCAATAGTTATTCAGATAAAATGAATAGTGGAACAGAATACTTGCATTAAGAAACGAGATCGTTTGGTATTATGCTCAGTTTCCATTTTATTCATCTTCGAAAACTGCTTGCTCGATAAATTTGCAAAATGCTTTGGGGAAGAAAGGAAAGAAAACGATTGGATGTGCAGGAGCGTTTATTAGCCAAAATTCAACTGGTTCTCACTTTGAATGATGCCAAGTGTGATCTGAGATCATTATATGAATTTGAGAGAAGGGGAATGAACAAATTTTCTGAGTTGAGCTCCGATATCTGAAGCTGGGACTTTTCTAAGTATCCAACCAGTTCAGGCGCACTATACAAAACAATAGAAATAATTCTTAACGACATTCTCGCCCCTGAGGACACTGAATATTTAACGTTTGGAGTGACACTTGATCCACAGAGACCGGCCAGTGTTGCAGTGCTGAGAATACCCTCCCAGTGTATAAGACCAGAGTGCAAGAGGATGTGGAACGCAAGGCAATTAGTGGGATGACGGACACCCTGGAGCTATGGAGATGGTAGGTAATCGACCTGCTGTGTTGGTCGGTATTACAGGTGGCTGCACACCGACTCACGCACGGTGGTCCTTAGCCATTGGTGGTCGCTTGTACATTGTCGTTAGTCAAGAATTCATATTTGTTAAGACTGTGGCTAGTTATCTTCCTGGCGCAAATGGCAAGGATTTTGTTAAGATTGCAGATAATTTTTTACTTTTAATGAAGTACATTAGTGCAGATGTGTGCTCTTGTTTTATTTATCGGGTCATTAGTTCAGTAATATTAAACTAACTCGTCAGTTTCTTGTTTTCTCTTCACTTCGCTTAAACACCTAAATAACTCCTAGCATTGTAGTCAAATATACTTTAATGGTTTACCAGCATTGTCAAGCACACGTGGTTCTCGAAGTCTGCTCTTGTAGTCCTATACAATCTATAGATTAAGCATGTATTTAATAAAAATCAAGCATTAGTCCCAGAAAAACAGGGAGAAAAAAATTGAAAAGAATTGCACATCACACTGTAGTAGAGACCTACAAATTAAGGGAACATCCACTGCAAACCCTTTCTTCTGAAAGAATATTGTTTACGGAATTTAGAATGTAGTAGCTTGCCTCTTTCTCTAGACATAAGCTCCCCAACTGAACCAGCTGTGCAAGAGCTTGAAGGCTCCTTCACCTTTTTGCAGTTATTTAACTTTTTAGTTGGGGTAAAGACGATACAAAATCTAAAAAAAAGGTTTATGGTTTATAGACTCGCGTTGTTATCAATAATTCCGATTTCCTATGATTACTCTCCCGAGTAATAGTGGTAACATGAACAGAAATGTAATCAGTGTTATGAATATATATATGCCAATGCAAATACAAATTCCATACTCGAAGACTGGATTTTGTTATTTTTTTAAACAATAATCAGCTATTTCTGTGGCTCAGTTAGGGGGTCGATTAAAAGCGAACTGCAAATGTGGAGGAAACAGGTACAAATCCTGCTTGGGTCAAAAGTTTTGTGCTCCCCCCACCCCTCAGGGTTTTCCTTCATTCTAAATTGGCAATTGACAGACCTCTGGATTGTGGACTCATTATTTCATCATATATTTTCCACTCTTCGTAAATCGAAAAAAGGAAAGAGAAACACAACAACGGTGTGGCACTGTTGGATATAGTAAAAAATAAATAAATAAATAAATAAATAAAATGTGCAAATATATTTCAAGCCATGGATCATTCATTTCAGAAAAGTAATGTGATGCCATCCCGTCCCATTCCGCCCCACTTCAAGCGTTGATATTATATGCAGGCATGTGTGTATACTACCCATAAACTAGGCATAAGGTACATTTTTCTCTACCCTCCAGTTTCCGTCACAGCGGGTATATTGGTACTGGTTTAGAAAAAAATTATTCAAGGTGATACATTTAAGGGAGATATTAAAGGGAAGGGAGGTCAAAAATCATATTATTGTTTTTGTACCATTTTAATATGTGAAAGTTTCTGATTTTATATGATTTTTAATAATGATCCTTGTTATAGTATTTTAATAAAATTTTAATTATATCACTGAACACTTTTTTTTTTTATTTCGCGAGCATTTGTTGAGTTAAAATTTTATATCTCAGGAACTATATCCTCTAGAAGGTTGTAGTTTGTCTTGAATGATATAAAAAGTGTATTTTTGTAAATTGGCACTATTTGTTTCCCTGAAGACATCGTTTTCTCTTTTACTGTGCTGGAGGGTTTTAGTTGGTGTTTCCCTCGAAAAGTTCATTTTTGTGCAAAAACTTTTTTTTTTTTTGGCTGCAACAATTGAAAAACAACATTTTTTGGGTATAAGTTTCTCATTTTTTATAATCATCTGTATAAGCTATCAATTTTAAACGTTTACCACTTATTGTGATGGTGTGAATCTATTATACTTAAGCTTGGACAGTATATGACAATGTAAAAAAAATAAATAAAAGCAAACAATTGAAAATAATTTATCATTTGCTTCTGAGTGATGACATAGTATGCAAATAAATCAGCAAATTTCCATAATGTACATCTGGTATTGAAAGCTTCATTTTATCAGCTTTAATAGTTCTTGGCAAGACGAGAACTGGAGTTGGTTAATTTAACATTACAAGGATAGGCCTTTCATGCTCCTCTTAAATTGTTACATTCTGTGTACACACCAAACATGCATCAATATAACGATTTGTTGCTATTCTTATATTAGGAAGGTTTAAAAGCAAATGAATATTGAGTCAAAAGGGTTCCTCACGGGAATCATATGATAATACAGTTATACATAATGTGAATCAGCTGTCCCTATTGTTTCAAATCTATGCAACTGAAAGATTTTATAATCTTGCTTGAAAACCTCGCCCCTTTTATAAAGCAACAGTTTCTTTTGTATCTGTGTTTTTGTTTTTTTTTAAACGTTCTTATGCATATCTAGTATCAATGATGAAAAGTCGCGGAAATGCTAAGAAGCTGCCAAAAGCTTCAAAACGTTACTTTTTCGTTTAGCCGTCGAGCTGTCATGAAGTCGCTCGCAGTTTCGCAGGCTCAAAACCTGTATGACATCTTCTCTCTCTCTCTCTCTCTCTCTCTCTCTCTCTCTTCTTTTCTTTTTGGTTCATTTGTCTATATCATTAGTTTTAAATGTTTGTCTTTTACTGACTGTAATTACTGTGATGAGCTAAATGTTCTTGGCTAGGGATAAAGCATGGAAAAACAAATAGCTGAAAAAGCACTTAATAATGAAGCAAATGAGATTTGAGCACGCCGCTAGAGATCTTGTATGCGGCAACATACAAGATCCTGCAAGCATCGCTAATCAGCAACGTAATTGGTTTGGGTTCCCTGGTTCCTCTGCATATACTCTTTCCTTTAAATAGTCTCATAGGAAGAAATGTAGAGGAGTGAGATTAAGAGATCTAGCCAGCCAAGCGACGGGGCCCCCGTCTCCCAATCCAGTGTAATTCCATACGATTAGGGATCAGTTGTGGTGCTCCATCTTTCTGGAACCACATTCTCACCCGTTTCATCAGCGGCACATTTTGTAATAAGAGCGGAAAATCTTCTTGGAGAAACTGAATATCTCGCAGTCCGGTGAAAAAATAGGGTGATCATCTAGAATCCCGCACCACACGTTGAACTCCATTGCACTCTGTCACCCAGTGAGGGTTACTTCCACTCCAGTAATGCATATTATGTCGATTCATTTCAGTTCCGTTGTTGTGGAACATGACTTCCTCACTAAAAAGCACGTTGCTTAAAAATCCGGCTTCAGTTTGTACCTGTTGCAATAGCCATTGCGAAAATACCACTCGCGCTTGGCAGTCATTTTCGTAGAGTCCCGTGTAGATTTCCTGTGCAATGGCCGTCCCCATAAGGGGGGGGGGGCTTCGATCGTTTGCTCTTCAGATGCTCCTGGTACGGGCTCTGCGGACCCTGAGTACCCGTGGTACTTCTGACGTTACTAGAAGCAGCAGGGCCGGACTTGAAACGAGCCCCTCCCGCAAGGGAGTTGTCCGGATTGGGTTGGACTCGGCGTGGCAGTGGTCCCGGAACTCACGGGAAATTGAGTACTCACAACGGCAGCGCGTCCCAGGGGAGTGCCGAAGGCGTGTACCCTGGGAGCAGGTTCGCCTGAATCGCTGTCGTTCATGGGGAGGTGGTGGCTACCTTAATGCTGGGGTAAATCACCCCTTAAGTGAGTAGACCAAGCTAGTATGGCCTATCCACCAGTGAAATACTGGCAGTTAGGTGCGCTCGGCTTCTGAAGCTAAGTTCACTTGGCGCGTCAGGGCGTCGCAAACGTCTGCAGCCTAACGGCAGTCGGAATAGCTTCTAGGTGCAAAAACCTACGGGATGCGCAGACCTCTGTGAAAATGACCATAGAACTGTACGCAGGTTGTTTGCAATTGCATTACGCACCGTTTCTTCATTATTTCCAGAAGCAGGAGGTGATCTTTTGACTGACCTGTTTCACGAAGGCGCCTTTCAACCCTTCGAAACGCATCTGTAGTTGGTGTTCTTGTACAAGCGTCTTGCTTTCTCTGCGTTACATCTTGCTTTACCACATATTCTGAATACATTGCTGTGAATGCCTAAGTAACAATTTAGACTTGTAGAAAGATTAGAAGTACTGCATAGCACGTGGGAGGTTGATTCATGCCAAAACCTGAACACTTCGCATTTTGAAGGATTTACAGCAATGTTGAATGAGGAAATTTAATACCGATATTAAAAAAATACCTGCTGACTATGAGCATGTTACCGTGTTCATTATGTACTTGCCAGGTAAAGGTATGGAGCATTCTCATCGTTTTATATAATATATTAATAATGTTTACATAAAAAGTTTTGTTTCCTAATACTACACCATTGGTCAAAAAGTAAAATAAGAGGGGATCACCTACTAGTAATATTGCAACCCGAATTTTCAGTACACAGTGCTGAATGAAACATAACAATTCCGCTCGACCACTCAAAACTGGGAAACAAGCGTCTGTTTCCAATGCTATCTGAGTAGCGCGAGAACTGCTCTCGCCTCGAAGCTTTACTTGTACGTTTTAATCCTTTAATTTAGTTTTAAGCTCGTTTTGGAATTTTAACATCAAGCTATTACACCTGACATACAAACTTTATATGCCGTAGATTATGCCTTAGTTGAACTACTAACTTATTAAACATTTATATGACTGTACAATATCCATTATGTAGGTGAGTCTTAAATTGGTTGTGGCCTATCACTTTTTACTTTTATACACCCACCATTTTATTTCAAATAATGTTATATTTGATGCATATGCTTGGTGACTTGTTCAGTGGGAGTTTCTTTGTAGTAAGAATGGATACAGTGGAATAAAATGTATAGAATGCAGCGCAGTTCTCATTGTGAAAGTACGATGCTTTTGGAATGGATTTACATCTTTACCACTTTTTCACCGAGTTTTCAGTCTTCTGTCTGCGTACATGTGTGCGGTGCAGAGTGAAAGGTAAAGATGGCAAGGCGCATCTGTCTTTTAGTGTGTTGCGGGGGGGAAAAAAAAAAAAAAAAAAAATGCAGGTGATTCAAGTGGTGTATGTGTGGGGGGCGAGAGGTTGATACTACACTCCAAGGCAAATTCATCTCTTGTTAGTACCGCCACGAATGGTCGAGGTCGTTAAGGCGCGGACTCGAGAGCGGGAGGTCTGGGGTTCGAATCTCGCCAGGACCATGCTCCCTGACAGATGTTTTTTCCAGGTTTTCCTCAGTACTCATAAATGGCAAATTCCGGGGAAGTACCCTAAACTTGGGCCTGGAACGTTTCCTTCCTTTTAAAAAAAAATCCTTTCCTCGCTCGTGTATCATCAGTGTTCACCGCCAGTGGTGCCTCAGTAGTAAAATCGGGCGTTAAACAATCTCTTGTTAGTATCAACGAAGCAACGTGAACGAATAACTTCAGACAGGAGTATCATTGCATCCAAGCAGCTGAAATTAAAAACAGTGCTTAAAGGAAGTATAGAACTCTTTTCTAACTAATTAATGTTGCTGGTAATCCTGAATTGGGAACGGAATGCGGAGGTATAATGTTGGTATTGCAGATTATCTGGATCTCAAAGAATAGAGGATTCAACTGTAGAAAGCTCTAGAGTATTCTCAACTTTCTTTGGTGACAGCGAGGCACTTATCAATGTATGCTTCGCTTCACTCAAGTGCTTGATGTAAAAGTTCACAATTCGCTTTCCAACATATCCAATGCATTGTTGAGTGTGCAGGATTCTATGACTATGCAGGTATATTACCCCAGATAATTTTGACGCACAAATATAAGAGGAGAGGCATTATAGATGAGTCATTGATTGACAACCTCACTATTATTTTTACATAAAGCATATCTTAATTATAATATAAGTCAAGGTTAGATTATTTGGCGGAAATCCTTTGGAGAACCATTCTCGCAAAACCTCTTCCCTTTTAAAGAAGATCCACGTTCGGTATCTTACCAGCTTAGCTTGCACCGCGCATTACAATCTAGTACCCCAGTCATTTCCCACTGAATGCAACAAAGTCGACAAACGCTCGAAAACTAAGCGAGACATAATTATCTATACATGCGCATTAATAATAACTGAAATCCGATGAAACAACATTTATTTATTTTTAATATTTGCGCCATTCTATTTATAAATATCAATATTATTTTTACAAATGCAGACAAATTAAAAAAATCTACATTGTTTTAATATCAGCATGCTCTCCTCTGCACCCCAAAGTTCGCGGGCTCAAACTCGCCCGAGGTTTATAGATTTTTCAGGATCTAAAAATATCGAGCGCATGATCTACGGGAGGATCTAAAGTCACGGGTCGTAGGTTTACGGCTCGCTAAGAAGAAGATAAAAAAAAATGTTCCTAGGCAAAATTATCGGCCGTTTTACGCTGAAATATCTTGATTTTCTGTTAGATGGTGATAGATGCAATGGGCTTACCACCTGTTCCCCTAACCTCTTTAAGCGTGACTAAATTCTGCTCGAAATCTCCCACATAGAAGATTCCCATGTTCCGCAATGGAAAGTTAGATATTACGTATATACATTATTTTAATATAGACCTTAAGCTAGTCCAGGTAACAAAACCTGATACGGCTGAAGCTGCTAGTTTGGCAGTTGATGAAGAGATGAGTGAATACAGTATGATTAAATCAAAGAACAAGAAATTATCGTAAAACATTAGAAATATTTTCATAATAAAGACAATTGCGGATTAATATTTGTGTAATAAAAGCGGAAGGGTTTAAATGATATTTATAGACTTTGAGAAGGTGTTTTATACCGTAAATAGAGAAGTATTAAGGTTAAAATTAAAATGGAAATTGGTAAGTAATACGTTTATTGAACTATTAGAAGATATACGTAGGGAAAACCTGTTTTGTGTTAAATTTTAAGTTAATAAGGTAACGAATTATATACAGAGTAAAACAGGAGCAAGACAAGTTTGTAAATTAAGTTTTATTCAATCTGATAACATTCTGATTACATCTGCCAGTAATTAATAGTAAAGTAATACTTTACTATTAATAAAGTAAAGTAATAGCAAAGTTGGATCGATATCTAGAGAAAGATTGAGAAGGGCAATCGAAGTAGTGAATAGTTTTCGTAATGAATAGGAAAAGAAATCAAACGTAAAAGAGCTTGTAATTGAAAAAGGATGAGAAAGGGTGGTTAAATGGGAGAGAAACAAGAGATGGTAAGAAAATTTAATTATCTAGGGATAAGATTAAGTTCTAGGGAAATTGTATTGAGCACGGGGAAAATGGCAGCAGCAAAAGGAAAAGCAGCTATGAGTGTTATTGGGGCATGTTTAAGGAAAAATTCGGATATAAGAGTGAATTGACTTAAAAGAATTTACACAAACATAGTAGAAGCCAAAATGTTATATGGGACAGAAATATGGGGTGCGGAGGATGCATGGAAAGATGTTGAGAAAATAAATAGAACATTTTGTAAACAGGTTTTGAGTCTACCGATAGCATCACCAAATGGTGTAACGCAGTTTGAGCGAGGTAGACATTCCACCCATATAAAAACATTAATAATTACGAAATACATAAATAGAATTAGCACACTGGAAGAGAATGATATTATTAAATAATGTTTCCGTATCCTAGAGAAATGTAAGTGGAAAGGATCATGGCATCTTGATGTGCAGAAAGTTTTGCAACAGTTATGGTAAACTTGGGGACAAATAGGAACCATTGAAACAGACGACTCTGGAATAAAATAAATGTAAGACTGGAAAATATTGAAAGACAAGAAATATTTGGTAGTATGAGAAAATAGTTCTTTGAGACTTTATAGGGAGGGGGAAGCGGTAAGGGTTATGGAAAATAAATAGAACTAAGTAATAAAACAGGGTGGAACGGTTTGCACGGGCTAGAATTAGAGCTATGAATTTAAATGGTTAAAATATGATGAAGATTAAGAAAAAAGTGGAAGAAATTAACAAGGATGTGCATTATTTATTATACCGTAAGTAAACAAAGTTATGGAGAGAAATATATGACTACGAAAATGGAATAATTTACATGGGGGAATATTGATTAGAGAGATTTTAACTGTGAGAGGCAAAGTTAGAGAAAAATGGATAAGAATGATTAAGGGAAAGATAGAAGGAAATGTGATCGTAGAAGTTTAATAGGCTAGATAAATATAAATAGTGAAGGATAATACAATAATAAAAATTATAGTTACCAATGCACTGGAGTTGTATGTATTGGGACTAGAATGTGGGCAAGTAACTTCAGAAAGGCAAAAAAGGAAATATATATAAACATTTTTTTTTGGTACAATTTTTGAAGCCCCAAAGTACTGTCCTGAAAACTTAACTTCAGTCTGTACGTTAAAGGTCGCTTCATTTTCACTAAAGACTTTCTCAAGCATGGTGCATTCCTTAGGTTCCTGAACTGAAAGATTGAGCAGACGCTCATCAAAATGCACAGCATGAGGTACTGGTTCGCCCAATTGTTGGAGGTTTGATCTGGCCGTAACACTTGGAACTCTATTTGGGAGGTTTCATTTTGAAATCCTGCGACCAACTATCCATAGATGTGTTTATTTCATTTTCAGAAAGTGCAAAGGACGGGTTAGTATTTCTCTACATGGATTCGCTCCCCATTTCATCATCTTCGTTCTTGGCTGCGTCTCTCTGTGTTCGTGACGCATGTCTTAAGAGGCAATTCCGACCAAGTAGTCGCTCGGTGTTTATATATTATATACACATTGTGTCTCCAGAGCTCTCCAACAGCCGGATAACCAGGACATTGGTCCTAATATCAGAGGAAGATAAGTCGAAATTGTATTGCTTCGAATAAACCTTCGCTCTGCACTTGTTATTTTAGGTAGGATTGAATTGATCTTGATACACTTCACCTCTGTTATAACAGTTGATGTTAATATTATAATGTTGGAAGTTACAATATTCTTAACGAGAATTCCTCTCCCTCAATCTAGATTTTAATTAACACAACGAATAACACAACGAATCTCTTGTTGAGGATACTGTTACTAATGCTGTGGTTATTTACAACCATCTTTTAATATGTCTGACTGTTTATATTTTGCTTCAAATGCAGTAAACTGAGTATTTTTCTCCCCATTTAATTTGCAATATTGATATTTGTAAAATAATTTTGATACTGTTGCCATTGACTCCTTTTCTAGTTCCTTAAACAGCATTTCAGTGCTAGGTGGCATTCTGTACATAGGCGCGTACTTCTGTAATATTTTGGAAGGTACAAATTTCCCTTTGTGATATTATGCAAGTTTGTAAATATTCACCCCGATGTTAACTAAAAATTAAGTGTCTATTCATGGTATGCATTAATTAACAGACAGATTAAAATAAAGCAATAAGTTTATACTATGTTGTAAATTGAAATAAAAAAAATCAGTGTATTGGTTCAGTAACATTTATTAGTTTTGTTTTAAAAAACTGAAAGTATGCAAATCAGTTAAACATTTTAAGAAATGAAAACTAAAGAATTATCTGCCGCCGTAAAATTATTTCTTCGGATGGACTGTTGGCTGTACCACCAAAAGAGTTTGTTGTGTCGTTGTAGGTCAAAATGGCAAATTTGCGCCTTCCTTTCAGGACTCACGAGCTGGGCTTGGTATTTCGACATGAGCACGGAAAACTGTGATATTAATCGAATTACTCTTGCCAAACTAAAAATTAAAGATATAAATATTGATATTACCATCTTTTTGAAATTTAAAATTTGCGGGGGACACAGCCTCCTAGTGGAAACTTTGGAGGGGGGGGGGGGGGGAGGTCTCACAGCCCCGAGGAGTGGCGCCTAGGATTCTGTAGCTTAGCAGTTCAACAAGTTTGATGATAATTATTGCGGTTTACATGTTGAATTTCAATCGTATATGTTGTAATTTAAACCGTGTATCCTGCTGTTAGTTGTTTGAGAAGAGAAGGTTTCACATTGTAACATATGGTAACTTAACTCCCTACGGAGATTCATGCCATCCTCTTCTACTCGAACAAATAATGAATAGGTGAGATCCCCTACCAAAATAAAAAGGCATCACAGTTTGCTGACCGCAGCACACTGCGGTCAAAGCTACGCTTTGGGGCCCCTAGCCCCATCCCGAGAGTGCCTGTTTTTATGCGAAATGAACTTGTCAGTAAATTTGTTTGGCACTGGGAATGAAAGATGAAATAGCCTAGCTATTCCTTTCTCACTGGTAGGTTTAGAACTCAGTCTGTAACCAGGCATCTTCTATCGGAACTACCAAACCATATTGATGCTTATTACCTGTTGGTTTTTGCCACAGTCGTACCACGTTAAGCAGCATGCAAGTGTAAAAGGCGAATGTGATTTTCTTCCGATGTGGCGATGTCCATTAAAAATAAGATCAGTACAAGTTTTAATTAGTTTACTATGCCCGGTGAGATTAAGTGTGGCTTAATATAATAAAAGAAAATAAGTAAACAAACTACATAAACAATCTTAAAATTCGCTGCACAGATTCCTTTAAATTAGTAGCGACCCTGGAGGTTATGCTGCTTCACAAGGCATTGGTACTCTTTCTATGCCGAAGACAAATACAGGCTTTCTATCTCCGATCATTAGTGTAATTAACAAAGAATTTGACATTGATAATGTTGAGTAGATATATTAGACCAGAAACCTCTTGCGCTGCAAATATGAACGCGGACGTGAGTAACAGGACCCAATTCCACAAAAGTATTGTTGGTTATTAATACGTTCTTATTGAGTATGAAGTTGTAACTTTTTGTGCTACATAATAAGGTAATATTAGTAAACAGTTAACAAGTGGCGTCATAAAAGTGCAACATGGAGGAACAGCTGTTTGTCACGCGACCATAGTGTTCATGTAATTACTTTGTTATGTATTTAAGCGTAATTTTCTATTTTGAGATTGCCTTCATACTTTTTATTTATGCTCTTAGTCGCAATGCTAATTTTAAGTAGAGACACGATACTTGAATCGATCTTCCCGATTGCACTTTATCATTTGAATTGATTTGACAATCAGATTTCTATTACAAGAAAAACTTGCATAAATGGTGTTCATAGTTTCATTTATTTTTAAAAACGATTGGCACAAGAAAAGAAAGTGTTTTTGGCGCACTTAGCGGGAACCTTAAAACAATATAAATGTGTGAATTGAAATATTTGAAACAGGAGGGGCCAATGTCAGCAATAAGTTTTTCTACTTTAACTGTTTCAAAACTTTATTGCTTCAAATAATGAATTAAGAAGGAAATATGTTCTTTCTTTATACGCAAACCCATTTTCGTCATTTCATCATCAATTTCACTATTACTGGATCACATATTTAGGTCAGCTTATTCCATTTTTTTTAAATTGGTGTTTAACGTCCGTTTTTACTACTGAGGCACCACAGGCGGTGAAACATGAGATGCAATGATAAATTGGGAAAGGATTTTTTTTAAGGGAAGGAAACGTTCTAGGCCTAAGTTTAGAGTACCTCCCCGGCATTTGGCAGTTATGAGGACGGAGGAAAACTGGAAAAATCCTCAGTCAGGGAAGACGGTACTGGCGGGATTCAAATCCCAGACCTTCCCGCTCACGAGTCCGCGCCTTAACGACCTCGGCCACTCTTGGCGGTAGGCTTATTCCTGAATTATATAAAAAGACATCTGGTTTTACCAATATTCCAGCATTTGTACAGAAATCTATACAAATTACAACAGTCTGATTCTTTGGAACAAAGCACTGTAAAGTCACTTGTACACGATGACGATGGAACAGTAAAGTACAGGTGTAGAAAATACTTTATTGAGGGAACACATTTCTACTAATAATTAATTATTGGTTACAACTCAATACATTTAAAATGCTTCAAATCATCGGCTCTCAAACTTTCCTTAACTAATGACATCCTTTAAAGATCTTTCTTAGTCGCTGATTCTCTTAAGATATAATTCAATGTGTAAACTACTAATATATATATTTTTAAGTTCATCATTGGTTTATAAAATTTAAAGATATAAACAAACAAAAATATTTTCCCCCTTTTTATTGTGCATCCTTGCACAGTTAAATAATCATAATAATATTACATTAAAATAAAAAAACGCATAAACATTAATATTAATAAACATATTATGTGACATTACACCATTACATGTCAATTTTATTCCTCGCTGAGTGGGATGAGGCTGCGTTTCTCTTACAGGCCGTTATATATCGGGCTCAATAGGAGAATTTTTAAAATTTGCGTTGTGTTTCTGGCGTTTTCTAAACAGTTCCTATTTTTTTAAATTGATAAATGACTACAGAGAATGATTTTTCACACAAGAAAGTTGTTACGAAAGGCATCAATAATTTCGTGGCCTTCTTTGATAGCCAGGTACCGAAAGTTGCGTATGATTCTTCTGCCTAGCCTGCATTTTCCGCTTACGTATTAAAAGCTCCTTCTGAAACAAATAGTCACCCTTAAATTTGATTCCAATTTTCTTTACCTAATAAACACACGCCGTATATGAGTGTCATATTTCGTTTTCTCGTAATTCATTGTTGTATCTATACATTCAAGAATAAAGGGGATTGAGAACCATTGCTTTCGTAGGATAGTGCCCAAGAGAGATTTCAAATGATGGCCTGATACTGAGTTACTATATTTCCACCCAATATTTATTATGCTTGTTTACACAATTGTGTGTTCGCTCTTGCGTAATGGCAAAGGACACGTGAATGTGACTTTTGGTGTGTCAGCTTTCTGTATAAAGTAATAATCTTAATGAATCCTTATCGTCATGGTAATTAAGAAGTGTTACTGACCAAATAAAAACGTCTTTCCCGTCAGACAGGAAACTCTTTCTAAACAAAGCGAGACTGCAGGTAGATGCACCTTACTGCAGGATACCACTTTCACCTTCAGTTCCCTTGCTACGTGTCTCGGCTGCCCGGCACGTACTGAAACCTGTCCAACAGCCGCCACACATCCTCGCTTCCCGGGAACAAAGACGATGCTGGAAAACATCGTTCTGTTTCTCTTTGTTACTGTTACCGGTGTGTGTTTACAATTACCAACGCTGCATTTAATAACATTCTTTAAAGCAATCTTGGAGCTCGAAGACATTCTTTGTCCATTTTCTCTCACTCGTTTTGTGTTATTCACGAGAATGATTTTTTGCATTCTTTCATTTGATAATTTGATGGTTTCAGCCCCATTCCAGATATAGAGCTGGCGGGGTCCACAGTTTCACGTAACTAAAATGTATTGGCAGTAACTTAAAGATGGGCTTTACATATTTTTTTTTTTTTGGGGTCCAACCCAGGACATATTTTTGAAATTACTTGTGTTTGCTGAAGCAGTAGCATTAGTAACACTCCTATGTTTAGCTGTTTTCACATGGTCTTCAATATCACCCTTTCCTTTATGCGCAACAAAAAATTCTACAGTGCGCAGTGTGAAATAAACACTTTCATTGTTACTGTCGTATTTGTATTCCTGTTGCAGGTTAACATTAAACACACATTTTCTTTTGACCATTGCTAAACGATGAGACCAAAAAACGAAGAAAAATAAAATGATATAAAACGTGTAGATGAGTTACTTCACCCACGAAAACAACATAAACACATTGCTCCTGCAGTGTTGCCAAATGACTAAGTAATAAGTCGGCTGAGAGATGCACGGCCGTAACAGAATGTTTAAAACGCGATACCAAATATATGAGTAACATTTTTTCTTTTAAAAAAAATCCTCGCCAGTCATAAAATTCTCAAACACTCTAAAAAACCGGGACTGTCCCGGACGTATGGTAAGCCTACTTAAAGATCTATCATTTACCTAATTTCCTTTCAGTAAATGTAAGCTTACAGGGCTAGCAAAAAAAATTCCAGGTTGAGCAGCCGTGATCTGGTTCCAGCAGCCCGGAAATCTTCCTTTGTTAAAAAATAAACAAATAAACAAATAAAAAGACAAAATGCGAAAAAAAAAATAGTATATGTGTGTAATGCGGACCCTGGAAACGCAAATCATAGTTTGTGAGAAAAGGTATAAGAGTAAGAAGCAATTTCATAATATTGGTTAATTGTTAATATATTTTGATTGCTTAATTTTTAGAGTTATGCATCAAACATTTTATTTGCACTGTAGTTTGGATATAAACTCTATAAAACCCAAACTTATGTCCTTTGCACTGGCTTGCCCGAAATAATTTTGCATTGGAGGAGTTTGTAAACATTGTGAAGGTATTAGACAATTGTAAACATTATTGGGAAAGTATATGAACATCTTCTGGGTCTAATAGAATCATAACAGAACTGCAGAATTTCATTAACTTTTATTTCGACTTTGAGTTTTAATTACGGAAAAGTTGTATCAGGGAGATAGATGTAAGATAAGAAAAGAAAGTGTTGCAATGAGCGACCTTCAGGAGTACATTTACCTGTGCTGGAATTTTCTGTGCTCATCTTAAAATTAACAGTACGTTGCCTAACTCCACATGGGCTATATTGTGTTCTGTTCGGGGTTTGTCGGATTGCTACGTTGGCCATCAGCCTCACGCCTCTCACTGTGGCTTAAACAGTGAAATAACAACACATGTTTAATCCCAGAGTAAGAATTCTAAATGGCACATGCTAGGCCTAATTAATTATGCTATACCATAATGTCTATGATTCATATGTCCAAAGGGTCAGCTGAGTATTTTCAGGTGTTCGAGTGCCTATCATGATGTCTACACATGTTAGATAGGTGTTCGAATTCCTATCATGATGGAATTCATAAATTAGTTGTATCTACACATTTTAGACCAACTGATTATATCCTGTCAAGAGAGCAATTAAATTATAGAAAAAGATTTGAAGATAGTGGGTAATTTCATAAGCAGATGCCAGAAATGTGTGGAAAAAATGGAGGTCGGTAGTTCCATCTTGCTGATGTGACATGGGTGAGCACAAAATTTTAAGTGCATTAGAATGTATTGTGACAGGGATGCAAACGCCAAGTTAAACTAGAAACCGCATTGTAATTTTAAGTGACGGACAGTATTCTAGTCATTTCTCATTACATAATGCCATTAATCGATGACGCACTGCCATCTTTCGCTCCTGTGCTTTGTGAGCTTGTTATAAATCGGATTTGAGTAGTGCGGCCGTCTTGTAGACTGTCAATATTATCACTAGCCTCTTTGATAGTGGCCCACTGTCGGCTGAATCTGGCTCTGGGAGCCAGAGTAATTGTTTACACTCGTGATTCCCACAAATTTAACTGGATTTGGGTTGTACGTGATATCTCAGTTTTTCAATATGGGCTCGAAGTCACACACCAGCATGTGTTATCTATTGGTAACTTCCAATACTACCCAGAGTACATTTGTTCCATCCGCTAGCCAGGCGCTTTGCTTTTGAAGATACCAAGGTTGTGTTTTGTTTTAAAGTAGTTGTTGGATTAAGATTTAAATGCTAAAAGACATATATCCCCTTGGTTTATTTGTAAGCATCTTAAAATTTTTGCTGCTACGTTGATGAAAGAATCTTAATTGTATATCTACTGGCGCTCGGCTTTATTGTCAGTGGATCTTGCGGTAGGCTGCCATTGGGAGGACCAGCATATAATTTACCTCTGGCATTGCACTCTTTGGAATTCTATGACCCGAGTTTGATATTCGTCACGTTTCCGTTCTTCATTTTGTTTTTCCACCAGATACTGTTGAGAGGAAGATGCTGTAATCTCAAATACAGTTTCCGTTTGTCTGTCGAAGCGCAACGAACTGTGTGATGATCCTCACTGGCAAATGTTACGCGTTCTGCGAACTTCCTCTCGTGACCAGGTGATTTCCTGTGCATGTCTGTAGGTCAGGGTTGTTATGCCGCAATGTGCTGTCGCCTTTTCATCCGGGCGAGGTTCGAGGCAAAGATACTCCTCTAATATGATAATCCAGGCAGTGAGAATACTTCGCAATTTGTTTACCGGAAAAAAAACCCGTTCTTGTTATACCTTGGGTTAATTGTTTAGCTCTGTTGTTTTCTTATTTTGTATTCCCAAGCCGCAATATTACAATTATTTATTTGTTTTATATATATTTTAATGTCGCATATTTCGTGTTCTTCTATATCTGCTACGCTTTTATTCCTGTATTCCGATATTAATTTTTTCCCCAAGATCATTGAGATGGTCTTCCAGGTTTCCAGCCTATGCAAGTAATTCTGGTATTGTTTTAATGTTTTATATTAAGACTAGAAAGCAGGCAGTTCAGTTTGTGATACCTACAGTTAACTTTGGTTAGAATCTTCGGGAAATTAAACTTTTTAAATCTTAAAACTGCTGAAAATTTCCATATTTCATAATGTATGTTATATATGTAAATATATAATATGCAGCATTTAATCATAGGAGGTTTTAAATATCCAATAAGAAAATGTTCCAAAAATCAGTTTTTGTTTCTTAAGATTCTCAGCATTTAATCACTAGGAAACTGCTTTACGATTTTCAAAGAAGGCTTATATTACTCATTATATATACCACAATTAATAATTATATTAATTACAAAATAATGAGAAAAATATAGTTTTTAAAATTTACGGTTATTTTCTGAGATAACCAAGGCAGTCAAAATATATAGCATATTTTTTCTCAACATGAATATTTTTTTGTCAAGCCTATAAATTTTGCATCCTGTGAAACATTTGGCAGTTAGTATATAAAAGTAAATAAAACATTTCTTAAGGTTCTATTAGAGATATTAATATAAACATTTTACCAGGTGTACCATATTGGTAGAGCAGTCTACGATAAAAGTTTAAAGAAATTTGCTTGAAATTTAGAAATATAACCTGTGGGTATCCTCGTCCCGCCAAACAAGCTTCAGTATTCTTATCGTCTAAAGCTACCTTGCATTCATATTTTAAGAATTAAGAGAAACCAGAAAAATCCTATATCCCGACTGTGGATTGAACCCAGGTCCGCTAGCTAACTAGCAGATTCACTAGTATCTAATCTATGGCGGTAAAGATTATTGTGAGGAAATATACATGTTATATGCGGAAAAACGTTCTAAACAAGAATATTGTGAAATAACGTTGCAGGCTGCTACAGATGAAACACTGGCGGAAGAAGAAAAGATGTATATAAAATATACTTAAGATTACTGAGCCTTAACACACGTTATCAACTGGCTAGATATATTAATAATTCCTGGCGCGTTTTTATCAGCAAGTTAAGAAAACAGATGACGAAACTATTAGTTTACTATAAGCCAGAAGAGGGGGTTAAAGGTTATCACTTGTGCTGCTACCAAAACGTTTTGCAACGCTTATAAACACTTGCGTAACACTTGTTTGGTGAAGCCCACATCAACGAAGTCTTGGAGGTAAGCGACTAAAGAGTATGAAAGGAGTCATTCAATCATTTACCTATCTGTTAACATGGACAGGCAAGAGCAGGGGATGCAGGACGCAATGAGCCAGGTAAGTCACCCATAAAATTTGCTATAACCTGTAGCTCTGGCAGCAAGTAGCAGGGGTTGGAGGCGATTTATATTCAAAGTTGAGCGGACCAAAATTCTAATTATTATAAAAAGAGTACAGCAAAGAACCAAGACATTTCATTTTTGCAGCAATCGACATAAGTATGCGCGTTTATAAAAACATTTATTCTACTGTTTGGGTATAAAATACATTTTAAGTTTACTCCAAACAAACGGCACCTTCTAAAACTATGTGCAAAACTTAAAAGAGCGTAAACTTCTACAGATCTTCCAGAATATGTGCTCGTCCCTTGCACGGAATTTTGCGACTCGGCAGCTGGACATGTCACGGCCGGCAGTCCTTTATGCGTCTTGCGCAAATCTCACACCAAATTCCAATTTTCGTATCATAAAGAGTACTTTCTTGATTACAAGTTGGATTTTAAGAACACCAATAGCCTTCTGTGTTCACTTGTGGAAAGAGAACGCAACCCGCGAATCGATCAGTCCTTCAGTCATTGATGAAAGAAACCACTGACAATAACGTATGTGCTACGGGATCACCTAGTCATAGACAGTGGACACGTATACACTTATAAGCTTTGAGTATTAACAATTTTGTTGTATGTGCAGCAGACACTTAAACTTGTAGTTTTGTAGAAACTTTCATAAACATTTCGGTTTATAAAGTGTATGGCTTTGTGAGTGTTCATTGTTTTGCACTGAACAAATAGTATCAAATTTATTCACAGAATCTGAATTGCAATTCTAAAAGAAGGCACTTGCCCAGGGCCCTGTTTCATCACAAGTATGGTGTAATACAAGTGTATTATTGCAGGTCTTTGTAAAGTATGTTATTGTATTATGCTCTTCTGTACCGTTAAAGAAATGCTACACTGGTAAAGTATTAGTAAAAGTTTTAAGTGACGTCATATAAGAGCGAGGTGGAGGAACAGCTGTTTACCACACGTCGTCATGCCTTGAATTGGGTTATGCCCACTCTTCAGGGATTGTTAATGTACGGAACTGATCATTGCCGTACCTACAAAGTAGGTCTTGGTTTTTTTAGTTCTCACACATAATGATATTTAAATAATGTATTATGTATTTGTCGGTATTTATAAGCACTCTTTACAGTTAACTGTAAGTAGATAATCTAATTTTTACTTGCGCTCTTAATGCATGGGAGTATTCTAGCTCATTTTGGAGTAGCATGAAGAAAAACAGCAAGTTCCTTTCTAAGGGTGCGTTATAAATGCGCATAAATTACTTTCTATATATCTTAGGCTTTTTTCTTCAAAATAAATAGGTACACAAAGAATCTATTATTTTTTTAAATATAGGCAAAAGAAAGAAAGAAAAATGGCATTCCAGCGGCATAGAACTTTTCTGTGTCTTTAGTCAGAAGTATGCATTTCTTACATTATCATCTTCCCCAAATTTCTATACCTTAGTGAATATCCAAGAATATCCAAACAGACAGCGATCTCTGGATGCAAGACGGAAGTTTCAGAGAATCAAATTGAGTATTGAATATAGCTCCATGCAGATCATGACCTGCAAATAGCGGGGCAAAGGCTGTAAGAGTTGACCTTTCACCATAATAGTCAGTGGCAGGGCGATCTCTCAGTCTCTTGTTTCGCTTAACGGATTGCGCTGCAGTGATGGTGTTTGGCGGCGCCCGGAATGTTATTGCCCTGCTCATAGCGTCAACAACCGGCAGTCTTTGATATGAGAGTTTCTCGTCCGGATGCAATTATAACCCACTTCAGTGTATCTGCACTAATGACAAAAGCAAGTGTGACTATTGCAGCCAATGAGAAAAAACACTAAATATGACAAATTTTAACTTCACATGAACCGGTAGCAGCGTTGCAATGTCTTGCACATATTTCCCGCGAGAAACGTGTTAAGATACTTGCCCAGGCAACAGTGACAGACCAGACCAGAGTTGGTTTAGTAACCAGACTATGTGTAGTTGCTGCGTGCCGATCGGAATGAGGTTGTAGGTTGATTCAATTTTTGGGGGTATGGACTACTGGGAGAGAGTGCTAAATTTTTCCGTAATGATACGGGTGGATTTGTCATCATGGATGAAGCATGTGCCGATAACCTTGACTGTTATCAGCAAACTGTACTATTTTCATACTTAAGGTTTTATGTTTGTAGGAATGTATTCTTATAGCTTGGTTGTGAACTTTGTTACCCAAGATGGCCGCATGCCAGGCGTGGAACCGTGAATTGTGGTTTTGGTCTGTAGTGATTGTTAAGTTGCCCAAGTGTACGAACAAGAGTACTCTCATAAAAGGGCAGTTTTGCGTAGAATTATTTTGGCCGAACGTGTAATTTCCTGGACATATGGGGAGGGAGGAGTGTTCGTGCAGAAACCGAGCATGAAAGCGGGGATATATGTCTCTGAGTCCTCTATTCTATACCCTTTGGAGAAATACCAGCTAACTATCTGTAAACCATGTCCCAGATTTCCAGTATGATAAGGATAATCAAAGCTTTAAGTGGACTGGTATCATCTTTGAGTTGAGCACAGGATACAATTGAGCTATTGCTCCCTGAGCCCTGTGAGCAGTCTTGGTAACATGTCGCCGAAAAGTTAGACCTTTGTCAAGTTGTACATTCAAATAGGTAATGGAATTTTCCCATTGTTTCATTTGTGGTTATAGTAGGGAAGATAGCGGGAATACGGCGTTGCTTTTCGCCGGATTTATAGACATTCACCAACCCTGTAACCCCCTTTCGATTAACGGTCTCTGAATGGGGTTCATGATTCTGTTTAGATGTTTGTCTCTTGTGTAGACCAGAACGTCATCTGCATATTGATCTAAGCTGTCTGGTGGTTATGGAAAGTCAGCCGTGTATTGGGGATGTAGATCTTAAGAGTTGGACTGTTCCACCACCGTGAATATAAAAATATGGTGTTTTAAGAATGAGTGTATCAAATCAATTGTTTGAATGTTTTCGGAGCTCAAGTGATATGAAATGGTGAAGGAGCCCAGCGTTCCGGATAATAGAGAAGGCCTTGTCTACATCCAAAGATATCGCGGGGGTGAGTGACTGTCTGTATTCCTTCAAGAACATCGGAGACCCAATAGCGCTTGGTGAGATGAATGCAGGTATCTTTGAACGCTGGTTTGATGGTTCTTTGTTGATGAATCTCCCAGAAATAAATGTGCAGTAGTTCTAGATAATGCAAGCTGTCACTCCCACTTAAAAGTAGGTTCCACACTAGGTCTACCTAAAAGGACGACATGCTTCGTTTCATGCAAGGTTATAATTTGTAAATTCCGATTCCACTTAAGGCGGAACTTTAAGAAATTCATTAAAGCAGTAAATTTACAAAAAGAGCTTGTCCTTGATGAAATTGCAAAATCTCAAGGTCTTGAAGTACTCAGGCTACTCCCATCGTAATTTAAACCCAATTGAACTGGTGTGGGCCAACTTCAAAAAATTAGCGAGGAAAATAAATGTGACCCGTTTTTTGATTGGCAGACAGTTCGTAAATGATGTACATGTGGATTTTTAGAGGGAATGTGTTGAAAAGACAGTTCGCGTAGAGAGAGAATCTTTTCATTTGTCCTCTGCCAGCTCGTGCTGTTCTGCACTTAATTGGCAGCCCCCTGGCATGTAGGTCTGAGGCTGGGGCTTCCATAGGGACCTTAAGAATGAAAACACCACTGCATAATATGCTTTGGAGGAAATGACGCTGAGGACGAAAATTAAGGTAAAACAGCGACATAATTTCTGTAATCATGCATATTATAATCCCAGATTGGTAAGAATAGAAATGATAGCAAAAGAGGCTAATAATTACACTAAGTGAACAATGAAACAACAAAAACATGAGTAATATTTAGCCATTTCCATCTACGTATGAATAATCGCCGCTCATCTGAAATGTGACAACCGCGCTTGTGTATTCTCATTATTAATATAGCATTGATTTATTTTACCTGCTCCATTCTTTTCCTCTAGCTTGTTTAGAGTTTTTCCGCGCATTACGTTATCTTCCATATTCAATAGCAATATTTACCACTTTCACTCGTCTGTATTTGTGACTATTTCATTCATTTTTGCTTCTCGAGATCCTATCTACCGAAAGTTGATATGCATTGCCAACAAAATTTTATCCTTAAGCACTTATCAGGACGAATCAGAGGGTTTATTTATTTTGGTTTATACACAAAAGCGCTTTAACATCTGAGGTCATCAGCTTCCATTCAATTCAGAGCGTAAAACGTCTGATGAATTTTGCTCATAGGCCTCTTTTTTCAAGCTTTAAGATTCTTGAGATTCTTTTATGACATTTACGACACGGGACCCATGGCTGTACTTTCCTCCCTAAGAAAGCCATACCCGGAACGAGATTGAACCCACATCTTTGGTCTACGAAGGAAGTGTTTACCACTAGACCACCAGAACAGACTGAACCAAAGGTCCTGTAGCGCTATTGCTGGATGAGGAAGAGGTGGAGGGAGTAAGGGGCACACATTGAAGCAAAAACCTCCCTATTAGTCCCACAGTGTCTTATACCGCCACAGGTGGCCGAGGTCGCTAAGATGTAGACTCGTGAGCGGGATGTCTGGGGTTCGAATACCATCAGGACCGTCCTCCCAACTGATTTTTTTTTCTCCAGTCCTCATAAATGGCAAATGCCGGAGAGGTACCCTAAACTCAGGCCTGGAACGTTCCCTTCCTTATAAAAAATATACTAACACTATTAAAAAGTGTCTTATTATCAGTACAGAGTTTCATACACAATTAAATTAACAATTGCTTAAAATCTCTTTTACGAATAATAACCTAAATAACTGAGCGGATATTTTGTGAACTCAAAAATACGACGATTGTGCTGTGGTTAACAAACCGTGCGCTTGTTGACATCTTGTTGCAGCTTTCGTTGAACAGAGATAAGTTATAATTATTTTGGCTATGTTGATCTTTAAGCGTTATTTCATTTTTTCACACACGCCCACACACTAAAATGTCTTATGGGTTTTTTTCATTTTTGTAAATATTGTACTTATTTATTTTTATTAAGCAATCTTCAGTTTTTACCCAAACCTACCTGAAGAAGAGCATTAAGACAGAAAGATTGTGTTTGATTTTTGTTCCCCTGTAGTTTTACTTTCTTTTAACTAACTGGCTTCATGTTTTTCATTCAGACATTTTCCGCTTTATCGCTTGGCTGGAGTATAGCTATTTATTATATATATTCGCTGCGGCTGCCTGTAAGCACTTTCAAATGTCCCACAGATTGGGTGCATTCAAATATTAAACTGAATACTTATGAAGCGAAATAAATATAAATTAAATATGCGTTGTAAAGATTTGATGAATCCATTAATTTTTTTTACTTCAGTGGCACCCTAGCAGTTCTTTGCTTTACTGAAAATGTTAAAAGAATAGCAAATATGCATATAACTGGCCAGCACGTAATAAAAGCAATGCTTATTTTGGTCCTGGATGGTGTTTATTTAACATTTATTATCGATAAAGTTCAAAGAAGTGCCGCTGATCTTAAATTATTTTATTTATATTTATTACGGTTCCCTAATAAAAGTGAAGTCAGTAAAAATTCTACAGTTACTATCCTATTGGTTTTATTATTCCTTTTGGCCTACATGTATCAATAGTGTGCTGGACGAAATTGACTTGAAGGTTTTCCCCAGTAAACCGGTACTGTAATTTTTGTATTGTAAATGCATTTAGCAATTTTAAGTTATTTTCACAACCCTGATGCCCAAATCGGGGAATATCAAGGGCATGACCCAGTAACCCTTCACCATAACAACTTATCCCTTTACGAACTGGATAAGTGCTGCTTTTGTTCGTTGGTTTTTAACCGCGTTGAGTTTCTGAGCTTCCCAATTATTGCGTACGTGCTCTTCCGTTTGGGGAAAGCTGAACGAAGAAAATTGTAAGTGCAGTGGCTTCAGAGGCACTTTCTTATTCTGCTAGGCATTTCATCTATATTGGTGTCGTTTACAGTTATTTATATTGAAGAGTTTAAAACTTTGTAAGCATCTTGTAATAAATTTGTGATTTGTCTTACGTGTACTTTCTTCTCCCCAAGCTATAGATAACTGGTTAACATATAATTGATAGATAGCACCTTTTTATTTTCAGAGGCAAGAGTTTAAAAAATGTGTTCAATGTTCACCTTTTAGCATAAACAGGTGCCATGACACACACAACAAATTACGTAAGTTAAAATGAAAATCTGGTATAAAGAGGCAGTTTCATCAAATATGGGATTTTCAGTCTTTCACCTGCGAGGCAGTTTAGCCGTACTATCAACATTTTGGCGATGTTATATTGAAATATGAGTGTTGAAAGGCACGTATTGCGCATCCAAGTATGATTATTTGCAACCAGAGGTTTACCTCTGGCTGCATTTAACGCGAGGATCGAAATGAATCTTTCAAGTATGTTACATACTAATTTTGTATTACCATATCGTAATGTAACTTGTTTTTAATTTATTTTAATTTGGAAAGTTAAAAATAACGAGGACTAGAAATATAGAATCGTTTAGTATTGTTCATATGTTTGTATAGTTACGCGTTAGTGTTTTGTTAGTTATTGTTGATTTTATTGAAACTTTTAGTTGCTCGATGATATAAAGGTCAATTTAAATTATAATAGAATTTGACGAAAGTGATTAATTCCAACCTAAATGATTGAAGAAGCGACTAATATAAGGAATGATTTGCTGCCTGAGAAATCTAAAAAACGATATGAGCGAGAATGTGTTTTATTTACAGTTTGGTGCAAATTGGTACAAAAAAACAAATATTAACATAATTAGTAAAGTGCCAGGAATTAATTTTACCCAGATTACCTCGTGCACTATAACAATTTATATTAAGAGCAAGTAATTTGCATTGTTTGTATAATTTCGAGAATTTATTTTATTAAATTGTGTGATATAGCAAGCCTGTTACTTTACTTGTAATTTATAAAATAGTGGTGCAAAGTTTCTATGCAGCACTAATCTTCAATTGTTTTATTCCAGTGCCGCTGGACTGCTACTTTCAGTTCTAAAATTAGGTAGGCGTTAGTTACATTTAGAAACGGTAATATAAAAACCTTTTATTCACAAATAATTGTATCAGATTTTGGCAATCTGTTCTTAAATTTCTTCGCGCTAATTGGTTCACCCATTTGGTTTTCCAAACTGTAATCTCTCGTTCATTGTTTATAATAGCTTATACAAGTATTTTTAAGCAACAAGTAAAGTTTCGAGACTTTACGCTTCTGATATGTACATGCACGTTAATTTTACATTAGAAGATCTTTGATATTGTTACTACTGTCCCCAATGACCCTATTAAATCAAAGCTCAAAGCGCGCGCATGCTCGGAATGATTTCTGACACTCGTGCATCCACCAGACACGAAGTCCATCAACTGTACTGGTTGGCCAGCCCATTAATTTGAATTTGCTGGAAGAAATTCGTTGAGGCAATGTCGGTGATTAACGTAACCGCTGCTCGGTTTTTGACCGCTGTGACGTCAAGCTACAGACTTGCGTGTGAAACGTTTATCGTTTTCTTTATGTAAATAAGTTTTTAATTTTGTTTTTCAGGGGCGAAAATTTTGGGGAAAAAATCTAAGTTTCATTTAGTGCATTCATCTTGTTCATATTAGCTGATGCATCGTCTTCTTGAAATTCGCACCCGGATCAAATGAATAATGACATTAAAATATGCGAGATTAGTACAGAAGGTTCTATTTAATTATTAAATTAATTTGAAGAAATTTATGTTGTAGCCAAATTATTTTGCAAGATTTGTGACCTGCGTGTATACGGAGTGTCAGTATTCATGTCAAATGCCGGCCGTTGCCTTTATAGTATTTTTTTAATCTCTTTCCATAGTTTTCCTGCACCCTCAAAGGAAGATTGCCGGATAATATTAAATGCCATAAAATTACGGTTTATCTTCGCAGCATAAGTCAATCTCTCGTCTCAAAGATGGAATCGGCAAGGGATGGTAATATTGGAGAGCGTCTGTTGATTTTGTAAGTAGCTATATGAGAAATCTAATAATAAAAATAATCATCTGACAGTAAGTAAATTAAGTTATATTACGCCGTCATTTATCGGAGTTAGCACACTGTGGAAACCTCATGATCTTCCGTTAAAACTGGAATTTCGCTGAATCAAGCAATTGACCTTACTTAATCGTGTTTGCCGTGCCAACTGTTTTGGCTGCATTTCTATAAGATAATATTAGGCTTTAATGTTTGTATTTGTTTGCCGACAGTAAGATATACGCTGGAACAAAGAATGTGTATTTGTGCTTGTAATATACCAAAGAAATCGTGCAAGAACTGTGGAGGGAATTTCGTGCTAAATACCCAGGAGTAATATCTCCATTTAGAAGTACAATTGAACAAAGTTCGAATCCAAAGAAGTTTCATTGATAAGAAGGGGAGATCTTAAAATCGAGTGAAGCATGATGAAAAAGACTGCCGAAAGTCTTTCAGCACAATTAGCCTAACAAGTTTGGGTGTCTGTCGGCAGTGCGTAGAAAGGCACTCATCTACTGCAGCTGAATCCATAGAAAATTACTGCTGTGCCTGAAATAAAACCCGCGCAGGCGCTGAAACAAAATATCAGAGAGGCAGTTAACAGTATTCGGGAGAATGCATTGGGGCAAGTGTGTCAAAATGTTTTCTAAAGAATTCAGGCATCTCTCACAACGGAGGGAAGGATTGGCAGGTGCAATATTTAAATCAAATAACGAAAGAAACAAAAAATTCCTGGCATGATTTCCCTCGGCGAGAGGGAAGGTTGTGACAGTTTCCATCGGCAAAATCAATTTCCGTAGCGAAATGAGGACTCTGTATATGCCAAATTCTGCTTTTCGGCTTCATCTTCACCGTATACAACGATCAGTATAAAATTATCTGAGCCAAGAACGCTTTATTTCTGTTTCAAAACTTATCTTTCTTCTACATTAAGATTGCAAATTATCTTCAGACTCTTTAGTTCTTATATAATGAGATGTAAGCAGAGGCAGATTGAAATAATGACAGGATTTACTTCATATCATTCTGTATGAAAAACATGTTAATTAGTATATACTTTGATATTTCAAAATTTGGTCTCACTAGCCCTTAATTTTTAAAGCACATCAAGATGACAAATAGTGTTTAAACTAAAGTAAAATTTTGAATTATATGGAATAACATTTCATTAGCACATCATATTAACTACCTACAGCACAAACCATATTCTTCTTAAAAACACTTTTCAGTCAGGGCAACTTACTTCAATCAAGAACTTAAGAAAGGATTATAGTAAAATAAGCTAATCAATTTACTATTACCTAGCAAAACTTAATATTTCGTTTCAGTTTTACATCAATTTCTTATAGCATAATAGATTCAAAATGTAAGTAAGAAAAGCCAGTTTTACTGTCGTTTCAGTGATGTAATTACTGCATACTTATAAGTTTAGCTGTAAATTTAAAAAAAGAATTACTAAAAAGTGGACATAACTTAATTCAATCAATGTATGACGTGTGGCAAGCAACTGTTCCTCCATCTTGCTGTTATATGACGTCACTTGTAACATTTTTTACTAATAATGTACAACCTTTGTACTTCTTTTGTGAAACTACTTGTACTAAATACACTTAAATCCATATTGCTCTTGTATGATGTCACTAACGTTTTTTTATTAATAATTTACAAACGTTGTACTTCTTTTGTGGAACAGTGCTAGAAATTGCACTAAATACACTTATAATGCATAGATCATACTTTTAGGAATAGGACCCTGCAGTGTGTACGTTCCGAACATGGGCTTGTTATGAACCGAACCGGAGCACATGCTTCTTTTCATGGTGGTCCGTTGTCATGTGGTAGGGAAGCGTCTATGACGACGACCTTGTAACATGCCAACTCCCACTTCCCAGCTGACACCACGTGCTTCAGGATTCAAATGTCTAACAGCCGTAGTGCACGGCTTACGCTTATGCTGGAGCCGTTAGTTCCTCTTGTGGTAGGCCGCCGAAAAGTCACTGTACGCTAGTTCAAGCCATTGCTGTGTTTTGTGCGTGTGTGAAAGTGCATTTGGAATTTGAAACGGACTCGGTGAGTTTTACTTAGATAGTGGATATAAACTTGCATAAATGTTTCAAGAATCAGTTATTAAATTTTGATTAGGTTACATAAAACAAAAACAATTTTGACATATTCAGAAATAGCCCAATTGTGCTTTCAGCGTTTATTTTCAGCATTGTTTGTATAAATTGACTATAGATCTCGCATTTGTGACAAGAATATGAAGTCAAATTGAAAGCATGGAGCCAGGCCACTTAAGACGGCGACAAGTTCACTGTGGTCCCCCACAGAGCCCTTCAATTTGTATTCACTATTGGACATTTAGTTCCTAAGATTCGTTCCTTGTCCCGACTATTTTAATACCAGAAGTGTAAGGAGGCTTTAGGTAGATTTGATATGCTACACCGGAACTTGTTAATAGCCTAACATAATAGAAAATAAACACAACCTTGATTTACGTGAGATGCATAAAATGCTAAGATAGTGGATGATAGAACAGCAGCCCCAGTTGTGCGATGAGAGTTATGAATGTGAACTAAATCAGTTCAAGTCATCCATTTAGCTCAAAATTACAACATTTCTTTAAGTACCATATACACAACAACTGAAAACTTTATCGCCGCAAAAGGTACCACTGGTTCCATTAGTGCAAGGCACAAACTAGCATTAGCCTCTACTTGCGACCGAGTTTAAGACCAAATTGACTACCTCAAGTATCTCCTCCATTCTCCTCTCAGGGCTGGACTCTATTCCGCGAAAGTATGGTGTAATATATTACTCTTGAATGAACTTGTAGTTATTCATCTGTTTATCAAAAGTTTCTGCTACACTTGTACTTTACAACTCCATATTTACAAGAGCACAAGTAATTTATCGTTCTGTTCCACGGACGTATTAGATTAATCGAGCATGTAACTTGTACAGATTTGTCTACAAGAGTAGGAATATTGGTAACTTCTAAAACTAGGGCAAGTTTTAATATCTTTTTAATAATTTTGGGAGTGATTTTTTTATTTGGTTTATTTATGGATGCTTTAACATCTCAGGTCATCAGCGTCCCATTCAAATCAGGGCATGAAACGACCGATAAATGTTGCTCAGAGGCCTCTTCTTTCAGGCTTGAGGTTTTTTTTCCTGCCGTAAAACTACGGCATGGGACCCACGGCTTTACTTCTCTTTCGAAGGAAGCCATACTTAAGAGAATATTTTTGGGAGTCAGTTGACGCAAGTATGAGAAGTGAAAGTGATCAGAATAGAACTCTGTATAAAGAAAAATAATTCAAGATTGTCATATAATGAAAGGATTAGGTGCAATTAATCTGCGACTAATATTGGCCTTTCCTGTTTCAAATGCATATTTCAGTCAAGCATCTTAGTTCGTCCTTTTTAAAGGTTATTGCTGCATGCCACGAAAGTAATTTCTTTCCATTCTCTTTTGACGCCATTTACATTCTTTTTGCTCATAATGAAAATGTGATTGCCAAACTGTAAACAAATAATGATCAAATGGTACTAATATAATAAATGACCGAGCACAATCGGCAAGCTCGAGTCTTCTGCCATCTCTCGACGATTGATGTGTATCCACAGCGATCGTCGTCCCAAAGTGAATAGTGATAAATGCATAATTGAATTATAATTGCTACTGAGGGAAAATACAAATACCGATTTAACAGGAATGCTAAGGTATTACTAAGGGAGTGGACACAACCTAATTTAAGGTATAGCGACATATGGCAGACTCTCTTCCTTCATTTTGCTCTTATAAGATATCACTTGTAACGTTTTAAAAATACTTTACAAATGTCGTTCACATTCTTTCGTGGAATAGAAAGTTACAAGTCCATACTTTAAAAGAAATTGCACTAATATACTTGTAATGTATTACATCATACTTATGTGGAATAGAACCCTGGTGGAAGCCACCATAATCTTCTTCTTGTCGGAAGAATTCATTAATATTGGAATTCGAATCCGGGACCTGCGGATCAGCAATCGATACACTATAACACTGGACGCGAAATGCTTGTAAGATATTTTTAAACGTTGTCTACCAGCATCTCGTTCAATTCCAAGGATTTTAAACCTACATATGTGTGGTTCCCTACTTCTCAATCCAAGCAAATATTCGATTCCTTTAGAGCTTATGGTTCTCGTTCAGCAATAACATATTTTGTTCGTAATTACTTGCTAAACCTGTGATTTATTCATAACTAGCAATTTTAGACGATGTTCAAGTATTCATTTGCCACCATTTTGTTTCCGTCATTAGAAAAAAGTATTGATTTATGTATTATGGATCTGTATAAAGAGATTGTTATACCCACATCTCTATTACACATTAATAATTTTTTTTTCTTTCCTCAAAGAAAGAATTAGTTTCTGCAATTATACGTACAAATTTCACTGAAAATTTTTAATCAAGACACATTTGGAGTAGACATGGTGTTGTTTGAATTCGCGGATTAGGGATTGGTCAATCTAGAACGATTTGCAAAAGAATTTGGCGATTAGATAGCAAACGAACGTCAATATATCACGCAACGCTTTATCTGTGGGAGAGCAAAGATTCTCTCAGATAGGCCAGCAAACTGATGTTAACAGACGCATGTTTGTTAACAAAATTGTATTCATACTTTAATAGTTTCATTTTTGCAGCCCCTATTAAATTGATAAGATATAGTGGTTCTCAAGTTGTGTGCGACTGTTAAGAATTATGTGTAATGTAAAGCTATTGTAAATAATACAGAGCGGAATGGAATAACAGCAGCAATTGAACCCGTAACATGCAAACTTCTCAATAGAAGGATCGGAAGAACTGGCTTCTGCAAGAAGAAGCGCAATGGAGAATTGACCCTCCCAGAGGCTACCATTACTTTTTACTGATGAAGAACAAAATAAAAAAAAAATGGTGGCGTTTGCTATGCTAGTAGAATAATTAACAACTGCTATAAAATTGTGCTAACACAGCTTTAAAAAGTTTTATATTCCTCTCACAAAAACATTCTGCCAGTAAGTGAGGTTCTGAAGATGCCAAAGCATTTAAAAGCACCAGAAAATACACCTGTTTATTTTAAATAGAAACAAGCATTATATGAGTTAAACATAGTAAAGATAAACTACAATAAGAAAAAACAAGGAAGATATATGTCCTCATATTATACTATCATT
The DNA here is from genome assembly GCA_030762175.1 of Metallyticus violacea. NCBI lineage: Eukaryota > Metazoa > Arthropoda > Insecta > Mantodea > Metallyticidae > Metallyticus > Metallyticus violacea. Next base: position 27,861,435 of record CM060838.1, read on the forward strand.
TAAAAATTAAGGATGACATTAAATTTTATTATTTAAAATGTGGGTACATTACTGATGAGTCCACAAAGCTCACAAAAATTAGTTAAAATATTTTATAATATGCCGCCAACCAAAGTTAAAAAAGTAGATACTACTAATAGGAGAAATTCACTATCAGATATATGTGAACTAAAACTAGAAAAAGAGTAAAACAGAAATTGTTGGTTTCAGCTTGCATGGAAATGTTTCACGTGCGAAAGTATCAGATACATTTTCTGTTTAACTTCTTGAGCCTGTTGATAATCTCTCCTCCAATAGTACAGGATGTACCAGCAGCTGAAGGTGAAACCACATGAATGGTTCATGGTTCACAATCCCTAAACAAAATGACCTCGTGAACCCAACCGTTATGCAGTTTGCATCGCCTGCAGCTTCTTCACCAAATAACCCCTGTTTATGCAACTACATAGTTTGCACAGGTCATCAGGTTTTAAAGTGAAAACCGCAAGGAGCTGGGCTTCGGGCTAGTAGCGCCATGTTTCGCTTAGGCACGAAATCTGCGATTCCTTGCTCACAATAGAATCTCAGCCTTATCATGGGAATTGATAAAATGTCTCAGTAGCTGACGTTTTACTCTCAGACCCATTCCTGAAAGGGATTATGTCTTAAAGTAAGTTAGATGGTGTATGCGAAATCATTGACAAGGAGTATAATCCGCGCGTCAAGTCTTAGATGTAGAAAAAAATGTTCAACTATATTTTTAATAGGTTTCGTCTAGAAAATGACGTAATGTAGGCTCATTATCCATTGAAATGCCAGCATTTTTTTTTTTAAGAAGTGAAACAATATTTATTTAAGTAACAAGTGTATGATTTTGGAAATTTAACACGAGTGAAAAGTGGAAGTGCAAATTTTCACGAGTGTGAAGATTATATACGTGCTGCATACAACATTTTATGCAAATGTGGCATTGAAATATTTTTAAAAAGCAAATAAAATTTTTCAAAATATGTTATAATGTATTATATTGCATGGTTTATTAGTACTCGTTTCAATGACGATGTTATTATTTTTTATTTATGTTTTTGTTTTGAAGAATTCAAACAGAATTGGGTGCTAATTTCGGAATGTTTGCTATTGAAAATGTGACTATCATTCCAGAAGAAATTATAAAGGAAACGAAAGTAGCTGAGGGTTTGTTAATTCCTGAAAAATCGAAAAGCATATACGAAAAGGAGCATGACAAGTTCTGTACATGAAAAAAAAGAGGCCGCCACGTTGCCAGAGGTCCTTAAGGCGCGGTCTCGTGAGCGGGAGGTCTAGGGTTCGAATCCCGTCAGGATCGTTACCCCTGACTGAGGATTTTTCCAGGTTTTCCTCAGTTCTCGTAAATGGCAAATGCCGGGGAGGTACCCTAAACTTAGGCCTGGAACGTTTGCTTTCTTAAAAAAATCCTTTTCCAATTTATCATTTTATTTCATGTATCACCAGTGTTACCGCCTGTGGTGCCTCAGTAGTGAAAACGGACGTTAAACATAAAAAAAGAAAGAAAAGAAAAATATGTAGTTCAACTAATGAAAAATTCTTGGCATATTTTTTCAGAGCTGGCAAATTAATAATATGGGTACGTAATTTGAAATTTAGATTCTTAGATTTGTTTGTTTTTTCCAGTCGAAGATTTGTATGTCTTCGACGCTTTGATGTTTGTATTCGAAAATTAAATGTATAATGCAAGTGAAAGAAAATATCGACCTTTCATCTTTTGGTAAGGTTATTGAATTCTTAAAGAAGTTTTCAGTGGGATATAAGGCGAAAAAGTCAAACATGTTCTCTAGATCCGAAATTGATCGATTTAAGATAGAAACACGTGATGACAGGTATTTGCTAATGAAGATTGTTTTGTCTTTTGAACTTTTTGGGGTTAAAGCGACACAAACTACACAATTTGTATATTGATGATCAGGTTGAAGGCTATATTCATGGTGGTTCATATTCGAGACACGAAAAATTATAAACCATGCACGTTTACTATTTTTTCGATGTTTCCAGGATAATTGAAGCTAATTTTTGATGATTGATAAATAACTTTGTTGTGGTTTTAATTCATTTGTTCAATAAAATGATTTTCGTGTTTGAATGTTGGTGTGATTGTTAGGACGGATTTTAGCTTTTTCTGACAGGTATGTTGTTAGAAATTGTGTTATGAAGGCTATGATGACTTTATGGCATACTCGTTGCTAGGTAACCTTTTCTGCCAGTGCCAGAATCAGGCTAATTATGCACGAGATACAGCGTCATATTATTGTTATTATTATTAGTTTTTAACGCCCGTTTTCGCCCGTTTTGGAAATATTGAGAAAGGATATTTTTTAAGGAAGGGAACGTTCCAGGCCCAAATTTAAGGTGCCTACCCGACATTTGCCATTTATGAGGACTGAGGAAAAACTAGAAAAAACCTCAATCGGGGAGGACGTCCTGGTGGGATTCGAACCATAGACCTCCCGCTCACAAGTCCGCGCCTTAACGACCTCGGGCGCCCGTGGTGGTCGTAAGAAGCGTGTTATATACTAGGATTGCATAAATCAATGTTACAAATTTAGTATTTTAAGCTTATATTTAGATGTCACCTACAAATTAATTGTAAACCACTTGCTATTTGGCATAAAATATCCTTGAACTATTGTAGGAAAACTTGTAGGAAATGCTCAGTTTTTATCGGCAGATTAAGTATAGGTTTTTGGCCAATACCAAAATTGTCCAGGGGTACCCAGAAAGAAAAAATAATAAAATAAGAATAAATAAAACATAAAAATAAAAATATAAAAATAATAAATAAAAATAAATAATTAAAAACAAATAAAACAATAAATAAAAATAAATTAATAAAAGGGACTTTTTACCCATTGTCTTGGAAAACCTTTTGTGTAGAGCAGCAACCCTATCCCTTCTAGCATCCGTCCCCTAAACAGCAGTCTTATGTTATACCCTGTCGAAAGCTGATATACGTTGTCAACAAACATAATCCTTTCGGGAACATGGTGGAATGGAACGGCGGCGAAGAGTACAATAAATGTCACTATGATTGGATGTGGACAGAGATGGAAGGAGTAAGGTATGTGCATTGAAACAAACGCATCTATTGGTCCCACAATAGCCACAATGTTAACACCGGTACAGCAATTTTGTACACAATTAAAATGATTGTTTGAAAAATCCTCTAACAGCTACTTATTAAGACTTTTATAATATTTTAAGTAACAGGCTGAACCCTGCGGAATTTTGTGAACTATTTACAAAAGAGGAGAAATACGACGATTGTACCATGGTCAACAACCACATGTATTTGTTGACTTCGCATCTCAGATTTTTTAGAGAATAGAAGTGAAATAAAGCATAACTTTTGTGCTCAGTTTTTGAGCATGGTTGAAGAAAAACAAAATATTGTAAATTTAGTGAAGATTGACTATTTATTATGTATTTAAGACAAGAACAAGAAATAAATTGCCTTTGGTACACAAAAGGAGGAGGATTAGGAGCATGTAAGCAGCAAAGAAGCTTAACTATTCAGGGGGTTGTATCGCGTTGGTTCTGGTGGTGTAGTGGTAACCATACTTGCTTTCTAAACCCAAAATCGCGGGTTTGATCCTAGCATGGCTTCCTTCGGAAGAGAAGTAAAGCAGTGGGTCCCGTGTCGTACATTTACGTCATGGAAAAGAACCTCAAGCCTGAAAAAAAGAAGAAGCCTCTGAGCAAAATTTGTCGGTCGTTTCACGCCCTGAATTGAATGGCCTGAGATGTGAAAGAGCGTCGTAAATAAACCAAATCAATCAACAAAAAATTGTATCTGAATTCACAGAATTTACCATTGACACTTTTTACCAATGTTATGAATAAGTACAAAAGCTAGTTACTTATACCACCACGGATGGCCGAGATCGTTAAGGCGATGATTCACGAGTGGAATTTCTAGAATTTTGATTTTGTTCCCTCACTGAGGTTTTTTTCCAGATTTTCCTCGGTCATAAATGGCAAATGCCGTGGAGGTACCCTAAAGTTAGGCCTGGAACGCTTCCTTCCTATATAAAAGGAGGTTTATCGTTTCATCTCGTGTATCGTCAGTGTCCACCGTCAATGATGTCTCGGTAGTTGAAACGGGCGCTAAACGCTATTAAGAGGGGAGGGGGGAAAACTGCACATTTAGTGTAATCTAGCATGCATATCCATTTTTTGTTAATATAATATTTATGTTATTGCTGAGGAGACAAATATTTATTTAAGATAACAAATATGTTAGGGTTTAAACTGCCAAAGCCTGGAAGAGTTAGCCCAGAATTTGAATAGCAGTAATTGAAGAAACTCCTAACATCTCAATGGGGGCGCAGACATCTCAGGTACTGCAATAGTGCAGAAGTGTGCCGTTATTGGAGGAAAGCACGTGACGCTTCGAACACCTCATACATATTTAAGCTGTAGTGTCCATTGATTTACACGATAGGTAGCCTTTTTCTACAATTCTTATGGGAGAAAAAAGAACATGTTACTTACACAATCGACTTCCTGCTTGTTTGTTTTCCACTAGAAAAGTCTGGTTATAGGATTCAGACATTTCAACGTGTTTTGTTGTTAAGGGATCTAAGAAGCGAGGCGTTTTTAAACAATTAAAGGGAGTTATTTTGTGATTACAGTTTTGTACATTTTCTGACGAGAAAGAAACATTTTATATACAATGACTACCATTAATGACTGGAGAACAGTTCTTGTTTTAGTACACAGAATTACTTTCAATGAGTACGAATGCCGGCGACGATAACGTCACATGACTATGAAAATCGCAGAGAGACTGCACGTACAGTTTTTAAAGGTAAAATTTGAGATTAAATCACATAGGCCCACCACGAATTGTTCATTTTGTCTGTACTGACTAGTGTAATTATTGATAATTGTTTACAATAAATAACTTTCATGAGACATTGTTTAACAATAAAACCAGGCGATAGATGTTTAATATAACTGAATAAAGGACCTTTGCATACATAAATGAACTGTATCAATTAGTTATTTTATGCTCAAAATTCCTTAAAGCTTTGTATACTTTGTATCAGTTAATTTTTACGTTCAAACGAAAAAAATTTCCCAACCAATGTGAAACATTCCCTCGATAAAATGCAGTTGAAAGTTTGGCATTGCCAGGGAGGTATTTGTGGATAGTAGAACGAAATACTCTATATTTCGTGTATTGAAATATGTTATTGAAAATTTAGCAAAAGCATGCAAAACCATATCCAAATGAAATTCATCGCGTGATGTTGCTGGTAGTGCAGACTTTCCAAAGAACAGGATGCAGAGTAGCAGCAAGCGCAGATGCAGATGGCTGGAAGAAACAACAGTTCCCCCTCGTTGTCGAGGGTAAGGTCAGAGCACAGGATGTATTACTTAACAGCCATTCGTGTGGAAACGCCAAGGTCTCGGCTTCGCAAATTATGGTCTGATTTTATGTATTTATGTATAGTATGATTACTGTGATTATTACGTTACTGTGATTATTACGTGCAATACTATTTTAAACAGATTGCAACTTGGTTATTATATATTACATTATTTTGGGGCTACATAGATTCTTTTAGTATTAAAATGTTCTTTTCATACTAATCAAAATCTACCACCTCCATGACTCTGTTGACTAGGCCAGCAGTACGCAACCAGCTGTAAAAGCGGATAGTCCAGGGTCAAATCGTGTTTGGTTTAGTTCTTATCGATCTGCGAGATCATGTTGGAAGGCTAACCTCTGGCGTTCGTTGCTTTCTGCGGGTTCGAGATTTGGGGTGTTTTTAGTAAGTAAAGACGATATATATATGAGATAATTATAAATGAAAGAGAAAAACTTGCACCTTGTGCGCTCCTCTAGTTTTATGTAGATATGCAAAATAACTGTTTTATATATATACCGGATGGTAATGAACTACACCGCAATAATTTCATAAAGATGTAGAGGGGTTTTAGACAAGCAATTTGAAATATAGTCCACGAAGAAAAATAGCGGAATATTGTTGAAACTAGATGCTATTAGGTTACTGTTAAGCAAAATGAAACAATCGTTTGCCTTAGAATGTCTTCAAGCCTGCTTCGGAGCGAGGAAATTCCGATTTTCAATAACTCATTAGCGTTTTCAAGATATAATGCTATAAAAACCTTTCTAATCAATGACTGCACGACACTGAACAGCGGGTAAATTATTTATCGTGTTATGTAGCTTAACTAGTGGGAGCTATCCACCTGACTGTGCTGTAACCTAACGGATGAGGCTACGGACTGTGGTTTCAAAGATTATAAAATCGGATTCTGAGGAGTAGGTTCCTTATTTATTTTAATTTAATCAAGAAGTATGCTCAAAGATGTAAAATTAAAGTGAGCAACGATACTAGAATTCGATAACAATAATGCGCTTTTATACTCGATGCCATTATTGTTATCACTGCGCCAAAAGGGCATGTTATCCAACTTTGGTCCGTCAGTGATCCCTCTACAATCTCTGAAATTATTGCATGTAGTTAATTAACATCCTGTGTTTATGTAGGCTAGAAGCGTCAAATAGCTAACAATAAGAACAATTTGTGCAATAAATGGAAGGAAAAAACTTGTAAAATAACTTAATCTATTTTTCACTCTTCACTTTCTATTGCCCTTTATTATTGCAGTAATAAGTTTCAATAGACCCTTTGGCCAAAAATGAACTGCTCAGTTTTCGTATGCTTCATTGCTTGATACATGCCTGTTGCAAAAATGGGTAAAAGAAAAGTAATCGAAAAAACATTGCCTTTGGAACTTCAGTCGAAGAGCTTAACTGTATATTCAAAATTTATGCAAATCTGTGCTTATAGAATTAACATTGGAATTTGGGCTAGCAAAATTATGATTTTGTTGCAACGGCAGGGATGTAGTAAAGTATTCTGTTTACAAAATGTATTAACTGTAGCGTAATTGTGACCATATGGTTAAGGGTTGGAGGAAGGGACATGGTGACAATTAAGTGGTTTTTACAGTTTAAAGATACCAAATTTTGTTTTTCTAAAGCAGTGAAAAACACAAAAAGTTAATTTTCTCAAGCAACATAAGTAGACTGTCCTTTGAAAAGGAAATCGATGGGAAGAGTCAGAAAATTGACGCCTTGACTTTCCCTGTTGGGATCGAAACTTCTTTGGAGTAGAAAATCCTGTTTTGACTGTTGTTTGGTCTACGGACATCCTGGGTCATAAGCCTACTCAGGAAATCCTTCTGGTCTGCACGCAAGCATTGCACATTTACTACAGACAGAACCACTGTGTTGCGTTTTAATCCACCGTGATGAAACCAATGGACAGTTATCTTGCGCACGAACAGTGACATGCACACGTGTCTTCTAGATATTGAGCCGTGTTTGAAATGAATTGCTGTGTCACCCGGGGATCCGCCAGGATCAATCGTGCACTTTTGTCTGTGCAAGCACTCGGACTACCTGAATGCGGCCCAGTCTGATGCGACAGGACAAAATCCTGCCAAGTGTTTTGCATGTCATCGTGAATCTGTAGGCCGTCCAACCTTTCAACATAGGTAACGAATCAATGCGCGGCTCCGTTTTCATCTGAACCTGAATTCACATAAAATATGATGGAATTACTCATTCGTGTTTAGGCTAGAAACTTGTCAGTAGGCCGTCGTAATTCTACGGCATTACAGCTTAGAAAACTCTCTTTGTTCTATGACGTGTCCACTTATGTTCAAATTATTGAGGTAGGAAATGTGCAAAACACATGACAACCAAATTCATGTGACCAGTATTTTTCTCTGCAGCGGTTTGGAGCCCATTTATCCACTCGTTGCATTCGCAATCTATTTCTAAAAAGAGCCGCTTACAGCAGTCCCTGCCGTTTAGCTGTATGCAGATTTTTTCTTCCTCCACGCCACTTCAAAGCTGATGAGTAAATTTAAATCGGGTGACACAATATCAGGTTTGGCAGCTATCTTGGATTTGGTGCCAGATAAACATGTTTTATTGCTCTAGACTTACACAATAATTAAACATAACCTAATCTTGTTTAGTTCTTATATTAATAGTGTGAAGAATGTTGTTTCACTATTAGCACTATTACAGAAAATGAAACGTAATGATTCAAGAAGTAATCTTATTGCTTTATTTCACATTAAGAGAACTTCCACTTAAAGGAATAAAACAAAATAACGTAAACTTTTGATTTTGTTATAGCACTGCGGTGAGCATTTTGATGCTGCTGTTTAAACTCCCATGTTTGATCAACATGCCGAGCTTTAGACACCGAAGCAAATGGTTGAAGGTTAACAAGTTCTTTATTGCCGGTCTTATCTTTAAACTAATGTAGTTATCTTAGCTTCGAAGTGAAGGCAACTATCGCTCTAAGTCTTCGTAGAACGTTAGAAGCTAAAACTTCAAAATGCAAGATGCCGAAAATCGTGAAAATATCACTGCAAAAAACTGGGGTAAAAATTAATAAATAAAACAATACAAACTTTTGATTTTTTTAGCCTGTTTTTGGTTAGGATAGTTCAAGTGAATTTCTCTGCAAATGCACTACAAGGTAAACATGATGGGGAAGAAGAAGAAGAAGAAGAAGAAGAAGAAGAAGAAGAAGAAGAAGAAGAAGAAGAAGAAGAAGAAGAAGAAGAAGAAGAAGAAGAAGAAGAAGAAGAAGAAGAAGAAGAAGAAGAAGAAGAAGAAGAAGAAGAAGAAGAAGAAGAAGAAGAAGAAGAAGAAGAAGAAGAAGAAGAAGAAGAAGAAGAAGAAGAAGAAGAAGAAGAAGAAGAAGAAGAAGAAGAAGAAGAAGAAGAAGAAGAAGAAGAAGAAGAAGAAGAAGAAGAAGAAGAAGAAGAAGAAGAAGAAGAAGAAGAAGAAGAAGAAGAAGAAGAAGAAGAAGAAGAAGAAGAAGAAGAAGAAGAAGAAGAAGAAGAAGAAGAAGAAGAAGAAGAAGAAGAAGAAGAAGAAGAAGAAGAAGAAGAAGAAGAAGAAGAAGAAGAAGAAGAAGAAGAAGAAGAAGAAGAAGAAGAAGAAGAAGAAGAAGAAGAAGAAGAAGAAGAAGAAGAAGAAGAAGAAGAAGAAGAAGAAGAAGAAGAAGAAGAAGAAGAAGAAGAAGAAGAAGAAGAAGAAGAAGAAGAAGAAGAAGAAGAAGAAGAAGAAGAAGAAGAAGAAGAAGAAGAAGAAGAAGAAGAAGAAGAAGAAGAAGAAGAAGAAGAAGAAGAAGAAGAAGAAGAAGAAGAAGAAGAAGAAGAAGAAGAAGAAGAAGTGCACAGTTACAATTAAGTTTAACTTTTGGAGAACAAGCTGGGAGAACAGAAAGGTTAGAGTTTATTTCGGCAAGCCCATCTTGACGATGAAGCTCCGTATGGATATAACCAGTTGTATGATTTAAATACAGTGTGATTATCGCTAACGCACAGGACCTCACCTCCCTTCATGCTTTTGCTGGTGTTGAGAAAGAATATTAAAAAACAACCGTCTATAAATGTAATGGGACTTTTGAAAATATTATTTGAATATAAGGCCCTTGCGCTCCCAGCTTTAACAAAGCCGGGAAAGTAACCACTAGAGACACTTTTTCGCTTAAAACAATAATCACGACAAAAATATTAATATAAAAGCGATATCAAGTTTCTTTGCGATTCGTGTTATTGTTGTTGGAAAAATATTTTTCAACATTATAGCGAGGCTTAACTTTTAACAAAATTAAATTATAGAAAACGAGGTTCTTCAAATGTTGGTCGCAAGTTTATGTGCATTACCAAATATATGTTATCCAGCTCCACCAAGACACTTGCGCAGATAACAGGTTCTCAATCCCAGGAAATATCTGAAGCATACTGCAGGACGAAGAAAAGATAATTCTTCATTTGAGACAAGACGGAAGAATATAATTAATAACTAAACGTTGTGTTCGGTAAAACAATTCAACCAAATTTGATGTAGCTCAATGTTCAGACCAGATAAAAACCATTGATAAAAGCAAGTATGATTGTTTCTGGAGTCTGTGTGGAGAGATGGGGGTAGTTCGCTCAAAGTTGCCGAATACATTCATACTTTTCTATTAATTTTTCAGACTGATGTAACAAAAACATGTTTCAGTAGAAAATTGTTTGGTAAAAATGAGAAATGAAATAATATTACTTGGTGAAATCTTAAGCATCATTGTTTAAGAACATTTCTGATACAGTGTTTGAATTAGGTTTTAATTCTTCTAATATTCACTTATTGGTTTAAAAAATTACTGAATTAAAGATTAGAGTGAATGTTACAGCTTCCGGCACATTGTTGAACTGGCTATTAATGTTTATTGAATGGTTCAGTGGTCCATTAAAAAGAAAAAACTGCTTTCAAGTAAAATACTGGGTGATTTTTCCTTCGAGGGACCACTCCACGTGCAGTTGGCAGCAGTTGACCGAGCTCATCAGTTCTCGTCTCGTTCTCACGCTTCAAAGCCGACCGGGAAGCCGAAGGGGAAGTCAATACGAGTTTGAAAGTACGTACGTCTGCTAGTCTGTTGTGTGACAATGTATTAAGTATTCATTAGGCGGTGTGATGCAGTGTATTATTAATATGGCTCAATTCAGGCATTTATTAATGAGTAGGTGCTTGCAGAACCGACTGGTGATGTTCGGAAGATTGTTTCAAGGCAGATTCCCTTATGTTCAACTTTCAAGTCGAAGTCGATTCACAAATTTGTAAATAAATTTCGTGAAGCGGGAAATAATCTTCATAACAAGCTTACACAGCCACATACAGTGCTCGCAAAAGATACGTTAGAATTAGACATGCTCTAGAGCGTTTCCTAAAAATCAGTTCGGCATGTTTTTCAGCAAATGGGAATTTCCTATTCCTTTGTTCGAACGTTATAAAGCCACTGAAGTTAAAACCGTATAAAATTACAGTAGTGCAAGAACATAAATCGGGTGACCCTGTATCCAGGAGTATATTTTACTAATGGCTTTTGAATAGTCTGCACGATGGAGAATTTTACTCTAATCTAATTATCTAGAGAGTTTATTGCTGCTCCAGGGTCAAATGCTTGGAAAAACTTGTTCAATTATGTACTACTTGGCCTTCAATGTACTACTTGGCCTTTCTGTTGATGGGAAGATTTGAAGGAGGTTGTCTTAAAACAGCATCTTGCTGTTGCAAAGCAGATAGAACCCAGCGCATTGATGGTAAGCACTCAGACTTATGTGCCAAAAATTTGGAAAACATTTATCTTTTATGTTCCAAAATAAAAAATTGTTCAATGTAAAATGTAACCATAATTTAGTACTCACTAATATAATAAATGCTAACTACTTAAGAACTGAAATAATAAATAAGTCTAATCAAGTTATAAATCAGAAGCGACCGGCAATTATCGCGAAACATTGAGTTATAGTGGGAAGATAGCAAATGCATAGTTGAGCATGTAACATCAATATCTATTTCTTGCTATCCGTCAAACACATTTGAGATTTTACACATTTTTTTATAACACTATGACTGCAGAGCCCTGCTGAATCAGTCGCATTATATGATACTCGAGAATGCATTTACACGAACACATTAAGGCAATGATAGCAAAACTAATAATTCAAGGCAGCAGCGGAATGATGGTGGAAGCTGCATTGTTAAACTGACTTTCAAAACAGAAGCGTATGTCACGTCAATTTTTATGTTCTTGTATGCTTAGTTTGAAATTTGACTGTGGTCGAAAGTTATTTTATTAAACCTAATTATGTACTTTGAAATTTTTACATGTATTTTAAAAGAAATGTGAGTTTTTATGCGATATACATAAATTTAACCGAACCCAACGTTTCCTTTTTGCATATAAATTAAACATTTATTATCTAAGAATCGGAGTCTTAGTGATTATTACAACCAATGTGGATCTGAGTAGTCGATCAGAATAACCAGTGCTTGTACGTTCATTTCTTAATAGAAAACAGAACCATTCAGTAAATATCTTTGTACCATTGAATCTAAATGCCGCTCGGTTTGGTTTGTGTGCGTCCTTGATCCCCTGGGAACCTTGTCACCCTTGAATCTTCGAAAACGTCCTTCCTTCCTTCATTTTTTTTTCTACAAGTAGGTAACACCGTGGTTTTCTACTCCATTTCCTTTTCGCTCTACTGGTTGGCACTATGGTATTTGGTATAGGACTCTAGGTTAATCTTTCTTGAGACTATTGTCTGACAAGGAGGGAATTCGTGTCCCATTGTTCTGCAACGATATCCTTCGGCTAAACTTACCCATATTATTTCATTTATTTATTTTTTTGAAATTTTGTAAATTTGGAGTCTGACTCATTCTTTATGCTGAGAGCAGCGAATTAATTATTGTATATAACTTTTTTTAAAGTCTTGCAGTGAAGTTTTAATTGTTATTGTGTGTAAGCTGCTAGCCTGGTTTAGTATTGTTATGCTCCATGCTGTATCTGTGTTATTAACGAATTCTTGGAGAAGGTGTTTGTTTATGGAGAAGATTTGTATAAGAGTTTTGCCAGTGAAATTATCCTTGTTAAGACTGAATTGCTTATTTCGTAAAATAAATGCATTTTCATACTTAAAATTAAATTAAACCTTATCTTAAAATTGAAAATTAATATTATTACATTAAACATTCAATTTATCTGCCATACTTATGTGAAAATTAACCATTCACAATTTATGTATTGAATTTTCTACCCAGTTTCTTCGCCATTAAACCTATACAAATTAACAGGAGCTTAGCGCTGTGCTTAATATGAAGAGCAAAAAATGGAAAAGTCAAAGCCTTGGTAACAAGTGTTGTAAATTCTTCAAAAAGTTGATAAGTATCACATTAAAAAAGTGTTTTACTTTATACATCTTGAAAGTCAACAAATGCAAGAGGAGCATTCATTAGTAAGTTCATTGCGACCTACTCTGTGGATGCTTTGTTTTAAATGAAAGGATAACCAGTAGCTCCTTATAAATTACCATGTATTAAAGCGCAAGTCGAAGACAAATATTTGCATCTGCTCTGTGGTTAGAAAGCTCACATGTTGCCATGATGCATGTGCCTCTTATTTTACATAGCATATGTTGCTGTGTAACATCATGACCTACAAGTGCAACGTAACAGTGTAACTGCTAAGCAGAAATATTTGTAGGAAATGCAACTTGACAGATCTTTCGTATGCATCCTCGGCGTTATTCTACTTAGTCCTTCAGTTTTCTTTCTATGCTGTAGATGGCTTCTTATGTTTTAAATGGCGGAATTCTGTGGATATCATTACGAATTTTGATAATACACGTTGGTGTTTTCTTCATTACTACTACTGGATTGAGCAAATAGGCTCATAGAAGTTCTGAGACTCGCATTTTGGCTCACTATCAGGCAGCCAAACAAACACGCTTTTAATTTTTTTTAACCGGTATTCATTGGTCGCGAAGTAAGTGCTAGGGTTGATTCTTTCACCATGAAATCTTAAAGAACAACTAACTGTATTTTTAAAGTGTATGTACAATGATATACGAAGACAGCGTCGCAGATGTATCACCAAAACTACGAAAGAAGTTTGTTTATATATAGCTTTGCAATTAAGACCATGTAACTAGCAATAACAAACGATAGTTTTTACCTCCACGGATGGCCGAGGTCGTTAAGGCACGGACTCGTGAGCAGGAGATTGGGGTCGATTCCCACCAGGACTTTCTCCCTGATGGTTTTTTCATAAATGACAAATGCTGGAGAGGTACCCTAAACTTACGCCTGAATCGTTTCCTTCCTTCAAAAAATATACTTCTTTTCTAATTTATCATTGCATCTCACGTATCATCAGTGTCCACCGCCTATGGTGCCTCTGTAGTTAAAAGGGGCGTTAAACACTATTTAAAAAATGACAGCTTTCGCAATAAGAGCAATGCAATTAAAACAACAATAACTAGTAGCAGTATATGTAAGGGAGAAGTACAAATATGTCATTATGCAATTGCACGAATTGTGTGGACAATTGTGTGTGAAAAGTAAGTTTTTCCATTGATTTTTTTTTTGGGGGGGTGTCTCTTACATCGTCCAAATTAATGGACAGTCACAATCCAAAACAGAACAGATAGAATACTTTTTATTAAAATATATGTAAATATATTAATTTTGAAAGGGACAAATATTTGGTAAGTGAGATTAATCTGTAATCAGAATGCCTACCAAATGTCTGTCACCAAGTCTCAAGATAAAAAATGATGCCACTGCCATCAAGTTCCTTAAATGTTTTGTCTTATTTTCTGGGTCTTGTAGTAGCCCGAGAGGACATGCATTTAATTTCAAGATTAAAAATCACAGCCCGTCACGAATTTCCTGTGCCCGGATCGGTTTCCGAGATTCGCACGTGAGACGCCGTGTGTACGGGAAAGCACCTCAGTACGATTTCCTTATTTGAGAGACACGAATCTACACATGGATATATGTAAAGACGCGTCACGGAGGGCCACTTCGTGCTACAGATCGCTTTCTAGTGTCAGTGTCGTAAGGTCAACGGCGAAATTTCTCACGAGGTCTCCGTTACTTCCTCCGGTACTCATAGCGGATCATGGACCAAACTTCCTTCAGTTGCGAGTTGGGTGTAGTGACATTTACCCTCTTCAGGATATCGTGTAGAATTGAGAGGATATTCTACTAGTGCTGTTGAAAGTAAAGAGCGTTTCAGTGATTTCAGTTCCAGGGTCTGAAGACAATCCAGAATTGTATTAATCTCAAGGGACATTACAGAGCATCTTTATGGCAGGCAGATATCCTGATACGATTAATATTTCTTAATTTTCTGGTGGTTACTCTACTTATAATCGAAAATATTTACTCATCTTTCATTGTCTCCCTCCTGCTGCCCTTCCTTTATCTCTCTCTCTCTTAATCTTACCGCAACGGGTGGCCGAGGTCGCTAAGGCGCGGACTCGTGAGTGGGAGGTCTGTGGTTCGAATCCCACCAGGATCGTCCTCCGTCATTTATTTTTTTTTTTCAGGCTTTCCTCACTCCTCGTAAGTGGCAAATGCCGGGGAAGTGCCCTAAATTTAGGCCTGGAACGCTTTCTTAAAAGAAAAAAAAATCCTTTCCCAATTTATCATTTCATTTATCATCAGTGTCCACCGCCTATGGTGCCTCAGTGGTAAAAACGGGCGATACACACTACTCAATCAATTGATCCCTCTTACTCATTTATGTTCCATACGCGTAGTCGGAAGGCAAAACGCCAAAAAGAATAATAATTCAGAACCTCTGATTAAATACTGTAGTTTGTATTAAATACATGCTTCAGAAGTAACGTGTTGTAAAATAATAAAACTAAGCAGTTAAAGCGATCTTTGATTTGGCACTCTTCAAAACTCTCTCTCTCTTTCAAACCATAGAGGTTACGCGAATCTGGTTTTCATTAATTGCTGAATACATTTTCTTTATTTTGGACGTTTGGTGTAAACAGAACAGTTTACTGATTTGTTGTTACATTTATTAATTTTTAACTACCTGTGTTCGGAGCGATTTTCATGCACACCAACTTGCCAGAAGAAAATACACACCATCATGCTGTCTATTAAAAATGGTACATAAAATACTAGCGCAAAAATTATATTTAATTTCTCTTTCAGCAACCAAGCAGGATCGTCGAGCAATAAAAGACTCAGGAGGAAGAAAGTGACAGTGGACATGACTGGTCGACGCATTAACTGAACTAGAATAAATTATGAGTGAGATTTTTTCTCTTTCTTTTTTTACTTTTATTTTCACTTTTCTCAAAATGACATTCTGTTATAAGCAGCCTGTTCTAATTTTCAGTAATGTTGCACTGCATTACAAAAAGCTACTGTGTCAGATATTGTAGAAGAATCTGATGCCATTAATAAATCTTTTCTACAGCATTTTATTAAAGTGGATCTTGTGTCGTCTCTACACACTCGGGTAAACAGATTGCATGTGTTCACACAGTATTTCACTGATAATAGATTTAATGCGAAATTTCATTGGAAACGCCAGACAATAGGTCTACATTGGTGGAACCCCTGTTTTGTTTTAAAGCTAATTACAAATTTCGGATTATTCAAGTGCATCATATTAATTTTCCTGGTGTATATGCTTGAAAGTAAATTTTGATAACTGCATTTACACTCTTGCACCTACACTAATGTAGAGAGAAGACATCGCCCAGCCGTATTAGTTTAAACGGTGATACCTGAACCTGGTTAATGTAAGTTCTGGAATGCCTAAAATTGTCTTTCATTTCCCTAAAATCTCATATTCGCTACAGTTAAATGCAATCAATGTAACAGTATATTAATGTGGCATCTTTCCACTGAATTGAGAGTATAACAACTTGAACACAAACACGGATAGTTCACTTCCTGGATCCATAACAAAGTGGGCGAAATGCTGAAGATGACAAATGGATGGGTTCGTGCGATGGGTTCAAAATGTCGCATCTTATTTGCATACACAAAAGGCAATGGAGCGTTTGGTCGCCTTCTCTTTAGTTATGTTGCTCGTTTCTTATTCATCTCAGCGGCTTTCTATATCCGCTCCCACTTCATTGTATTGCAGCTTTTTAAAAAATTCGATCACACAGGGTGTTTCAAAGAGCATGGCATAACTAGTGGTGACTGAATCCGAAGGTTTCTCTGCTCCTTAGCGTAGACGATGTGATCAAAGGGAGTTTATTTGGGAATCAAGAGAGAGAAGAAAACATATTTGCGTTTTCTCAGAATATTATAATATTCCTGGAATTAAGACAAACTTTAGGCTAAGTCGAGAGCTAAACCAGTTTGATGGGCGAGATATTTGAAATGCAAACTTTTAAGTTAGCTCCTGCTTGTTAAGCGTAGTGTGGGCGAGAAGTCAATGCCAGTAAACCCAGGAATAGAAGCCCTAAAAGTTGAACGAATTCTAAAGTTTCTCTAATACGGTCTTATAAGGCTCTTATATCACTCGGATCTCTGGAAGTTCGGTTGCTTTAAATGATTGTCTTCGAATGGGGAGCCACTTCTGACAGTCAGTTGGGTAAACGATTTTCAAATGTTTTCCACTTACTGAAGTAGCACTTGTCCCTTTTCCATGAGATATTTTTGCAGAACACAGATTGCAATTCAGATAATTTTCATTATCCAAAATTTAGTAGTATTTCCAGATATTAGAAGTTACTTGAGGTATGTGTTGGCACTGTTTGCTAGTTTTAGGAAAGTCAATGGGGTGTGAAAACTACAAGGTGATTCGCTCCTGAGTACACCTAAATAATGTTATTATCGATAGAAACTGCGTAGGAAAAAAAAAGCGTGAGAAACGCTGAGAGAGAGACAAAAGTACATTTCGAACAACGCCTAGAGTAAATCGATAACGTGTGTGTAGAACTAGGATCACTGAACTGCAAATGGAGTAGTGCTGAATAAGTTCATTTGGCAGACAACTTGAGTCATATGCGGAACTGAACGTTATACTTCTCGGCACCAGTTGCTAAAAACCTGCAGAACTATCGAGAGCTAGTTCAGAGAATTTTTGTCACCAGAGCAAGACAGTGTCATTACTAGAAAGTTTCGGATGATTCCGGTGGATGTCGTACTGAAATCGTGTGACACTCATGGCAGGGTGATGTTGGTGATACGGGTATAATAACAATTAAAAAAAATCTCTTTCAGTGGAGTTAAAACTAATCTATTCAAAGTGTTTACTTTTTTTAGATTTGGATTCGTAAATTTAAGAAAAAATATCGCGCTAATATTGGAATTTTCGTTTATATAAGTTTTTTTTTATTTAAAAAAATTGACAGTGTTAGAGAATTTGAAGAAGTATTACCTGCCTTCATTCAGGTTTTAGAAAACAGGAGTAAAAATAAAGCTGGATGAAAAAACAAGGAACTGAGAGCGAAAAGATGGTCGTTAGTTTTCTGCACTAATCAAAAGCACTAATTAGCTGAAGCGATAGCTAAAGAAAAGGAAAATAAAACGGAGGAATTGTGTTCATTAAAAGCGTTTGGGTACCCCACAAATGATAGCGTAAACTGAGCGAAATGAATGGATAAAACGAAAAGAAGAATTTACAATGCTGGACTTCTTCCTTTCTGAAGCACCCTGTAGTATCGGAAAGGATCAGGAGCACGGATGCTGTAGTGAAGGGCTGTCATGAGGTGTTGCACTTTCTACGCTCAAATGTTTGTTCCTCATCTGTGGGTGGGAAGGTCGAACTCATTGTTTACCGATTCATTCCATTATATTTATTTATTGTCCCATTGCCAGGAAGCCTTTCATTTTCATGATGGCCCCGATTTCCATTTGTGGCGAAGGAAATCGATTCTAGAGGCGACGTCATTAGTCCTAAGTGGAAGTCCCGCGATGGATGCGTTCAGGCTAACAAGGTGCACGGCGTTTAGTGAAGGGATTGCTACCCAACCGGTTTTGTTTTTAAATAGACGCACTAAACCCGTGTTTCCCGACTACTAGTTAAGGTCCAAAGGCAATGCGAGTTTCCAGATGAAATTCAACTGGATGGGAGCTATTTTGGTTTTTCACAACATAAAATGCATTGAGATTATGGAATTGCACTAATTATATCTTCCAAAATTATGAAATTTAGAATTTTTCTACCGGATGTGATGAGAAAAACATGTTTGATTGATAGTATTGGCTTAGATACTTGTAGCTGTTTGTTAACTACACTGTCGTGTAAGTTGTCTGCATGAAATATTTCCTGGGTTTGTTTTTCCTCAAGAAAGGCAAATTGCGTTAAATACAATGCTACTGTAATCAGAGATCATATGCCCCATTATGAACATATTGAATTCACCGTACTAAATGACGTCATAATTGACTTTAAAACAACTTTGTATAATGTTGATTTGGTTTCGAGTGGCCAGTGGCTTCAAAACTGCATCCCATGCACGACTGAAAGTCGCTGTGAAGCTATTATGGGCTTTTGGATTGCAATATGATGACCGTATTACTTTCAATTGCGAGTGTCTTGGAATTATGGATGCAAAACATTTATTCAGAGGTATTTCAATGTAAAGTTGGATCAACAGGATTGCCTTGTAATAATTATACACTATACGAAGCGATTTCCGCCACCAATAATTTTATTTTTTTAAACATACCCACTGTATTCCCCGTTCCATGTTTTCGTATGCAGTTTGGAATAAATAGTTCTCTGGGCAAGGCTAAGTAATATTCAAGAGCGTTGATTGGACATGACGACTTACAGCAATCAGCTGCTTGGCTTTCTTCCCCAGACACCCCGAGCATCGGAGGTGGCCTCCCTCGTCCATAGGGAAGCCCGCACGTGGGAGAATTGGTGATTGTATTCTCTGCTAAACATAGATTCCCAGTGTTGTGTGAAGAAGCTGCCAGTCAGTGTTTTGGTCGTGGTGTATCGTACGAGCGACTGTCCAAATACACGGTAGGTAAGCTAAGATGTGTGTTATTAGTAACTTTGAGAGGTTCGTTTAGCTTCTGTCCCAAGTCCGGAGGTGTGGAAGGTTATAATATTTTGAGAGTTGCAAAGTAGATTATAAGGTTCCTTTTTTATGCTTATAAGCCATTTTCTGGTTTCTTTATATCTCAAGAAATGCAGCGTCTTACTCTTGTTTCTCTTTTCGTGTTCTTAGATTTCTTTAGCTGTTAACCTTCTTTTTTGTAGCTCAAATGACCTCTCATAACTCACTTGCTCTCCAGCATATCCTACACGCCCTCGACAAGCAAAATACATTACCAACCATGTTTTGAACCGCAGACACACTGTCATTACATGTTAGGATGAGACGGTGAAATTCTGTTTATTTAACCCTAGTTTCTCGTCGTGCTTAAGGCGTGTTTTGTTGACCTTACTTTTGTCCTGTAGCATATAGGACATTGAATGTATTCACGATCTTTGGAGGATCTAAGAAACGTAGAAAATTTGACAATATATCGGCGATGCGTATACTGCTGTAGTATTTTTTTTTTTAAAAAGGGTTAATTGTGGTACCCATGTGGTAGCTAATGCTTGTTCCAGAAGATGAAGCAATCTAGTCTGTAGTATCAATTCGGTGTTGTTCCTCATTCGATCGAATGAAGACTGATATATTTTTTTTAATACTTACCAGGGTCAAGGTTGATAAGGTCTTTTTCCAAATAGTGCCACTGAGTTGTGTGCATTTGGCTCAACGTGTCTGCCACTGCTGGAAGACATGCTGTAAACCATTTTGCTACATACTTTTCAGAACTGCCTCAGACTTCCTCACGAGAGCCGTTGAGAACCAAAACGCTGGTCCCGCAGCTCGTTGAGACACGCGAGCAGAAAAAAGTCGCTGCACAATTAGGTCCGGGTTGTATGGGGAGTGAAACACATTCGATGTTTTTTTCTGCCCAAAGGTTAAGCAATAACACTAAGGCGTCATTTGTCGTGGTAAAGGCGCCAACTAGATGGACTGAGCACAGGCTGTTTTCGTCGGAAGAATTCGACCTGAACGCTCAAAACAGTCTTGTTACACCACGACAGTCGAAGAGCGAAAGCACCATAAGCTTTCCTGCCGATGGAACGACCTTGGCTTTCTTTGGTGTCGGAGGACTGAAGCCGCAATTAAGGCTGCCTTTATTAATTTAATAACTAAAGGCTGTAGAGTTATATTTATAAAGGCATTAGATTTGATAAGGATAATTATTATGTATAGGTATAAGAAATATTTTAGAGATAGGTATAACAGAAATAGAAATAATTTGTAACTTGTAACTTACAAAAGGGTTTTGTATACATTTTGTGTAAAATATGTGAGAAAGAGATGGAGATGTATACCTGACGCCTCTCCACTGACCGTTCCTTAGACAAGGCTGAGGAAAGGGTAAACTATCTTTTGTTAGGTCACGAACCTTCTGCCCAGGAAATACTTAGGAGTTGACAATAAGAGAAAATGTGGTCGTAACGGGACAGTATTTAAGAGAAAATGTGGTCGTAACGGGACAGTATTTAACAAAGTCAGACGTAGCAATAATTTAAGAGAAAATGAAAATGTCAGAACGGAGACGAAAATGTTTTATTACAGGAAAGCCTAAAACAGCCCATCGACACGTGCGTTATCTACGAGAACATTTAGAAATCTACAAACTAAGGAAGGCAAAAGATTATCAATAGAAATCAGAAAGTAAGGAAAGGGCCGAAATTTATGACAGGTTGTTCTGGGAAAAGTCAAGTTCGTGGGAAGACATTAGATCATGGGGGAAAGAATAATTCTAGCCAATGGTCTTGGATAAAAGTTAACGAATCAGGAGAACTTAGATACAAATAAATATTTTTAAGATAGCCAATGATGAACATATAACACAGAAATAGATAAAATACGAGAGAATTTAATTTAGCGAAAGGCGTGGCGATGTGGTAGAAAAACTGGAGTACAGAAGTCAGAGAGTTATTCATAGATTCAGAGGGACATTCAGACATTCATTCAGGCGAGACACGAGAGGATTCACTCCAGAGATATACCGAAGTCGGCAGCCTAAGTCACACGAAAACAATCAGTTCAAGTCATTTCTAAAGCCAGTCTAAGTGAGTAGCGAAGTCAGCGGCGAACAGTCGGGAAGTAGCCTCAATGTTTTATATGTGAATAAAGTATTTTAAACAAAGTCAACCTGGTGTATCTTTTGGGCAACACATTTCTCGTTCCCGTGGATCTATACTGATCCGCGAAACACTCCAGTGGACCCTGAGATCAAACTAAACACATTTGGAGCAAACGCCATCCAGTGAGCAGCCCGGGCAGACATCTAAACCACGATCAGCTCAGCGATCAACTACGCCAACCCCGCACACACCATTAATTACTGCTCCAGGACCAAGTGTTTCCAGACCAAGCTCGCCTGTTTCCTTTCGGGATCGTAATGATTTAGCCAACTTATCACCTTTAATGATGTAATTCAGATATGCCTCGCCATGCTTCGCTACCAGACGCTGAAGCTCCCGACACAGGCCCACTAGCACCATGTTCTCTTTCGGCGTCAGCAATCTCTGCATTCATCTGGCATAAACGCCTCTCATGTGTAAACAAGCATGCAGAATGGTGAACGCACTGCCATTGGAAATCTGTAACATGCGTGCCAGTCTATGCACTGTTATTGATCGATCTTCTTGAACAATGACTGCAGCTGTGTAATTAACATGGTTTCGTTCACTGCAGTGACTGGAGCACCCCCCAACCCGCGGTCCTCTCTGCTTTGTTGTTGAAGCACGGCCCTTTGCACCACCGAAGTGTTGTTGATTGTGGCAGAACGTTTTCGCCGTACGTTTGCTGTAACATCACGCTCACTTCCATATCGAATTTCTGCAGACGGAAGCAAAATTTCAGAGCAGCGCACTCCTCGTTACGAAGTGACTTTATTTTACGCAGCCGATTGGAAAACACTTGCTCTTTGCTGGCTTCAGGTACTAAGACGCATGCGCATATTCGCTTCCATTTTTTCCACAAATTATATAAAGATTGTTCTTCACATAAAAAGTTGTTTTACTACCATATCCCCTCTGTGTGATTAAGAAAAAGTGGGGAAGGGAAAAAAGTTTTCCCATCCTTATTGACTAGCTCTCGTATATGAAACTTATTTCAAAGATTTTCTACACGCTTATTTTTATATTATTATTATTATTATTATTATTATTATTATTATTATTATTATTATTATTATTATTATTATTATTGGATTTAATTTGCATTGCTGTTTATGTTGTTATCCAAAAACAAAGATCATAACTTGTAATTTCCGAGACACAAAAGACTACAGTCTCTTTCAACGTAAGACCCTGCGTAATATTAAGAATCGTTTGTATGCGTGGAAAGGCTAGCGAGGTGAGACTACGGAAGGGCGCAGCTTGCTCACGAGCGGCACCTCACGAGATGTACCTTCCGGTTTCGATGGTCTTCACGACTAAGCATACGTGTTGTTTGACTTACGCCATTGTCTTGATAGTTATGCCAACTGTTGTGGTCAAGGCTCTACGCAGTTGTTGAGAAATGTATTAAATGGCAAATTAGAGGCGAACTAAAAAATGCTTTGGAATTCTTCGATTTTTGTATGTTAATATATTTATCATAGGGCGAATAATCAACATGAATATCCTACAAGTTAAGATTAAATAAATACTTATCCTTCAATTAAGTCATGTATCGACTGTGTGCAATTATTGACGCAGCAATTTGCTATAACATTTTTAAGTAGGGAAACCTAATTTAGATATCACTTTTGCTGATGACCAGACTTTCAGAAAGAGCTTCAAAACACATTAATAAACTTTTGAAGAACGTTAGAATTTAAGAATATAATGAACAAAAATGCAAAATAATGGTTTGTGAGTATAGATAACTTGAAATATTATTGAACATGTTTATATTAAGGCTAACGGGTTCAATTTTTGTCATTCAATGCCACTTGCGAGATAATAGCACAATTACTTTTTTACTCAGCCTCGCAAATGTACGAGAGTATTATGGAACATATGTCATCAGCAATTCCATGTTTAGGAATTTAATCTATAAGGACAATTACCATCATTAAAATAGAATAACACGATTATTCGTGTAAAATATTTATTATGACAAAGAGAATTATTTATTGCTTAACCAAATGTTTTATTTGTATGTGTTTAAAAGTAAGCAATTCAAATTAAACAATAAAGTTAACTGATATGAAGCGATTGTTACTGTTATTAAATCTTACTGCAGGTATTGGTATTTTGATTCTTGGCTGTTTATGAACGACGTGCGCATTTTCTGCTCGTAGTTCTTACCGTAGCTACCTTAGATATTAGGGACTGTGGTTTGGCGATGAAAAAGAGGCCCAAAAATGACCCAACTCCAGGAAAGTCTTGAGGGTCTCGAAACTGTGACCCGCAATTACATCAACTTTGTCAGAATAGACGTTCTAACCGGTGGTATCGCAGAGTTAAGAGCACCCTTGGACATTTTCTCTCTAAATTTTATTAAAACCACTATCTACACTAGGGCGTTGCCAAATTGTAACAAAAGTCTCTGGATTTTTTTTCCAATCAGACATTTTCAAGTTCACCCCCCCCCTTAATAACAACAAGGTTTGATAGTTTCCAGAAAACTGAATCTATATTACGAATTTTTTCCTTCGCGGCCGGTAACCTGCGCAAGTTCAAAAGTTGTGGTGGTTATCACAAACACTCTAGCGTGAAGAGGGAGAGAAACGTGCCGCGTTACTTAACAGTTATACTTGCAGCTAACCCTTACACCCCTTCTTTTCCTTATCTAAATGAGACATTGACACTGGCCACAAAAATAAACAACTGCACTTATTGCATAGATTTCACGAGATAAATTTTGTTCAGAGGCCTCTTCTTTTAGCCTTGAGGTTCTTGAAATCCTTAAAATAAATGATCCCAGGTTCTTGTACTTGCCGTAAATCTACGACACGAGACCCGCGGCTTTAAAAATCTATCGACACTGGGCGGGATTGAATCTGTGATCTGGGGTCTAGAAGGCCAGTATGGTTTGGTTACCTCTAGACCACCAGGACCAACGTTCGGCTTAGTTTTTTTTTTTTTTTTGATTGATTTATTTATGGACGCTCTTTAACATCTCTGGTCATCAGCGTCCCATTCAACTCGGCGTGAAACGGCCGACAAATTTTGCTCAGAGGCCTCTCTTTCAGCCTTGAGGTTCATTTCGTGCCTTAAATGTACGACACGGGACCCACGGCTTTACTTCCCTACCGAAGGAAGCCATACTTGAGATTTTTACGCCCGAAAAAATCCATCGGTCCTGGCCGGGTTCCAACCCGCGATCTTGGGTGTAGGAGGCAAGTATGGTAACCACTACACCACCAGGACCGACGTTCGGCTTAGTGATTTCTATCCATCTGAATATAGGTAAGCTGGGTTTTATACTTAACTACTGTTTTACGCAGAACTGCTATTACAGAACATTTCTATTTTCATTCCCCAAACGCGAGAAAGTTCGTTTCACTCGAACAAGACACGATGACAGTGTGTCACTTACGAGAGACCATTAGTCATGTCAAACTTTTCGCACACATGCTTCATAATTTGGGTCATTTTCGGTCCAGAAGACGCCCTAAAACCACCCAAAACATGGGTCTTCCTTCCAAGTATCAACAAATTTACTTTGGAAAGAAGGAATTTGTAGTCAGTTTCACTTAATCGTTAGACAAATGCACGCAAATGTTAGAAAGTTTTTCATGTGGTTCCGTGTTTAATGGAAGAAAACTGTCGGACTAGATGTTGGTGCTGAAACCTTCCAAGTGTCGAGCCCGGTTGCGAAGAGGAAGTCATCGTATGCACCAGTGGAAACAAATCCGGGCACATCGCGTGCTCTGAGTGCTTTGCACGTGGTGTATCGGAGTATTGCACGATCTGATTAATGAGGATGCATATTGCGTTATAACGAAAATCATTGAACTTTTATGTGCCTGGAGTCGCTGTTCTGTTCGTCCATTATGATTTCAGAATTATTGCTCTATTATGCGTAACCTTTTATCAGAATAGACAGTTATCAGTCATTTGTCGGTCAATGGTAATTTGGAAAAAATATGTCGTTTACCAGATATATTTATCTGGGGCGCAACGGTTGGTTCTGGTGGTGTAGTGGTTATCATACTTGCCTCCTAATCCCAAGATCGCGGGTTCGAACCCGGCCAGGACTGATGGATTTTTTCGGGGCGTAAAAATCCTAAGTATGGCTTCCTTCGGAAGGGAAGTAAAGCCGTGGGTCCCGTGTCGTACATTTACGGCACGAAAAAGAACCTCAAGCCTTAAAGAGAGGCCTCTGAGCAAAATTTGTCGGCCGTTTCACGCCCTGAGTTGAATGGGACGCTGATGACCTGAGCTGTTAAAGAGCGTCCATAAATAAATCATTCAAAAAAAATGGGGCGCAACGGGTGGCGACAAAGATCTCTCATCTACAGAACGCCTACCAATAGCGTAGTAAATTAAAAGAGTGGACCATCAAAGAGTTTACGCAAGTTTAACGGACAGAGAAAGAAGCACGATAGCGGTAAATGCGCCCACTGTCTCCTACATTCATTTTGTTCCCTCTTGGGAATACATGTATGAAATAGACAATAATGAATTAATAATTTGTTGCTATCTTACCTGAATTTAAAAATAACTGCGGAAAGAAATGTCCATTTTCGTTAAAGCATATAAGCAATCTCCGAAAAATGTTTTGTGAAAGTCATTGTATATCATCTATATTTTATGAATCGCTCTCTGGTTTCATTTTCCAGTGCCTCAACAAATCTATAAAATTGCTTTATATACTTTATGTTTTAGATCTCCTCCAAATAACGCCCTTTTAGCCAGAGTGTAAACAAATCACGAATGTATAAATGACAAGTTTTGGCCAAATTTTTAACCAATTTAACCGTATGGTTAAACTTAAGTCTGACCTCTAAAATGCCCAAATAAAATAAACATTAATGAATAGGATTGCATGAAAATCAACAGGAAGTGACATCTCTAAAACGCGATATACCAGTAACAAACTGAAAACACGAAAATAAGTTAAAGAATAGGGGCTAATGTACCTAATTATTTGTTCATTTATGTTTGCAGTAGGCTGGATTGGATTGGATGGTTATAGGCGGAGGAGGATACTTAAGTAATTCAGCCTTGCTCAACAGCTGGCCGTTATGCCTATGCACCCAGTGGGTGCACCTCAGAGAGGTAAGGGAGATATCGAGAACCAGTCACAAGGCCAGGTCCACCCAGACATAACTTGAATGAAATGTTCCAGATTTTATTAGCATTCTAGCATTTTCAAACTGGCGGCAGGATGCGGACTTAGACGGCATCCCTAACTGGTTCTAGATGTCGTAGAGCACCTCCTCCTAGATTCGATTCCATACCAAAGCAGAAACCTTTCCAAAGCGCCAACCCACTTTCGACCTTGTAACAGAACCAAGGAATGGAATGATGTGAAATGAGCGAACTGAAAACTGATGAAAAGTGCAGATCCATCCCAACATTTGCCTAAGTGACCATGGGAAACCACGAACAAATCCATTATCAGGATGGCCAGTCCCAAGGCATTTGAAACCCGGACTTTCCAAACACTCATGTTTTGCACTAAGTAAAGGTGTGTTCTAAAAGTTCTCTTACTGAGACATGTGAAGATGGCCAAATTACTATGACCATTTCACTTATGTGACGTCATCTTAAAATGGACCAATGAAACGAACCAAATTTTGAATTTTGACTAATTACAGCCAGATATCGCAGCGAAATTATCGAAAAAAATTATCAAATCCATTTTATCACGTGACGTTCATTTGTCTTATGGTCAGTGTAGCCAACCCTATAACTCCACACCACAATATAATTCCTGAGCACGCATCACTGATCACTTTTCTGTATTTTCAGTAATTATAAATTTAACAAACTTAATATGCATGCATTCAAGCAATTGTTTTTGCGTATTCAGCCAAACAGTCTGAAATCATTTTGTAAATTATGTAACAATATCTGCATGAGCAACCATAAATATTAGTAAACATGTGTTCAAAGTGGCAAAATGTTTTCTGTTTTGTTTTTCTCAATTGATAATAGTAAATCGAACGGTGGCGACTGATATAATGATAAATGATAAATTATTTTTCAAATACAAATATGTTCCACCTGGGTCACTGGGTGTAAGCGAAGAGTTAAAGTTTTCTAGTTGAAGAGTTGCGGGAAGAAAAAAAAAAAAAAACGTTTACATCCCATTCTATGCCGGGATCTCCTTGCTGTGTTTCGGGGGAAGAGATGCCAAGAAGTGTCTGGTGTGCTCGCACCGCCTCATGGGTAGAATATCCTGCCAATTACACCATGCGTACGTGGCAGCGCAAGGAAAAGGGAGAAGAAAAAAATTAAATCGATCGGAAAAAATACGCACAAGAACGGCACAAAGGAAAGAGAATAATCTTTGCAAATTCCTTCAAAATGTTTGTCTTATATAAGTTTCTTGGGGTGGAATTTTAAACAGTTGCAGAAAAAGGAGAAGAAAATTTGTTTTCTTTGAAGTCTTAACTTTTAACATTTCCAAATTTAATTTCCTTACATTGCGTATTATAACCTGTAAGCACATTGCTGATTATTTTATATCTTTATGTGAAAAATCCCCTCGGACCTTCTGATATTCCGATATCTCTAAAACTAAATGAAGCAGTAAGTGCCATACACGATAAACTTGATTCTGATATTTAAACTTTTTGTTTAAATACTCTCAAATAATGAGCATAACCCCCGCTTTCATTTGTTCAGAAAACAATAGCTCACTTTATTCGATTTCATATTTCATATAGAGCCAAACATCGCCTTAAGAGTGCGGCGCTTCGTCGCTGTGCTACTTTCGTTTGTTTATATAAGTTAAATATGTAGTTGGTGAAGTTTCATGTTTAACTTGCACTTAGCCTAAGGAATAAGGTGCTTTCTAATCAGAGAATCTGGCGCATTGGTTATCGATATGAAAACAATGGATGAGTTTCTCCGGTAGATCACGACCAATTCACTTTTAAGGCTTTGTCGCGGAACACCTTCACGACTCTTCATTTTCATGTATTCTTTTATTCTTGTACGAGAGGGAAAATGAGAATGAACTTGCTGTGTTGCTTTGTAAGCTGACATGAAGGACTTTCTTGAAAGATTAAAAAAGAGAGACCAAAGTGAACATTTATCTGAATAGGAAAACGTTACATTGGATGAACTAGAGAGGTAAGGTCTCTGCTTATTTTCTTAGCGAACACTCTTTTCTATTCTGAAATGACTCTGAGAAGTACTTGAAATGTATTGCACATTTATTAGCAATAAAACTTTTTCTTCCCCCACTTCTAAATCCAGAAGAAAAAAAATGGTAGCCGGTAAAAACAAACCATGAATGTGAGTTTGAGGGATACACCGTTTTAAACTGAATAAAATATAAATGTAAATTATACAATTCCAGAAATCTTACTAGTGAAGAAGAAAATAAGATTACAAAAGACAAATAGTTCTTTAAATTTATTCTTGAATAATTTATTCAAAATTATTG
The DNA here is from genome assembly GCA_030762175.1 of Metallyticus violacea. NCBI lineage: Eukaryota > Metazoa > Arthropoda > Insecta > Mantodea > Metallyticidae > Metallyticus > Metallyticus violacea. Next base: position 27,890,433 of record CM060838.1, read on the forward strand.
CTGATGCAAACACTTATTGATGCATTACTGTGGAAAACCTAGAGATGCTATGTAAATGTGTAAAACATGCGTTAATAACTAGAAGTTTCTTCCGGGCTTAGGAGCCGTGGTCTCTTGGAGCTAAGGAGTCCAAACGTTTCATCCTCAACTGCGGAGAACATCTTCAGTGGCGCGGTCTGAGTAGTCGTGGCAGGACCTTCGCCCAGAAGACTCAGACCGCGCCACTGAAGATGTTCTCCGCAGTTGAGGATGAAACGTTTGGACTCCTTAGCTCCAAGAGACCACGGCTCCTAAGCCCGGAAGAAACTTCTAGTTATAAGTCTGACTCCGGCCGTGAAAGCCTCCGATTACTCATGGGTTAATAGTTTGTACCAAGAAACAAATCATTAAATTAACAAGGTAGATGTTTCTTATTACCTTTATTCAATTATACAATGTAATTTGTTTAATTTGAAGCTTAAGGGGCCCCGGCTAGGACCGATGGGTTTTTTCGGGCGTAAAAATCCTAAGTATTTTCCCCTCCTTCGGAAGGGAAGTAAAGCCGTGGGTCCCGTGTCCTACATTTACGGCACGAAAAAGAACCTCAAGCCTGAAAGAAGAGGCCTCTGAGCTAAAATTGTCGGCCGTTTCACGCCCTGAATTGAATGGACACTGATGACCTGAGATGTTAAAGAGCGTCCGTAAATAAACCAAATAAACAAAAACAAGCTTAAGGGGTCACGGTAACATTTTTAAATTTAAATTGCTTACTTTTAAACACATACAAATAAAACTAAATAGAGCAAATGCAACATTTAATTAAGTCATGTACCAATGTACAATGTGTAATTATTGACGCTGTAATTTGCTATAACAACCTAATTTAGATATCACTTTTGCTGATGACCAGACTTTCAGAAAGAGCTTCAAAACACATTAATAAACTTTTGAAGAACGTTAGAATTTAAGAATATAATGAACAAAAATGCAAAATAATGGCTTATGAGTAGAGATAACTTGAAATATTATTGAACATGTTTATATTTTGGATAATATGGCCTCTCTTTTCATATAAGGAAAACAAAAACTTAAAACAATTCTATTAAAAATTTCAACCGGTATTAATAGGTTAAAGGTGCATAGATTTACCTGCTAGCGGAGCAGCTATGCTAATGCACGGCCGATAAAAAGGAAAATGTGCCGGGAAGCGATGCATAAGACTAATAATAAGCTTTTCTTCTAAATATGGCGTCCGCAATAACAATTGAACATTTTTACTTATATAAAGTTAGAGCAATGAAGCAAAAATGATTTTAACTCTTGGAACACATGAGTTCATGTAGGTGTAAGACATAACAACTGCTTAATTAATGTACTTTAAATGTTTGCATTGTTTTGTGTATCTTAAAATCTCACTGATTTTAATATTTGTTGAAAAAAAACAACCTTTGATATTTAACGCTCAATCACCAAACTAAAGAAGCGGCTCTGTCTTTTAAAGATGTATAAGGGTATAATTCTGCACTTGTCAACTATATGTTACTTTTGCATACATCTAATGGAGGAACAGACCGGAAATGTTTTCCAGATTTAACACTTACTTTGCCACATATGAATTGTTTGATTATTTGAGACGGGGAGTCAAATTATCGTTTTCTACAGCCTCTACATAATTTGGTAAAATATTTTTGGTACCCTTTGCCCTTCAACTTTTGCAAGGCTGTATAATCAAGTGCTATCTCGAAATATTTCAAACATTTTGAAATATGATATAAGTGTTGGCAACAGAAAAATATACACGAACCACTTAGGGTAGCTCGCAGAGTATTTTATTGATTGAATTAGTTTTACTATAATTAATTAGTGTTGTGAAAGAATTAATTGTAAAGTATTACTATTTATATTGATTAAAGTTGATTTCATTTATTTTAATTTTATCTGGAGTATCAGAGTGGATTGGCCCTGGTGTGGAAAACGAAAGAGAAACACGTGAACATAATTATTCTGCACTTCAAAAAAGTTTAAAAAGAGTAGAGCAAGAAATTATTGAAATTGTATCTACAAGCCTCTTGCACCTGTGCCAGATGGTGTTTCTAATAAACAAAATTGAAACAGCTGTTTCTGGTAACTCAAAATTCGGAAAAGGAGGCAGGGGAGAAGAAGAACTGTGATATCTAGAATGGGAATGATACCTTTTTTTATAGTTTATGATAGAAATAAGAATATGAAGGATACGATTGTGAAAACCTTGTCTTAGTAACAACTGGAAAGGCAAAGTATATGTGTCTTAAGCAATAGTACTAACAAGGAAATGTTAGCTAATACATTATACCATTCTCATATGGTGTTTCAATACATAATGAGTGCTTGTCTTTATAAAATCGCCGTTACACAGAAATGGCACGTAGCGATCGCCAGTGTTTTGTTTCACTTTCTCTGTTGTGATTTGGGAGGGACGGAGTAATGGCAGTGTATGGCGGTAATTATTGGGGAGAGACTCGTTCCTTGTAATTAGTAGCTAAAAATACATAGAGCTCAGCCCCTTTTCTAAACACCTCCCATGTGTATCTCAGACGTATTTACTTTGTGGAGTGTTGCAAACAAACGTTTCTGCTTGAACGAGCGCCTGGAAGCTGCTCTATGTTGTCATGCCAGCAGTGAAATGTGATGTTGCAGCTTCACTACAATGAGAAATTGCCCAGCTACAGTCAAACAAATGTTCAATTTCTAATACTCTTTATTATGGGGTAGGTGATGATGTTTATCTGCTGGCATCAAAGCGCCATTCACAGAGAATGGTCTGAAAGTGTCCCTTAGGTTGTTTGCGCAGATGTGCGTTTCTTTTCGTAATTTCGTCTGGCGGCTGACTGGCTGATGCAGGGTCCTGGTGGTCTAGTGGTAACCATAGTTGCCTCCTGAACCCAAGATCGTGGGTTCAAATCCGTCTAGGATCAATATAATTTTTCGGGCGTAAAAATCCCAAGTATGGCTTCCTTCGAAAGCAAAGTAAAACCGTGGATCCCATGTTGTAGATTTACGGAATGTCAAAAAATCTCAAGCCTGAAAGAAGAGGCCTCTGAGCAAAATTGAACGCCCTGAATTGAATGGGACGCTGATGACCTGAGATGTTAAAAGAGCGTTCGTAAATAAAACAAGTCAATAATGGCTGATGCGTTTGATTAAATATCAAGAATATCAATGTAGGGCGTCATTTTCTCGGCACAAAATGATGCAGCGAAACTGTATCGTTGTTGCAATACGGGCATTACCACGCGATTAGAGATCCAGGACTCTAGCAAGCCACTCGAAAGGTACTGGCAGCCCATGCTCCACCTATAGGAAAACATTTAAGAATTCTTGGAAACTGATGGCATAGTGAACCGAAGCTCCATCCTGCTGAACGAACAGTTTGCTATGTAAGGTTCACTCTTTGGCGTTTTCGCGCAACATGCTGCGGTAAAAGTGTCGATTTTCTGCACTGATTCCGCCATTACTACACGCGTTTCTTGTCGAGTCGATGGTCCTCCTATACTTTTCTTATCCAAAATTGCTAAGTTCTGAAGAGCTGTTCCCACCACAATATTATCATTTTTGGAGGAGTTTCCAATTGCTCATTCTTCTTGCGCGGACATTTGTCAGCTCATATACTTGTAAGTTGTTCTTCCACACTGCTTGTGTCTCTCACAACTTAAATGAAGTATGGAAAATGTACATGTGCACATAATCCAGTAGTTCGCATAAATAAATAGTTCTAATTGCTCTGAAAGAACAGAAGATAGTTTTAACAAGGGCGGGGGAAGGCAAGAAAGGAACAAGCACACATGGAGTTATTAAAGGAAATCAAAATGTTTTGTCCCCATGTTAATTTAGCAAAATTATTATCCATTATCTCAGAAACTATTAAAGGTACTTAATTAATATTTGTTTGGTGTAATAATTTTTCCTGTCATTGAGAAAAAAATATAACCATTTAAATATGATATCGCACTTTTTACTTTAAAAACTAACCTCATAGCATTTTTTAACTTTTTAATTAAATTATTAGCTACTTTGTTAAAATAGTTTATTGGAATTTAAGTTTTTATACTCTCAATAGATATAGTTGATTAAGATATAAGTTTTTATACACGCAAGTTTCCGATATAATGGGGCATTTGTATAGAAAAGTGTATGTTTTCCCAGAAATTGCAATTAAACACAAAAATTGAAATAAACCTCACATTTGTTAAAAAAAAATAAAAAAATAAAAAAAAACTCAAAACATTTCCGGCCCATACTCCGCAATCTCTTTCTCTCGATTTCGTTGTATTTTCTTATTTGTATTGATTTATTTGCAGAACAACTAGAAAAAAAGAGAATCTTCTCTGTAGAACAAATATTTACAAATTTATTAATGTTCAACAAAGTATATGATCCAGAACAGCGTTAAAAAATCTGGCATATAATTTACAAAAACATTTTTAAAACAGATTAATGCATTGCTTCAAAACAAGTAAAAAGAAAAACAGAATATTTAAATTATATCAAAACAAAAATTGGGGGGCGGGGGACCAACTTCATGATAATCGCCGTTTTGGCTCCCAATAAAATGGTTAAAAAATTGAAGAAAAAAGAAAAATAATGCATATAGTTGTATCAGAAAATGTTTAGACGCGAAGAATTAAGCAGATAAGAAATGATAACCACAGGTGCAGCTTTAACCTGGCATTGGATATAAAATGGTGTATATTAACGTCCCAGCTAGCTCTGTGATAGTTTGCATGTAGGATACAGGTTCACTATTCCCTTGTTAAGAACTGCATGGACGAGATTCCGACACCCAGAGTTAAAAGGTTTCATCTGTAAGCTTGTTCCCTTGACCTGGTCACAAACTCTTTGCCCCAGTACATTAGTCATGAATAGGTCATTTCGCTTCAAAGAATGGTTTTAAAATTGGTTGCACAATTTTCTCATAAGACGCGGCGAAGAGGAACATATTCTGACGAGAATCGAATAGCAAAGCTTTGCATATGTTCTGATGTAGTGAAAGTGTTGACAGAAACTAATGGATGTATTTTTGATAAGTAACTGATAGTGACTGGTGGGACACTATGACACATTGTTTAATACGCTTCTAATGACCTTTAAAAAGTAGCAACTCCTAAATAGTGACATAACTGTATTACTAATAAATGGTAATATTTTAGCATATAAACCTAATTTATGAAAACTATGTGTTTGTGCAGGAGGGAAATGACAATATTTTAAATATGATTTGCATGTGCCCCACAGCCTTTCACCTAGAAAATATTTGTTTCCGCATTGTCTTTCTGAGTCCATCCTTTTATTGGGACGCAAAGTAAGCAATGAAAATATTGCTTCTTTAAAGTTTATTTTATTTCAGTTTTAAATGCACTGGATTATTTCTTTTTCTGGGCTATACAATAGTATTTTAGCATAAATACATTTCAAGATAAACAGTTACGTTATAATTTGTATTTATTATATAAAAGTGGAACACGAATGGGTTTCAAGCATTTAACTAGTGAGAATTTGTTTTCTGGCAACTGTGCATAGTTATACAACATGAACAAGTAAATATTTGCTAATCCGAATTCTGGATAAGTGATTTCGTGAAGTCCGGCCTTTTCGGCCACGTTAACTCGCTTATCATGACATATAGTTAGTAGTTATAACTGTTTGTAAAATTGTTATTAAATGGGTGTAGGAGAATCATTTACAGTCGTGTTACTTTCATGTCTTTTCCGTATTAGGTAGGTGAGCATAGACATAAATCAGAATTGTTTGTTGAACGTTGTATAATTCATCTCCCAAAGGGATATTGTGGCCTAGAAAGCAATCTTTCAACGAGGTAAGAAATGTTACTCCATACGTTACGATACAGTACTGAATAGCCATGTCATTCCCAACAGGTTCCGAGATAATGAATCGGGCATTTTACTATTGACTGAGTCTCCGGTAATAACAGCAATAAATGACTACCTTGATATATTCATTATGTAATTTTCTTATGACACGGAAACGGTATTCTCCAGGTACTTTGACCCAGATGCGATGTGCTTCTAACCAGGAAACTGATGCAGATACACCATATAGTACTCGCTGGCTTGTGGGAAGCAACAGTAAGAATCTTATCTGTGACAGACTTGTGTTAACATAATTTTTTTGGTGACTGACTCCAAGTTAGGACATGCGGTATGCCCTGAAAGGATTGGCTTGTCGTTACGTTTTTGTGGGGTTGAACTGTGAGAAAAGCGTCTCTTCAAGTACCTCCAAAAAGTTAAAGCGTTAAATTTCCTGTAACTTTGCTCGATGTTTTTTATGCGGGGAAAAAATATCTGTAAGGAACTTCTTTTGTGTGCCTGATGTTTGTATTTGGATTATATAAAGTGGATTTAGTTTGCAGCCGCGGTTTAGAGGTGAGGTAAAGCAACAGGAGCCTCTTGCTGATAAGAGTCGATGTCTATGCACCACCTGAAACGTCACCTCTCGTCCTGTCGTTTTCAGGAATGTTAGCCTGGTGGTTGCATGCGTTACAAAGTTAAATAAAATATATTAAGGGGATACCGAAGTGAAATTTAGAACTTATGAGTGGTTAACTCTAGATATATGATTTTGCACACTTATTATTCAGATTTTTAGTATTATCTGTACAAACTTTCGGCTTAATTGGCTAATTTTGCACTAATGTAAAGCAACACAAATCTATTTCTAAAAATCTAAATCCTCCCATAAAAGTTTAAATGTTTCAACATTTTATAAATGTGTTCTAAATGTAGTCTTTCAGTAAACGACATTTTTAATTATGACTTGTTAATTTAAAAAAATGCAAAACATGAACGAACTAGTAGCTGATTGTACTACAATTTTTTGCTAATCTATTTTTGTTTTTACAGAAAAAAGCATGCCTACCTTTTATTAAGCAAGGCCTAGAAAATGTCTCAAAATGTTCAAGGCATGTATATAAAAGATTGCAGTTTGAGTGCACGCAAATGTAATAAAAATTAAAAAAAGAGAGAAATGTGTTGGAAGTTTTGGATGCCTTAAAGTTATAGGTTAAGAGATGGAAATATAAAGAGTGCAGGCATTTAAAGGTGCAGTTGTTTCACTTCGGTTTCCTTTAAAATATTATTAGTTAACTATAGCAAAACACAATCACCTATAAGGAAATAAAAGAATATTGTATTTGAAGGAACAATGCTCTCATGCACTTGCCAGCAATGATAAGCATTTTGGTTAGTTACTGTTGCTAAGTGGCAGGCTAACGACTATTCTTGAAATAGTTGCTTTATTTCGTTTAGGTGAATGTAAAGAAAATGAACACTATATAAAACTTACATTTTAACCCCCCCCCTCTATCTCTCTCTCTCTTTGGCCGTTGTAACAGAAAATTGAAATTAATAAACTGATATACCAACTCCAAATATAAATTTGGGTCAAGCAGAAATTTCGAAACGTAGGAACTATACTGTGTTGAAATGATCCTGGGCTTTCTATAGAGATATACAGTGACCGACAACTTGCTCTCATGAAAACCGAAACAAACGTTTTAAATGTATTTTTGTTTTGTTTTTTAATCGTTGAGTTACTACAATATTTTATTTTATTAAATTCTTCCTCTCTATGTGTATGTTCAGCCACACACGTATGTGTGTTAATTCTATTTTTTTTTTTTTTGTTGATTTTATTTATGGACGCTCTTTAACATCTCAGGTCATCAGCGTCCCATTCAAATCAGGGCGTGAAACGGCCGACAAATGTTGCTCAGAGGCCTCTCTGTCAGGCTTGAGGTTCTTTTACGTGCCGTAAATGTACGACACGGGACCCCTTCCGAAGGAAGCCATACTTCGGATTTTTTCGGGAAAAAATCCGTCGGTCCTGGCCGGGTTCGAACCCGCGATCTTGGTTATAGGAGGCAAGTATGGTAACCACTACACCACCAGGACCGACATTCTATTTATTAAAATTCTAGAACCTTAAGATGTATATTCAGCGGTAGTAAAGCTGTGACCATGGGTTTATGCTACCACGAGCCAAGCTGGTTGAACTTCTGATGACCTAAGTTTAAACAGATTGATATATGTCTTGTATATACAGATGATTGTCTTAATCAGACGTGGTGATATCAAAACTTTATATTTCTTGCTAATTGTTCGGATCCTCAATAACATTGGAACCATTGTGAGACCATGAATAAGAAGCAGTAAATTTATCACCGAAAAAATCGCAGTTAAACATTCCAACCAGCAAACAACCTTTGATTTAAAAAGGATTCTGACCTGCTGCGTATTTTTTTGCAATTGACTTTGGGCTGGCCTCTTAATACTGCGGTAATAAACCAATGGACTAAATATGTAGGTAGGTACTTATTGCCCCCCGCTCTGAATAGATTTCTTCTTCCAATCGTACTTATTTTAATATAGTATTGAAATGCAGTTTTTGTTCTAAAATTTCTCCATTCAATAGAACGTGCCTTATATTGCTCCGCCAACTATTACATCGCGCGATCCGCGGCCCAGCATGTAATAGACAGTGGCGAAGCACGCATACGTGATTTCCGCGGCCCGACAGTATAAGGAACGCTTTGTATTTATGCATATATGCTTAAACAAAGTTGAAGAGTAATTTTTCAACGCTTATACTGTGCCACAGATTGAAATAACTTTTTACTTAGTAGATGTTTTATTCCTGCTTCTCTGACGTTAGTTCATAATTATGTTTCATCAAAGTTCTACCAATTTACTCAAAGCAGAGATTGTTGCGTTAAATATCTAGTCATATAAGCAACACCATAGCTGAAAGTTGTTTCGGTTGTCGCTAGGAGTGCCACATCCAAAAGTAAATTTCCCAAGAACTTATTTGGAATGCAAACTCAGTGAACAGAGCCAGCTGACATTTGCCACTATCTGCAAGCTGCACCTGCCCATTCTTACAAAAAAACCACTCAAGCACAAGCATAGAAAGAAGATTACCTTTCGATTCCTTCAAACCACTGCTGATCAACAAGTATTAACTGAACTAAAAGCGGTGGGCGGACCGGGCATGTCTGTACCGTTACAACGGGGACGTTGTCCCGGACGTTCACAATCGGACCACCTCATCATTAGTGTCGTAAAGTTTATTTTTTTTCCTCTTCGTAGAATATTTAGTTAGAAAAGTAAAGCGTGTAACGGTTCCTTTTGACAGAAGAGAAGGTAACTACACCAGGCACCAATTAAGTGTTTTAAGTTGTGTGTTTTGAACTATTTTAATGTAAATCTTATTCCCATAAGAGACGAGGCTTTGCTGTATAACATTAAACATCTGCTCGACTTTGTAAAAGTGCTTGTATTAATCGCTTAAGCGCTGAATTCTCTGAAAATAACCTTAGAATTCTCTCTTAAAATATCGGTTTTCCAATTGCATATGAGACTGGTAGTTTATTTAGTTTTGCTTTTGATAGTGTATTGAAATTATGTTTCTCCCTGTTAGTTCAGAAAATGTTGCACACTTCATTAATTGAACCAATCTTAAGAACGTGCGTGTGTGTGAGTGTGTGTGTGTGTGTGTGTGTGTGTGTGTGTGTGAGAGAGAGAGAGAGAGAGAGAGAGAGAGAGAGAGAAATAAAAGTAACACTATTAACAATGTAAGTAACAAGTTAACAGTAATTATAATAGTCGAAAAGGATAATTACTGTTAGTTTATATATATGCGTGTTCACCTTATTTAACAGGTATATTTGTTTTTAATTTAGGTTTTTTATTTTTTTTAATTTGTATTGGAATATGTGTTGCTCAAACAATTTCTTATGAAGTAAGATTGGCTTTAGTTTTAATGTCTCTTATTTTTCTAGTTGGTAGCTATTCATTGATTTTTTTCTTTGTATTCCTTTATGTAATATTTGAATTGTTTCTTGTTTGGCTGAAACAAATCGAGGTCCTTTTGATTTTGTGTCCAATTATGAACTAAAGGGCAGTCCCCCCTGGCGTTGCGGTATTGTTGCGAACTTGAAGGCGCTATGGTGTCATGGGAGTCCTTAAACCTATGGGTACCTAAACTAACCAGACCGCGGTCGTATAGGGATCATCCTAGTCAATGATATCCGGGTATAGAACCCGGAACCCCAGGAATAGAAGTCATGACCTCTGATCACTAGACCATGGGGCTAGTCTTATAAAATGCACGATAAATGGCAATAAACATATTTTTATGTTTTATAATTACACCTTTTGAAATATAAATAATTTTTGAGTTATATGTGTAGTGTGCAGACAAAATATATGCTGGTTTATTGTTCTTTCAGCTAGGCACAATTTATAATCCTTTGTGCGGTGTACAGGACCTGAGTATAGGAGAAAATCACCTAGATTTGCGAAAGGCGAACATTTAAATGAATATCTATCTACGCTCAGCGGGGGAATGAGAACAGGATGTGCAGACTCCGAAAGCGGGTCTGCGAGGATCGAGTAATATATATCATCTGTTATTGTAGCAGTTCGTAGCTTATCTACCGACTTTCTGTAGCTTAATGATTAGATATAACCATCATCACCAGCCCACAATATGCGCTTACCGCCGAAGGCAATACCTAAACATTTGTTATCTCCACTTCGTTCCTTTTCTGTCGACAGCCCGTTTGCAGTTCAGAATTTATTTTGCTTCTCGTTAACACCACCGCAAAAATATTACGTCTATTAATTTGAGTACTGCTACAGTATTTAAAATTTATTGCAAGATTAACTATCTGCTTCAGTGCTGTAAAGCAAGTGATAAGAAAATAACAGAGTGATTTTGCTAATTTGAATGGCGAAGAGTTTAAAAGATAAAAGCGACATTTACCTGCAGCACATAAAGCGGAAATTGTAAATGCACAGTTGAATCATCAAATATTTTAAACTATTTGACGCATCACAGTTTTATGAGCTGAAGAATAGTATTCATTTTAGTAACATTAACTTCTGCAGAGAAGTTAATAAAAATGTTTGAAGAACTGGTGTCTTGTGGAGTTGTTCATGCTAAGTACTGAATTTACCTATAAGTGGGTGTGTTTGTATGTTTCCCATAAACATGAGAATTCTGCATCGAATGTTTCATCAATTTGGTCTAAGTTCCAGAATGCTCATAAAATATATTTATTTTAGATATGCTAAACGTTTCCTACTTTTCCTGATTTCGTTTCCTAAGGTGATAGGATCCGAAAGGGATGGGAGATCATGTCCTCCAATTTCAATGTGAAATTTGATGACTTTTGTCATGTTTTCTGCTTTATTTCGTTTTTTCTCCAGGATGCGAACACGAATTTGTCATCTTATTTCTAGTTCACTGTTAATTGTACACGGTAGAACTATTTTGTAGATATGACCAATTAGGACCCCACCACTGCATTCCTCTTTATATTATTTAGTTTATTTATTTATTTTTATCTAATAGAAGAGGGTAACGCTGGGTTTTTCAAAATTTCATTTTTCTTTGTCATCCTCTCTTATTTGATTCTGTTAATGCTTACATAGAGGAAGTATGGAAGCGTAACACTTCAAACACAGAAAATAAACCCCTCTACAAATATCAGCACTTGTCAAACTGTAGTGGATATAAACAGGATGGCTAATGGAGAAAGGGAGGATACCCAAGGTGCACTTTGTACCTCGTGATAAAATTCCCGACGTGCCAAGTCTGTGGCGCCAGCGAGACTATTTTCTTAATGAGGTGAGAAAAGGAGTACAGCTCTATGCAGGCAATGGGAATGACAGTTGCAGTTTCCATTATGACCACGGTGTTCGTGTGTACCTTCTTAGGCATACAACACATCTCAGTTAAAAATTGTTTTCTAGTTTTTTTTTTTTTTTTTTTTTTTTTTTTTGCAATTATCTCTTAAGGCACCAATACTGTAGCACATGGGCGAATGAAATTGAAATTTGGGAGACCGATGAGAGGATCAAGAAAATGGACTTGATTTTTGCAATGTGCCCCAAAACACAGCAATATAGGGGCTGTCATGGAATTAGGGAAAATTGGCGTGAGACGAATGGTAATGGAAAGGGTACGGAAATATTGGTATGGGATAAATCAGATACCAGAAGCTAATTTATTGAAGATTTGTTTAAGATACAAGGAGAAACATTTAATTAGTAGTACATGACAAGGAAGAATTAGGATCAACTGGAGAAGAATGAATTGGGTAATATTTGGTTTGCAAGAGAAGGATTTTGGAGAGGTGTTCGTTCAGATTTGAAAATACAGATAGGTTTTAAGTTTGTTAATATACGAGAAAAGATTTTTAATGTTGTCTTTCAGAGTAAGATTTATGAATGAGGTTTATAGTGAAAAGTACAGCAGGCAGGAAAGAGAAGGTGTAGAGTCTAGGGGATTTGAAAAATAATGTCTCACAGAATATGTGGAAAATGATGTAGACATCCCGTTGAAGGATACATAGGAATGGAGGAAGTTTTTAATTACTGGAGAATAATGAGTGGCTGAACTAGAAAATGTTTGGTGATTAGATTCAACTAAGGGGATTGCGTGAGTTTTATGGAAAGTAGGTTGGAATTGAAATGGTCAGTGGAAGAAGATGGAATAAATTGAGTTTAGTTAAAAACCATGGTAGCTTTACAGTTTAAAATTTGTAAATTTGTTCTTTATATTTTCATAAATACGTTATGTGGTTTTATTTGTTGATTGTTAGTTGAAAGATAACTATATTTGAAGATGATTAAGATTAATATAGATATAATTTTTGTGTAATAATAAGATGAGGGTGAAAAGCATGTCTCCTGGATATTTCAATTGTGTACTATTGATGAGTCGAAGACAGATGTATGTAATGAGGAATAAATTGTTTGTTTAAAATAAAGGTTTGCTGTTATTACAAGATATTGTTTGTAATGGGAAACTTTTAGAAATTGGCGAAGTGCAGAATTAAGTGTTGCCATTTCGTAATGCTTCTTAGCACATCATACGAGGGGCGTGCAGATTTGAGTGATAATTTAAAAAAGTAAACGAAAATGTATCAAAATTGAACACTTTGCATGGTTGGTTCTTCATCCCTGATAAACTTTGTCGCTTCTGAGATCTGTTAACCGTGGCAGTGATCATTAGAGCGTTACACTCCGGCTGCTCTGGACTGGCGGACTGGGTTTGAGTTCTGCCTCGGACATCATTTCGGCTGACTCGAGTTCATCTAGCTTGTTCTTCTCCCCCTCATTAGAGAGTTTAAAATATGCGATGGGGCGATATCTGGGCGACAGGGAGGATGCGGAAAGGATATGAACTTAATTTTAAGAATTGTCTGCTTGGTATAAAGAGCGGTATGAACCCGAGCATTGTCCTTAACAGAGGATGTACTTTCTGGACGATATGGAATGCCATTATTGAATTGAAATATTTTCTCACCCTCATAACGGTGAAATGGTGTGTATTTAATGTGTGTAGTCCGTGTGCATTAGTGAAATTAAGCGTGCACCCTTATTGCAGCCGATATAAACAAGTGTTCACGTTAGCAATATTGCAGCGATGAGTCGAAGTGACTTCAATTTCCCGGGCGCCAGTTCTCGATGCGGTTATCTTTCTGCTTTAAAGTCCTTTCTCTGTTTATAGATAGTTCGCATATACATTCTCTTGAGTATTGGAAAAATAAATAGGAGTTTTTCATAATATAGAATCAGTCCTGCTAACTTTCCCCCTTTCTCCTATTCCATCACATTGACTTCATGCTAATTCCCCTCACACGTGACACGACACGACCTTGCGATCTCGTTTTATGTTTGATTATAGTCTTTAACTGCACATGTATAATTGTTTTAGGACTCCTACCATAATCATGTCACCTTCTGCGGTCTACTTTTTGCTCCAGCAGGGATACTGTTTGTGCAATTTATATTTTTTTCTATTCTAAAATCTCGTAAAATTACTGGAACCGCGAATTGTATCTGTTCAGCTTAATTTACGTTAACAAAATGTTGGCGAATGTACGCGACTAAATTTTGAAATTCGGCTATATAATTATCTTAGCCGGGATGCATAAACTCTGGGAAGAGAAAAAGTAAACTTATAGTTAAAGACAGCTGCTGGCACTAGGTAGGGTTCAGTAAAATACCTTCTGTTAAAAGAATCCCAAACAGTACATATGCAATCTCGAAGCAGTCGGTTTTAATGAGGACTGCAGAAATGACTTAACATACCTAAAGAACCAAATACTTGCCATGCTTAGCAAAATCACGCATTTGTTTTTGTTTGCTTTATATTTAATATATAACTAAGGAGCCCTGCGACTAAATATGAGGTTTGTTGATACGCCCCAAGCTAATAAACCGCCTGATAAGGCATAAAGGTTTCATGTATGCATCAAGAGATTTGTAAATTAAAGAATGCAAAAACTGTAAAAGTTATAAATATTTCTTTGCTTTCTTTTTGGAAGGGAGGGGAAGTTATTTCATACATTCTCCGAAATAAGAACATTATTATTGTCTAAGTAGGTATAATTCATACTTTTGAAGAACGTCGGAAGACAAGTTCTTTTCTCTGGAAGTGACTCACCGCATGTGTGGAATGCGTAACAGAATTTCTGGCATTTCCATGATGAGACAGCGAAGGCAGTGAGACGGTGCAGTACAAACGAAATCTGTGTGGCCTACATTATCCGCTTATGAGCGTCCGTTTACAGATTAAAGTCTCACTTAATATTAACTAAAAGCAAGTAACCCTTGACGGTCATTTCTTCGCTTAATTTTCTCATGTATAAACCGTTTCTATACTCCCATATTGTCTTTCTGGCGTTAAAGGTAAACGCATTTTTTAACCAATACATGATTTATGTTCTTTTGGCGGAGATAAATGGAACTATATCAAAGACTATGTGATATCTAATGGCTGACTCGCTAGCCCCAATGATGGCAGTCAGCTAACCGAGGAGGAACTTTCTCGTTCAAAATGATATCCGAAATAAGAAGAGAACTTGGCATATTTAATGTCGTACTTGACTTGACGCATGAATTCTGGTTGTGCATGTAGATATGATTACAATGTTTTGTGCCAAACACTTGAGTCTCAAATGTTTTACACAAATATATGTCGATTTTTAGGAATAAGTATATATATATATATATATATATATATATATATATATATATATATATGAAATAGAACCACGACAATATCACTTAAAGTTACAAAAACCCTTTTTTTAATGGATGTTATTTAATTTACTATTAAATTAAAGGCATCACAGATTGTAAACTAAAGAAAATTATGAATGTAACAGATAAAAGCTATAATATTTCTGTACCTTAATTCCAAGAGGAAAATATACTGTAACATCAAAACTAGTTAGTGTTCCTAAAGGTCAGGGAGATCAAACTCTTTTAGAAGCTTTTTTATTCATAATCGTTAAAATTATCAATTATACGTTTCAGTTCGGCATTAAAATTACGTCGAAGAAAAAATATATAGACAATTTATATATAGATGATTAGGTCATTTTAGCAAAATAAAATAGTTAACTATAAAAGGTAGCACATATCTATTAAACAAACTAGCAAATAAATTTGATTCTAAAATCACTCCTTTTTCAACTAGTTTTATTTTGGATAATGATATATAAAAGCTTAACATTAGATAACCAGTTAATAGAACAAGTGGCAAAATCAGTTATTTAGGAATAATGGAAGAAGGTATTAAAATGAAAATTCAAAGGTATGACCAACTCATCGGAATCATAAAACATAGTTTACGAAACCACCTACAGCTGTACAGCCAACACTTTTTATGGTAGCGAAGTATTGCTTTCAAAGGAGAGACGAAAACATTTGAAACTGCACGAATGAAAAACAATCAGATGTATGGAAAGAAATGTTTCACTTATATAAGAACAACAACTGACTTGAAGAAAAGAAGAAATGAACGAGGGAAACAACAATGGCCTCTAGACTGAGAGTTTAATGGAAAAGGATATTGTGATGAGAGCACTCTAGCAGTACGTATTTAAATGTTTGTAATTGGGCTTTAAAGAGGGACGATTTGCTATGTTTTAAAGGTACTGAATTATTACAGAGTTGATTACCAGCAATCACACTTTTTAATGAGCTATCTAATTTATAAAATATTGCCGTAAACATAGGAAAGTTATAACTAAACCTTTTTTTTTTCTCCTTATCATAGATTTTTCGCAAACCCATACAGTTGGCAGCATGTGAAATTGAACAAAGTTTACATTATACACGTAATGTAGCGCTTCATCTAAGCAGCGTAATGATATTTACATTTACAAGTATATCAGTAAAGCTGTAATTTTCAAGGACTTTAGAAGTATGAATTCCTTTACCTTAAAAAAATATTATTAAGCGTTGTTTAGTCTTGTTTCAAATTCAGATAATTACGCTGCTGCAATGAAACAGTAGTTAATGATGGTCCCCGTGTGAGGTGGCAAGGTCAGTAGTATAACAGCCGATTAGGTTTACCGCTACCTGGTCATCCCACCTGTTCACGGGACGATGGCCACGAGTCACTCCCACACGCTCCAGCCGGAAGAGGTGGCGTATCCATGCATTTCTGAATAGACAGCCGGACTTGTGTCGTTGCTTTTTATGGTAAAAGTCTGTTATCGATATTAGTCGTCGCTGTCTCTATCTTTGCAATATTTCTTAAAGCATTCTGCAGTCGCTTATTGTTATAAAAACGCATGAAATTAATTATTATTGAGGTATATTTCATGTCCTATAAATCTAATTATTAAATTGTTTTAGTTGTATTATTGATGCACTTTGACGTAATTTTATAATTTCCTTTTTCATTTACGGTGTACACTAAGGTCTCGTAGTTAAAAGGAACGAACATAGAATCTGGAGTTGGAGTATTTTGAAACTATGCTGAGGTATAGATACTTTTTTGATTTCTTATCATGTAGCTATGCTCAGTATCATTAATTAATCGCTACAATAATCTCAGATGTCTGTATTACGAAAAGCAGCCCAAGTTATGAACCCCCATACACGATTCTTATTAACTTCCATGCCGCATGTAAAAGTGAGGTTAGGTTATATTTTAAACGTAGCATTTGCTTTTACCATTGACGTTTGTAACTATAGTTGTAGCTGAAAGTGATGTAAAAGCTAACTTCTGTAGCTATTAACAAAATGTCGAACGATGTAGTTTAAGCTCAACCAACCAGCTAGCGGAAAAATTGATACCCGGGCTTTTTTCACCTGCTTCCTTCATCCAAGTAGCAGTACCTAGAAACGAACCAGCTGGGGCATAATTTAAAGAACGCGGCAAAACACAAAGATACGTTCTGTCAAATGTTCCCATTAGATGTAGTGTTGTAGCCAAGGTGCCTTCCACCAAGAGTGTTTAGGATGGATTTCAGGGGCAAAATATGGATTTTCAAGAAAACAAAGTGAGATCTAGGCAAGTTTCCTATGAGCACTTCTGTTTTCGCTGCTATATTATCTCCATCCTCTTTATTCATGAGCAGTCACAAGAAACAGGACTAGGAAATGAACCATCTGAACGCCCGTGTAGGCTTTGCAATAATGTCTTAAAAAATTAGCATAAAGCTGTAAGCGCCGTGGTTTCATTCCTTTCTCTCTGATGTAAACGCCTCCTACCGATACCAGTGCATGAAGCATTTGTCCTATCTCTACTAATCATATTCGTAGGTACAGCTTATAATCATTAAGAGGTCTTGACTATGTTGCAGTTTTGGCGCATTTTCTTCGATTAAGCGGATTTAAGCAACTTTCATTGAGAAGATGAGGTTTTAATCCAGATATACTATAGTTACTACTTTTTCCCTGCTTTGAATCGTAGACATCACACATTTCCCGCCACAATAATTATTAGCATTATCAGATAATGTTGTAATTTTCATACCATCAAACGCCGACTTTGGCCGATTCGCAGCGCGCATTTTCAGGAGATATTTTGTTGCAATCTTCTAGAACGTGCATCATTTCCTGCTATCTTTGAAACCATGTACCATACTTTTATTTTGGGCTGCATTCATTGGATCATCTCAGCAAACTGTAGATCCTGGCCATCTAGTAATAATATTTGCCTCGTAGATCCAATTGGGGGTTCAATTTCGGCTACGGTCGATGGATTTTTAGGACATTAAATCCTAAACATGACTTTCTTCGAAGGGGAAAAATGTTGTAGCACATTTTGCTCAGAGACCTCTTCTTTCAGGCTTGAGTTTCTTTTACGTGCCGTAAATTTACGAATGAGGGCTCGCTCATAGGAGATACCGCGCGCCGCGGGGGAAGGCATCGCTGATCTCACTGTAGTATACGGCTCAATGAACCCGTTCTTACTTTGTCTTTGCATGAGACAATCACATTTAGGGCTGACATAGCCATCATATTTTGCCTTTAATAATAATAATAATAATAATAATAATAATAATAATAATAATAATAATAATAATAATAATAATAATAATAATGATGATAATAATAATGAATTGGCCACATGCTAAAGGGATGCTAATTTGTTTCAGGAACAGCGATGGACATGCACGTCAGCGACAGGACGAGCTGGACGCGGAAGGAAAACGCCACCTGCTCCATGTCATAGCTCCAGATCCTCACCACGTCGACGTCTCCGGGATCCCCGGCACAAGTAAGTTGTGTATCAAGTTGCATGCTTATAATTGAGCCTGGCATACGGCTAAACTCGAGGATGAAATGCATAGGACGAGAAAATATTTTTTCATGTTGACACTTATTTTATTAGTGGTACACCTATTTTAGCAGAAAGTCGGGGCACACAAACAGTCTGCAAGTATACAATTGCCCAGTAACTTAAAGTGAGATTCTATTTTGTCACAGTAACGCGCCTAAAATGAGCATCACGTTTAGTGATTTTGTAATACTATTTGTACTTTCCAATTATTATTATTATTACTATTATTATTATTATTATTATTATTATTATTATTATTATTAATAAGGCATTTGTTGATTTTGTTTTCACTGTTAAATGCATATTGCTCCAACAGGTCTGCACATATATTTGGAAACTTCTTCCCCCAAAACTAATTTTAGAATATGATCTGAAATCAGTCATATTCAGGACATTTTAAAGATTATTCACAAAGCCTGTAAAAAGATGAAAGAAAGAAAAATGCTAATGTTGGCAATTCAAATAAATCAAAGCCATAAGAATTCTGAAATAAATAAATATATTCTATTTTAAAAATGATAAAAATGTGACTTTCTAATATTTAAGTTTTTTAATTTATTTTTTATTTTCTTTTTTTACTCACAGTAGCAGAAAAGCATAATTGGTTGCAGGATAGTTTTAATTGACATAATATATTTTCATTTTTGTTCGCTCTCATTTAACATATGCTAAGTGTTCTAAGTGTAGCTTACAATTTTCATCTAAGTTGCTGTTAGCAATATGTAGCTCTTGTGATCCAATATTTAAAAATGGTACTTCAAACATTGCTAAGTTTGGAGATAAAAGTATTTTGAAATTAAATAAAATTTGTAATAGCAAATGTTTGGTTTTAAGAGGCAAATAAAGCTTTTTCATAGAAGGGAAGTAAAACATAAATTGCATCCAAACAACCATTTTAATGTATGTTGGAGTAAGTCTGTTAAAAAGCTTGTGTTTCAGAACAAAATATGTAAGAGGTATTTTATTTCTTGGGAACTAACTTGCATTTAACCAGTATGTGACACACATTTAAGAAGCACAACACAGTTGGAAATTAATTTGATATTCACTGATGCATAATGAAAAGCTTTCATAATGTTGTGCTAACACTCTTAGGTTTTTCCAGAAGTAGAATGTGCAAGTAATATATAGATGCTAATGGCTGGGGTGTTTGCAGCTGGCGACGAGGAAGGACATGGTGCAAGAAGTCATCAGGAAGCAGCAGCACCACCCTCTGTTCCCAAGCAGACTCAGACGAAGCCCAATGGAGCGACGCCAGCACTGTCTGCTACCCGCAGCTCGAAGACTATAATTCAGATTCCTCTATCTATAGCAAGATGCCTGTGGGTAAGTAGCAAGAGATATTAATTTATTTGTGTGCTGAGATATAATCACTTAAGTATGATTTCTGATGGTTGTAATGCTGTAACTTTTAATATACAGAAGGATCCATTGAAGATAAACCAACGAAGCATAACTTTGCATTCTGTTGTGGCATCACTAAGCCAGTGGCTATCAAAACAAGAAGATGCTATATTATATGCTATATAATAAGTTTTTATGATGAATGAAACCATTAATTAGTCCTTGAATGGGTATTCCAGTATATATTTGTTAAAAGTCTAATATAAACAACAAATTAAATGCATTTGCTTCTAAGCTTCAATTGGTAAGTAACAAGTAGAAATGTGCACATAAAAAATCTAACCAATCAAAATTGTTGCTTTGGTTTCAACTGGTAAAATTTGAATCAGGACTCAGAATGAGCTACAGAATTAACTGTGAGTTTTATGCCTGCCTTATCGACTTTACTTTTTCATAAAGTGAGGAACAATTGAGTTCTTCAAATGCTGTTCTATTGACTGATAGAAATTAGAGTTGCATTGCTTGGCCCAGTTTTATATAGTATATTGGCTGAAGAACCACATTAGGATAACAAATCAACCTAAATTGAAATACCAGTTAAGTTGGCCAAGATGGCACCTTATCTTACCCCTCTTCCTCCACAAAGATTTATTAAAAATGTACAACAAATTCTGTATTTAACCCTAGACCATTTGCCAGACATGCTACCAGCTGTTTCAGATTGAGTACTGGATTTAGGTTTATATCTACTGTTATCAGGGTACAGATTTTGATCATTCAAAAATTGCCTAAAATAACCTATAAAATACTGCAATAAGTGTGGCAGAATTGCTGTAAAATGCCTTATAAATTTAAAGTTTTGTAAAGCAGTAATAAAGATTCCTCTTTGAATTAAGACTCTGAATAGCAGTTACACCATGTGCACTAAAACTCTTAACCACACAAA
This sequence comes from Metallyticus violacea, assembly GCA_030762175.1. Taxonomy (NCBI): domain Eukaryota; kingdom Metazoa; phylum Arthropoda; class Insecta; order Mantodea; family Metallyticidae; genus Metallyticus; species Metallyticus violacea. The sequence continues at coordinate 27,911,353 of CM060838.1, forward strand.
CTTTGCAAAATATAATTTTAACATCAGCTGAAAAAATTACTCTCTAAACTCACTAACTATCCGACAGTTTAGCAGGTTTCCTTTTGTTTATATGTAATCATTAAGAAGTCACAAAGACACTACCATAACTGACAGATCCATTTCTGCAACTAATTTTGCAGGAAGAAAATATGCAAGCCCCACATTGAAATTACTTTATAATTAATATCCTGAGTTTACATTGTAATCATGATAGTGATATTGACTGTTACAAGTAACAGAACTTGCTATATTTGAAACAGTCTATGTAGCTTACAAGAACAAAATTTTACAGAAAAATAATGAAGTATAAAATACTCACCTATTAGTCATTTCTATTTACTAATCAAAGCATGTATCCAAGACCCGAAAAAGCTTCTAAAAATTAACTAAAATTTTTAAATCGGAACAAAGAAGACAAAAAAAAATCTTAAAATTACATTTCTGTAATAAGCAACTCATATCCAGAATTTATATGTTTGTGGGAACAAGGTGTAAGGAAAAAAGTTGACATTTCATCAACTTCTGGTACCTGGTGATTGTTGTATAGTAATGGGTGTCCTATTCAAAGAGCAAGTTAATTTTTGTTTTTCTCTCCATTTTAAATTAGGAGTAACTTAATTGCAGCCAATATATTATTTCAGTTACTGTAAAATGACAATTTCAAATAAAATTGTATAATTTTACTTCTTAGGTATTGTTATAATTTATCTGGAAAATGTGCATTAGAAAATGTCATGATTCTTAAACTATTCTATTCGTTGTTTTTTGTTATTGCTATAACTTATCATATTATATCTACCTCTAATGAAATTTAAAGATTCTGTTTTCAATCAGTCACAAGAACCAAATGCCTAATCAAACGTTGTACTTATGAAACTTCAGAAATTGTATATATAAAAAAAAAAGGCAGTTTCCTGTGGAAGATGGGATCATTTGCATTATAACCCAAATCTCTATAGTGTTATGTTGTGGAAAACTGTCAATTAATTGTTAGAGCAAAAAATAACTCTGCAGTATATTAATTTTACCTTAATTTGGATAATTATAATAAAAATAAAAGAGCTTAATCTACAGCAAATTAAGGTGCTGTTAAACTATCACTTGAATAGATAACAACTTGCACTTCTGAAGTATTCTGCAGTGCAATACTGTAATTGAACAGTGCACCTTCTGTGAATATTATTTCTTGGCAATAAGAGCTTTTGAAGGCCGAAATTTGGTGGCAGCATTTCATGAGAGATATGGCAAGTCAGCTGTTTACTCAAAGCATATATAAAGTTACACCTGTGTTAAAAAGTGCCTAAGGAGATATTTCTAGGCAGACTCTTCAAGTTGTTAAGGTGTATGTCTTGCAACACAGTTGATGTTTTACGTAAACAGAAGCAGCTTTTCGTGATGTAAGTGAACTGAAAGTTGAAATAGGTGTTCATAGTTTCATGATTTAGAATTATTGAGTACTTGGACATGGTAAAATGTGTTTATAAGTGTAATAAAGCTTACTTGATTTATAACAAAATGCAGTTATTTGCTCTCTTCATCAAGAATTTCTAAATACTAAAATTACTATCAATATAAAAACAGGTGAGAGTAATAAAAGTAGAAATACATCACTGTTAATTATATGCTGTAAATTTTGTATTTCAGTTCAGTTCAAGTTCATTTTCATATGCATTATTTATTATTTTTTCTCTGCTTAGTAGCAGTTTCTATTTTGCCTTTAAAGAAATAAATAAAAGTATATTTTATATACATTATGTAAAAAAAAATAATAGTAATATTCTGAAGCATAGCATTACTTAAGCCATAGATACCATCATCACTTGTCACATGATCTTTTTTGTATATTTCATATAGATATATCTAGTAAATAAAATTACAGTAGTTTTAAAGCAGGAAAAATGTGTGCAGAAAACTAAGGCTAAATTATATTAGTAGTTAAATGGAATTAATTTTGCAGGATTTGAAAATTCAGCACTGAAGATGAGCTTCTCGCTATCCTCACTGCAGCCCTCTAGTGGCAGTCTAGAGAGCCCAGAGCAGGTGAGGGTACAAGCAGAGAGGCCATACAATAGTCTGACAAAGAAACCAAGGTAAGCTTAAAAGAATGCTGCAGTAGGTGGAATCATTCATTTCATCCAGGTCATTAGCATTAAATTTGGCAGAAAAAGAGATTACATTTGAAATTAAAATTGAAAGATTTCATTATATCTATTAGAGTTTTGAGAAATTATGTGTAGATGTTTGATTTTAATGAAAGGAAGAAATTTTTGCTTTCCATGCAAATTAAATGCTTATATACTTCAAATATATCAAAAACAAAAAAGTCAGCTGTTTTAAGGTAGCTGTGGAATCCAGATGGCCTGCATATTTGTGTCAGTTTGAGTACATCTAAATAGATCTAGTAACTCCCAATTTGTTATTTTTTTATTTTATTTACTTTTTTGTACGCATTCCTGGTTTGAAGGTTAGATCCTAGACCCATATCTACAATGAATTTAGAGTGGGGGGGGGGGAAATTACATTTTGGGTTCATAGACTCAAGAAAAACAGAACAGTAAACATTTACTTTGCAAAAGGCTATTAATTTCCATAATCTAAACTTTATATGTGGATACTTCCCTCATAGTGTTCCTCCTCTGTGCAGTAGTGGCAGTGCAATTGAAGTTGAATCATGAATTGTATTTCTTCAGTGCTTGATTTTGTGTTTTTTAGGAAACTAATCATTTTTGGGTTTGAATTTTTTTAGTCATTCCCATAATGATATGGCCCTTAATGTGTTATTTATTTTAGCAAATGGGTGTTGCCCTATCTGTGACATTTTCTTTTATTTTGCCAATGAACACCTATCAGTTCTTTAACATGTAAATTGCAGTTTCATATCAACTAATTTTTTTTTTAAAAATAGTGTTTAACGCCCATTTTTACTACAGAGGCACCACAGGCAGTATCAACTGTATATAAAACTGCTGAGAATCACAGTCCCTCTTACCTAGTACACTTATTGCATTTCTGCAGGTTTCATGGTCTAGTGAATGCGATCTCTCTCTCTCTCTCTCTCTCTCTCTCTCTCTCACACACACGCACACACACATACTCACTCACTCACTCACTCACTCCTCATATTATGCTAGGATTGTCACTTAGCATAATTTCAGATAATTGATTACTAAGAAACAAATGATCTCTCCTTTCCAAAAGGTTATATTTGAGGATCTAGTAAAGTCAATGCTGTAGTATCAATTAGGGTTTGAATTGAATCTTTGGAAGAAGCTATAATTTCACTAAGTTCATCATTAAATCATTTGCAGAAATGCTTGCATGCAATTGAATGCGAGTTCAAAGTTCTTTTTGTCATCTTTTAGAAATCTGTTAAACTAATCAAAATCATAAGCATTGATGCATTCATAAACACTTTATAAAATAAATTGATTTTTTGCAATTCATCATTTGACAATAATTAAGAAATACTGGGTGGTGGTGTACAATTGAAATGATATAATTGATACGTAAAAATTATTGTTTTCACAGTTTGCTTAGCAAGCTGTTAGGAAAAAATGCAGAGACAGCTAGGCAACAGCCCTAATATCACTGCTATATACAGGCTTCTTAGCCAAACCACTGCAACATAAGAACATATGATGATATTTAGAAGCATTATGAGCCATTCATAGGTTTAAAAAAAAAGTATATTTATATATTGTTTAAGGTCAATATATCTTTAGTCTAGAGGTATCAATAAAATTTGATTAGGGTAAGTGCAAGAAGATTATGAAAACAATAAAATTACAATTGAAATTATGAAAATGCTTTCTAAGCTCTCTTAATGATCGAAAAAGAGTTCTACCAACAATGTTATTTTAGATACAAGGCACAATGCCCAATCAAAGTCTAAGTTGCTTGATGAACTCATCACTAGAATTATTTAGACAAGAGAAATTATGACAGTTTCGCAGTTGTGATGCAGCAATTTACCAAATGACCATACAGGAATTTACGTCAAAATTTTGAAAAAATAAATGGTAGTACCTTATGAAATTTAAAATCAGAATGAGGAATAATTATTAATATACTCATCCAGGATGCTGATAACAAAATACCATAGATGGTAATTGCCTTTTTATTTATGGGTATTTTTAAAAATTTCTTTTAGGCAAATTGTCTATAAATAGGGACCCAGAGTGATTGTCCAGAACAGGTTTGTCATCAAATATATGTAGCAAAGGCAGGCAAGAAAATCTTGAAAATTTTTAATAAAGAAATTTGAAATATTTAATGGAGTTGATCACCTATAGCTGCTGAGTGTAAGTAAATTTGAATGGTTCAGTTCCAGAGCAGGTTCTAAGCTCTAAGTTGATAAATATGAAGATTGATAATGGTAATGATCTTCAAATTGTTGAATTTTGAAACATTAAAAAACTTAAAAAAAATTAACAATCATTACAATTTTTAAAATGTTATAAGATTTGCTGAGTTTGAAACAACAGACCAAGCACAATAAGCATGCTTGCAAGGGAACAATCTTTTTCCAAAGGCAGTAAACATTAGAAATTTTCCCCCATTTCTAAATATATTAATAAGCTAATGTTTCAAAATAAATTTAAATAAGACATGTAAGATCATTGAAGTTAATAAATTTAAGTAAAACATACACCTATGCATTTTCAATCTTTAGCAAGTATCTTAACAAGCCAGTGTTTCAAAATAACCAATATAATATGTATTTGTTACAAAACCATTTCAAAAATATTCAATTTACGAGTATAAGAATATTCCAAGCTCTTCTCATGTTAAAGTTAAAATTCATAACTATAAATAAATTTGGATTTCAGCTAGGCATTACAGAATGCTTATTAATTATGCTGAGATTTGGCAACCACAATGGTTACCAGTATCACTGTGTAAGGGGTTTTTGTAATAGGATGCAAAATAGAAAAACAATAAATAGTTAGTCTCCAAAGAATTTTGCAGAATTTAGAATAATAAATTCAACAGTCATAGTGCTCAAAACCAATCCTGGAGAGAAACATGTCCAGTACCATGGACACAAAAGGTGAAAGTATGAGAGCCAAGACTCCGAACTAATATTGGGACAGCATGAACTAGAATCTTAACTGCAGATAGTCAGAGAAGTCAACAAGTTGATAAGGAAAAATGATGTCACCTTTCCATTAGAATTTAAAGTAATAGGTATTCAAGACTGTTTATCTATTGGAGATGAGAGGAGGAAAGAATTTCAAAGGAAATATATACTACTTGGCAAGCAGAGACTGACCAGAAAATTTGTTAAAATTAGATTTGGCATTAAAGAAAACAATTATGGTAAAAAGAACATGTCCAAAGTATATTGTGCACTGTAGGAGTAATGTTGGTTGATGTTTTAGTTCATTCGTTTCTAAAATTTGCCATCGATTTGCTCCATATGCCATCTTGCTTCCTAGTATAAACTAGTAACATCTTTTTCTGTAGAGTAAAGTTTCCATATTAAAAATTGCTGTAATGTATGCAACTAGCTGTAAGCCTTGCAAAACTGATGTGCATGATCAGTGAAGACATAATTCATGAAGCCGTAATCAAATTTTGTTTTCAAGGAGGTACGTCACTTCTTGATGTAGATTCAAATTAAAATTCAGAGCTATTGAAGTACTATTATTGTATATAACAATCAGAAGCACTTTGGTAGAAAATAACACCTTTTGTGGGATACTACCCAATAAGTACTAAGAGAGGTTCTTAAGAAACAAATAGTAAAAGCCAGCTTATTTTATGCAATAGACAGTTAAATGAAGTACTATCATTGAAAAGGTGCATATGCACCTTTGTCCTTTAAAAATGCAAAATTTGAAAAATTTAAATTGAAATCAATAGTCTTAAAATCTTATTTTATTATGGCAATCATAATTGATTCATTTTTGTCTTTTATTACAGAAAAGATCCTGAACAAGAAATGTGGCGCCGATCATGGGGAAACCGTGAAGAGAATAAGGATGAGTTCTGGGCTGCACTGCAGTCCAACTATAACTACCTCATGGATAACAACTTAATTGAAAGTTGTAAGGTATGAAATTTTGTAAGCTGAAACAATGTTAAAATTAATTTTTAAAAATATTCTGACCATCTGGCATAAGGGTAAATGTTTTTATTTTAATTCAGTGTAGCACATTTGTAAGAATGAAGATTATACATTGCTCTGGAAATTAAAGACAAAATAGAAAAATAAAATGTAGTAAGAGATAAATTTAATAAAAATTGAAGATACAATGAAAATATGAAAGGTTGACACGTATAAGATTGTGGAAAATCAGCATAGTTTCTATACCCATCCACTAACATTAAACATGCTAGTAGGTTTAAAGAAATAGATAATTCAATGTTTACTGTAAGAAGTGACAGAGATTGTTCGTTTCTGAATCTGCATCTGTGATATGTTTAGGTTATCAACAAAGCTAGATGAAGTTACTATTACTTAATACCTGAATGAAGCTTCAGAAGATGCTTTATGTATTTTACCTTAAACCAATACAGAGCTTTTTGAAGCTTTCCACTGGGCTGTGAATATTTTTTGCTTTGAAGAAAGTAGAAGGTATAAGGAAATAGCATAGCCATTGCATCTTTAGGAGATGAGTATTAATGGATATTGACATCAAAGAGGAGATAAGCATGTTGTACTCTTTCTTCTCTCTGTCTCTTTTTTTTCTAATTTAAGATGAGTTTTTAAATGTTATCGAGTTTGGATTCATTAATGGCTTAAAACCATCTCATATTGTCTTTCTAGAGTAGGGAAAAATTGTGGGATGTAGGAATAATTCTAAGAAATTTATCTCCAACTGGGAACCAAAGCTGGCTCTGCTAGTTAGAAGATATGTAATATCTGAGATATCATAGTGGTTATGTCTCTAAATTAATGAATAATTAATAAACATTTAATATTACATGTTTTATAGTTATTGGTCATCTGTTGCAGGAGGCAAGTGGTGAGCTTTCTTGGGATGAGGGAGATGTGGCAGCGGAAAACAACTACTGGAGTTTCAATGAGTTTGTAAACCAGTTCTCTGAACTCTATTCATGGCTTAATAGCATTCAAGAGGCTGTATATGGGACTGAAGAAAATGTCATCGATCGAAACTTAAGAGTTGTAAGTATACATCAGAAAACATTTAGTTTAATTCCTGTCATATTTGAATTCAGTTTAACAATGTCATTAAAGCTTTGTGTAGTAGTACAGGTTATCATTTAATAGCTTTTTATTTTAGTTTGTAGAATAGTTTTTATATTAGTAGCCAAATCTTGATTAATCTATTTTTCTCCTTTATATATCACATGCCATCACAAGTGTCTTAGAGGCAGAAGTTGCACATCATTGTGAACTGTGATTTTGAGCTCTTTAGTTGCACAAAACTCATAGCCTCCTTCACTTCCTGCTTTTTTATTGGAACAGTATAAAGTCAGAAACCTTACTTTGTATTTTGTGAAATAATTTACATGTTTAATCTCAGCTATACAGGGGACAATATCTGTGCTAGATACAATTAATGTGTTTGCATAATTTTGAGGTTAAGTCAGTTTCAAGCAGAAAATTAAGATTAAGGTCTCTGAAACTACTTTAGACAAACATATATAATTGACATTGAGAAAAATTCCAACTAATTAAATCAAATCTTCAGTTCCTTATCATATTGTAGAATTTTTATTTTGTTTCGAGCTATTCTCAGATTTTGAAGGGTGGTTACAGTAGATTTATTGTGTCAATTGCAGAATATTCATATGGATTCATATAATCACTTTTAACATTTAAATATCTCATTACTATAAAATTCTTTATGGAAATCACACATTTGCCTTCCAAAATTGAACAATTCAAAATGGCATAAACTTCTGTAAAGTTAATCTGTAGATTGCTAGATACTCATTGATGTATAAAATATAGTGAACTTTTGTAACAATGGTGTAAATTATTAACATTTAAGAGAAATTGAGTCGAAATAGTAACATACACACCACTAAAATTGTGTTAGCGTAGCGATCTTTTGGCCGTTTTTTGTTCACAGGTTTATATACCTAATAATTGTATAAAATATAGTGAACTTTTGTAACAGTGGTGTAATTGATGTGCCTAAAACCAAGTCCTCACAATGTATATCATATTTATTGGGAGAACAAAGTGCATTAAACAAAACATCTGGAAACATAAATTTGTAGCTCTGTTGTCAAATTTTTACAATTATGAGTACACAGATTTCAACTGAAAGATGCATATAAAGTTTTATGCAGGCTCATAAACTTTACAGTTTTCTATAAACCTGTTTTAAAATGCTGTAGATTGTGATGTCATTTTCAATAAAATTCCATTGATTTCTTGCGAAACTAGGGCCTTATTGAAATCTCTCCCAACAGATTCTATCCCTTTTATCATTTCCTGCTTCAGGTTTTTCAAGTTTTTATCATTCATTTCATGGTAGTTGGTGGATTTACTAGTGAAAGGAAACTCCCACATTGCACTTTGTGTCAGATAATGAACATGTTGAAAACATTGAAAGACATAGTGGAACTGAAGAAAATAGAAAATAGAATACAGATGAAATTAGATCAAAAGATAGAAGAAGTTTAAAGCATGTTACACTCTATGGAAAAAAAGTGCACAAAGAGCTGTGTATGCAAAGAACGAATGAAGAGGATGGAGAGAAAAATGAAAATAGAAGTAAGAAGACCTAATCTGATATTATTTGTAGTCGAGGAGAATAGAAAAGATTATTGCAAATAGTCAAGGAGATAATTGAGGAAGATTTAGAGGTAATTGGCTGGGTGGGAAATTGTAATGTGTTTCAGAAATGGGAAGAGCAGAAAAAACAAAGACTGATAGTGGTTAGGTTGGCCACAAACAAAATTAAATGGACAATATTAAGAAATGGTATGAAACTGAAAGATAGATTAAGACTACAGAAAGGAAGAGAGGTAGATCAGGAACTCATTAGTAAAATGGAGCTGACAAGGGAATAGGCCAATCAAATTGGAATAATATAAATTTGAATAGTTTGGGAGTTTCACAATGAAATATAGTATCATATAACAAATTATTTATGAGGAAATCACTCATATTTCACTAGTTTTTTTGCCTTTGATACCTTTCTAATTAAGTGGAACAAAACTAGTAAAATCAGAGTGATTTCCTCATAAATAATTTGTTATAGGAAAACTGGAATATATTTTCATTGGAGTTAGTGCCTTCTGGAATTTGTGGAAGGCACTGTTCCTAATTGGTATATTTAAAAGTAATATTTTTTTATTTGTGTTTATTTTAAAAAAATTCCACATGTTGATGCGTGAGAAATAAATACTACTACCACCACCACCACCACCACCACTACCACCACCACCACCACCACCACCACCACCACCACCACCACCACTAGAGCTGCAAAGTGATCCAATTACTGCAATGTGCACTTATATTGGAATAGTCTTCTTGTTTTGTTTAGTTATGACTTTATAATTAATACATTAGATCAATGTCTATGGACATGCTATGTCTCTTAAGTTAACCGAGTTTATGTTTTATACTAAGCCATTTTATATTACAGAGTCATGTGGAAGAAATGCAACGAAAAGGTTACCGTCGTAAGTTATTCAATGATCAGTCGAATAAGCTGTTACGAAGGTATCCGGACGTAACAGATGAAGTTACATGGAGAATGGCTCACCTCAACTCCAAATGGGAGATGTTGGAGCAAGCCATAACTCCAGCCAAGAGTAATCCCACCCAGCTCAATGTGTGTACAGGTCAGTATTATAGACATCTCTCAGGGTAAAGATTCCAGTAGTTAAGATATAAAATGTGCTGTTCATGCTGTAACTGCAGTAAAGCACCACCAGATTTATTGTTGATGCATGAGTTTAAATCCAAACTGCTAATGAATGAATGCTAGCTGAAAATCTTAATTATTTGGCAAAAATTAATAAACTTGTAACACATTTAAGAACTTTTGAAAAATAAGACATTTTTAAAAAATTCTGTTGGAACTCGCACAGTGAAGCTTGTTAAACGTAAATTATAATTAATCTGTTGTCTAACACACTCTTATGCTTCACTTACTTTTAAATACAGTGGGACTGGTTTCGAAGAGACATCCTCTTCAAGTCGTCAAGTTGGTTGAAGATGTCTCTTCGAAACCGGTCCCACCGTATTTAAAAGTAAGTGAAGCATAAGAGTGTGTTAGACGTCGGATTAAACTTTTTTTTTTTTTTTCCCCCCAGATATTCTTATGTTATGTAATATTTCTCATATGAGAGTTAAATAAAAATCATTACCTCTAATTATATAATTACAAAAAATTAAGGTATTTCAATGCATGAAAAAGAAAGAAATCTTAAACATTGTTTACTGCTTTTCTACATAGTTGTCTTCTTTTGCCACACCTCTTCCTGCAATGAACAATTTTTTTAAAGCCATCATGAAAGAATTGAAAATCTTGTGCTCTTACTTACCAGCATTTTCAAATCTTCATTGGCTAAAAATTGTTGGTTTTTAAACACATTCCTTTAATTTTAGAAATAGATGGAAACTGAATGAGGCCAAATCTGACTTTTGTATAAAATAGGTCTAAGACTTTTATTACCTAACTTCTTTATATAAATGGGCACTGTGTGCTGCTATTTCATATATTAAAACTGTACAACCTCTTCTATAAAGTACTTCTATTTTCCCAAGAGAGGTGTTGTAGAGGTGCCAAAAAAAAAAAAAAAAGGCTGCATAGAATGCATAATCTGGATGATTATGGTCTAAAATTTTGAAGAGGGGGGAGGCAAAAAATTCAGAATTATGGAAATATGAGTAATATTACTTTTTTGTTTTCCATTTCAGCTTGTTACTTTTTGATAATGTGTCGGAATAGATTGCCTTTTTTATTTTTATTTGTTTCTCAGAGCTGCCATAAAGGAGTATATGTATTGCATGTAGAAAACCATCTGAGTCAAAACACACATTATTTTCATATTAGTCAGTAGTGTATATGACTTTCAAGCTAAGGCATGCAATTTGAAAAATGTTGATACAAATTAATCAAATAATATGATATATTAATTAGTGATATCAAAATGAATGTTATACTTCATAACATACAAATTTAATGAAATCCAATTAAAATAACAAATATAAAAGACTAACAGAGTCAGTAAAACAATATTATGGTGCCACATTTACAAGATTATTTATTCAAATGAGAATACAGCCCTGTTGAGGGGGAGAGTTTTTTTTTTCTCCATATCCAAAAATAGATGTTTTTCTACTGACATTGTTAATGCAGAGAAGATTTTATTGTATTTGTGAATTTCTCGGGAATGTTCTATGGATTTCAAAGACAAAAACAAATGCCCTACACATGATATTAAAGGAATGGTTTTAACTAATACATTTCATTAACTTGTAATAGTGCACTGTGGAGCCCATTTTGAAACTAAAAATTGGCAAAAATCTAAATTTCTTCCCTTATAATGCTCAGGATTACTGAAGAATTGTTGTTCTGGAAATCTTTGAGAAAAATGTAGAAATTTGGAATAATCTAGGAGCTTCAGAAATGATAATTCTAACAACGAAACAGTGCTATTAGTTTTTTTTTAAAAAAAATGCATGGAATTAACACAGTGAAGCGTTATATGATTTTAATGCTACTGTGTTGTATATTTCATTTTAAAGCATCTTATATTCTATTCTGAATTAGCTAGTGAGTCAATTTAATACTCTTATGCTCCACTTAGCATTGAATTATATAGAGCATGTTTAACAGACTTTTGCCTACATCATCAGCTGTGAGTTTACTGTCGGATTATTTGTTGATTGGATGGACTTGGTATAGCTCTCATGGACATTTTGTGAACTCTTATTAGATTTATTTGCTTTCTGTTTGTATCTGGAAAGTCATAAACTTATCTTCATATATTTTATAAAAATGTTTTCCTGTATTCCCAGCTCCAAGAGTGTATCTACCAATTTCAATAATTTGACTTCCATTTCTATATCATGTTTATTTCTCCAAAAGTGATGTGCAACCATTGACTTATCTATCTTTTTGTACCTGATGTTTCTCCAGTGTTTTTTTTAGCCTAATTCCTCAATATATACTTTGTTGCATTCTGAGCAATTGATTTTTTATATCCTTTGTTGCTTTCTGAACAATTTATTTTTTATATTGGCTTCTTATCAGGTATTCTATCTTTATCACCAAGTTGAGCAGATTATTTGGGCTGAATTTGTTTACTGGAGACAAAGTAATCCCACAATCTTGGAATGTTTTCTGGAATTTTTTGGTGGCGGAATGTTTTCTGGGATTTTTTGGTGGCCCAAGGATAAGTAAATTTCTTGTGAATGGTAACTTCCCCCTCCCCCCTGACAATGTTGTAACCTGTTTTAACCTCTTCCCTTGTTTGAATTTCTTGATTTTCTTATGTACAATTTCTTGGCCATACCCATTTGTTTTTGCCATTTATATTATGTGAGAGTACTCTTTGCTGTTTTCAACCTCATTCATGTTAATGTTAATGTATGTTAATGAGTCTATGTGCTAAGCTGTTGAGAACTGCATGTTTGTGTGCTGTGGGATTGGAGCCACTGGCATTTATGTAATTTTCAATTTGCAAACCCTCTCTGTATATTCCAAATTTCAAATTATTGCCTGTTCTTTTAATCTTTAAGTTGAGGAAAGGAATCATGTTGTCTTGTTCTGTTTCTGAAGTGAATTTAACTTCCCTAGGTTTAGCAATTTCAAAGCATCATTCAAGTGTTTCTTATTAACCACTGCAAAAATACATTGACATAATTGCACCAGACTTAAAAGTAGGAAAATGATTTGGTGATGTACATTTCTAAACTACTCATATATAAATCAGCCAGAAAAGGGGATAATGGATTCTCCATAGCTAAACCTATTTATTGTTTGTTAAGTTCACCATTGAACTTGAATAAATTCTGACTAATGCAGGCAAAAGCCTGTGAAACATATTCTGTATAATTCAATAGTAAGCAGAATATAAGAATATTAAATCAACTCACTAGCTTAGCTAATTAAGAATAAATTAATTGCTTCATTGTATTAATTCTGACATGAAATTAATTTTGAATTTAATACATCTTATAAACATTCTCTAATGTCAGTATACTGTATTGTTTTCATTTTTTTCATTTGTGGATTGCATGATTGTGTTGATTCCCACCAAGTGTTTGAAAACCACTGTTACATTTTGATCTCAAAGTTTTCTCTAAGTTACTAATATCCATTCAGTAGTAATGTGTAAAAATTTAGCTTGTAAAATGTCAAGCATTCAATTGGGGAATTAAATACAAATTTCAAGTTTGTTTACCTAATGGTATTTTGGCAAAGGATGTTGCTGGAGTGGAATAGAAAACAAAATGCATCAACTGTCCAAAGGTCAAGGATAGTTTCATTCATTGAAGTTTGCCATTTTTCAAATACATGATGTGACTGTAATTTTTACTGAATGACATGACAAGTGACTCTCAGGACTAATATAAAATTGTGAATGCAGTTTTGAGCTTGCATTCAACAAGGTTTTTCCTGTGCATTTTCCCCTACATTACACATTAATGGGTTCAAATGACGTCACGAGCAAAATTTGTTGATTGTTTCACACCCTGATTGAATGGGACGCTGATGACCTGAGATGTTAAAGAGCATCCATAAATAAATCAACCAAAAAAAAAAATATCTTAGTGAGTGAAATACTAGATAACAGCTGTTAACATAGTTACATTTCTTTGTTTAAGAGTACTAATTGGTTTTAATATTTATGTGCAAGTAGATGAATAGGGTCTATCAACAAATCACTATTAATTAATTAATTTGCACATTCATTAACGTATTATATCATATAAAATGATATCTGACCTAGCAGGAAATCGGAATGTAAATGGGTAGATTATTTTATGGTCACTTCATGGAATTGTGCCAAGTTAGATGTTGATGTTAAAATCAAAGTTTTCGGCCATCTTTGCTCTTGGCCTTCTTCAGGATACTGTTGTAGATGAATATCTAAGTGATATTTATTGTACACTATGTGATCTTTTATACTAATTTGTCTGAAACTGACAAGTCTGCAATAGTTGAAAATTGTACATAATGACAGCATAAGGTTTGATTGGACCAGGCTAAAACCATTAATAAAAGTTCCAGTAACTGGGGTCACCTTATTCAGGAAGCTATCAAGATAAAACAATGATACAACTCTTAATAGAGACAGTATTCTGCAATTAAGTAAGGCTTGGAGATAGACAAATGCTATATTAAAATATAAGAGCAGAAGAAAATGCAATGAGAATTGGGAACTGTCAACTAATAACCTGGAGTTAAATGGTATCGTAACATCATAAGCCATACACCACTCTGACATGGACCTTCAAGGAAATAAGCCAGTCCTCGGTTTACAGCAGGCTGATGACTAGATATTGTATTGGAATAAATGATATGGAAGCATGATTGGTTTAATTTTTCTGAGCAACTCACAAGTATTAAAGTGCACATAAATGATCATCCAGATTCTCTTCCATAACAGTACCCTGAAGAAAGCCAAAGAGCAAAGATACCTGAAAGCTTGGGTTTTAACATCAACATCGCTCTGCTGCAATCCCATGAAGTCATCATAAATAATCTATGCTTAGAAAATTTTAAATCATTATAGATACATAATTAATAAAATAAAAAAACAGAATAAACATTAATTAAAACATATCTTTTAAAAAAGAAATTATTTGAAAAAATATATTTGGAACTAACACAGTGAAGCCAAGTCATATGAATAAACATTGTATATAAGCATACAGTTGTTATGTAAATATTTCAGTATCAGATATTGTCATATTTCTGTATTGTTGCATCTGTTCGGGCATTAAGACATTATAGATAATCCAAATAATTCACAAGATCTCCACATTGTAAACTCTTTTACATACATCACAACACTAGATATACCAGCTGTTAATTTATTTTTGTACTTTTGCAGGCAATAGTTTGAATGTAATGACATCGCTGTTAGGAAATAAAATTTTATGAGCCTTGACATTACAACAGAAATATTGACACGGGTAACACCTTTAAAATTCTGAACAACATTAAGGACTTCTGATCAAGTCACTGCATTTATAAACATCCTAATTGCGTGATGTTCCACAAGGTTACATGCTTCAGACATAGCAATGTCCACTGAGGATGGTAGAGCTGGAAGGCACAGCAAGAATAAATGCTATTAATGTCTTGGTTTAACTGCTTCTTTTATTATCAGCATATTTTCACACCTGGTAATTAAAAAATGTAAATAGTAGCTAAGAATATTAATAAAGAAAAGGTTCCACACAAAAGCAAGAAAACTGGAACTGCTGGAAGAAAAAATTGATCTTGTTAACAACAATAACAACTGTCCTATACCTCTACCATTTACTTCCAAACCTTTTTGTATTCTTCTTAAATATTATCATATCTGTTTTCCAGCATTGCTGGATGAGGGTGTTCATTGCACACATTATATCCCTTCTTTGCAAGTGTAATTTTATTGCACCCAACCACTTTATTTTCATGATAAACTGACCCAGTCACTGAAAAAAGAGCAATGAACCTATGAGAAATAAATAAGCAACAAATGAACTACTTGAAACTTCAGTTTATCATTAGAAAACCACTGAAAATTTGTTACTGACAAGGCATTAAATGAAGTGAAAATTGCTTCATTACTAACCTATAAATTTTTGTCCTGATCATACTTCACAGCATCTGTTCAAATTAAGGATATTTCATAAGAAATTCATCCCTGCATTTACTGACATCATAATAATGTTTTGCCAATTTTAATATCTTGTTGAAAGTAGCATTCTGCCACAAAAGTAAGATGTTCTGAGTTCACTTTAATTGATTGAAAAACCTTGAGTGACTGAGGAATAAACTTACCTACTTTAATTAAGTATCATATTTATAAGATAAAAGTGCATAGTTTTTGTGGTGCATGGGTTTCAATCATGTTCATAGGCACTCCTATTAGCAAGATTACATACCAACTGTATCTAGAAAGCTACTTCAGCTCCCTCTCCCTGCCTAGAGTCTAACCAAGCAAGATATTTGTGAGGGTAAAAAGCTATTTTGACTCTTTTTTCCCCATTTATGTCCTATCTAGCAATGATTGTCGACAAGTTATGTCATATTAATTGATATCATTGCATGATTCAGTTGAACTACACACTCTTAAAGCTTCACTTACTAAGTAAGTAAGTGAAGCTTTAAGAGTGTGTAGTTCAACTGAATCATGTAATGATATCCATTAATATAAAAAATAAGTGAAGCTTTAAGAGTGTGTAGATCAACTGAATCATACAATGATATCAATTAATATAAAAAGTAAGTGAAGCTTTAAGAGTGTGTAGTTCAACTGAATCATACAATGATATCAATTAATATAAAAAGTAAGTGAAGCTTTAAGAGTGTGTGTAGTTCAACTGAATCATACAATGATATCAATTAATATAAAAAGTAAGTGAAGCTTTAAGAGTGTGTAGTTCAACTGAATCTTACAATGATATCAATTAATATGATTAGCTTCACTGTGCACGTTCCAATTTACATTCAAGTTATATCATGATGTTCAATTGTGTGTGTGTTTTTTTTTTTAAATGCCCGTTTTTACTACTGAGGCACCACAGGCGGTGACACTAATACCTGAAATGATATATTCGAAAAGAATTTTTTTTTTAAAGGAAGGAAACGTTCCAGGCCTAAGTTTAGGGTACCTCCCTGGCATTTGCCATATATGAGAATTGAGGAAAACCTGGAAAAATTCTCAATTAGGGAGGACGGTCTTGATGGGATTTGAACCCTAGACCTCCTGCTCATAAGTCTTTGTCTTAACGACCTCGGCCACTCGTGGCAGTTGTGTTGTGTTCAAAGGTATATGCATCATCCTATATATCCCTTTCCTACTACCACTCCTATGCCTGAAATATTTCTGAGGCTACTGTAGAATTGTATAATTGTGTCAATATTGCACCATAAATTTTAATACATTCAATCAAAACTTCAGGATATAAGATGTTGTTTAATGTAATTACAGTTTATTTTATTTAAATATACAAATATTTAACTTTCAGGGTTGATATGTGCATAAAAGAAGTTATGATGCTGATTTTAATTATACTTTTTTTAAAATTAAGTTGATTAGTTTCACCTCAAGGACAGTTGAGCATGAAGTTTTTTTTTTATTGTAAAATTTAAATTTGATAATTAGTAGATGAATTTGGACCCTATTTCAATTTTAAAAAGACATGAATTGTATTCTTCAATACAACATTTGAAAGAAACAGATGAGAATAGCTTTGATACTATAATCATATATAAATTAGACAAGCTTTGTTGCTTTTTTAAAACACTTGTAAGATCATTTATCTCAGTATAATAATTTTTGTGTAACCAAATACAAATTTACTATGATTTTCTTGCTATAGCCACTCAAAATTTTTATCTTAATGACATCTTAATTTTCATAACAAAATAATTATGTTAACTTTTTGTGTTAAAAGTATTATTATGCATACTATATTTTACACCATGGATTCCGAACCACAGTCTGAAGAGGGTGGGTGGGTGAACCTCTTTCCACCCGCTTTGATGTTTTGTTGTGACCATGTAGGCCTACCCTATTTGAGATGGGCTATGTTTGCTGAATTTCAGTGGTGGCTTGAATGCACTGTGATATCCTTTAAAGAAATTTAAAACAATACATCTCTATATGAACGAACACTGTAGCTATCATGCCGTTTGTATGTGCACATTTCTGATAGTGAATTTTTTGGCACATCTTATTTTTAATATGGATATTGATATATGCCACAAACTATAATTTACAAAATCTTAGAATTACAAAGTGATGCTTATCCTATTGCAATTTTGGCTTTTAATGTAATTAATTTTAGAACCATACTTTAGAAGGAGCTGCACCAATATGCTTGTATGTATTAGAGATTCATACTTTTGTGGAATAGGGCCCTGCAGTTGAGTTTCTCTATCATATCCGAATTCCTTAATCCTCCTTATAACAGCATTTTGAGAAAGGCTTAACGACTGAAAAGTGTTTATGAAATTAGGGCAAATTTCTTCAGCCACATTTATCACACATTCTTTTATGAACTACCCTTCATTTAATGGTTTCATATTTTTTCTGCAATTTGAAGATTTTCCCAGTGTTTGGAGCTTGACCAGTAGATTCTTTCACATTCTTTAATGTGTGTAATATAGCTTTGCCTACAAATAAAATATACAGAAATATACAATTGCAATAACATTTAATATTGCCGAATTTCATACCTGAAAGAATGTATTGTCTGTCCATAATCATAATTATGATACCTTTTGAAATGTCATTTATTATTGTATTGAGACTTCTACTATAAAAATTTTGAACAAATGAGACATTTTACTTGGTCGTTTTCTTGGACAGAAAAATTATCATTTCCCACAAATTTTTAATAAATATCTGGATATCTCTGAATATATTAATGCAAAAGGTTAACTCATAAGGTTGCCGCCATTGTGAATGAACAATTGTGAAGGATATCAGAGTATACAAGTGATAGTTAGCAAGGTAGCAGCTGGAATGTCCTTTCCCCTCACATCCAGGAGGTAGGGGTTGGTCAGAGTTATATGTGCAGGTTATGGTTGGGCCTACCTGTTTTACACTATCAATTCTTCCAGTAAAATTTTATGTATTTTTTATTTGGTAAATAGGCTCTGGCAAAATTATTTTAATTTTCATTCTGATCTACCCCTTTGTCTTTCCTCAACGTTAGATGCCTCATGGTTCACATCATTGTTGTCAGATAGAAACAGAATTCTAGTTATTCCAGCTTTTCAGCACTGTTACTTTTATTTAAGTAACTTTTGACAGTTACCTTGCAAATCCTTAAGTGATATGGTTAACAAGTATTATATTGCTTTTTTAATCAACAGGAAGTTCATTTAAATACATTTTCTTTTGATTGATTTATTTATGGACGCTCTTTAATATCTCAGGTCATCAACGTCCCATTCAACTCAGGGCGTGAAACTGCCGACAAATTTTGCTCAGAGGCCTCTCTTTCACGCTTGAGATTCTTTTTTGTGCCGTAAATGTACGACATGGGACCCACGGCTTTACTTCCCTTCCAAAGGAAGCCATACTAGGATTTTTATGCCCGAAAAAAATCCATTGGCTGGCTGGGCTTGAACCCTTGATCTTGGCCATTTCACGCCCTGAGTTGAATGGGACGCTGATGACCTGAGATGTTAAAGAGCATCCATAAATAAATCAATCAAAAAAAAAAACAAAGATATGTCTCTAAAATAAAAGTTATGTCATAATTTGCATATGAAGGCAGAGCATGCTAAAGGCTGTACCCAATCATATATAATCTCAGCCTTGATGTGCTAGTTATGATACATACATAATTGAGAGGGCAGCATTTTTGCTTTATACTCAAAAATATTTAAGATGCTATTGCAGGAACATTATTATCATAAAGGGCTAAAATTCTGAACATAGCAGTACAAATATTTGATTTTAATGACATCTATGTAGAGATATATTCATCATTTATTAACACAGGAAATCACTTCTTTTTCTGTAGTAAACTACATACAAGCTAAGCAAAGATATGGCACTTCTAAGATGCATATATAAACACAACAGTTCTGCAATCCTCAATTGCAATTAAGATAACATCTAGATAAGTGTGGTTAATGTGTGTTGGTGTTTTCTTGTACTTAAAATATCATAAAAAGCTAGTACGAGTAGTTTCTCAGTATGTAAATATGACATGTTGCACAATAAAAAGAGTAAAGATATAAAATGAGCATGCATTTTTAAAAAAGTTATCTTGGTCTGAGTGCGTAACAGTGATGGCTTCCCAAAATCTGAAGGATTGGTCACTTGAGGCCTGTCTTGATGTTTAGAATTCCCTACATAATTTATCATTACTGCTATGTATAGGGAATGGCTGACCTTCATAAATTTGCATCTAGTACCAGTGTAGGATAAATGACAATATTTTTTTTGGAACAATGTATTTTAACTACCTTTGCTATAGACTAATCAGTTAAGAATTATAATTACTTGACATTTATTATATGACAGCACATTTATGTTTCCTGTTGTTAGAGCAATGAAAGTGATTAGAAATGCACTACCTGATTAGAATTACCCAATTGATAGTACATCAGAATTCCTCTCTTGTTCATAAGGTTATATAAGTAAATCTGCTTAAAGAAACTGCAGGCATTTATAATTCATCACCAATATTCTATTAGAAATTACTGAATTTAAAAATTCAAACAAAAATAAGTCAGTAATGGCCATGGGGGTGGGCTGGGTTAGATTTTATAATTAATTATTTTTCTGGTTCTTGTCACTTTAAGATAGTGCAAAACCTTAGATATATTCTGTTCTGTCCCCTTTCAGAAGTGGAACATGAAGTGCGATGTTTAAGGAAATGGATTCGGGATATGGAAGGACGTTTACAACCATTGGACTTGCGTGTTGGTGCACAGTGGAATCTACAGGAGCTGGAAGAGAAGGCTCAGGAACACATGGTGAGTTCCTTGATATGGTTTGAGGAAAAGGAATAAAGTACTTTGGGGAATATACACTAGATAATTTAAAGAAATGTTTCTTATTTGTTTTATTCTCACATATGTATTTTATTTGGCAATAAATGCATAACAAGAAGAAAAGATTACTCTTCAAAATATAGCCTATTATTGATATTAGCTTTTGCACATTTATCTGCCAACACCCAAATGTGGTAACAATTTCATTAATGTAATTCAAAGAGAAAGACTCCTGATAGGCTTTCTCACTTCCGAAGATGTATTGAAATGGTCTTTCAGAATTGTTGCTATTATTCAAAGTTACTTGGTTTCGAATGGCACAGATCTGAGTTGCAGGAATGAATGAAGAAGAAATCCCAACTCATTATAAATTTAGGAGTTTTATCTGGGCTAATTTTGGAACATTTGGTTGATAAATATAATTTGTAATTATAACTTTTTGTTCTATAGACTTCTGCATTGATCTTTCTCAGTTTCAATTACTTATATCCAAACGGTATAAAAATGGGTTCATAGTATAAAGTAGTGGGCAGAACTGGAAACCAGCTGAGAGTGCAGTTAACTTAATCCAAACTTGCTGTGTTGTTTCTAAATAGCTCATCAATAACAGAAAACCTGATTAAATAAGGGAGGGAAAGAAATATTTTCATACATATTGTAATAAAAAAAGGAGTTGAAAATACATTTACTTAACAGAATTTCAATACAGACTATTTCCAAAGTTTGCAAGAAATATATGTGAATGTAAATTTGGTTTATTTTTCGGTGGCACATGCATTAATTAACAAAAGCGTATGTATGCCATATAGTTTGATAGGACTTAAATATATTAAGTAGGAGATCTAATATATCTTATTAGAATGTTCACACTAACTCCATTTACTTATACAACATTAGGACATGTTTCGGGGACAATCACTCCCATCATCAACTGTAGACTGGATTACTCATACTTGATATGGTGGCAGGATCCCGAGCATCTGAGCTTCTGCCACTTTCTAATTATTTGATTAGGAACTTGCTGAGTTCACCCATTGGTGGAACATCAAAATTCATTAAATTTTTCCAATTTTTTAGGATGAAAAATTTTTCCGAAGTAGATAACAATTGGGTTATGAAGTTCTTTCAGCAGCTTAACCGCAGATCAGAAATCAGGAGTTTATAAAATCAAATGTGCGGATTGTGATCAGATATATATTGGAAAAATGAAGAGAAATTTGGAGAAAAGAACTTTAGGAATGTTTGTTTTAAGCAATTTGATAAATCAGCAGTAGCAGCTCACTTTTGGACCAAAAATCATGAAATTAAACCAAAGGCTAAGCTGCTAACAACTTCACAACCCCACTTGGGAAACTGTTTTCAAGTTAAAAAAATAAGAAAAATTTAATTAATTTTGATTTTCCTCCTATGGATGAACTGAACAAGTTCCTACTAGAACCATTAGACACCGCCACAGGAGCATCATGGTATCCACCCACCATTTCGAGTAACAGGTGATGACAGTGATTGCTTCAGAAACATGTCCTAATGTTATGTAAATAAATGGAGTTAGTGTAGGATATACTGATTACACTTGAGACCAAAATAAGTATTCTTGTATTATTATAAAGTGTTGTTGGCTTTCTGGTTTCATATCACAAAAGTTTTCTAAGATCATATTTGTCCATTATCAGGCAACACAGTTTTCATATGAGAAAATGAGACAATTGGGGCAAATCTGAAACAAAGTAACTCAGAATGACATTATAATGACATCCTGCAGAATATATTCCTTCCAAGAGGAAAATTTTTGGTTGGTCATGCAACCATATAATATGCACTACTTCACTCACTTCTTGTCTATAGAAAATTGACAACCTCATGAAGCATCTTTGAGTCTGCATTCCAAAGAGATGATAGTCTGAAGGAGCATGATCTGAGAAGGACAGGGTGTTTCAGCTCCTTAAAACCCAAGTGATAATTGTTTCAACAGTTTGGCTTGCTGCGTGTGGCTTGCATTGCCATGCAGTACCACTTTCTTTGACAATGAGCCTTGGCATTTGGTGCAAATTGCAAACTTTAGGGAAATCACTGTATCTTGCACTGTTTATTGTAGTAGACACATTTTTCAGAATAGGCCCTGTGTGTGTGTGTGTGTGTGTGTGTGTGTGTGTGCGCGCGCGCGCGCTCTTTTAGCATCTCCTTTCCAACAGAAGATTTAACTTTTGAATTTCTTCTTTGTTGGTAATCCAGGATATTTTCCATTCTGTATGCTGGCATTTGGATTCTGATTCACAGTAATGGACACAAGTTTCATTCTCTGCGCTTACCTAAAGTGTTGTGTTAAAAATTTGTGATTTCATTGTTGTAGTAGTCCAGTAAGCATTGGCTGTGCTCTTGCTCTGCAGTAAGATCTCGCACAGACTTTATAAACCTGAGCTTGTAATGGATGTTTTGATAGGCAAATCTGTAACTAATCTGCAGAGAACATGCTATCTCATTGACGGCAGCTTACCAATTTCCAGTACCATCTCTTGAATCTTCTCTGTCAGTGGAAGTTGACAGTTGCCCTGCTCCCTGCTTGTCCAGCGACTTGAAACTTCTAAATCCACTAATAAACACTTCTATGCAGTAAAGCATTGCTCTCGTATTGTGTTGAAAGCCTCCAATGGATTTCAGCTTCTGATGCACTTTTAGACCAGAAAAATCAGATCACTGCTCTTAGGCGCACACTGCTAGTGAAGGGACAATGCACTGTCATGGCAGTAAGGAAAAAGATATCATATGATCACAGTAGTATCAACTATAGGTATGCATATGCAGAAAGTAGTGCAAAAACTTAAAGATGTGTTATATTGAAAATTTTGATAACTTCTTTCCTTCATAAAGTTTCCCTTAGCAATAAACCTTTTTCCTCTGGAGCACTTTAATCATTTCATTGCATCTTCTAAAATTTTTATTGATTTTGGCAGGTCAATTTTCTTTCTTGAACTTAAGTTATCACTTCTGGCAAGAATCCCTAATCTGCTGCAACGAAAATTAATTACTTTTTCACCTCTAAAGATTGAAAAAGCTTCCTGCTATAATTGATGGTGCTTCAAACTCTATAAGAGTATTGATCACTTTAGCTACACCTCTGAAATGTAAAGTATAGTAAACTGCTGCTGAAATCCATGTTTCCCATCTTGTTATGGAAGGTTGAGGAGGCATATTGCACTGGAGCACCTTACACATCTGGAAACAAGCATTGTAACTCTTCTGACACTATGTGACCTTTGTATGCTACAAAGGTCACATGAAATATGCTTAGGACCACACTAACTTCAATGAACTGGTGCAGAACTGTGAGATAGTTGATTGGTAATATGCAGGAATGGCTTCACTGATTCTTCTGAAAAAGGATCTAACGGTTCAACAATGACATTGTGGCAATAAAACAACCTGTAGGATCAGTGGACTCATTAAGCTCTAGATCTTCAAAGTTTTGTATTGAATAACTGTTGTTGAGTCATCATAACATTCAATTAATTAAGTTTTTTGCAAACTTGAATCATAGGAATAGGCTCATTAGTATATTTCTTCAAAAAATGGGGGTTAGGCAAGAATGTAAATTTATTCATAAATTATATTTAAAAAAGGGATAAACTAAAGCAAAAATGTGTATTTTTCAGTAATTAATAATAGACTTTATGCTGATTATTTGATATTTGGATCTGTAGTACTTATAAGGTTGAGCAGAGCAATTAAAGTGATTAATGTTTATTGTAGAGACTGGAATGTGAAAGTAAATTAAAAAAAATATTAAAAATTATAGTGTTTGAAAAGAGGGTATATAGATTAAGGAAGGATGAAAGTTAAAAGATGGGAGAATATTTACAAATACTAAGGAAACATTATATAGGATTGAAAATGGGGAAGGAATGAACAGAAAGAGATGGCAGTAGTTAAAGAAAAATTGGCAGTTAATTTTAATTAGAACTTTTTAAGTTAAACATTGGAGAATGGAATAACTAGCTTGAAAGAATATGTATAATGCTGTGGTGGAAAGCAGAATGTTATCGAAATCAGTGAAATCTTCCTAATAACATTGAAAAGTGCATTTTAGTGTTTATATACTGACATGATGAAATGCAATGTACTTAGTTTAGTGCTTCCTGATATATTTTGAACAGAAGACTTTTGCTGTCAGTTGTAAATATGTTAGATCCAAGTGCATTGCGATAATTTTACAGTTTACTATGCAAAGGCACACAACAATTTCAACTTTTGTTGATTCTTATCTGCCGCACTCATTGTTGCTTTTAAAGAAAGTATGAGCAGGAATTTAAACATTTGCTATATTATGGTACTCATTGTCTATTTTGAAGGAAACATGAGCAGATTGGAAGGTCTTGCTTGATATGATCATTGCAATGATTACAGAAAAAAAATTTAATATAAATAATTAAAAATAATTGAATTTAGATAATACAATGTATTTATTTTGTAAGACATGTGTATTAAAAAGGCAAGTAAATGTAAAGTAAAACTTTTGCATTTCAATTACAGAAATTTAATAACACATTTAAAAAGATAAAAGTACAGCTGTCTCTCAGTAATAATTTATTCAACAAGAAATCTATTTAAATGACTTATAAAAGGCAGAAAGTTTTTGGAAATGTCAGCAGGTATTCCCTATTGAGAAAGTGACTATAAATAAGGAGGCAGTAAAGATATTAAAATGGAATGTTAGCATCACACACAGAAGGAATTATTTTTTGTAAACTTTTAATGTTGCACCTACTGCCAATGTCTTTCAAGATTATTGAAATGAAAACAATGATGATACAGATGAGTTTAGAGTCCTTAACATCTAAAGTTACCTGTTATTCACATTTCTTGTAAGAGAAAACTGCAGAAAAAAATAACTTTCTGATGCAGTCTGTTCCCTCTGGGGATAACTTGGGCCCACCACTATCAAGCAGATGCACTAGCATCTGAACCACAAAAGGGGGGTCAAACATTAATTAAAAATGCTCAAACAAATATTTTCACTTTAAATGGAAAGATAATTTCAGAATAGGTTGGCTTGTATCCAAAGGAAACAGGAACAGATTCAGAATAATGATGCAAATTCTGCTGACAAAGATAATTATTGAATTAGCATTTCTAGATAATTATTGAAATTAGAATATGATTTACTAGTAAAGTTAATTAAATTGTAATTTAAGCTAAGGCTGCTCTGTGGTATTATTAAAGAAATAGAGACTTTTGAGGGAAAACATGGAAACATGTGCCACTGGTAATGGAAAAGGAATAAAAAGAGCCACTACTTACTAGAATTATACCCTGATAGATCATTAACATCTATTGCAATGCAAAGCTATGCAATAGTGTAAAAATTTAAAAACTCTCAAGAAAAAAGAAAGAAGCAAAATGGGTAAAATGATTGCAAATAAGCTGATTAAAACCAATCTGATAATATGTCTTTTGAATGAATTTTTTTAGTACTGTATTTCTGAGAGATTCTTTTAAATAATTTTCTTTCCATCGTTTAGAAAAGCTTTCTGGTTACTTAATTTTTGCATTAAGTAGTAGCCCTTGATATAATTGGAAAGATTTGCTTGAAAGGAAGTCTCTTCCGCAAGTCATGAAAAGAGTACAGCAGGTTCCAACTTTGTCATGCTTCTGCTTTTTTGGGCATAATACATCACCGTTAAGTGGTACATCAGCTGTGCTGATATGAGAGGCAGGCAGAGGAGTGTTTCAGGAAACCATCAAAACTATTACCTTGTGTTGGTCATGGATCAGTGCACATGTTGAGAGGTTTTGTGGCCAGCACATGGTTTTTATAATCAGATATTAACGTGAAGCACATTTTCAGCACTTGGAGGACGAGGGGAGAAAAAGTATGTTACATGCAGAACTTGGTGTAACTTCCTTTTAAACTGATCCATTCATCGATGCACATAAAGGAAAAGGTTTTAGCATTGATGTGTTGGGAGGTTAGAACTATTTTCTGGGAAATATTAATCACTATAAATCTTTGATGATATGAGACAAACATTAATTTAGGCTGGTTTCTATATCAAGTGAGAGAGAAAAGATAGTGGGTTAGATAAAATATAAACAGTTTGTGGAAAAATGATTGTTTGCTAAACCTGTATAAGCTAGGAATATTATTTAAATATCTGGAAGAGACAAGAACTATAGCATTTGACTATTATAATAGCTATAGGCATAAATTTATTTATTTTAATGTATGTATATGTTATTATTTTTGTTTATTGCCCTAACTTAGAATCTAAGGTACAGGAAGCTTTCCTTTTGACTTATGTGGACACATCAGTTAATAGACAAATCCAACAGATTTTAGGCAAGAATATTCAAGGGTAAATTTAATTAAATTATTTATTACTATAAATAAATTCTTAAATAGTATCCTATGTGTGATATATACATATGTTATTTACAACCACACAAAATAATAGATTATAATAATAAATTATTTTTACTAGGTTTCAAGCTTTGTCCATGCATAGTAACAAATTTAAAAAGGTATTTACATTTCAACTAATCTGGAACACATTTTGTTAAAACAGAAACAGTTTTAAAATCTAAATTTACTTTATTCTATAAGAATTTTTTAAAATTAAATAGCTCTTTTTTTAAAGTTTCAACCATGTGTTTTCTGGGAAAGTTTGTTAACTAAATTCCTCAGCTGTAGTATGCAGTTTACTCTTTACTTTAAGGGTTAATTATGGTTTTCTTTGTACTATCCGGCAGGAAAGGGGGAAAAAAAATTGTTTACAAAAAAATTAACTCATTGTGCACAGAAATGATCTTGACTAAACATTTATAATAAAAACAGAACTCACGATTCTTGCAGGACAAGCTGCTCAAAAATTTTGTAAATATAAGTATAATAACTAGAGTAAAATAACATGCTTTATTTGCTTACCTTTGAATTATTTTGAGGTGAAGAAAATTCTGAATAGATTGTGTATATTATGCTGTTACTGTAGTACGGCAAGAGACAGATCTAAAGAAACCAAGAAGATAAACTAAATGATTGGTAATAATTCAGGTGGAACAGAGGAAAGGAGAAATAACAACACTTTAATGTAATTTTTATTAGTAGCTATTTATTATTCAATGACCCATTAATTGTTAGCCATATATAGAATAATATGAAATTGTTCCATCATAATACAAAAATAACCAGGTATGCATCCTACATAGTCCATATTGTGATAGGCCATTGTAACAGAACCAACCTAAATTATACACATTTCCTACAATATATTTTTCACTTCTGAAGCAATTGACAAAGTACTGTAATTTGGAATTCTTTCATATCTGATGGAAAATTTCCCTTTTAAGGAAATTTCTGCATCAGTAAAACACAAAGAAAGGAGGAAAAACTTTCATATAGCTATGACATATTTTAAAGCATCTAATTATCAACCAAACAAGCCTAAACTGACTCTGACAGGTTATTATTTCAAAACTGTGAGTTGCTGAACAATAGACAATGCTGAGAACTCAAGAAAATGTTCACGCTGTTATGTATTTGAATGCATAGTTGGGAGGAAATATAAATGCAGAAGTTACTATGTTTTCTTATGCATTAAGGAAAAATAAAGATATACATATTTTTTTTTAACTAGTGCTTAACTGCTGAGGCATCACAGGATGTTAAGTGGTAAGATGTACAGAAAAGGATTATAACAGCAAGTTTAAAAAAATATTAGAGACCATGTTTGCTGCCTCTAAGGTATGAAGTGACATATCTTCACTATTTTTGAAAACATTTTAAAATCACATGGCTATAAGCCAAGATCTTTTGGAAGATGACTGAAAATAATGATGACACAAAGTCCTAAGTCCAGTGACTTCTTAAGCAACTCACTTCGTATTACACTTGTGCTCTGCACAATGGTCTTAGTAGGCCCATTTATTGGAAATTAGATATTGTGCCTATTCAGTCTTAATGGTAAAATTTGAGATTGTGAAGTAAAACAATATAATACAAGCAAGCAAATATATTTGCACCTGAAGCCATTCTATGTCTGCATTAGAAAGAGAGTAATTGGGGAAACATTTTACTATCCAAATTTAAATGTTTCTGAACTATGTGCAAACCAACTGACAACATTGAGCATTCTGTTGAGAAATAAATGTCAATATTAGTGATCATTACAGCCTGAAAGTTCATGCATTTGCATGCTGTTTTCTTTAGATTATAGTCACATTTATTTTCGATTTTTTTTTTAGTCTATTAAATATGATTTTGGTTACATTACAATTTTATAAGGAAATCAAATTTCACTGATTTTATTCTACTTACTTAGACAATGGAACCATGCTGATGATGAAGGTAAGAGCCTTCAAACATGTCCAAGTAAGTGGAACAAAATTAAAGAACTACAAATGATTTCTTCATGAAAATTGCAATATTATACTATATTTCACCATGAAAATTTACACTATTTAATACTACTAATTTGTAAAAAGAAAAATATGGACAGAGTTTCTCTTCGGAGATAAGAAACGACTTTTATTTCCATTCATAGGCATCTCCACAGTACTAAATGCCTGTGTGGAGACTGCAGGCTGTAGTTTCTTTAGAGAAAGTGTTCGGATGGATTCAGCGCCCTTGCTTTCCGGTTTCTTGAGGGCGTTCACTGCATTATTTTTGCAAGTCTTAATGAAAAATTCATTCAAGAGTTTTGATTACACTTTTGAACATGTTCTTGCGGTCTTAAAATGCTTTTCTTATAGGTGGTGGATTTTCCATTGGACATGTTTAAATCTGGAGTTTATACTTGGAAAAATTTTGAGACAGAGTGTGACAGGTAAAGATATTAGACTTAAATTTTGTCACTGATTACTTAATAACAGTTGACAAGATGGTTAGACCTTCATTCCTCGTGAACTATGGCAAAAATATTGGTAGAATAAGTTATCTACCACAATTTGGCACAAGAATAGCGTCTGAGGGCGCATAAGTGGGGGCGGTCCCCATCCTACTCTCAGCGTTTTTCTTTTGTTATTGTGTGACCTTGTGCGGTCAAAGCCTGCTGCAGTAATTTTAATGTTTTGGGGGCGTTGAACCCCTTTGTGGCTCGCGGCAAATTAGCCGTCCGTTGCCCTCAGTCACACAGTGCCAGTTTATTGTGATAAATGTGGTCGCAAATTACATTTCATGTTTCAAGAATGTTTTATATTACCGGCAGCCTGTAACACGCGGAAGATTTTGCGAGGAAAATAATAATATTACCAAAATATTGGATAAAGGAATTCACCATCTGCGGGTGATAGGAACATAGTGGCACTAAATTCAGTCCGGGCGTAGGCCCCTAGAATTAATTTTAATCCCCCCCCCCAATATTTTTTAACAGAAACTCCATAGAAGCGAGGACTGGGCCGGAAAGAAAAATAGGGGTTCAGAATGAGACTAGACTCATAGTATTGCTAGACTCGCTGCAAATAAAGTGACTATGAAATTGAAGGAAATTTAACCAG
The DNA here is from genome assembly GCA_030762175.1 of Metallyticus violacea. Lineage (NCBI taxonomy): Eukaryota > Metazoa > Arthropoda > Insecta > Mantodea > Metallyticidae > Metallyticus > Metallyticus violacea. Next base: position 27,941,481 of record CM060838.1, read on the forward strand.
TAACCAAAACAAAATTCACTCTGTGAAGATAAAACTTGTCTTAATACATGTAACAGTTACACTGTACAAAGCTGAAATTTGCATTTGACTAAGAATAATTTATTCTGGTGTATTTATATGTCATCATTATGAAACTGAGAGCTATTGTGCGATATCACCTAAAATTTCATAGATAATCGCTAATATATGTTTATCTTGTAAGAGTGCCTTACGTACATGGTGCATAAAGGCCAACCAGATGAAACCTTGCTCTTATTAATGTGAGAAACATACGAGAAAGTGAATTTACTTTTGAAAACTGTAAAATGTGAAAATAAGAACTGCAAATTTGTAAAGATCATTACGTAATAGGACTATTTTTAGGAATGCATAGTGCATTCAATGGATTTTTCCCCCTATAAGATTGTAACAATCAAATTAAGGAGAAACATAAATTAAAAATTCCATAAGGGTCCTAGGTCAAGTGAGTGCCATTAGTTAAAAAAATTGCTAGCATCACTTAACATAAGATAGGAGTAATAAAACATTAATGGAAACCTTAAGAGTGTAGAGGTTTCCAGTATTTGAAAGAAAAATTCCCAAAATTAAATGAGACTAAACTAAAACAAAGTATTTTTAGTGGGTCATAACTTTTGGAACTGATAGAAGATAGTGCTTTTTGAAGATCAATGGACATTGGGAAACGCAAAGTAGTTTTCGGGGGTTTACTATGTCGTTGGAAAATTTCCTGCATTCTCACTTATGTCATGTTATGAACACTGGGGACGTTTACAAGGAAAAATGATACAGAGGAAAATGTTCATGAAGCATATTTACTATCTTAGGCAACTAAATAAATACGTTCTTGATTTTGTTTTATAATTGAATATCTTCCAGAATAGTTTTTTTAATGTGAATAATTTCAAGTATTTTTCATATTTTTGGAGCATATCTGAAAATGGTATGACTTTATGTAATTCTATCATTCTTCACACAATTTATGCAAATTAATATATTTGGCGATGGGTTTGTACATAGACATATTTAAACTATACACATTTTGAATATTTTATGGGATTTTATATGTTAATTTCCCATAAAGATATCTGTAATAATGAATTTTGGATTTCAGATCTAAATTTAGCACATGCTAATTATTCTAAAGCACATGTTTTCATTGAAGTTCAATATAAAAAGGTCAATTTTGTTGTTCAATTTTTTTAGCGTTAAGAACATTATTTGATTTTACATCGAAATAGTGGTAGCATGCTGATATCATTGTTTGGTCGGAATGAACTTATTATATGTTGTGAGATATTAGCCATGCAGCGAGATAACTGTCACTTGTTTTTACGGTCACATATTTAGTGCGGTGCGAAAATTAATAAGTACATAATATAAGCAATATAATTTTATTCTCAAAAAATGCATGTTTACCATTTTAGAATTAATATACGAAAATACTGTTTATTAATAGCAACCAATACTATTCTGGAAACTAGGAGGCAGAAAAGGCATCATTTTATCTGCTGGAAGCAGGGAATGCTTTCCTTCATACCAGTGTCATGGTGGGTTAAGATATGTGTGCGGAACGATACGCTAATATAGATATGAAATAGCGAACTTTTGTATAGAAGATATCATATATTCAATTTATTTTGCAGCATTTATGATACAAACGGAAATAATGCTCTTTTTTCATAAAAATTAACATAATTTGTAACGTGCTTTACTTGCTTATTAAAACATTGAAGAAATTGTAGCAAACAAAGTATAATCCAAATGAATAGACAAAAACAGAAGGGCTATACTGAAAAGTTCCATTAATGAAATAATAGGTATATACAATATAAGAAAAGTTTTTAATTACGCATTTTATGGGTCGTAGCGTGCGAATTTTAATTTATGCGAGGAAGGGCGTTACCTTTGGGCTTCATCTCTTACAACAATCACATTCAAACCACAGAGAGTTCCAGGTGATGTTGTATTTCCCAAAAGCACTCGAATTTTTTGAATAGTGTTATGCGCCTGTTTTTGCTACAGGGCGATGGACACTGATGATACATGAAATAAAATATTGGGAAAGGATATTTTTAATGGAAGGGAACGTTCCAGGCCTAAGTTTGCATTTGCCATTTATGAGGACTGAAGAAATCCTGGAATAAACCTCAATCAAGGAGGGTGGTCTTAGTGGATTTCGAACTCCAAAAACACTTGAATGTTAACTTGTATATAAAGTTATATCAAGGTGTAAATCGTTTTCTATTTTATATAATAAATAAATTGTTTTAACTAAAATATTACGATGAATTAACGACTAAAGCAAATAAGTAGTAACTAACTGGGGTTCGAGTTGAAAATTTATATTTGAATTGGGTATTCAAATAACATAGTTAATATTAAATCATAAGAATAATTTAAGTGTACCAATAATTATAATAAATGAGTTAATATTTCTAAAACCAATGGCAAAAACTTAATGATGCTTTGCACCTAGCAACAAATACACGTATTTTAATTGCATGCAGAATTTATGACAGTTCCACTCTGAATTGATATCTTAATACTTTTAGGGTGACCGTAAACAACTAATTAACAAGCTGTTCAAATGTATCAAAAGGAAAATTTGAAAAGAAGTACAGGGAACTGGCAACTTTGGTGTCATGTGTTCTCTTGTTCACAGGCGAGAGCAAACCCAATGTGCACGAAATCTTGCTATCATATTTCGTTTGAACAGCTCTTTCTTGTTTAAGCGCACGCACGTATATGACAGGGAGGAAATAAGTAGAGAGAACTGGCTTGACATTTTGTGAATAAATCAAAGTGAATTATTTCTAAATACGTTTACCCCTTCCTATCATACTCTGTATTGAAACAGAAACTATTGACACTGAGAGAAACGTTTACTTCATATCGCTTCTTAGCATCCTTTGCTGTAATATTTGTAAAGGGAAGCAGTGCATTGTCGTTTCCCCTCGGGTTGTTAGGAAAGTATATCCCATACCTTAACCTTATAAAACCATTTCCTCCGTAATGGCATCTTTGTGGAGATGCTGGAGGCTGCATCTCTCAACAATAGCAGTAATTTGGTACGGTAGGAGGGGCCAAAGGCCTTTGGCAGGGAAATTTCGTGCTTATGTCATCTCGTGGCCCAACCTACCACTCTACTACCACTCTACACTCCTAGGTCAGCACTCCGTCCGGCCTGAACTCTCCCAAGGAATGTTCACATGTTAAGCGACGGAAATTTTTCTAAAGATGTCATATTTAATTTGTATATACAAATGTAATAACTTAATATTGTTGCGAAATTTTGTCCAGGCTGGCCACTTTCGTATATCAAATAAGGAAACTTAAGTGCAGTTTGTAAGCAAAACGTTTTTGTACTCTTATGCATGTGTTCGCTACAACTTGAATCTATGTGTGATCATATCTTCTCGTGATCAATTTAAATCTAATTGCAATACATGTCCAGGAGGAGGGAGTGTTGTTTGAGAAGAAGATAGAAAGAGTGATCTCTTTTCCGCAAAAATTAGAGCTATAAATATCTAATTGAATTAAAACAACGAAAAGAGCACTTTATAAATCTTAACAGTAATGTTTACATGCAACAAAATTCTCATTGCCTTATTTAATAAAGATTACACACTCTTGGGCACATAAATTGCACTATTCTGTTCATATTGCATTTTGTTATAGATATTCTCAACATTTATAAAAAAGTAAGTTTAAATGCGTGTAATTTTTTGTTTAATCTGTGCATTGGGTGTAATTTCGTTCCGAACTTATTTGTATTGTGGAAAATCTTCAAACGGAACATTTTTTTTTATTCCTTACGACTTAAAAAAAAAATTAAAAAAATTAAAAACTACAGGTAAATGTATAGTTTAATAACAAGTGAATGAATCACGTCAGATCAAAGGCATTATATTTTATATAAATTATTTTTACGTTTTCGTGTTGTTTCTGTGCATATTGTTAAACAGTAAACATGAATAAATGCTATTGTCCTTTATTATGTAATTTAAGTGAAAATATAATTAAAATGAAAGAACTGCAAATTTAAAGTACCAGTGGTGGTGAGCACTGAAATTGTTATTTAATTTGTATTTCCAAAATTTAAAATTGTGACATTAAATTTATTCATTCAGATATAAATATAAATTGAAAAGATCGTTAGGGAATGTTTCACCATAAGTGCATACAATTCAATAGGGACTACTTCGATTATACTAGCCTTGACCCTGCTTAGAGTACTTCGTAGGTAAAAATCACTCTGTCTTTATTGATTAACTCTCATAGCTTAAAGGGATTATGCAAGTAAAACTAAATAACTAAACATTAGTATTCAAATTCCGGATATACTTATTCTTTCCTACCGTCACGGGTGGCGGAGGTGGTTAAGGCGCCGACTCATGCCTTCTCCCTAACTAAGGCTTTTTCCAGGTTTTCCCCAGTACTCATAAAAAGCAAATGCCGAGGAGGTACCCTAAACTTAGACCTGCAACGCTTCCTTCCTTAATTAGTGTCACCACCTGTGATGCCCCAGTAGTTAAAATAAGCGTTAAACACTATTCTAAAAATAATAAATTTATTCCTCCCGCTGTATAGCTATATGCATGGCAATCTCGTTATCCTGCCAACTGTATGTGTGGCATTGATTCGTGTACGACTGTTATATATATAGTTTTTATTTTAATTCGCCATATTTATGAGAAAACAGTTATTTTTCATATAGGATTAAATCTAGTATAATTGAATGCATATGTTATATGTTAACGAGAAAATGCTTATTTTTATACCTTTATTTGTGTGCACTTACCGCAGTTCAGAGACTTAAATCTTAACCAACATTTATGAATTTACATAGCTAACGATTTATATAATAATATTCACTGTTCAGTCCAGAGACGAATTCAGGAAGTGGCAGCTATCGCTGTTTTCCCCCCACAGTTGAACTTTTCCTCGCGCTGTTCTACAAGTTTATTGACAATCTTCATGTTTTCTGCTTTTCGCTCATTAGCATTCTGTTAAACCAGACAGTCTTCTGTTCTCTCCAAGGTGAAAATTACGATCTACTGAAACTTTCTTTTTGCTTTAGTAAAAATGCCATTTAGGTGCGATGACAGGGAAAATAGTAGTTGTAGTTTTTAATTAATATCCGGCAAAACAGCAAGACGATAGCAATCAGAGTTAATGGAAAGGAAAGTAAACGAACTGCTTATGTTTGTGAAGTCATACCATGCTGAGGTATGTATAGCGGTGATGTCAGCCTACGGTTGGTCAAGCGTAACGTTTTTACACTTTGTTCGTTTGAATGTTTCAGTCTTCTAAAACCGGAGTTAAATTTATGAAACTGTGGCAACAAACTGCAACACTTTTTTTTGAGAAATATTAATAACAACGAACAATTTTGCAGTGTAATATGTTTTGTGATGTAAAATAATTTGCATGCGCATTGTAGCAGGGATCAAACGAAGTCATTTTTTGCGTAAGTGTAAGGATATAATACTCTCCCACTTCTGCATTCCGAACCTCTAGAAGCGCTACAGTGTAAATTCAGCGCAGTTATCTATAAAAGCTAACATTGTGATAGATCTAGGTTTGTTCCTTCAACATCTATGGAAGCGATTTCTGCATAACTTTCGTAGCCAACAGAAACTGCTTAAATACCTGTCGCAATAAAGGTTCTGGGTAAATGAATATTTAAATTACGAAGAAGAGGAAGAACAGACCAGAACAAAGTCAAAAGACTGATGGTCGTAGACCTTATACTGCTCGAAAGTGCTATGAAATTACATTGGTAAGTAATGGTTGAAATCCTGATATACCGACCTGATGAAACATATCTTTTCAACGCAGAATTGACGGCTATTCATTCATAAAACGATGGGTGATATGGAACATCTGTACAACACAAAGGCAGCAAATTATTAATTGCATTCTAAAGGCCAAGGAACACAGAACATTTCGTTAACTCGCTCAACGGGGTGCCCTCTTTTCTTGCTCTGATGTTGGCAGTACAGCTCGCTCAATCATAGACACCTATTCCGTGAGTTTAGTGTTTTCTGTGGGTTTTTTTTTATTTACTTGTTTTATTTACGTGAAACGACCGATAATTTTTGCTCAGAGGCCTCTTGTTTCAGTTTTGAGGTTCTTTTACATGCAGTAAATAAATGACCCTAGACCCACGGCTTTACTTCCTTTCCGAAGAAAGCCATATTTAGGATTTTTACGCCCAAAAAAAAAAAAAACATCGACCCCGGCCAGGATTTTGGGCCTAGAAAGGCAGGAGGGACGGGGTAATCCAATGCCTGCCGAGCAGGCCTCGCTACACGCGAGAATAGGAATTGTCTCCACACCGGATATCCACTGCCATGCCGCATAGCACCAGTCCACCTCACCTTGTTTTCTCTTTGCAACCAAAACTGGGAAAGCGAAGAATTCATGCAAACATCTTAACATTGTCCTAAGTGATGAGGGAAATCACGAAGAATCCCAAAAGCAAGCTGGTCGGCCCCAGGTACTTTACCAAATGCGATTGATAAGCATTACTTTCTGAGCCACCGCGCTCAGTGCATTTTGGGTACATGGATGGTGTTTTTTAAAAAGTTATATGCGTTTTCAAAGTATGACCAAAAAAGTTATTATTTCGCTTTATTATTCTCTGAAGATGTGAAAACACTCTTATGCATAAATGATTAACTTAAAAACCTAAATAATAAAACCATACTATTTTTTTTGCTCCAGCGCAGAGTGTGGCAAGAGAGATTATTGGCAGGTATGGCTTTGTAGCGCTTTTTTTTTTTTTTTTTTTTGATGGATTTGGTTTATTTATGGACGCTCTTTAACATCTGAGGTCATCAGCGTCCCATTCAATTCAGAGCGTGAAACGGCCGACAAATTTTACTCAGAGGCCTCTCTTTCAGGCTTGAGGTTCTTTTTCGTGCCGTAAATGTATGACACGGGACCCACGACTTTACTTCCCTTCCGAAGGAAGCCACACTTAAGATTTTTTACCCCCGAAAAAATCCATCGATTCTGACCGGGTTTGAACCCGCGATCTTGGGCTTAGAACGCAAGTATGGTTACCACTACATCACCAGGACCGACTTGTAGCGCTTGGTTACATAGTTATCAATATAAGGTTTGAACTTCAGTGGTCAGTTCTATCCATACATCGTCTTACGAGATGTCTTAAAACTTCTTTTTCGCAGTTGGTGGTAATGCAAATACATTTCTTTAGGCAGGAATGTTGCATTCTTTCTACTAGGCTATGGATTTTCAGTTTATTCCTTGTATCCTTACTCTAATGGTCCATTTAAGAGTATCCAGTGACTGATTGCAAGAATTACATACCCCATTATTCAGTTTTTCTTTTTTGTGTTCTACCTAACATCTATGCTTCGCTTGTATATAGTAACGTAAGTATCGATATTAATCGTATTTTATTTGTGTACCCATCCTTCCTTTTTTGTATGGGCACTTTTATGTATTTTGTTGTCTATATATGTCTTGAAAATATGTTTTATTGCATTTTCTTCAATTGAGCCATAAGTGATTTAATTTAATTTAATTTTATAGAAAATAAAAAAATGTTAGCGCTTTTAAAATGTATTTCACCAACAAAGGTAGTTTGTTATTGAGGAAAGAAAGCACATCACCCTAAGTTGGCATTCCTGAACGTAGTGGTGACCTATTGGGAACCTGTTTCTGCCCGGCATGACTCATCTCTCCAGTTGGAAGCATCTCGGCTTGCATTTCCAGAACCACATAGGTCAGTAATTAAGATCTGACAGTGTTGGCACTCCCGCCTGCAGCGGAGACATGCGGCTTTTGTCTGCTCTCCACAACCAGTTGATGGACTCCTAGCTCCGCTTCTTCAGAAGCCCTGAACTAAATTAGGTGTAATTTAAAAAGATAACGTGTCTCCCCTCCTGAACTATCAGCTGCGTTGATGTGTTCACCAGTTTTCTTTAGAAGCCGCGCCCCCCTTCGTCGCGTCACGAGTGTTCTCTCTCTTGCCAGTTCAAAAGCATGTTTCTCACAAGAAATCACACCTGGAGGGAAGGGGAAAAAGAGTTGTGATTTATATTGAAAGTAATTTCATGGACATTGACTGAGGAAATAGAAATAAAATGTGCTTTATTTGCTAATAAGCCATGTAAATGCTATTACTGACGAAACTGTTTTCAATATTCAATTCATGCAATAGAACTATAAACGTCAATGCAAATTTCACCTCCTGTAAGAGCTCCTTTTGTGTTAACGTTGCATTTGTTTCGTAAACTTTGTCACTTACCATTTTTCTAAAGCGAATCATGTAAAGTAATTCAATCCATGTATCAATTTGCGATTTCGCGTTTACCTATAAACATCTTTCAAGGCTGGAACTTCATAGTTAAATATTTTGACTTTCTAAACGATTCTTTATCACACTCTTATCTTTGATATCCTTTATCCAATTTCTTATATGTATCTTTTTAGATCAGTTATATCATTTTCCGACTTTCTTCGAGTTCCAGTTGGTTTCACTTATTGTTTATTTTCTTAAACAATTTTTCTTCATTCTATTTATTTAACCAAACCAACACAGCGTACAGGCTAAAATAAACTTTACAATATTTTTATTGTGCATATATTCAGTCTTATATTATGTAGTAACGGGTTTTGAGACTGTAACTAGAAAATTAAACTGCGATCTTTGTAAATATGCAGGGTCTTCTTTTCACAATTATCTATTAAAATGTTTATTTTTAACAAGAATTACTAAACGTAGAGGAAGGTTTAAAACCATGCTGATTCCATTTTAGGTTGTGCTTCCTAATTTCAAATGACACTGTTGCGTTATGATACTTGTATTTTAAATAAATACAATTTTATTACATCTTTTGTCCTTTTTATAGTCGCACCGCAACCTAAATTGTTATTGTGTGACTCTGGTTAAGTCATTTTGAAACTATTTATGGTAGTATTACAGTAATATAACATATTTCAGAACTCCTGACTAATACACTTACATTTTTCTTTCTTGTAGGGTATACACAATTTTTAAACAGTTTATACCAAAACATCTATTACTTACATTATATACTGCATATCAAATTCAAACAACAATAAAATAATTTATGTTGCCAGGCAACGATATAAAACAAAATATGTTATAACAATTGAATCTTTCTTAAAACTATGCTTCATAATCATAAGGTAGGTGTATATTTGAAATTTTAAAGCGGTAAAATCTAATCAACATTGGGTTTAAACTTCCCCTCAATATCTATTTAAATTGGTTTTATTTAAATTAATTCATTTTAAATATATAAGCTATTCAGACTGAAAAGTTTAGTAATGAAAGCCCTAAATATGTAAAAGGTTCCGAGTTCCTTAGCGCGTGTTAAATTAACAGTAATATGTGCAACAATAACTGATCTTCGTACCTAAGCAAGAAGTCTTGCATCAAGAAATCGCACCAGTTCCTGGCACAAAATAGCTATATCGGATTGTAATGAGCCTATTGTATAACACAAATAAAGTAATATTAATTAATATTTACTTGTAACGTCTTCATAAAATCGACGAAATGAAAAAGTTTGGAATTCTGACCATCAAGCACGATATCGCAATGGAATTATCATAAAAGTTTTACGAAATCCCTTTACCACTCGAAGGGCATTTGTCCTCTGGTAAGAACGCCAACTCTATACCCCCCCCCCCCAGTATAATCCTGAGCGCACATTTAGCTCAAGCAATTGTTTTTGTGTATTCAGCCAAACAGTCTAAAATCATTTTGTAAATTTTTTAACAATATCTGCCTAAGCAACCATAAAGTTTAATAAACAGGTACAGAAAGGTAAAATGTTATCTCTGTTTTGTTTTTCTCAGTTGGTATTAGTAAGCCGAACGGTAACGATCGTAACAGTAGATTTTCGTCTGGATAGATAGGTATTCATAAGTATAACATTTTGGAAAAAAAAAAAATGTTAAATGTTCTGTTCAAGAATTTTAAATATATATTAATTTTATTTTTATTCTATTCACGAAATAGTCCTAAACCCCTATTGACTCCTCTACTGACAACCGACATTCGTCTATTGCAAAATGTCTTGAAAAAACTAGGTATTCATAATACAAATATGCAATTATTACAATTTTGTAAACAAAGATTAGGAAAATTATATTTAAATTCTTATTTTATTCGTGAAATAGTCCTAATAAATATTACTCGAAGGTCTGAGCTTTCCAGATAAATTCATTCACTACGTTCGTGAATTAATCGGCAATCTCAGACCCTCTTGTGATAATACTTGTGATAATTTGGCATTATACATATAAATATGTATATATAAATTAACAGTAATTATGATAGCAGAAAAAGATAAAACACTAAGAAAAAGTCACACTTGTAATAGCTGTATTTCGAACTCGTGGATCCTTCTATGGCAAGAAGACAAGTGAAAGTGATAAAAGTAAATATTGAGTATATTGAGTATCGTAGGTAACGTTGTGCATGGAAACAGATGAAACTAGAAATGAGAGTGTGGGCAAAAAAATGCATGCATAACGTTACCTTCGATACTCAATATTTACTTTTATCACCGTCACTTGTCTTCTTGCCATAGAAGGACTCCACGAGTCCGAAATATAGCGATCTCAAGTGTGACTTTTTCTTTGTGTTTTATCTATTTATATATATATTCAAAATAACCTTCTTAGGCCTTCCTGTAATTTTCTCTTTTTTAAAAAAATTGTCTTCATAAATAGTTTAAGGAAAATAAGTTTGCCTTAGAATGTGTCAAAAATAGTTCCCTGTTGCGGTGTATCTTCGTCTAATATTACATCACTTAATTGATTTGTCTTCCTTTCTGTGCAGCAAGATACTTTTTATTATTCGTTTCCAAAGTCACATTTGGATCGCTTTCAAAAGGTTTTGTCGCTTTTTGATGTTCACAGGCATAGATCAGTGCATTAAAGGGATATCCAAAATAATGTCCTAGTAATGTAAGCCTAATCTAAAATCATATACAACAAATGCTTCATAGGCTAGAATGAAAAGGATAATTGAATTTAAGTGGATGATATAAATTTGGATTTATCCAGTACCAGAAAAAGCTAATGTTGCAGTTGAACTTTCGTTAAGATAAAGCATAATTCGTTTCTTTAAGTAGAAGAACTTCAGTTCCTGAAAAAGAAACAATTTGGAACAAACAAACAAATAAATATAAAAAGAGCTGAAAGCATGCGCATCATCCTTAACTGGGAATATGATTGCCGCAGTTGATTTCAATGCTTGGTTAGAAGATAAAGCTGTTTAAGCTGTAACGAGACCAAACGATAAAATTGTAGGATCTTCAAATTATGTGTTGACCCACGTAGCGGCGGGGGACTTAATCGGTCTGGGAGAGCGGAGTTCCGAACTGCTACGTTGGCTTTGCCTGTCACGCAAATCAGTCAATGTGATTTGAACAGAGAAAGAAATATCTAATATTAAAGTCCCGCCTATGATGCCACAGCAGTAAAAACATTATTTTAAAAAGTCAGAGTAAACTTTTCTATGATTACCAAATGGAGAATGCTGTGCTTGATTATTATTCTGTTCCATAAGGAACATTTATTTATAATTCATATGTCTGTATGAGTACGCTCATGCCGTCAGATTATCCAGATGCTCGAGTTGCATGTCATAATTCGGTTCGCAAATTGGTAGTATCCACTCACTGAAGGATAACATCCTTGGAGAGATCAATTTAAATTCTTAAAGATAATTAATAAAGGTAGTGTATAATTTCATAAGCATATGCCTGAAAAGTGTGGAAAATGAAGGCAAGCAGTTTCAGCATTTCCTTACGTGACACGACACTTGAATTTATTGCACTGTCACTGTGTTTCCCAGCGGTCGTGACAATGGCTTTTGCGCCGATGCAATCCCCGTGGATTTTGTCCTTCCCTGGCGCGACAATCCTCCGTCACTGTCAGAGGGAATTATTGTAGAAGTGTGTACAATCAGCATACCAGTAACCCCCTTTGGCCAGTTTGCGGCTTTCGAGATTGAAAGGACGCCACCTATCAGGCAGCTCCCCAATTTTCCTCATTAGACTGTGTGAACCTCGGCTAGACCTACCTAATTCAGAAAACTTTCCATTAAATACTGGAACTCGAGAAAAAAGACATATTTTATAGACCAATACTTTCAATGAATCAGGAATAAATAACAAACTTTTCAGATACAATTATATATGTATATAAGGGTATTTAACTAATATTGTGATTTATTGAACGTATTGTTAGCGAGAAAAAGCAGACATAAAGGCGCTTGACCGAATATTCAGTATCAACCTGAGTTTTGTAGTCAAATCTGTTAGAATGCTGAAGTAAAATATCTTTTGAACATATAGCTGCGATGCTTCTGTCAGTAAATGTTTTAGAAATCTACTTATATCTTTCAAGTAAAGCTCAGAGACTTCGGTTTTCTTAAAGGAAGTTGATTGAAAAACAGTTGTAGAATAAGGAAGTAACTAACATCAATGATGTAATCCACACAGTTCAACGTCCACGAAACAATTATGATTCTTAGACGTAGTACTATAGTGTTGCGTTCTTTAGACCTCTTCATTTATGCTACTGTTGAGTAATGGTTAAAACTACAAGAGGAATGTGATGCTAAAGTTCAAGAGCGTCATTCTCGGGTTAGGTTTTACAGTGAAAATTGAATGACAAACCCAACAGATTATACATGAGGATGGACAGTATGTTCCCTAATATTTGTAATCGGAGATTTTTGGCTCTGTGTTCAGTCTTAATAGCCTAGCGGGTATTAAATTGCTTAAGGTTATGAAATATGGGGAAAGATTGTCTAATCAAGAACTGATCTTGGGTAGTAAGCATAAGGATCATTTTTGTATTGTGTGGCGATGTTTTGCTGAGCTAGACCTCTTAAAAAACTGTCCATGGGTCATGCATCTATCCTAAAATGCCGAGTTCATATCTCAAATAGGAAAACATATACCTATTGTAGTTTGTGTGTTATTTATTAACTTTAGTATAGCGATTGCTGGTCCATTGCTAGCTGTGTAGCAGTGGGAAGGTTTGTCTATAATTAGTACTTACGGTGAACTGCTGAACCTCAGTTTGTCTCAGACATTGTTGTTCAAGTATGTTTCTTTTACAGACTAAAATACACCTTTCTGTTAAACCTCCTGATTATTACAAGCTGTTTAATTGCAGCTGTATGCTGATTGTTCGCGAAAGTCACGTGTAAGAATCAAATTCTGCAACTTTTCTTTCTCTGTATTTACTGTACAGTTACGTAGTGAAAGTTTGTTAGAGAGTACTGCCAACTTAATGTTTCAATTAATTCTTTAAGCAACTTTTATGATAGTAACGTGTTTCTTGGAATAAGGACCACTAAAGTTCCTGGCCGTCAATGCAGGAGCATGGGTTAAGGTGTATCTACAACCTTGAACATGTTTACTTGTTCTGAAATATATTGCAACATTAGTGAAATTTTGCTACATATGTAGTTTATACGAGAAAGTTGCAAGGGTTGCCTATTTTGATTTTTTCCAATTTGAACTTAGTAGGATAATTGATCACACTGGATTTGGCTTGCAGTATTTTCTTGTTAACATTTTAATTTCATTTCTACAGCTACTATAAACCGAAACATCTTCATAGATTTGTACTGTCTGAAACTTGAGATTGTAAACTGCATTAGGAACAGATAAAAATGTGCAAAGTGCACTGTAAATTAACGGGTGTGCTTCGAACATTCTTTATATATAAAAATGTGAGTGTATATTGAGGTGGCTTAGCTGTTTAAGTGGTCTGCAAGTTACTTTCCGATCTTCTCACTGATGTATGCACTTTACACGCTGTAGCAGAGTTGAACCTCCTCTAACAGCCTATTGTGATATCATGACTAGCTGAAGGAAGAGATGACATAGCAAACCGGCAACAGTTTTGTAAAAATAGGAAAGGGAAAGAAGAAGAAAAAACTCAGAACATGGGCGGCTTCAGAGTTTCGGCTGGACAGAGTTTTTAGTGAGAGATTAGCTACTCGTTCAGTGCTTTGGGGAGGAAAAAAAATGAAAAAATGTTACGCTGCTTATATCCTGCAGAGCGTGACCCGAAATAAGCACTTAATTGCTGGGCTTCTTTCGGTAGTTTGGAAAAGAGTAATGAAGATGTAAGACTTGATAATACAGTGTTTTTTTTTTCCGGATTTTCAGTGGCACACGTTTAACTTTGACATTTTGATAACATTGCGAGTTTGGAAAACCACAGGTTTGAGTAGAAAGGTGTGAGCGTGTAAATTCATTGATTGCTATGTAGGCCCTCATTGTGTTAAGTACTTTAGTAAGAAACCCTTATTTTAATTTGAAGAAAAAATAAAGAGTAGTATTGGATTGTTAAGAGACAAGGAAGATTCTTCGGTATTTCAGCCTTGCTCAACGGCTGGCCGTTTGTGACTATATTCTGAACGTGGTGTTCTTATCATGTTTCCAGATAAAACACTCCACGCCGGCGTGGAGCCCCCTCCAAGGAGTTCCAACTACACACAAGGTCTGCTTGCATTCCAGACGCGGGGGCAGAAAAACCTTACCAAAGCGCAAGCCACCGTAAAACCGTGCCAGTCCATCGTCCTGGGACTTTGGAATCTGTAACTCACGGAATAAAATGATTGAAACGAAATACTGGAACTTCGTGGAAAGTAAGCATAAGCGCCCAGGGGAAAACCACGAAAAAGCCCAAGGACAGGATGACCAACCATAAGGGATTTGAACCTGGGACTCTTCCGAATGCGAGTCACAAGTGTTATCGCCTGAACCAACCCGCTCAGTTAATAGTATGCACCATAATAAATCCCAGAATCCTCTCTCATGAAATATGCTGTAAATATGTTTTGCGCATTATAAGTCCATAACAGCTTGTTTAATATTTTCGACTTATCAATGCAATCAGTAACACCAGTGGCTGTTCGTGGCCCTTGTACAAGGATGGGTTAAGAGCATAACTTTGACACTCAAATGGCATGGGAAAGGTCTTTTTCATCAGTACTTATACTCCTCCCCGACATTCTCTCATAAGTAAGTTTGTGCTATAAACGTCTGGGTTATAGGAAAGTCTTATAATTCAGGGCTTAAAGTACGCTGCCTTTTGCATTCAATTCAGAAACAGCAACGAATTTTATGAATCATCTAACCGGTTTGCCCCCACTGATATATCGTAATATCACAACAAATTCTGACATGTAATGTTTGTCTTTTGTCGGCCTATACAGAAACGAAATTTGCCCTTTCTATTTGTTTTCTTCTCATTCCTGTAGACAAGAATGTTTCTCACTTATATTTTTTGTTTTTTCAAATCTTAAAAAGTCGGTCCTGGTGGTGTAGTGGTAACCATACTTGCCTTCTAAACCCAAGATCGCGGGTTCGGACCCGGCCAGGATCGATGGATTTTTTTCCAGCGTAAAAATCGTAAGTATGGCTTCCTTCGGAAGAGAAGTAAAGCTCCCGTGTCGTACATTTACGGCACGAAAAAGAACCTTAAGTCTGAAAGAAGAGGCCTCTGAGAAAATTTGTCGGTCGTTTCACTCACGCCCTGAATAGAATGGGACGTTGATGACCTGAGATGTTAAAGAGCGTCCTTAAATAAACAAATAAAAAAAATCATTTTCTGTCATCTTGCTGAGTAGGCTTCTAGAGCTTTCGTTTGATGAGATCCAAATCTTTTCACTTCCAACTTCGCAGTTAAACTTAGACGCAAAAATGGAGTCTCCAATAAAATCGTCCACATTATTTATTGCCACAAAACAAATACCCTTTTTGTAAATTATCAGTGAAAACAGAAACAAGTGAGGAAGCCACCCAATTTCAAATAAAGTGCGCGGTGTTCAGTAATCCCTCAATATCTGATTCCTAAAAAAGAGAGAATACCGAGTGCCTGCCATGGACTGTCTGCCTGCTGGCCCAAGAGAACAAAGAGATAATAGGGAGGTCTAATTCATCTTGGAGGAAGACAAATATAAGTTCTTGTAAACCATTGTTGGTCCATAAAGGTATAAGTTTTAAATGTAAAATTTTCCGGGCTGGCCCATAAGGTTCTCTCGCCAACGGAGGACCCGCATACTACCTTTACTACAATAGAGAGGAAATGCGCTTATTGCTTAAGAATAACCGGTTAATTATTGTTGTTTTCATATATTTTTATTTGAAATGTTGACCAGCAGAAAAGAAAACAGTAAATAATTATGCAATTTCTTTGTTGGGGGGGGGGGGGGCGCTCCTGAGTAACACACTTTGGGAGTATGACATTTAAACATGAAAATATTTTGTAAATCTTTAAATAGTACAGGCATGACCACTATTTTTGTTGAATTATTTTTTAAATACTGACTTAAAGAAACAAAGAAGCCTTAGTATAAATGCTAATGCCAGTAATTTTTAAAAAGCAGATGTATTCGGTGTTATTTGCCAGCAACTGGAGGACGATGATCCTCAAGTTAATGATATCCTCACCGCTTCTGCGACTCTAGCCGAACCAGTGTTCTAAAAAAATAAAACTGAATACGAAACCCGCTAAACAGGAATCAGCGTAACTTGTTGTAATGTGGAAGTAAGAGTAAAGTTAGCCTAGAGAATGTGACGTTAAAACATATTCGCTTGATATTTTCATTGCCGTCCTTTAGCAAGTAGAAACGTGTCAGTGTGTTGGGGATATTAGCATTTGATTGCACTACTAATGAAGCCTCGATTATTTCTTGGGGTTCTTCAACCACTATTATTTCTAGAGCTATCTTTTAATGTGTGTAACTGCATAATGAAACTGTGCGTGTTTTAACGCTTTAACTGCTCATTCTTCTTGAGTTTGCAATTTAGTTATTTAATAAAGTACATTTCCATTACACGTCATTTTTCTTTCTAACTCTAAGCGTTTGTATAGGTTTTTAATTCATCATGACGCTTATTGTGGATGTAAACAGAATAGTTGTTCACGACACATTCATGAAATGACCACGTGTTAATTGCGGAACAATGGTTGACTTGTAGTGCATAATAAAAGAGTTTTATACCTCTCCTTAATGAAAGTCGAGAAAGTGAAATTGCTGAAGGCTTGAACTGTGCAGAATTTCATATGGAAATATCTGAACAGCTTCCCAATCCGTCAGAGAGAAACTGGTTTAGAATGTGATAACTTACTCGCGGCGTAACATCGCAGCTTGAGAGTTTCTTTTATGCATTCTGTGCAGGTAGTGATTTCCTCCATTTTTGACTCGGAAAGCCCCATGTCAGGAGGGAGCATCTTAAGAAATGTTTTGTTTTAGGAAGATTTTGTGCAAATTTAATTACCATTGGCTCTTTTTTGGTTTTTGCCAGAAAGGAGTCCATCTAAAAGACCGCTCCGCATTAGTCAAAGCGGAGCTAAGGATATAGAACTACGAGGGTAGGTCCATAAGTTTCCGACCTAAACATTTTCTAGGTATGATAAAGACAAAAACTATATTTCACTTTTCAATACAGTTACCCTTTATTGCAATCTTTGAATTAACATTTCAACCCTCCCCCAAAAAATAGTCAGAAATCTTGTCTGCAAAATGGGCATAAACAGCATCCATCACATCTTGTCACACTTAAATTTCCTCCCTCGAAGGTCCTTCTTGAGTTCTGAGAAGAGGAAACTCGAAGGTCCTTCTTGAGTTCTGAGAAGAGGAAATAGCCACTGGGAGCTTGATCTGGGCTTTAGGGTGGATGGTCGATCTCCTTGAAGCCACGTTTCTTCACAGCTTCCTTTGCAACCAGAGGTGTGTGCATAGGTGCGTTGCCGTGAAGATGGCGCACACCCCCACTCAACTTTCCTCGCCTTTTCTCTTTGATGGAAACACGTAATCTGCACAGTAGGCCAGTACAGTGCTCCCCATTTACTTTGGTGTTCCTCTTCTTGAAGCCAATGAAGAGTAACTCCTTCACAGTCCCAAAAGATTGTGGTCATAACCTTCTTGGTTGACTGAGTGACCTTAGCCTTTAGAGGCACTGTTTCGGCAGGTTTACGCCACTCTCTTTTGGCCAAGGGTTCATAGAGGACCATAGTTTCATCTCCTGTAACAATGGTTTGCAGAATTTCGCTCTCGTGGCCACGGCAGAGCTGCAAAAATGCCTGACTACTGATGACTCATTGCTGCTTTTGAACTGAGGAAAGAAGTCTAGGTACCCATCTTGCACTAACCGTATTCAAGTTTAAATGTCCACGAATAATTCGAAGGACTGTTGTTTAGAAAGGCCCCCAACCTTGCTGCCATTTCTCTAACTTTGAGCCGCCTGTCATAATTATTCCTTCCACAAGAGCGATGTTTTCAGGAGGATCACTTCCAAGGGCCGACCTGCACGCTCTTAGTCTTCAATACTTTCTCGACCCATTCGAAAAAGTTTAGCTCATGTTTTTACGGTAGAATATGAGGGGAATGCTTCCCCATATACACCGTCCAATCGCTGTTTAATTTCATTTGGAGTAAGTCCTTCTTTTGTAAAGAACTTAATAATAGGTCGATACTTCATTTTGAACATGTCACACAGCTCGATACTCCATTTTGAACATGTCACAATGTTCTGCACATGCCTTCTTTATGCAACTATATGAACAAATAAACACAGCAGAACGGAAATTACAGCTGCAATTACTATTACTTACCAGATAAAGTATGACACCAGATAAGACTTTTGTGAAGGCGATAATCCTTATCGGCTAGGCCGGAAACTTATGGACCTACTATCCTAAGTCTTAAAATTCCCGTTTGTTTTTATTTTCAATTTACAATTTGTTAGCATTATAATTAGAAACTTACGTAGAGATGACAGATTATTTCACCTTGGATCATAATATCACCTTGATTAATTTAAATTTATTTCATTTCTTAAGTTCATATCGAGAAATTTTTTGCGTCTGTGTCATTTTTGGTTTTTGATTGTGCAATCTCAACCTTTAGGCCCCCCAAGTATAATAGTGGCAAATTCTCAGAATGTGGTACACTTTTAATAAGTAAGATTGATAAGATAGTATTTCATGTAGTTTACTAACCAGAGATACGTAATTTATTTTATGTAGATATGCTGCTAATTTGTTATCATTGTTTAATAAGCATTTTCCCGGCTTATAATCGTCCCACAGTTTTCATATTCATTAACTATTTGTGAGAATTTTTTGTTGTTTTGTGAGTTTTATTTTTTATTTTTTTCCCCCTATTCTTTAAGTACTTATTTAGTTGTCTTAAAACTAATGTAATTATGCTTAAAAGACTTGTTCCTTAGAGAACTCATATACGAAGCGCATTTCAAAAGTAAACATCATTCATTCATACCACAGTACTCGTAAAAATAAATGAAAAAAGTACAATTGCTTTTTGCACATATTGCACATGCCCTCTCGACTTTTCTGCATAGCCACCATTACGTTCCAAACGCTTTGTATTCTATGGGATCAGCTCTTGAGTGATATGTGCATAAAATCCGCCGCCTGGGAATTATGCCACTTTCGCACTGCTGCTTTCAAGTCTTTGATATCGTTTAACTTTTGAGATTGAAGCCGTTTGTTGAAGTGAAAGATAATATGGGAATCGTTGGGTGCGAGTTTTGGGCTATAAGTGAATGCTAAAAGACTCTGTTCTCACAGCACTGTCAGACGTGTATTGTCGTGAAGGGAAACAATTGCTGACAACTGCTTTATACGTCTCCGGTTCTGAGCAGCATGGTTCAGGATGGAAATCATTTCACGGCACACTTGCGCTGTGATTGTTGTTCCCGACTCTAAATGCACTGGGTTGACATCTTTTTTGTCCTAGATAACATGGCCAAATTTTTTTTGTGTGATAAAGTTGCGGATTGTTGTTTTGATTCAACGTTAAATATGTTTCATTCCCAGTCAGATATAAGATGTGAAAAAAATTCCGTCTATCGCGTACCAGTTTAACAATTAACGCCAAACTTTCATCCTTTTCTTTTCTGTTTCCCCCCTCCTTTTGCGGCATTCAACACTTTAAAGAATCTTCTTGCGCATCTTTTAAGATTTTCGGTAACAATTTTGAACAGGTGCTGAAACAGCGATTTTCTTTCATTTTTGAGACCACACGCACAACAAAGTCATATGTCACTTTTCTTACAATGAACATTTGTATAACCTTAAATTGACCCCATTGACTGCCTCATCTTTTACTGAATATAGTTGGCCTATAAACGTCACACCGTTCACTCTAAATTTCAACGGGAACGCTTGCTTGTTGTCGCAGTCATTATATAAACCAATGTATCGTAAAAGCGAATGACAGTAAACTGGTAACAACAGAAAGTGAATGAATCTGCTAAAGCATCTGAGCATGCACAATCTTTGTTTTATCCTCATTTCTGGTAACTGATACTCAAATTTTGAGCATACAATTTTTTTTTAAGCACAGAGTTTATAAAATAATTGTAGCGCCATTGTAATGGTCCGGATTTAACTTCAAAACTAATTTTGTTTCCAAATCACTCCTGCACTGAGTTTTTTATATTTGTTCGTGATTCCAACGAAGTGGGTGTTTCTCAATAATAGTTTAATTCATAAGTTGTGTGTCGGTCCTGGTGGTGTAATGGTTACTATACTTGTCTCCTACGCCCAAAACGCGGGTTCGAACCCGGCCAGGATCGATGGATTTTTTCGGGCGTGAAAATCCTAAGTATGACTTCCTTCGGAAGGGAAGTAAAGCCGTGGGTCCCGTGTCGTACATTTACGGCACGAAAAAGAACCTCAAGCCTGAAAGAGAGGCCTCTGAGCAAAATTTGTCGACCGTTTCACGCTGATGACCTGAGATGTTAAAGAGCGTCCATAAATAAATCAATCAAAAACAATCAATCATAAGTTGTGTCTTATGGTTGAAACTGAAGCATGGTTAGCAGGGCTCTGCTGGCACACGGTTGTACTACTTAGTTTTGTATCACCTGACGGTTGATATAAGATTTGTGTTGCGTATCATGTTAAAGTATGTGCATTGCATATAGTTGCGTCTGCACTAGTAGTACCCACGCTAGTGGTACTTCTTTTTTGAAGTACTGTACCTCGTTTCTTTACCAGCAATATATCTTGGTGGGTGGGTGACACCGTCTTGCCTGATGTGTTATAGATCAAGGAGATGAAATTGGTGGGCGCTAGAATCACCATCATGCCCAGAGATTCGAAGGCATTTTCGCTCTTGGATTCGCTGGAGCGAGACTGGAAACTGCAGTAGTCCATATGGTGCATCGAAACTAGGCCAGGTGAAACGCTGCATTACGAGTAGAACACGCAAATTGGTTTAGCGTAATGTCACCAATATCGTGAGGCGCAGATAATCGTGTTTCTTCCCTCCTATCTTGATAATCTCTACTTTTCACTTACACGCTGTAAGCATATTGAGCGCCGCATTGCTATATACTTCTTTAGTGATTGAAGTATAAGTCTTGTAGCTGTTTAACCATATTGTTTTGTAGAGTGACTGTCAATTTCCACTTAATCTTGGTGCAATTCATATCATTGGTCACTTCATAAAGTTCATAAATACGAATAATCGAATTGGTTGTCTATGGCTTTCCAGAAAGATTGTCGGAGTTTTATGAGCAATGAATTGAACATGCGGCTATTATCGTTGCAGGGATGTATATTTATTTGTTATATACCCTGGCAAGATTTAAAGCCATGGGGCTTTCTCCTTCACTTTACCAGGCGAAAAAAAATAAATAAATAAACACAGCAAAATACAAAGTAGTTATATAAAATAACAGGAAAAAAAAACAAAATATAGTTATAAAGTTGATAGAAATAGTGTTAGAAATGATAAAGGTAATGTTAGAATTCCACTTGCTCTTTAATAATTTTTCTCCAGTACAAAGGAGGTGGATGAGAAGAAAAGGTGGAGGAGGAAGCAGCAGCAGCGAGGGATTTTTTATTATTATTTTTTTTTGAATAGTGTTTAACGCCCGTTTTTACTGCTGAGGCACCACAATTGGGATAGGATATATTTATTTTAGAAAGGAAACGTTCCAGGCCTCTGTTTAGGGTACCTCCCCGGCATTTGTCATTTATGAGGACTGAGGAAAATCTGGATAAGCCTGTCAAGGAGGACGGTCCTTGCGGGATTCGAACCCTAGGTCTTTCACTCACGAGTCTGCGCCTTAACGACCTCGGCCACCCGTGGCGGTGGAGAGAGAGAGAGGGGGGGGGACTGTTGTGATTCCTAGAATTGAGATTGCAAATTCATCCAAACTCAAATTGCTTTATTGTCCGACAACTCTGACTTCAGAAGGAAGGGAGTTCCAAATTGTGGAATTGACACGCTGGATGAGATTGAGTATGTGCTCGGTGACCAGGGATAGACAGTAAAGTCATATTCCTTGTTCGAGGTAGAGCGATATATTGAGGGCAGGAGGCCCAAATTCAGTAATTACGATTGTTGCTGCCAGGTGTCAGCGTTTGCAAATGGCGGTGAACAAAAAGGAAAGGGCTTTTTGTACCCTTAATCATAATAAATTTTGGTCCATTACCATTGTCCAGCGCCTCTTTCGCACGGAATTTCGATAAGATTGTTCCTGCGAGACTCCCATTCGTGGATTTTTTAAAAATATTATTTAACGTCCGTTTTTACTACTCGGGCACCACAGACTGTAGACACTGATGATGATACGTGAGATGAAATATATTGGGAAAGGATTTTTTTTAAAGAAGTGAACGTTCCAGGCCTTAGTTTAGGATACCTTCCGGACATTTGCCATTTTTGAGTAATGAAAAATAATCTGGATAAACTTCAGTCAGGGAAGACGGCCCTGGTGGGAATCGAACCCCAGATCTCCCGCCCACGAGTCCGTGCTTTAACGATCTCGGCCATCCGTCGCAGACAGTGTGCGTAGTTTCTGTAGAACGGAAAAAACACCAGGTGTTCCTCTGTATCGGAGGAAGCAGTGACCAGGTCAGAGAAGTTTACCAATGCAGCCCTAGGAAATCGACTGCAAGGGGCAGAAGGGAACTGAGATATCTCAAATCACAATTTGGCGTGTGTCACGAAAGCGCTAAGGAGCCAAGATCATCGTTTGAATAGCGGAAAACAATTTTGAAGTGGTAATGGAAAACCCAGAATGTTGTTGAAGTTCAAAGGCAATGGAGAGTGTGTACAGAACAACCGCCAACGCCAGTAACAATGGCACGCATTGGAGACAAATTTGAGACTCCATGGTACCAGGGGCAGCAACAAGCCCAGCGTCCTCGGCTATGGTTTTGGAACGTTTCGAGCACTCAATGCAGAAATCTACATAGCAACGTGCACGTGAGTTTCCACCGCTTTCTCCGGATCTAACCGCGTTGGACTTCTACCTATGGGGAACTCTTAAAGGTGTTGTATACCGTAGGAAACCAACGCCGATGATGGGAATTTTGAGCTACTGTTCGTAAAAGTTTGAGATGACTAGTGCTGATAATTTTCTGTTTGTGTGAAATTCAGTTTTGTTATGTTAACACAGTTTTTTTTCTTTGCTTGAAGTGTGTATACATTTTTTGGCACCCTCTGTATATACATTAAAAAAAAAAACCATCCACGGGATGAATTTTGCGTTGTATTGCAGCAGCGGAAGGAAGGCAATGGTTTTGTTGACAAACTTATTTTCATAAATAGAAAAGTCAACAAGCATAATGTTCGCATAAGGGGGGCAGAAAATCCCCATTGTTACGGTAAAAATGAGCGCGAATGTACGAAAGTAAATGTGTTTTGTGCTGTTTCCAAGATGAATATATACGGTCAGTGTTTCTTTGCCGAAAAGACAGTAACATGGTTAACTTGCTCTGGATATGATCACTGAATGGCTGCTACTACGGAAAAATAAGAAAAGAGATAATTTCAAACAGCAACAGATAGTGCTTCACCTCATTTCCGAAAGGTTAGGGAATTTTTAAACCGGCACTTATCGTAGTGTAAGACCAACTGTGATCAGGTGTTCCTGTCTTGGAAACCGCCCTAACCCCATGCGCTTTTTAAGCGTAAAGTTTTTTTTCTCCCGTGTCTATCTGCGACTATTCTGTGCATGAAGACGCGTTTAGCAACCGCTTTCAAAATATCATCGGTGACATGCTGAGGCATATGTGGGGAGAAATGGACAATTGTGTTGATATCTGCAGAGTGATAAAGACCGCACACGTTGAGCTTTTGTAATGTATGTAAAAGAAACTTTTAATTACATTAAACAATAAAATAATTAAATATACATTAAATAATAAAATAAATTCTTTTTCTGTCTCAAGTGTACTATGTGTAGTAATTTTTGAAATGCCGTCGATCATTTTGGAGAGCTCTATATTAATGAATCACGTTTCTCTACTACTAAACACTGGTGAGCCTTCTGTGTTCGACTACTGCTGAGAAAGGCCTCATAGCCGACTGCGGTAGAGTGGACAAACTCCATATATTGTCAGAACATTTCGAAATTTTGGTTTATTGATAGCCAAATTTGTAAATAAATGTCTTGAAATCGAACGAAACCCCTTTGGAGAATCATAATTTGTTCCTACTTGCTGTGGTTGTACCTATACACCTTCTAATTCCATTATCATTGCATCACCATGGCACAGTAGGTCAGGGCCTCGACCCAAATCCAGCTGCAGGGCGCAGTTTTAATCAACTACCTGTTGGGAGCTTCAACGTCGCTAGAGCTGGGGTTAATGGCTCGTCCAATTAGTTTAGGAAATATATAGAAGTAAATTAACTTGTAATTCAATACAGTCGTAAAACCTCCTTATCAGCACATAGCAATATTTGGCAACACACCATTATCTTATCTGTCGCCGAACATGTCATGATACCTGAGCTGTATGATCTAATACATTACAAGTGTATGGGCTTGTAACTTGTAGTTATTAGTAAAATTCTGAGGTTTCTGCTACACTTGTACTTTAAAACTCCATACTTAGGTGTACAAATACAAAATGTAATATCTTTTTAGTAATTGTAAGAGTCAGTTAGCCAGCAAATATGACAATGATGAAAGTAGGAACATGTATAAAGAAAGAATTATCCAGTATTTGTGTACAATAAAGAGTTAGGTTAAGTACACAATAAGAGTACAGCTTATGATTATTATTAGCGTTTTCTGTTTCAACTTTATTTTTCAGTCCAGCATCTTAGTTTACTTTTTTAAGATTCTTGCTACAGGCTAAGAAAATATGTCGTTTTTATTATTCATTCTCTTTTAAAATCTTCTCCTTTGACACAATTTTTCTAGTTTTTTGCTTATAATAAGAACGCGATTGCCAAGTAATATAAAATATATAAATATAAATGATCAAATAGACTAATAAAATAAATGATCGAGAACAATTGATGCTGCTAAATGTAGCTGTATGTGACCGTAGGTAGTCTTAAAGGGGAGTATTACTCTTGGATGTTGATAAATAATAATAAAGTATTTAAATTATCATTATATCTGAGAAAAAAATACAAAATCCTTTTAACAGGAATGACAGCTATCCACTCTGTACTTGTAAGTACAGCAAACGTGTGTTAGTTCGACTCAATCATACAATGATCTCAATTCACATTAAAAATAAGTTTATTACTAAGGAGTGGACATAGCCTAATTCAAGATATGGCGAGGTGTGACATGCACCTCTTTCTCCATCTTGCTCTTATATGACGTCACTTGTAACTTTTTACTAATGTTTTACAAATCTTGCGCTTCTTTCAAGACCATATTTTACAAGAACGTGTACTAATGCACTTGTAATGTAATGTATTTGGCCATACTTTTGTGGAACAGCGTCCTGTTCTTATAGCTGCCACTTCTACCAGTACTTTTCGATCTTTCCTTTTCATTTCTGTTTTAAACGCCGAGCGCCATTACAGGATCTTGTAGTTAAAAGCCCTCGTCTTGTAGGTTCGCATTGCCACGGGTGGCCGAGGTCGTTAAGGCGCGGACTCGTGAGAGGGAGGTCTGGGTTTCGAATCGCACTAGGACCGTCCTTCCTGACTGAGGTTTTTTATCCAGTTTTTCCTCAGTCATAAATGGCAAATGCCGGGGACTTAGACCTTGGAACGTTTCCTTCCTTAAAAAATCCTTTCCCAATATATCATTTTATCTCGTGTATCATCAGTGTCCACCGCCTGTGGTGCCTCGGTGGCGTTAAACACTATTAATTAATTTATTTTGTAGTTTCGTTTTGTTGATTGTTTTTCATCCATCGCGTCTTCCATTAACTTAATCTCTAATCTTTGCTGATCGAACTATTGACTCCAATTAACTGCTGTATTCCTTACTGAGAACAACTCCTTTTCTTAAAATTTTGGTGATATACTCTCATGACAATAACAATTTATTCTTTTTGAAACTTATATTTAATACTCTTAACGGATTGTTTTAAATTTCTTGCATCTTGCTAGTAGTACATGGATTATGATATTTCGTAAAATATTACCATGCACGAAGAAGAATAACGGAATCATGAAGTTTAAGTTAGATGTTGATAAATCAATGTTAAAGAGAAATGGGGTAAACATTTGCCTTAAAATGTCTTCAAATCTTCTTCGCGAGCGAGGAAATCCCGATTTTTAATAGCTTATCACTGAGCTTTCAAGATTTAGTGCTTTAAAATGCTCTAAAATCTCGTACAAATGAATGTTATTACGGCTAACTGATTTGTCATGGTTACATAAATGCTTAGTGTATAGGGAGGAAGCCTCTTGACTATGTGGGCCTTGGATAAAACAAAAAAGTGTAATTTCTAAAGATCGTGTTCTACATCGTGTTCTAGATTGGTTTTGTTTATTGGTTTATTCTATGACAAAGTAGGCACATACATAAGATGTAAAATAAAAAAAAAAAAAAGTAATTGACACTGGAAATCAATAACAATGTCCGCTTTTACTTGAAACGACACCATCATATACATATGCGCCACAATTTCCGTCCGATATTATGTGGCATCATTTCGAACAGAATTTTCATAGTCAATGACTTTAGAAACTTGATGTTATAACTTAGAAATGACCATAGATCTCAAATTGATTGTCTTAAGACCTTTCTACAATCTCTGAAATCATTGCAACGCAGTTAACTGACTTTCTACACGGACGCTAATGCGTATTGAAAAGCATAGTACCATGAAAGGATGCCACGTGATATCTCTTAAAATTTATCTGATGTATTATTCCGGTTACTATCGATGGGAGAAAACGTAAGTCGTGGGCATAAATTGGACACCAATCCATGACACCTTTCTGCTTTTCTCTTCACAATTTTCCTGGTCTTTGTTGTGTACATGTCAGCACAATAAAGTGCAAAATTGGCATGCTTATAATTGGAAAGTTGTTAGGTTAATAATGGGGGAAAGTGCGCGATGTTTCTCCTCCAGGTACAAGTTGAACCGGCCATTGAAACCCAGGTCAAGTGTCATTTGTTCATTGGCAGCAAGCAGAATACGACATCATGTGATTTTATTTTTTATTTTTGGTTTTTGAATGTTGTTGAAGCAGTGGTTTTCTATTGTCTTACCCAACACTTTTCTTACTGTTATTTCTTTTTCCCAATTTTCTTTTTATCTGAAAATAATTCAAACTTTTTAAAACAAACTTTAGTTATTGTTAATCGTATGTAAGATTATCAAACTGTTTTTTTCAGGCCTTAATTTATTTGCTTGTGATTAAAGAATTTTTGGAAACTAACGTTAAAACTTTTGTTTTCCATTTCTTCCAGAATTTTCTAAGTACTGAAAAATACATTTAGCCTCCATAGATTAAAAATTACTTCAGGAAGCATAAACCGCGGAAACAGCTGAACGATTTCGTTTCAACTATACAGGAGAATTATTCATTTCCAGAACTTTTTACTGTCTATTATGCAGCTTGAGCTACTGTTGCATCTCAGCCATGATCAACAACTGCTATAGCATTTTTATCAAATTCGGATTTGAATATTGGAAGAGTGAGTAAGTATTGAAAACCGTCGTGCAAACAAATATCAAAACTCCATGCATTCATGATGACTACTTTTGAACGATATTCGAGGTTCAAAAAGAGAGCGAGGAAAAAAAAAATAATAATAAACAAGAAAAAAGGGAAATGTGAGAAGGGTTGGTATGCAGGAGCAGGTTTTGATCCGAGAAAACAGATGTACATGGCCGCCAGCTCGGATGTAGCGTGCACTGGGTTTGATTACATTAATCACGCACTGGACTTTCGTTTTGCTGCTGATGAATGATACAGTTAGAGAATAGGGGAGAAAACACTGCCTTGGGAAGAATTCACCTGCGAATCTTATGTTACTGCTCGTTTCCGAAGCCCATTACCGGATGTAATTGAGGAATGTCATCCGGAAGATTTTCGACCTTTTCACAAGCTCTTTCACTCTTAATATTCATAATCCTCGGTACTTGCGGCGGTAGTTTTTCATGCTTGATCACAAGATTCATCAATAGGGGATTGGAACGGTTTCTCTCTACACTAGAAGTGTTGCACAAACTTTCTTCTTCCCTGAAATCGCATTCAGCTATCTTCTGCCTCATCGCAATATTTTTATTTTCGTCTATTTGTATTCATCTGCAATCATTGGGGAAATTCTGTGTCGCTGACTACAATTGTTCTCGCTTTTTAGCGTGTCTTGGATGACTCAAGCGAAAATATTTGAGAGAAACATAACTTACCAGCTATTATATGACTGATAATGGTTGTTCACATCGATATGCTGCTGCCCAGACAGTTACATTGTTTACAATTCCATTGTCTGTTTCTATTAAAAGGACATTATTGCACAACTACGCTAAAGACCTGCTGGTCAACCTGGAGGTTAGAGTATATAAATCATTCCAACAAACAGTTCTAGGAAACGCAAATAAAGCAAATGGATATTTATTCCGATGTAAGTTTGCAGTTGAATAAAGGAGACAATTGTTCGATGTTGAAAGGGCAAGCTAATTAAATAATTGACCAGAAAAAATATTTACAATGAAGTATGGCATCGGTCCGAACTCCAAAATGGTTCAGTTTTCGCCAGATCTCAATAATCGCTTTTTACTGAAAGTTGGTGCTCTATCCCGTATTACTATTTAATGTTTATTAAGCGCAGCTAATGACAATTTGCGAAACCTGTAACACATGGAAAGCTATTGTGTTAATTCATTAAGCTATTGTATCCACTGCTTGTACAGTTATCGCAGAATGCTATCTCCTATTTACTTTGCCTTTGTATATGCTTTAGTGACTGTTCGTGAGGTTAAAATAAATTCGATTTTTTATCCTCTGGAGCATGTTCGCTCTACATTGCCAAGGAATGGTTAACTAATACATGTGATTAAGGTTGAACGAATAAGGCATACTTAAAACATGAACTCGTAAACGCGTGTACACTTTTTCAACAGTATGTGGCGATTTGGCACACTTCTGAATCACTGAGTCGAATTTACAAACTATTCATAGAAAATGGACTAAAGCGGGAGTCCGGTTTTTCGTGAGCCACCTTGTAGTTTTCAAAGGAATAGTGACGGGTGGGGGAAATAAACGTTTAGAGAGTAATACGCACAGCCTATAAAATCCTTTGTAAGCTATAAAGTTAGCTCAATTATCTCATTTGGTAAGCTAGCTCAAATGAAATTTTGAGTGTTATTGTTACTGTTTTTTTTTTTCTCCTCCAATATACGTACGTACCACACTCACTACACTCACCTTAGATATAATGTCCTCCTCTTATACAGTTGAAAACGTTATATTCGCCATCAGTTTTTGCATACGGAAGACCGAGCAAAAATCAGGTAATATTTAGTTCTCAGTTTTCTATATTTACAATCGTTGTCTTTGAGGTCTTCTTGTTAGTTCCTTCCATTTATCTCTGTGTGCTGCTTTTCTGGTCTACGTTCCTCCCGTCGCTTCTCTGAAGTCGCCGGCCCATAGTCGAGCATGCATTCCTCGGCCATTTCCCACATTGTTGTGTAATATGCATATCTTTGATCAATCTCAGCATATGCCCGCCGCATATCCATTTTAACCGAAGTGCATGAGTTGCAAAGACCTTTGCACCTGTACAGCTGATCACTTTTTGGTTTTTGCAGGGTATTTAGCAGTCATTTTTAATTAAAGCTTAAAAAATTAAATGTTTAATTTGAAACCCCATTCTTCCATTTTGTTATTTCACATGCACCGTTGCGGTAACATTCTCACCAGAGCAACTGAAATCGTTGATGTTCTTGAATGTTCAATGATGTTCTTGTTCATATCGACGTCATACTTATTGCAGATTCTGCAGAAAGAATATTTGAGAGGCAGTTAAAATGCAGTTTTCCTACTTTTGCTATTAGCAATACCATTTTTTTGTAGATTGATAATATGAGGGTCTCTTAAAAGCAGTTTCTTCCCCAACTTAAAAATTATTTTATGAAACACATGGTAGGCCTGCTTTTTCTGAGCCACTACACCAGCAATTGAGTAATTCTTGCATTTCTGTAAGGATGTCTTCTACTATTGATGCATCTGATCACTTATTCACATCATTAGACTTTTAAGTCTAATTAACAGTTTCATTTTTAATATTTCGTGTAAAACTTTCCAGTTTCATTTGGTTATTCTCTTTGGGACATTTCTTTTCTGCTGTATTATGGTAGGTATTTCAGCAATTTTGTTCTTCCATTTAATAGTTCTGGCTTATAGGACAGGAACAACACCTCTTGAGTTTTATGCACATTTTCAACTGAAGTGTGGTTCATAGCTTGTGTGGAATCAGGACTTTTGAAATTATTCGTAGAAAACGAACATTACCATTATGAGTTTGCGTGCTGTTTTATGGCTTTAGCTGTGGTATTTTGTTTTGTTTGATTTCTACAAAGGACGCAAAAGAACTACGAAATATCTTCACTACATCATCCATCACTTTTACGGGCTATACAATAATTCCATTGCCAAGCATTCGCATTAGCTCTAGTCATGAACTCACGTGTTGTGCACACGAATACCTTACTGACCCCAACTGACCTCAGAGATTGGAGGTGGGCACGGTGTTTGCTGGCTACTGAAAGATGTAAAGCCTGAAGAGGAGAAAATAAAGATTGATCACGGAAGCAACTATGGCATTCCTTGTGACCAGAGGCAAGATTTTGAGGGTTAATTAAAGCCATTTTGCCGCACAGCTTGCAATGTGTGCAGAAGTAGGTCTTCAAGGCTTGTTTTTTTTATCGTTAGCTTCCCCGCTGGTCTGCGATTATAGCGACCAATAAAATTTGGTACAGGCGTTACCGAGCACGCGTAGAAGATGCGATAAATGCAGTAAACCCATAAAACTTTCTGTCCGAACATGTATGAACACGATTTCTAAATTAAGTAATCAGGCCTTTGCAGTAGGTTTCGCAATGTCTAACAGATACAAGTTATTGTTTTTTTTTCCTAACCTTGCAACGGTATCTGCACCGCTTCTGGGGTTCGATACCCGCTGGGGACGTGCCATTCGACCAGACTTCTTCCGTGTACTTCTTCGGTCACGTTTTTCATCTGTTTCCGAGATTGTTCTGAATTGGCAGTGCTGGGATGCAGTTGTTTATGAATACCTAGCAATTGCTAAAACGTCGTGTTAACTGCAGCGCCGCTGTTACCTGCAGAACGTATTCATTTAATTGAGCATATTTCATTGTAATAATAATAATAATAATAATAATAATAATAATAATAATACCTACCATAATATTTCTACTAAAAAAAAAAAACCAGGCGATTTTCGGATGATAGTTATGAATAAACTGGTCTCTGGAACGGAATATTTGAAAATTTACAACCCATTTCTCTTCCGAACTAGTTCCGTGCTAATTAAAGATGTCTGCATTGCTCAGTGGTTTTCATTGTTAGGTTATAAAGTTAACTTATAGATATTCTAAGCACGGTAGTGGTTTTTGTTTACAATATTGATCCCTAACAAAGTTAAGTAAAGGCAAAGGAAATCGTTGAATCACTAACTCCTTATAGTGACTTCAAGAACAGAGTTTGTAATGTTAGCGACAGCTATACAACCACGCGTCATAATCACCCATGCTAGTACTTGCAATAAGATAAAATTGCATTGGAAGTACACCTAGTGTTCATTGATGATATTTGTCATTTTAAAATGGAGCTTGCAGTTGCCATGGGGTGATACTGGTGCGCTACAAGCTCGGTTGTAGATGTTCTTTGTTCATGAGAACAGTTGCAGTGCAACTGACAAGCAGCTGGTTTCCCACCAATATTTCACGTCACAGATTAGCGATAGTATAGGATAATTAAGTGTTAACACTGTTATCGCAATTTTCAAGCATAAGCTTTTCAAACAGAACTCCTAATTATTGCATCTCTGCCCCATCAACAGTGAAGGTAATGTTGACAATACTGTTGAACTTATGGCGGAGGTGACATGAATCTGCATAAATATCCATTAGTGATCACACGCTCATTTCACTAGCGAGAGAGAGGTTGTGGTAACAGTGATTCTCATTGTTTCAGTCGGTCCATGACGCACACACACACACGACCTCGAGAGAATCACGCTCACCTTTTGGGAACTTGATGATACTTTTCGCGAACGTACTGAGAGTGTTATTACCACTTTCTCATAATGATGTCACGCTGTGGGTTCGGTTCGCAGAACAATGCTTGCAAAGAAGGAATGTAGCACAAGTTGTGGGATCTTAAGTTCTGTATTTAAGAACAGTTCTTGTATATACATGTGAGCTAGAAATGGAGATGAAAGTTATCTTATGGGGTAAACATGTAGCATTCTCGACTCAAGCACGGCATTTGCAATACTTCGCTTGACTTTCAACTACTTTCAGCTCCGGAAATGTATACTAAAACCCAACTTTGGCATCTTCCTTACACAGTAATAAACGAATGTATGCCACACATTCCCAAATTGCTCTTTCCATTAATTGTCTTTCTCAAAAATTTCAAGCTGGCTATAAAGATGCACAGACCAATTGTGTTTGTTAACTTCTTTGTTTTGAATATAAGAGTTATTAGTTTGATTTTGTGAGAATATAGCTGATGGTCAAGCTGATTGTGGCTAGTGTTGACCTAAAGTCGCTATCCAGTGTCAGGAGTCGCTGTATTGTTTCCATCACAATGGTTCATAAGGATTAAGTGAAAAAAAAGTATTGAAAGAAAAACATCAAAAACAAACTATCGTTTATTTCAGCCAATGGAAGGTGCTGAACAGCGGTCTCCCTGTCTTTCCACTATACGTTTGAGTGCACTAACCGTAATCCTAGTGCTTGAAGTGCAGTTAACTTTACAAGAGTCAGCATTGGTGTCCGAAATTTAGTTTTGATTTTGTTCCAATGTGCCCATAGCTTTCTTCCTGCTACTATAAAGCGCGTACGCACATTTACTGGATCATTATCATTAATTAGTATAACATTCAAAAATGAAACTGCAATGCCTGATATTGATGCCTTCTTAGAAGATTTTTTGTTATATATCTATCACTATAGGCAGCGCTATGACCGAATGGTTAGGAAACTCGCCTCCCACCGAGGCAGCCCGTGTTCGATCCCAGTGACTGGCATTTGTGATGACAAAACCATATATGAATAGGCTTTCTTCGACTACTCCTGCCACTAATTCTGACAGTGCTGCATTGTCAGCAGCAGATAAGTTAGCATTACTCACATCACATCATTTACATCCCTAAGAGTATAAAAATACTCAGTTATACAAATATTCCACTATTAAAATGGAAGCAATAATGAACAGTGTTAATTACAACACAACTGATTATAAAGCTGAATGCAATTATTAGAACTTTTAAAGTTCAATGAAGGAAAATAAAATCTGACTATTCTAGATTTCTCTTTACTCGCTTTTCTACTTCTACTTTGGTTTGTTGGCCGTGGGAATAATCCCCACCGCAAATTCTCATTAAACATCAAGCAACTAACTACGCTTTCGGTTATAAATTACAAGAATTACACGTATGTAACCACGTGATACAACTCATTTGCACTACGAGGTTTTCAACATAGAATATATGTCGGTTCTGGTTGTGTAGTGGTAACCATACTTGCCTCTTAATCCCAAGATCGCGGGTTCTCTGCCGGCCAGGACCGATGGATTTTTCGGGCGTAAAATCCTAAGTATGGCTTCTTTCGGAAGGGGAGTAAAGTCATGGGTTCTGTGTTGTACAGTAGGACACAATAAAGAACCTCAAGCCTTGGGACGCTGATGACCTGAGATGTTTAAGAGCGTCCATAAATAACCCCCCCCCCTCAAAGAGGAATATCAATCTAGGAAGAAAGATTTTTCAACTTGACTCTGATGCAACTTTTGAAAGCTATAAATGCAATTTAAATCATTTTGTCTAAAATTTGTGTTTTTCTTTTACCTTTGAACATCTTGTTCTCTTTAACTATTTAAATTATTCTAAAAAGTTTGGTCTTTTTTTCCCCTAAAATTTATATATGCATAAAATTGGATTTTTTTTCAAACTTCGGCACGTTTTTGGAGGGGTCAATATTGACATTGATCATACGTTAGCTCAAGAGTACCGGCACTGGTGGCCGAGGTCGTTAAGGCGCGGACTCGTGAGCGAGTGATCTGGGGTTCGAATCCCGCCAGGACTTTCCTCCCTGACTGGGGGGGGGGGTTCCAGGTTTTCCTCAGTCCTCATAACTGACAAATGCCGGGAGGTACCCTAAACTTAGACCTGGAATGCTTCCTTCCTTAAAAAATGAAATATCCTCTCCAAATTTATCATTTCATCTCATGTGTCATCAGTGTCCACCGCCTGTGGTACCTCAGTAGTAAAAACGGGCGTTAAACACTATTAAAAATAAAGCTCAAGATTGTCAGATGTGGCATAGTTCACTCAAACCTAACGAATTGAATTGCAGGCTAAGAGGTTTGTAAGCCAGAGCCAGCCTTCTTCAGAAGTGGTTGCTATCTCGCAAAGGATCAAGACACATTTTCGATTTTAAGTATCTCGTGGAACTGCACTTGCCGACTCCGTTACACTCTTTATGGAATGGAGTACTATAACCGAGCCATATCGCTTGTTCATAACATTTTCCTGCATCAAGAGAGCGTTACTTCTACCTCTCATCACCACCATCCCACACTTTCTACTGTAGCCTTGTGCCTGAACGAGAATTAAGTGACGAATCATCGATTTAGAGGCTTAACTGAATGTTCCATTCTTAAACTAAGGTTATCATTAGTGATTTTCACTCTTGTCTACATATTTTTACTGCTTTCATTTTCGTTTTTTTTTTTTTTTTTTTTTTTTCGATATTTGTCCACCAAGTTTAAATATCTTGTATAATTTATCACGTATTATTAAGCAACCGACTCGCTTTGACCAACCAGAATTTAAAAAATGCTTTTTCGCCGTCTTTAAACTACACATGTTAGCTAGTTTAGCATTTTCGTTCATATTCGGAAGAGGTATGAACAAAGGGATATTTACATTTGGTAATATGGAGCAGAAGTTACCAGGACTGTTCTGTAAAGAATTGTTATAATATTTTTGATAACATATATTTACTCATCCTCATAACTTTTATGATCTTTCTCAAAACAGTCCCCATTGGAAGTAATGCACATGTTCGAGCATTTTATTTCCTCCAAGTTTTCAAATACACGTTGGAAACCATTTTGACAGGTGCTTCAGAATCGCTTCCGCAGCCTTCATCACTTTTTCTGATGATGAAAAAAAATGCCTCCCAAAACGCTGTTTCTGTAATTTGGGGAAAAGGAAAAAGTTGCATGGGGCTAAATATGGACCATTGGCAGGGTTAGGGGAAACACTTAACATTGATTGTTGTAAGATATTCAGCAACAGCATTTGCGGCCGTGCTTTATCGTGGTGCAGCATCCAGCGAGTTGCACGAAAATGTGAGATAGTTTTCAGGACCTTTGTATTGCACAGGTACGACATGCTGGTAAAACGTTCCTTGAATGTCGAGAAATGAGATGATCGTCGCTTTCCCAGAAGAAGCAAACACTTTTGCTTTTATATGTCATGGTAATGATGGAGATTTTTCACAAAGAATTTTACTGCTTGCTCTCCGGATCGAAATGATGTAGCCAGGTTTTATCAAGATCGCGGGTTCAATCCCGGCCAGGGTCGATGGATTTTTTCGGGCGTAAAATTTCTAAGTATGGCTTCCTTCGGAAAGGAAGTAAAGCCGTCGGTCCCGTTTCCTAGATTTACGGCACGTAAAAGAACCTCAAACCTGAAAGAAGAGACCTCTGAGCAAAATGTGTCAGCCGTTTCGCACCCTGAATTGAAAGAACGCCGATGACCTGGGATGTTAAAAAGTGTCCATAAATAAACAAAAGAAAGAATAAATAAACTTAATAAAATAGGACGGATTACTTTTGAAAGAAACTTTGCATCTTTCTGCTGCATCTTCAACTGCATGCAAATCTGCACGCGAACGTTCTTTTGTTCGGGAATTAGCGATTTTGCGACCCGTCTTTCACAAACAAATGTCATGTGCTTTTCCGTTAACATGTGGCTAGTACCTAGTGAAATTTTCAGACTTTTTGACACTGTTCTGAATTTTATTCGGCTATCGTCTCTCCCAATGACAGAAATATTGTTAATGTTTTCATCAGTTTAAGTCCGGGTCCACGTTCTTTTGATTTGTCTCCTCATAAGTTTTTAGGTGTGCTATAAGGAAGAACAAACTCTCCGTAGATCTCCTGTAACATTGTATAGATCTCAGCTGAAGATTTGTTGAGACGAAAGCAGAATTTCAGAGCAGCATATTGCTATTAACATGTCACTTCCATTTTGTTGGGGCGGAACTGAACATGTCTGAACTTGCACATCTCTCACAGGCGGGAACCGGAAGGGACAACAATGAAACTAGTATAATGGGCATTAAGTTAACGAAATATTGTAATTTTAACTTTATAGCGCGAGAAATTATACCAGTAAAACAATTGGATCCATCTTAATTAAACAACACTTGTAGAAACAAACTTGTGCCATTTCATTTCGTGTACGCAAGCATATTAAAATGCATAATAATTATAATTGTGTAATTTATTTCTTTCCAAAAATGCCCTTTATATAAAGTATTACGTCTTTTGGAAATACATCCTTAAAATTTCTTTGCAAATTTTATAAATATTCTGACTTAAGAATGTGTACGATTGTGAGTGGGTCATCAAACGGCATTTAAAACATCTGAAACCTCTGCTTCGCATGTCAGGCGAACCTCGGGACTCTACGCGTAGAAGAATAATTATTACCTCTGGGAGAGAAAAATATTGGCAAGGTGATCTGAGATTAATGCATCCTGTAAAAGCAACATCCCCGTGCCCCAGGGTGAAATCAGCTGCAGTGAAAGTTCGCGGGACCCAATTTTACGCTTCATAAACCATGTCGCGGTAACAACTTCCCCGCAGAGACAATTTATGTTGAATAAACCTGTGAGCGCATCAAATAAATCTTAAGATGATAGCTGTGTGAACGATACTGGATAATGGTGCACTATGAAAGAAAAAAGCATTACTCCTTTAAATCATCAATTTGCGATATTATTTGTTATAAGCTGTAACGGGAAAATACACGTTCAAATTAAAAAAAAAAAAAAAACCATGTATTATTTTCTGCTCTGGGACTATGATTTTAAAATAAACATTTGAAAGACGTTGCCAGTTGTGAGTTCTCAGTGCTGAATGTGCTTTGCTTGAAGTTTTATTTGTAAATGGTAGCAATAAATGGTGCTGCTCGCTTACCGAAAAATATTTGACATACATGAATCAAAGCTGAAACCAGGTATGCACACATGATGGTGTTGTATACGTAGAGTTAATTATTATTGACATTGTATTTCCACAGAGGTATTTTTGAACATGGCTAGGGCATTCTTCTTTTCGCATAAACGGTAAACGTGACAAAAGTGTATTAATGCGATTTGTAGATATCTACGAATTATGTGTTGGTTAGTAAAACATCGATATTCGCAAATGATAGCGCAAATCTCTAATTGCTGCGAAATTCCAGAGACATACATAGAAAATGGCGAGTTTTAAATGTTGTTTATGCTCGTTAAAAAGAAATCCAACTTCACAAAGCCATATTGTGACGAGCTAAGCACCTGAGGTTTGGCAATACTAAGTATTTGTTATTATTTCAAAGTCTACGTCTTTTTTCTACACTTGCTTCCGCAAGGCGTCTTGAGTTGTTGACAATACATTTCAGCAGTTACATTTATATTCGTAGTACATGTGGCGCCTTCTTCATCCCACAAAACGCATGCACGGGTGTCACTTTTGTGTTAGGATTCAGTCATTCGTTCATTTTTTTTAAAAACATTTTATATGTGGACATTAAGGCATCTTTTTTCGTCACCAGTAATAATCATGGACGGGCTTTTTCACAAACTAGCGGAGATGCATAGAGTGACCAACCGCTGATTTTTGTTTTCGCTTAAACTGTGCGGTACCTATAAAGCAGATTTTAAACCTTGAATGCAAATATCGCACGATGGACTAGTAGCAATTCGTCACGTTTGCTAATTCTCGGGTTGATTGATATGGATAATCATGGATTACAGACTTCAGAAGGTCTTCCTTAATATGGCGAATCTCTCGCGTCAAAGTAGCCCTCTTTGAAACGACAAAATACGGTGGCACTTTGTCCGTAGACTGCACAAAAGTTCCAGCCGCCTCCGCTGCTTTTGCTATTAAACTCACAAAAGAAGAATATGTCAGAAAAGTTTTATATATATATATACCGGGCACTCAATCTTTTTAGCTCACAAATAGCGCAACTTTCTTCAAATCTGCAAAATTCAAGGCTTATTTACAATACTCCAAATGACAAATGACATACGACAGTCAACAATGTCTTAGCAACGCGTGCTGGGTTGAGGAACAAAAGTGCTACCAACTTAGGTGCATCAACTTGAAACTCTCGATAGTTCTGCACGTTTCTAGAGATTTTGGGATATATAAACACTGCGTCGCGTACATGAGACTCAATGTACATGACCACTTCAGCGTTTCTTATTGTACTCAATTTTTCCTAGCACTTGTACATGCTTGGCGTAATCGGCAGCGTAACTGTAATTTAAAAAAAAATCAAGTAAACGGCTTGCCTCCTTTTTCTCAATATTATTTTATGTAATGGACGGAAAATTCGAGACATTTGTAGGATTCGGGTTCGAGGTTATTCAAAATTCGTGCCACCTGCCATTAATCCTAATGGAGCAGTTAAACTGTTATCGTAAAAGTGTACATACCCCTATATAAATGCTTTTGAAAAAGATCAGAAAGATTAGGTAAATGAATAGCCAGAAATTACAATACATCTGCAATAAACGCAGTGATTTATAAACGAAATTGGCATTTTAGTAAAATTAAATTTGGTATAATTTGTAAATATTCACTATTTATATCTTCAAATAGTAACATTTTTATTAGATATGTTTCGAGAAATAGGCAGATTTCTTTTTTAATTACACGCCTTATAACCGAAGGTCTAAAGAAACTATAAATTCGCCTGCTCAGCGTAAGAGAAGACTCCGGATGGAAGAACCTTAATCAAATAAATTTACCTTACGGGATTCGAACCCGGGACATCCGGATTTGCAAACAGATAGCCTCACTTCAATATTTGACTAATGAGATTTCGAAGTAACTCCATTAACGATTCGTGTAATTAATATGGACGAATAGCTTTTTCTATTTATTATGCAATTTCTAGAAGTATTCTTTAGTTGTTCTTTGCTCGTTTGTGAAAATAAATTGCCAGATATATTTTAACTGTTTACCCGCCTCCGGTAATATGACATACAAGTCAGTGCTCAGGTTTTTGGGTGTCAAAATCTCTTAATGTTGTGAGATTGTAAAGAAACTAAACCAAGTAATTTGCCATGTTGAAGGGCTTTAGAAGAACTTGAAGTATAAGGAAGTGCTGCTGGAGCGTTTTAATGAATTAGGGCACTGCCTTGGGCTGTTGAAAGAGAACAAACATAAAAGTGGTCACCCTGCCATTATATGACAGCAATTAGATGTCTGTAATGAAGTGCAGTAATTTAATGATTTCCAGGGGCTAGGCGTTGACTCTGGCACAGGTGGAAAACACGTCCTAACTAACTTGCGAGTTGTTTATAAGGATGACAATTGGTTGTGTTTCTGGGGCGCAAGCATAATGTACACACAGGTTTGAGCTTCTTAGCTTATAGTTGGCAACTTGAGGACATGGAGCTCTTATCCGCTCTGTGCCTTCGACTGTTTTCAAGCATAGTTTCATAGGGATATCGATTATTCCCTTCTTGGTAACAATTATAATATGAAGTGTAAACTCATGTACTATTGGGGAGCTAGAAAGCTTAGGATGGTAAGGGACTTTCTCCACATTCCCTAACAGTACAGTTTAGTCACATAACTCGCTTATCATTTTTACATTCTCACTAAAAGCCAAAATAAGTTCATAAACTTTACTAATTTTAACGGCATAAAATTTGTGGTGCATTAAAGCGGAAAGACCAGTGTGTTTTCTGTGCACTTGAATTATTTGGCGACCAAATATTATTAAGTACATAACTTATGTAATATTGGTAAACAAATTTATGTATTTGTCCATAAGCAGTATTATTACATAAGCCTATCGTCCATGACGGTGATAGGTCACTTTCTAAAATGGTGGAGAAAATGAATGCTTTAAAGCCTAAAAATATGGAGGAAAAATAAGAAAAAACCATACATCTAGTGATCATAATTAAATGCAACAAATTATTCAGTTATTCCGGGCAGTTTTTATATTTTCTTTTCTTCTATCTCTCTCTGGTGGAACAAACATTTTCTATAACGATAAGGCAAGCAAGCAAACTTGAATAATGTACTTTTACAAAGATTATTTTCGGTTAATCTGAAAACAACCATGTCGTTCAAAAATGGGGGAAGGATTTTTTTCTTTTGATATTGAAAAATATATTTAATGGGCAAAGGTATACAACATTTTGAGATTTAATGGGCAAAGGTATACAACATTTTGAGATTTACATCTAGAATTTTTTTTAATTGTAGTACATCGGCACTAGAATTAGAATGAATTATATTCTTCAATTGTGTCACTATTTTAATGAACATGTTTCTTTGGTACATATAAATATTAAAATGTACCAAAAATGCAGCTACAGTTAATTGGGCATTTTGTAGCACTTTTAAAAAGATTTAGTTTTTTAACTAACCTAAGTTTGTATATTCAATTTATTATTAAATAAAATTAAAAAAGAGCAATGAAACTCTGAAGGCAGGTAGTAGCGTTTAGTGGAAATATTTTAATTGGAGTTTTCCAAATACATTCGACTTATATGACAGTAATTTCTTCCATGAAAGATTAATGGATTTATTCACGAGTAAATGGAGTTAAGTTATACATATTTATATAATGTAAGCATTGAGAGGAAATGTTTTTCTTCATGTGGTTTTATCCTTTAGACAAGCAATAAACCTTGGTAACTACACCATTTTTTTCCAGCATACCGTTACATCTTCGTAAGTGGTAAATGTTGCGCAGTCTACAAAGAAATATATGTGACGAACAAAGCTAGTTTAGATATAGCCTGAGGAAATGTGTTAGTAACCGACCGCAGAATCCTGTTTCAGCCTATACATCTCTTGAGTTAATATTGTGTTTCCGTTAATTCTGCACCACAAGAAACCAAATTGATATGCGAGTTACATTAAAGGTAGCGTCATTTTCGGGCACATTCAATGGGATCAATGAATCTCTCTGGATGAAACAAATACCATGATGTTTTCTTAGCACTAATTTGGTCTTACAGTATAAAGTATTGTATTAGTCAATTATGTAGAAACTATAGTATTTTTTTTTAAATTGGTGTTTAACGCCCAGTTTTACTGCTGAGGCACCACAGGTGGTAGACACTGGCGGTACATGAAATGAAATGATATACTGGGAAAGAGTTTTATTTTTAAAGGAAGAGTTCCAGGCCTAAGTTTAGGGTACCTCCCGGCATTTGCCATTTATGAGGACGGAGGAAAACCTTAAAAACCTGTCAGGGAGAACGGTCCTGGTGGGTATCGAACCCCAGATCTCCCGCTCATGTGTCCGCGCTTTAAGGACCTCGGCCATCTGTGGGGGTGTAAAAATGGGTGCTTTGTCTACTATTTTCTTCCATGACCGATTGAATAACTCTTCAGTACAATATATATACCATGAGTTCCCAATCAGCATCTGCAAGCCTCGCGCGGGGACCGCAACACCCGGCCCACGAATTCTCTTACGTTATCGACGGGTTAAATCCCAGTTGAAGGTCATATTTCGGCGCTAAGTTAACTCTGTTACAAAAAAATGGGAGTTTTATTGTGGTTCTCAACAGTTCTCTTAATTTGCTAGTGACTTGATTGCCTGCGAATTAAATTTAGTGTACTCGAAATGCCGCCTCACAATAAAGAGAATATTTGCATAGGAAATTAAGTGAAAAGAGAATGGTGAACGGAAACGAGCCGATGAAACATACAATGCCTAACCGAAAACGACGCGTTCTAATGGAAGAGAACGTTTGATAACATTGGACAATTATTAGAATATTCTCCGAAAAGTTCTGTACATTATGTATCACAAGAAATAAGCATTTCAAAAAGTTCATCCGCACCCATTGAGCTATTAATTGATAAATTGGAACTTACAGAGTGGTAGTTTAAAAATTCCAAGCCCTTGACGGTGTAAGTCGCGTGAATGTCAAGAGTACAGTTGATCAGCAGTTAATAGCTTTCTCCTAAGAGGTTTGGTTTTATTTACATGGTTATGTGTGTTTGTAAAATCATAGGCACTAGATCGTAGAAAATAACACGATTAATCGATATTTGTAGTGCTGAAACTGTAAGGCACATAAAAGGGCCCTTATTTTTTCAATAAAATGTAAATGCAAAGAGGTATCGCACA
Organism: Metallyticus violacea; assembly: GCA_030762175.1. NCBI lineage: Eukaryota > Metazoa > Arthropoda > Insecta > Mantodea > Metallyticidae > Metallyticus > Metallyticus violacea. The sequence goes on from CM060838.1 coordinate 27,984,362, forward strand.
GTTTCAGGCAGAGTGAACATTTTTAACAAGATTCTGCCACAGCCTGTACTAATGTTGATGCCCGAATGTAGACCGGTAGCTAAAATAGCTGAAGACTTACCTCAAAATACGTTTCATAATCGCACCATTACGGGAGTTACTTATAAAGGGAATAAACTATAACATGCTTGTTCATTGAGAGGGTAAGAAATGCATTTTTAGCATTTGGGGAAGTAATTAAATAATTAAAGACGAGCGATAGTACACTGGGAAGATCCAATAGCAAAGCGCTAAGTGATGGCACAAAAATGAAGTTGTGGAACTGGCAAAATTTAGTTTTTAACATAATTTTTATAATGGTAAATTGTTTTGCAATTAAAAGAGTTGAAATGTGTTCACTACTCTTTAATGAACCAAGGAGCTGAGTTTATGTGTAGGACATGTGGAGGCCATGAATGAGGAATGCTCTATTAAGTTAGCTTTGAACCTGTTACATATATCGCTTATGTCCGATTGCCATAACTTCTTGGTCCAGATTATTTTGACAGTAATTACGGTGCGCAACAATACGTTCACAAATTGTTGGGCATTATATTGTTGATGAGCAAATAATAAAATATAAGGTCCAAGATGTTAATTGCATTTTGATCCAGAAACATTTGCAGCGGTTCTCGCGCCCATTAACACTAAGTACAGATCATGCGCAATGCCAAGCGTGGCAGGCAAGATTGATTAGATTAAATTTTTTAATCTACATTCTATTATGTATATGTTCATAAGGAAAATATTACGACTACTCGATAAATCCGTGCCAAAATAAAAGATTTTTATGGAAGAAAAATGGTATTATTTTTCACCATAATATCCTTTAAAACCTATGTAATTTTTCTAATGATTTTCTAATTTGTTTATGCCATCCGTAAAATGTCATTTCTCTAGTTAAGGAAAACACGCATTCATTTCGGCAGCATAATCATTTAATGGAAATTTCCTTCCTACTAGTCATTTCTTCATGTTGGGGAACAGGAGATAGTCTGAGGGAGCCAATTTCGGAGTGTATGGGGATGAGGAAGGATTTCACAATGAGGTCGCAATCGCAGTCTTGTACGCTCGAGCGATATCGTGATGGAACAAGACTTTTTGCTTCTCCAAAATAGGACGATTCTTCTTGATGCGTTCAGTAGCATAGCGTAATGCTTGCCAGCTATGGTTTTGTCCTTTTAAAAAAAATCTATGAAAATTTTGCCGTGACAATCCCAAAACACAGTCGCCATCATCTGCTGAGGGGGTTGTTTTCCTTCTTCCGAGCCCTTCTCCGGTTGTAACCCACTATTTCGTCTGCTTCGTTTCCGACGTGTAGTGGTGGATCCAAATTTCGTCAACTGTAACGTCAATCCCCGAAATTCACTTGGATTCTGTTTAAACAGCTCGTTCTCTTACCAGGTCTGTCTACAGCAACCGCGGAACCCACCTCGCCGATAGCTTTTTAATTTGCAAAATATTTGGCACCTGATCTCCAGAAATGTCCACAGTTTCAGCAATCTCTCAATGTTTGTCAAGCTTCGCCTAGTTTCAGATGTATTGTCTTAATATTCAAAATTCTTTTTTCTTCATTTTGAACGCTTATTACAAATTTATACAGGAAAGTGACTCTCAAGCATAAGACTAAACTTCGAAACGGTTTATAACCCATCTCTCAACAGTCGCCACGAACTAATGCAGTCACGTTTTGAATTGGTACGAACTTAGTGAATAGACATTGTACAAGATGGAGAATTTCAACTATTTTAATTAAATTTTATCATTGCGGTGCCTATATGGCGTTAAGCAGTAATAAGGGCAGATAAGGATCATTCTGTTGTCTGGAAGCTGTACCGCATACACAACAGATACGTCAGATTTGTTTCAGCATTTCATCGTGACTATTCAAGTGTGGCCTCAGATTAAACCTGCATTCATTGAAAGAAACATCTCTTAATTTTCATTCCAAGCAAGCTGTAAATAAACAATGAGCCAAATAAGATCTACAGTGACTCCTCATTCCCGCTTTCAGGGTTTCCAAATTCTGTATTTGCTAAAAGTACCACCTTACTTAGCCGTTCATACAGCCACGCGCTTCATTTCATATACACATCCTAAAACATAAATAGGCTACATCTTGGAAATGCGTTTTAAATATCTTATTATTTTTTTAATAAATACGAAATGAGTATTTTAGCAAACATTTTCATTCCTTTACAACAGATTCCAGTAGAGCAGCAAGCGTTGTGTGCTCGTAGCATTTATATTTATCATTTTATTTATAAAAACAATAGGCAGTGTGAGGTTATGTCATTTAGTTCCTGAGTAATGTAGTGAACTAGAAATAAACAATGCCATAAATTATTACAGCATTCTTGTCTCCATCTAATTGTTATCAATATTATTGTAAAATTTGGGGCTTTCCAAAGACACAATACTCGCATTTTCAATAACAGCTCACATATTATTGGATTCTTGTTGAATAAAATGGCGGAAGAGAAAGAGACAATGTGGTCATAAAGGCGAGAGCTTTCTGGGATATTAAGTAGGTAATGATACATTATCAGAAGCTCTCTATTATACGGCGCATTGTGCGAGAAATGAAGCCGGTGTTGCGTGTTGGATGCCAGACCGGCAGGCACCACTGTAAGGCTGCAAGGGGCAATTTGTGCCAACACCTTAGGACGGTAATGATAACATGGTGCCGCTTCTCAATAACTGCTATTATCCCACCCTAGCTACTGGTCCCTCATTTATGTTTGCTACTAGTAGCAAACCTGCAAATTCAACACTTTTCTGTTAGTAATTTCCTCTCAATTCGCAATAAATATTAAGTTCCAGTACAATGGGGCTTAAAGTAGTGGCTCTTAAATTATATTTAAAATGAATACAAAGCCGAGGTACAAAAGAATAACATGGAAACAAGAATCACACTTAAAACCTTTTGGGTCTCGGCCTGCATTCGAACGCCATCCTCAGCCTTCCGAGCTGACCAACTAAGCTATCGTATCCTCCAAGCATGGAACCGCAAACCTCTCCCATCTCATCCTAGTTTAATTATCAGCAAACTGGATCACAAATGACACTCATGACATCACCCTATCCCAAGCAATAGAAACAGGCATTCCTAAAACCCCTTCACCGCCACAGGTGGCCGAGGTCGTTAAGGTGCGGGCCTGTGAGCGGGAGGTCTATGGTTCGAATCCCGGCAGGACCGTCCTCCCTGACAGGTTTTCCCAGGTTTTCTTCAATCATAACTGGCAAATGCCGCGGAGGTACCCTAAACTTAGGCCTAGAACGTTCCCTTCCTTTAAAAAATATCCTTTCCCAATATATCATTTCATCTCATGTATCATCAGTGTTCACCGCCTGTGGTGCCTCAGTAGTAAAAACGGGCGTTAAACACCATTCAAAAAAAAAATAAATAAATAAAACCCCTTCCTAAGATCAAAACGCCCCAATTTCATAAAGACTACAGACCAATCAGCATCCTTCTAATGCTATCCAAAGCACTTGAACACATCATACATAAACAGCTGACAGATGTCTTAATGAGCATGACCTTCTTGAATCTTTATCAATGTGATTTCAGACTAGGCCACAGCACAATAATAGCAGTGCTTAACATATGTGAAGATATACGTGGTGCCTGCGATGAGCGGAGACTGACACTACTTGTATTGCCTGACATGACTAGACACAGACTTCCTTCTTACTAAACTAAAGGAGTTTGACAGTGTCGTCCTGTGGTTCACTCCCTATCTTCGCGGACGGTAGCAGTGGTTGTTTCTGGAATTCTTTTCTCCTGATGGCGGTTCGTGAAGGCAGGAGTTTCCCAGCGTAGTGTTCTGTATCCCTAATTGTCTCCATATAGCTTCAATGACACATCTCATGCTATTAGCCACAGTAAACACACCTCTACACCGACGACTTACAACTTTACATACTCTCGAACTACCGACATTCATGACGCAATAACTTACACTGACCAAGATCTGCACTCAGTTCATTCATGAACGCTTACTCTGGATCAGGGTTTTGGTCTTAATCCCTTAAAATCGCAGTCAATGGTAGTGGGACACCAGCGATTGCTAAGCACCGTAGATATAGACCATGTTCTTCCCATTAATATCAAACAGCAACTCCCTTCACTGATTCTGCGAAAAACCTTAAAGTTATTATGTTTCTGTTCGGAAAACCATGTTGCTGAAACCTGCAGAAAAGAACTTTAAAAGATTAAACGTGCCCCTACCCAGAACCTTGAAAAAAATCTTGTTGCAATCCCTGGTGATGCCTCACTTCGACTACTGCGATTCTATGCTAACAACCTTAAACTCTAACCTAACGCAAAAGCTACAGCGTGTTCATAATATGTGCATACGTTATATCTGCGATGTGCGTCTGTTTGATCATATAAAACCCTCCCTCTATATGTTGTCTTGGTTCTGTCTGAAAGACCGAAAAAATATTTATTGTCTTACACTACTTTTCAAAATTATCCATTCATCTCTTCCACACCATCTATCTTCTCGTTTTCAAAATCTGTCTTTCTCTCAAAATATTAACACACGTTCTGAATCCCACCACGTACTATTATCATCATTGCACCGAACATCACTTTACTCATCATCATTCATCGTAACACTGCCCAACTCTAGAATGCATTGCCATGGGATGTCAGAGACTTTAGGAACATTTCATAAGAAATTGTTTAATATTATTAGGAATAACCGATTACACTAGATTCAGATTCCTTTTGTTACAAAAAAGGTATTTATTTTATCCTGCTGTAAAATTAAACATTCTATTATTTTTATTACTATCATTAATGCTCACATTTCCTTCATAGTGTTATAAGGGTTTTTCATTTCGTGCTTTACTCATATATAATAATTTCTGATTTACATAAGTTTATATATGTATAAATTGTCATTTCTGGTGCTTGTATATTCTTTTATTTTCTTATTTTCTTATTTTTTCCTCTTTTTCCTCTTAATATTTTTCATTATCCACACTTATGTATTAGCATACATTTATACATTCATGTTTTACATTGGTTTATATGTGTACGAGATAGCCAACTTTACCGTCAATGTTGTGATTATAATATTGTCATATAACTTCATGTAATTATTATTAGATTGGTAGAGCGGAAGAGAATACTTAATAGCTTTAGCTCTACCAGAATAAGCAAACAAATAAATACTCGTAGCATTACGAATCGCCACTTATATTTAGTATAGAAACCTTAGGGAGGTCTCCGGGATATATAGAATTAGATGAGAAGGATTCGCGGTTTCGTGCTTGGAGGACACGGTAGCTCAGTTGATAGAGCGTCAGCTCAGAAGGCTGAAGATCCATGGTTTTAAGCTAAATATTCTCATACTGTATATAAACTGTTTCGTAAATACAATGTAAAATAATGACTATATTATGCTGAATTTTTGGCTGCCAGTAAACATACAGGAATCGTCATGTAACAAAGAATTATTAATTTATTTTGTGTCACATTAAGTAGTTATTTACATTTGTAATCTAAAAGTTATTACTCTCGGTACTAACTTTTGTGTCCTTAAAGCTGAAAGTCAAAAACGTGCTGTAGTGAATAGGATATCCACTTACATGTGAACTGAACTTTTGTTGTGTTAGCATAAAGCAAGGGGTTTCTTATGTTGCATATCCTTTATTGCATATCGAAGAATAAAACATCATTTCCACTTGGTTCAAAGGTTTGGCCCATTTATTGTTTAATTATATTTGCGTTGTATTTACAGGCTAGCCGGTTGACAGATTACATTTTTCAATAATTTTGTAAGTAACTAGAGGGGAATAAAGCGATGCAGGCAAATTTTCTGTGGGGAGGGCAATTTTATTATTTATGAAAGAATATATCCGTAAGTTGAGACTCATAGATCCATGATGGACGATAAACAAACTTATCAAAAATGTATATTTTGATTTAGGAGCAGCATTTATATGAATTTCAGTTGCATGTTTTGATAAAATAATGTGTAAAATCGATTTATGAATATACTTAATATTACAAAATAAATCCGTAAATATTAATAATATCTTAATGAAAATTAAATTTTCTTAAATCTTACCAAATCTAAACTATCGTAGGAAAGGAATTATTATTATTATTATTATTATTATTATTATTATTATTATTATTATTACTGCTAAAAGATTAATTGACTTAGTGATATGTTGCTTGCGAAACTGAAATAAATTTAAAATAAGCAATTATCTAAGTATATTTTCTTTATTTATTATATCATATACTTATTTAAATACAAAAATCTACTGCTTACCACATTGCAGCGCAAATAGTACACTGTGGTCTATTGTGTCGAACAGTTGAATAACACCATTCTTCCGTTGGATCATCACCTCGTATTTGTTGAGTAGTGCTAGTTTTTTTGTGCAAGTTCAGTTGGCAATTTTAATCCCATTGAGCAGCAAGGTCGTTCCACACGCATTGAATGGATCTTGGGAGTGGTCATACTTTTTCTTCCGGACCTTTAACATAGTAAATATTGTGGTTTTCAGAGATGTCAGTGTGTTACCATGTCATCAGTACTGTCATTCCCTATTGTCAATTGACTATTGCGATCTGGTACTAATCGAATGAGAGATTGTCGTAACAAGTTTCCGGAACAGCTCAAGGTTTTTCCGCAGGCTATGGTATATGATGAGAAGATATTCAATGCCACTGAGGGGTAATAATAATAATAATAATAATAATAATAATAATAATAATAATAATAATAATAATAATACATTTATTTATATTTCCTGGCAAAGTTAATACTGTAAGGTCCTCTTTTCCATTTAATCCGGACAATTACAATTTCAATGTATACATTGCAATGGTATTAATAATTTGAGCACAGTACGTGTTAAATCCTGCAATATGCAAATAAATAATCTTCGAGCAATATTCTAAATTGTTGTTGTGACCGACAGTTTTTGATATGAGATGGCAGAGCGTTCAGAGACGAGTAGTGTGACAACTGTGAAGGATGAAGAAAAGTAAGAGGTTCGATATAAGGATATAGAGAGAATGGAATTGTTATGGATCGGTTGTTTAAATTATGATGAGAAGACAAGGCGTGAAAACGGGTCGAAAGATAATGCAGAGTTGAGCTGCATAGAATTCCAATCAGAAGATTGAGGAGTGCATTATGATGATGACGATAGTGATAGTAAATAGCAGCCGGATCATCTTTTGGGCAAGCATCTGTTATAAAATCGACTATCACATGGTATAGTTGGAGTATTGCCTTAATAGTCTAATTATATACATTTACACTCTCAACGATGCAAAACAGAATGACAATCCCCGCAATAAGAATTCATCCAGTGATTATTGTTCTGCGTCACCGCATCTCGGTAGTTGTCGCTGATTAACAATGTACACAATCGCACAGCACGCGTTCCTTGTAAATATTCGCAAACAGATTCATTTCTCCCGTATTGCGCGTGTCAAAGAGATCACCGCCCCTCCCCCCCCCCCAAAAAGACAATGTAAATTGTGTTAAAAGTTGAAGTATTTAATGTGAGGGACCAGGAAAATTTGGTTCTGCAATCCAAATCTCTCGATTTAAAACCTCCCGATTTATATTTATGGGGCCAATTGAAGGTAGAACAACTAAGAGATAGAAGCCAATGACGTCACCACTTTAGGAAGTGTTGCAGATTTTAGAGAAGCGCATACAAGTGTACATGTTGCTTCAACCTTAATGTGTTTGTACAGCCAGTAATTTTACCCGCTTAGATTCAATCAATGCGCTATTTTTATTGTAGAACCACTAATTTTACGAACTTAGATTCTAGTAATGATGAATGTTTTATACGAGAGTTAGATACTAGTGTGCTGAATTTTTATACTAGAGTTTTCATTAAATTACTCCAAAATTCTGTTTTCCTTGTCTATGCGATGGATATTATCAAATTTCTTCTGATCATATACATTTAAGACACTGTTATTTTCGACTAATTGCATTTACACATTGTAGACATTTTGTTATACGGGTAAACTATTAATTCTTGCCGTGTACCAGTAAGAAGTATTCCTGGAAGCAGCGTTTCCGACAGGAAAACAAGGCACTAGATTCCGCTCTTGCGTGCACACTGCATACAAACAATTAACACCGCAGCTCATTACACCTGGGGCTGTAATGAACCCGCTTTCGGTTACGGAGACTGTGGCTGAAACTGCCGTGCTTTCTTTGTTCTTTGTGCAAAGTGCAGCTCTGAAGGACGTCCTGTCTTGAAACACAATATGGAGGTCCATATCGGTTTCATTCCTTACATAACGCGATTAAGTCACACCTTTTGTTGTCCGCACTCCATTGAGATGCATTTCATTTCAGCGAAGCTACTTTTCAGCTTTTATGAGACCTGCTATAATTTTAATTGCAACCTGCAGGGGTGCTGAAAAGAATTGGCAGTTCTTTTACGCCTAAGCCAAAAAGTCGTATTATATTCTAAGTCTTTAATAGATCTGCGCAAGAAGTAACCAAAACAAGGATTTTTTTTTTTTTTTTTTTTTTTGAGTAGTGTTTAAGGCCCGTTTTTACTACTGAGGCACCACAGGCGGTGGACACTGATATACATGAGATGAAATGATATATTGTGAAAGCATATTTTTTAAGGAAGCGTTTGCCAGTTATGAGGAATGAGGAAAACCTGGAAAAAACAAGTCAAGGAGGATGGTCCCTGCGGAATTCGAACCCAGACCTCCCGCGCTAGAGTCCGCGCTTAACGACCTCGGCCACCCGTGGCAGGGAAAAAAAAAAAAAAAAGAGTCCTTACACCTTCAGTACTTTGGTTATGGTTAATGTAAAGAATGGATTGCTTGAGCACTATGAGTGATGGGCGAGAGCTAAGTAATTGTATAACCAGAAAATTGTGATTATTATTATTTTGTGCGAAAACTCTGACAGTCTCATGCTTAATCAATTTAGTTTGAGTCATTATAAATAAAGTTTCTCTAAAAATGTTAACGTTATTTACGTTAAAATGAAAATAAACATATCTTATATCACTTAAAGGTAATATCTATTCTTCTTTCTTCATCTGTGAATTTTTAACGACATCTTATAATGTAGCTGTACATGTGCAATGTGCTTACGTAGTACTCATACCACTCCAATCGCCTGCTGCACTGACGGCCAGCTCTTATGGTCTCTGGTACAGTAGCAGCATATGAGGGGGAAATTGACACCAGAAGAGATAAATTTAACAGGCATGATATAGCCGATTGCACACGTATATAAAGTTCCTTTTCGATAGCTAAAATTGCTAAATCTGTGATTTTTCTTGAGTGCCGAGAATAGCCGCTCAAAGCCGCGATGTTTGGTATAGTAACGACAAATAATTCTAGGTGTTTACTTCTAGCATTGTTGTATTTATTTGCCTTTTCTTCATTGAGATTATCTAGTAGTGCGGATGTAGCCCAGAAGAGTCTTCGTAAGAATTAAGCATTATGAACTCATTCTTTGCTATACTTAATTATCCAAAATATCCCGTACTTTGTTTAACTACTTTTCCATGTATGCTGGGAGGTTATTTTCCTGGTCTCTGCTTCTAGCATGGTCTTGTCTATTACGCATTACAGTCGTCAACGCTCATTTCGAAGTTGAAAATCAACAGATGTTTATATTATATTCTAGAAAAGATGAATGCTGCTCCTCACTTGCCAAGTGACACTTTCTGTCCTGATATTTTCTTTCAGCTAATCTGCGGTACGTTTTTTGCACTCTGTCGTTAATTTTTCTCCGAAAATAAAACTCGTGCATTTACATTGGGGGGTCTAGGAGGTCACAAACCACGAATCAATATTTGACTGCCAAACGTAATCATTGAAAAGTTCGATTGTGTAGGTTGTTTTGTCACCTAGGGAAAAATAGGGGCAATATTAAACTTGTATATCTTTCTGAGCATGTTGTATCGACAAAGAAAAATGACTTAATCCATGTGCATTTATGGCGCACCACTCTTGGAAGCATTTTCGGCATTTCAATAAGGAATACTTTGGTTGTTAACGCACCCACTGACGTGAAACGAAGCCTCGTAGTTATATAAAATTAAAAAGGAACCAACCATCTCATCAGGAGCCTAGAAAAACGAATCCTTAATTCCACGTCTGGTGGCATTAGTTTTGGAACTTCAACATTTTATACAGCTTCAAATTATCAGTTGAACGTGCGGGAGATTTAACACTCTCACCATTTGTGCTTTGACTGAAAACGAATACCACTTTCAGATACTTTTGTGTGTTAATATGTGCCGTTTTTAATTTACTGTTTTATTTTTCTGTCTTTTCTGGCTTTCTTTTTTAAATCTAATACAGTCTTATGCTTTAAATCTGTATATATTACTCTTGTAGAAGGAATGACAGAATCTGCGAAATTTCTATTGAATGGTCCTTGGCACTTGAAAGCCTATAAAAATTGAAAGAAGGCTCAAAGAAGAGTAGAATTAGAAGTGAATGAAGAAACTAGATATATGAATATGACAGTAAATAAAAATAGAAGGCAAATGACAAATCTTGTAATTGAAGAAAAACATTTGAATGGGTAACACAATTTAAATATTTAGGAATACTTGTAAATAATAATAATAATAATAATAATAATAATAAATGAATGTATAAAATAAATTAAAATTTGTGTACAGTATATTTCGTAATCTACAATTATCAAAAATCACTAATTAGCAGAGGTATAAAACATATTATATATAAAACACTAATGAAATTAGTTGTAAATGCTGTAGAAACATGGACCCTAAACACAAATGAAATACTACAAAGATTTTAAATGAAATATTGATAAGAACTTATGAACCGGCAAAAGATAAACAACAATGGAGAATAAAATACAATTAGGAATTAGAAGAATTAATACACAAAGCAAGATACAGTAAAGCTCAAAAGACTCAAGGAATAAGATGGCCAGGACATATAGAGAGACTGACTGAGCATAGAATTCTAAAAAGAATGCCAAAACGAAGATTGCATTCTTAAAGAAAAAAGGTAGTCCAAAATCAAGATGGTTAGAAGATTAACAGAAGATCTGAGGAAGATTGAAATTAGAGAAGGGAGAAGTAAAATTGTGGAGGAAGATCGTACAGGAGGCCAAAGCTCACGGAGGGCTATAGAGACAATAGCAGAGAAGAGTTGGCATTTTTTTTTTCGTGTAAGACTTCTTAATAAACGTACAACAAACGAAAACTCTTTCGTTGACCATTATCTTTTTAAACTTCACGTATTCATTACAATGTATCACATGTTTCTATTGACAGTATAAAACACATAAATACCTAATTCACTCATTAGATCAGTACTGAGCCTCCTCAAACTACAAGCTGCTACCTGCATATGCCTTATACGTTAGCTTAGATTAAACCTTCTGGCTGGTGTGTGGATTTTTGGCTGACCGTAGCGTATAATCACTGTATAGAAATGTAGGGACACTCTATATAGCTAACGTGATTAGAATGATTGTAGCATGAACTGAAACACAGCTTCCAACGATCAAATAATATCGAATTAATAGTATCATATTGAATTTGTTTCGTGATTGGCTTTTACTCATATTTATTTTTATGTTTTCAGTGGTACGCTCTATAAAGCTTGCAAGGTACTGGGATGAACTTTTGCAACTATAATAGCTATTTATAGTTCCAAACTGCAGTGCTATTTTCTGCTTCTTGCTTCTTATTGACTTGTGATTTCATATCTTGAAATTAGGCATTTATGAATGGAGATGTTTTTCAACGACTCATTCGCTGTGATTTTATAAGACAGCAAAATATTTTCCATTGCTGTACGTTAGTAAAAACTGATGTCCAGCGCTGTACGGATGGTACAAAACCGCAGTTTATGTAACATCTCTTAATGTTCCATCCGACTGAATCGCTTCGGATGAGCGGGTTTTGGCACACATTGGGGTCATAAGGTCAATAGCATCATTTGGAGAATAGGGGAAACTTTGTAGAATTCTATGAAAGTGGACACATATCTGCGTCGAGCACGATTGGCTGTTTCATTTCTATTACAGCGTTTCGGTTGATTGCCAGGGAAGTAAATACTACAGGGCAGGTATTACATTCCGGAATCTGAGAGGAGTAGAATGGAAGAACTCATTTGCAACATGGCAGCTGTAAAACCTTGAAGCTTCCGAACTCTCTCGAAACACTCTGAGCATTCCGAAGGGAAAATGAAAACATATCAACGCAATTTGTATATTTTTAAAGAGAGGTGATAATAGTTTAACATGGTTAACCCTTTGGGGCAACAAGTATTTATGGAATAATATCTAGGCGCATAGAACACACTCAGCTTCAGAACCTTTCATACTTTGTGGATGATAAAATAGTAATATTGATACTTTACCTTTTGAAAATTATGTAATTTTTAAACATTATGAATAAATATAATTTCGTTTAAACTCCTGAAAGATTGAAACTGTAGAAACTGAAGAGTCGTTTAGAAAGAACGCCATAAGAATCACTCAATGCTGAATTCTTAATGAAGCTCATTCTTGACTTTAGTGTGCCTCCTCCACTTTCACTGTGGATAACTTGAGTAAAGTATTCTCAATATCCTCTAGTAAACATTAATCAAAACTAATCTGAAAATAACTGGAAAACCCAGCAGGTTTAGCAACGTAATTAGAAAAAAATAGTTTAAGATAATTTATACATATATGTACTGGATAAGCTATATGGTGCACCAACTGTAAAATTATAGTTGTTATGGAAGAATTTTATGGTTCGGCCTAAGCAAAACGGAAGATACACGTCATTAGATAAATAGTTACTTTTAAAGAAAGGGGAAAAACTGGAAAATACTAATACTGAGCTTCAGTTAGAAATCACAAAGGAAACAGTTTGCAATCCGGTAGACGGCTAAAAGGAATTCCTGGTGTAAATGTCCGCAGATTGCTCTTTAGACCAGAACCACGTGATTTTGGCAAGTGGGAAGTAGTCATGCGAGACTGGTGTAACCGAAAATGTTTTTGGTCAGCGTCAACTATTTCATTCTTTGTGGTTTTAGTGGTGGATGCACACACCACGGTCAGGAGGGTTTTGCTGCTAGCCGATTGATAGTGTTACGGAATGTGATTCTTAATGAAAGCCCATCATCGCAAGCAAAATTTTGTACTTCTCGTTATTGTGTTGAGCCCTGCATTTTCCTCTTCATTGATTTGCCACTTACGGAAATCCCATAGAAAATTCTTTCTCGCCTTTTCGTTTTTGTTATGAACCTACTGACTTGGAGAATCATCAAGCTGCCGGTGCATTTAAGCTTGAAACTGATTGCCGGAAATTGTCTTGCGGCCATAACAGATATTTTACTGTTTACTAATAGGTTGTTGGTTTGTAACTTATCAGGTTTATTGCCATTAGGTAATTTTTCTCCATTAGCGAAATTATTTTCACTCTATTGATTATGAGGTTTGTTTATTTATTTGATTTATTTACTGGTGCTTTTTAATATCTCAGGTCATTAGCGTCTCATTCAATTTAGGGCGTGAAACGGCCGATAAATTTTGCTCAAAAGTCTATTCTTTTAGGTTTTCAGGTTTTTTACGTACCGTAAATGTACGACATGGGATCCACGGCTTTATTTCACTTCCGAAGGAAGCCATACTAGGCATTATACGCGCAAAAAAACTAATTGGGATTGAACATGCGGTCATTTCATCAGTTGTACTTCCAAATTCTTAACATCCACCACAGTGTAACCCATCATCAGAGGCACAATTAGAAAGCGGGTTACACTAATGTTCACAATCCCTATGTCTGCACTATTGTGCGTTAGTATCATGTGTTCAATCATATTCGTGCTTTCCCGCCTTCGGTTTTGTATTAATTGCGTCAGCTTTCTGGTAAAAGTTTATGCTATGCTTGTAATATTCGAGTTGAGGTCATACGGTGGAAGTATCTGTTTGAAATGTAGTGTTGACTGAAGGCAAAAACGAATTTTACCATAGAGTATCTTGCATTTATAATAAAATGCTACATCGATATAGGGAGATTATTGGAAAAAATTGCCGATACAATGTGGCTGTTATATGAATGCTTTTGTGGGCCGAATAACCTGGTTTTCCACATTAACCAGACATTCAGATTTAGGTTTTTTTTCTTTCTGTTCCTTTTCTCACACACACATTCATTTAATATGATGTTTATTTAGTAATTTCTCTCTTCTTCGTTAGGTGTATTACGATTTTTCTGGAAATTAACCCTTGTCTTTTTATTCTTTCCTTTTTCTTTCTTTTCCGTAATTTCTGTTTACTTATGACATGATATCATCTAGAGAGAAGCTTTTATTTCTTATTTATTGATGCAAAACAATAAGGAATTTTTCATTGCTGTAAAGAATAAACGCAGAAAACAAGTCTGTCGTTAATTTAAATGTTTCGTTCGGCAATTTTGTTCCGAATGTTTGACTAAAAGCTATGTGTCATCTCGTACATAGCAACTGTAGTGACAAAGATTTTTCGTGTATTAAAACAAACTAATGTAGGAATCTCTGTCTCGCCGGTTAGTTATCACATGAAGAGGAGTTCTAAGGCTACAATTATGAATGAACACCTAGTATGTGTGTACATAATACTTAATCTACAGATTGGTTACTGGTACACAAAACACAATATTTTTTTTTATATAAAACATGAATAAAATATCCGTTTTGTGGATCAGTTTTCGCTGTTTTTTATATTATGTTATATTTAAGTATTTTGTTTTTGGTAGCAGTTTATGTATATGGACATGGCTTGTGTGCTGCTTATTAAATGTCGTATTTCATTCATTGTTTATTAGCATTTTTGAAGAGAAGTGCAATAAAGATAAATTACAAGGTACAAAGTTAAATTACAAAGGCGAGGCCAGTAAGATATATACATATATATATATATAATATAAATGAAACATAAAAATAAAGAAACACTATTAACAAAGTAACAAATTAACACTAATAATAAAAGTAGATAAAGATAAAACACAGAGAAAGAGTCACACTTGAAACTGCTATATTTCGAACTACTGCGAATTCTTCAATGGCAAGAAGCTAGACAAGCTTCTTGCCATTGAAGAATTCGCAGTAGTTCGAAATATAGCAGTTTCAAGTGTGACTCTTTCTCTGTGTTTTATCTTTATCTACTTTTATTATTAGTGTTAATTTATATATATATAGCTAGTCGCTAAACTTCCAGTCAAGTAGTTGCTTGTTTCCACCCACAAGACGCCATGCAAAGGGGAAAGGGGCAGTCTAGACGTAGTCACCACAGACTATACCGGCGAAGTAAATTAATCTTTTTTTATTTTTCCCTTTCTTGTTTTACAGGTAAGTGGACTCACTGCGCATGATTGTATTCGCATTGTGTGCTCTTCCAGCCGGACTATGTACCAAGTAAGTTTATGTTAGTATGTAACGGAGAGAGGGGGACGCTTGTACATATATGTTCAAATGCATTTTGATACATCCCAAAAACAATTGGGATCAATTTCTTGGATTGGCCTTCAGGGAAACACTTCTCCATTACTGTGCTCAGCCTATCTACTCTTTTCAGTATTAAAAATGGTGAGATATTTGAAGTTTACTTTCGAGTGGTGGGGGGAAACTATTAATGCATTTTTTTTCAGAAAGGAAATGAAGCTGTGAGGACATTATTAAAGAACAGAAAAGTGAAGTGAAATTACTTTTATAGACAAATTATATAATTTTAAATTATGAATATTTTAGGTGACTTAGTAATATTATAGAATAACGAAAACTGATTTCAAAAAGCCTCCCACAAATTAGTTCATTATTCAAATTACACAACCTTAAAATTTCGTAACAAGGAAAAATATCCCCAGCATTCAAAATAATAAATGATAAAATAGTGGAATAGATTTTCAGTTATTTGGGCTGCGATATTACTTATGACTATGATGAAAACATAGAACAAAAAGCTCAAACATTTCAAGCCATCGAGTCCTGAAGAAAAATACTCGTAAAGAAACGAAATTATACATTTATAAAACCGTGGCTATTCCAATTCTTTATATGGAACAGAGTTCTCGATAACAATAAAAAAGATGATAGTAAAACACAAGCAGCAGAAATGAATTTATTATGTAAAAGGATGTACTAGAACAGAGCACATAAAAAATAAAGACATAGGATAATTCTATATATATTGAATGATGAAGTACAAGTGCATCTGATAGAACGACAGATTACCGAAGAAAATATTAAATCATATGCCGAGGAAAAATGTGTATGACATCCACGTAAAAAGATCAATATGAATACTATTGTGAGGAAGGAAAAGGAAAAACTCATTAAATCCGAAAGTGAAAAAGAAAGAGGAGGAGGAAATAATTTTCATTGCATATTGTTACTGGCCTCTTTTTGCTGAATTTAAATCCTGAAAATAAATTGTACTTAGAAATGTTCTTTACAGTGGTTGTAACACTCTTGTTGATTCTCCAGCCTAGCTGCTAAATAACTCCCTCTGTGTATGGTACCGCTATGAATGAATGAATGAATGAATGAATGAATGGAGTGCCTGCAATCAGCAATAGATAAACACTATGATGTATTTATATAAACATTCCTTGTGTAAAACACACACAAAATGAAGGAAATTCCCGAGAAGGAAAATTAAAATTTAAATAACAAATATGGCGATGAATGATGAAAATAGTGTGAACAAAACACAATTATTATACTGGTAATCTAATTTAATGGTTTATTCATATCCACTATTTTCTTTGCATTTTCCTTCAATACCGGTTTCCAATTCTGCTATTTTGCACTTTTTCCCAGCAGTAACATATCCTCCCCCCCCCCCCCAAGTTAATTCATTCATTTCTGACCACGAGACACCAAATGTCTGTGTTCCCCTTTTTCATTTGCTGACAGTGGTGTATAAAATGCTGGCTGTAGCTGTATAGAATTAAAACATATTTTCTTAAATTTTAGTAAATATAATTTTGTAACATTTTATGAAATTCTATGTTGCATGCACTTGTCCGAATTTTATTGAAAGGAGAAATTTGGAATGCGTATATCCCGACGATTTTTATAAACTCCTATAATGCATCTGTTTTGTGTAAAAGACATCTAATTTTAAAGAACATTTTGAAATGAAAAAATAGTGTCTTACATGGACCAAGGAAGTTCTGAAGGCCCTTGGGACAATGTTTAGAATTATTAATTGCACAGTTCTGAAATTTTGAATACTTATTGATGAAGCTGCTCACTTTTTTCTTTTACTAAATATATTTTCTCCAGATTGAGAGAATTATATAAAGTCATGTATAATTTACAACGCAAAGAATCTTCTTTATAATAGTTTTAAAATTATGGTAACTCAGGAAGGAAAAACGATATAGGTAAAACTGAACGGGTACAGTCAATGAAGAGTATAACAGCCGGTATGAATGGCAGCAGGGCACAGTAAAAGTCGCACTCTTCTCACAGATGCCAAACAAAAAAAATCAGCTAAGATAATGGGAATATAGAAACAACCCTAGTTTGATATACTTCCTGGAGTCTTGTATACTAACATGATTTTACCAGTCAACTTGTAGCCGTTTTAGTAATATTGTATAAAATATATTTAACAATAAGGATGCAATTTTGACATTTTAAAATGAAAATACTTGATTTTTTCTTCAAATTTATAAGAAATGTTTATGATATTAAGAGGTCAACAGTTCTGCAAATATAACTGTTGTAGCTGTTAAAGTTTAAAAGATTTAAACCCTTTCACTCTTCTAAGAGCTGTACACATAATTTTATTGGAATTCATTTCAT
This sequence comes from Metallyticus violacea, assembly GCA_030762175.1. Taxonomy (NCBI): domain Eukaryota; kingdom Metazoa; phylum Arthropoda; class Insecta; order Mantodea; family Metallyticidae; genus Metallyticus; species Metallyticus violacea. Next base: position 28,002,189 of record CM060838.1, read on the forward strand.
TAAACTTGGCATTTCATTACGTCACTATATTATGAAACAAAGAAAAAAAAAACAATACTTTATGATTATTAGTAAAAAGCACGCTTGAAAGGAGTAATTCCAAATGAAAGATTCAAATTTATATGAGACAATTTCTAGTATGGCAATAAATTTGCAAATATTACCCTAACTGAGACCTCATCTAATTCGGAGTACACAAGAAAATGGTTAGAGTTCATAAAAGTACTTGCTTGTTGGAAGTACGTAACCCTTTCCTATTTAGGTGTTCAGCAAGAAATCGTGGCCTATTGTCCATCTACTACTTTCTTCCTTGGCCTGTTGTTGAATGACTTCCTACTTTGGTTTATTTACTGAATCACAGTGTAAGTGTAATTTTTCTGTGGACAAAAGTCTTGGCGTCTCTGGTGGAACAACTTGTTTTACCTATGAGTATTTTGTAGCAAATAAAATGCTAAAACTTTAAAAGCGAGACAGTAGTAATGAAAGATTTGCATGCATAACTCACAAATGAGATAAAAGGGATATTTAAACAGACCGTAGAGCAAGGTTGACCTCGCCGAGTCAAATCCGAATTAAATACTGTGCCAGCGAATCATTGCAGTGAGTTATCAGTCGATGGCGTTATATTATGATTGCTGTGCGCCACTTTTAAAATAGGAAATGCAAGTTGCAAACCTGTAGTTTGACTTGGTGTTTTCCACCCCTTCTGTAATATTGGAAACAACTATGCATTTTTGTAAAATAGGAAGTTTTGAAGTAATTTATAGAGTTTTGAGCATTGTCAGTACCTGTCTGAAAAATTCAGTCAAGTAAAATTTAAATAGTTACTCAGATTTAGGCACTATAATGCTGAATTTGGTACATTCTTATAAGTCGCGTGAAATCAGTGTTAGACAAGCTATATTGAGCAAACTAATTAGAGAGCGAATTTCTATAATTAATTTTGTAAGTTAAATATTTTTAGTTTTTTTTTTATGTAACTATTCAGTTGTGGTTTATTTAAATTTTCCAATCAATTTTGACTCCTGCCTTGGATGAAATATGGGTTATTTAAAATTTCGTATCAATTTTGACTTCACTGGCTCCTTGTTCGTCATAATCCTGCCATGGATGACTTAGATGTACAATGTACACCTATAGCTTGGGCTACGTGTGAACCACAACACAAGGCATAACATGGTTTTTTTTTTTTTTTTTTTTTTTTTTTTGCACTGTTTATCACGAAGTGCTAACAAAGGGGCTCCAGTAGCAAATGAAAGGTATTGGCAAAGCTTTCCCTCCCCCTGGGGCATGATAATGAATGCGCTGAGTCACGCAGACTGCATTTGGCAAAATTAAAGAGCATGTAGAACAAAATGAAAGTTGTACATGTGCACATGGTTTATGTTAGAAGAGCAACGTAAAATCAGAAGCCCGGTCTGTCAATTAGCGTACTTGTCTTGCTCTGTGATGAAGTGCTGCACTCGCGAATATATTGCTGTTTTTCCTGCCCGCATGTGGTTTTACAGAAGCTTAAGTTAATTACTATCCTGGAGGTCATTACTACCGAACACAACAAATGGGATTGCCATACTTGTACTTAAGAACTGTGCACTTCAGAAAGAATTTTTTTCATAACCATTCACATATCTCACAAACCAATGTGCATGCAACAAGTGAAAAAGCCATTCACATGCACTCCTGCTCGCTTTACCCATAATTTTTGCTGTACTGCAGCCATGGGACCATGCTTTTCCGGGAGAGCTGGCTAACCACTCCAAATTATATTTTCATGAAATACGAAAACACCCCGTAACACTCCAAGAAAATTTTAACCACAATTAAATACTTTTCAGCTTAAAGTGAAACACACGAAAAGTCTGGCCGCTATTTCATCTCTACCATCCTTAGATAAAATAACTGCAAACAAAAGACTTAAACTTCACGTCACTCATTTGGCTTCTCCAGAGAGCATCGAGCAAGTACAAGCAAAGCTCAACATAAAGATATTTGGAAGCAGAGGGTTCAGCTGAAGGAGTTGAAATTGACGATCAGTTACTTCGGTTACTTCCAAGATCTTGCAACGGATGCGGTAAAGACTGGTACAACACAAGGAAGGAATTGGATTCAGTGTGCCCTTTATCTTCTGTGTCTTCACAAAACATGTACTACATTCACTAATGTATAACTTGCGGGAAAACAGTTACAAAAGAAAAGGAATACAAGTTAATACCTCGTAAATAAATGTTTTCAATAATCTGTTTGAAAAATTAGTAAGTATTGCTGGTTAAGATAGAAATGCGTTTTTGAAATTATTTCTGGGTTCAGCAATAATTATTAATACAACAATTTTATTTTTATTCTGACAAATGCTTTTAAAACATCAGTTCGTAATTAAATTGTTTGTGAAAAATTGTAATAATTATCTTTCGTTAAATAAATCACCAACTGTACTTTTCAACTTTAAAAATGTTCCAGTGTCTTATGACAATTTCCTCCATACCCAAAGGGAAAGATGCCCAGTGTATAGTTTTTTGAAGTGCATCTACCCTGAATGAATTTTTCATCATCATTATTTTGTGTTATTATAAAAGTTCTCCTTTAAGAATCGGATTTCATTTCTTTTAAACATTTTATATTAAATATACCATTGCATTAAAAAACGAAGTTTATCTATTTTACCCAGATTTATCCAATAAATATTACTCTAAATGGCTATGTACTTTCTGGTTTTCGTTAAATTACACGTGAGAATCATTCCCCATGGGAAAAAAATTATATAACAGAACACGAAAATTAAAAATAGTTCGGAGGGAAAAACGCAGCCATATGAACGAATGCGCCAGTAAAAAAAAAAAAAATAAGAAGAAGAAGAAGAAGAAGAGGAGGAGGAGAAGAAAATATGTGGAACAAAAGGAAATAACAGAAAACACATTAGCAAAGTGCTATAAGAGAAGTAAAAACAATAGAATAAAAAGAATCAGAGTATAAGAGCTACAAGAAGAAAAACACCACAACAAACACAAAGGAAAAAGAAATACCAAAAACGAAGACGAAAAGGTGAAAGACAAAGTAGCACCGGAGAAGATTGGAAACACTGGTCATGTGATCAATATGAAGGAGAAAAACTGTAGAGGGGAGAAAGAAAAGAAAGTAAAAGATAGAAAAACACTTAAATGAAATAAAACCTAAAAATAGAAAAGTAATTGCCACTATCTATGGATAAAATGGGCAGGTTTTCTGCTATCAATATTATATAAGTCGGTCCTGGTGGTGTACTGGTTACCGTACTTGCATCTTAAACCCAAGATCGGGGGTTCGAACCCAGTCAGGACTGATGGATTTTTTCGGGCGTAAAAATCCTAAGTATGGCTTCCTTCGGAAGGAAAGTAAAGCCGTGGGTCCCGTGTCGTACATTTACGGCACGAAAAAGAAGTCTGAAAGAGAGGCCTCTGAGCAAAATTTGTCGGCCGTTTCACGCCCTGAGTTGAATGGGACGCTGATGACCTGAGATGTTAAAGAGCGTCCGTAAATAAATCAATCAAAAAAATTGTATAATGGACCTGCAGTCAGACGTAATATTGTAGACTTTATTTCAGCGTTACCCAGAAACTTTGTTATCGTGAGTCTTCAGAATGTGGCTCGGAATTTAGTTTCTGAAATACTGGTAGAGATTTTGTGGAATCCTAAGGCACAGTGACTTGCTTTTTTATTAATTAAAAGGTCAATTTAACACATTTTATGGTGAGATTAATGAAAGCGATTAATGCTACTGGTAACCAGCCTTATACAAGAATCTACAAGATTAATACTTCTGGATATTAAACTTTTCTACCGAAGTAACGTCGATATTTGAATAGGATACGTATGTAACATTCCCTATTAAAGAAGGCACAGTTTTAACCTGGTGCCGAGGTTGACCTACACAACCCTCTATAACAGGGAAGGTATTATTCACAAATGTTAGATTTGCATCATAGGTGTCAACTGCTGCAACCGTTTCCACTGTGGTGAAGCGGGTTAGAAAGATGTTCTGGTTGACAGAGTGAGGCAATGTCTCTGTGTGAGGGTCGGGGTTGATGACTTGATGGCGTCACGGATTCTTGTGGCGACAGACCCACATACAAGACGAATGTCTTTCGTGGAGAGGATGATGTGCAGCAGATATCTGGAATCCGTCTCTTATGACGAAATACTGAAAATATATTTTTTATTCTCTTTTACAGGTAAAGCGAAAACATTCTATTGGCTCCGAAAGTGTACATTTTCTTTTTTTCTATAATTTAACTTTATTTCCCCATTTTGTATTTTAAACACGTTTATTGGCATATTGGACAAGGTGATATTTGGGTATGCACTCCTAATACTGTCTGTAATGTCTAGATAGAGAAATAGAGAGAAACGGGTGCAGAAATCTGCTGTGCTTAATGCCTTGCTAAGTTAAATGGTATAACTTTATATTATTTTTCATCAATAAACTGTGACCAGTAGTAATACCAATTCCAATTGATGCTACTGTTCTATTCTGCGTTTTTTTTTTTAAGAAAAGAGATTTCGGGAGTTTCCTTAGTGAGCGATCAGCACACTACACGTCAGGGGCTACAGTAATGAAGTTCTTTTGTTGCTCACCTTCCTTCTATAGGGTTAATTCGTGGATCCATTTCATTGTTACACACCCAGTACTAAATGTCCACGTGTGTGGCACAAACATGCAACAGAATTCGTCACGGCATATCGTGATCAACGGTTGGCTTTCTTTGGGAGATATCTGGCCCACCAGAACTCTATAAGCTGCATCGTAATTCATGCTCGACCAACTAGCTCATTTATCAATACCGGGTTAACGATATTATCAAACTATTACTTTTGGAAGGAATATTGGATTAACTCGTATTGTATGCATAGTTTATGGAATGATCATAAAGCGAATTTTCAACAGAAAGCTAATTGCTTGTAGCTGGGCAGAAGTAAAGTGGGTATAATTAGACCTTAAATGGCAGGTGCCGTTGCTTCTAGCTCATGTAGCCATGAGCCATTGCTCAAATGCTATCATGAAGGTAAGTGTAGTTCATGAAAGTTGTAGTTGTCAGCCAAAAATAAGAAGTATATGATGGAACAGACAAGAAATATTCCAGCTATAAACATTATTTCTGCTTCTTTTTAAACAGCTGTTCCACTTGTGGCTCTATTTTCTTGAATTTACAGCATACAGTACCGGAGTTTTCTGGAAAATATCATCTACGTATAAACAATTTTTGAGCAATTTCCGGAAGAAACTTGAAAGAGTTGCTACAGCTAGAGATGGATATCCATTTTATTTTTAAGCATTTGCGTACAACTAGCTTAAATTTCAAAAAAATATGAAAAGAAAATTAATTCAAATGTGTACAGCGTGTCCCTAAACTCATCTGCGTTGAAAAGCATCTCAAATATGTTAGCGGCTTTTTAGACCCGAAATTTTTGGACGGACTATCGGTTATGGCACACTATTGAATCTATACGATAGAGCTACCTACGATTTGCACCTTGGCTGGAAGTCTAGGCTTTAAGAAGACCTCAGTTCACGAAGCTCTGAGGAAAACTCTGCGTGTTACAGGTTGCAGACTGCAGTGTTGCAAGCAATCCGTCCTAACAGGTAAGGCGGATTTGATTTTGCTATACGGATGCTTATGAGAGAATGAAGATTGTGTTCGGTGAGTGGTTGTGTTCCAGGTGTCTGGTCATATTCACCGAAATAACGTCATGATATGTGTGATAAGATACATTTTCCCTTACGGAAGTGACAAATGATATGCTGGGATTGTGTACTGGAGATCATGGGGTCATAGGATTACACCACAACTATATTGTTCGTCAGTTTTTATACTCTGTACACCATATTTCCTCAGCAGTGGATGGATGTGTAAGCCATAGTATTATTTATATACGTCACAAGACTTATTCCCAATGAAATATTTTTGTATTCAAACAAAATTCTAGTTTAAAACTTTAATTTCATAGCAGTCCAACCTTAATTGTTCATACCAATCCACCAGGATCACATATCTTAAGCTCCTTGGACTTTTGCCTCTGAACCTACTCGAAACAAAATATGTAGAGTGTTTGTGTCAACGATATCAAGAGAAAATCAGAGGGGTTTTCAGCTCATGCTCTTAAGTATATGTGGCAAGAACTGAAGTATCGTTAAATGTGTATAGAGTACAATGGAAAGCCACACCGAATTGCACTAAACTTATAGAATAATTTGTCAGACAATCTCCTATTTAGCATATATTTGAAATGTATAACATGTATGGTTGATGATCCTATATTGGAAAGTTTGAAACTTTTTTTGTTTCCTCCACAGAATAAAGACTGTAAGAATATCCAGAGCTCCCAAATTTTCATACTTTTTGCAACCTCATATAATTCCAAAAAGTTTTTTTTTTCTGAATTACTGCAGAAAATCTCCTTAAACATAAAAATAATTTTGTGTGTGAATGTGTGTATCGAATACAACACCCAGTTTTATTTGAAGAGCTAATTTCTAAAAATTCAGTATATTTTATCCCTTTGTCGTTTCCTTTTCACTTTATAACTGCTGAAGCGTTTATCCTGCATTATGTGCAATGTTATGTTTATGTTCCTATAGCTAAAAAATAGGAATAAAGCTTGTGAAATGAATGAATAGTGTTTAACACCCGATTTTACTACAGAGGTACCACAGGCGATGGACACTAGTGATACATAAGGTGAAAATGATATGTTGAGAAAGGATTTATTTTTAAGGAAGGAAACGTTCCAGGACTGAGTTTAGCGTACCTCCCCGACATTTGCCATTTATGAGGGCTGAGGAAAACCTGGATAAAGCCTTAGTCAGGGGCGACTGTCCTGGTGCGATTCGAACCCCAAATCTCCCGCTCACGAGTCCGCGCCATAACGACCTCGGCCACCCGTGGCGGTATGACAAATGAAAGTATTTTAAATATTAATACGAAAAGATTTGGTGTTTATGAACTTCTCAAGTTAATTTAACTGAAATGAGTGAGTCATAAACTGTTCAAAAATTGGGTTATGGGTGATGCACGCGCCGGGTTAAGATCGTGAGCAGCATCAGTTTTATTGCAGCAGTAAAGACAATTAGATAGTTTTCGAAAGTAAGCTTTGGTTTTATTTATCCATGTGCTAATGGGGATGACTGCAGTTAACGAAGCATGAACGTCGCATCCATTGTGGCCGTATCTCGTAATTGGAACGGATAGAGAATGATGGCGAAAGTATTTGGAGTCTGTTGTGCCTCTGTTGAGAGGAAGTTATCGTACGGCGTTCATCCGGAATTGAGCAACTATTGAAACTGTTGAAGTTGTAAATTACTTCAAGTTCCGGCGCGCTTGCGTAACAGTATTTACATAATTTATATTCAAATTATGATATAAGTTCAAAGAATTGGAAGGAAAAACTAGCAAAGTTCACAGATTCGTTGTAGTTCGTATTCACAAGGGCGAACTCCCCATCTCTTATCACCCACCCCCTGTCGGTCCGGGTGATATGGTGGTAACCATACTTGCCTCCTAAACTCCAAGATCGCAGGTTCAATCCCGGCCATGATCGATGGTTTTTTTTTTCGGGCGTAAAAATCCTAAGTAAAGCTGTAGGTCCTATGTCGTAGATTTACGGCATGTAAAAGAACCTCAAGCCTGAAAGAAGCGGCCTCTGAGCAAAATTTATCGGCCGTTTTACGCCCTGAATTGAATGGGACGCTGATGACCTGAGATATTAAAGAGCGTCCGTAAATAAATAAAAAAACAACAAAAATTACCCAACCCATAAATGGATCTGTTGCAAAGATCATGTTTATTGTATAAGAGATTAAGAAATCAAAGTATTCCTTCTTGGATCTTAGGGATTTTTTTTTTATTTGTTTACGGACGCTCTTTAATATCTCAGGTCATCAGCGTTCCATTCAATTCAAGGCGTGAAATGGCCGACAAATTTTGCTCAGAGGCCTCTTCTTTCAGGCTTGAGGTTCTTTTTCGTGTTGTGAATGTACGACACGGTACCCACGGCTTTACTTCCCTTCCGAAGAAAGCCATACTTATGAGTTTTACGTCCGAAAAAAGCCATAGATCCTGGCCGGGTTTGAACCCGCGATCTTGGGTTTAGAAGGCAAGTATGGTTACCACTACACCATCAGGACCGACTAGATCTTGTATAGGTAAGAGGTAAGTTAAATAATTACACGAATATTGTCCCGGTCACAGCTTATATTTAAGTGACATACTTGGAATACACGCCGGGTGTTTTATCTCATGGTAACTTTCCTAGTAGCTGTACCCGTAAATTTAATTTTCTGGGTCCTTCACGAAATGCTATTCTCAGTAGTGGGAATGCAGGAAGTATTACAGAGCTTATAATGGAAGAAGCATTACTGTATATTCGAAACGGTCGACCTTTGCTGATCAGTGATCATATAATGCATCACGAACTTGATCCTTCAACGTTAGGTTGCGTATATTGACATTGCAGTCGGTTGTTCCTTTGTGAACCATTGTCAAACACGACGTCACGACCAGTGGGTAATCCAGTATCGGTAATTGGGAGGAAAATACTTGTTATTAAAGCTTGGATTGATGCAGCTTCGTTGTGAGAACCAAGAGGTTTGTACCAGCTTGGAGTTCATTAGGATGTGTGTTTCGTATAAGCAGAAAGACGTAAAGCAGCTTGTATAGAATGTGCTAGGGCAGGGGTTCTCTTAAATGTCCGCGAACGGGGTATAACGAAGCACTAGAGTACTATTAACATGTATTCTTGGATGTGTAAGAACAAACGATGAATGATACAAATATGCGATGAAGTATAGTAAATAAGAATGCATTTGAAAGCGACCATTTTTACCGAAGAAAGCTTTCAAATAGGTAATGAGTAAATTGTGGACCAGGTAGAACACTGTCACATTTTCCCAGGCATGCATCTTTCGGCAACGAATTGCGGTTGGAGGCAGAGTATATGCAGTAGGGGGCCTTTGATGTTGTTGCTTCTCAATGAATCCATCGCCGCAGTTAACATAGTTGTTTAACGAACAACTGTTAAACGCAGAAGTTGCAGACTCATTAATTAACGCCAACTATAATGAAAATGTACTTATTCTTTTCAAAATAGACATGAAATTCCAGTATTCGTCTCAGAAATAAAAAGGTAATTCTGTAAAATATTGCAATAATGATGGTGGGTTAATCGTATTTTTCCCCCTTCGGTTTTGATTGTTTATTGGTAGTTTATGAATGATGGTCTAGCATTTTTGTGCATTGCTAGGTTCATCGACAAGTTTCTCCGCACTCGGGCGATGTGCACAGCACAGGAGATAATTGGTGCTCCTACATTTCTGACATTTCTTCCTTCGTAACCGTTTTTAATATGTAATGCGTCCCCCGTAGCTAAGATTTGCACTTTGAAGTGTGTGCTTGCCTTGGTGTTAAGTGAATACAATAACTATACGCTCGGCACTCATCCAGTGTTGCCACTCGAATTCGCTTCCCTAATGAAATCTTGGCTATGCAATCACTACATTTAGCTCAGAAAGTGTAACAATGTTTCTAATATAAAAATTTGGGTTAAGGAACTGGCGAGCATAGCTTATTGTTAAAATTACTTGAAAACCTCTGTTGTGTATTCCGCGCTTTACAGTAGTTTTACCATATAAACATTACTGGATAATCAAGTGGGTAAAGGAGAGAAGAATATCATAAAGAGAGATGACTTGTGTTATGGAAAGTTATTATATAAAATAAACCTTAACCAAGAATAAGTTTCACTGCAACAATGCCACCTCAATTAGTTCATTTTTCTGTATTTATTTTCTTGCCAGCTTTTTACCACATAAGAACAGTCTAACATAACCTGAAGTAATAACGAAGAAAGGATCACGCAAATTATTTTAGTATCAATATTAATTATTCGGTGAAACACTTTTCCGCGTTTTCAGTGTTTTTTATTGGTGAAAAAGAAGGAAATTGGAAGTCACGGGTCAGAATTATTAAGAGGAATTCTTTTCAGCATTAAAATTTATATTATGTCGTAACCTGAGCAACCAGAGAATTATTGCAGGCTTTAATGCACAAGAGTGAATAGTGCCAATGTACTCGCCAAACAGCCACCAACCCGTTGACTTAAACTTCAGCTTCAAGTAAAAATTTAGGAATGCTTACATTCGACGTAGATTTTCATTAGGGTTTCGATGCACACGCATGTAGCTGTTTAATTCATTAAAAAAGTAGCAATAAATATTTCCGCTTTGTATTCAATTATGCCATCCCTTTATTTATGCCGATCTGAATAAAAATACTGGTATTACAATTATTTTCGTCACATGCCCACTGAGAATTCGATCCTGCGAAATCTCTACTGTATGTACTGTGGGGTTGGGGAAGAGCCCCCAATTTTCCGGACTATCAAAGAAGGCCATGGAAATACCGATGCCTTCAGTAACAACTTGTTTATGCGCGAGGTTCCTGCAACTCCTTTAGCTAATAGTAGTATAGAAACCTTTGGGAAAACGTAGAATCAGATATATTGAATCCGATACATACGGCTTTAAATGAAATGCTGTATTATCTCTCTCATTCAGCATTTATAATAGTGTGCAATAGTATATTGTTTGTTAGTATTAATACTAATGTTTTTTATATATATATATATATACTATTAATGGAGTAATAAAAACTTCTAAAAAGCATAAAAACTCATAAAAAACACTCAGAGTGCAATATAAAAAGGTTCACATAAACTTTCACACTAAAAACCGTAAAATTGAACACTAAAATCACACTATATTTCGAGCTTGGCTCTTGGTCACGTGACCAGTTCATTTTCATCACGTGACCAAGAGCCAAGCTCGAAATATAGTGTGATTTTAGTATTCAATTTTACGGTTTTTAGTGTGAAAGTTTATGTGAACCTTTTTATATTGCACTCTGAGTGTTTTTATGAGTTTATATATATATATATATATATATATATATATATATATATATATATATATTATTGTTATGATTATTACTTCTGTGTGAAGATACACTAGAAATAATAGGAAAATGTTGAAAAAAATATGAATTTATTTGTTGGTACATCTTCGAATTATAGCTAACTTTAAAAATTATAGGGTGCAAAATTATAATTATAGAACTCTTTAAACGGGATCTGCAATCAAGTAAAGTTTCAGAACTGCTATGCTAGGGGGTTGTGTTTTTTGTTTAATCTTTTGTATTTCATTATTAAGGAGAAACGTATAGTAAAAACAAATACGTGTTTTATATTTAGTATTTTATAGACAATATCTTCTTGAACATATTAGCAAATTGCCATGTGTTTTTTAAACTCTTTTGGGAAGAGGTCGTGATGTGGTTAATTTTATTATAGAATAAGCATTGGTTTTTGCCATTATGACAGCATTAACCACGTAGTTAATGCGTACGAATTTTGTTTTGTGCCGAATATGCTTTGGTATTTGAAATATGTTTATTGTGTATGCGCGTCCCTCGTTTTAAATTATATGAAAGTAAACTTTTACTGAATAGATACCGTTTCGCCTTACGGACAATGCGTCATAATCCCATTCTCCAAATCAAAGAATTTAAATAAAAACATGTTTATACCTTACTATTTGTGAAATCTCTTGAACTGAGAAATTAAGAAAATACAAATTCCAAGATGTTAAATGTTGCAAATCATTTCTGAAATAAGGGAGAAAAATATTACAGTTTAGTCGTTAAGGTTTTAATTTTCAGACTAACATGTACTTAATGTTAAGTTATTTACACGCATCATACACTTCCGAAATGGATGGACTAAGGTTTCTTGTGGTCCCCGAACATCGCCCTGTTCCTCGCATGGTTGAAGTCTATCGGTTTCCCACCATAATTAAAGACATTAAAGAACGGTAGGAATAAATCTCGAATTACAAGACATCCGGTGTTGTAACCAGACCTACTTTCACCGTTTGGGAGAAGTTCAGAGAGCCTAAAGGCAGGACATTCAGAAGCCCCGTGTTTACCCACTGCCCTGGTTCATTGAGACTTTATCGCAAATACCACGGTAAGCGGTGCCAGGGTCATACAACGAGGTCGTGAATTAAAGTAAAGGATGTAGAGGCACCAGACCCCCATAACACACGATATCTATGCCGGAAGATCAGGGACATTCCTCTTTTGGAAAAAGCAATTACCTCACTCTGGAACGAAATTCCTATCCAGTAAAAGTGCTAGTGCAGTTTTTGATGGCTATTCATTTAACATGTACGTATTTCATTAAATATTTCTCTATTTTTAATATGAGGTTTCGTCGTACATTTCCCAAAGTATAAACGAGCAGTTTGGATAGATTTGATAGGACAGAATGCAGCGATGCTGTCAAAAGAGTAGAGATCCAGACTATCTTTCCTTTCAGTATCTGGATTATATTTGTAAGTTACACATTTTTACAATTTTATTGTACATTTAAGCCAGATACTAGTATTCTTCAGAAAATTTAATTTATAAATGTTATATCAATTCATGTCATCATGTTACAATTGCTCCATTAGTTTGGAATCTCATCTTTACAATAGCCATGGGTGTTCCTCTGCACGTTTTCTTTAATTCGGGTAAGCGAGTACATAGAGCATGCTAACCTATCTTTTTTTTAATGCCGTGAAAATATATATGAACTCCTTCAAAACTCACTCCAACCTTTAAATCGTCATAAGCGTTTAAATCATTAAAATAGACCGGAAAGAAAAAAGCACCACTGTGTTGTGTAAACAGTGATGCTTGGTTTCTACAAAACATTGGGAATATGCCCACCGTTTTCTTGTTCTACATACATTCTTTCTGTTGCTAAACACAACTTTCGCTTGTTACTTTCTTTGAGTACAAACACTGTCACTATATAAGCTCGCACTGCAAGAGAATGGGAAAGATTTTCCGTTAACAACCAGGAGAAAAATATGATTTTGCTTTATTAACAATAATCTAATCAAAAGATAACCAGAATTCCTTATTAAATTCCCGTTATTTTGAATAGAACATGCATCATCTTAAATTATAAGTTCTGATCCTTGAGAAAGACGCATATTACTTGCACAATAACAATATAGAAAATGTTTCCTAACATTTAATGGTTGAACCATGTTTTGTGACATATAATTTCAGTAGAAATGCCAATTAATACGTTAATGTTTAATCAAAATGGTAACTATGGAATGAAAAAAGAAACAAACAAAAAACCAAACGCCATTTTTTGCCCAATAGCCCTATTTCAGTTATTGTAATATTAATGAGACTTTAAAGTTTGAAGTAACTCTGAAAGACTCCATATTTCGAATCAAAAAAGAAAGCAAGAGACAATGTTAAAAGTTAAGTTTAAGAAAAGAAATTACAATCGGTAACAGAAATATTTAACATTATAAGTTGTAAGTATTTAGGCAGTGATACAAGTGAGACGAAACTAATGGCCAAAAGGGAGGGGGAATAAAGGATAAACGCACTTCCAGTTTTATTATAGACAGGATAGTCACATGTAAAAGGATGCCAAACCGAAGAATTGCATTTGAGAGATGCTTTGTAAACAGCATGGAATATACAAATGATGACCAAAAAATATGGTTCCAGCACAAATACCAAATTATAAAAGAAAACAACATGCACTCAAAGGCCCCCAAAGATATGGAAAGAATTCGGCATGAAAGATATAACCTAAAGAACTTTTTTTAGTTGTAACACGGTTTAAATTTGTACATTTGAAGTAGCCGTTTCAACTGCCTTGATCGCAGTGCGAATTCGCTAGTGTACTTGTTGAGGAAAAACAAAAACAAAAACAAAACAAAAACGAGGTGAATGCGGAATACGAGACAAACGGTGGAGTCGAAAGCATGGGCAATGTTATAAACAGTGTTTGGTTCCATTTACGGAAATAAGAGTTATAAAATTTGTCATCAATAGAAGAACCCTGTATTTTGACACCAAGAAGCTAGAAGCAATCCGCAACAGTGTAACTGTGCATGGAGTATTGCTTGGTAGCAACCCAACCCATCCCACTTCACAGCACTCTTGCAGGAAATAATTCGAACCGTTTTGATTCACCTGTTCTCTGTTCAAAGCGAACGCTCTGGGATTGACAAACACTTAACGTGTATCCAAAGTGACCAGACGTAAGGCTCCAGCAATTAGCGTAAAACAATTATAATGTGTAAGAAATTATATATAATCTTTTTTCGGTTGTTTAAAGCGCCAAACCACAAAAGTACTTGCTTCCATTAACTGATCTTAGGTAGAATATGTCGCAGTATGACGTAAAAATTATTTGCGAGTTCGCTATCGATAATACTTAATAGTTAATCATGATTTGTAGTTATTTATGATATCATTCGAACCCTGCTGTTCCACAATTTCTAGTTGCTATCGTTCCAAATGATAAACATTGTAAATCAGTCAAAAACAATTAAAATAAGTGCAGTGATATAAAGATGCAATTTTGCAGTCTTATTTCTTACATATAGTTTATTCTGTATGTACATCGGGTGTAACAATAAGGTGCGGCCAAACTGAGCACACATTTCTCACAAGTAAAAGAAGAAAATATGTTATATGGACGTGCGTTCGAAAGCGCTTTATTTCCATATTAGAAGAATTCATTTTCTACAACTCTTCATAATGCATTAATTATGGGAAACACTTAGGAAAGAACGTGCCTTATACGAAATGTTCAAAATGCCCTCCGCTAACATTGATACCCGCCGTCGCATTGAATCCCGGATACGCTGATTTGCGTACTATTTCCCACCTTCCACAATACGAGCACGAAGACTATATCTTTCACAGGGGTTCCATACACAAGAGCTTTCAAATGCCCCCATAAATAAAAATTTAATGGTTTTAGATCCGGTCGCATGGCAAAGGGAGCACAAAACACTGGCGGTGGATGTAAACATAACCAAGGAGCTTTTTGGACATTTCATGCATGGAAGAGTTTCATGTGGTATGCTGTACGTTCTGTTTCTGTGTTTTTCCAATGATTAATGTACTATGAAGAGTTGTAAAAACTGGAATTAAAGCATTTCCGGACCATGTCCACATGTTTTCTTCTACTGTGAGAAATGTGTCCCGAAAGTTGGTCGTGCCTTATTGTTATAACCGGTGTAACTGTAATAAAGCAAAATTGTTAAGTTTTTTTGGTTAACTTTTTTAGACTTTCCTTTCAGAGATTTCCCTGTTATTAAAGTCACTACTCCCGACTCTGCAGATTTTGTAGCTTTGCTAGTTTCTGTTTATGTCTTGGGCAACTTTTTCCTAGAGAGATTCATTTTGATCACTTCTTCTTGCGTGACCTCTGAACTGCGTTACTTTCTTATCGTTGAACATTTTATGAGGATGGAAGTGCACGGGACATTCCAACTTTAACAGTTTTGCACTTTCCCTTTTTAATGCCGTCCTTATTGTGCTCCATTTGCTAATATCGCATCCAGATTGCGCAGTTGCAGGAAGTAATGGCACGTGTTGTTTCAAATCGTGATTTCTGCAACCGTTGCTCCCGGTTTATAATGCCGTGTTACGCTTTTTGACTTTCATTCTTTAACAGCGTTTCGCCTCTGCACCACGCCCTTCAACCATTATGTTCATTTAGTAAGATAATTGATTGAATCTTTGGTGGCCTTTATCGTCACGATATCAAATAAGGGTGAGGCAGGTCACAAGGGACAAAAAATTAGATAAACTTTACTTTCTCCACTTTAAATATCCGCAGAGTAACAAGGCAATCCCTTCCGCGTGCGTGTTTATAGCCTATTTCTGAAATTGAAAGAGAGCATCGAGTTGTAACACGTATTAGAACGGTAGATATGAAAACTGTTAGCTGAAACCCTTTAAAAAAAACACCAGCTAAGGCTTCAAATTGGGGGAAAAAATGAGTGGAAACTGTTCACATAGAAGTCGTGGAGCTGGAAAAAGAGACGGACGTACTAGAAAAATTAGCATTGTTAATCATTGAGATATTGCAGCTAATTATCAGGGACATTATCAGTTTACACAAATACATGACTACGCTTAAACAAGAATTTTAAATTCTGAAGTAACTAACTGTAGAAGGTTTTACTTTGCAGTTTCGTGTTTGTTCCTCTTCAAAACTGCAAAAAGCAATGAAAATGTATAAATAATTTGAATTGGAAAGGGAAATTGTGATACGCATTTCAGTAAGAAAAGAGTGAAAGACTAAATCACAGATTTGTGAAGAAATGTTTCAAATCTTCAATATTCATAAACATTTTCGCGCGTGATATTGTCTTGAAGTCGAATCTAACATATGAGGACTGTTCAATAAGGAATACTCGTAATATTTTGACAATTTACCTTTATTCGCCCTCATAAGTTTGCTAATCTTTCTCAAAGTAGTTCCCACTGGATGCAATGCAGATGTCACTCTTCAAAGATGCTGGAAACCATTTTTAACAGGTTCTTCATAATGGCCCCCAGCTTTCATCACTGCTTGTGATAATGGAAAATGTCCCCCCGCGAAGGTGTTTCTTCAATATGAGGGAAAGGAAAAAGTCGCTGCACATTGATTTTTGTGAGATATTCAGTAATATTTGCGATATTTGGCAGTGCAGCATTCATTTCGTTCATTATCGAAAAATGAGATGACCATAACTTTCTCAACACTAGCAACAACTTTTGTCTTTTGGTGCTGGAGATTTTCCACACAGAGGTTTGCTGTTTGTTCTCAGGATCGAAATAAAGTAACCAAGTTTCATCATCTTTGAAAGAAAGTTCGCATCGTCCCGTACCGTCATCTCCAACTGTACCGCCACGGGTGGCCGAGGTTGTTAAGGCACGGACTCGTGAGCGGGAGGTCTGCGGTTCGAATCCCGCCAGGACCGTCCTCCCTGACTGGGTTTTTTTCCAGGTTTTCCTCAGTCTTCATAACTGGCAAATGCCGGGGAGGTACCTAAAACGTAGGCCTGGAACGTTTCCTTCCTTAAAAAGTCCTTTCCCAATTTATCATTTCATCTCATGTATCATCAGTGTCCACCGCCTGTGGTGCCTCAGTAGTGAAAACGGGCGTTAAACACTACTCAAAAAAAAAAAAAAAAAAATCTCCAACTGCATGCAAACCTGCACGCCAACGTTCTTTTGTTCGAGAACCCACCGTGCATAAACACTTCTCATGTGCAACTTCTCACGTTACATGGCACCCATAAATTTTTTCAGAGTTCTTTAGTGTTGTTAACGTTAATCTGTGATACTCTCTCGCAATAGCAGCAGCGGTGTTAAATATTGCCTTCCATTAGAGCACAAATTAGCTGTGGGTCCATCTTCTTTGAAACTAATTCCTTCCCTCTTTAAACATAACATCTTGAGCTATGCCATAGGGAAGAACAAACTCCGTAGGCTTCAATCGAAAACTTTTTAAGATGACTGTAGTATTTCAGAACAGCACATTGTTCGTCGCGTATTACCTCCATTTTCCAGCAAGCGGAACTGAACATGTCTTAACTTGCACATCTCTCGCAGGCGGGAGTCGAAAGTGATAGCAATGAAACTGTACCACATGTACATGTACTTAATGTACGCATTAAGCTAACAAAATATTGTAAAGTTTAACTTTTGCACGAGAAATCACGACTAATAAAATTATGGCAATTGCTTATTTAACAGTTTCCGTAAATAAGAGTCGAGATATTGTTAAGATGCTGCATTCCGCTACTGTAAGCGGATCAGAAGATTGCAGATCACCCAGCCATTACTGACATATTATGAGTAAAATTGTGGGTTTTACTGTAGTTTTCACCATACAATACCGGCACAGGTAACCGAGGTCGTTAAGGCGCTGACTCGTAAGCGGGAGCTCTGGGGTTCGATTTTAAGTCTCAGGTTGCCCTTGAATTGCCTTGGCGGAGTACTGCTATAGAGGAAAGTCTGAGAAACTTTGGTCATTTGTGAGGGCAAAGGGGTAATTTTGAGAACTGGTTGATGGCATACGTGAGAAAATAACACATCAACAAAAGATGAAAAATATTAAAATAGGTTCTAGTTAACTACAACAGAATTTATAAAAAAAATGTATTTTATACATAGTTAAACTCCTCATTCACATAGATATTTTCTTGAGTTCTTTGGTTTCTTAAACTTCCCTTAGTAAATTAGTAAGTGGCTAATGCAGGTTATTCACACTAAATAAAATCATTATTATGGCGCAAACTTCATATCTGTGCGCTCTTACTAAGAGAGGAAAGGGATTCAGTTACTCAGAAAATGAAATCCAAACAATATAGAGCATTTAAAACAGTTATCCGATTATGTGTACTTGATTCCAGCTAAAGATTACGTCATCTGAATTATCAGGGATTGCAGTCTTAAAACAAGTAGCCTGTAAATAGAGTACATTGACTTAGGAATAAAAAGCTTGGATGTTAATGAAAACACCGCATTATAGTTATGCGAATGGAAGAGGCGTGCAGCTTGCTTAGCATAGTGGAAAAGTTCAGTCTTTTAAGGAAATGTGGTTTATCTTCCCGAGAGTGCAAAACTTCAACATCTGAGCGCATTCAGCGGATGAGAGAAGAGTGGTGAAGGAAGTTTCCAATTGATTACAGAGGCTAAAGTTGTGTGTAATAAACAGAAACTGTAGAAAAAAGAATTTGAAAGTGAACCTACAGCTTGATGATGTCGATAATGGAAAACAGAACTACTGTTGCGAGGGTGTGGTCCTCATCGGAGAAATTGCGAAAATTGTACAATGAAAACCGGTCCACAGCATAACCGTCAGGAGAGCAATGTTCCGGTTACTGTGTTTGCAGCTAAGATTCTGTGTATTTATTAAAAATTCTAATTTTTTAGTTTGTATTTCAGCTTATTAAAATCTAATTAGCTACTCACTTATGCGCATGTACTAAATCAGTGATATCCAGAACGAAGAGGAAGCAGCCAAAACTGAAACAAATAATAGTAGCAGGTGCAGGTGCTATCCGGCCAGAGAACGTGTACTGTAGAGCTATACTCAGATTAGGTTCGCTTGCTTTCTATTGTAAGGCTCATGTAATCAGTAACTGAATGATAGATTCGTGTGCAAATTGCATCATTTGGAAACTCAAAGGTGTGATGCCCAGAATAGATCATATGCATTGCTATATATAAGGTTTGTATTTTTCTGGTTAATTGTATGTTTGAATATTAACGAGCGAATGGAAAAGAAATTATACAGAGCTTTTGCGCGTGAACTTGACCGCTGGTGGCGCTGCACTCGGACGACTGAAACACATGTTGTCTCACTCCTGACTTGCTTCTCCCGTGCTCATCTGTGAGAGTTTGTACCTGGCATTGTGCTTCTATGTGTTCTAATTTATGTTATTAGTACTTTCATTATATCACTACAAATGTACATTACAAGAAAGAATTTTTGTGTACAATATGTATACACACTGTGTGTGTGTGGTGTGTGTGTGTGGGGGGGGGGGTTACAAATTCGCGCAGGGTGATTAAAAGGCGATTTTTAATAAAATTACCCGTGAACCTTCTTCAGAGAAGCTTAAAAACATAACTAAACAAATGGAATCTATTCTCGATAAGAAGCCACGGATAGAGTGGTGTGGCAAAACCAGACGAAATTGGAGAAACATTAGAAAGTAATCCTCAAAAATCACTTAAAGCTATTTAATAGTGAATTAGAATTACTTTCGTCCAGCATTTGCAGCCATATGATGATGAGGCACCAGTTATATCTCTGTGATTGGTTTTGTGGACTGTTAAGATTGATTCTTCACCGACAAGTATGGTTTCGTTTAAGGAACATGTTGCGTTGCAGAACAACAGGTTTTGGAACTCAGAGAAACCCGAGTTTATACATGAAATTTTCTTGTATGACAACAAAATTGGTATGTAGTGAGTGTCTGTGACGAGATACGTACAGTATTAATTATAACCTTGTAACAATATAACTAAAAAAAAAACAGTCTTAGATACCGTAATACTACCCAGATTTCTTCGGGGGTCGGCTCATTCGCAAACCGCTGTTTGTTGCTAGCTACCGGCCAAGCTCACATGCAAGGGTTCTGTAGTATGGCAAGATCAAATGATAAAAGTTTTTTTTTTTTTTTTTTTTTTTTTTTTAAATTTCGAAAGACGTGTGAATCCTTTGTAAACACGAAACAGCTTTTGTGAATTCTTCAGTGCTCTATTTACGTGCCATATGATAAATAAACTCATTTTTGTTTTCTTCTCTGGAAACGTTCTGTAACTTGTTGCCTCTAATCCAGGAAAACGCATTGGTATGTACTGTAGGAGGTTAACGTAACTGCTGTTGTTTGCAAATTTACACCCTTTGACAAAGAAAACAATTACCGAGTCATCACCATATTCTACGTGTCAATCGGAGAGTTTCGGGGACGCTCGTAAACGCTGTATTCACAACGCGCATGCAGCGACTGATACACTGAAGTGGACGCTTTGTCTGTAAACGTAATGTCACAATCATAAGCATCTGAAAAGAGAACATTAAGGTAGAATAGCGATGACCGAGGGGTTTAGAAGGCGTTGCTCTTCTGCGTAAGCCCTTGGATTCAAATGCCAAGCAACATTTTTTTTGTTTTATTTTTTATTATTGGTGTTATGTAGAACATCATGTTTCCTTAATACCATATATTTTAACGCATCGTATGAGTTTTGTGACATTACGTATGCATACACAAAAAAGTTAAAAAAGAAAGTATTCTTTACGAATATTTAAATAAATAAATAAATGCATAGAAACCCTTATCTTCTAAAGTGAAAACACACAGAAACAAACACAATTTAATATCGAGTGTATGCACTCTCAGCATGTATAACTGCCCTCATTCTTCGGTGCATGTGATATCAGATTTCCACAGTAGTGCGGACGAGAGGCTATAACAGCAAGCTTCTTCAATTTGTGCCCATAAGCTACCTTTTGTCCTTTGTGCGTATACAGGGAATGCGTTTAGAACATTTTGCATTTAGATAGAACAAATACTGAAGGAAATATAATATGCATTATAATATGTATATATATATATACATATATATGTTTTTTTTGTAATATAAATGAAAAATAATGTAACACCTCTTCTTGCTATAGAAGAACTGCAGTTCGAAATATAGCGATTGCAAATCTGTGACTTTTAGTAGTGTTTCATCCCTTTCTGCTTTTCTAATTATTGCTAATTTAGCAATGTGTGTGTGTGGGGTGTTGTGTTGTGTTGTGTTAACGCTTGGTATGTATGGGAAACAATATTACGAAACTAATTTGTCATAAAATGTTACAAAGGTTTATTAAAATAAAAGTGCTTCCTGTCCTGCGTTCATAACTATAGCATCGCTGCACACTCTGCCACAGAGCTAACGGAGCACACACTAGTCAGCGTCTTTAGCGAATGCCATATAACAACTGCTGTAGTGGCTACTCAGCTTTGCTGAATGCCTTGTGAACCGCGCGCTGTCTCGAATAAAACTTAGAAGAATTTTGTTTCAAGAGACGAATCTTCTTTTTGTCAAAGGGTGTACACAAAACAGCTCTAACGAACGTAATACTTTGGTTCCTAATTATGTCATTCGAAAATAGCGGACCTTATAAAAAGTGGTAAAAATCTTTTAACGAAATATATTCATAATACTTTGAATGCTGACATCAGCACTTGACGATCATTCGATTTATCAAGGGCTGTACAACACTCGGCAGGAGGTATTTTAATTCTTTTTCTGTCCAAGAAGACAAGTGAGCTCTTCATAAAGTAGGTGAATGCCGACAATATTTTGACGTTTTTATACTGCATTTGTGTTTGGGTGCTCAGCGAAGCAGGTCCGTAAGAGTAAGGAAAGTGGAACGCACAAAACATTCTGAAAAATAAAAACCCTTCCATTATTACAAGATGCTCCACTTATCAAAATAAAACAATTAAGTTTACGATAGAGCGCACAAGAGAAACTATCCTAAAGAAAATAATGTTTGTTCTGAGCTTTCTTATCACTTGTTATACAGTTGCCAGTTCGTTCTTTTCTCTTCTGTGAATATCCGGAATTGACTACAGTGATGTAAAAATCTCGGAACGTTAGATGATTTGGAGGCAGGAGAATGCAACCCTTCGATTTGCTGGCGACATAGCAGGTGATGGTGGATACAGTATACTAGAGTTGAAGTACAATTTCTGCATGGGGGCCTTAATAATATACACATATGCATATAGACTGCCTCAAAGGCATTTAGACGTTATGTTTTGCCCCTTTGAGTACTAATTTTTAGTGGTACTAAGAAAATTGTGACAAAATAATATGCAATGTAAAAATAGTTGACTTTACACTGTATATGTTGTACCACTGTTTACTAAGAAACACACACTTGCTTTGCAAAACATTACTGCACCGCCAATCATTAATTTCTTTGATAATAAGGACGATAATTGTGGTAATTTGTCTGTCAACGATCTCTCACATGGCTTTCTAATCAGTCTTAAAAAAGTAAAACCATATAAAATGTTGTTATTGTGTTTACATTATTATTTGCGTTGCTTTCCAAAATATTGAAAAGTGACAT
This sequence comes from Metallyticus violacea, assembly GCA_030762175.1. NCBI lineage: Eukaryota > Metazoa > Arthropoda > Insecta > Mantodea > Metallyticidae > Metallyticus > Metallyticus violacea. Next base: position 28,024,716 of record CM060838.1, read on the forward strand.
TGAATTTTAATAAAATAGAACCACTTGTCTGTTGAGGTGACAAACGGAATATATACCCAATCAAACTGCCACTATGATGAATAAAAAAAAACTGGAAGTAGTTTCGTTCAAGAAGCAATTAAAAGAACCAGAAGAACGCAACGAAAATTACAGAATTACATTGCTTTGCCCCTTTGAAGTTTGCTCACACTGTATCACACAAATTCGATAGGCTGATTTATAAAGTTTGGGCCACAAAGGTAACAAGTATATCTGAGAATTGTAGCAAAAACCGATCTTCTGTTTTCAAAACAAATTTATTCGAGAATCACAGTTTCTTCCCAATATCCTCGAAGATAACATAGCAACGAAGATAACATATTTCCTTTGGAACATTTCTTTTCAGAGCTATACTATTGCTTCCTCAGAACTGGAAGACGCTCCATTTGTAATTGAATCACTGATATTCTCTATACAGACATTGTCCCATTAAGAAATGAAAAACGATGTATAAACATATGCCCAATGGCGTCACAACACCTGCTTGTAACGTCACTTATGACTCTGATGGAGGGAATTTGGAAGCAGTGTATTACATATTTCTATGCTTAGAATTAAGCTAATGCGCGCTCTCTAAAATAGCCTCATCACTTATTTATAAACCTAATAGTTCGTGTTATTTCAACTTAAACATTTGAATTACATTTTTATAAAAGCTTGATGAAAAGAGCCATATAATTGCGTAACTGATGAGATAACAGCAATAAAGATAGCGCTTTAAAAGTCGTAAACATTATGACACTACTGTCATACATGAATGTCATAAGTATTAATATGTTTATGCTTGTGTGTTGCCCCACATAAAGTACGAGGTTAATTTGAAAAGTTCTAGGAATGGAGCAAATATTAGCACAAAATGAAGTCAAGGCTTTTTGAAAATATTCTTATTTTTCAGCATAGCCTCCCTTGACCCTAATGCTTTCTGTCCAATAATACTTCAAAGCCTTTATCCCATCACAAAAAGCCGATTCTTTTACACCTGCAAAATACGCTCCAATTGATGTTTAAGCTCTTCATCGGACGAGCTTTTCTTTCCACCAAACAATTTAGGGAACATCCAATGGAGCCAAACCAGGGGAATAAGGCGGATTGGCAGTTATTGTTGATTTGGTTTATTTAAGGACGCTCTTTAACATCTCAGGCCATCAGCATTCATTCAATTGAGAGCGTGAAACGGCCGATAAATTTTACCCAGTCCTCTTTTTTCAAGCTTGAGGTTCTTTATCCTGCCGTAAATGTACGACATGGGACCCATGGCTTTACTTCTCTTCCGAAGGAAGCCAACTTACGATTTTTACGCCCGAAAAATTGCATCTATCGTAGTCGGGAATAAACCCGCGATCGTGGGCTTAGGAGGCAAGTATGGTTACCACCAAATCACCAGGACCGACAGGCGGGTTGGCAGCAAATAGTACCCCAGTACATTGATTATCGCCATTGCAACGACACATGTGTCAGGGCGAGCACTATCTTTATAAAAGATGCCATCTTTGATAAACATGGCTTTTCTTGCTTTTGTCTTCAATAGTTCCGAAAAGTAATCATAATGCGCTCCAATGATGGATGTTCCAATGGGAATGGAGCACCACGGGTGGCCGAGGTCATTAAGGCGCGGACCGGGAGGTCTGCGGTTCGAATCCCGCCAGGACCGTCCTTCCTGACTGAGGCTTTTTCCAAGTTTTCCTCAGTCCTCATAATTGGCAAATGCCGGGAAGATACCCTAAACTTAGGCCTGGAACGATTCCTTCCTTGAAAATAAATCCTTTCCCAATATGTCATTTCATCTCGTGTATCATCAGTGTCCACCGCCTGTGGTGCCTCTGTAGCAAAAGCGGGCGTTAAACATCATTCATTTCATTCCAATGGGAAGATAATCAATGAGCGGCACATCCTTGACATCCCAGAAAATCGATACCATGATCTTCCCTGCGATTTCACACACTTGGACTTCTTTGCCGCTTGGGAATAATGATGATTATATTGTTTAAGTTGCTGTTTTATTTCAGCTGTGTAGTAGTGCATCCATGTTTCACCACAGGTCACAAATCGGCGCATACAGTCGGCGGGATCTCTCTGAAAACAGGCCAATTTTGCTGAGAGATTTGCACTCTGATTCTATTTAGCAGTCGCGGCACTCATTTGCCGATCAACCGCAATTACTCCCTCAAAATGTGAAATACCATTCCCTTTAAATGCCCAGAGCTTCAGCAATTTCGAACATTGATGGGCGATCTTCCAGAACCATTTCGTGCATCTTATCGATAATTTCTGATGTGATGGATTTTGATAATCCGCCTTATGGATCCTTTCACGGGAGTGTTTAGCTCGATTGTCCACTTGAAAAGGTTGAAAATAATTGTGCTAAGTCCGCCAGAATGTTTATGATATCAGTGTGTGTTTCTGTTGCATTGTTCTTTACTAAGTACTTAATAACCGCGCGAAGTTCGATTTTGGCCATTTGTTCCACATACACACGTCCGCACTGCACCAAACAGCTACATTTGTGATAAATTCATGAATTGTTGCACAAATGTTTCTATGGAAGATGGAGTTTAATAACTGCTGCTACAATCTGTGGATAATTACCAGATCTTTTAAAATAACCCTCGTATATCGCCTTAGTAGAAAATATATCCAATGTCTACAACTTTTATACACTAGGGAGAAATGTATTTTCCTCCCCAACCCATGTCCAATATAAGTTTCTAAGAGCTCCTCGTGTTGTCTTATGCAGTTGTGGCAACTTTACTACGCCTATGTCCGTCACAACTCCGGGTAATTAAATCTAGTTGCAACCAGAAGACACATGTATCTTGCCTGCAGTGAAATCCTCATAGCAAATCGCTTCCATTGATCAGGGCTGCCTTAAAGTTTTCCATTTGCGCCCGCACACAGGCACAAGCACACGCACACACACACACACGCGCGCGCGCGCGAAAATAATGTAACTAAATTAACAATATTTAGAAAACCAGAAAGGATAAAATACTAAGAAAAAATCATAAGAGTTGTAATCGCTATATTCCGAATTGCTGCAGAATTGAAGAACTCCAGCAATTCGGAATATAGCGACTTCTGTGACTTTTTCTTAGTGTTTTATCCTTTTCTGCTTTTCTAATTATATATATGTGTGTATGTGTGTGTGTCGGTCCTGGTGGTGTAGTGGTTACCATACTTGCCTCCTAAACCCAAGATCGCGGGTTCGAACCCGGCCAGGACCGATGGATTTTTTCGGGGCGTAAAAATCCTAAGTATGGCTACCTTCGGAAGGGAAGTAAAGCCGTGGGTCCCGTGTCGTACATTTACGGCACGAAAAAGAACCTCAGGCCTGAAAGAGAGGCCTCTGAGCAAAATTTGTCGGCCGTTTCACGCCCTGAGTTGAATGGGACGCTGATAACCTGAGCTGTTAAAGAGCGTCCATAAATAAATAATTAAAAAAAAGGTGTGTATGTATATACATAGAGAGAGAGAGAGAGAGAGAGAGAGAGAGAGAGAGAGAGCGCCCATGCAGAGATAGTCCCTACACTCAGTTCTTCCCTTTATTTGTTGTACTCTCAGAGGCTTTTGTGTTACATTTTTTAAGAAAAAAATATGTTTCTAATTCTTTATTTTGTTACTTTATTTTCAACATTCTTATTAATATGCTTTGGAAATAAAAAAAAAAAAAAAAAGCTGCAATGGCATGTATCGTAAAGCATTTTTAGTACTTAAAAGAAGCATATTAAATTTGTAACACAAATTTGTAATTGTTAATTGTATGTAATTCATAAACAGGTGTGCTTGCAGCAGAAAAACGTTTTTATTAAATTAAGTTGAAATTAAAGTTCACTTTGGAAAAACTTTTTCATTTTAAAATTAAAACAAAAGCACTTTTGTTTTCGAAGTTATTTTTCCTCCTCGCTCAGATACCATTTTGCAGTCTTAAAACTTTACGAAAGTTTGCTAAATCATGTAACTACAAACTTAAATTAATTCTACCAATTGCACATAACAATTTTGCAGTTGTACAGTGAGTGCCATAATGAGGTTAAACAAGATTTGAGTTACCTGTATTTGGCTAACCTCGAATAATAATTATGTAGGTCAATTAATATCATCAAAGAGTATAATTTTGATATTTATTAAAAAAATATAAATGTTTTGCTTACTGTGGGAAGTATCGAGCAAGAGATAAAATATTATATAATGGCAAATCAATAGAAGAGGATATTTCCAATTATGTACAATATCTCAGTAGTAGTAATAATTCAATTAATACGTCTTTGTGTGGCACAATCATAAAAGCTTTTTAGGGAAAGATGTGTAAAGGAACAAATTGAAGTTTTATAAAATATTTGCAGTGCCTGCATTGGTACATGGAAGTGAAACAATATAGTACAGCAGGCAACGATCCGGAACACTCACGAAAAAATAAATGCAATACAAAATATTTAACAATTCTAACGTAGCAAAAAGCAGAAATGCCTAATCTCTGAAGAATGCGTGACAAAATTGCTAGTCTATTAATTTTAGATGCAGTTTCATCCAGTTAGATCTTTGTGATGCATTAAGTCATCACTGCTTCCGTGTGGCGACGGTGTAAAATAGTTCTACCGTAACTGATAGGGCTCAAAAGAGGCGACCCAAAGTGGCAAGCCGAACTGATCAGGCAAAACAAATGAATTACGAAAGAAGGAAAAGGATTGGTACATAACTTACGTATGTTCCAAGCACACTTAATTAAAGCTGGCATAAAAGGATAGTGGATGAAAGCTCAAGACAGAGGGCAATGTGCAGCTGTCATTAGGGAGGCTAAGAAAATGCATTGCTATAATTAAATCGGCACATTGTTTATCTTCACTATCCACAAGAGGAAAAAAAAAAAAAAAACACCAAGTTCGAGAAAGCAAATATGCCAACTAAACAGAAAAGGGCACAATCAAAATCTAATTGTCATAGCAAAATTCAGGAGCGCAAGTGAAACATGCTGGGGACAAAGATAAAAAGAAGAGGAGGATTTGCCGAGAAATGAAATAAATAGAATGACGAACACGGGTGTACTGAACGAGAGGGGGATGAGAGAAAAGCTAAATACTTTTATCTAAGTATTGTTTAAACTATGTGTGAATTTAAAAGTCGAAAGGTAGGAAATATAATGCTGCTGCTGCCAAGCTCATGGCAGATGTTGAAGCTTCAGCTCAAAGACTACTACGGGTCGTTAGCAAATCACTCCTTTCTGTGAAGTACTCTGGAGAGTAAAAGCCCTCTATCGCTGGTCGATCCACTAAGAAACTCGTAATTCCTTTAAAAGTTAGTATGAATATTATCAAGTAACCCCAAGGAATTGAATTTTGTGATGCAATTATGGTTTATATCAACGCAGTAATTAATAGTATATATGAATTGAAATAAACTCTAAATAAGAGTTTGGTATACAGTTCTGGTCAATTACCTAGGATCATAGTAGATGTGACATGTGCTACTCACAAAATTTTATTTTACTAAAGCTTATTTACAGAATCATTTAGTGTCTAAAGTGCCTTTTAAGGAGCAAGTGACCCAGAATAGAATTCACATCCAGCTTCTGGATTCGAAAACAGCATCACCGCCAGAGCTGCCGGTCCTTATGGTGCAGTGGTAACCACTTGCTCCATGGACCCAAGATCGCGGGTTCAATCCTGGCCAGGATCGATGGATTTTTTCGGGCGTAAAATCCTAAGTATGGCTTCCTTTGAAAGGGAAGTAAAGCCGTGGGTCCCGTGTCGTAGATTTACTGCACGTAAAGAATTTAGTGTCTGAAAGAAGAGACCTCTGAGTAAAATTTATCTGCCGTTTCACGCCCTGAATTAAATGGGACGCTGGCGAACTGAAATGTTGAAGAGCGTCCGTAAATAAACCAAATCACACTCCGTCATAGCTATGAGAGGAGTACCGTAAGGCTTCTTAACATAAGTGCACCAGAACATACTGAAAGCTTAACTGTTCGACATGAAGACATTTTTGGGAAATATCTGAAGACAAATAAAGGAGTGTGGGGACACTCGATCCCGTAGTGGGCGTTGAAGGGTTTCCACAACTCATCGACTTCCTGGTCAGAGTCAGCAGTCCGTATCGTCACTTCCGTGGCGGAACTGTCACTTGCAATCCAGGGGTGTCACCTTTTACAGTGCCCTAAAGCAATTAGGTATTATTGAAATTCCATATACCTAATAAATAGTTTGTGTATTTTGTTGTTCCAAATATTACTCACAATTAACCGCGGAGTGAGAACAAGGTCACGCGAAATAACTGAAAATTGGGCGTAGACCCCAGAAAATTCTTAATGCAGAAAGGAGGAATGGTTCTTTCAAACCTTTTTATCGATTTTGCTAAGGGAAGAAAAGATTTAAACATTTCTGTCATCACTGGGAAGATATCATTGCCGCTTTTTCTGGGGGGGAAAAAAAAAAAAAAAAAAAAAACCGAGTACCATTGAAGTGTATCTGGGCTAGTAGATCTCGAGGACAAGCATGATATTGTTTTAATTCATGGGAAAGAAAGTTGAAAACAAGAAAGTGTCACAAAATTTCCCTCATTGTGAAGGTTTGCTTTTGGAGTGTGTATACACGTCTGCATGTATACCTACATCCGTGGGTTTCTCGCTATGCTTGAATGATTGGGCCACGTATCAGCTGACAGATGGAATGCAGTGGCGGTGATCGGTTTTGCATGTTTTACATCGCGACTGGTCTGGAAGCAAAATTTCAGCATTTTGTACCGGAACTTGCAGTAGAGGGTAATTAACAGCTTTTTTCTAGAAGGAATTGTACGATTGTTTGTCCTTTCTCACCACTTATGATATGGGCTGTAACATATACCAATAGTAATGCACACCCAGCAACTTTCAAGAAACTTCCATGTTAACAGAATCGAAAAATCGAAAATATAATTTATACGGGATCTCTCTTCTCCTCTCTAACGATGTCAATTCCATACATATTTTTGTATTGTTGTTTAAGGCCCGTTTTTACTACTGAGACACCACAGGCGGTGGATACTCGTGATACATGGAATGAAATGATATATTGGGAAAGGATTTTTTAAGGAAGGAAACGTTCTATGCGTAAGTTTAGAATATCTCCCCGGCATTTGCCATGTATGAGGACTGTGGAAAACCTGGAAAAAATCTCAGTCAGGGAGGACGGTCCTGGCGGGAATTGAACACTCACGAGTCCGCTCCTTCACGACCTCCGTCACCCGTGGTGGTAATTTCATAATGAATACAAAGAATGCTTTAAGAGGTGCATTCAAGTTATAACACCTCCGATTTTTTTTTCTCGAGCTAAAAACAGATGGAAACATGCGGTTTGTTGTAAAATATGCGAGCATTTGTCAATGCATGACAGAGATGGCAGCACTGTATGGCACACAGAACTAGCGGTATGCGGGCATTCGTTGTCAAAGCGCGACAGAGATGATAGCATTGTATGGCACACACAACTCTAGCGGCAGCGGCGAGAGTAATGACTGTTTTTTATACTTCCAAATGGCGACGTTTTAATTACAAGACAGCGTGTACTCATTCGTTTTCTCTATTTAATTCAACATCGTCAATTGAGTTAGATATGGATGGTGTCTGTGCGTTCATGGGTGCGACATTCAAGGAAGGCAGATCGTCGTGTAACAACAAACCAAGGCAATCTCGGCCTCGCACAAGGCGGTCTGACGACACGATCGAGCGAGTGGAGAAAATTGCTTATGAACGAGTGTGGAACACATCGCCTCCAAAGTTGGCATTTTCGTGGGACCTGTGCTCACAATCCTGCGTGAAGACCTGAAAATGCGAAAAAGTGTCCTCCAGGTGAGTGCCACGAATGTGACGGACGACCACAATGTGTGGCATGTGCGAAGCAATTCACGCGACGGCATAAATAGGATGCTCTTTTCATCGATTGTGACAATGGATGAGATATGGATGCCATTTTTCAATGCTGAAACGAAGTGCCAGTATTATAATGAAATCATCGCCATTTTGAAGTATCAAAAAACAGTCATTACTCTCGCCGCTGCCGCTAGAGTTCTGTGTGCCATACAATGCTATCATCTCTGTCACGCATTGACAACGAGTGCCCGCATACTTTAAAAACAAACCTCATGGTTTTTATCTGTTTTTTTCCTGAGAAAAAAAATCGGAGGTGTTATTGCTTGGATGCACCTCTTAATATGAAAATTATTGCTTTGGATGTTTACTTTTGTTTTCAACTCTTCAAGATCCACAATCCTTTTTGCAGTGAGGCACAGAAATGCATTATTCTGCAAGCAGAAGCCCAACACACAGTTGAGCACTGCAGAGAATAGCTGCTTTTAAAAAGCAAAATAAAGCATTATGTAAGTCTTGATATTCATTTGGAGGCAATATTAAAATACGCGGGCACCATCCCTCTGTGCACAAAGTCAATAATTAACGCCACGGCGTTACGCCGTTATTTTTTCAGCTCAGTACATTAACCTCAACTACTAGCAGATAACACTGTAGCGGTGTACAGAAACCTGTTATCTAGAATTTATGCATTTCTCTCACTATAACGTTTCTCTATAAAGCTATGAGTAATATAGTGAAACACAGTAGTTGTCCTTTTTTTAATCAGCGTTAATCTTTACACTTCTTCATCTTGAAACAATGTGCTTCATTTTTATCAAATTCGGAATTTCTAAGCAAAGAATCGAATTCACACTCGTCCCTGATGAATTGTTCAGCCGATTTGTTAACCAGGCACATTTGAATATTATATGTACTCAGTATTTGCATATCTCTTAATTGAAATTGCATCTAAAAACCTCCTGTATTATATTTTATTTACTGTGACAGTTACGATACCACAAATACATACAAATAATACTTGGGTGATATGTTGATGAATCTTTCATTTCTTGAGCTAAATACCTATTACCTTTTCTGTTTATATCTTTATTTTGAATGTGTTAGCTTTTTAGTAAAATATAATTTTTATACATGTTTTTGTTCTTCAGGAGCATAAAGTCAGGTCTACCTAAAAACATTGAAAGTTCAGCCCAAGGGATATATGTACACAGCGGAAATGAATTGACAAGTGTTCATTTTACTTTTAATGCGGATAGTTTTCGATGTACCACTCCCGTTTAATTATAGTTATGCTTCATATAAAGATTTTCAGTTATCTGAAGGAAAGATTGGTAACATGAGCAGATTCACTACATATCAGGTATAAATGTTTGTATGAGAAAAAGGAACTTAAAAGAGCAAGTAAATTTAAGAATGCCAAGAAAGGATGAGCCCTATAATTGAGAGACCCTCTCGTGGGGGATATACTCTAAGCTTTATTCCCTTAACGAAATCTCCTTTATAAAAATATCCTCAGCTCTTTTCAAGGCAGCTTTGCATGACCTGCTTCCTTCCACCGCTGTTTGTATTCTTTTTTTTTTCTGAGGTAGGATACACGCGTGTTGCATTCCAGATATCTTCAGTTGCAGAACAGTTTTATGAGGAACATAGCACAATGGTTATACGATCAACATAATTCTAAACTTGAGTATGCCGCAGGCAGGAATTGCGAGCACAGTTGTGTAAGTTTTGGTAGATATAACCTTAATTTCCAAACGAGAATTAAAAAACTATTTTGCTGTACAAAACTGCTGTCATCCTCAAATGTTTTGGAATAATGTTAAAGTATGGGATATTCGAAAACTCGAATATTTACGCTTTTTTTTATCATTAAAGCGTTTTAAATATATATACCAAAGGTACCGAAAATGTGTACACACTTTCACAGTAGATATGTATTTAATATTTTTCAAAATTGGACCGAAAAGCAACAGTAATGTGTAGTATATTGTTCTGTAAACAGATGTGACTCACATACATTATGTTAGCATTTCTACGTGACAGGTAAATCAACAATGAACAAATGAAGCCAAGATTATCGATTATGTTCTTAATAAGATATAGTATCGTACTCCTGATGAAGTCGGTACGCTTTCACCACCCCTACAAGGCAAGGTGCTCTGATTACGTATTAAATCATCCTTCAAATTGAGTTGCAGTAAAACCCGAATAAATTTGATCAACCAGTATATGTAGTCACATGCTTCCATAGTTTAGTGGTGGCGTTTGAGAGTACTAATCCGGGTGTCAGCTGTTTTGCTAAGATTCTTTTGGGGGGGGGGTTCCAAACCCTAAGAAGCTTTAAGGCGCCAAGGACTCCGAGCTCATTTGCGCCATCATTAATTTCATTTCATTCATCCCTACAGACTTACAGCTATAGTATTCAATTCACAATCTACAAACGTTGCCAGAAGACCTATGCAGTCAATGGACAGCAAATAAAATATTATATATAAGCATATTTTCATGTTTATTGGTTTATTAGATAGTCATAAGAATTCCAAGATGTATGTTTACAAGGTTGAAGAAGAAAATGACTCAAATTTTGGAACGAATACTTAACCTCCACAATTTGCACAAGGTAAACCTGGACTATGAGATATAAAGGTATGACAAATTACTTTACTTTCTTCACAGAACCAACTTTTGCGAGTTTTGCAATGAAGTGGCGATGGATGTCTTAACTATGGGACATAATTTCAAAAAATTGTAAAGTGATGCTGATTCGGTAATTAAACCTCAATGAAAGGTTGCTAACCTGCTGACAATAATTGTGCGTTGTACTAGTTACGAATATAGCCATAAATGGAAATGGACAGTGGTTTTCAATAGGAATTGCATTGCCTTCTTTTGCATAGGAAAAGAAAATCTGTTCTTATTTTAACCTCACCGTATGTCATATTAAGTAGCTTTCATTCAGCTTTCACGTAATTCAAATATTTACCTGCCTTGTAAAGCAATTCGTCCTGGCTAGATCTGTTTCAGAACAGAGAAAGCGACATGGGTAGAGAGCAAACAAACACGAAACGCGCTTTGCCATTCCCAGATTCCATCTCGGCTGTTCTCGTATGTAATTGCGAGGAAGCTAGAACGTTTTATCTCACGGATGTGTGCACATATAGGACTGACTGCTCTTAAACAAATTAAGTACATCTACCTAATTGCTACTTTGCCCCTAGCAAGATGGGGAACAGGGACCAATTTATTCCTTCGCATGCGTTGGGTCGTTGCGCTTTTGTCTTTTCAGTACGGAGAAGGGAGGAATAGAAAGTTAATTTATCCATTACGTGTATTTTAATATTTTTTTATCTGTCAAAAACATATTATATTCTATTACATCCCAGAATTTTATTACCATTTTCATATTTATTCCACTGCCAAGCTATTATGTGCCTATTTTTTAGCGAATTCTGAAGGAACCGTACCAGCAAAACATCTATTTTAATATTTTTTTTAGCAAACTTCCGAAGAAATATAAGCTATTGCGATTGTACTAATGGAATTCGTTTTGAATAATCTTTCCAAATCTCCATCGATCAAATCTATTAGGCACCGAAAAAGACAAAAAATTATATGTATCTGTGTGTGTGTTAACACTCTAGCGGTCACAATTTTTGCTTTATCTCAGTGAAACTCTGTAGATTTGATTAAATAAAAGTTATTTCCGAAAATCAGAGCAATCGAGCCATTAGGAGTGGGCGTATATCTGAAAAACTAGGTGTTAAAGCGAAATTTAAAAATCGCTTTAGCGGACACAAATTTAAATGCTTTTAAAAGAAATTCGGTATATGCCATTGAAATAAAGTATAAGAAATAGTTTCTGAAAATGAGTGAAATGGAACTATTAGGAGGGGGGTTTATCTAAAACCCAAAACTTAAAAATCTCTATAGCGGCAGTAATATTAATTTATTTCACAACGAAACACTACATACTATGTAATTAAAACAAAAACATATTTTCGGAAATTCAGGGCAAAGGGGCCATTAGGAGTGGGGGTTGCCTTACACTCAAAATTTAAAAACCCTCAAGTGACACCAACATTTATCTCTCCACAACATAATTCGAAATATATCATTTTAATAAAATGAGAAAAATAGTTTCCGAAAATTGGGGAAATTGGAACATTAGGAGTACGAGTATAATTTTTAATATCCCCTGTATTGTTTTAAAATAAAAGGAAAAAATTAATTCAGTATATAAACTTTATTTATACCAATGCATATGTTTTATATTTAACTAAAGTATCGTCTTGAAGATGGCAAATGAGAATCATTAATCTATTATCTGTATGAAAATTTGTATATAGGGGCGCTCTATAATAATAACCTTCAGAAAAACGTTTTCGTTACATATTTTTACTACAATAACATTTAAAGTAAATTTCAGAGCCAATGAAAATAGGTGTATTTTTCGATTGTTCATATATATATTGTACGTTGCGTTTGTTTCTGAATAGTAACATGTTTTTGTTTTATTAAAACATATGAACATCTTAAATATACAGTTTAACTGGAAACTTTTTGGCGTTTCTCTATTTTAGTGAATGGAAAGGTAATGCCAAGGGCTCAGTTTATAAACATGCTTACATTTAAAAATACCCGCATAGTACACTTTGTCTATCAGTGTTCATACATTTAATACATTTTGCGGTTTAATAATAATAATAATAATAATAATAATAATAATAATTATAATAAAATGTCGTTTCTCTATGGTGATATTTATAGATTGCAAGAATTTTAATTTTGTTACCCTAATACCACACAGTAATGCTATATCTTGTTACATTTCTTTAATTAATAAGGCCTAATTTGGATTTTATATTCATTTTTATTAAAAATAAGTTATTCAACTCTTGAGGAATTCGCTTACTTTATGCAATTCCTTCGTTAGCGACTTTTATTTGGATGTATTTGTCATACATAATGTAAATGTTTGTGATTTAATTATAGCGCGTTTTAAGCATTTCAAATCCAATATTTTTATTTTCAATGAAGATGTAGACTACAAAATGAGTTCATAATTTTAAAAAGAACTGCAGTATTTTCGGTTGGGTTTGTTCTACAAATGTCTTAGTCGGAACTTATTAATATTGTTTCAGCACCAGGCCTGATGCAATATGTTATCGTCTTCGTGCTCCATAACTTTGACTCATAAGATGCTCTTCTCTGTTTGTTCTCCATTTCGTGACTACCTACTATTATAACGACTTGCCCGTACCCACTGAATGCATCTGCAGTCTGTAGTTCCGAACCGTAGCGAAGAAAGTCGACTGGTTACGATGCGATAAATTTTACTATGGAGTAATATTAACATTTTTTATGTTCTATATTTGTTTATTTGTTGTACTTCAACTAAACTAACCTAACACATGAAAAAGTAACATTTATTAAATTAAGAATAGCGTAGAAAATGATAAAGGAAAAAAAAATCAAACGAGTTAGAAAGTATTATGGAGTAATATTATTTTTTATGTTGTATGTTTTTCTTTTGTTAAACTTAACCTAAATTAACCTATGAAAAAAGTAACATTTATTTAATTAAGAATATTGTAGAAAATTTATGTTAAAAAACTAAAAAAACATTTATTCTGAGGGGGAAAAAAAAGATTAAGGAAAAAATATCCACTGGGAATCGAACACGCAACCGTCACATCATTTGCACAACGCCCTGACCTACTGAGCTAACAGGGCTTCATGCTTGATTTACGTCAAGTAATTGCTAGTACTAAAATCGTAACCAATCGGCAATCTTCGTTACAGTTCGGGACTGCCGGCTACGGATAAGTTTCAGACGCTTTATGCAATAACATGCCAAAAATAAATGTAACGAAGTCGAGAACTGCAGCAATAAACGATAACTTGGAATGAAGTTACCGCCCAACTATGGAACGGATTTGCACTCGAATCTAATACGCACCACAATTTTGCATATTACATTTGGACAAAAAAAAAGTGCGCATTAGATTCGTGTAAATACGGTTCAAATTACGCCGTTAAGCACAGTTCTTGTCTACCTGTCGGGAGGGGCTCATACCCTGTTTTTGAGTGTACCAAGCTTGATGTTAAGTGCTTAAGATAGCCGATTATCTGGCCCATATCCGTAAATTTTTTGAATGCCACTTGTATTATTTTTAAGTGCATCAGTAAAAGTTCTGTTATGATATCAGATAAAGGTTTGTACACGCGGTTGCATAACCGTGGACAAAGTTTACAATGGCAACCATCCTCAGGAATGTAATTAAAAATGCTAAGCCACAATGCCATGCACCAATCACGTTTGATTTGCAGTGATGGCTTACATCTTAAATTTACTTTGCGCAGCTGTTTAACTTATTTTTACAATCACAAACCTAAGAGTGAATATAATAATTGTTTTTCTTTTTCTTTTCTTTTTTCTTTCTTTCTTTTTTTTCTTTTTTTTAAGTTTTCGTGGTGATATAACACGGTAAATTTGGTTAAAAATACATTTTTCCCTTTTTAACATGCCAAACGAAAGTTTGGTCTCGGTGCTACCTTACAATGCTCATTTCTCTACAAAATCCATTAATAATAGAAATGTGCAGATGGAGAACAGTTTAAAAATACTGAAGAAGAAAAAGAAGGAGGAGGAGGAGGAAGAGGAGGAGGAAGAGGAAGAGGAAGAGGAAGAAGAAGAAGAAGAAGAAGAAGAAGAAGAAGAAGAAGAAGAAGAAGAAGAAGAAGAAGAAGAAGAAGAAGAAGAAGACTCCAGTATATACAGAATGTCTTATATTACAGAGAGGTTTACACATTGGCAGCTATTTGAAGAGTTCCTCCACATCTGCAAGTATTAAGGAAGAAGTTTACTACTCAGTGCAGGTAACACATTCGCAAAGGTGCATTAAGATTCACTTCATTAGGAGCAGGCTGCCAATAGAAGCCGTGTACGTACCGATGTACATAATAGCTAATCGAGATGCTACATTACTCTAATGGTCTTCGTTGCTAGAACTGCATGCCTTTGGCTCCCGTTTCAGTGCGTTACTTAACTTGACGATAGGTTACAAACGCTCGTGTTCATCTCTTATTGCGGGACTGTCGTATCCAATAGTTTAATCTTCGTTTTAGTTATTAACCGTTATTATTATATGCTCAGAACACCGATAAGATTCTATTTCCTTGCTTTCGGTACGAAGTATGTTTCCGAAAATGGAGAGAAATTGTAATAGAAGAACCCATTACCATCCTGCACGTTTCGGTTAAGCGAGCGTTGAATTTCGCAGTTTTCTACCTCAATTTTGGTGTTGAGTGATGTATGTTCGTAACAAGTCTGTTATGCTTAAAACGTGATGAATACAATTTCTCTAAATGGTCAACGCTTAATGTCCACAATGAAAGATTGTGAAAGTCACATTTAGGGATTCCCATTTAGGCTGAAACTGAGGACTTTGCTTGGAAGGCATGTTCTGTTACGTTGCACTTTCGCTTTGATGGGAAAAGGTGACGACGTGAGGAAATAGTGGATTTCCCTTGAATGTTCCAGCTGTCGCTTAACAGCTGGTGTTGACAGTAGGTTAAGCCTGAAGGTTAAGAACCTTTTCAAATGATACCGTAGGAATCCTTTGAGTGATTGTACTGCAGAAAATATGTAGACGGGACCGTTGGTTTTGGGTTGACATTTGCGCTCGATTGGAACGTAATGGACTTGAAAACACAGTATGAATAGGGAATCAAGAAGGGGCTTGTCTTCGATATGTCTTTCATGTTCGGCAATTTAACAACAACTTTAGCAAATAGTTTATTTTTATATTCAAAATTGCTCAATGAAAATGCCTTTGCATCGAATCATTATAATTTAGAATATGAATTATGAAGACTAGGAACGGCTTTCGTTAACTGAGACCAAGTATAACCGCAACTGAAAGATTTACACCATTTTCCTGTGGAAGGTGTTGTTTTGAACACGCTGTAGATAAAGATTGTGGACAATACAACCCTGATCCAGTTTTAATGTAGTTTGCTACCTTTTCACTATGGTACGCTAATTAGTGCAGGCGTAAGGTTCACTAGCCATGGGCTTAATGTTTCCTTATATCGTGCTGGTGCAATGTTCACGAGTGTAATGGACGTTATGACCTGTTCTAATAATTTCACCCTAGAGGGTTCCTTTCTTAATTCATTTATCTGCTGTCAGTTTTCCATGTGTTCAAATAATGCCGGTAGGAATACACGAAGCTATGGTTATGTTCCGTTCGCAGTAATTATCTCTGTGCAACATGAAGGAAAAACGTGTTTGTAAATCTGTCTTACCGATGCGGATAGTTAAACAGAGGTTTCTCAGGCGAAACAATTAAGTCCATGCTTTCACCCATTGTGTCACAACACGCATTTCTATCCCCTCATTTTCAGGAGAGCGAAATTTATGACCACTTTCATTTGTTAACTTTTGTTATGCATTTTGAATATATTATATATTGATATATCTTAAGGATAAGATAAACTTATCTGCTGGGTGAGTCACGAAACATTAATCCTCTTGTATTGAATATACAATGTAACGTTTTTATCACCGTCTACGTGGTAGCCTATAGGGATCATTTAATAATCATCACGTTTTCTGTTATTCCGCATATAGTAGCAATTGATGTGTTCAAGCTGATAAAATTGGGTTGGCCACACAAACGTTCGAATACAAAGTTGATCTTATAGCAGATTCCTCTTCAACTGAATATAGTTATGTAGAGTTATTTCTAAATGTTGTATCTATGTCACGTAGCACGTTCATTGTCTTTAAAAATTAATCTAGTGAGGCTACGTGCATTAAGGGTCACCTGAGCGCTGCTGATTACGGGGTAATTGCAACCGCCGTTACCTGAAAAAGGGAGACAAGGCTCTCTGCGCTAAAGTTAGTATTTATATTGTTACTGAAAGCATAAAATGATCTGATAATAATGAGCATTAACTAAAGATGTTGAAAATGATGCCCCTCAACTGCAGTACATTGCCGGTATCTATGTAGGATGATATTCCTGTATTTCATTAACTCTTCTTCCGCATGAACACGGCGGTTCAGAGTACGTTTCTTGTCGCAACTTCTTAACAAGTTTACGGACAGTTTCCTTCTGGAACACGATTGCCAGGGCATTTTCTTGAGAATTACCTTATCACTTCTCGGCAAGAACCTGTTTCACTTAGATATTGTATATAAAAACCCGTTCTTCAAGATAGCATTTATGTACTCTTAGTGGCGCAATTAACGAACAATTAGTCGTTCCTGATGGTCTAGTAGTAACCATACTTGACTCCTAAACCCAAAATCGCGGGTTCAGTCCCGGCAGGATCGATAGATTTTTTCAGACGTAAAAATTCTAAGTATTACTTCCTTCGGTAGGGAAGTAAAGCCGTGGGAGATTTTCGGCATGTAAAAGATCTCAAGCCTGAAAGAAGAAGCCTGTGAGCAAAATTTATTGGCCATTTCACTCCCTGAATTCATGGGAGCTGATAACCGAGATGCTATAGTCCATTTAAAAAAAAAACCATAGCGAACAATTAGCACACCATCTGTACATAATGAGCGCACCGAATAACAGACGAACGCACAAGCACTGGCTGACATAACTTACCCTCAAACCAACTACAAGCTGCTACACACATGCATTATATGGCCTTGACAATTGGCTTCTCCTAACCCGTAACTCAAATGAAATTTTCTTTTCTTTGTTTCTTATGCTTAACTGTGTAAAGCTTGTGTTTTCGCCACCGACATGAAACGCGTGGACCAACCATCCAGTGGAATCTCAAGAGTTCATTATTGTGTGTTACAACAAAAAATATTCAAATATATTATGGAATTTTAAAGGCTAGATCCTTATTTACCTGTGAAATGAGTTTAAAAATGAAATGCAGATGCTTTTGAAAGAAACCCGAAACGGGTGACAACTATAAATAACTTTCATGAAGAGGTACTCACGAGTGGAGGTTTCTCTGAGGCTGAAGGAAACCGCAAGTTGGCAGGCACCGTGCCTGCGGTCAACTGTCAGACACGTATCATCTTTCGGTTGGGCAACAGACATGTGTAATTTTTTATTTCCCTGATGTCAACCCATAGGTCGTCGTCAAACTATGGTCACCACACGGATTGAGCGTATGTCCGAAGATGTTGAGCCAGGGCTCTTGAATGAATACCCCGACAATTAGTGGTATCGATAATCATTTCTTCTTCTAATCCTTTTCTACTGTCTCTTACTAATTAAATTAGGAATGTTATCGGAAAAAATAATGGCTGCGTCTTGTGAAATTATTTCGATATATAGGCAACACTTAATTAAAGATTCTTATAAAACATTGACATAATGCTACTGGTATAACCAGAATTAATGTATATGAACTGACAGAAATGTTCATTTCTGAGCATGGCTTTTAAGGTCATGATGCATGGGCTAAGCCGTTTCACGCAGATGGATGGAGACATGCAGTTAAAGTTGCGAAACACGTACGCCTTGATTGATGGATGCCATTGTTGCAGACCAACCGATGTGATGTCAGTAAATGTGTGGCTTTGATAGCAAAATAAATTTATGTACTAATACAGCTAGTACGTTGATGCAGACTACGTGTTTTGATACCAAAAGTAGTGGAATAATTAAAGCACAGAGAGGATAATATAAGAAACACACAAGCTTATAGTGACTTCTCCCCGCGTTATTTAGGTGAGATTGCAGGACGGTATTAATGAATTTCATTGGCTACTTTTTGGGTTGATTGATTTGTTTATTTATGGACGCCCTTTAACATCTCGGGTCATCAGCGTCCCATTCAATTCAGAGCGTGAAACGACCGACAAATTTTGCTCAGAGGCCTCTTCTTTCAGACTTGAGGTTCTTTATCGTGCCTTAAATGTACGACACGGGACCCACGGCTTTATTTCCCTTCCGAAGGAATCCATACTTAGGATTTTTACGCCCCGAAAAAATCCATCGATCCCGGCCGGGTTTGAACCCGCGATCTTGGATTTTGAAGGCAAGTATGGTTACCATTACACTACCAGGACCGACTACATTTTGGGTGGGCAAAGCAAAGTTTCATTAAGAACGGTTTTATATTTCATTGAATAATACCTAATTCATTATTTCAGCTGATACTGTTGTAATATACAGGGTGTCCCATTTATCTTCCTCACCCAAAATAACATGATGTTAAAAAAGTTTTTGAAACAATTTTTCATTCGACGCATTAGAAAAAAAGTAATTTTGGATAAGCAAGAAAACGAGACCTGTAAAATATATGGAACACATTATGGAACACAGGTTTCAAGGTGCACTGTAAGAGTAGTAAAAATAATTGCAGATAATTGCTACAAACTAAAACATCGTATACTGACAGTGTCATAAGCGTAAGCAGAGAACTGAAATGAGTACAAGAAAGTAGACAAATATAAAATTTAATTTTTATTTGTTTTTACGATTAATACATTTTTGAACACAAATTCATATAATTCTGCAAAATATTTGCTTCATATTTGAGTGTGACATCAACTGTTTATAAATAAATTTTGAATTTTCATTTTTATTTCTAAATGTCAAACTAGCATGTTGTGGAAAAGGTAAACATGGACTAACCTAAAAAGTTCCAAAAATTATGAAGGAAAATAATATAAGTACAAAACCTCATCTTCTAAATCGAACACCTTAACTAAATTGAACTTCTTTAAAACTTTAGTTTTAGCAAGAAAGTGCCATGAACCAAGATATCGGATTTAACCAATCATAGCGTACTGTCCACTGTCGAAGAAAGATAATGAAATGTGACACACCCCCAGAGTATGCTCCACGTTCTTTTTGACCTCATTCTTTACATTAAGCAACTGAATCCTATATCGCCTGCTTTACTAGAAAGTCGACTGTAGCAAAACACGCACTCGTATCCCTGAAAAATATTTTTTCCATCGGGTTAATATAATCAATAAGTCAAATATGTAATTCTTTGTGGGGGGGGGGGTTCTCTGAAGTCTAGACATCTCTCTTAAATGATGCATTTTGTGGTGTAATCAAAATAACGCGGTACGAGGTTTCCATACTGTCTACTTCCCATGTTTGCCTAATATTTGCATTTTTCTATCTTTTTGCTCTCAGAGTATCGTCTAAACCAAAATTAAGTTTATTATAAGATAGATGTATAATTATGGAATACTATTCCATATTTATGACCTTATTGTATTGCACATTTATCCAACGTGTATAAACAGCGCGTAACTTCAATTTGTACATTTTAAACCTCATTTAATACACATCACACACAAATGATTTACTTCATGAAATTGCAAAAAGAAAATACTATAATAACGATAAAAATATCTCAATATTTTAGATAGTTTTCCCCTCCCTCCTCCTCCTCCTCCTCCTCCTCCTTCTTCTTCTTCTTCTTCTTCTTCTTCTTCTTCTTGTTCCTCCTCCTGCAACAAGAAAATAGGTCGACGCACACAAAACCACCTCACACCAATCGATATGGCACTACAAAGATGTTTGCGCGATTCCCGTTATATAGCAACACCTGCCAGATTATTAGTGTTCCTTATTTATTTCTATTCTATATTTATCTACTTTACTCTTAACAACCTGGAAATGCTGATCAAATAATTACTTCACCAGGAGACAATTTGCAAATCGCCATCCCTGTTTAATTATAAACATTGTGTACATTATTAAAAAAACAAAACATAATAAAGTTTGGAAATTATCGATATGAACCATAGTTGTAATAAATGCTAGATCTATTTAACAGGTGACATTTCAGCATCATCAAGGATACGAATATAAAATTAAATTTATTCCAAAACACACGCAATACATCTAAAAGGTAGCAAAGAAACAATATACACGCGCTAAATTAAAGGGAGTCAAATGAGAGATTTTCATTATTTTTTACAGTTTCCGATTTTGATATTTGAATATTTTGATTTTCCCGCTTATTTTGATTATACTTTAAAGCGAACGGTAATTCTAATTATTTTACAATATTTTGAAAATTATGTTTGGACTATTTTTATACGCCACTGTGGATCATTCATTGAGTAAAACATAATAATTTTGTAAACATTTTCTCTAGAAAGTATCCTTTTTAAATTGTTCTATAAATAAATAAACAAAAAGAATAAAAGACGTAAGAATCGAGAGGAGATGAAGCATTCACAGCCTTGAAGGTTTTAAGGCTCTATACTTCTTTATATGTGAGGGATTTCTTTTTAAATTTTACGTTTAGTTGCCCTTTCTTAAAAAATAAACTTTTCCATGCAACTAAGGTATTACATCGCAAACTTGAAATTATTAGCAATTATTTTGACAGAAACTAATTTAATGAAATTGTTTAAAAATGCCCTCCGGTTATTTTTTTAATGTTGCTTTTCTCTTAAATTTTACGTTTGATTACACTTTTTTTTATAAAAAAGGTGTTTTCCATACAAGTGAGCATTATATCACAAACTTGAAATTAACAATCATTTTAACACAGAAACTAATTTAATAAAGTTTGAAAGTACTGTGCGTGATTATGTTTTTATACAAAACTTAAAAGTAAAAACCGAATTTTCATATTTAAAAAATTATGAGTTTCTAACTGCTCAATGCATTTTTCCCCTCGTCAATCACATGTGTAGAGTGCAAAAATCAGCTACCTATCTTTAATTGTCTCTAAGATAATGGGGTAATGAATTTACTAAATATAACATTGACAGGAATAGGGCCTTTTGACTCGCTTTGAAAATTTTGGTTATCCAATGCTTGTTTTCGAACAGATACTAGATAAAATGTAAAAATTATTTTCCTAAATATAAATTGTTGAACAAAAAAAAAAAAAAATGAAGATATAGATGCTGAACTGAACATATTTAAAATTACAAATAAACTGCTACATTTTCATAAAAATTGGTATGGGCTTGCATATACAATGAATGGGAAATGAAGAGATTTTTGAAAACTATTCAAAACTTCAGAAAGGAAGTGTATCAGAGGATAAATTTAACAGTTGAATTACCATGATGAAGACGACGTTTAGTACAGCAAACAAAATGCAATGTGGGACAGACATCGTGAAATAAAGTGAAAGTTCCTAAAATGTGCTTGCTTGGCACAGAGACTTACTTTTTTTTTTTTGTACATTTTCTATATTTTAACATTTTAAAGAAAACTGCCATATCAGGGGGTCTCCCTGGATATATTACATTGTAAATCAATTACATTTGTCATTTCATCCTTCTTGAGGCCTGGGTCATTAGTATCGTTGAATACCAGCAAAATAAAATTCGATAATAGTTTCAGAACATTTTAATAAGGTGAAAAACTTGTTTAGTTCTGGAAAAATAATACATGAAACAAAGACATCAATCCTTCCATCTCTCAGGAAGAATTTTTCCTTAATGAAATAGATTTTTCATGATATGTATGAAGTATGCTAAAGGTGTCGGCCTTATTTTTGGGACAATAGTACCATACGGCAGTACCTGGAGAGATTTTGGATGAGTAGAAATATATTTACCAATGAAGAATATTTTTTCAGGAAGGAAAAAAAAAAAAATTGCCAATATGAAAATCAGAAATAGCAGGTTGTTGCAGCAGAAGTTTTGTGTAACTGAGAGCAAGGTATGTTCAATGTATTACAAGGTATCAATGAAGATTATCTTGGTTGATATAAAGAACTGTGTGGGTGATGCGTATGGCAATGGTTTTTACAAAGCAATTTTGTGAACCTATAAGGCTACTTATAAAATGTGGTAGTGAACAGTCCCAGCTGTGTATACTGGGACCCTGAGAATCCACATTTGATATTACAGATTGAAGTGAATGCTCCTGGAGTGACTGTAAGCTAAAGTATTTGCTGGTGGGCTTATTGACCTTCGTTTATTTTTTGACAGACATAATTCTACCTTGGCAGCTCAATTAAGTAATGATTGAACTGAAGAACAGCCGATAATGGGCCACCTGCAACCTCTTGGAGAAAATGTATTATGGCAACAAGGGCATATTGTGAGAGACTTAAATGATACATTTCATTCATGTATTAATGGAATCATTTCGTTCACTAGATCTAACTCCAGTGGATTTTTCATTGTGGGGAATAATAAAAGTTAAGAGTTTATTGGGAAGAATTTTGTGGATCTGGAGCATTTGAAGGAACGTGTGAGCCTGAATTCATCGTTTTATCATCCCTGGACATTATTGGATCTAAATGTGCTTCTGTACTTAAAATATGTTACTTATGCATTGAAAATGGACATTTGAGGCCGAACTTAAGTCTGCCGACTACTTGTTGTGTTGTGCACAACTTCTTTTATAGTAATTTGTAATTATTACATTTAAATGTAAGTTTGACAAGTAGCACATGGACCTGCTGAAAATCAAAATGCATTTTTGATTTTAATAAGATACTAAAGTAATTTCGACAAATATTATGTGGAATGGCATAGGATCACCACCGTCTAATCTAATGGCAGCGTTCCTAGCGGCAGGCTCTTGTTCGATTCCGAATTGGGGTGTTTTCTAGTTTCACCATAGATTTTTGAGGGGGTTTCTGTTAATTCTTAAGGTAAATGCCTGGGAAACTTAGGCCCTGAACTCATTTGGCAGAATTGCCATAGATTTCGAGGTCGCAGTCCATTAATGTATTCAGTGATACTGAAAACTTGCAAGTACTGTTCCATGAATCAGAGATAAAGTCCATTTGGACTTTACATAAACAAGGGATGTAATTTGCGCCTTGCGACCTTCAGGTCAATTCGAACCGTCCGTTTTCTTAACCGCCGGCCGGCGGCAGGTCGCGTTGCGCTGGAAGAAGGGAGGCAGTTTTGTTGAAGAGAGGGGGAGAGGAGAAGGTACCGGTCAGGAACCAGAAGGAGAACAACGGCTCAGTAGCAGGCTGAGCTTTGGCGCGCGCGGAAAAGTTGCCGGCTCGATGAGCAAAGGGTGAACAAGTGCCTAGGTTTTCTACTCGTTCTTACCGTCCTTGTCCATAACGTGTCCATCCATGGTGCCTTCCTGTGAGAGACGGAAAGTTTAGTGAACAACATATCATTTTGCTAGTGTTGTAAATATACCGAATGTTCATAAATCGTAACAATGTTGAAAATTCAGCCTGTGCATCATTACGTACTGAATAGCATCATGTGTGTTTAACACTTTTGTATGTTAATGTGTTTCATGAATACTTTTGTGAGATAATATACAAGTATTTCCGTGTGATAGTTAAAACCAGATGGTGTTAAGAACGGCATCATCTGTTGATTCATTATTAGTGGAGTAACATCTTTCGGTGAGTGCTGAAATTGGTTTAACATGTATGTGGTTTACTTGACTTAGAAATCCCATGCTGGAAGCTGTTTACTTGGTTGGTATATGGTAGGTAATGTTTTGTCTGCTTTGTTACTCGCATATATTCCTCCACAACGACTAGCCTTACGAATCCTTTAATGTACGTGTATGGAGTAAGTTCATAGTTATTTATATGCAGGTAATAGGACCAATGGAGTTGCCAGACTTGGTAAACTGCATGGTACGCTGAACAATATAGCATTCGTAGAATATTGAAAGCCATACAAGCTCCAAGCGGCACTGGTAATCAGTTTGAATGTAAATTGTAGATACTGTTAGGTGATACTGAAGGTCAAGTAAAAAAACATAGACATTGACTTCTAACCCATCTATTTTAATATAAGTTCTTTATAGCTCTAGTAGCAAATTCCTGAGCGGTTCATGTTTCGTTCCTTACGGTTAGTGGAGCTATAGTGTTCTATTCACAGACACGTTGCAGTTAGCAGAAAACAAGGCAACAATTGAGATTTAATTAAACAATGAGCAATTAAAGGCGAAAAAGAGATGTATTTAACTACAATGCCTTCTTGTTAATCATATCCAAGTCTCATTTTGAGAAAGTTCTGCTAATTGACTGTGATTCATGGAAATAATAGCATACGAAGGGAATGTTGCCAGGATAGTTCAGCTTGTAACCTTTGTTTCCATACACAGCGGTGCATAGACGCATCCCAACTTCAAGTGCTGTCCAAACAAGGACAAGCGAGCATTTTCTTTTCTTATCTACCAGCTTGGATAATCTTCCTCTTATTTTATTTCTGTACAGTTGTCTGTTCAAGGTACAAGCAGAGCGAGCTTATGTTTGTTTACGGAAGCATAGAAATAGTTGAAGGTAGACAAATAACCCTACTTTCGTCTGTGTACATTCTAGAGGGTTAAAATAATAGAAAGAGAAACTATTTTGACATAAATACGTGTGAAAAGTTACTAGTGTTAGTCAAACGTCATGTCTTGAAGACAATTTGATAGTTTTAGGAGTAAAGATTATACTTAACAATGAAGAAACTTTTCATCCAAGCTTCTATATTTAATATCTTTGCTTTGCATAACGAATTTCTGTTATATGTGTGTAATTGTTGGTAACATTAATAGGTTTTTACACCTTTAGTGCACATCATCAAATCAAACTTCGGAAACTAGAAGAAATAACTGCAATCAAAGGAAGGAACTGACTATTAGTTGGGACATCTTTTTTTTTTCCAAGTGCAAAGCAGAGAATATTTTAGGATCCCCTTAGAACGTCTTTCGATTTCTTGTTCGCCCTCGGTTTGTGATCCCAAGAGAAACTTTGTGCATTCCATCGTAAAGCCTCTGAATGTAATAGTGCACTAAGGGTGCACTAACTGCGGTTTAATTTTAATCGAAGTTTAGAAACGAACTTGGTTTAATTCAATGTTCGTGTTGTTTAACGCTAACGCGAATTTGGTATAGTGCTAACTGAAATACATTTGACAATAGCGCCATGTTTGAGGGAAATGCAAAGAAAAAGCATAATGATTTCGCATCGAATATAAATTATCTGACTGACGTCTGCAATTCCCAAGTCCCATCGAGAACTTCGCCACCTGAAAGAATGTGTGTGCGTGCGTGTGTGTGTGTGTTAGTTAGAGAAGTATTTTATAAGAGGAGATTGCAGTGCCTTGAACAAGAACATGAAATGAAAATGAATTTTTTGCTTTAGAACTTGAAATGAAAATGAAAGAAGCTCAAATTAATTTATAAAATACCTTCTTATGAAGTAAGAAAGCCGTGCTTTCCTTCTATCTGGTTCCCAGCAGGAATAGGCAGTTCCTGGTAAATCCTTCTTCCCCTGAAAATAAGCCAGTAATTTTCAGGAGTATCATCATCTGCAATACAAATGTTGCTGCTATTGATGGCATTGGAAGCACCTTTACTACCAGTTTCATTCTTAAGTATGGAGCAACTCCGAAACACTTTTCTAATAATGATCTTTGTGGACCCTGTTGCAAAGTTTTGTTGCTGCATCATAAGGGTTGGCAGGTAGTGGCAATAGTTATGGATGCTGTCTCTCAATAGCAAGCATTCTAGAAATTCTGCTTCAAACTGGACATGAATTCTAGCATTCACAAACATATTACTGTCATGTGTCAATCCTAGCTCTCTGGCGACGACATTTTGAAAACGAAGTTTGAATCGCAGATAGCTTGGACATTTAGAAAAACCAACCATGGCGGTTTCTGTAAACTTCAGAATTATTGGCACCAGGCGATATGACAGGGGTGTGTGTATAATATATCCTCGTGACCTGGCATCTTAAACTTGCAATTTCTCTTGCTACTTTCTTGAAGTTCCTTTATTCACGTTAAATATATCCCCAATTAGCATCTAGAAACTACAGTTGCAAAGAATCATAGTTGGAATAGATGATAAACATTCGGTTCATCGCACGATTTCGTTCAGTACATATTAACTGTGGATGTATTCTTTTTTCTAGTTCCTCGACTACAAGTTTCGATAGTCGAAATTTTATCTTAAACTGTTTTTCATCAAACTCAGTGATGAAATACACGAGGCGCTCTTTGAAATTCAAATTCTTCGTTTTCGGATGAACCATGAGAGTAAAATAACATAACCTACAAACACACCCTTATGAGTAGCAGCAGTACATTCAACAAACAGTTAAAGCAGGAAATATTCATGCATCCTTTATTATCCGTATATGACGCAACATTTAAATTTTCTTTCTTTTAAAGATGGGTAAGTAATTGTGCAACTTCGCTAACTGAGGTTCACCCAGATTAACCTCAGAAAGTTTCCTGATAAAGTTTCCATTTTATACACCAAAATTCTAAGTTAAGCTTGACTGAAGTTAAATTTTAGAGCTTAAACTCCGATTAACTTATTTACGCGGCCGGTCTGTGCTGGCGAAATGAAAAGAAGCACTACTTGTGCTTTGTTTTGCTGTATTTTGTGTATTTGCCATGACATCAGAGTTTCTGTGATCCCGAACAGCTGCCATTGTTCCTGTTGTTTGAGACAAACACCAAATAAACTAGTCTGCTTATATACCGTAAATAATAAGCCTCAGCCAGGCATACTATAAAACTAAACAACATGGGGGAGTTCAGAATATTGCTAGCAGCATAAAAGGAAAATGAGAATTACAATGAACAGGAATATTAGCTTTGAAAGTGTGGTTTAGTACATTAATAACGTATAAAAATTTAAAAAAATGTATGATGATGAAATAAGGAGTCAAAAACATTGCTACAAGATCTATTTGAACTATATGTAATTTTAGGTTTTTAGTTCTGACTCAGGTTGAGAGGACAATAAAGACGATAGCTAAAGAAGTTCTAACTTATTCCGAATTGAGTATTTATTACTATGTTTAAAAGAACTTAATTGTCAAATCGTTATGTCTGAGTGGCCTTAAGACTAACAGTCTTCTTATGCGGAAGAAACGGATTCCATTTCCGATTGCCACACCGTTCTTTGCGGTTGATATCAAGGAAAGCAATGGGAATGTCCTAGGAGTGTAGTGTAAGATTATCTGGTTCCATTTTATGCAACGCATATGGCGATCAGAGCTGAAATAAACAATAGTTTTGCCATCTGTTTGCGAGACACTTCGTCGGAATGTGTTGCTAAAGAAATGAGTGATATAAACGTTCTCTCTCGAATATATTTCTTTAGTTGTATTAGGGTTTACTGTTTCTAGAATCCACACATTAACCCGGGTATGAATTTTAGTAATTTCTAAACTAAGCGCAGAAATAGTTTTAATGTCTCCCTAGCAGCACTGCATGTCGAAATATAGCTTACTTCAGTTATCACTGATTAGCTACCAAACTGCTGATATTAAACTAGAGGATTTATTTTGAAAAAAAAAAAAATCATTCCCAAGGTTTAGACCTAAGACCGAAAATTGGAATTACAAATGTCTACTGCCTAAAATTCCATGTAATGTTTAATTAAAACTATGCATAGTAAGTAGAAGTGATGGGAGCTAAACAAAGAGAAATTCTTATTAAGCGTCTGTTGCGAGTTACTTTAAAATCGTTGCTTAGGGTCAGTAGCGGGGTAATAAGGCAATTATAAAATAGCAGATTCACATCCGATTACGAGCTGACAAAGCCCACAGCTGTAGCGAATCTGGGGTAATGTGCGTAAAGGCAGTGCATTTATCGGAACACTCATCTGCAGCGTGTCGGAAAGCCGCATTTGCTACAAGTGGATCGCCCGCCGTACCGATATACATAAGAGACTCCTTCATAGACACTTCCGGGATGGAGCTAGAGCAGGGGGAGAGGATTTCCGGACGTCAGCTGCTCTGCTGGGGCCTTTCATGGTCGGAAACATTGTGAATGCTTATTGGAGTAGGGGATGTGCCCATTGAGTAGCTAAGCTTTCCGTTACGCTCATTCGAACCCTAATTTCAGAAATTGCATTGCTCGTTACAGTTAAGCACAGGTTACAAGAGCCTCGGACCAGCATTATGTCATGAGGGTGTTAGCAGTAATTGAGCTCTATTTTTATGTAACCGTGCTCGACAGGTGAAACATGCAACAGCAATATCACGATTACATTTATGTAAGATTTTTAGTGATATCACACTTTAGAAATAAATGCATCATCATAAGAGAATGTGTTTTAGCTAACAAGTAAGTTTAACATTTTGTTAATAAAGAGACTAGAACTTGGTGAAAAATTCGGGTCAAGGCCAGGATTGAAACCACGGATCTTCAGTGCTCCAGCTGACACTTTTACAACAGCTACGTGTCCTCCAAGCACGGAATCACGGATCACTCTCGGCTGATTCTTAAGATTTTCTACTGTGCTTTATAAGTGTCACGAAACAAGTGACTGTAAGGAATGACAACCATATAGCCCAAATCTCCAGGAAAAGGAAGGCTTCTTTGAAGGCGTGTTTTCTAATTTAATAACAGGAAGAAGGGTGAATTATTCTCTGAACTGGAAGGATGCACTTCCTTGTGAGTAGTCGGTCATGGATATTTATAATCCTTGATGTGAATCAGAGTTGGAAATAATTTATAAAGCACCGTCATTTGTGTTGCCTTAAGGTTCAGACGATACACCTAATGACGCATGTAAATTAATTTCCCTGGAGGGTAAACAGGTGCAATGGTTGCACCGCTAGACCCTGGGCTCCCGCTGAGAAAAAGTGTTTTATTTAGCAAATGAAACATGTTTATGTAGTACCGTACAGCTTCCTGTGTAATCGTTTTCAGCTTTTGTTCTCCCTTTCAATTTAAGAAATAAAACACTCACGAGATAATGGAATTGCGTTATAGAATGAGCATGTCATTGTGCCAGTTTAGAATTACGTAGGAAAGAATAAAAAGGCAGTTAAAAATGAAAAGTACATAATATTCACCTAAAAAAGAAATAGACCTGATAAAAGGATGTTTGAATTTTGCTGATAAACTATGAAACGACCATAAAAAGTATAAAATAAAGCGACGTAATATTTTTATTTTAAGTGATAAAACAAGAATATTTATGTGGAAATAGATGCAGCAGGCTTTTAAGAATACCTATCAGATTTTTTCTAAGGAATTCACACTTTTTTCGCCGTACGGATCATAGTCTAAATTTTAAAACGTTGGAAATAGTAGTAGACTAGATTCTTGGAAAGAGTTTAGTGTCCCATGTTCAATGTTTATGTACATTATTTTTTTAAATAAACCTCCACTCTACACTTTGTTGAAAAGGAAAACAAATGTTTTTTTAAAAAAAGCTTTTTTTGGGTGGGGGGTTAAGTTATTGTTGAGAAATGAATCTCACGACTACAAAACTAATTATCTACTGTAATTACCTGCATTTCATTTGCATGTTCTTAATAAATGAATAAATATATACTGTTTACCGTTCTTAAAATTGTCTTAATGAAATGCAGATTTCAATTTTTGCTTCAATTAAAAGCTTTTCATTTTAAGTAGAAATATTTTCCCCCTCTTTAAAATTGTTGTTTACTTTGGATTCGTTCCAATAATGTTTAAAATCATATTTTCCCATTTACTTTTGGTTCATAGCTATCTGTTCTGTTAAATTTTATGTTCACAAGCAATTTTATTTATCACAGCAAATTTTAATAATAAAAAAGTGTCGTTTTTAAATTGTTATAATAATCATATTAATACATTTTGTCTTTGAGCAATATAGTTCACCAGACCGG
The DNA here is from genome assembly GCA_030762175.1 of Metallyticus violacea. NCBI lineage: Eukaryota > Metazoa > Arthropoda > Insecta > Mantodea > Metallyticidae > Metallyticus > Metallyticus violacea. The sequence goes on from CM060838.1 coordinate 28,055,113, forward strand.
ATGTGCATGGAATGGTAAACTTTGCAAATGAGACCAACTCGTCTTTCCTCCTCCTCCTCCTCCTCCTCCTCCTCCTCCTCCTTCTTCCGGTTCGTGAAATAAAGAATTATTGTCTAAGAATCCATGAAAAGGGCAAGGAGCGAAGAAGGATAAACAAGGGAGGATATTGTTAAGTGTACTGAAAGCAACTTCTATTCTTATTTTAGAATTCATTGTAATTACATGGCGTGCCTCCCTTGTTTACCTTATCTCGTACCTTCTCCATTCAGGATTTTATGACCCATTAATATGGCGTTTCTCTTGGATTAATTTTTAGTTCGAAACGAGTGATATTTGTAATAATTTACTTGAAGTTTGTTTGCCATTTCTCTTGTGTTAATTAGCAGTTGTAGGGCTTGACGTATTTGCTTCTCTCACCCCCCTCCAAATCTCCTAGCTCATAAAAGCAGAGGTTCTCAAATTGTGGTCCACGGATTCCAGGTGGTTCACGAAGCATTAGAGTACTAACAGCATTTATTCTTTTATGTATAAATGCTATCAATGAATTATAAGATAATGGGAAATTGTACCAATTCACGATGTGTATTTATTGAGGTAAAGTAAATTTGAATGAAGCTGTAGGCGACATTTTGAGGCAAGCTCTCAGATAGGTCGTTAAACAAGTTAACCTGGCAGGACAATTATATATCGTTATAGTTTCCTTGCCAACAGCATGCATCTTTGGCATGCGTGGACTGGAGCTCGCCTGCACAGATTTTCCGGGAGAAGTATTTATGCCTTTCATAATAACTTCTGTAAAAATAATTCTCTGCAACCATTTATCTGAAAACAAGCATAGAAATCATTTGGAAAACATAGAATCAGAACTCAAGAGTATAAATTTCCCGTATTAAGCTCGAAACTATTGTAAAGCAAAGAAATAAGCGACCTGCTACCAGCATGCAACTTCCCTATGCCGGGTCCCCATCGCCACCCAAGAGTAAGCCACCATTTGAGGTTTAATTCAATTTTACTGGAGTTTTGCTTTTAAAAAATCCATTTGGCCGGTTTAATTTCAACTTTTTGTGACATTTCTTCCACATCGTAATCTCGACATGTATTGAGATAGAAGCTAGAACAAAAAATACATAATTGAAGTCAATTAAAATTTATAGAGCGAAACAAATTGAACAAATCGAATAAAAACACGTTTAAAACAATTCAGCCGGAGGGTTTGTTATAAGGAAGAAAGCAACTGCTGTGGGATCGTGCTTTGAGAACGTTTAATACTACTCGAGGGTTGGAAGAACAGAACTCCGAACACTGCACGAACAAAAGCTTGATAATTGTTGTGCATCGCGTCAGCTAAATGTGCGCTTGAGATAGCTGCTTGGAATCACGCGAGAGGAAATTAAGGCCGCCTGCAAACAGTAGCTTCTATCCTTTGTTTAGTAGGTGAACCATAAAGGGATTTAATTAAATGCAGGCACTTGATAGGGACAATGGAGCACTCCTCCCATTTTGGCTTGGGACACTTGTAGAGATGAATAGCTTCAGGATCCCCCGAGAGTTGGTGTCTCGAGGGAGCTTTCTCAGAGAGCCGTGGGGGAGACATCTCTTGTATTGGGCAGCCACAAATGTTACTATTCTTAGCTTTGTTAAAGCATCGTTAAGAAAGGGGGAAGGATTTGTTTTATGTTTGCTTGAATACACAGGTTGATCCGTTTGAGATGTCAGAAAAGTAGAACTTTATTAAACAGAGGTTATTAGCGATTTGCTGTAATATATGCAGAAAGGATGTAAGTTTCAAATGGGCGATGTTTCTGACCTCAACCGTTTGCTGTCTCGGCGCAAGCGTGCATGATAGACAACAGCGTGAATGTTGTAAGAATCCAGCGAGCTTATAGACCTGAGTACAATTGACGTTATGCCCCTTCACATCGAGAAAGAGGTGCATGTTCCTGGTCAATGGTCTTGACACTACCTCACATAGACGAAAGGGTACGTGATAGCAACAAAGAGTAATCTGTTCACGACAAGCCATGTCTCAAAGCACACGTAAGTCACGCCAACGCTTATCAGTAGAGCATGGTACTTCGTAGGCAACATGTCAAGAGAACTGTCAGGCAGTACCTCAAGATGTTTTCATGCCACATTTGGGAAAGGAAGCATTGACGCAGCGTAATTATGACGCCCGTCTCAACTGTACTGCCATGATGCGTCCAGATTTTTTTTGTGTGGGGATGCGTCAAGTAAATAGTATACCCACAAAAACCACAGAACGAAGCCGATCTGCGACAGAAGATTAAGGGTGGTCTTTGAACAGATCACACCAGAAATGTAGCGCAGGATCCGCAATGGCGGTCATGTTGAGTCCTAATGTGCTGGACACAAAATCAAACACTCTCTTACAAATAGTTCATCATTACCAGGTAATCTGAGTAATTTCTTGCACATATGGTTTTACCTTTCTGACATCACAAACTGATCTCCCTGTATATTTTTGCCCCATCTTCCTCGCTTTTGCAGTTGTACTACACGAAACTCCGTTATTTGCTCATGTAGCAGTTTTTTCAATCGAACTATATACATACATGCTGTATATTCATCAATATAAGACAGCCAAATAGAGTAATTACCCGCTCATTTAATCAACTATTAAACGGGTTTAGAGGTCGATGTGCTATAACAATTCTGCAACATAATTTATATAAGGAAATAGTACATGTCATCCGGATACATTCACCATAATGTTATTTGTAGGGTGTATGTAAGACAAGATATTGATCAACTGAAAACGTTTATTGCTTTTTACACACAACGGGCCACTCTTGTTTTATTTGCACTTACTTTTCTTTGCTTAGAGCTAATCGGTTTCGTCGGTTTTGTTTAACGGTGCTGGAACAACATAGGTACATTGACAGCTGGTGCTATCAACCTTGCCATGGACCTATCCGTCAGAATCAACAGATAGCTAAAGCTCATTACAACTGAAGTATCCCATACAGTGAACTGCAACATCGCATCAACTGTCTGGTTTATCGTATAATTTGTGGCGCATTGGCGGATATTCTGGTTAGGGCAGTTCTGAAGGATCATGATGTAACAATTCCAAGTAATTGAGAGTGGTACTGAGCTTCAGATTTCTGTCTTCCACATTGTGACAACTAAGTTGCTAGAATTAGAACTTCGCAATTTATTATACACCTATAGTATAAATTAGAGCCACAAATGTTACATATTTTAAGATATTTTTAGCGTTATCCTGAAAGATATTAAAATAATTTATGTAAAAATCTCTCACCAACTTTAACAAACATTAAAAGATGCGAAATTGTGGCAGCTTTACTCATAAAGTTTCTTGTCAGGTCGCATTCTAATGATTCGCGTGTACTCGATAGCAAACAAAATCCGGAGACAGGCTGGGAAAAGTTCAGCTGGAGATTCCGAATCAATTCAATATATTATTAAATGTTATTTACGCTTAATCAAAGGACATAGATAATTAGTACGGACGCATTAAAACACTTTAAGATAAAATTCATCCTTTGGCCTTTAAAACTACTAACTTAGTATGAGGGATGCAAAAAGTAAAGCATCCTTGATTATTTCTAGGTGGTAAAGTCATTTCAGGACCGCTGTTTGCACCTGTTCATCGTTGGCAACACAAAGATGTTCTTTCTACTTGCCGATGACACGATAATAATCGGAGTAGGGCTTGTACAAAGGATGCTTCCCATAGAAAGCCCTGACGCAAAGTTTGTATGGTGTTGCATTGTCGCGAATAAGAACAATGCCATTGCTTAACATCTCACGCTTCCTGTTTCTACGACTCTGGCAATGGCCCCAATGTTTAGCACTATGAATCGACTGATGGTTGTGCCCTTTTGCACAAACTACAACTTCTTCACAGTCAAAGAACAGTGGCCATTACCTTTCCTGCTGATGATACAAATTTGGACTTTCTCAACACGGGATGTGTTTCTCCATTACAAAAGGGCTCCCTTCGATTTTGGGGTAAAATTGTGCACCCATGTTCCATTGTCCGTAATTATGCAGCTTAAGAAATCGTTGCCTTCTACAGTATAATGTTGGAGGAAATCCACAGAAGCCAAAAACAATTTGGTGGGTTTTTTTTGGGGGGGGGGATTCTCGAGGAATCTATTGCGAACACAATATGCGACAATCAGATGATCTCGGATGATGGAATGATCACTACCTGTTGAAATACCCAACTTCTGTGTAATTTCCGCGAGTTATTTTGCAATTGCATTAATCCTTGACGCTGTTGGCCCTTCTTGGGGATCTGCATCAGTCGAGTGCCTGGCTTTGTTCAAATGCTGCCACTATTTTACAATGGGTAGATGCGACATTGCATATGGTCCATATGCTGCTAAAATTTCACAATGAATCTCCTCGCAATTGAGACGCTTTGCCCACAGAAAACATGCTTCAATCTTGGAATTGCTCTCAACGAAAGTGACTCTGTAGGAAGGACTGAATATGAACTCTGTTACTGCGCATGCGCCATCTTGTTGCACAATGCTGCTGAATTCGTGCAATACTCTTATATTTCTTTGTTCCTGATAGTTGCTTTATGGAAGTAAGAAGTGTTGTTGATTGGATTTATTTATGAACGCTCTTTAACATCTCAGGTCATCAACGTTCCATGCAATTCAGGGCGTGAAACGGCCGACAAATTTTGCTCAGAGGCCTCTTCTTTCAGGCTTGAGGTTCTTCTTCGTGCCGTAAATGCACGACACGGAACCCAAGGCCTTACTTCCCTTCCAAAAAAAGCCATACTTAAGATTTTTACGCCCAAAAAATCCATAGATCCTTGCTGGGTTTGAGCCCGCAATCTTGGATTTAGAAGGCAATTATGGTTACCATTACATCACCAGGACTGACAAAAGTTAGAAATGTGTTCATTATGTCAGTTGTAATTGATCCATGTGTACGAGAATTCTCATGGAAGAAGGTTTTCTGTTCTTAAATTATTTAACAAGATTTCCTTAGATTTTTTGTAATATAATTCTATTGTTGCCATTCTGCTGTTCTTTGGTCAATCTAAACAAGTGCCCAAAATGGAGCCAAACGTTTCGTCTTAATGAGGCGATCAATGATACACATCAGATAGTAAAGGCAACGTGAATGGAATCCGGACCTTAGTAAATGTTAATGGCCTCAACAAAGCTCTTTCACCTGTTAGCTGCTCCATTGACTAAATTACTGTTGTTATTTTCCATTACCAGCTTGCTGTAGTTGGTGTGGCTTGTTTTATGGTGTGTGCGGTTGCAGTAATATTGGCCGAGCATGTCGGATGTGCAGTTTTCTTGTAATTATAGTCATTAAATTACTTATAATGGCGCAATTGCGTGGCCAGGGAGGTGCCGATATAAAGACTTTGAAAGTTAAACTTCCAAGTTGTTACGCTTAGTTTTAATGTTGTTACTGCAGACTGAAAGAAATGTCTTAGTAAAAGGTAATGATAAATTAATTATAAGTCAAATTATTTAAATGAAATCAGTAATTAATATAAACCGTATACGGCTGATTTTATAGCCGGTTCCTTTAGCGAAAGTCAGGACGGAGAACTATCCTAACTTTAGAACATTCATAGATATGGTAAACACGCACTATTTTAAATGTATCTTAAACGTTTAGTTTCTTAACAGAAGTGGGTATTATGTATCACTCTGTTAAAAAATGCTTCCATTTAGTGTTGGATTCAAACCAAAGCTTTATATCTTGCTGTTTTGTAAAAGTTATTATTATTATCATTATCATTATTATTATCATCATCATCATTATTATTATTATTATTATTATTATTATCATTATTATTATATTTAACTTTTGTATTTCAGCTATAAGTAGTTAATACAAAATTTGTCATTGATAGTATTGTATTTTGTCAATGGGCATATATTGTGCGGTAAATGCACACAGTTACCGATTATTGTAAACATTTGCTGTAACTTGGTAAATGTAGGCAAAAAAAAATAATAATTGTATATTTTCCCCACTTTTACCTAAAATTATTCCCATTAAGCAAGGCAGTGTAGTAAATGTTGGTATACCCAATTGAAGTTTTTCAGTTTTGTCCAAAAGTTAATTGTACATTGTACCTCTAAGAGAGAGAGAGAGAGAGAGAGAGAGTGTGTGTGGGGGGGACATTGTTGAAATGCCAATAAACCATACACAGTTTTGTGGGCAGTGATAGTACATATATTCAGTATATATGTTGGCATTTTTTAGATTATTGCAGTATAGCATAATACCATGAGTTCAAAATTTCAAATTATCTTTTCAGATCAAGGAGACTGTCCATTAAATATTTTTGAAAAAGCCAAGAAATATTACTAAAATTAAATAAAGGTTCACTGGAAAATATTCAAAAGTTTTATAGCTCTAAGGGAGAATGTTTCTTTTGCATTGGTATAAATTTTGCTAGGGAAACAATCGTGAGCAGATAAACATGGCAGCGAATTCTTATGCATAATTATCATTGACGAACTATTTGTATGAAAAAACAAAACACTCCATTGCACAAATTCCCATCTAACTAAAAGCACAATCATTTTCTAATCAGCTGTTCTCTTGTACAGATACTAGTGCAATAGTTTCACTGAGCGAGAAACTGTGTGAACTAGCAAGTGCGACAGTACATTTCCAACTTTAACCAAAGGAGAAGGGTAATTGTTAAAAATGTCCGGAAATATTGGTAAACTAAAAACATTTCAAACATTTGCGCGTCTGAAAATGTTAATATTTCCACAACTGCCTGTTTTCTACTTTGACCCTAACATGTACATATATATAATATAAAATATAAATATATATATAATATAAAAGAAAAAGAAAGTAACACTATTAACAATGTAACAAATTAACAGTAATTATAATAGTAGAAAAGGATAGAACACTAAGAAAAAGTCACACTTGAGATCGCTATATTTCGGACTCGTGGAGTCCTTCTATGGTAAGAAGACAAGTGACGGTGATAAAAGTAAACATTCAGTATTTTCGATATTCAATATTTACTTTTATCACCGTCACTTGTCTTCTTGCCATAAAAGGACTCTACGAGTCCGAAATATAGCTATCTTAAGTGTGACTTTATCTTAGTATTTTATCCTTTTATACTATTATAATTACTATATATATATAAGCTTAAAAATATGGAAAAGACTCATAGAGTGTGAAGAACAAATGTTCAGATCTAATTAAAGGACACTCGAAAGGTTCATACGAAAACAGGATGCTTCAGATAACTACACGAATAAATTTTTAAAGAAACGTGCAAAGTGCTGTAGAGGTTTATAGAATTGCGAGAGAGTTGAAGGGAGAAAGCCAAATGCTGTTAATATTACTAAATTAAATTTAAGAGATACATGTACATATATGTAAGGGAATTGCGATCATCTCTCAAGACTACTTTCCGTAGTAATTGTTGAAGAATTTTTATGGGACAGCCAGTTGGGCCACCATTATGAGAGGCTTGATTTTGTTTGTGGATGCTGAATCTGACAACGTTTAGAAAGTAATAAGCATGTTTGGAGGATCGGGTCATAGAAAATGCCTGATATTACATAAAACTTATGACATTTGCAGCGTAATCCAAATCCAAGTCGCGATGTCATCAGATAGCGGGAAAAATTTATTTAGACCAGAAGTCTAAATAAATGCCGTGCTGATCTAAAACTAACGTAACTTAATATATTCCAAGTAACTTGAGAAGACGAACGTGTATCAAACTACATTCCATGTCTCGGCAAACCAGATGTCTTTGGGTCCTATTGCTACTTACATCGAGTACAAAGATGCACCACAATATATTGAATTGGATTGTTAGAGACGAAGGAGGACATTTCAGTACCTCAGCCTTGCTCAAGGACTCTTGTTTACCTCCGGGAGGAATGGACACCGGGTGAAGACACCGGAAGGCCACAATATTTCCAGATAGAGCATCCCTACACCCAGGGAGTCTCCACCCTTCTGAGTAGTTCGAACTCCTCAGGAGATACCGTGGCAGAAATCTTTCCAAAACGCAAGCTACCGTCACACCGCACAAGCCCACCTTGCCTGGCACTTTCGATCCCGTAACAACGGAATAAAATGGAATGAAATGGGAGAGCGAAAAATTCGCGGACAAAAAAAAAATCCCATTATACTCTTAAGAGATTAGGAAACCAAAACCCAAGGTCGGCGTGACCGATCCCATGGAGTTTTAACCTGCAACCTCCCGAATGCGAGTCCCAATAGTTGCGGCCTGACCCTCTCCATGATATGCATGGCGTAATACAAAAATTACTGTTAAATTGTTATCAAGTAAGTTACATCCATTGCAGCTTCTTAATGATTATACTATATCATCCATCACAAATGATGAGAAATGTACAGCTCTATTATTTTACTTCATTGTAAACACTGTATTGCAGGCATACAATTTCCTGTTTGCAAAATGATAATTTCGTCTTAAATGTCAGATATCTCTAATGCTTAAGGATAGTGTGTGGCCTTTAAACCAAATTTTATCATAGAATATGTAAGTATAACTATTAAATATAGTTTAGACAGATCAACACACTGCAATTTATTAATTGCTATAGACTGAGGGTAGTGCACCGTAATTTTAAATCGGATTTAGAATTTAACAGGTAAAGCGACATGTGGCGTGTTTTTGAGCTACTTTTCTGCAAATGAAATTTCATGTATATCCAAGCCTGATAGTTACATTTCCGTATTAAATGCATTATAAAGCCTGTATAAGTGCTAAGAAAATCAAAATTTGCTGAATATGCATTGGTTTCCGACTGTGGTAATTATTAAATAAAGCATTAATGCAGCATTGACTTCAATCTTGTAATATTTACCGTGACGAGAGCAGTTGTTGTTGTTGTTGTTTTACTGTAAAACAAAATACGTTTTGACATTTTCAAACTTCACTCGTCTTGCAACACACTGGGATTTTAAATGTAATTTGTAACATTTTATCGAAAAAATTACTTTTCTTGTAAGATATTACCTGTTTAATTTACTTTGCCGGCAACAAGGAAGAAATAATTGTTTTTAGAACAAGAATTTGAGCGATACCGAACTGGGTTGACGTCAAGCAAGCGACAAGTGAGGAGCTAGGGACATTTCTATCTGCTTAATCTGAACCTAACTGTTGTAACTTAATTTTTGTTTACACCATATATATTAATGCAGCTTATTAACTTGTTTCTTTGTGCTTTTTGCTGGTATCCCTACATTGCTGCGCTAGGGTTATATTCTGGGGAGAAGACACAAATAGAAGCGCAAGTAAATAGTTCGCAGCGCTCCCATCAAAATAAACGAGTAATACTGAGATGCACATTTACTCAAAGAAATAATAACGGGATTCTTGGATGGCAAAGTATGAATAAACTGCCATAGAATCAAGGACCCTACAGATGATAACGGAGTTCGGAGGGAGAGTGAAAGTACATGTTTAAAGAAGATGCTGGTACTCCCTTCAGCAATCCTACAGGTAGATGGGAGCTGTGGCCGAGTGCCATAGATAGCTCAAATGGAACGTGATGTTGGAAACTTTGCAATTTCGAATGTCGCATCTTTTTTAAATTCAACCGTATATTTTTATGCCTTTTTCCATTCTCTCTGTTTTTATGAACAACCTAATATGCCTTAAATTAAATATAAAGTGTCATTTTAAAACAAATTACATATAAATAATCACCACATTTCTTTCAATGCTAATACATCCTCCCACTGACTAAGAAAGGAAACATATATGATTCTTCATTTCATGAAAATACATTTTTTTCTATATTGCCATTTAATAAATATGCATGTATTACTATATAATAAACATATTTGGTACTTATAATACTTTTATCACAGTGTTTAAACGAAACGAGAACGTTAGATTTGGTTCAATGCCACAAGTGCTCTTTTATTCCACTCTTAGAGCGAGCTGCTCTTCCTGCACAGTACAACACACTACTACCACTCTCAGCGACTGGTCAAACTGAAGGACACTTTCTACTCTCAGGACCGCTTGCTGTTGACATATTTTCTTTTAATTGATATTGACTGCCTTGATGGACAAACGTACCGATGTATTTATTAGCTTTGATTAACGCAGGGTTTTCGCTCCTAGACATGGATACCAGAACGAACTGGGAGGCGTTGGGCTCAGCAATGTAGAGAAAACCGACAGGTAGAAAATCCCCTTAGCACAGGTCGTAAAATGTTTACTTGGGAGGATGCTGAACTTCTTCGGACAGAGGTAGAAAGAAGACACTTTTCACCCGCTCCCCAATTGAAGGCGGCTTGTCACTTTCCCGGTTCTTTACAGACCATAAGGAATCGCTGCAGAGAGTTTGGTTTAGGCAACTGCGCATTAGGATGTCCTTTGTGATGAACACGCTATGGATTGTTTTGCACATGCATCGATGCTAGGAAAATTGACTGGCGGACGAAGTTTTAAGTGTCGTCGTCATATAATGGAGCCAGATGGTCACCGATGTGATTCGTGCTGACATTGATCATGTAAGGTTTCATGTTGGAACTGGATTTCGTTCAAAGGTCCTGGACACATACATGGAAGGTAAACAGCTTGACCTATCTGCCAGAGGAAGTTATCCCGATGGAACAATTCTGTTCCTGCAAAGTCAAGGATAGTGCAGCGTTGGTTTGAAGACAAGGGTTATTTCACCGATATCTCAGCCTCCCAAATCATCTGATCTAAACCCTCTTGAGAACGTTTGAATAGAAATAAAGGAAATTCTTCGAAATTCCCATCTTGCACCGTCCAAGACAAGAAGCTCCGTCTGTCGAGCTATGAGCATAGTTGAAGATTCGCGGGAATCAAGGCCGCATTACTTTCGCCGGATGGTAGACTCCATACAGAGAAGAATTAACAAGATTTTCGAGCAAGAAGGATTTTGGACTGCATATTAAATTCTTTTTATTCTGTTTATTTTCATTTTTAAGAGGAATCTATCCCTGCCTGAAATGTAAACATTATTTTTTAAGAAAAAGTCAAAATACAGTGTTACAGTGAAAAGGCCTTAAGGCAGCATTATACCTTTTAAAGCTACAAGCATTATAGATTTCTGATTATACAAACAATAAAAAAATTAAAATAAATAGTGTAGATATTGTGTGAAATTTGAACACACAATATCTCATAGATATATCAGTAATATCTTCCTGAAGTTAAACGTTAAGACTGTTCGTTACTATGCGCTTTCATTAGAAAACAACTGCTGACTGTTTTCCGTCTTATCAATGAAAAGCCATTACTTTCGTTGAAATTTTAATGAAGAAAGTGGTAAACTCCTATGGTTTTCATGAGGAAACAAATGTATCATTGACATTGATTTATGTCCATATTGCACGCAATCATTTAATGTACTGCAATTAACATCGTTTTACTTCGGTTATGTTCGGGAGCACGAAATGGTCTTTCCGACAAGCGGTCATTCATTATTTCAGTAAGTGTACATATTATTTTTCTGTTCACTAACATTCAAGCGTTTTTATATCTTATAAATTAGAGGGGGAAGAAGATCCAGTAAGAACTTTAAGTGGTGAACATCAGCAATCTTTGTGCTGCGTGAAAAATCAGTTCTGCAATTTACGTTACGGCGCATGTTAGGGTTGAAGATTGTTCTTTTGTTTGGCGAGAGAGAAACGCCCATGAAAGTTCATACTAAAGGTTAATATGTTCATTGCCATGCCCATCACGCACATGTTCAAGGACGGTCGTGCACGTTTTCGCGAATATAGAAAAGCAATGGATTATTTCTCACTTATCTTAATTGCTGTTGAAGTATTATGCAATGCCGTGAGTTCTATATATCGGTCAAGCTAAAACCTGGAATATTTAATGTCTTTCGCAATTATGTGTTCTAAGATAGGCGGTTATATAACATTGCACCATGCATCGGCATTTAACAAAGGAAACGGTGTTAATTAGATACATATACCAGAATGGAGGGAAATATTTGGAAAAAAGGAAATTATTTGATGGGTTTTGGGTGTAATCTCAGGGGTAAGTAATTCCTTCCTCTTCAACGGTGGTTACCGCTGTCTTACAGTTTTGCCACGGCTGTTGGATGTCTTTATGGTCCTGTGACCATAGGGAAAGAATCTTGGAGATTAATAATATTTTTTTCATTATGGAAGATGACACAATTTATTGTTCATACACTATTGGACATAAACTGTTGCACTTAATTAATAAAGCTCGTCCACTTAATACTCCTAATTGAACGAAACTGAAAAAGCTCTTCCACTGATATTGCCCCGCTGAATACTCTTGTAAAAACTGACTGCGAGCCACAAACTTGCAAACTAAATAAACATGGCCCGTGACTTTTTCCATGTAGAATCAACTCATGTGGTTGGCGTCTTCCCTTGAAGAGGTTATCGGCCTATCTTTTCATCCCTGCAGTCGCCAAAGGTTTTATGGTGCCTACCCTGCTTAAGAAAATCTCTAACAGAATGCCAATAAACATCTTGCTCAAGGATTCTTTACAAATATTGTTACAACAGTCTACAGAAATTCCCAGGTCAGATTTTATGGCTGGGGTAGCTTTCTGCACACTTGCGAGAAAATAACATTTTACACATAATGAACACTTGTACAGGGAAATGGCTTTACACTCATGGTTATAACGAAGTTACATAAAATTACTCTTAATTAAATATGAGGGTGGCAGTTTAGAAATACTGTCTCAACTATACTAATGTGCATTTAAATGTTAGCAATATCATGAATACTTTCTTATAAAGCAAAGGAGATAGAGAAAAATCATAAGATACAAATATTCACTTCTTTCGATGATATGCTGATGAAACATATCAATTGAACTTGCAGCATTTCGTATTTATTGTGGAAATTGAGCATGAGTTCCTGATTAAAGCCGCCGAGTTCAGAATGACCGAAAGCTCGATTTTACTTAATCTGATGTTAATAACGTTAAACAGTGCTATGTCAGTAATTTAAATCACTGAAATATATGCCCAATTTCGAAAAGAAATTGGTCGACGATTGTAAAACAAAATGCACAAAACCCTTCCTTAATACTTTGAAACATTAGAAAACATGCAGAAATTATTTTTGTTTGATTACAAGAAATGTGTAGATTACTGGCATTGGTCAGGCTCGGCAAACACGACGTCATGAAGTGACATACGATCGCATTTAAATTTGAACACTCCGTCGAATAGTTTTATTTGCTATAAATCAATATGATGAACTCTTGGGTATTACCATATCATGTAATTAAACACTGTTTTGTTTACTTGGCATATGAACTGCTAACAGTTACTGTGGTCGGAGTAGCACGAAGTTGTTATACTTCTGCCTCCTGTATGTGAAATTGTATTTTTCTTAGACTGCATTTTTATTATAAAGTTTACTGTTTGTCTGTCGTTTCAGAATCTATTAAAATATTAATTTACTGTAAATATAGGTTCTCGATTTAAAAATGCTTTGTTTTTAACCAATGAGGCACAGGTTAGGGTCTCAATCTTGGTCAGCATATTTATTATTTATAGATCTAACTTGTATCCATTACGAACACTAATAATGTGCTTTCTTTTTATTTCAGGTGAGTGTCCATGAACGTAAACTGTAAGGTAGGCAGTTTGTTTATTGTAGTGTATTAAAGGTTCCTGTAAATTTATCTAGATTTCCAAAACAAAATTTTTGGTAAAGGCAGTCCCCTATTTTTTGTGTAGCATTAATTCTGCTTAAAAAAAACATTAACATATTTACACCGGTTAATTAGTAGAGATCTGTTAACAAATATTTATACTAAATGTAAAAGAAACTCTTTAGAAATGAATTCTCTTTCCTGTGACGGAATGAAAACTTAAAACTCAAAGAATCTGATGGCTAGCTGCAAACTCTGTGCTCTTAAGTGTAGCAAGCGAGAAATGCTCTCGAGAGTTGAACATTTTAAAAACAAATACAAGCACATATTTATGCTCAACTTGCTGTTCGTGTGTAACGAAAAATAATGAATAGTGAATAGAAATGTATAATAGATTTCCTAGGAGAAATTGAAAACCGTCGATAGTTATTTTATTTAGTAATGTTGACTGTACCATGCTAACCAACTAGTCTTAGAGGTGATGAATGGCTTTATTGAATTAATAATGCAAACGATTCCGGAGTTCAATGCTTCCTTTTTTAGGCGAGAGTGAAAACTCCGGCAGTGCTTGAAGAATTCAGTTTACGGTGTAAGAATTTAAACATTTGCAAGATAGTAGCCTACTATGTCTTTAGCAATTTGTCCATGTATATAACCGTACTTTCTAGTGCAAATGTACAAGTACTTAGAACAGTCTTTTTGTCAACAAGACCACTTCCGGTGAAGATTTCTCCAAACCACAATCATGACATATACTCTTACGTGATAATGGTACAAATTATTTTGAAAGTGTGACCAGAAGCTCCTTAAATAATTCCTCACTTTCCATTCCATGTAACTCTCTTGAATGGTTGCTAATAACGCTTTTAATTTGATCGCGGTATGAATTGTTGAAGGGAAATTTGGTAGATGTACAAATGTTTCTCAAATGTTAACACTTCTCAATATTCGTTAGCTCATTTATGTGTAATTCTTCCATCAGGTCAATTGTTGTCAATCAGGTACATAATGTTTCTAACTGATGTTTTATTTTATGGTCGTGGCACAAATCGAGCTAGATAAAGATACACGAGGCAGCATGACGTATTTCAGCAAGTTTCTTCTGTAAGAGAAATTTCGCACCATTCTCGACATAGGGTGCAAAGTGGAGTTGTGATGAGATGATCATTGGGGTTGAGACCTCTGGCATTAGGGCAGCATTCCTCCTTATCTGCTTGATATAGCCATAGCAGCTAGTCGGGTTTAGCTTCTGGACTTTTCTTTCCACAATCAGCTTTCATCGAGTCCAAGCACTCTTGATCATCAGATGATTCAATAACTAGGGGTATCTGTGAGCTGCTCCATTACATTAGATTTTCTACAGCTTTTTGGTCGTCTTTAATTGGTGGATGATATACATATTTGATAGCAAGTACTCACAAGAAATGACTATACAATCTATGTTGATACTGATTGAAACTCATCGCTGACAATTCATTGGTCATGATTTTTTTTCTGCTTCAGGTATAGTTAAGAGACAAAGTTTTTAGGAATTTCTGTTAAGCATTTGAGGGAATAATAGTAAACTACTTCTGACGCACACAATGAATTTCTTGCTTCAGTTTATTCCCCTCGACAGTGCTCGAGGGTACTAGTTTTGCTTCAGAAATTTTTACGCAGGGAAAAATGATCAAATAAATATGTGCTGTTAATGTCTGTACATTTTTAATGTTAATAATTTTGTTTTAGTACTTGAAATATTTAGAAAGTTTAGGAATGAAGTTTCAAAGAAGTGTTGAGAGCTACTCTCTGGGATAAGATTAATGAAGACATTGGAAAAGAACTGAATACTTTTAAGGTAATGAGGGGGGCAGTATAGAATTAAATGGAAGAACATTTTGAATGAATGAGTATTGCTGTATCCCTAAATTAATATGAACTACCGGGTTTAACAATAATGTAGGTCAAACTTTCACAAAGAAGAAAAAAATCATATGGACATGTTCCGGAAAGGCTTTATTTTCATTTTGAATTAATTTTCTACATCCCTTCATAGTCATTAATCAGGAACAGAACGTACCAGCATACCACCTACATGAAATGTTTAAAATGCCCTACACGAGCATTGATAATGCATAAACTCGCCGTCACATTGGATCCCAGATGCGCTGGTGTATTCCTGGAGAATGGCGCATTGTTTCACAGCCTTCCATGAACACGAAGACTCCCGCGGTTCGATATATAAGAGCTTTCAAAAGCCTCCACAAATAAAAGTCTAGTGTGAGAAATGTGTCCTGAAAGTTTGGCCGTACTTTAATGTTACACCTTGTATAAACCAATGGGTAGAAGAGATATTTGCAGAACAAGGAAGAATGAGTTGAACAATTATGATGTCGCAAAACCTGAGCGAGTCCTATGGGCTTAATCCATGAAGATCATGAACATGGTTACTTTCAAGATTGGAAGGACTGAACTAGTTTGTTCTTCAAAAATGCATCAGGAATATCCTCGATCTACTCAAAAATAAATTCCTGCCGTAGTCCAGTTCAAAAATCAGCCAGTATCAGGGCCAGCATGATGCAAAGTTGAAGTCAGAACTAGGAGGGCAGCTTTAATAGGAGAATTGTGCCGGTTTTCATCCCTGGTTTGCCTTCAGTAACAGGGAGGTAAATGTATTCATGTCACACAATGTTTACTGTGTTGTAGACATGAATTCTTGAGCAGTCTTATTCTGAGAAGGTAACGGCCTCTATTATCATTCTCGTATAGTAGTACAGGGATCAAGATTCATACTTTATAGGCAGTGGTCGCTCTCTTTAGCTTTGAACAAAAAACTACCGTTTTTCTGTATAATTTCAATTTTTGTATTCTTGGCCAGCAAGCAGATGTATAGGAGGCTTCCAGACAGACGCTTATCTGGATTCCAAACGAAATGCTCAGGGGGAAAACTTTTTAAAGTAAACTGAACTACTTGTTGAATCAGTAGAAATTTTGCTGAATATTCCATGGCAGCTCCCGAATTCCTAGCGTCTTGCCAAACCGCTTGAATCATATGAGCCGCTTCGTTTTGTGTGTGTCATACTGCAGCGAGCACCATGCACAGCTCAGGTTTATTTTTGATGATGTGCGCCGGTGAACTCCCAGATCCAAACACAGGCTGCACCACAACAAGGGGGAGTACTGGATGTATTACGTTACCATACTGTTCGCAGTTGAGCACTCACACAAGGTTAATAATACATGGAAAATGCTGAAGGTAATCTGTTGAGACCTGATAATGAACAATTAAACTGTTAGCATTGCAGTAGGGCATTGAGGAAATCTCTACAAATGTAAGATTTTTTGAGAAGTACGTTTTGTTTTAAGACTATTTCTCCGAAATAATATTTTGAGGAGCACGGTGTTAGAAGCGCAATGTGATAGTATGTATCAAATTGAGCATTGCTGAATAAAGTGAAATTCTTTTTTTATATAAAGCATGTTTAACTTTATGGATCTTAAGGACTGTGCTCAGGCACAAAGGGAATGGAATGATAAAGCTAAGAGATATATAGGCTAAGGGATTTTACATCTGGATATAGAGGAGTACATGTCATATTTTGTTCTACTGTTCAAGAATAACAGAAAAATTAAAAAAAAAAAAATACACCTACTCCTTTATCGTCAGTTAGGAGGGGAAACGGAATAGAAAAGGAATAATCATAAGGAAGGTACCGAAAGTTGTGGAATTAGGATTAGTGAAATATATATTTTGTGTTAATTTAGTACTCATTTCGAGTTTTCCAATAAACAGATTGTTTTATACTTTCATATAAATTAAATATTTGTAATTCATGTTTTAACGTGTGTATTTCTTTTTTGGTTTATCAATACAAGCTCTAAGCAATCGCATTTGTATCCGCTATGTATATCCCCCCTTATTTTTTACCGTATAATAGTTCTGAAAACTTTTTAATTGTGCCTTTTGTTACTTTTCGTATAAAATATAATAATATCAAGTGTGTTCTGAAACGTTATATTTTTAAAAATTTCTTCCGTTGTCTTATTTTTTTCTGGACAGAATCATATTGTTAATAAGTATATCAATTGCTTATATTGAAAAGAAGTTCCGCGTGTGTGTGCTGAAGTATTTTTATCTTTATCTGCTTTTGCACTATTCCCAAAGTGCAAATGCAGTCATAGGAGAAAATATGAGGGAAGTAGCTAAAGAAGTTGGAAGTGTATATGGCATACATGGATGAGTATTTTAGTTTGTGAAATAAAATTGATAAAATAAACATTGCTGAATGTTGGCAAGAGAAACTGAAAGATAGGCCAGAAGGAAGAAAGTACAGACATGCGATGAAATGCATTACAAGAATCCAAAATAACAGTTGCGCTTGAGTAAAAGTGGTGGAGCAGTGTGTAGCTGTGACTTTGTTACAGACTTCCAGGGAAGTAGAGGTGATTAATGTGTCCGTTCGGGAGTCAGACGCTTCTTTGTGTGTTTACTGAATGCCATGTCTTCCATTTCTATTTTCTTTTCATACATTGAATTGATATCAGTAGCTTCTTTTAATGTGTATATTTCATATCACTAAAAGTCACCATCGTGGCCTACATTACAGTCACGGGTGGCGGAAGTCGTTAAGGCACGGATTCATGAGCGGGAGGTTTGGAGTTCGATTTCCTCCAGGACCGTCCTCCCTGACTGAGTTTTTCTCACTTTTACAAATGGAAAATGGCGGAGAAGTACCCTAAACTTAGGCCTGGAATGCTTCCTTCCTTTAAAAATAATATTTTTTCCCAATTTATCATTCCCTGTATCATCAGTGTCCATCGCTTGTAATGTCTCATTAGCAAAAACGAACTTCAAACACTATTTAAAAAGTTTCCATTAAAGAAAACAAACTGATTTATTTTACTAAGTTTATTCTGCAATGTCACGTACACACACAACACATTCCCAAACATGAAAATTGTCATAATGACCATTTTATCATCCCTGAAGGTTTGTAACTAATATCCTGTATATTTAGGCACTCTTTACAGTCTCTACGCCAGGGCTATGAAACTCGTCGAAGATAAGACTGCTGGTCTGAATTTTAAATGGTGTAAGGGCGCGACTCTGGCAACTCTTTCGCTCACCTATGACAAAACAGCGCTGTGGTCAGAAGGCAGGAGGAGTTCAGCTTAAAACTAACACTCGGGCACACTTTCCTGCTTGCAAAACCTGTTAATTCTTGTTCTGACAGGAGTAGTAGCTACAGAGACTACGGTGGTTTTTCCGTAAAGCAGACAAAAACAGAGCAAACAAACACAAAAGATCCGGGAAATGGCTGGATGGCGAGAGACTTGCAACATAACAAAAAGTTAATAGAAAAGTTCTTTTGTGTCGCCTAAGTTGATGTGTGCACGTAGTGGTCCATAGAGCGTGACGAGGTAATAAGAGGTAGGGAATACCTTCTGTATATACACTGCAAACTTGCCTAAAGCCTTAATAGCTGGACGTTTTCATTGTGCGTTGATGTACTTCCAAAGTAAACGGCTTGCCGCCGAACCCTCTGTAACGATTATATCATAAACAGCCATGTATTGAAATGATTTGCAGACAAAACGGATTGTATAAACCGCGAGCTTAGATACAAGAAATATCCCGTCTCTGTCCTATAAATAGTAATACGTTTGGGTGTTCATTCAAAAACACGATAGTACTAAATTCTATCACACAGTGGGGGTTTAAATTGGATTTTATGCTTTGACTTAAATCTGTTGACTATGGTCAAGTTCGAAGGTGACACTGCAGGCGCCTGAAACCGACATACGTTAAATGCGGCTCACGACATAGATGCACTTTTGATCACTGTGCGTGGGGTTCAAGTTCCCGTAAGAGGGTACTGTATTTCTTTAATCGTCTCATAGCCCGGGTACTAAACACAATCCTGAGAAAAGCTAAGAAGCCAGTCTCCAATAGGTTCAGTTTCTTAGCACTCTAAAGTCGAGATGTAGGTGCGAACCTCTTTGAATGCTGAGCGGGTCCTCGCGGTAGCCAGAATGAGGAAAGATCGGCAGTTACAGGTAGGCACCATCAGATGAAAGACGGAAGAACGGGAGTATGCTGTTCTGGTCTTGTGCATTTGTAAGGCAATATCCATATGTAAAGCTGTGATATTCTCTCAGGTTAATTTAGTCATGCACCAGTAAAAATCTTATCACTTCTGTTAATGGTGCAATGCATCAACATTGTAAAATAAATAAATTAACGATGTAAGACGAAGCAGAAACCTGTTATTGAGTTACTAAGTCTGTTTGTACTTAGCATACTTGGAAAGAAACAACAGATGACACAATGATCATGTAAAACATAAGTTTCAAAGCCAGGGAAACTCAGAGGCCTTGTTTGTCCTTAGCCCACGTCAGGAGTTGATAAGTCCAGTTCACACAATGGCACCTCTCAGCTCTCCCACTTTTGGTTTCTGGAGAATGCACAACGTGACACATAATTCATATGAAATCAGGAGTTGAAAGATTGTGCTTAACTTGCTGGCGTTCTCTACTTTTCCTTTACACGGTTTTCTATAGGGAATGCTGGGTAAATAGCATCATCTGTATGTAGAGACAAATAAAAAATGTAATTAATTTTAGGCGTTGTATTTTAACGAACAAAACAAAAACAATTTTGCACTTTTCATGGCGTTAAAATTCAAGTACAGAATGATTACAAGAGATATATACAGAGCCCTCGTTTGGACGCGTGGCCGGCTTAATGGGACTTGGCACCCAGAAGCACGCTGATTACGGCCGGAGTCGGGAGTAGTGTTTAACGCCCGTTTTTACTACTGAGGCACCACAGGCGGCCAGTGTCTATTGTTTAGTGTCGCTACATGGCTGTGTAAATAAAGAAAAATTAAACGTGGGTCAATAGAGCGAACATTAACATTATCCAACACCCAGTTGCAGAAATTAATTTTACTTACATTATCACGTGGTTGCAATTCCTGAAATACATCTATGTTATAGGGTTTAAAATTTAAAAGTTTAAAATTCCTGATTCCTGTGCAAGCGTTCTCAAAGATTTCTTGGTACCTCGTTCTAACTTTTCCCCAATGCCATCCAGTATTTGTTCTGTAATTACACGGCGTTTTACTTTCGATTTCTTATTGAAAACAGATCGAGTTTTCCTAAATTTATTTACAAATTACTAACCGTTTCTCTGTGAGCCGCACGAACATCTCACTTCTCTACATGAGTTGGTTGTCATATAGGAATCATACATGCAGATTCTGTGTGCCAAAGTATACGGACTTTTGGCATTAAAACGGCACTGACTTACTATAACACCAGACACGTAGTCATAACGTTCAACTCCTGTATAGCAAAGACTTCGCGTCAGCACATGGAGAGGCAGGAAAGGACAGGGGACAGAACCGGTTAAAAACGGGGCAGATAGCTCCCTGTTAAGCCGGCTACATGTCCAATTGAATAGAACATAAATGTAATGTAGTTCTAATATAGATTGCGAACTTAAAATTGAAGATCTCTGTAACAAAAACTAAGTCTTTAACGTTAAAAGATAATTCGTAGAGAATCACTTCACGCCATTTATTCCTTTGAATACAGTATAAAGATTATAGAGAAAATTGGCCGGAATATTTATAGTAAATGCAATTAAATTATGTCTCATACAAACTGCAGATTAATGATAATAGAAAACGTAACCAGCAGCAAACAAAAGGATGAACAATTAAACAACACCGAACTATTTGCACCCCATAGAGAGAGGTCTTAGACAAGCTATTTGGGTTAGGGAACCGAGCGAAGGTTTCAAGTTTACTTGTTAAAGTTTGAAAAGAGGATGTATTTGCTACTGACTTACTTGCACCTTAAAGCGTCCCGTTCTACGCAAATACCTGTCATCAGTTTGAAAGGAAATACGTATGGCATCTATTAGGGAAGTTTTCGCTGTACATTTCAGCAACTTTTAATTCACAACTTCCTTATTCCCCATAAACGAGACATGCATCGGAAAGATTAACCATTATCCACTTCTTCAATTTGTATTTTTTTTTTTTTTGTAATGGTTAATATATTTTTACCTTGACTGCATTGATCTCGCGATTTCTGTAGATGCTATAAGTGTAAATCTGTAGGGACGATTGAAATTATTTAACGAGTGCGCAAATAAGTTCGGAATTCTTGACGCTGCAAAGCAATGTCATTCAGGGCAAGGAAAAACGCAAAGAAAAACCTAACCGGGATTCGAGTCCAGCACATCCGGATTAGAAGTGACAAACACTACCTCTGTAATTAATTTATAAGTTTTTTTCTCTTGTATCATATATCTTTTGGCTACACAACGAGCAACTGACAGATATCTTTCAGCATTAGGAAACCTGTACAAATGCAATTTGTTTTTAACAAATGAAACAGCACGCAATCCTAAAGTTCAGTATGAAAGTTTGCAGATTATTTTAACGCCCATTGGCTACTAGCACCCAGATTTATTCAGGAGGGATGAAACCATTTTAATACAAATCTTAATGCTATATAGCTTTTGCATGAATTTCTGAACCCAAATTCAATTACTTCAATAATCCATAACATTTTACGCCTGTGACCCCCCTAGGCTCCCTATTTCAAATTATATGTCCAACATCCCTCTATACACAGTGAACGTATTTTGGTACAAAATGGGATAACTTGATTAGTTCTGTCTCATTTGCAAGAAGTAGAGACTCCAAACATGTATATCGATGAATCTCTTCACTCTTATGTATTTAAAAGTTTGAAGTTGCACTACATTTATGTCTGAGATAGATTTTCAAGAATTCTGCTGTATTTTCGAAAGACCAATGTGTGTAAATTAGCGATTTATAAACGCATTGCCTGGTAGCTTTCATTGTTTCACATCTGGAAGATTGGCATCCTTCAGTGCTGTGAAATTAAATGTTAATATAAGCCATGCATTGTATAGATTGAAAGTATTATAGGAGGAAGGATGTATTCAGGATTTTTGTAAGAAATAGTGGAGACCCGCCGATAAGATCGTTCTTTGCGCAAAGAGCGTTCTAGGAAGTTGCTATCTTATTTCCTCTTACCTTGATTTTCTTGCACGTCCTGTTCTTTTCATGGTTTAACAATAGCTGGCAGTTTTCTTGCCGGTTCTGCTCAAAGCGGAACAGATTGCAGCTGTAGAACCAAAGTCTACGCAAATGTTTCTGCAAGGACCACAGTCGATGTTAAAGGTAATGAATTTTTATATTTTTGAAATAGCTGAAACCAAGATTTCAACTAGCAATATTTGCATGAACTGAGGAAGGCAACGTCAGATAGTATCCAACAATTCAACTAAGAGACTTAAGTGTTTTGTTTATGCATTTTTGCGAAAATTTAATTTGAAGGACATATTACGAAATACTCCAGAATTCCCCTTATAGATTGTATTCGTTGATATTTGGCAAGGTCGATCTCCCTGATATAAGAAATCGATATCCATTGTTCGCATATTAGGCTTAGGGCGATCTCAGCTTCCTGTTTATGCACTTGACCTTGAGAAGGCGAGAACCGAGACCGGTAATCGGTGACCTGAATAGGTAAGGAATCTGATACAGCGTTCAAGAGAGGCAAGATTCAACCGCAAGGATCATATTTTCTCCGTTGTAAAATTTGGTGTTGAGATTCGGAGAGTTCTGTAAGGGCCACCTAGAGAGAAAGTTTGAAGTTAAATTTGAAATACAGTAGCATTTCGTTTATTGCCAACGCCGACGTTGTTCTGTTCACAGTCCATAAGACAATTGACGAATGATCCCTTTAACCGTTATAGATTGTCTTACATCTCCAAAATAAAATCCTAATCGTATTCGCACATATGTATGGTAAAAATGTATCAAATTCAGGGCATAGTTGCGCTGGAGAAGACGTACTGGCAGTAAAAGTGTGAAGAAAAACAAAAGTATAGCAGTAGAGTTTGCGACTACTAATCCGGAGATCCTTGGTTAGATTCTCGGTCAGGTAAAGCTGTCTGAGTAAGGTTTTTTTCGGAGTTTTTCCCTATCTGAGGTGCTGAATGCTAGATAGACTACACCTACAGCCCTCAGGGCCAATCTACATGCGTCGTGAGAGCATTAATACAGTCAAAGCGACAACATATTTATATAAAAGAGAGAAATTATGTTAATTAACTTAAGACAGTAAAGCTCACTTAGTGCATTTAAATCTTATCAATACAACTCAATGCATGGGAATGCTTCCAAGCTGTCAATGAAATAATGCTTTATTTATACTATCACGATAACCCTTTTGTCGGGCATCTTACTTTTTCATATTTAAGCATTTTTTTTAT
The DNA here is from genome assembly GCA_030762175.1 of Metallyticus violacea. NCBI lineage: Eukaryota > Metazoa > Arthropoda > Insecta > Mantodea > Metallyticidae > Metallyticus > Metallyticus violacea. The sequence goes on from CM060838.1 coordinate 28,079,044, forward strand.
GTTGGACTATGATTTGGGTTGTAAATTGTAAATTGATTTTATTGGCTTTCCATAAAGAACGAATTAGAAGATTGCTGGATGCCTGAACATCAGGGCATAGAAGCACCTGATAAACTAGTTAAAGAAGGAACTAGATTTATTTCACCAACATCAGCCTATGTCAGCGAGAAAACTGCCAAAAAACCGAATCATACAAGGGTCATTTAGTTCTCGGAATGACCCACAGATTGTAGCACTAATCACAAGCAGTTTTATTATCGTGCGGTAATTTAATACTTGGTAAAGAAGAGTGTGAATGCAACAGAGGTGACAAAACACTCTAGGGGAGTCTGTACCATTATTTTCAACCCTTTCCAAGTAGACCACGGAGTTTAATGCGGCCATGAAAGCTTCGAAGGTGGCCCACGTAGCGGACGATCAAAATACGTTACATCAGAAATTATCGATAAGGTGCACGACGTGGTTCTGGGGGATCGGCGTTTAAAGTGGCAGAATTTTCTGAAGGCTCAGGCATTTCAAATTTTGGGGGAATAATTGTGCTTGAAAAAAATATCGGCTGATGTCTGCCGCAACTACTGACACAGGATCAAAAGCGAATGAAAGCGCAAACCAAGACCCGTAGATCTCCCCCCCCCTACTTTACTCATTCATTTGTGTCAATGATGAAACATGGGTGCACTGTTACACACTTGAAACAAAGCAGCAGTCTAAACAATGGAAACATTGGATTCTGCACAGCCAAAGAAGACGAGTGTGTGAAATCGGCGGGGAAGGCCATGGGATGCTGCTAATTGATTATCTTCTCTGCAGCGTATTATGCTTACCTTTTGAAGATGATGCTGCGCTAGAAAAGGCCTGGTTTATCAAAGAAGTAGGCATCTTACTTCAAAATAATGCTCGTCCTCACACATGTGTGATGCAATGTCGAAAAATTAATGAATTTGGGCACAATATACAGCGGCATCTACCGCATTCCGCTCTCTTGCCTCCATCGGACTTGATCGCGCGTTCGAACCCGGTCAGGATCGATGGATTTTTTCGGGGCGTAAAAATCCTAAGTATGGCTTCCTTCGGAAGGGAAGTAAAGCCGTGGATCCCGTGTTGTACATTTACGGCACGAAAAAGAACCTCGAGCCTGAAAGAAGAGACCCCTGAGCAAAATTTGTCGGCTGTTTCACGTCCTGAATTGAATGGGACGCCTCCATTGGACTTTCATCTGTTTTATAAACTAAGAAAATTCCTTGATGGAAAGAAAAGTGTTCCTTTATCCTCATACGTTCATACTTTTTCGATCTGTTTGTCTAGCATTGTGTTCGAGTATGGGCCCATGAAATAAGATTCGATGCCACATTTTGCTTCCCAACCTAAGAGGCTTATTTAAAAAAAAAAAATCAACATATTACACCTCCTTAAACTATACAAAGCTTGCAGGGCTTCCTTTCCAAGCTGTCATTTGATTTGTGCGACTGTTTACAATTATATGTTTGAGTCGTTGTGTATCTTTTACAAGCGATTAAATGATAATTTTTTCCATGTTGATTTGCTCTTCATGGAGTAGGTACTTCTGAATCGACATGAGACATCTTCGGGAATGAGGAGAACGCAACTATGCTTAATTCGATAAGTAATAATGTTTCTATTTGTGGCCGTAGATAAGGGTATCTAATCTTTCACGAATTGTAACGTATGATGCATGTAGTCGTGCACGTAGAAAGACATTGTATTCGAGATTAGTTTTAACCATCTGCAGCATTGTTGCCCGTTTACTGTTTCTTTAAAGCGATTGCGGTTTGACTACGACTAACGCTCGACGAGAAGTCGTAAACTGCGCAGAATCGTGACTTACAAAAATGCGAAAGACATGGCCAGAGCAGTGATGAAAAGCAAGGTGTGAACTGACATGAACTTCTGCAAAAGCGGAAAGCTCTCACGGGAAGCAAGAGCTCTGGGAAGGGAAGAACGAGTATAAAGCGGAACTTAATGAGAATAAAACTAAAATATAGTAGAACTGCGGGTTTGAATAGTGCGACTTTAGAACGGGCGGATCATATCATAGTGCGACAACCTCTTGTGCAGACTTGACCTTGAGAGCGGTAGATAATCGCTGGAGCGAGTCCAGAGCTTCGTGTTTATGTTCTCTTCAACGTTTGGAATGTATTGCACACCGGCCCTCTCTGTCAGGCTGATGATTCGAGCCAACTAGGTCAGATTTCCTGGTTTCTGATAGAGAAATTTCTTAGCTTTAATTTGGAATTGAATTTACAAAAGTAGCACAGTTTTCAATGTTATTTTTTCGACCTGGTATATCATCCTGGCATGAGTCAATTATAATATTGCTAAGTTACACGAAGAACTGTATAAGCAAAAACATGTGCAGATTAATAATAATAATAATAATAATAATAATAATAATAATAATAAATCCCGAAATACAAAAAGAGGAAAGGAACAAAACCAAAATAGTTGATAAACTCGTTGGTAACGTGAATTGACCAGATTTCTTAAAATCATCAGGTTACAGATGTCTGCAGCTCTAATGCCGTTATAAGCAATGAGTGGATCGCAACTCCCTTTTTTTTTAGTACAATCAGGGCCACAAAGAAATTATTAATGAGTGTATAATTTTATTGTTAATTGACTACATAGCACGATAAAATGAACACGTGTGGTACATGCAGATGAGCAACTGAAATAAAACATTTAGCAGATAATCGTCCAAAAAATATCACCTTGTTTCGGGATGAATGGTTTAATTTACTCTTCTCAAAGTGACAGTTTTTGAATTATTTATACAGAACGTACTGGGGACTAACGAATATTTGTGGAGATGAAGCATTCCGAGTTATTCGATGTGTGAAGTGTTTTTCAAATGGGAAATGGCTTCAAATGGTTATGCAGAAGTGCCCTTAGCACTTGTATACCTCCCCACTTCTTCAGCCTGTCTTTCGCACTTGTGCAAGCGGCGTCGTGTCTCTTGTTAAAAATACATGCAATTTCAAATTAAATTGCATTGTTTAGCTGATGTTTAATTCAGTGAAAGTGCTACAGGCTCATTGTTGGTGTCATTGTCCCTATTACCTTCATTATCATCGTCACTGTCACCATTAGAATCTTGTAAATGTATTACTATTGGTTTTAACATTTCGTCACGTTCTATTTCGTTCCTGAAGTCTTCCTTTTGTAGTTTTTCAGTGTATCGAACGTACGATTTCAAGTCATTCGATGTCACATTGTCTGTTTCTTCCTTAACGAGCCTATCCACGTCTTTCATATTAAATGTCCTATTTTTATTTGCAACCGCCCACTTTATTTGAGACCAAACATTCTCAAATGGATTGTAATGACAATAATGAGGCAATCGAATACCTAATTGCCTTTCCTTAGCCAATTGATAAAGTTCTTACATTTTATACTGATTTTTGAACGGTAAAACGTTATGAAGTTCATTTACCGAAAACTAAATCGCCCCTTTTTGCAACTATTGAATGATACCACCTTTTGTAGTTGAAGTATTTGGAATTTTGTTTATAGTGACCGAATGATTAGGGTTATTACCATTATTAGCACATTCTCCTCTTCTAAATAGTTTAGGAAATCATTCGAAAAGCATTCTTTAAATGTTGAAACTTTCATTTCCTCATGAAAGTCATAAGTTGATTTAGAATGAATAATCATTTGCTCTCTGGTACTAAAATCTATTGACAGATGTTTGCTGCCCTTCCCCAAAGGTATCTCCAATACACAATTATTAGGATATTGCCAAATGGATTTTTGCGTCTGGTTTTCATTAACCCAAATTTCATCTAAATAAAAGATTTGCCTTGTATCGCCAGAAATTCGAATTTAATGTATTGTGCACACGAATTTTAACCGTGCTGCCACTCTACTCCATTAAGAATTTGCGTCCATCATTTGTCTTTCTATATTTGAAGCCTAAACTGTGCAATATTCTATAGGTTGACGAATTACAGCCTTTGTATGAAATATTGCTTTTTGAAACTTTGTTTATTTGGCTATTGTTGGAAATCCACCTTCATTGTAAAATCCCCAAACAATCCCTTGTACATCGTACTTGTCAATGCCATTTAAGTGTACAACTCTCTTAGGGAGTCCTTTTATGCTTTCGAGGTAACAAACACCAGAGCACTAGTCAGGTCTTTTGACAATACACAGTATTTTTATTTGCTCCAAATGCCTCTACTGTTAGGCTTTGAAATGTTTTATAGTCAAAATTTTGATCTCTCCTCTTGTTTTTAATATTTTTTTATGAAAAGTTACATACATTAAAAACATTTTTTTGCGCCTGACTTCTTACTCTTTCTCTTTTAGAACTAGGAGCACTTGTACTCGGTTTACTGTATGGCATGATTAGCTCAGTAACGCACTCTTCACTTCCACTTCACTTATCAGACTGGCTAGTGGCTACTAGAAAATGAACTTACTAAGGAGTAAGCAGAAAGAAACGTGTTTTTTTTAGAGTGGTGTATTATGACCCTAAGAACGTAATATCGCTTGATGTTACTAACATTGCTAATGTTGTGTTTACACGTATAGAGACTCTGTAATCATAATAAGAGCGTATCATCGTCTATATGTAATGGAGAGTCTCATAACACTGGGATAGTCAGCTATTATTGTACATGCACACCGCCACGGATGGCCGAGGTCGTTAAGGCACGTACTCCTGAGCGGGAGGTCTGAGGTTCGAATCCCGCCAGGATCGTCCTCCCTGACTGAGATTTTTCCAAGTTTTCCTCAGTCCTCGTAAATGGCAAATGCCGGAGCGGTACCCTAAACTTTAACCTGGATCGATTCCTTCCTTAAAAAAAAATCCTTTCCCAATATATCATTTCATCTCATGTATCATCAGTGTCCACCGCCAGTGGTGCTTCAGTAAAAACGGGCGTTAAAAAAAAAAACAAACAAAAAAAAACTATTATACATGTGAAATAACAGCAGCTAAAAAGATGTTATTGGATATCATGCTCACAAAAATGTTCTCTACTTGTCGTGTTAGGTAACTTATGATATTGATCCTCTTCTTTGGATTGATACACTGTAACAGCAATGCAGCATTACAAGCTGTGTTTGACTAGAGACTGGAGAAGTCAGTCCCTTTTCCCATTTGAAATATACTACTATAGTGTTCATATAGAGTATTGCTGGGTAGAGTCTCTATCCAAGCAAGCAAGCCAGCTAGCCAGCAAACACAGGAACCTGGTTACTCCTATAACGGTGTGGTCAGGTCATCATACATGTTTTGATAGATTCCTTGTAACTTGAGCTATAAACTTGCAGCAGTTCAAGGAAACACTTTCCACCGGTGTTTTACGACATCTTAGCTTCTAATTACGACCTATAACTGGGCATAAGGATGTGAATAAAAACCCCTTAACACGCGCACGCTTTATTGTGGCCGACCAAACTGTTCCCCATATTTTTTTGTAAGACCTCTCGGTAGAAGTTAGTGCGAGATTGAAACTTTTTACTTCCCTGGACAACTTATACTGCTGGACTAATTCCTCAAAAAAAAAAAAAAAAAAAAAAAAAGTTTATCTCTATTATCTTTTTAGATTGAAAAAAAAAAGGTATGAGCAGCTTGAATTGCCGGACATGCATTACTGTTATCTTTAATGTTAGGTTTATTTACTAAATTTCCATATTTATTTTAATTTGCGATGCAATTCATAATCTTTTTTTACTCTTCAAAAGTACCACATGGAGTATCGCCCCAGGCTCATCACACACAGTTCGTTAATTATTTCTGTTATTACATGAGATGTGGCGTATTGAACCAGAAAACCAACTAAACGAATTAAATTAATTACTCGAGAAAATACATAAACAACTGTTTGACAGACGTCCTTTAGCGGCTGCTTCGATGAGATGCGGAAGAAATTCTAAATTAAAAAACTAACAGGAAAAAAGCGCCATGTACAACTGAATTTTGTAATAGATTTCACACTAGTGAAACAGAGTATAAAACTAACATGAAACTTTCCTATTTGCTGTGAGAACACTTCCGGTGTTTGCTTCACGTAAAAGATCGCTGTTCCTGGAAATTACCTACGTCATCTGGCAAAGCCGAAAACTAGGAAAAACTGAGTCGCTTTCCCTGTTACCTCTGCAGTACATTCAGCGTCAAAGTTGTCTCTTATGTAAGATCGTCTCATCTGTGTATGAAGAGAAATATGGTGAATAGGAATGAAGCGTAGAGTGCTGCCATCAAACCATACGCTGCTGGAGTGCATCTCTTTTTTTGATTTTTTTCACTTAAGGACGCTCTTTAACACCTCAGGTATCAGCGTCCCATTCTAAACAGGGCGTGAAACGGCCGACAAATTTTGCTCAGAGGCCTCTTCTTTCAGGCTGAGGTTGTTTTTCGTGCCGTAAATGTACGACACGGGACCCACGGCTTTATTTCCCTTCCGAAGGAACCATACTTACGATTTTTACGCCCGAAAAATCCATCGATCTTGGCCGGGTTCGAAACCGCGACCTTGGGTTTAGAAGGCAAGTATGGTAACCACTACACCACAAGGACCAGCAGTGCATCTCTAAAGAGCACCTTCAATTTATCGAAATCCCCTGCAGTGTTAGTAATTGCGAAACATCCATAGTGTCAAGAAGTGGCAAAATTGTTCCTTAGGCCTAGAATATTTTTTTTTTTTTTTTTTGTAGTGTTGGCGCGGATGTAAACCAGAGGAGGAAGCATGAAGAAACTGGACATTGCTGTTGTCGAATTGCATTACAGTTAGCATACTATGAGCTGATGGCGGTAGCCTCGGGTAAATGAGTTGCTGAAATATAAGTCGGCCACCATATGGCCGTGCGAAATCAGAAGACGCATTCCGAGTAACTTGCTTCGACCGTCTTTCCCCTCCCCCTTCTTAGGAAGTTAATGAGCAATACGTTTTTTTCTGCTTGAATCTGCAATTTTACCGAAATTTGCTTCAGCGTCTCATTGAAAAATAATTTATGGGCAAGTTTTATAATTCGGAAGATCATTGCGCATAACATTAATCACACACAGTACTTTTATACGGATTATTAGGTCTTTGCAGAAGACTAAATTCATGCATATTGGCAATTTGGTCTCATAAATAGATCAAGTTTTGTACTCTACCAGCTCAAACCTTGATCGGAACACTTGCAAAGAGAAGAAGTATGGTGTTGCTGTTATAAATCCTTAGGGAGCGTATGCCAAGACTTATGTTGGTTTTCAAGAACAGAAAATTTGTGGCGCCTTCAGATGCATTTTTACATATAGTAATATATATGCATGTATTTTCTACAATGCCCAACTGTAGCATTCAGAACTGACATTAGTGTGCCGTTTTTGAACCGAAAACACTCACAATATCACGCTCTTGTTGCCGGGTCCTCTTGTTATAAACAATACACATGTACATTGTTTCGGTTTGAGATTTATTAATTTGGTTGCTCTTTATGCAGAACCGACTGAAACCCCCACTTGTGCTAATTTCGGGAGTGATTTTGTTGTTCAAGGTTTGCACTAATATTTTATAGTTTTTCATCTTTTAAAAACTATACGATTCCGCTTTTTTGTGCACTGATCCAGTAGAATCAAATTTATTCGCAACATCGTCAATTACTTTTTTGAAATGAGACACTTGATCAGTAAGCTGCAAACGAAATTCTGCCCGAATACGACAAGCTGACTCGTATTTGTGGTAAAATTTAAACACGAAAATGCGCTGCTCTAGAGTCAACTGCCCCATCTTGGCGAAGCTCAACAACTGCACTGCTTCGAAGCGTTGTTCAAGGACGGGAGGGGAGACTTATAGGGGAAAGAGTGGGAAATGCCGCTCAAAGTCGACGTGATTCAAAACACCGCGCATGTGGTATAGTTTTTTACCAAAAGTTCTGTGCATGAGCAACTCCACTGCAGGATATTTGTACTGTGAACAGGCAATCGCCCGGCAGGCACAAAATCCTGAACACAAAAAATATTCATGTAGTATCCTCCATGTACTAATTGCTACAGCCAATTGTCTTGCACTGTTATAATCTAATGATCAACTCTCTGTAGAATGAGATCTTGCTGATCATGTGCAAGAGTGACTTTTTATCTTCCTCGATTCTCAATTTACTGTGGTGCGGATCCTGTATCAATCATACATAGGAGGAAAAGTTTGATGACTCTGTCTGGCAAAGCCATCTCATAGTCGTGTAGCCTCAACCCATTAACTTTCTTGCGACGGAACGTAAAAATCATATCTGCCTGCTATAATATGAATATCCTGCTGTGGTTAGCCACTCAAATTTAACAATCCAGCACTAGTCAAACTTAAGAAAGTAACCATGAACGTACGCAAATTATAAATGTATACAAATCTTCATGGCAACAAGTGAACATGAGCAAATAACTTATATCAATATCACTCGATTATCTGTAAAAATTATTATTTGGCCACTCTTAAGTTGTTGTATTGTACCTCTAAATGTATCGAATGTTATCATTCAATAAAATTAATAACTCACACACCAGTCATTTCCGCCAATATTATACATGCCTTTTTATTAATTCTTATTTTGGTATGAAGAACTTGCCTTCAAAGTTTTCAGAGTTTTTAGTATACCTGTATATTATCTGCACACAGGTAGCGAAATATTAACTATGTTCGTGTTCCATTTTTGGCAGTAATTGTATTTTGTTAATCTTAGAATTGTATTGTTGGTAGATCCTGTGATCCTCCGTCCATATATTTAGAGAAAAAAGCAAAATAAACGAACCATGTGCAGCGAAGAATCGAGAGGATTGTTGACAGCATGCAGCATTACATTTGTTGCTACTACAGTTGTAGCACGGTGAACTTGCTTAAGAACACAGCAAATGGAGCAATGATGTGGACGTGAGTCGGTGACGTAAGCAGCCAGTCTGAGCAACGTTATGCAAAGCACGAAGAGTTCGGCCGGTCAGTTCCCCTGGCTGCATATGCAGCATTTGTTTGCCTCATTAGCAGAGAAATCTGAAGAACTAATTACTACTTGCTTGTTATATGGAACCTTTCAGGAAAACATCGTGCATTGTGCACGAAACTAGAGAGCCGAATTTAAAACCAAACATCATTCGGCGCTTCCTTCATTTCTTTGTAAAAGTTGTGGCGTTTCGAAATGTCCGTGCTATAAGGCCAACTTCAAAAGAAGAGTTAGTGCACTCTTTGTAACAAAAATTAGTTCGATTAATCTCAGAACCGATATTTAAAATCTCTGAAATCTTGTGTTTGAAATCTAAAATGGATTCTTTGAAGAAAAGCTAAAATGGACTGTGTAAAAATGCTGTTGCATAGAGTTTAGGTAACTGTGCAATTTGTCTCGGTGTATTAAAAAATAAATATTTAGTTTTCTAAGCTGTTACTTGCGAATAATCTTTAATTCAGATTCAGTCTGTACACAAAGGATTTTGAAATTCGAGAAAGGTGGTGTTATTCATTTCGTCAACCAATTAGGTGGTGATGGACGCTGTGGCGGGGACTGAATTGACCGATAAATTATCGCTCACGGCCAGCAGGGCCTGAGCACAGTCGGAGTAGATACACTACAATCTAATAAATTCTTTGCATTTAAAAACAGTATTATGTTCTCACCCATGTCACGCAATGAGATGCTGGAACTGCCTGCTTTCATTTCTGGCATATGCTTATGAACTCATCCATTTCGTTCTTAATTCTCTTTGGAGAAATTTATTTCTTGACAGATGACTTTCTTTACTTTGTCTAAAGTTATGGATACTCTAGCGGTTTTACCTAACTGCTACATTGGTCCAGAGTTTCACGTCACTAAGTCATTGTCTTTTGAACAGCCAAAGAAACACTAGTTATTCTTAAAATCTACTAAGAATACTAATGCTAGACCTAAGTATTACATTCCATAGTACATAATAGTAATACTTTAATATATATTACAATGTACTATTTGATATATACTTATATAATAATTATGTATAATATTACTGTATATAAAGTAGTAATTCGTGAATCACATTACGACTCAGAACTCGATCATCTGGAAATTTTTCTTCAGATAAACTCGGTACGGACGTACGAACCATAAATAAACTAGGTATAGAGTACAATAATTAAACCTAGTATATACCACTTGGCAGACTACTCTAAGATAGACACATGCTATTTCTATCACTGTTCAAATGACAACGAGTTGTGTGAGACTTAAGGCCAACGTAACAGTTCGATAATTCGCTCCCGCCGCTACTCGCGTAGACCTGCTGACCTTGAGCAATGACTTAGGGGCCGATGCTGTCCCCGCAAAGAAAATTTAATTCCATATAAAAGAGAGTGTGAAACTGCTTTCAGTACAATAAAATGAGATCGGCAAAGTAGTCATTGAAATGAAATAGTAATCGTCGCACTCATTTGAGTGAAAATTGTCGTAGATATGAAAATGAAATATTGATATCTTCTTGGGGGGGGGAGATAAGAATGCAACAAATCTCATGTTGCTTATTCTTCGAGAAGCACAACCAACCATTGACGCCACTACAGTTGATATTTGTGGATGATGGTGAAGAACTAGCAGTTGCAGTGATGGGGGGTCAGTCACGATCGACAACGTCTCCAAACGATAAACCTTTGTCTCGACTGTGCAGAGAACCTGTTTAACACCCGGTCTAGCTGCAGCACGTTAAATCTTATTATGACAGCTGTGCAGTTTATAGGGGCGTGGTACTAATTTCTCTTGAGGTGGGCTTTATTTGCACGTTGTGTGCAAATGAAACCGAGAAGTTATAAAATCTACATACTACTCAAGAATTTGGAACTAAAACGTTTTTCTACAGTGAAACTATTCCGAGTAGAGCGGCAAACTTCTATAATTTAAAGGTTATATCATTGGTTACAGTTAAGTTCATTAGACGCTGAACAATAAATGCAAAAGCATACAAACCCATTTATTAATTTCGATGTACAAGGTTAAATAAAAGTTTTTTCCTTAGCGGTTTGTGTACGATATATCGTCTTCTAACTCTACCAAACGTGTAATTGAGACTTCAAAATTTATAAATAGAATATATTTTATGTAAATATATTTGAAAAAATATTTAATGATGGCCTAAATGAGCATGGAGTCCTTGGTGCCTTAAAGCTATCTGATCTATATATATAAAAATTTAACAGCAATATGAAGAGTTTAAAGAAAATATGAATCTGTGAGGAGAGGTATTTATGAACACATAATGTTTGAAGATACGGAAGAATGTAAACTGAACACTTCGAGTTTCCTGCAATTTACTATATAGATCATCGACTGTTTTACTGTCTTGCTTGATAAGATTATACAAATGGGATGGGAATATTATTTTAGAAATCTGTAAAGGCGTGTATAGTAAAAAATTTCTAAATAAGTGATTTACTGTTTCTTCTTCTCTGCTGGACATCAACAACTGGTGAACTTCATACTAACAAAAAGTTTGAATGTTGATTTTCGGCGTTTTTCTGCCCTAAAAATAATCTCTACCTATCCAGGACATGTTTTAAGACATTAAAAATGTTTATGAAGTGAAAAACCCACCTTACATTATAGAACTGACAAGCGTACATGGAATACCGCACAATATAAACAGATTTTTTTTTTTATTTATAGACGCTCTTTAACATCTCAGGTAATCAGCGTCCCATTCAACCCAGGGCGTGAAACGGCCGACAAATTTTTCTCAGAGCCTCTCTTTCAGGCTTGAGGTTCTTTTTCGTGCCTTAAATGTAAGACACGGGACCCATGGCTTTACTTCTCTTCCGAAGGAAGCTATACTTAGGATTTTTACGCCCGAAAAATCCATCGGTCCTGACCGGGTTCGAACCCGCGATCTTGGGTTTAGGAGGCAAGTATGGTAACTACTACACCACCAGGACCAACTATATAAACAGTGAAGCACTAAGCATTGCATAGTGTTGCGTGCTAAGGTTCATTTGGAAAAGTCCTGGATAGTCTTCGGGAAGCTTCATACCATTGCTGGAGGTCAACGAATACAAAAAGGAACGCAGAACGTTGTACTAAAAAATAAAATAAAAAGAATCTTCTCTGCCTCTCCCTCCTCCCTCATGTCCTCAGACAACAAACCGGTATTAGCGACCAGCTAAACCAAGATAGAGTTAAACTCATGGACCTCATGCGATCCTAACAACCGCACTATGCATGTGCTTGGAATTTCCTTTCATTTTCTTAGCGAGATAATGAACATTGGCGTCTTCTAAATCGCTAAACTCCAACTTGAAATATACACCAGGAAAGGTTGCGGAAACTGAGAAAATAACATTCTGACTATTTGTTATACTATGCCGTTATCTTACAGAACATTACCGCAATATTTTCAGATAATGGTGTTAGATTTAGGAGTCCTGTAGACTGCCTGTTCAGTTTTAAAAATTATGGTATAAGGTTGATAAAGGGACAATACACCACTGTCGAAATGATGCCACATCGGGCGAAAGTAGTGGGGTATGTAGATTTGGATCAGCAGGGTTCAAGAATAAGCGGATCAACGTTATAGAATTATAGTTAACAACTTTTTATTTTTGTATCTTATGTTTGAGCGTGCTCATCATGACGGGTGGCCGTGGTCGTTAAGGCGCGGACTCGTGAGCTGGAAGTGTGGGGTTCGATTCCCATAAGGACGCCCTGCTTGACAGGTTTTTTTCCATGTTTTCCGAGTCATAAATAGCAAATGCCGGAGAGGTACCCTAAACTTGGGCCTGGAACGCGTCTGTCCTTTAAAAAAAATCCTTTCCCAATTTATCATTTCCTATCATGTATTATCAGTGTTCACCGCCTATGATGCTATAGTTAAAACGGGCGTTAAACACTATTAAAAGACATAATATAAAAATGGAATTGAAAAAATAATAACCTACTCCACAGGAACCAAGCCTGACAGTCTGTTGTCTTAGACAACACAGATGGACAGCTACATAACATAATAAATCAATGTCTTACTATCATAAACGGTTAAGAGTTTTACAGTATTAAATCTTGAAAACGCAAATGATAAGCTAATGAAACCTTGCGAAGCAGGATTGAAGACCAAGACCCTTCCCCCATCTAACACTGATTTAATTTAATTTTAGTGTTTATTTATCATCACATAACTCTATTAATTTTTATGGTAACAGTAAATTTCCTATCTCAAACTAAATGTCCAATCAAGATCAATATCTTGATATTATTGCTGTGTAGCTCATTAACACTCTGTAATATCTTTGACCAAGAGACAGCAGCTGTTTCGTGTATTAAACGGTAAGGTTTTCGTATGTACTAAGACCCGCATTGCAAAAGCTGGTAAGGTTTGTAGACAATACGCCAAACAAATATAATGGCGTTGTTTTCTGTTATCCAATACGTACGGGATGCAAGGAATACCACGCAGGCTTAAAGAAAGAAAAAAGCGAGTGCCGACAGGTGAAGGCCAAACTGCAGCAGGTAGTTTTGAACGCTCTCGTGTTATCTGGGTTAAAGTTTGATCGGCCCTCGGCGCGTCAGTACAGAATGTTCCTAAAGTATTGTTTCGAACTACGCAACTAAACGAATAAGAAAATCGTGGTTGTTAGCAACAAAATCGCATCCTTTTGTTTTCATTTTGCAGGAACATAACATGAATTGCTTTCGAGTTATGACATGCGCGGTCAGTTTTTGAATGGTGGAACGGTTGATTACGTAACCAACCTTGAAAGAACATACGTCCACTCACAACGGTAACAAACTCTCACCTTTTTATGCTGTGCCACAATGCATATGGACAAGCGGCTGAAATTGGAAGGAACGGAATGCACTTTCCACCGTTTTCTATATTCTTGATGTTTTGTTTTTTACGAATTTAATACTCCAATACTTGTTCATATTCCGCAGATGTCTTGGGATTTTTTGGTTCTATATCGTCATCAAGGTTATTTTGTCGAATTCGACCCGTATGTGTTTATCATTTGGCTGTAGCTCCTACACAATTTGGATATTGCCTGCGTCAACACGCAATTCTTTATGGACAGTATCGTGAACAGAGAACATTGAATACCCAGCTGAACTGGCCGTTCGAGTTGATTTCTGCGGACTCATGTGTAAGAGCCCTTCCTTTAATGAAATTTGGTAAGTTAAGTTTTTTAAATCCATTTAAGAGATGTTAATACCCTCACTATATATATATATATAGTTCCTAACAATGTTTCCAGGTCGAGATCTCCCCCCACCCTTTCAAGCAGTTCAAGCCTCTCAGAAAGTCTGCTTCCGTAAAAAAAAACATCGCAGCAGAAACCTTTCAAAGCGCAAGTCACCGTTGTTCCGCAACATCTCATCTCGCCTTAACACTTTCGACTCTGTAACGGAATGAAAAAATATGAAACAAGGGCAGAAAATTTGGGAAAAGAAAAGATCCATCCCAGCATTCGCTTAAGCGATTAGGAAAAACTCTAAAATCAAGGTCATAGTGGTCGGGCCCAAGGGATTTGAACCTAGGACCTCGCAAATGTAACCGGAAGATAGGGATCATTCTAATTTTACTGGTGCTTTCGGGCGACCTTGTGCTTAATGTTTACTATTTCCTGTGAGAGGCCTGAAGTAATTTTTGCGTAATTTGTTCTAATGTGTACATCTGTCAGTGCAAATTTTCCGCCCCTTCATCCCCTCCTTGGTTTGGAGCTAACTGTAGGCAGCCCCATAAATTGCCCCTTGTTGCAACGCCTCCATTCACTTAATGCTCGGCAGACAAAAGTACTACTCGCAATCGTGAATTTGTGTGGTATATTACCAGCAGAAGAGAACCTCCTTTGTTCAGTTGTACGGGCATTGTTTGTGCCCACCATCTGCATCCCAAGTGTTGAAATCACAAAGTCAATGTAGCGCAGTAACATTTCTTTAAGAACCCTTTTGTTTGTGTGGGCTTGCTGAAAACATAAACGCTCCAGTTGTACTTGAAATGCAGCTGTGCTCTAAATGTTAGCATTCAAGGAGAACAAAGAGGCATCACAACAAAGACTCTTTAACGATTTAAATATTGCAAATAATTAAAAAAATAATGAAAAATGTTTTCGACTCTAATGTGAGGTTCAGTCACTAGATAAATATTGATATAACAAATCCGAATACTAATAGAAACGTTTTGTTTATTCCAGTTTCTCAAAATAATCTCCCTGGCACTGTATGCAGCGTTCCACCGTCTGGAAGCATTCACGTCATTAAAGTTAACTCCTCGTGTGCTGCCATCGCTTCTTCGGGACTAGAAAATCGGTGGCCTCGAAATCGGTTCTTCATAGTAGAAAACAGGCAGAAATCACATGGTGCCAAATCGGGGCTACAGGATGAATTAAACTCCTTGTGAAACTCCATTATTACTTTAACAGTGTGAGCTGATGCATTGTCATGGTGCAACAAAATACCCCTTAGTCCTGTCTTTGGACGCCTTTCCTGAATTTTCTGAAACACTTTCGGGAGACCAACTTCTGCGTACATTTTGCAAAAATGTTTTGTGATTTTGGAGCAAAGTTTTTGCCATATCATTTTCTTTCCTACATTCCTTGGCCTCTTGACTTGAGGAGTGGTTGGTGATCAGTGAAAACCCAAATGGGGGACTGACGTTTTGTTTCTGTATCAAACTGATATATCCATGTTTCGTCACCCGTAACAATATCTGAAATATGGCGAAACTTCCCACAGTCAAAATCTTGCACCATTTCTTGGCACCTTTCACCCTGTGCAATCTTCTCTGCTTCAGACAAATTATGCGGCACCGATCTTGAAGGACGTATTTTTACATGAAGCTGTTCATAAAGAATGGTTGAAACATTTGGCCAACTAATCGCTAATGCCAGCTCAATATTCATTCCTTGTAGATTAGTCATGGATTCTCCCTGATCATGGTTTCCACAGAGGTGATTTCTTCTCAGTCACTGCTGTTGTTGGTCTGCCACTCTTCTCTTCATCTTTAAAAGTTTGCCGCCCCCCTCTTAAATTCTCCAAACCAGCGAAGCACAGTAGCACATAAAGGAGAAATGTCCCCATATGCCCACCTTAAACGCCCAAGTGACTGCGTTTCACTTAAGCCACATTTGAAATTGTACAAGATCATCGCACGAAAATGCTCTCTCTGAATCTCCATTGCACTTACAAGAACGTTCGCACTTTCCCGACTTAAAACATTCAAGAATAAACAACAGAGCTCTGCTTTCTACCATGGCAACAGCAATGACTCAACAATTTCGGTCCGGCAACAATGCTTTCCCTAGGAGTGGCCAATGTTCAGTGTCTCAATACTTATCTAGTGACCGTAGTAAAACAAAGTGTTCAGATGTAACGTAGAAGAAAAACTGAAACCGTTACTCAAAATAAACGATATTTCGCATAACCTTCATGCAGATGAACGGTTAAAAGTGTGGAAGCAAAAAGTAAACAAATATCCGGTCTTCTGATTCACTAAGGTGGTATGGTAAGGGATATTAATATTCGCGATTTTAACCAGAGGGTTTATATATGCACAGACAGGGGCATAAAATGCTACTTTGCCCCATGCGTTCATAACGGACATGAAACAGAAATCAGCTGACACTGAACTGATAGGTACTCTCGTTTAATATCATCCTGGCCGACTTAGATTCAGCTTGCCTTTCATCCTCCCCAGGTTTTAAACTAAAGAGCCATTAAAAGTCCATTATGCGGAAATTAATGTAGTAGAAATACTAAGTGGAATTAATGTTTTATGATCATCTGTGGTAGATAAACTCTTGTAAATGTTAGAGCCATATCCTCCCCCCCCCTCATGCTTTCATTCGTTCAACATATTCTTATTTTCTGCACCATTTTTTAAACATGTTAGGACATAGCTTTTAAACCTTAAAACTCTAAAAGGACATTTTATTGTTTTTCGTAAATTGTATTTATGCTTTTAATGTAGGTAATGTATACCTAGCTTTATTATACCGAAACCAAAAAGAATTATAAAATAATTCACTGAGATCAAAACATTCAAAGGTTATGAAAAGGGATATATTAAACAAATCGGAAAATTACGCATTCTTCTTGGTAGGTGACCAGATGAACCGTTATTTGTATATCATTAACTACCATAAGTTATTTCAATGCTTCTTTTTTTATCATATATGAACATCTTGTTAATAAACCTTAGCTGTAGGTGAATGTGTAATTTTTCATAATTAGTCCGTACACAAACTAATCTTCGGAAAAATGAACAGTTACGGAAAATAATGGTTGTATTTCGCTGAACGAGATGGAATACTGAACTCTTACACAAGAGGTCTAGGGTATGATTCCCGTGACGACCGTTCTGTTTTCAAGTCCAGCACCTACCTTGCAGAATATTAAACTGCACAGGAAATAAGTTAAATCAGTAACTGTAAATTAAATAGCATTACACGTAAATTAAATTACTCTAAGAACAAGTTAAAATTATATTAATACTGTCGCGGCCCACTGTAGAACCTAATTATTTTACACTTTCAGCCATAAAGGCGGACATAAAGCGTAGCTCACAATACTTATCTAGTAACACCATGCCATTTCTATTCAAAATAATATAAAAACAGGAAAATAAGGGACTGAGTTGTTTACTGAAAGCACAAATATCAAATTCAATTAGGGCATTTTATTAATATCTATGAGTAACATATTCATAACAGACGTCGACCAAGATGGCCATACCGAAGCAATTGGTGCAATATCCACTCGCCTTTAGTTCCTGCTCTCGACTCTACTAGAAAACAGTTGGAAACCACCAAACGCTATTTCACTCCGCAGATTGTATTTTTCCTCACAAACGAACCCACTGCCACTTCTAAATTTTAACCTATTCATTACTATAATACATGTATTAATTTCCCCACATTAGCCATAGCTTGAGAAGCTCCTCTCTATATTAATGACCATCATTGGCGAATTTCTCTGTTTAATGCAGTGGAAATGTACTTTTGTCTGAATATTATCAATATGTATTACTCTGAACTTTATTAAATTTATTTCTAAATTAACTTTACCATGCTTTTCACGTTTTTGTAGTGTATGTTGAAAAGAGAGCATATCGTATAAAATCTGCCCCACGATATTTGGATGCTCTGAATATTTTATTGCAATGTTGTACCGCACATGAATATAGTGCACGATTGTGCTTTGTTTGGAATGGCACGCTTGAGTTATGAGTTGCTATAGCAACAGAGTGCACATCACGGATTGCAGATGCTACAGAGGGGAAGTACGTTATTCAGTGCTACAACGGTATAAGTTACTCCGCAGACCTGCAGCGTTTCATCGCCTCCACAGAGTTTAAAATAATCTTCCGGTCTTTCTTATTTCACAGCAGGATGTTGTGTGTTACTGTTCTGAGAGTTATAAAACTGTTGATCATTTAATCTCAGAAAGGCTGGCATCGCTTTGTTCCTTGTCGTCTAGCTGAATCACAAAGGAAATTTTTTGTTTATTAATTCGGCTTTTGATTTATGATGTAGCGGAATTTATGCTTACAGATTTGTTTGAATAGTATCAGCTGTGAGGCATGGTTGTCAGCAGAAGTTACAATGAAGGGCGCTTTATCAGAGCACGTGCTCTTTAAAGATAATTAGATTTTGAGTGGCGAAACTATGATTGGACTTAATGAGGTTAATTTGCTTGCAAGGTCTAATACCAAAGCTACTTATATTTGAGTGAAATGTATAAGGTTCATAGTTGGCTCACAGTGATGCTGTTATTGGAATTTTAATCATACGTCACTACCAGGACAACTCTACTACGATTAATATGTACTGTGCATACATCCCGAATCATACGACTTGATTTTGGGCGGACCTAAGATTACGGATGAGTTCAATAAGGAAGAACGCCATATACAGACCAATGCAGTGTTTCTCGAGGACGATTTCGTATACGCAGCCATATATTTTAATGACCCTATATTTCGTCTTAGTGTACACTGTTTCCTCTCTTAAGACAAGGCAACTATGATGCAAAATTATTTTCTATATCACGTTTAACGACACTATAAAATGCAACGCAGGAGAGGAGAATTATGAACAAGCAGCAGGATGTACAAAACATTCCTGAATCTTCCTTTCTTTTCATTTTCATTTCATTGTATACCCATCTCAACTTCCAGTTTCTTGAGAAAACGTGGAAAATAGGTTTTATAAAAGGGAAGAGAGAACAATTCTTTTCATTTTCATTTCATTGTATACCCATCTCAACTTCCAGTTTCTTGAGCAAACGTGGAAAATAGGTTTTATAAAAGGGAAGAGAGAACAAATATGAAAAATGTTTCTGAAATATCGACTGAAAAACAGCAGAATAAATGTATGTTGATTTCCTAGCCTAGCTTTCAGATAATTAAACATTTAAAGTTGAGCTACAAACATTTGTAATGGAAACAAATTCAAGATGCTATAAATTATACAGCATTATACAAATACTGTACGAATTGTTAATGTCATTAACTATATTGTATATATTGTAATCATAGTTGTCCCTGATGAAGACCTAGATCTTAACTTCACTATTTAATAATAATAATAATAATAATAATAATAATAATAATAATAATAATAATAATAATAATAATAATAATAATTCAAGACATGTCCGCATGTATCAAAATCAGACTGAGTTTCTCGGGAAAATCAAGATCACAAAGATCAGTAAACAAGTGCAGGTAGACAAGTGCCATTCTGATTGCAAAAATTCTTAACGAAGGCAAAAGGCACTAACATTCAGAAAGAGTTAACAATGAAGGACTCCTAAACACGGTAGCTGAAGACTCAGTGAATTCCAAAACATTACAATGTAAACAAATTTTTGTAGAATATCGCAGTATTCTGGGACGAAAAGAGAGAGAGAAGTTAAAAAAGAATGGACATTTTTAAGAAAATCGTTATTGCATGGTAAGATGTTATACGCATGTTAAAAATTGGAGAATCCGGGGCCAAAAGGTTTCAATAGCATGATCCTAAAACCTCTCAAGGCATTCCTTGAAGGATGGCGTGGCCAGTTTTGAGAAAACGCGTAAGCTCAAAGAAGCAGTTCACATCAACGGCGGAGCATTCCCCTTTGGAAGTGGTTAAGAAAAATGTTACGAGACGAACACGTCTTTGATACAACACAACGGATTCGTGACACAGCTTTTCGTTATCTAACAAATCCGTGACCTGGAAATCAATCACATTTTCCCATGACAAGGAACTGCTCCACGGGTTTAATTAAGGAACGGTTTCAATTTTGCATTTAATGGCTTTTCCGAGTTCTTTATGGGAAGCAAGGACGTACAAGGGTGAGAGAGGGGAGATGGTCATTTCATTGCATAATGTAGGAAATAAAAGCAACTTTCTGGAGCAGTAATTCAAGAACCACTTGATTATATGAAAATCTAGCGAGGCATAATCATTTACAAATCCTCCAGAAACATGCAACTTATTCATTATAGAGTGTAAGGGCGTTAACTTCTGTCTCTGCTTTATAATGTGCATCTGTTGGGATTGTGAAATGATTCTGTGTCGTATAAAATAGTAATGCCTAATAGTTCAGAGATTAATCATTGTAGTTCTTGTTGGTTTCTGTACAATGTAATTGATATTTAAACCGACTATTTTGTTCGTAATGTGGAATTTTTAAATTGTATACAGGTATGTTGGCAGTGTTTTCATGGTGTACAGTATCTTTAAAGTTTTTTGGTAAACATTTATGGTGCACGTCTTGTAGATGCCCTCATTGACATCTACACCAGGTTAACTTCACATATTCATCGTAACAGCAAGGTAAAATTAACTATTGGCAGACAGCTGTATCAATAACTTGAACTGCATCCAGTAGAATTGAAATATTATTAAACATAGCTACTAAATATGAAATTTACTTACCCGGGAGTATTGTTGCACAGTCTTCTGTTACCTATGTTAGAAGTTAATGTAAATCACTGCTATTTCCATTGAGAAATGGAAGTGATATGTTATATTTTAATTATTGTTCACTTTCATAAGCTTAAAGTTATCATTTCCTGTTTGTAAACTGTAGATTTGATTACTTATTCACCGAATTATAGGTCTTCTAGCATTATAATTGTGTAAATTTTAACACAATAGTTTTGTGGCTTGACATAAAATCTAAGAAATCATTATCGGAAAAAAATCATTATCTGAAAAGACGAAAAAAGTGATTTTGTTCATGATGCTTAATACAAAATTTCCTCTGTGATAAAGATTTTTTGAAATATTGTTAACGCTTCAGTTTAATGGAATGTATTAACATATTATTGATTCGTTGAACGATCGGAATGCAACCTAAGCAAATTACACAGTGTCATGCATCTTATCGCAAGGCGTCAGAAATTTGTATGTTTGCGGTCCATAAGGCTAGCAGATGATTGAATGGAACGCATTGCACTTCTATTAAGGTGATGTTATATCAAAAGTTATACAATTTCAGCTTATGAATATTGTAAAATTATTCATAAGTTTCATTTAAAAGGAAATGCTTGATATATTTTGTTTTGTAAATGTAAATATTAATAACCCGGTCTCTTAGGGTCATACTGTTCGTGCAGTGATATTTTGTAATATTTGAAATTTGCATTGTCCTACATAGTTGTCCACAAATATAACAGTAAGAGAGAAAATGAAATATCACACATTTAGCAATGCACCGATGATAATCCTGAATGGTTGAAAGTTTGTTAGTTAAAGGCATATACTTCTTTATGAAGTTCTGTTAGCTGTTATTACAGAGTTCCTACAGAGTTTAATGATAGACCATGTGAATAGAGATTACTCCTTCGCTAGCACTGTTTTTTCTCAAGAGACTAGCTGTATGACATGGGGGTAATAATGTAAATTATGTGTTAATAATGGGACGTAATTAAAATACTAATAATGAGACCCATCATTATTGTAACAGTATTCTTGAAGTCAACAATCGCACGCTAGTACACAGGAAAAACCAAGCTCCACGCATATATATAGCTGCAATGTTTGGAGGATTTGTTCAGAGGGGGAAAAAAAGTCAGTCTAACGAGAGACTTGAACTGATCAAGATGCTGAATTCTTCTCCCTGCCCATCGTAACAGCGTCCTATAGGTAACACATTCGTGAGGTAATTCCAATAAAAAACTGCAGTAGAGTGGGCTGAACTCAACTGTCAGTTCATTGTATCATTTATGTGATTTATCCTAAATTACCTATAGTTAAAATACATGATGTACAAGATTTACAGGAGTAGGTCCGTAATTTCTAGTCGTTTGCTTAGTTGTAGGAAATAAATCAATTTGCTAAGAAATGCACTAGCAGACAGTTTTAAAGTTTGACGTGAAAGGTTTCAGGTTTCACTTTCTTTAGTCTGTAATCTGTATATAAGAAATTGTCAGACGCGTAGTTTCTCGTATCTTGCTTGTAGCCAGAGAAAATGACAGTGTGGGATGTCACTTTTGCTCGTTCTATTATTATGAGCATTACTGTCTTGTATTTTCATTTTTCTTAAGGACGAAACTATTAGGGTCACGCTACTATTTAAAGCTAAACATATACGTAGCATATTTGCTCAAAATGGCTTTCTATACTGATAGTGCAGAAATGCCTTTAAGTAACCTCCATTACTTTTTGACCAATTAAAAAATCATGTGCAAAAAATAAATTCAAAAATAAAACGGTAAAAGCACATCCATACTCCTAACAAATAATTTACGTAAAATGCAATTAAATACATATCTATCTGTAAAATTAAAAAGACACAAATAGCATGCAGTGAAAGAAATTTTGTTTTCCGTTCAACATCTTCTCAGTCCATGTTAATTGGAAAATTAATTCGTATAGTATATAATAAGAATTATGAGATAATAATTTGTTTGCTTGTCATAAGGTTGCAGTTCAAGCTGAATTTTAATTTTTTATCACATTATTATGAAATGTTGATAATGAAAATCATAATGTGCATAGTTTTTTCTACAAATTATATTTTCGGAAACCAAGTATGTAATAGTCGACAACGGCCGTAGAAGAGCTGCAATTTTATATAACTAAGAAAATGCTTTTCAAATCTTACTACGTTCGGTAAAGCAACGTTTTTTTATTGTATTCACGAGCGGAAGACATGTACGTCATTAAATGATCATTTGCAGCCAGCAGCGCAGCGGTAGCTGCGATCCATTTGCTAAATACACACACTAGTATGTATTACCAGTTTATTTCAAGTTCACCGATTTTTGTGACGTGCAGTGAACTGTTCACCCTCGCTCCTACTGGTGTCTTTACTACTATCCTGACTCGTAACAGAACATAAAATCAAAACCACAGAAACAAGTTTGGCAGGATGAGCACAAACAAAATAAAGCTATCACCATTTTAATACATAGAATCTTCCCTTCCACCTCACTTGTTACTAGCTTGACGCCAGCTCGTTCGTTAGTGCTTATGTTGTCAGCAGCACTCTGCTCTAAGCAAACGATAACTCTTTCCTTGGCCGCAGGCAAACTTAAAATAAACAAGTAATACTATTTTACGTAACAAATGTGCGCATTTAATTCTCATTAACCAGCCTGCGGTTGACCAAATGAAATTGAGAGTTGTGTGCCCCACCCAGAAGGAATTTCTTTTTGCGTGCCGGAGTAACTCTCTTGACAGAATTCCGAGACTGTGTACATTGTACATGAGGCCTAAGCTTTGCAAAAATATTTGGGCATGTCTGTATCGATTTATATCAAGTCGGGCTTGGGCCCAGGTTATTTAATGAACCCAGTTTCTTCAGGTCTATTAGTAAGAATTTTATTTCATCCTAACATTCTAAAAATGTAAGCTTTCAGTATTTATTTAAATATGTATCTATTATGAAATATTAGCTACGTTTGGTTATTCACAAAGTAGATATAGACATTGTGTTTACTCTTTATCTGCAGCAGGAACATCGAAGTTTTTTGCTGTAACAATGGCGGAAATGCTTTATTTGTTATCAGCGGTAAACTCGAAGTGTATTTGAAGATTGAACCAAGGAATATAATCAGGTTTTATTATAAATGAAAGTAATTAATATCAGGGAAGCTGTCAACAACTTTTCGCAAACATTGGCTGTTTTGCAAAATGTTTATTTCAGTGATAAAGGGGGGGAAAATTATTTTTAAAGCTATTTTAAGTGCATTGCAAATATAAAATATTTAATAATTTTTAAAAGACGTTAGCTTCTTAAGAATTGTAAGATAAATTATTTGGAAACCTAGGCTAATATTCATCAAATTATAAAAGATTCGTTGTAGAAAATTACCCTAATATCGCATCAAAATTATTTCCTATGGTTTAGTTGGTTCAAGTATGTATTTGAGTACTTTGAAGCAATTGTACACTATAATCAACGTAAATTTCTGTCAAACCGGGATCAAAACTTAGTTTAAAAATATTTTTGTAATCCACATAAATGTACAAATATGAAAATTCGGGCTTCTTTTTTTATTTTTGAATTGCTGTCTAGTGATGTCACGAATTGAATCCCTGAAAACCAAATGCGAACTAACACAATGTGCCCAATTGGATGGTAAAAGTCAATAAATTAAAATAATTCTGAGAACATAGGTTATAATTAAAAATGTGAGCTGCCTTAACGCTTAAAAGCTCTGCTGTTGAAAAATGAATGTAATATTGCTGCATTTAAAGCCTGAGTTTATATTTTTGAAAAACTACATTAATATTTTTTCTCGTTAGGTGAGTTAGAACACATGATTTTAGATTTGTTAATAGGCACCCGTTTTGGTAGGCGTGATACACACAAGAACGCATTGCATAGGAGCAGAAGGGTGGGTCTAGAAAGGGAGCATTTAAGGGTTAAGCGATGTCACGAACTGCAAACTGGCTTACCTACTCTTTAAGGTTTCCTCATATGCATACGCTCAGGTAGACGGAGACCATGCTCTTTGCGGCAAATAGTTCATAACTTCAGGGTCTTGCATTCGGGTTTGGATATATTTTTTGTTATTTGGCCATGTGTTGTTTTGTGTTATCGGATTTTATTTAACTTTCTTTACGTCTCAGGTCATGAAACAGTCGATACATTTTGCTCTATGGCCTCTTCTTTCAGACTTGAGGTTCTTTTACCTGCCGTAAATCTAGACACGGCTTTACTTCCCTTCAAAAGGAAGCCATATACTAATGATACAATTCATTGACTTAGGCCGGGATTTAAACCATGATCTTGGCAATGATGATATTATAGTCTTGCGTGTCTAGTAAGTTTAATCTGATTTGTTCATGATCGGAAGAGATCTGAAACCTAATTAAATATTAAAACCCGAGAGAACGACCAAATTGCGAATGTTTTAAATGCATTCATCGAGCGAACACATTTGAAGGCTAGGCTTTTGATCTGTTGCATCTTCTAAAGTCTTTCTGAATCCCTCTTTTCTATTTTGAAAACAATTTTCAGCGATTCTTGTTTCTTGGGTTATTTTTAATTCTGTGTGTGTTGGATTACTCTTTTAATGATAAAAACGAAGTGGGTTATGGCTGGTGTGTTATACATTTTGTCAATTTTGATGCAACTTACAGGAAGTTTTGAGAGAGAGCGAAACAAAGTGACACTTTAAACTGTGCACTTGGAGAATACTTTTGTCCCTTATGGATTGAGATAGCGTGTTTGCGAAGTGGGAAGAATTTGTATATATAAATTAACTTGTTGGTATGGCGTTTAATAAAACGCAGCTTCGCTAATGAGCTATCAAATCGGAAAATAAAAGAAAAACTCAATGATAAGAGTTTACTCTTAACTCCGATGTAGCAGGAAAGAGCATAAAATACTGATATAGTTGAACTGATTGTATAGTAGACGGGGATATAACGCTAATGGAACTCTATATCTATTATCTATTCATTCTTAGAGTGATCCAAACAAATAAACAATGTGTCCTTTTCCAATTCGCGCCAAGAATACTCCCAATTGTCAAACACTTGATAAGTATAAGCGACATAATGACAAGAGACCGATTGTGAGGTTAGGTTTACTACTTCCTTTATTGCGAGTGCCGGATCGCAGAACTTTGAAAAGACGTTTAAAATAATTGTTTGCTCGCCACTAGTTCCAAAGGCTTGTCCCGTTTATGCTTTACATAACCGTAGAAACAGCAGCACTGATTCATTAGCGTCAGCCATGATAATACGTGCAAACTGTATGCGCCTTAGTTTGTTTAAACAACCGCTGAATCAGGCGAGCTGCATCTCGGGAGTTGGAGACATCAATTTGCTACTTCGAAATTCAACTTTATTAAGTCAGCAGTAATTAAATTAAAGTCGCAAGTATTGATTTTTAATATAGTAGACGTTATTTATTACTGAACCCATCCTCAAATTTAGATTGCTAACTGGAACTACTTTCTCTGCGTGCATTGCTACTGTGTTGTACTTGGCTGCACATCGTCATGCTAGTGACTTCACGTCAGGTGACATTTTTTTGATACGTCTCTGCTGCTGAGCTTATGCATAAAACAACCTGAACTATTTCCATTATCAAATGATCACATTCAAGTACCATTTTTAAATAACGTGTTTTAGCCCCATAACAGTCGTATCACAGCAGACGTGTAAACTTTTGTGCAGTTGTATATGCTTTTGTGAAAAAAAAAACTGTATTGAACAGACAATTATAGGAACTAGAAGAACTTGAAATTAGAAATTTGAGCAAGCAATTCTTTTTGTCTTAACGTTTAGTTTCTTCTTCCCTGTTCCTGTAATCATTAGAACATAAGTGTGCGCAGAAGAAACGTTGAAAATGTAGTTGATACTTTTTAAATAAATTTATTTGAATTGTGATGAGTGTTTTAAGAAGTTTTACAATGTATTTTGAAGATTTTTGGTAAGTTTTGAAGAGGAATATTCAGTTGAAGGACCTATGGTAAAAACCAATTGGAATTCTTCGGAATAATGCTACAGAAATGAAAACTTCTGGTGTGTTATGAATTATGGGACTTGCGTTGTTGTTGCCCGCATCCCGGAGTAGCTGAACTAAGTGGAAGACATGAGGGGGGAAGTTAAATTATTATGGTTACAAAATGAATGAAGCACTCTTACATAAAACCAATTGAGCTGGTCCCTAACAGAGAAGCTCCTCGGCTTCATGCAGCGGTTTTGCAAACGTTTCATGTTTTGTGTTGTGGCACCCTTGTGTTTCATTAATGTTCCGGAAAATAATTAGTTGGGGCTTCTCGGTCTTCTATTGAACACCCATTCCCTAAAGGACGGTAATGCCATTTCTCACAACGGCTCTCAAGTTGCTCATTGACACGGATTTAGCCTCGGTTCTCTTGAACTAGAAAGATAACTTTGGGCTTATGTAATGCAGGTTCACTTCAGTGTATGGTGTATGACCACCTGGGAAGTCCAAATACCCTTGTTGCTTCATGTCTAACAAAATCACCGATATGGTGAATGCATCACTGCTAATGCTTAGAGCCCAGAAACTGTTTGCTATCATTGTAAGCAAAAGTCGTCTTGTTATATCTTCTGTCCATACTGTGACTCAGGCATTGCTTACTAATAAGCGGCAAACCAATCCCATTATAGACATTTTACCTAAACCCAATAAGTTTTTCTTCATCTTCTTTTACTCATACTAAAAAGGAGAATGTGGTAGGTAATTTTAGACGTCAACAAAGTCTAATGTTGCATTTTCACTTAGTAGGTAGTCCTAGTACTTTCTGTAATCCACGTTTCATGTCTTATTTCGTTATTTATTTTATTCTAGAGATTAAAATGCTAGAGCTGTTCAATAAAAAATGATCATACTTTTTACAGGCGTAATTTATTGTGCTAAAATTTAAATTGCAATAATTTGTTAACTTATACGTAATGTACACGTGGTAGTAGTTTCATTGTTGTCTGCTTCCCGCGTATGAGAGAAGTACAAATTGGCACAGTACAGTAAAATGGAGGTAACCGGCGACAAACAATATGCTGCTCTGAAATGTTGCTTCCTTCTCAACATATCTTTAGCTGACGCAAGTGCATTGCTACGGGAGGTCAATGGAGCGTTTGTTCTTCTCTGTAGCACATCTCGAAGATGGTTCAAAATGTTTAAAGAGGGGAGATAATTTGAAAGGAAGGTAGACCCGGCCCTCCAGTTTGTGCTCTAATGAAAAGAAACATTAACACCGCAGTTGTCATTGTGAGAGAAGACCGACGATTAACATTAAGAACACTTTCAGAAATTCTAAAAATTTCAATGGGTGGCATCCACACTCTGGTAGCTGAAAAGTTGCATATGAGACGTGTTTGTGCACGGTGGGTTCCAAGATTGCTGATTCCCGAACAAAAGGACGTTCGCCTGCAGGTTTGCATGCTCTTGAAGATGCGGCGTTGCTTTCAAAGGTAATCACCGCTAATGAAACTGGGCTACATCATTTCGATCCGGAAAGCAAACAGAAAAACTCTTGTGTAGAAATTCCCATCACCAAGACTAAAAAAGTAGAAGTGGTTGCATAAACGAGGAAGGTTATGGTCATTTAATTTCTCATTATTCAAGGAATGGTTTACCAGCATGTCATACCTGCACGCACAACTGTAACTGGGTAATACCAGAGATGTCCCACCGCCACGTGTGGCCGCGGTCGTTAAGGCGCGGACTCGTGAGCGGGAGGTCTGGGGTTCGAATCCCGCCAGGACCGTCCTTCCTGACAGGTTTTTTCAAGGTTTTCCTCAGCCCTCATAAGTGACAAATGCCGGGGACGTACCCTAAACTTGGCCTGGAACGTTTCTTTCCTTAAAAAATTCTTTCCCAATATATAATTTCATCTCGTGTATCATCAGTGTCCACCGCCTGTGGTATCTCAGTAGTAAAACGGGAGTTAAACAACATTCATTTCATTCCAGAGGTGTCCTGAAAACTCTTAAGGCATATGACATACAAAAGGCCCTATGCAACAAGCTGGATGCTGCAATGCGATAATGCATAGTCGCTCATCGCAAATGTTTTGGTGTGTACCTCACCCTCCGATTGACTTTTTCATTTTTACCAAATTCCAAAAGCACCTTCGTGGGAGGTATTTTCCATTTTTTGAAGCAGAGTGGTGAAGGCTGCAGAGGCGATTCTGAAGGGTTGCATCAGTTTTGAGAAAGATAATGAAAGTTATAAGGGCGAGTAAACGTATGTTGTCCAAAAAAATATTTTGCTCATTCTTTACTGAATAGTGCTCGTAATATGGAAAGTAAAGCCTAATCGTACAGGGCAAATGGTGTAATATAAATGATTTGAGCAATACAACAGCCAGTAAGGTGGTTTAATCGCATCTTTCACTTGCCATAATACAAATAAATTAATATATATATATATATATATTTGACATGGAGTTAAGTCTAAGTTAAGTCAGAGGAACTTGAGATCTTGACAGCAGTTCATGGCTATCTACCCCGTCTCCCAGTTCATCAGTTTTAAGTCACGTCGTGGTGAAAATGAGGCAAAAATCTAATGGATCTGTATGTAAGTTTGTTTCAAAGTATGACAGACTGACAAATAAAATTCGAGGATAGCACAGGTGTTCTCACGGTTAGCTGCCGCTATCTTGCAATTTAGCGCTCTGGTGGCTGTTAATGAAATGATGCTTGCTGGGCAATTTAAACAAAACTTTGAGAGATGCTTATAACACTGAAATCTATCACTACTATCATACAAAAACCATAACATTGCTCAGATCAGTTGCAGACACCCTGTATAATTTTATTTTACGCAGATGTCACATAATCAACACATCTTTGAAAACGCCGGTGTATGGTTATTAAAACTAGAAACCGAAATAATTCTCACCAGTTTTTTTTTACCCGTGAAATTTACAAAAGAGACTTTTTGTGTTCTTCAGTAATATAATCAATTACAAAGTTTTATTTCTCTCACATATGCTATGTATGAATACATGTAGCGTTACGGGCTCAAGAATAAACGAGTGAAACTCGGGAGTAAATTGTAAGGCTTCATAACAAGGGGAGCAGAGTGGGAAAACCCACGTGTTAAACATCACGCCATGGAGAGTGCTCACCCATGCCACCGTGTCCTCATCGTTCTAAGCTTTGAACGCTTTTGGTTGAGTGGGCGACTGCGGTGAGTTAATAGACATTAAGATAGAGGCACAAGAGTCACAGCTGTTCGATACACGAAGTGTTTCAGATTTAGTTTATCATATGTACCTACTTTAAACTGCACTTTTCTTTTCTGCTTCACTGCCGCAGCAAGGCAGGTTTGCACCAATCTTTTAGTAGTTAAACTGTGTTTGTATTTAGATGAAAAAACAAAAATTGTAAAAAAACATATTTTTGAAAATTATACATTACGTTCATGTTCCATATAATTTCCTTCCATCATCCGTTCTCCAATTTTAATACCTGTTAATATTGCTTAGCATGAGTTTCTAATTCACTGCAAATAAATTATATAGATAAATAAATTCTTTGTTATATCATGTATTAATATAATTGGCATGTCGTTGCATTTACTTAATTAAGGCCTTTCTATCTTACCGGTAGCACTGCCAAAGCTCTTCTTGCTGTTTAACTTTTATATTAATCTGTGAACATTTTTTTAGGAAACATATAAGCATTAACAGTCGCAACAGCTTTATCCGAACTTGTAATTCATTTGAACTTGTAGGAAGAGGTAGAAGAAAATCTTTTGTGTTTAACACACGTTCATAGGCATCAAATTAGGGGATCGTGGAGGCCAAACTATCTGTCCATCTCATTCAACCCAAGCCAAGTTGTGACAATGTGATGGAAATGTGAAGGCGCACCGTCTTGTTGAAAAAGAAACTATTTATGCTCTCTTGTAATTGTGACTTAAGATAATTTCCAGCGCATCTAGGTAAATTTCAGATACAGTTTTCTCACAAAAATGAATGCACCTAATATGGGGCGTAAAAGGCATTTAACTTTGGCGAATCTCTTCCAAGTTGGATTATCTTCCGTGGATTTTCAGAATCGCCCATTCTTACTTGGCAGTTTTACCTTCCTACTGAGATGAAAAGTTGTTTCATCGCTAAACTCAATTTGATCTAGGGGTTATAACGTTTTCCAATCTCTCAGTCATTTCAACACGAATTTCAAGTCTTTTTCAATATCCATATCACTTGCAGCAACTGTAATCTCTACGAATTAAATCGCAGACGTGTCCTTAAAGTCCTCCACACTGTCGTGTTTAACTGATTTATTTGGGCTACGAACGTAGGTCTAATGCACTTGTTCGATTGTCTCGTCTGAAACTCGATGTCTGGTGCCCTGTATGCTATGCAATCAGTTTTCAAGAATACGTATATATCCTACACTAACTGTCGGTCTTTGGGGTGATCTCTAGTGATATTTGGTCCTTTGTCTCCTTTGAATAGAAGTGAGTGATTGTGATTCATGAAACCATAAACAACATTGAGCACGTCCCTTAACTGAATACAACTCCATGATGACTGGTAAGATTATCACGTGGTAGCGTGATGAACCCGTACTCTCGTGGGTGTATAATGACGTTATAGGTCTTTTTTTTAACTCTCTGGACCTTGGCACCATATCAGGTTCAACATCTAAGACGGCATATTTTTGTATAACTAAGTTAGGAATTTCCTGTATAAAATTCGCTGTAAGGTTCCTCTTAGCTTTATGTTGAATATTATGCACTGAAGTTACACATGCGCAATAGAAACTTACCCAGCTCTCTTTTGTTTCAGGTAAGACTTGGCTTTCGTAACGCTGAGGAGAACTTGCATCGCGTAATCCTGGTATGATTGACATGTTTAATTTAACTTTACGTCATGCTGTCAACTTACATATAATTTGAAGCGTGAAACACTGTACTGCTTGCTTCCCCAAGCGTTCAATAGGCAAGCGGTAGTGTTTCATTAATGGGTATATGTCATGAACAGTAAATAGCTGAAAAAATGGGAGTAAAGAAGAAAAGTTCACCTTACTTTTTTATTACAACAATGAGGACCTTAATTTTATACACAGTTAACATTTTGAGAACAATAATTTTGGAAGAATTCGACGATTCAATTTAAAGATTTGCAGGTCGAATATGTCCTGTATTAAAGTATGAAATGGTTCATGTATCTTAATGTTATTTATATAAAAAGCAAATTAGCGTATATACAGGGTGTTTGGGAAATTAGCGATGATAGCATTTTGGCGTAATTCCAAGATGCATTGACCCAAAACATTGAAAAGGGCGGGGATCTGCAGCACTATATTTAAATACTCTGTCGCTGCACATGCCTTTGTTTATAGAAATATTTTCAGATCCGTGAATTGATCGGGGTAACCTGTTCTGTCACCACCGAAGTCCCCAGCCTTTTTCGGGGGCATATGAAGTCACTCTAGTGTAGAGTCTGGTGAACACAGAAGCAGACGAAGAATCCAGGAAAGAACCATATATCGATAACATAAGGCCATTTTTGTAAACCTTATATTAAATAGAGAACATTATTAATTTCGGGTAAAAAAACCGCCACGGGTGACCGAGGTCGTTGAGGCACGGACTCGTGAGCGGGAGGTCTGCGGTTCGAATCCCGCCAGGACCGTCCTCCCTGACTGGGGTTTTTTCCAGGTTTTCCTCAGTCTTCATAGCTGGCAAATGCCGGGGAGGTACCTAAACTTAGGCCTGGAACACTTCCTTCCTTAAAAAAAAAAAAATCCTTTCCCAATTTATCATTTCATCTCATGTATCATCAGTGTCCACCGCCTGTGGTGCCTCAGTAGTGAAAACGGGCGTTAAACACTACTCATCTATCATCTCGGGTAAAAAATATCAGTAACATTCTTTGAGTGAATGCATTTGCGTTTTTTAAGAATACACGTCACTCCCAACATTTAACATATCAAAACACTAAAATGAACGTTCCCTTACGTGCACACAATATCTGAACTCATTTTCGGGACTTTTTTTTTAACTATGTAAGAAAGGGAACGTAAAAAACTACTCGAAGTTCAAATACTAAAGGATAGAACGTCGATACACGAAAGGGGAAAAGGGGGGGAAAAAAAAGTAAAATTGTGGGAACAAATGAACAATTATCCAGAGATTAAACATGTTATCCAGATTGTAAAACGCGTCCTCAATATAAATAGTTCTGGAAAAGTTTCGGTTTACTTCCATACATTTCGTCATTAACCATACGCCAAAGGAATGAATTCATGGGAGAAATCCAGAGGTTCGGGTTGGAATTCAATTTTTGCACGACTCTCAACAACTCATCTTTTGAAAACGTTATCAGCGTACATCCAAACAACTGTAACATAATGCGCAGGAATGTCATCATGCTGGAAGTAGAGTTGATCAAAGTTGTCCAAATGCATGCTGATTCCTGGTGTAACCTCTTGAATTAGAGCCAAGTACTTGTTACCATTGAGATTTTCTTTAGTAAAATGCATTTACAAGACTACAATTTCACTGGTATTATTTAATCTAGCAGCTTGGAAAAATTTGAAGAAGCGCAAAACTCTAACAAAACAACGTAATCCTCATAAAAATATTTCAGAAACCAAGAATGCAATGATTAAAATGTCTATGGAGCAAAAAGGTGCAGCTCAGCCTAATACTGAAGAAATGACACTACTTGTTCCACGAAATTAACAGTCCACTTTATAGGCTGGTCCTCTGGACCCTCACAGTTTTATGCAAGCCATAGTTGTAGACAGCCTGTAGACATCGGTATCACTTCCTGCACATGCTTACGTTGACCATCTAAAAGACAAGGTATCTTTAGCACCAATTTAA
This sequence comes from Metallyticus violacea, assembly GCA_030762175.1. Taxonomy (NCBI): domain Eukaryota; kingdom Metazoa; phylum Arthropoda; class Insecta; order Mantodea; family Metallyticidae; genus Metallyticus; species Metallyticus violacea. The sequence goes on from CM060838.1 coordinate 28,112,758, forward strand.
ATTCAACATTACAGACTATGTGCTAGTAACATTTATGTAGTTTCTACAGGAAATAAATGTGAACACTGAAACATCCAAGCCAAGGAGTAACTAATTTGGAAAGAGCAAGTATTAGTAAGTCTCCAAAATCGGGGCGCACAAATATTGGTTGAAATCCTAGGCAATTTCTTCTTCGTATATTTAAGTGTTTATTTTGTTCTTGGCTCAAAATCCAGGACAATTGTTTTAGTTTTTTAAATTTGTTTTAATTTAATTAGTTTTTTGCTAGTGTGTTACGCCCGTTATTACGATATAACTCCATAGTCTCAGGCTCTGGACGGTTTTTCATTTTCGTCGACGTATTATTCTGAATATGTGGTGTATATCATACTTACTCGTTTCTAAGAATAACTTTTTACTCGTGCCTGAATAAGGCTCTTTTTATCTTTTTTTAAAATTTATTTATACTTGTTCAATATGTGTGTACACGCACGCACGCACCTGAAATATTTAGAGTACGAACCGCTCATCTGTTTTCAGTTTTGAAGGGCGATAGATTCAGCCATACTGACAACACCCTTTTAAGATTTTAGAAGGAATATTTAACAGTGCATACTCCCTCAAGATTGATATACTTTCTTGGCTCTGATTCAGGTTTTAAGCGTTTGTTTTATTATTTTATTATTAACAAATCACGTGACACATCCATTAGCTCCATCATAATAGAGCCTGCCTTGTAACAGCAGATAATAATGTGATTTTGAAATTGTATTTTCCTTTCGGTGCGAAGATGTAAGGCTACGTTACTATGGCAAGCAGAGAGTTCGACCTTTGGACATTGCAGTGTTTTATATCTTCAAGACATATAAGAAGCTATTGGACCATTCTGTATTACTCATCTCCAAGTTCATGGATAAAATTTCTGTAATCAAGACCCATTCACGGCACTAAAAGATATTTCATAGTAGCATTGACATGGTTTGGTTTATAGAGCTGAGTTTATTAGCACTGAACTTTCTATAAATTAGTCTTGTGGTTAGCCCAAAGGTAAGTTGCTATACTTCTCAATGTTATAAATCAGCAGCGTACAGTTTTCCAGAACATCTGTTTGCCCAAATGACCCCAGCTCAGTTATCGGCTATTTCCAACGAAAGATAGTTGTATATCGCTGCATTAAGTGTGCGATCTCAGTCAGTTAATGCTGGACGTGAGGGGAGAACAGAGTGACAGTCAATATCACCCCCGCGTGTCTTTATGACACTCGGACACAGGAAATGGCAAGTTAAGAAAATCCTCTCTCTAAACACTCCCTTACCTCTTGTGCATGATTGAGCGGAACGATATGTACAGCTGTTTTCATGTTTATCGAATTAACAGGACTATGCATATTAATTATTCCATTAACAATTTATCATGACACACTGTTAATTACGAAACAATCCGTAGTGCAAGTCAACAATTTCATCAGTTAATGTGATTAAAGCTTTTGGATTTTTTCTTTCTCATACGGGAAATGAAAATATAATATAATTGTCCCCGATTTCAATTACACCAAACATTGTTTTGTTCATTCTCATGCAATAGTAATTAGCAGGGAAAGCGATATTAAGTAATAAACAACAGATCTCTTGCTCATGATCCGCGCCTTAACGACCTCGGCCACCCGTGGCGGTGTGTAAAGATGATGAAAATGCATATATAATAAAAGAGTAAAGAGGTAATTGCAAATCTACATTATATTAACTGACACTTAATATACTTAACACACTCTTGTACTGAATAATGAGTAACAACTAACCAGTTTAAATTCTATATCCGATAATTAAGAAAAAGAAGAAAAAAAATTAAACTGTTAATTAATGCTTGCTTAATAAATCGATGTCGTGGTATATTAATAAAATTATTATTCCTTGTGTTATAACTATGTATGTCCTCTCTATCTTGCTGAAAGGATAAATACTTTTTGCACACGTAAGTGCTATAAAACTGTATATGTTTATAATACTCATTCATAATTAAATAAACAAAAGTTTACACAGTTCGATATAATAGGTGTAATCTTTATCTGCAGTAGAAGGGTATCAGATTATTGTTTCCCCAGAATAAGATATAAAACACGAATGCTATGCTTATGTCATTTTTCTCATAATATTACATACTGAAAGTTGTACTCTCGACTCTTTTGTGGCATCGTGATAGCAGAAAGAAAGGAGAAAAAGAAAAAAAATAACACCGGTCGTGATTCCTTACGATGGAAATGATTCGCAGTTGTATTTTTTCGAAATCGGGCTTGAGTATTTGGTTGTTTGTTTTTGTTTAGCCGTCAGCGAACGCCATTACAGGAAATCGTGTTAGAGTTGGGGATTTAGGCTGGTACGTATTACGATAATAGAAATTGACTCGAAGATTTAAAAGCATTGGAGGCCAATGAAACACTACAGTGCATTGTGTTATGGAAAAACAATTTTGACCGCCCTTTTTGTCTTCAAAAAGTTATTTCGTGAATGGTTATATCTTGTACTTCTGTAAAATCTTAGATGCATGACATTAAGAACCTGAAAACTATTAGCCAAGAAATGTTATAAAGAAATAATGGGGTTCTGTTATCCACACAGGCAAAGTGTTTAAGAAAAGCCCAGCTTTCTGTGTCTTGGACGTACCTCATTATCTTGATGACTGTCAGGCAATTGAAAATTCCAGGAAATGAGGTTTGGCGTCCAGTTCTTTGTTAGCACATTTCTATTTTGATTTTAAAGACGGGTGACTCACCAAATGCTCAGTACAAATGGCTTCAGCATGGCGAATCTAACAGCTTGGTAACATACGGTTGTAGAGCGTGAGATGAGATCACCACTGGATGCAGAGAGTAGGGTTCGTTCCCCGTAAGAGGTCGGTGTGCAATAGAGCTCATAATGTCAAATTGAAAGGCATTCCCTGTTTTAGTGTCGCACCCACGCAAAGCGGCCAGTTCGTGCGTTGGCAGCTTGCACGTGGCATCCGAGTCGTGGTAAACAGTGCTGGTTATATTAATGGCCGGCACAGGATGTGTATGAGCCAGAGAGACACCCTATGGAGAAAAATAATAGAACTGTCTTTTGTTTTTGGTTGACACTAGAACCAGATATTAGAAAGTAGGGACAAAGAGAGGATGGTTCACGACTTAAAAGTGACTCTTGCAGACAGAGAAGTTCTGCTTTACTTTGAGGAGAAGCCTTAACTTTGACCTGTGTACTACATCAAGCCATTTTAAATCATATGGCTTAGTTTTCATTAATAGACTCAGAGCAGGCATAACACCATTTCAATTAGAGCAGAAAGTTAGCAATCGATCTTGATCTCACAGAGAACGTATGCACCTTTAACCTTATTATGCGCCTAGACTGTACATGGTGCAGAGTGAAGCGAAGGTAAATGCATGCGGTGCACCTAACCACATTATCTAACTGGTCTTCCGGGGTGACGACCCAAGTCGTGTGACGAGGTCGTGAGAAGAGGTGGGAGGCTAACTTCTGAAAACTTATCGAATTTCCCCAAATGAAAGCCATCGTCACGAAAACGAAAAAGGAGTGCATGCAGTTGTCCTCGTTAGAGCGACAGTTCGCAAGCCTCGTATTAACTTTAATCGCACTGTACTGAAAAGAAAGGAACGAGATTTTGTCATCAGGCTGCTGCTTATTAGGGCAGACCATGTTCTGTTGAAATTTCTGAAGTTTCACCTAGAGCTTTGATATTAACAAAAGTAAGAGTACAATATATTTTGAAGTAAATTTTTAGAAATAATCAAATATTAATATTATTGCACAAATGCATGTATATGTAGCTTTTTTCCACTGCTACTACAGTGAACATGCTGTTTATCAAGAGCAACTATATTTACCAAGACCCCAATACGGAAAACATGGCGGCCGAAGAGGCCCTTTTATTGCCAATAGCAAATACCGAACTTTTATTCGTTTACAAGATAACATTATTAATCATTAGAAATATTTAGTTTTTTTTTTTTTTTAGAATCTGAAATTGATTATAAACAATATATCATATCTAAACAAAATATTAAATAATATTAAAACTAATCCACAAGTAAGCACGTCTCTTTATAAAATACATGAACTTCCAAATAACTGGACACCTTAAAACTAATCGACATAGTTGGGACAGCATCATATTTATAATCTATTTTAAGTAAAAGGACATAGTCCTTCTTGGTAATAGTTTAAACGGGTTTACCTTACTTGCAAAGGAATCGAAACATAATATCATGCTATCACCATTCATAAAATTCACTTCATCTAGCTCCAAAACCTGCTGTATACGTTCTTCCGAATCTTTCCTTTTCATCAAACCCCACTGACACATAAGATAGTAGGCTCACTAATACTTTTATCGTTTCGATCCAAACGCAGCTTCATACGCTTTTTCGGATTTTTCCTTTCTTTGCTGACCCACACCATCAAATACGATGGAAGATCAGAGAAATTTGCTGGGAAAATGTCCTCCCTAACCACAAAGTTTGGTACGAAGGTTTAATACACACTACAGTTTCATCGTTAACTTCAAAAATTGCACAATTTGTACTCTTTGTCCACTTTTCCTTTAATTACTGCTATTTAGTATAATATTATACCGTGCACTACACAATAGACACGAGCAAATCCATGTGGTACTAGCATTTTCTATTAAACAAGTTCTTGGTGTGATTTCACTAAATAAATATTAACCTAATAAAAACAAAAGGAGTAACTCGCTACTGTTAATTTACTTCGAACTATAATCCACCGTAAGAAGCCAGATAAATGCAAATTAATAACATGATGTAATTAACACTCGGATCACAAATTCCACCATTTTATCTATTATAAACACCTACCTTGAGGTCTGGTAAATATATAGTGAATCGTGTTATTATAATGTTGCTTTTAGGGAAGTTAGTGGATATTATCGTAACAGTGTTGGCTACCGGCAACAGTGGGAATTATGTTAACTTACCTTCCTATGGATATCAGCAAAAATGAGGTTTACAACAAACTATTGAAAACTATTCACCATTCCTTAAATAATTTATAATTATTTTCAATAAATAGCACACAATTTTTTTAAAGAATCTGCCACAGTTCTATATGTAAATAATTTCAATTGTTTTGTTCAAAAGTCGCATAATGACAAAATCATGATGTAAAATCAGAATTACATTTTTTTTTGTTACGTAGAATGTGGGAGTGGTAAAAACGTTATATAAATAGAGTTAACTAGTCTGACTCTATTGCCGGATTATCAACTGGCTACTACCATTTACCTCCTTTCTACCGTAAATAACTACTTATTTACTCACGTAAAGACCATAACTCCGACTTTATTCCTGTCTGGGGGGGGGGGAAACACGCACGCACACACACACACACAAGTTAACATATTTAATTTAAACAAAATATAGTCAGTCTAGATATTGAGGGGAAAGTTTAAAATCAATGTTGATTTTAGATTTCATAGTTTCAGATTTTGCCCTTGGTGTTTAAATTTTAAATACTGATATCACATTTTTTATCGTTATCTTGCAACCTAGACTGATGTTATTATTGTTTGAATTTGGAAGAGTATTACAATAAAACTTCTAGAGCATTTAATGTCTTTTAGTAATAAATTGTTTCAAAATTGTGTATACCCTACAAGGGATTAGTCAGGAATTTCAAAACAGACTGCATTACTGTAATATTATTCATTGTAATTTTGCCCAAAAATATTATCTTTTACATTCTATAACTGATTGACATTTTAATTTTTTATTCCGTTCAAATTTAATCAGTGAGGTTAAGTTTGCAACTAATGTTGATTAAACATTTAGTTTTACTCCCTCATCCCAGCCATTCCTATTTTGAAATTTTTATTGATACTTCTAATTTTAATGCTTAAATTTAAAAGAGAAATCACCTGTTATATATTTTGTTTTCTGTCATTTCGTGGCAACTTGGACTGTTGTTAGTTGTTTAAATTCAGATGATAACATCCAAGCTTACAGAAAACTGACAAAGAACAAAAGATATAACAGTTGTATCCATTTTAAAATGTGTTAAAAGTGAGAGTGCTTTTTTGAAATTTTAAAGCAGGAACAGTTAAGGTAGAGGGAATGAAATTTAAATTTAATCATTGTTTAAAATTTTTCGAATATCTAAAATGAAATGTTTGCTTAAATTAAATGTATGTTAAGTACGTAGTTATTTAGAATGTGAAGTTTTGAAGTGAAGGCCTATAAACTATAAAACCAATAGAGGTCATGTTTAAAACTAATATCAGAAATGGGAGTACATTTCTGCAAGGATATTCCAAAATATACTGGCATAAAGATGAAGGTCAAATGTGACATTTGTGTTTGCTGTATAAATACTGAATAAATTGTTATTAAAGTTGAAACAATTTAATAAGGCTTAAGGAGAATAAGCATAAAGTCCGAAATGGCTAGTGAACACGTAATGGCAAATTTACAAGGCTGCTGTAAATGATGCAACTGCGCTCTATTGCTGTGTCTTTTGGTGTATTTCCATTTCCCTGTGTACGATTTTTAAGACATCCCCCAGGAAGATTTAAAGGCTTTCGGGTCTATGATGTGATAGCCAGAAATTAAAATTCTGCTAGTGCAAAACGTTCAGTTTATCTGCCTCGGATCACTTCCTTGCAATATGCAGACTTGCGCCGCGTTCTTATGCAACATGCCGCGCAAACTTAAGGTTGCCTGCATTCCATTGTAACTTAAAAGAGGGTAATAACGGCAGCACGGGTTAATACTTGTAAACCTTCCATTTAAATTTTGATGTTCGTTTTATATCATGTATAGTCATGTTTAAAAGCTACTAATTACAGCAATTCACCGTTTAGACAAATGTAATATGAGAACCAGTTCTAGCTATTTTGAAAACCTTAATAAAGTGTATATTTCCAGTGTTTTTTTAATGAGTAGTGTTTAACGCCCGGTTTTACTGCTAAGGGTACCACAGGCTGTGAACACTAGTGATACATGAAATTGGAAAGGATTTTTTAAACGAAGGAAGCGTTCCAGGCCTAAGTTTAGGGTACCTCCCCGGCATTTGCCATTTATGATTGAGGAAAACCTGGAAAAAACCTGTCAGAGAGGACGGCCCTGGTGGTATTCGAACCCCTGACCTCCCACTCACGAGTCCACGCCTTAACGACTTCGGCCACCCGTAACCCAATATACCTTACAGCGGTTTTTCCCCAGTAACTGTAGTTCCAACAACGTCCCTTAAAGGAGCATACATATTTGAAATAAGCCACAGTACATGTATGTAGCTATAGCTTAATGCAATAAGATTAACACTTGCTAATATATAACCTTTCATTATATTAGACTCTAAACCTCGTTCATTTTTTGAATGAACAGGAAGCATAGAGTCGTACAAGAGAGGCTTTTGATGGACAGAGCTGAATGGAGCAAGAGAACAGGAATTTAAAGTGTATTTAGGAAAATTATAAAAAATAACAGATATAAAAATCAAATTATGATTCACTTTTATGATTAAGTTAGTATTACGAACTTGCTGTTTACGCAATATATTTAAAATTGTTACTTGAAAATAGTTATGTATAAGTTACAAGATTTTGAAAAATATTTATATTTATATTCCACTATATTGCTTACTATTTTTTCCCCTGTGTTTTGGAACTTTATACAGGGCATTCGATGATGCAATATGTTGTCCGATTTATGTATTGTGTAAGGAAAAAATATATGAGAAAATGTTCGAATGGTTTTCACACCAAATAACTGTAACCAACTGGTTATTGCATTATGGCATGTCGGTTTAAATATTTCATTACATCTAAAACGGTTGCTTATTCTGATCTGAGAAGGTTGGGACAATATCAAAATAAGGATACGTAACTAAGCCAAAGTAAGGGCTAGAGAGAGATGGTGGATGCATTCCATTTTAAAGATAACAAAATCTGTGTTGTGTGTTTATAATAGCGCTAGTTAATATTTCAGTTTACTATATCATCTGCTTAGAGAAATTTGTATTTTCATAAATATGCTATTCCATATCTCCGCAGCAAATAACATTTACTGGGCTTTAGTTATAATGGTTGTCCGCTGACGCGGTATTTTGTGTTTCGGCTGCTAAGATGCCGCAGCTGGTGGCGTCAAATACTTCTCCTCGCTTCCTTAAATGTACATACAATCTATACCTTAGAAAAGAGATGCAATCGTCTTCTCATTATATAGAGAAAATCTTCTGCTTGACAGATTTAAGTTCGGCCCCGGTAAGGTTTTCTATTTAATTGCTCATTTTTTCTGAATCCCACAGTTGTTCTAATGCGAGGCTGATTTATTGGCGAACGATGGAATAATTTTTTTACAGTTAAAACTTCTGTAATTTTTATTTTATTTTTTACGTTTTACACCTAACCAGTATACCTAAATGTATGCACATTATGGTGAATTGCATTCCGGTATGAACAATGAATATATTTCTCACTTACTTGAGCTGGTTCGTATTTACAATAGCGTTTACAAACAAAAAATATTTTTTCTAGATTCAGCTGTCGTGAATAAATGAACCGGCAACCAACGAATTCAGAATGCGATGCGCAACAAGATCATGGTAACGGAGAATTTAAATACATGAAGCAAACTAAGTAACCTAAATGTGAGTGGGCATTTATTTGCCCCTAACCATAATTTGTAATAATAGGCGCCCACTAGCAAACTAAGAAATATGAGGAAAACAGAAAGCATTCGAAAAGATCATTGACAAATTTGTAGATAAACCACGCTTTTGCTAATTTATTTTTAAGAATGTACTGTATTCTGTCGTATAATTATATTTAAAGGAACAAAAATACTTTTACTTAAATGCATACATTCTCTTATTTCTGTTCGTCTGAAAATTCCTTTATCCATAAAAAAATTACTTCATAAAAAAGGTGAGGTGGTTATGACAGTTCAGCAGATAATCCTTATGTTGTCCTAGGATCTTCGCTTGATTCAAGTCCCAAAGACCACCCATTGATATGATAACATAGGGATGTGAATCTTATTATAGGATGAAATCACAGATGCCACCCATGCGCTTTCTATCCAGATGTCCTGCCTTCATAAATTGTAGCAGAAGACTTGAAGTAGAAAACATCTGCCCTGTGTCTGTTAATCGCATTACGTGCTTTGTTATATATCAGAGAGGAGGGAGATGCTTTTAATTTATGTAGCCTTCTTTAGCGAGGGGTAGTTTCTTAGCTGTGGCGATGCACAAGGGGAGAGTGAAAGCCTCACGACATGTAGGGGGCACAGACCACCTGAGAGAACCTGCATGCCTTAGAAAGTGGAAGGGCAACATAATGGTTATTTGTGCAAGGTGTGTATAAATGTAGATATGTGTTTAAGTGAATAAAATATATTTTCTTTTTTAACGTATAGTTCTTTCGAGAAGTGTCATCTTCTTCTCTCTTAAGTGAAATCACAAGGCAAATAAATAAGTTATAGTTCTTGCAAGGACTGTGCGTAGACACACGCGTTACCCTTTTCAGCTTATTTTCAGGTGGCGAACTCAGTTACTACTAATGTCATATTATTGTACAATCGCTGTGGAAAGATCAGTTCATTGAAGCAAGCGTTTGATTATGGTTGTTTTCTCTGTTGCGTGTTAAACACTCACAAAAAAACATATAATTATAACTCCATGTAATTGTTATATAGTGTATGTGGTGCTAACTTTTTTTTTTTTTTTGAGTAGTGTTTTTACTACGAGGCATCACAGGCGGAGGACACTGATGATACATGAAATGAAATGATATATTGGGAAAGGATTTATTTTTAAGGAAGGAAACGTTTCAGGCCTAAGTTTAGGGTACCTCCCCTGCATTTGTCAGTTATGAGGACTGAGGAAAACCTGAAAAAAAAAAAAAAACCCAGACATGGAGAACGGTCCTGGCAAGATTCGAACTCCAAACCTCCCGCTCACGAGTCTGCGTCTTAACGACCTCGGACACCCGTGGCGGTACTAATGGAACTAATCATATGTCTTATTTTCGTAATACAAGTTGTATATAAAGTTCCGATACCGTTACAAAGTAAATTTCGTTATCCGGTACGGAGAATTTATTGTACTTGTGTATTATCGGGGCTACACACTGTTCATAAAATTGTGACGCAACTACAAGTATACCGTGATTTTAATTCCGCCCTAGTCTTGCTTCCCGCAGTCACCTCCGTCTCTTCTTTTTATCAAAAGCGTAGTAACTCACTCAGTGGTAAAGAAGCGGGTAATATACATGTACCTTGTTCTCGCTTTCCCACACCGCATTCCGCGAGGCTCTCTAAAGCAAATGAGATAAACTAAACCTGCGGATTCTACTTCAACCAGCCAGTTCATCCTTCTCAGCTGGTGTGATTGTCTCTGTGCAGTTCAGGGAATTCTTTTGCGCTGGAAATGAGAATACGTGTTCCGGGCCAGGATAATGTTTTAAAGAAAGCTAAGTTTTCAAGAATTTTCTATGACTCAACGCTTTGCACATATTTCATGAAATTTGTGTAGTTATAAGCTTTAAAAGAAGAGAGAGAGAGAGGGCAATAGATAATATTGTAGTGAGCGTCTAGGAAGCTTGAAATAACTTTCATTATATTCAAAGACGTTTAAGAACACTCGCTGTCAAAGTTGACAGCATACAAAGGCATACTGTGTTCATTAATATACGATGCTGGTTTAATCTACTGGTGCAACTTTCTCCTGTTCTTCTCCTCAGCAGGTGTTGCATTGGATATGTTAATGCTCAAGCAATGGTGTTCTTTTCCAGAATCTCTTTATGGTCTGTACTTTCGTAGAAAATGTAATATGTAACAGGGACGTTTGTAATATTAGAGGTACCTTAAATATTTCATAAGTGTTGAGGAATATATTTATAAATACCTGTTATTTTGTTCAATTCATTCTGCAGTTATACAGTAGAAATCATTTTTAAAAATAATAATGGAAGAAAGCAAGGAAATAATTTCCAGTGCAGTGTTTTTGCTTTACATGAATTCTTTCGAACGGTATGGTTTGAAACGTTTTCCAGAAAGAACTGTTGTGAAGGAAACAGGGAAAGGAACATAATTCACTATTTCAGGAGTGTAACGGATTTCCAAAATTAGTTCAGCTGGACAGTTTCTAAGCCGGAACTTTGGGAGCGGGAATGATGGGTTATCCCAATTTGGATGTTTGATTAATCGAAATTTATGCACTTTCTTTCGTGATTTCGTGTCATTGCAAGAAGAGAAGGCACTATAGGTCTACCCTTCGCTTTTTTTTTTCCTGTATTAATAATTTTCGTGACGCTACTCCGTGCTTAGAGGCAGACCGTCAGGAATTAGTTGTCCCATTGAGCGTGGAAAATATGTCCTCTGCTATCCCCAGTCACGATCTTCCTTTCTTGCGGGACATGTGAAAGGCAGAGATTCCGGTAACATTTTCAATGCGGCTTCCGTGACTATACAGACGTCCTTGAATATACCTGGAGTTTAACATTTTAATTCTGTGATGCATTAATCATGAAAGAATGTTTATAATGGGCGAGAACGGTTGCAAATGCTTCGTGAACTACAGACAGGGTAAGTTCATCCCTCAGAATATGTGACACATTATGTGTAAATGCCAAGGAGCTTCTGTTGAGCTTCTTCCTAACCTTTCACAACTTCAAGCTCGAGTCACCCTCTCCTTCTGTGCTTCTGTTCTGATTCTTTAACCTGCTTCTTTGTGAGTTTTTAATAATTCTTGTATTTTTATCATAAAAACATTGTCTTTCCATACTCTTTTTTCATTCAATTGTTAATATCTAATGAATAAGGTTCAGATTTTTATATAATATGTATAATTTTAAGACATGTACATTAATGTGTGAACTTATTAATATGTACTAAATATATAATATCAGAATTTCACAGGGACTTGACAATTATTCCAAAAATTATTTTATTTGAAGTTAAGACAAAAATTTACACAAATTACATAGTACATGTCATGTACGTTTGAAATATTCCTAAAGTCAATCAAGGAATGAAACTGTCAATATTAAAATCGATCTCTTGACATAACAAGATGTCACTGGTGGTATTTTAGCACCTGCGTTATGTTTCCTGCTATCATGGCTGCACACATGTCTTTACGAATCTCATTTAATATTTCATTCTAAAACTTACTGTGTCTCACACTTGACACACTTCACCGTCGAGTTTCGCGGAAGTTCGCAGTGTTCAGTGTTCACGTGAGATAGTAACTACTGAACTACTGTCAAGCAAAAACGCAGTTTATATGGTTGCACCATGGTAATGTAATATTCACGTCTATATTGGAATAAAAAATCAAGCTAATTAAAACAGGTCTGCTTCATTTCTAAGGAATACCTTACTTAGATACTCTCATTAGCCTTTTACTGTAAACACCAGCTAACATAAAGCAACTATAAAAGCTAAATTGTCTTCAGGCATTAGGGATGACCTCATTATGTAGTAAGACGTGTCAATCAGGTGGTTTTTCCACAGTTAAAAAAGAAGTGCAAGATGACAGGTTAAGTAGTAGTGCTGGTACCTGAGTGGTTGAATCATCGTGAAAGCTGAAATACATGCATACATCTTATTACCCTTGTAAATAATATTTTATAGTTTACTATAATTTTCTGCATAAGGTCCTAGTAGCCTACTTTGTCAACATTTTAAGTTTTCAGACTGATGCATTCCAGGTAAATATATATAATTACATAAAAATGCAGACATTCTTAATGACTCATCATCCTAAGGTAATAGATATTACACGTTTACAAGTTACCTGTAATAGATCTGCGTCGTTTCCAAGAGAAGATCTTGCTCTCAGTTTTCCACAGATACTTACAGATGCTTTCTTTTCAATACTTAACCAGCACAAACTCTTAAGACAGCTGTTCTCAAACTGTAGTTCTAAGGGTCCACAAAACATAGATTACTACTAAGAGCATTTATTCATGAGTGTGTTGGTACAAACAATGGATTACAAGAACGAAAGATGGCACAATTTCTAATGTGTATTTATTGAGGTAAAGTAAATCAGAACCAAATACATCTATTTGTTACCGTCACGGGTGGCCGAGGTTTCTAAGACACGTACTGGGGTTCGATTCCCGGCAGGACCATCCTCTCTGACATGTTTTCCGCAGTCCTGATAAATGGCAAATGCCGAGGAGGTACCCTAAACTTAAGTACTTAAGTCTGTAACGCTTCATCCCTTTTAAAAAAATCTTTCTCCAATTTATCATTTCTTCTCGTGTATCATCAGTGTTCACCCCTTCACCTCGACAGCGAACTGGCGTTAAACTATTAAAAAAGAAGACTTTGTTCCGAGTGAGCTTTGAAATACACTCAACCCTTAAGTACTGTCATAGTTTCTATCGGCAGCGAACTATTTACGCTGGAGCTGGCCTTCTTCGAGGCAGGTGAATACCCTTAATTGTTTTCTGCACTCATTTATATTATAAAAAGAAGCCGTTTGGAAAACGTAGAGTCAAAACTGAGATTTATCACGTCTGATTATTATGCTTTGTAAGTGAAAGTCCGGTCATTCAGAAATAGAGCAATGTTAGTTATTATTGATATTATTTTATATATTTTAATGTAATTTTATTATAATTATTACTATTGTATAGGGGTTTACTACAAGAAAAGGGCAAATACTGAAAACTTGTGCATTTATATGTTTCTTTATATCATTACATTTTGTAAACTATCTATGAATAGCTTTTAATAATATTTAGGTTTCAAATGTAGGATTTTAAAATGTAGGTCATATCTTAGGGGTCTGAAACATCAGATCTTTCAAAGGTAAAGTTTGAAAATCGCTATCTAAGCGGTATAGTTCACAAGAAGGCAACGAACCGTATGCGCTTACGGGCGATCAGCGGCTCTAGTGTGGTTGAATAAACCTCAAGTGAGCACAGGGCGGAGGTAAATTATCTCTCATCCCCTTCTTTCTCGCTCCCAGGCTGTGACAGTGTCGGAGGGTTAAAAAGTTGTATACTTTTTTTTGTTGCAGGAGATTTAAATGTGAACTGAAACACGTGGGAGAAGGGAAAAAGGACCTTTCCATGAGCAAAAGTGGTTTTGGTCACGTGACCCACAGTAATAAATGTAATCGATTCTTCCTCCCTACCATCCGTCGCTATGTTTAGGCGAGTGTCTGCCACAGGGCTGTCCAAATTTGAACTGTTTGGAATTTTCTAGATATGGCCACATATTTCTGAATTTTAAGCGTATACAAAACGGAGATTGACCTTGCCCTTTGATGAATAACCGGAACGGATGGTGGAGATTGCCTATTTATTTGTGAAGAACTTATCACTTTAGCTTGACTTTCATTATTCAAACTATATTATGGAAGAATGATATTTCATGGCTTAGTTAAGTTGAATTAAAATTATAGTAGTGACAGAGGTTCACTTTCATTCGTTTCTTTCCCTTGTGGGGGGGTTAATATAGTTATCAGTAACAAATTACATTGTAAACGAGTTTTTAATAGTGTACGTAGTGTTTCTTTTTATTTCAAGGCCTTAAAAAGGAAGAAAAGCAGAAAAATAATTTATTTGATCATTTTTTTTTTTTTTATCTTTCCTGTTTTATTTCCATCTCATTTTTCCTTTTACTTATCCTTTTGCCTTACAGTATCAGCCAGAGTAATAATAATAATAATAATAATAATAATAATAATAATAATTTAACTTCATACTTAATTAAAGATCTATAAATCTGTCTTAACACTTGAAATTGCAGCTCAGGTCTTTTTGTATTATTTAGAATATGGGTTTTGATATAAATATTTAAATCAATTTTCTTTTCACTGTAAACGCATGCAGTTTTATATCTAAAACGGACAACATGAAGTAGCTCAGCCGAGACTCTTGTCTGCTTCTATGCGGTGTATACTCACCCCTGTGTGATCTATAATGGCGGGTAATACTTGTGCTAAGCGTATATCTTCCCCACCGTACCACCAACATAGTGGTCGATGAGAGCTCGCCCCGGGATGTCTCCAAGTGGCACCAGTGGGTCTCGAACATAGGGACGGTAGGAACATTTGTTATTTACTCTTAAGCTCTGCAGACGCCCACCGTTTGCTTTGCAGTATTGAAGAGGGCGAATATTATCTTTAGAACGTCGTTCATTTAAATCACCCATTAGATTCTGGATGTACTTTAGGGTGGGTTGACATGTAAATGTATAGACCAGGAAAGATATACAGTATATCCATTAATTACATTAATATGCACTTTACTTAGGCTTCCTGTGCACAAGTTATGATCCCAATCCAATATGTGCTACGACTGTTGGTGACGTGTCATGAAGGAGCCAAATGCTTTGCGCGTTGCTTCAGGTGGAGCGTTTGCTGTGCTACTAGAAGGTAGTTGTCAGTGTGCTATCCACTTACATGGTTATACATTATAAGTATAATGCACTAATGCGGCTCTTAAGTCCACTTAGCGGAAGCCGATAAACAGCATCAACAAAAAGCATATGGTAAAACGTCGTGTTTCTATAGTTCACAAAACATCTTTTGATATGTTTTAACAAAACGTTTACGCTTATGTTAATTAAATAATGTTGCTATGGGTTGCGAGTATTATGCTTCAATCAACTTAAATGCAGGTTTATGACCGTACCTCATGACTACAATAATTCTTATACGTCAAGAATATATGTGCACTTTTACATATGAAAACGCACATCTCTGAATATATATTTTTTATAACTAATCACTTTGATTAACAGTGTCTCTCTTTCTGCATATTCATGTCTTTTGTTAATTTATTTTACTGAGATAAATGTTTCAAGTACTTCGAAAAAAGTGGTCAGGTAGCTGTGTTGTTATTCGCGTTTTAAGTATACCATTTAATGAGATTTATCTCAAAACTGGAGGGCGTGGTTTCATCGTCGCCTTGCTCTCTTGTAACACTTATCTGTTATAGAAAGTATATGCATTAAACAAGACCGCAGAGTTACATGATAGACTAGATCAAGTACAAAGGGCTTGTAACTCGATTTAAAAATTGGCGATCAATAAATTAGTACATCATTTTGAACAATAGAAGCAAAATAGCCATTGAAAGGTCAAGAGGAGCTGTTTGGTGCTAACAGGAGGTAGTGCTTTCTTGCCATAGACATGTTGGAGTGTAATAATACTGACACCAAATTTTGAAGTGGTAAAACATTCATGTGTTGTACCAGCCGTATAGCGTTGAAAATGTTAATTTTAATGTAGGTATCCATAAATCCCGGTAATAAGCACATATAAATGTAAATAACTGTTTATTGGGAATCTAATGTACATTTTTGACAATAAACTTAATGAATAAGGAAGAGAAAGGATTGAGACAATAAAAAAGCATAATACGGCATTATATGTCACTTTACCTTTACTTTATAGCACTTGGGAGAACTGTATAGGAGTTACATAGTACGTGGAGATAACAGTGAGAGCGGAGTATATACAGAGGGTGCCAAAATGTATGCACACTTCCAGCAAATAAAATACTGTGTTAACATAACAAAACTGAATTCACACAAACAGAAAATGATGAGCACTAATCATCTTAGACGTATACAGTTACAACAGTTGCTCAAAATGCCCACCATCGGCGTCAATACATTTCTGAGTACGTTGAACTACTGTTTGAGCAATGTTTGCGAAAGTGTCCTCAGCGATTGCAGCACATGTCGTTTCAATTTCTTCCCGAAGTGCTGCCAATGTAGCTGGTTTTCTACGGTATACAACATCCTTAAGAGTTCCCCATAAGTAGAAGTGCAACGGAGTTAGATCCGGAGAACACAGTGAAAATTCAATGGAACCTCTTCGTCCAGTGCGCATGGTTTGTTGCTGTGCGAGGTCTTTCAGACATGCCCTTGTGAACATCGCATACGGTACCATGAATCTCAAATTTGTTTCGAATGCGTGCGATTGTTACTCGCGTTGGCGGTTCTGTTCTATACACCCCTCTCCATTGGCTTTGAGCTTCAACAGCATGCTAGGTTTTCCAATACAACTTCTAAATGGTTTTCCGCTTTTCAAACGATAATCTTGGCTACATTTTGTTGTAGCAACGCTAGCATAACCTAATGTGAACCACACCTGTTCACATTACGTTAAAAGGTGATCTTTTAATTTGGAAAGAAGCACTTGAAAAGGTAGGATTTTTAAGGTTTTTTCTAGTTCTATAGTATTACGATTACTTTCAAATTCAGTTGAATGAAAAACCGTGGTCTAATTTTGTAATCCTTGTATACTGCATGGAGTACGCTTGTATATATTCTTACTTACAGAAATAGCATTAAATTAATAGGAATCTTTTATCGACCAAAAAGAGAAAGTGGAGAAAGCATGAAAAAGTGTTTTTTGCTGATAGTTTTGTGCCATTTTAAAGGTTGGAGTTCTTTCCCATTTCTTGCTTCCAAATATGTACGTTATTGAACTCTGAACTTAGATTAATTACCGGCTATCGTACAAGTTATAGCATTTAAAAGTTGATAACATATGTTTCAACTGTTATATACCAAAATCAACTCAAGAATATATGCAAATGTTCGAGAAATTTCTAGTTATTTTCTTTATGCAGCTGGTATGACGGCTGCGGTGGGGGAGAGATTGCCGGATATGCGTGTGCAGCCACGTTCTATTTATTTTGCTTGTGACTCATTCACAACGCCTGAAGCGGGTTCAAGGATCCATGCATTAAGGCTGCTAAGTGATTGTTTAAAGTGGGAAGTAGTTTTATTTGCTCCTCTGCCGGTTTCCAAGGCGACGGCAACAGACTTTAAGAAGTAAGCACTTTTTGATGATGGAAACTTGGAATATTTTTAGTGGCGACCGTGCCAACCGAATGAACACAATTTTATGACCATAGCTTCAAAGAATTTATATTGTTTTGCACTGCTTTGGAGAGCAGCAGATAATTAATAAATAACTGTATGGTCTCGCAAAGAACGGAAACTGAAATTAGTTTTATCTTTGTTAAATTTACATGCTGTATGTCTTGTATTTCTTGACTGATTGCACCTTTGGTGAGATCAGCGTTATTATGTAGCACGTTGGGCATAAATATAATCCTGTTAATATATGGGTCTTTCGGATGAGTGTATCTCGGCCTGGTCCACCGGAACGAAACTTCTCTAGAGAGCAAGTTGTTTTATGTTATGGATGCCTTTCATAATAAACAAATCTGTTAAATCGTGGTAATGATTGGAATCAATCCTGTTTTTACTGTCTCGCAGAGATTATGATCGATATTTCTTTCGTTCCAGGTATTGATATCTCATTTTTCAAGTTCCTTTATTAGACTGAACTTTCTTAGGTCTTATCGGCTCACGGCGCCAATAATAATACTCCGTTACCTTTAAATAGCATCTAATACTATACTTCAAATGGCTTAGTAACGTCTGCAAACGCAGAAATTGAAAAACTTGCTAGGTCAAGGCGCGGTACACAGTTTAGAAATCTTTATTAACAGCAATGGGCATTTGTTCCAAATATTGCTTTCAGGAGCATGTGATATAATATTTCTTTCCTGCATCCATCGTCTTGTGTGGTTTCCCAACTCATCCTTTTTACGTAAAAAAGCAATCACATAGTTAAAATTACTGAATTATTTCAGTATTTTGTGATTAATGTTTTAACTTCCCTTGAAGCAGAAATGCATTTGCTTTATACGTAGTAAGTAATAGTTCAGTGCCACAAAGATCTCGATAAAATTTCATGGTGAATACCTTCACTTGAATCCAGGTGATGTACAGCTGAATATGTGAATGGCAATTTATCATATTTAGGTAGTGTCTTAAGCATGAATTACAGAGGAACCTTGACTGCTGTTGTCGATGATGTGAGTACTATGAAGGCTAACCAGGTGGTTGGACCGCCCGTTATTTTACTTACTGGTTCTACATAGTACTAACGGTACGTAGACAAAATATTTTGCACAGGTGTCTTGCGGTTTTCGTCACAGAAAGCGCTTTGCTGTGGTTTATTCTTCGTGTCGGTTAAGAACGCACGTGCATGATGCTTTTCCTTGCTTTTAGGATAATGAAACATTGTCACGTAAGATGCTGGGTTGTACATTACTTGGAGTCGGCACTTCTCTAACATAGATTTTTTGACACTCTTTTTAGTGCTACCGGAAAGCTTTTAAAAATAAAATCTACATAGTATTGTTTCAGCAATTTTGGATAAAAGACTGAGTTTTCTTGCTTATCGCTTGCTTGCTTATGTGAGACTGGTTGGTAATACAAAGCCTTCCAAAATGATCGAACTTGTGACAATTACCACTGCACAGAAGTACAGAGAAACTTTCAAATGTTTGTTCTTTGCTACGCGTCATGCAGTAGCTGTGGTTATTGCCTGTTAGCGCAGAAGCGGTGCTTGTGTAAAGGGAAAAAGCACAGTGCGCCTCTCTGTGTCGAGGTAAATGGTGCACTAGGTCAGAAAAGTTCACCAATGTAATCCTAGGAAATCGGCAAAGGATAGCAGGGAATTGGACATAACGCAGTATGTTACTAAGTACCTTGGACTATATCAAGCATTAACACCTCGTGACAAGCCCACCTTGCATCGCACTGCAGCAGCGGATGGAAGATGATGGTTTTAGGTTAATCAACCTTTCGTTTAAGTAGAAAAGTCAATAACATAATGTCCTCATATGAGTTGTTGCGTTTTACATGAGCGAGACTCCGAAAGTGAATGCCTTTTGCATATTTTCCAATGTGAAGATATACAGTCCGAAAGGACACTAACTGGGCTGTCTTATCTACATATGATCACTAAATGGCCTCTACTACAGGTAAATGAGGACAAAGATGGTTTCATACTACAACAAGATGGCTTTTCCATTGAGAGATCAGAGCATTTTTAAACCAGCGATGGATTGTATGCGGGACTGACGGTGATTAGATGCTGATGCCTTGATCGCCTCTCACTCTTTGAAATTGTCAGCCCTTCAAAATATCACTGACGACGTACTGAGGAAGAAATGGTATCTGCAGAGTGCAAAGAGTTTGAGCACTTGTAAAACATGTAAACATATTTTTAACTGTGTACAATAACTATGGGAAACTATGATAACGCACATCATTGGTCTTAAGGATTGTTTTAAACTGGCAAACAAATATGGGTAGAATTTCAAGCTGATCTGGTCCCAATCGTATCAGTGTAATTAATTCTTCATATTCATCAGCTCCTGCGGATACTGATAGTAAGAATAGGTCATGAATTATTTACAATAAAGAGAGAGACTTTATTTTCCATTGGCAATGTAGCTGAAGGTGGTCAAAAACTTGAACCCATTATTTACTACAGTTGATCACTCATGAAGCCACAAACAGCAAGATTTAAGTATCAGAAAGTGTATAAATTTTTATTGCCTAACAGTCAAGGAAGTTCTTTTCGGCTAGATGTTCGCTGCCTTGGTTCAGATACTTTCCAACGTAGTTTCGGTTTCTGCCTCAGATTATTTGCGTGCATAATTTTCATTCTTGCAGTTCAAGACAAGTGACCGTATCTTAAGGCTCAGACCGTTAGTATTTGTTACCATTAATTCTACCCATGGTCTGGAAGATGATGACAATCTGCTTACAATTATAAAATCGTTATTGGTTTATTTCCATCAAGGAAGGGATATTTTTCTTTTTAGGAAGTTTTCCGAAAAGAGGCAGATATTTTTGGGTATAGATACAAACTTGACTATTTCATAGTGTTTGACTGTTAGTAAAGACAGGTCATGAGTAGGAAACGAGATTTCGCTACCATTTCTGGAAGCAACATTGGAGCTATGTATGCCATAAAGTTTTGATTTACTACTTTGGCATCACATGCAGTAGACAGTGGTGACTTATCCAAATTGAAATAATAAATAAGTCGGAGGGGGGGGGGCTGCAGGTCTCATTTTAAGGTAGGTTAGCCCAGCAGTAGTCATTGATGAGAATGAAACTAATTTTAGCACGATTCTGACGGGTTAAAAACCGCAGATTTCCCTTTCATGTGTTCATGCAGACCACATGTGACAACCCAAAGAAAACCATCTTTCTCTTCTTCTAAGATGAGGAAGGTGGGGAAAGAAAGACAATAGGTAAGTTTTTACATTTTATTTGAAAAAAGTTTTTGTAGGCTCGATTCCAAATTGACTTTTTATATGGTAACTGTAGACACTTAACTGTTTATTCTGCAACTATTGGCATCGCACTATTTAGTGAATTGTGCTCATAATTTCTTTCCCAGATGGATAATACGGATTTCTCTATTTCACTACGTCCTTACACTAAGTAGAAACCGAGGTGTATTCCGGTTCTAAAATTGGCATACCTTCTGTGTCCACACTACACCTGAAGAGTTTGCCATGTTGGGAACAGTGTTGATTTCCAAAACGGAGTAGGTCAGCATGAACGCAAGGAGTGACAAGGTCGCAGCTTTCACCCTGGCAGCATCTCAGTGTTTTTATTTATTTACCGACTTCCTGACCCCAATCATCCTCACGGTTACTACATTTTTACAGCACCCCATAATGCAGATTGCATGTCATCCAAAAAGGAAGCAAGCCATTTCAGTGGAAGATGAAGTACCAGCCAGGGGATTCATGATATATGGTTGAAAAAATTAATAAAATTGGAAACGTCCGAGGTCCCGGCCGTAATTCAAAACCTTATCATATCGATTCTCTGTTATTGAGCTGCGTTTTACCATCGAGATTAACCGTAGGGGAACTTGGCGGTCGTGTCAATGGAGGCGGTCAATTTTTACCTCTGTCTGCATGCCTTAATCTGGAAGAATATCCTGAACTGTTTGTCAAGGCTTAGTCCCAGCTGCAAGCCGTTATGTGTATATAAAGTAAATGCATTAGCAAGCCAAACAAGGAGGAGATATGCCCACTCTGGACATCGTGGGTGTGCCGTTATTATTCAGTGACCTCGTCGCTTTCTCTTAGCGTTAAATAAATATTTATTTAATCTCTCATCTGTAATTGATCAAGTATTTTTAAATGCCATCACCGTTCTAATGCTAAGTCACTCTCTTATCCTGCACTTATTCATCCCTTAATACTCAAACATGAATTGCATTCTTTATGCCCATACTCCTTTAAATCTGTCTCCAAAAGTCTAATCGAAACCAAGTAACATATCCTCTGTTGTCTCTGATGCAATTGTCAACATACGTCTTTCCATCAGTCAGATTAAACTATACGCGAGCTAGAGGCTACGAACCCCTTGACGGCTAAATCATATTTCTGATGAATTATATTTTTTTTTTGTCCCGGTTCTCCCGTTTACCAGTTCTTAACCCCCCCCCCCAACTTCTTCCCTCTCCATCTTGTTCATTCTATCATTACATTCAATTTTTCCTGACTGACGTACACAGGTACATTCATGCGGTTGGCAGGACTGCATACGAGTTTTTTGACCATCTTCCGCGCCCGGTATTAACCAGTCGATAAAAATATGTCCCTTTCCGGAACCTCTGGCACGGAGAGAGTGGGCAAGTTGTCTTGGACTGACGAAAGATGCTTGGCAGTACGTTGTGGGAAGGGAAGTTTTCTGAATCACAATCAGAATATCGTGACACTATAGAGCTTTTGCATATCAACACTGAAAGTGTCCTACCTTCATATGTACACCCACCGCTTTTTCATATGAGAGGGTTTTACACGCCCCCTTGAGAGATATAAAACCTAGTTATGTTTCCAAAAACAATTTAGTATTTCTTGCATTTTTTCCATTGCAAAATATACAATACGATGCAGTTTTATCTAAATTTTTTTAGATTTTAACATTTAATCAGAAAAGATTATTAGTATATGATTTTCACACGTTTATATTACTCTAGATATACAATAATGACTTTGATTATGGGAAAATGTAAATATATATAATATTATAATATAATATATATAATATATATAATATTAAGAAGTTCAGGATTTTTCTGATAAAATCTTGATAGCGCGCGCGCACACACACAAAGGCAATTTTTCTGAACATCATATTTATATGATATATGTTTATTTGGTCAAAATTCTAAATTCTGAATCGTGTGGATCATGAAGTAAATAAAACAGAAAATACTATTAGAATTGAACCACGTGTAATATAAATTACAGTAGAATGTGATAAAATTATAAAATTATGAAGTTTGCTTAAAAAGAGCTAGATTTTGAAATTTCACGCTTGCTATATATATAATTCTTCTGTATATCCTTCAGCTGTTCTGATCTCGTCTTCCTAGATATGTTTTAAGCACGATTTAAAGATGTGTCCATCATGCACCTATTCAAAAAGCACGGTGATATATATGATAATTCATAAATTGCTCAGGATGCTATTTCCTTTATATTCGCTTGTGTTCAAGATAGCTTATAGGTACGTAAGTGTAGCAGGAACGTTTGAAATTATTGATTATACTGGTCAATGATGAAATTATTTTCTCAAATTTATATATAGACACACACATACATTTCTCAATATCGACATCACTTAAATCCAAAACAATGGTTAGAATCTTTCTAGAACGCACTGACTGGAATGTGATATGTACCTTTTAGGCACTTTTATTTAGAGAATTTTATAACAACTCCAAGCTTATAGAAGAATGTAGATAATTCATATTGATAAGGGAGAAGCAAGGAATAACAAGGAAAAGTAGAAATGAGAGAAGGGGTGTTGTCTTAGCCACCAACCAAGATGCTTGCTATGCATTTCTGATTAAATCCTTTAAGTCAGCAATCAAGTTATTGCTCACTCATGCACACGACCGCTATAGCTTGCTGGAATATTCCAGAAGGAACCACTAAATAAACGTAAAACGTCTCTCTGCTGTTTACTTTAGCAAAACTTCAGAGCAGAGAGCAGTAAATGCCTGTAACAGCATTTCACATCCATGTTGTATAAGCAAATCGGCTGTTTCTGTTAAATATGTGGTATTTTTATTAGTGTTTAACGCTCGTTTTTACTACTGAGGCACCACAGGCGGTGAACACTGATGATACGTGAGATGAAATGATATATTGGAAAAGGATATTTTTAAAAAGGACATGTTCCAGGCCTAAGTTTTGCCATTTATGAGGACTGAGAAAACCTGGAAAAGACCTCAGTCATGGAGGACAGTCCTGGCGGGATTCGAACCCCAGACCTCCCGCTCACAAATCCGCGCCTTAATGTCCTCGGCCACACATGGCGGTAAATGTGTGATTGTGAATCAGGGAAGGAATATAATACATTTGGTATGCCACTTGGCCATCTAGATCAGAGCTTAGGGATAAGGATATAGAACAATTCAGACAGTGAGTAAATGGGGAAAGGAGCTCATTAACTTTTGGAATACCGAGGGCATAGACGGAACAATTAGATCACGGAAATGAGTGCTATTTTCGCTCTTGCGAAGAGCAGGTTTAAATCAAAACAAAGGGACAATATACATTCAATTTTGTCAAATGAACCATACTACTTGTTCCTTATGGGCCACATGTACCAATATCATCACCAGGAAGACTCAAAAACTCATGTCAGAGAGCACTTATGAAGATAAAACGAGTGATAGTGTCTTCCAACCTGAAACCTCTACCTGGACCGTATTTGTTTACCTAGAGTGAGCTAAATGACCTAGTGAGAGATTCAACTGAAATTTTAGGATCCAGTTTTCTTGGTATTTTTTCTCTCAGTGAAAAGAAATAGAACTGATACAGACCCTTAACAGGAATCTACTCCTAAATGTTGTACGAATGAATAGTGTTTAACGCCTGTTTTTGCTACAGAGGCACCACAGGCGATGGACACTGATGATTCGTGAGATGATATGATATTTTGGGAAAGGATTTAACGTTAAAGAAGGAATCGTTCCTTGCCTAAGCTTTAGGGTACCTCCCCGGCATTTGCCATTTATGAGGACCTAGGAAAACCTGGAAAAAAACTCAGTCAGGGAGTGCGGTCCTGGCGGGATTCGAACCCCAGACCTCCCGCTCACGATTCCGCGCCTTAACCACCTCGGCCACCCGTGGCGGTATGTTTCTAAAGAAGATGTTCTTATGTATTCCAACAATAAAGTTTGGACTTGCAAAATAGGACCCAACTGAATCCAAGACTGTTCATTGATGCATCAAAGCGGAGTTTATAGGGTGCCCTCCCTCATAATAGAAAAAAGTTTTATTCAGTTCCAGTTGCACATTAATTCTCTTACATTTCCGATATTGTGCCTCAAATACAAAATATATTACATGGAAAGTATGTGATGATTTCACATTTTATCTACGCCTGGTCAAAATCTGTTTGCGTGCTTTTTTGCGAGGGGACAGCAAGCCACTAGACTGTCATTGGTTTCAGAAAGACTGGCCACCTAGACACCACTTGGCTGCTGGTTCCAAGAACGTTCGTTGTACGCGAAAGCCTCATCGATCCTTCATTTTTTTTTTTTTTTGACTCTTTTTAACATCTCATCAGGTCATTAGCTTTCCATTCAACTCAAGGCGTGAAATGACCAATTTTGCTCAGAGGGCCTCCTCTTTCAGGATTGAGGTTCTTTTACTTGCCGTAAATCTACAACACAGGATCCACGGCTTTAGTTCCCTTCCGAAGGATTTTTACAGCCGAAGAAATCCATCTACCTCGTCGGGATTGAACCCGCTATCTACAAGGCAAGTAGAACATCAGGACCAACACTATCACCTCTCCATATCAGAAAATTCATGTTTGATAATACCTGAATGATTTACGCAAGCGAATACACAGAAGTCGTAACATAATGACTTGGCGCCAAGAAGTCTCCATATAAAGACAGTGTCAAAGAGCTAGACGCTTTCAAGGAACTTGGCTGCAAAACTGAAAATGCACGTTATCCTCAACTTTGACTACTTTCCCAAATACTTGAGCACTGTTAGCGAAGATAAAGGTAAAACTTTCCGTAAAGAAAGACAAGGTATAAGATATGCAGTGCTGACTATTGTTGAATGCTCAAGTGAGAAAATCCAGAATCCTGACATAAAGGAAAGCCAGCAGAAGACCTTCCACAATCAAAAGCTGAGATTACAGCAATGCACATACTTGCAAAAAGATTGAAGTAAAAACTGTAGATATTGTGCAATTACTGTGCTATTGGTAGTACAACATAAAAATTTAACGTTATTGTCGGGATTAAATTATGTAAATGGTGATATTACTAAAATATAAGAACAATTACTTTTAAATAACATAAGATTATAATTAATGTATATAACAACTTATTAAACATATTTTCTGTTTTACTTCACGTTGTATTTTGGGGATTATATTCATAAATAGTGTGCTGAACATTGGAATATATCGTTTAACGAATTTGCTAAGAATACTTGCGTGATAACAATGCACGAAATTGATTTTTTAATTTACCACAACACTTTCATGTTAATTCACTATTTTTGGTTCAGGCAATAACCACATAGTTTAAATTCGCGGGCTGGTGTTATTGGTTATTTATAGATGTGTTCGATCGACATCGAAGTGCAAATGATCAATTCATGCATATTGAAACCATGCCATTGGGACGATCTATACTAATCATTCGGTGTGAAGTACGCCGATTCTTTTCCAGTCTCGCTCTAATAAGTCAGATCAGCAAGATTCGATTGGTGAAAGACTTTTAGCATTGAGTTATAGGAACACCTGCCAGTGGCAAAACCGGCTTTGATGGCGGGGTAACGTTACTGCAATCCTAGGGAATCTAATCTGCATCAGTTACCGCAAGGTGATATTGGCATCACTTCCACGCTTGCCATTCCCTTCAGTCTCGGGTTCGAACCTGTTTCTCACACTAAAGATTGTATCAAAAAGAACACGCTTGCCAGAAGAAGGATGCTAGGCTTTTGAGATCATAGTTCACAATTGTACGATGTCGATTCGGCTAGCCTAGTGGTGGCCATACTTTCCTCGAAGACCCAAGGTTGCGGTTTCAAACCAGCCAGGAACAAAGGATATTTCAGGGTATAACAATCCTAAGTGTGATCTTTTTCGGAAGTGGAGTAAGGCCGTTGTTCCCGTGTTGTAGATTTACGGCACGTAAAATAACCTAAGCAAAATTTATCGGGCACTTCACACCCTGAATTGAATGAATCGTTAATGACCAGAGATGTTAAAAAGCGTTCTTGTACCACATACTATCAGGGTAGTTATAATATCAAACTAATTGTAGTTAGCTGTCTATGTATGGGTCTCTTATGTTGGTAGAAGTGTAACTGAAGAAAGCATTCTTTGTTTGTAAACATTTCCCATTAGTAGATATATTTTACTAAAATATATCGTCTACCGCCATTTCGTACAGTGAGAACTGCATGCATTTGGGGAAAATCAAAAAGATTTGCAATATGGGGCTAACAAAATTCTATGTGGGAAACAAAGAATCAGTGGGCTGGTATGTTTTGAGTAGCGTTTAACGCCCGTTTTTACTGCTGAGGCACATAGGCGGTGGACACTGATGATACATGAAATGAAATGATGTATTGGGAAAGGATTTTTTTGTTTTAAGGAAGGAAACATTCCAGGCCTACGTTTAGGGTATCTCCTCGGCATTTGCCAGTTATGCGGACTGAGGAAAACCTGGAAAAAATTCCTCAGGGAGGACGGTCTGGTGGGATTCGAACCCCAGACCTCCCACTCACGAGTCCGCGCCTTAACGACCTCGGCCACCTGTGACGGTGTTTGTGGGCTGGTATGGAAGGAATAACTAATGTATTTGCTTTTTCTGTGAATGAAACACATTTCTCCCCTCCTGCTGTTCATTTGGTGTTGCTCAGCAACAGGTTATGTTAATGGGTAGATTGTAACTTTTATTTATTTGAAGGTCGTCATGCAGTGGTCCCACGTAATCATTTGTACAACTGGACCCTCTGACACACATACACGTGCATTGCTGGCTCAAAGTTTATGCCATTTGTGCATTTTTTTACATAGATAGCAGCATAGCTATTGGAAAATTATAATGCTTAATATCTGCAGATTTATGTTAATCTGATACACACTGTAGGTTCATGGCACCGGGTAGGGTTTAAGTCCCAGAAATTAATCGTACACGTTTTTAAAAATAACACATTTAAAGTTTTGCTAATTTCTAGAAGATAATGCCTCCTTAAAATAAACTTATTAAGCACACTGCCTCAATTGTATGTCCAGAATAGTATCAACAAAATTATTACTTTTATTTTAAATCTATTAGGGCACATTACTGTGTAAGAAATTATAAAATTTGTGGTATATTGCAGTAAATGAGCGTTAATAATTAAAGAGCAGAAGGGAACGAACCTTGCGAAAAAATAATAAACGAAGCGCACACATATTGTAGAGGTGATGGCAGAATCGTGCTTCAAGAGATAATAAACTAATTACATCCAATAATGTGTTATACGCACCTATTGTTAAAAAGGAAAGTGCCTAATAGGCTAGGAATAAGTGGTCTTGATTTCCTTACTTCACTATAGCTGATGATAAATTCACTCCAGCACTTTCTCAAACAGAGGCATGGGAAATAACGAAGCGTTACTCAGCCAAGGACAAAGTAGAAAACAGTTCATTTGTTTTTCGGCTTAGCGTTCCTTATACTTTATGCATTAAGATATTGCTTACTTTCACCGATCTCCAGCATTATATCGTGATCAAGTACAAAACTCCATTAATGTTACGACTTTCGTTAATGAAAATATTCGATATTTTCAGTCCCTCTTTTAAAATTTTATTTCAGTAGGATTCTGTTGTACATGAAATATGAAGATTATAGAAATATTTCTTCTTATCTCTCTTTCATTGTGTTATTCGTGCTAAGACAAATATCGGATCATCCAATTA
The DNA here is from genome assembly GCA_030762175.1 of Metallyticus violacea. Classification (NCBI taxonomy): domain Eukaryota; kingdom Metazoa; phylum Arthropoda; class Insecta; order Mantodea; family Metallyticidae; genus Metallyticus; species Metallyticus violacea. The sequence goes on from CM060838.1 coordinate 28,141,568, forward strand.
TCTGATGGCGATATGGCGGCGACAACTGCATCGGCCGATTAGCCATCACTCACGATCAGCAGGGCTACATTAGAGTCTGTGGTAGAAACACCAAAGCGACAGTTCAATAAATTTTAATGCACATAAAAAGTTATTTACTCACCCGTGTTATTACGCAAAAAAGAATCTGGAGCTGCCTTTCTTATTTTCCACATTCTGCTTACTAAATTACTCACGATCTTTCTTAATTCTCATTGAGTAATTAAATGAATCTCTTGACGGATATTATTCTTTAGTTCGTGATATTACTAATTTATGAGCCACATTACAACATGAAACTCTGTCACTGGGAATTAATCTTCAGACAATCTTTTGACTCGATACGTACATTCGAATCATAAACTATCATGGAATAGAATAATTTTGTCTAGAATTTGTTGCTTAGGAACTCTACTCTAGCATTAAGCACGTGTTGTTTATTTCAATGTTCAAACAACACTAAGTGACGTGAAACTCAAGGCCAACGTAGCAGTTTGGTAACTTGCGTCCCAACTCGTGTAGCTCGGCGAAGGTTTGCATTTCCTTAAGTGCAATATACCGCCTTTATATATAACTACCACTGCTTTCGGGTAATCTTAAGGAAATAGCATACAAAAGAATTTTCATGATTGACTATCGCGCTAGATATTGTGCTAATGTTTACATTTTTCGTCAGAAACTAAAATATTGCCATCCTACATGCCACAATGACACGAACTAAGAACGTAAGAACGTTACTAAATAAATGGTAATGGTCGGTAATGGATTTTAGTCAAGAAATCAGTTGCCTCATTTAGATGGAATTTTCCAATTTACATTTTTCCCCAATAAATAAGAGGGGTGCCAGGATATTTGTAAATTTTAAAACTACTTTAAAAGGAATGAGAATACCTTGACCTAAGTACAAAACTAATTTATTATAAAAAAGTGAAAATCCAGGCAGTTTACATGTATTAATTTTTTTAATGTTTTATTTATTGTTCGTTGACTGCATGGGTCTTCTCGCGACATCTGTAGATTGTGGACTGTATACTATAGATATAAGACTAGAGATGGTGAATGAAATGAAATTAATTAATGATGGCACAAATGAGCTCGAAATCCTTGGGGCCTTAAAGCTATCTGTCATTCTCCTTCTCAAGGCAAGGGAAAACTCCGGAAAAAAAAAAAAAAAACCTTACCTAGACAGCATGACGACCGAATTCGAACCCACGACCTGCAAAGTATGGCTTCCTTCGGAAGGGAAGTAAAGCCATGGGTCCCTTGTGTCGTACATTTACGGCACGATAAAGAACCTCAAGCCTGAAATAAGAGGCCTCTGAGCAAAATTTGTCGGCCGTTTCACGCCCTGAATTGAATGGGAATGGGCTGAGATGTTAAAGAGTGTCCATAAATAAAACAAATCCAATCCAGGACCTGCAGATTAATAGGTGCCACTAGACCACAGAGGCAGTGATCATTTTGCATGTGTACAATATATATCGACATACAAAGAGCCTCGTAAACCCAGCCAATCCCGGCCAGGGTCGATGGGTTTTTTCGGGCACAAATGGCTTCCTTCGGAAGGGAAGTATAGCCATGGGTTCCTTGTCATATATTTACGGCTCGTAAAAGAACCTCAAGCCTGAAAGAAGAGGCCTCTGAGCAAAACTTATCGTCCGTTTCACGCCAAATTGAATGGGACGCTGATGACCTGAAATGTTAAAGAGTCTCCGTAAATAAACCAAATCAACAAAACTAAGGGCCACTGTAAAGTATCGCTTGTTTGGAACAAACAGGTAATGTCGTTAAACATGGTCTTAGTTTCGTGGCTGCAGATCACTTCAATTATTCAATTATATTGTACGATTCTTTTTGTAAATCTACATTTTAATAAATTGTTGCTTTACAATAATATAATTTATTTATTTGAAATCATTTTATAATCATTCCCGGTTGCATGCAGCACATTTATGTCAAAATGCGTCTGAAATAAGGAGCGAAATCATTGCTAGGACAATGTAATTGGACAATATTGCAGATTTTGCTACCTTTTGGTGCATTCTGAAAACAATGGGAAGATAAGGTTCTTCCTGTTAGGTGCACACCGTTAGAGACTATACACACGTGTGTCCCCAATAAAAACAGATGAATACGATAGCGAGTAGAAAGCCGGCGCAGTAGTCGTGTTGCATGGTCCGTCATTACAACCCTTGTCTTCTTTTTATCAACACACCCGGCAGCTCTTTTGGAAATGGGAGGATCAGGACCTGCACTTAACTGTTCCAACATATGGAGTTTAATTTCATGTTATGCATTCCAAAACATCGAGTCGCTCTCTCTTGTTTTGGACGTTGGAGTAATACAGTTCACGCATATGCTGTTAACGAGATCGTAAACCGAATATAATATGCTTAAAAATATTTTGAATGGAACAGTTGATTGAAATTATGTACGAAACATTTCTGTACGGTCATTCATAGGCATTCTCGGGTATGAGGCGACTTATATTCATTTATACCTTCTGCATTATGGGTAAATAGTCTCAAACTATCTTGCAACGATAGTTTATAATAGAGATAACTGGCTTGTCATTAGCGTCTATTCTTACTTGATTCTAGACATATCCTAACTTTGTAATTTTGTGTTCACCTTATTGCGGTCTAAGTTAATGGTCATATTAAGTTTTCCATTCTCGTGACAACCATGTTAAAAGCCAATTGTTCTTTGACTCGGATAGGTTTAAAACTGATGGTCAAGCCCACAAATGATGCTTACTGTGTACCCTTGAATATTCTTAGTGGTCGTCATAATGTAATGTCGGTTCTGGTGGTAACCATACTTACCTCCTAAGCCCAAGATCTCGGGTTCAAACCCGGCCAGGACGGATGGATTTTTTCGGAAGTAAAAATCCTAAGTATGGTTTCCTTAGCAAAGGAAATAAAGCCATGGGTTCCGTGTCGTAGATTTACGGCACGATAAGGAACCGAAAAAAGAAGCCTCTGAGCAAAATTTGTCGGCCGTTTCACGCCCTGATTTGAATTACTTGAGATATTAAAGATCGTCCGTAAATAAACTTAAATCATAATGTAATCTGCATAAGAAGAAATGAAGAGGTGAAAGGTACATTGAAATCTCTTTTATACGACTGAGATACTGAGAAAGTTAGGAATACTGTTTAGGATGCACGTCGTGTTCATCCGATTAACCGTGCACGCAGCATCCCGAGAGATCTGGTCCAGGCATCGGCAGATGACCCTGACCCACACGAGATCTACCTGGACCAGACAGCTGCAGCCAGAAGAGAGGTTATTTTCAGTCGGAGAGAGGTTCACCGGGAATCCAAAAATATGGTCCTTCCCTTTGCTTATAAAGTGGAAGACAATCTTCAATATGGCGGCATTTCTATGAGCAACAAACTACACTGGCGTTAGGTCACTGCTTACCATTTTCACCTGCTACTTTGTTATCTCTTAGTCCTTTACACTGGAATAAATATCACATAAACAAATTGAAGCTTCAATGATATCTTTGAGTGCAAGCGGTAACTTTATAGTAGCTTTGGTAATCATTGTTATGTTTGTGGCATGTTCATGCGAAAAATAAGTACTCATTGGCTTCAAACATTTCTATCTGAAACTATTTATTCGTAGGTAAAAGAACATTTCGCACATGGGGTTTAGTTTGATTTGGACAACAGCTGACTGGTATATCATTAGCTTTCTTGCTGTTGAGATTCTATTTTTCTATTTTTCTTAAAACATTTAAGAACCATTTGGCGTCAGAATGTGGGCCCTGAAATAAAATTATACATAATTTGCTTGATGAAAAGTTCGCTTGACATGTTTTGAACAGTGTTTTATGCACTCTCTTCGAATCTAGGGTAATATCTGGTTGCTGAGATGCTCTGAAGCTATTTAAAGAATGGTGATAAACGTCGAAGAGCATATTCATTTAGGTTTTTCGAAGGCCATGAGCTCACAGCATTCCAGGGACGTCATATTTTCTTCTGGCCGCCGAGTGGAGTGTTATTTCGGCAGATGCATGCAAATAGTGAATGCCTTCTGATGCATAGATTCCAGAAGTATCACTTTTCCACTTCTCCCTACTGTACCCTGCCGCCAGAGTGGGCGTACGCTCCTGTGTTTGACAGGTACCTGCAGATGAGCTCCCTAATTTATAAGGATTTCAATCTGGAATCCCGCCCGTGTTGACCAGCTGTCTTCGCCATATAAGGACGGATCATCAGGCACGTGTTGTGGCGCGTGGGTGTTCCGTCCGTGGGTGTATCCAGATACTCCCTTTTCTGGGAACTGATTTGTCCCACTCTGCCTTTTTCCCCCCTTGTTTACCAATGCTGTATTACTACTGCCGTTCGCTTTGGTTCGAGTTCGTGTTGATTATGTATTGCTTGGTTTGTAAGAATGTATATACACATACTTTTTGAGGTTCCTAATAATTACACTATATATTATAGGAGGGAAGATGTATTAAAAGTTAACTGTTTTCCGCTTATGACTGGGTTGAAAATTATACAAGCAATTCGTATATTTGTGCAAAATGGCTTAATGGACCCCTTATAATCATGCAACATATTTACAATCCTCTAAATCAATTACTATGATAGTTGTTAAGTATAATCCTTTAGATGACACGCTGTAAAGTTGCAGGCGCGTACGTTAAATCAAACTAGTGTTAACATTCTCTACAAATTGGATAAAACTGAAATACGAGGTGTGATAAAACATTTCGTTTTATAGGGTGTAACCCCACCAAAATGCTAAAGAATTCCACGTTTAAGGATTCTTCCCCTTCGTTTTCGACGGATATAAAGCGGGCTTTTGAATTTAAATGCGGTCGTACATCATTCATAATGATCAGAGCTCATGGCGTCCCAAAACTGCAACGACCGACGAGGTTGTGACAATAATTCACAATGCCGTATTCAGTGATCCCTCATTGAAGGTACGCGAGTTGGCTGACATTGGAAATGCCTCGATAGGCCGTGTCTACTAATTTCACACTAAATGAGAACGCGCACCTCTCGATGGATGACGCGTAAAATGCATTGGAATGAACATTTGTGAGAGTGTTTAGACTTGTTTAAAAGCAATTCCAGTGAGTTTCTTGGACGTTTCATAACATAGATGAAACATGTGTTTATCATCACATGCTAGAGACGAAAGAGCAGTCTAAACAGTGGGTGGCAATAAGCGAAAGTGCACTAAAGAAAAAAAATCCATCTGCAAGAATAGTCATGTCTGCGGTTTTCTGGGATTGTCGTGGTGCTCGTAGAATACTTCCAGAAGGGCAGAACCATCGCTGGGGGGTATTAGACTTCACTAATGGACCAACTGAAGCATTCTATTCAGGCCAAAGGTCGTCACCTTGCGATGAAGAAAGTTTTTTTTCATCAGAATAATTCACCTTCATACACTTCTGGGATTGTTGCTGCAAAACTGCATGACTTTCGCTTCCTAATGCCTCCACATTCGCCACATTCCCCGAATTTGGCTTAAAGCGATTACCCTTTGTTCCCAAACCTGAAGAAAAGCCTGGGTGGACGAAGATTCACATCAAATGATGGGGTTGAATCTGAGTCAGACGCTTATTTTTCACACTTGGACAAATTTTATATTACTGGGGATATTAAAAAGTTGAAAAGTTGTTGGACTAAATGTAAATGTTGTGTTTTCTTGGTCAGGCCGAGAACTTCTATGCCGCATGCTCATTGTGTTGAAATGATGGACCTTTCAACACTGAGCAATGAAAGTGGACTGAGTCAGTTCACTGTAAACACAAATAATACTTAACAGCTGCTCTGGAAGTAACCCGTCATCGCGTTTGAGTAGAGGCAAGGCGATAATGCACAAGTAGTCGCAGCGTCTACACCGCCCATGACATTAAACAATCACTACTGAGATCTTGTAATACAAGTACATATTCATGTTAATAAAGTGTTTCATATGTTTCTGCAGCCTGTCAACAAGCGACAGTAGGTAAGGCGTATACGAAAACATCCAAACAATATGCGCTGAAATTTACAGCATTTTGCCACACATTACCAGTTCAACTCTCTGGCCTGCCACATTTTCACAATCTTTTCTTCGATAAATATACTGCATTCTCCAGTATACGGGAACTTCTGTCAAACAAGATCATATTTCATAAAACACGAACGTTAAAGGCATATAGAAGACCAGGTCTTTTTATTCATATTACTTTTTACAATATTTCTTAACTGCATTTTATGTTTCTCTGGCGAAAGATGGGTTGAGTAGCGTGCTTTGATTATTAATAGTAATTTCTTTACACTCACGTTCTCATAGAAGTCTTGTAAAATGTTGAACACAGATACCTTGCGCCTATAAATAGTATATTAATACACACACTTTTTTTTGTAATGCACATAATCCTTTATCATTTGTTGAATGTATTCAGTCTGTTATGTGCAGTTTAAATTTTTGATTTCTTTTTGGATGCATTATTAGCTGATTTGTATAGCTTAAACATGTTCGATTTAATTTAGATTATTTTTAGTGTGTTAACAATTTAAGTTAACTGAACTGTGATCTTCAAAAAAATCAAAAATTTAATGCTCACTTTTCATCATATCAATCGCTATCAGTATGTATGAACAAAGAATTTTGTAAAATAACTTGAAGTAGCACAATGCAATATCATTGGTTTAAAACATTCATCAATAAAATAGATATACCCTTACCTATGAATAAAATATCACTGGCAGTGAATATTTTGAAGTAATTTTGATATAATTTAATATTTATTACCGAGTTACCAATGGCTTTTTATCGAGCCTCTGCTTCGGGATGTTAAAGTTCCTATGTTTCTTGTGTTATTATCATGATTATTGTACACATGATATTTCATGTGATGTGTACAATAATCATTGAATTAGATTTCTTAACTAAAAACTTAGTATCCAAACACACAGTCCATGTTTTATAAGGAGGATCATCGATACTATTCAAAAACAAAAATGAACTCAATATTGAGCCCTATCGACTTTAGTTAATTAGTTAGTTATCGACTTTAACTAACTGAAATACCGTATCTCCAATTATTTACTACTGTTCAATTATGCATTACATTTTTAGAAAATTACCTTTAGTGCAAGGATTATTTGTTTTGCCGATGAATATGTCAAGGCTGACCAAATCAAAAACTTTTACTGATATCACAGATTATATTAAGAATAGATTAGTATTTATAGGTTGTATAAGAAATCTATGGCTTACATGTTTCAAACCAGATTTATCAGGTGTAAAATAACCGCTATTTTAAAAATGGTAGTAAATTTAAACATAAATTCTAAAACTTTAAAATAGGAATAAGGGACATGAATTTTTGATTTTTCTAATATACTTTCAATAAGATAGTGATTAAAAAGTAGTTATAAGGGAAAAAACTCGCAAATAACTTTTTTAAAAAAAAATATTAGACATGTTATAAACAGGCTTAGTGGTGTCTCAGACAAATTGCAGCGGGGTCACGGTACAAGGAGAAAATCGAAGAGCGCGTTAAGTGCGCGACAGTTCGCTCAGAAGAAAATAATCATGAAATCGAATATTCATATTATTTTCCAACCCCCATCTATTGCTTTAGTTTAGTTATGAGTTTTTGTCATTCAGCCAATGGGCTAGTTGAATGTCTTCTCGTACCTTGAATCTCGGCTATTAATTGGTATAAGCTTTTTCTTCTTTTAACTCATGACTGGTTTTTAATATTTGACTAAAATAACTCTTATTTATGTCAATACAACCCAGTTTCGTAACTAGGTTTCCAATTCATACATTTGGCTGCAGCTTCTGCACAATTTACCTTTTTGTATGCTCTTAAGTCGCAAACGTTTATGGACAATATCGTGAACAATGGACTTTGGAGTACCCAGATCTTAACTGGCTCGAATTGATTTCTGCGGGCTGCATGAAATGCTTGCCTAACATCTTCAACTTTAGTTGCGGAAACTTCCCCCTTCTTTTTTAACGAGAACCTGTTTCTAACAGCTGATAATGCCATTTCTTTTCTTTTCTTTGTTTTCTTTCTTTCTTTCTTTCTTTCTTTTTTTTATTGATTTATTTATGGACGCTCTTTAACATCTCAGGTCATCAGCGTCCCATTCAATTCAGGGCGTGAAACGGCCGACAAATTTTGCTCAGAGGTCTCTTCTTTCAGGCTTGAGGTTCTTTATCGTGCCGTAAATGTACGACACGGGACCCACGGCTTTACTTCCCTTCCGAAGGAAGCCATACTTAGTATTTTTACGCCCGAAAAAATCCATCGATCCTGGCCGGGTTCGAACCCGCGATCTTGGGTTTAGGAGGCAAGTATGGTAATGCCATTTCGTAACGGTATGACGCTGAGGAGCATTTGCACATATTCCTAACTGAATCTTCTTTGCACTGCAATTGGGAACTTTCATTCCGCTAACCAGTAACATTTCATTTTTTGCTGAACACAGGAATTCAGAAACTTTAACTTTGTGTGTTGTTATACCACGCGAAGGCGCACTAGCGACACAATTTTCATTGTTACAAAATTTGGAAAGTTGCCACACAAGAAAAGATGAAAATCATCTATTTCTAACTTAAATGAAATTGATTAATCCCATTTCTTATTGCATGTTTCTGACGGACAGGCTATGTTTTAAGACTGGATTCCTGTAACATGGAAGTCGTTCAGCCGAAGCTGCAAGAGTTGCCTGTTTCTAAATGTGATACTGGTTAGTGTTCTGTATTCTCCTGTCGGTCCTGGTGGTGTAGTGGTAACCATAATTTCCTTCTAAACCCAAGATCGCGGGTTCAAACTCTGCCAGGATCGATGGATTTTTTCGGGCGTAAGAATTCTAAGTATGGATTCCTTCGGAAGGGAAGTAAAGCCGTGGGTCCCGTGTCGTACATTTACGGCACGATAAAGAACCTCAAGCCTGAAAGAAGAGGCCTCTGAGCAAAATTTGTTGGCCGTTTCAGGCCCTGAATTGAATGGGACGCTGATGACCTGAGATGTTAAAGAGCGTCCATAAATAAATCAATCAATCAATCAATCAATCTGTCTTCTCCTGTCCTCTTGAGGAGGCCAGGAACTGTGTCGGACGCATTAAATATTTAAGTGGCGCCTCTCTCCACATAGTAGAAACAAGAGATTTGTGATACTTTATTTGCTTTGTGAATTAACGTAAACAAGGGATTGAAAAGATGCAACGTGCGCGAAGTTTTAAGAGCAAACCCACACGGATATGTACATCAGTCGGCAGCTATTGTAAATGCATAATACTGCTTGAGGGTAACCGGCACGATCGTGAAGACCGCATTTATCATACGAGCAGAACTTTCCAAATGCCTCAAGGTGCGGTCGTCCGCCGGAAACGTCGGTATCTTCCGGTGCAGGTGTTGTGATTCGTCATATCATGACAACATTTCGGCCGCCCCCCGCTGTTATAGATTGAAAGTCATTGGAGGCTTTTTAACGAATGACAAGTGAATGCAGTTTGCGTCATTGTGTTGCTAAATGACAGACTTTACACTTCACACCCAGGCTAATGGTGATAAATGATCACTGACACAGCAATGGCCTCCATACGCTCCAGAGGATTTTTACTTCTAAATGAATTAGTTACAGAATGTGAACAAGTTGAAAACAAAATGGAAATCGAGGGTTGTTTTGTAAGTGAAGTAAATGGAACGACAGTTGTGTTGCTTTGTTGTTACGAATACACACACACATACAGTTTCAGACTTTTCTTGTTTAGTTTTTATTTGCCAAATTAATTATAATATACTTTGTGGGTAATTCTATTAAAAAGAATGTATGACTATATTTTTAAAGCAAACAACAACTCAAATTGAAGCAAAGTTAGATGCTATTCTTGGTGAATCTTCTTCTTTTAAACTTGTACACTTGCGGTCGAACTGCGCAGAACAATCAACAGAGGTGATAACCGAATAAGATGTCAGATATAGTGGGACCTCAACGGAACGAGTTCAAACAAGGAAACTTTGTTCTCATTTGGCGCGGCGCTTGCTCACAGTAGACCCAAATGGATGCCTCATAAATGTTGGAGCGTTTCAGACCTGGCGCACGTTTGTAACTGTTGATGAGATGTCTTCATCACTTTACACCTGAAGTAAAGGAACAGTGGACACTCAATCAAAGCAGAGACAACACCATCTGCATGAAAAGTCGCGCTACGGTGTTCAGGAGTTCACAGTGTGTTATTTTGATTGATCATTTAAAACGTGCAGAAAACAGTCACTGCAAATATTTTGCCAAATTTTAACAGTTAAATTAAGAAAAAACGACCAAGAAGAAAATTTTGTTTCAACAGGATAACGTACACATCTGCATTGGCAGTGGCGAAAATTCCGCAACTGAGGCTCAAATTGTTGCAGCAATCTATTTCCCACATATTTAGTCCCTTCAGGTTTTTATTTATTCGCAAATCTGAAAGTATAGCTGGATAAAAATATTTTCCCCAAAGAGCGAAGTTGTAGTTTTGGAAACCTTGATGAAACATCCTGTAATAGTTTTGGAATACCATTGGGAAAGTGTAACGAGCTGGACGTGATTAAGTTGATTAAGAAAATCCTTTATGGTTCCATGCTCTGTAGACTTTGAGAAAAATGTGCACATAACATTTCATTTACTTAGAATATTGTATTGATATACCAAAGACGGCACAGATTTTTAATTCATTATCGGGCAATTTTATCATATCTCTGTTATATTGCGTCGTTTGGCTCCTAATTATTTGTAAACAAAGTGGATTAAAACTAAATGCACAGAACAAACAGCCTCTGTTGCTTCAGTTTATCTGATAAACTGTTAATGTGCAAGTGATGCCGGGGGGGGGGGGTTGTGGATAATTGGAGCACGACCTGTAATTTTCATAACAAAATTATGAAATATCTTTCTTAAGTAGATTAAAAATTAACTAAATTATGCTTTGAAATCATAACATTAAGGATTAAACCCCCTGTGAAAGAACTACAGTGTAAATGTCGGAGCATTCGCATTCGGAAGTGGTTTGTTTGACACAACACTATACCCTCCCATTAGCGCGTATATTTGATTCCTATGCCGTTTTCAAATATTGTTTAAAACCCTCTTTTTCTACTGTAGCGGTGGACACTTATACATGACATGAAATGATAAATTGGGAATGGATTTTTTTTAATAATGGAGCATTCCAGGGTGGCATTTTCCATTTATGAAGACATATATCTGGGAGGAGGGTCCGGGCGGGAATCTAACCCTAGGCCTCACGAGTCTGTGCCTTAACGATCTCAGTTCCTAGGCCACGTTACCTGTTGACTTTTTTTTTTAATAGATGCTGTGTACTTTATTGTTTCTGTCTCCCATTTTGTCGGAAATTAAAAAGCAGTAGCTAGAAATCATTGAAGTTCAAACGAATGTTTGTGGAGGTGCAGATTACACACTCGGACCAATTGGGGACAAACTGTTCAATAGCCATTAAATAACGAAATTTTGTGGTCAAATTAGTATTACATTACTTTGTTGCAACAGAGAAAAATATTACATTCAAGAGAAAAGGAACCTTTTGGGAAGGAGCTGTTATTTTGACTTCAACGATAATGCGAAAGTGTGTACACAAAAATGTGAACAAATATTCACACGAGACAACTTGAATGTTTGAGCATTCTTACGAGATGTCTATCTTAAGTATGCAGGGTTTGTTAACATTTATTGAAATCATAAAATTCACATCTTTAATTATTAATAGACTATTATAAATGCTACTAAAAGTTCTTCAAATTACATCAACTACTTCCTGTGGATACCTTTTCACATCAGGCAGAATCCGTAGCCCTTGGCTGCAATGGAGCTGAAGGCATTCAGCAGCAAGTGTGAGTCATTTGGCACAATACTGGAAGGCTTTAAATGGCCTCATGACTTCGTCAGGTCGGGGGTCTATTTCGGACCGCAGGTACATCGACCTCCAAGAGCAGCGGGTAAATTTAAACTTCTCCATGAGAAGACGGGAGCGCGTCCTGTGGTTTCGCAACGCGACATTCCTTTGTTCTGAGAGAACTGCAGCTAATATTACATCCTAAAGGAAGAAAATAAAAACAGGCAGAGCTCGCGTCCTTTACAGCTTACTAGCACAAAGCAGTCACTGCCCTAGTTTTAAACGTATTTATATAAACATTTTTCAAATACGCCAATTGTTGCCTATTTCTACAGCTTCAGTGGAAACCTAGTACCAAAGTTTATCCCAAGCTTATCTTCGAACACCTGCATTCTTTTTGATCACCACTTTCTTAGGTCCATTGTACCGTTTCTCCTCCATCATTTCGTTTTTGTTTTAATAAAAATGAATTTCATGTCAGAATCGTTGGTGAAAAGTCAATTAGCATAACATAGTAAGTATAGTAGTATCTATGGCTTAGATTCAGATGTAACAATTTGTTCTATGACCAGTTGTCTAATGAAATTTGTCAATTTATTAGAGGGAGTGAAGCAGAAAAGCGGAATACTTATGACTCCAGCGTTTCCCAATACTATAATTTCGAAATGCCCCTAGTTTCAAAGTTTGTTCATCATATATTGTTGCCCCTACTGAAGTCCATACAGTGACTTACAGCGTTTGTGAAGGACTAGGGGGACAAATGAACAGTAGAAAAACACTGAATTACTCGCGAAACATTGATCCAGATATGGCGAGATAAATAATGAAGCAATACTGGCGGAAAGGGAAAGGAAAAGGATTTTGTAGTATTATTGCAATCCATAGGTAGGTGACTATTTCATCACAAAGAAACAGTAAGTGTCGGTTATGTTGTATCTACAACAAGAATTTGCAAGGCCTGCGTGCTTACCGGTTCCTTTAAGAAAACGGGTGAAATTTTATCTTTATGTCAAATGGTTGTATGCAAAGAGATAAAATGCGAAGGCAAAAAAAAAAAAAAATAAATAAATAAAATAAATAAATAAATAAATAAATAAATAAAAAATAAAAAATAAAATAAAAATAATAATAATAATCTCGTACGTTTTTACACCTACTTTGGTACCGGATATTTAAGTATGGGTGCTCAAAAGTCCTAAATCGACACGTAAATTGGCGCATCGGGTACAATTTATTTATGATCGTTCGAAGATAGTTAAGGACATTTGAATAAAAACTTTTGGGGGAGAGAAAAAGTTTTTAGATATTTATTTTTTTTCAAAGGATCTGTAATTATTAAAGAAATTACAACAAAGGAAGGAAAAACATAAGTTGAAGACTGCAACATTTAAGCATTCCTTGTTTTTTTCGTAATAGCATAATGTACAAATACTCCTTAAAAACTCTTTACCGCCACGAGTGGCCGAGGTCGTTAAGGCTGGGACTCGTGAGCGGTAGGTCGGGGTTCGAATACCGCCAGTACAGTCCTCCCTGACTGAGGTTTTCCTCAGTCCTCATAAATGGCAAATCCCGGGAGATACCTTAAACTTAGGCCTGGAACGATTCCTTCCAAAAAAAAAAAAAAAAAATCCTTTCCCACAATATATCCTTTCATCTCATGTATCATTAGTGCCCATCGCCTGTGGTGCCTCTGTAGCAAAAACGGGCGCTAAACACCATTCATTCATTCATTCATTCATTCTCCTTAAAAAGTCTTTGAAACTCCAATGCATCATTGCTTTTATTGTATGTCATTCTGTAGAATGTGTAACAATTGCGGCACAAGTTCTGATAACTATAATAAGGGCAGGAAAAATGAATTAATGATCGTTGGAACATATTTAGTTAACCACGTTTCAAGTCAACCATTTTTAGAGGGGAGCATTGGAGTATATTTTTAAATATTCCTTTTTCTCAAATATCTCTAATTATTAAAAAAAAAAGTAGTACATTAAAATAAGGAAAAACATCAGTTGAAAACTGCAACATTTGAACATTCCTTATGTTTTTCGTAATATAATGTGCAATTACCCCTTCAAAATTCCTTGAGACTTCAGTGCATCATGATAATGAAGTAAATTCTGCTTTGACTGTGCTTCCACTGGCGAGGTTTTGGAATGCCAACACTGATATACGATCGACTACTGCACACCCAGAAAATGGCCGCGATCGCCGTCCTGGAGAATTTCCAGATATAAAAGACAAATATAGCATTCTCGTGGGTGGACAGTCTTGTTTACAAACGACATAAACCCTGCCTGATGAGAGCGAATAACCATTCATAAAGATTGGTGAAATAAAGAACTGAAGTAAAGCTTAAAACTCTGTGAAGATCGTAAGCGCGTGAAATGGAATCTTAGGCCAGCCGTACATAATGACCACTTCAGAGCGTGTCTACAACACCTGCCTGTAGCTGTCAGTGTTAGGCGCCCAACAATAAACACACACCTGCTCCGCGTGCATGCTGTTACACGTGCCGCCCTGCACGCAACTGCTTCACCTGTCCTTAACTTAGGTCAGGCATAACATAATGGAGAAGTCTCAAGTTGTTACACATGCACGCGGAATCTGTATTTAAACCGACAATAATTCATGCATTGTTTTCACAAGAGTACGTTGCTCCTTTGCGTGATTTTCTCAGAGATTGTTTCTGGCGTGCTCTTTGTGCTTCACTAAGTGTAAACAAAGAAAATGAACGAGTGGACGCCATACTTATTTGAGAAAAGTAATTTTCAAGCGATAAATTGCGAAAAGTCCACGTATCAAGCAGTAAAGTTATATAGTTCTTTGAAATGAAGGATGATTTTTTTTCACATATACTGGGAAAACGTAGAAGAGATTAAGGTGCGCGAAAAATAAGTACAAAGAATTTACGAGTAGAAAGGTCGAAAAATAGAATAGAAACACCTTAGGGGCTTCAGGCGATAATCGTCGGTCCTGGTTGGTGTAGTGGTTACCATATTGCCTCCTAAACCCAAGATCGCGGGTTCGAACCCGGCCAGGACCGATGGGTTTTTTCGGGGCGTAAAAATTCTAAGTATGGCTTCCTTCGGAAGGGTAGTAAAGCTGTGGGTCCCGTTTCGTACATTTACGGCACGAAAAAGAACCTCAAGCCTGAAAGAGAGGCCTCTGAGCAAAATTTGTCTGCCGTTTCACGCCCAGAGTTGGATTTGACGCTGATGACCTCAGCTGTTAAAGAACGTTCATAAATAAATTATTAAAAAAAAAAAAAAAATTCAGGCGATAATCCCAAAGCAGTGGCGGCTCGTGCACATTTTAAGTTGGTGGGGCACAACTTATATACAAAACATGAATAAAATGCACAAACATGAATGTATAACGTTGGTCTGCAAAGTTATAATGCCAGGTGAAAATAAAAGCACAACTCTCACTTTTCTCGAAAATATAGTCAAAAGTGGTTTATGTGCCGGTATTAAATTTTTGACATAAAATATTCACTATACATTTACTAAAATAAATAGCTCATCTTCACTTAAGTTTATCACGCATTTCACATTATTGTTAATAGTTTCGATAGTTTCAGCAATAAATGTAAATACTTAGAATGCAGCAGTATATTTAAACAGCTGTTGACTATGACACTTATTAATTTTTTTTATCTATTTATTTATTATTTTACAGTGTATTAAGATATTCAACACATCGGTGATAGGCAGAAGTACTAAAATGGTCGATTTAATCTCGTAAGCCTCCTCTCATAAGCATTCCGGTTAACTCATTTATTTTTTAAAAGTTAATGTTATTTAATGATATGTTAGTTGAGTTTCCTTTATAGTGCAAGAGTTTCTTATAGTTTATATTCTTAAAAAACAATTGGGCGAAAGAGCAAACAGCTGACGGGAAGCAATAATGTTAACCACACGACAAATCGCTTAGGGAAACTCCTCTTGCAGACGCTAAAATAGGCTCAGTGCGCATGTGCGTGGGAAGTCCACAGATTCTGCGTGCCCTTCGTGAAGCTTCGCTGCGACACCTCTCTCATCCCCCTGCCCATTAGCTGCCCTAGCCCGTTCTGTTCACGTATACACACACGTCAGGCGTTTAAGCCGCGCGCCTCTTTTTGCAGGTGCTGAAACATTCAGGGTTTGTATCTATGAAATTCTGCAATCTCTTTTGGGTTGACCATTTATGCAGAAACTATTTGAAGAGGGGCACGTGCCCTTGTGACCTTTAGCGCTAGCCCCCACTGCTCCAAAGCTATAAATGGTCAAGAGGAATGAATACATAACAACTTATCGCATACAAATAATTTATTGTGGCAAATACTTTCCGTTATAATAATTAATTGAAATTCAAGGACAGTAACTGTTTACTAATATCAACTGTAGTTTTCAAACCATCTCACCAATTCCGCGAAGACCTTACATACTGCGTGACTGGCAGTCTGATTGAGATGCAACCTCCTTATGACTGACGTCTTAAATTTGATTGGCTATTTATTTTTTTGTGTTTTTGAATAGTGTTTAACCTTTATTATTATTATTATTATTATTATTATTATTATTGCTCAGGCATTTCAGGTGAGGGATATTGATGATACATATGAGATGAAATACTATACTTTTTTTTTTCAAAGAAAGGAATCGTTCTAGACACAAAGGATAAGAATTCTGGTCAGTTTATTTCATTTCTATTAGTGATTTTAGTTATATTGGTTATCATAATTAACAAAAAAGAAAAGTTATATCTATTTTCCAATCACCCCAACTAAATAAAATCTCATAATAAAAATAAACTCCAATATATAACATAAATAAAACAAAACATTATCAAACTCTATAGGGTCTTCTCGTCCCTTAATAACATTTAAGTTAACTCAAATCAATACTCTTGTCCCTAACATTATTATTAATAATAAATTTCGCATATTGTCCTATTGTAGCTATACCTGTACATTTCTAAAGCTTCGTAAATATTTAGGAAAAGCCGGGGTTTCGTAAGTTTCTCATCTTCAGCTCAAAATTGATTTGTGGCACAGAGTGAATAAAACACTAACCACTTTCAAGCTAATGCTTTAAGGCATTCTTTACCTTAATGTCTGATAACTCCTGGTTGGGACTGCTCATTGTTTAGTATTCATAAGCCTGTAGGAAATAGATTAATGGTTGTACCTACATATTCGTGAACGTACATCGACTCCCGGTCGTTCAGTGATGTTTATCGTCACATTACGCACATGTGCTTTGTTCTGATTCCCTTTCAGTGCGTTTGGAACGAGATAAACGCAACAACCGCACATTACACAGAATTAAAGTTACGATTTTGCTCATGCGTAACATGAAAATGCATTACCATTTTCCAGCATGGCAATTACCAAGTTCTGCCTGAACCCGAGTAGTTAATATCCATAACAAGTAGAGGATTTCCTCTCCAGCCGATGTTGACTCATCCAACTGTGGGAGGAACGGAGAGCTCGCATCCAAAGGGCCATGAGAGCTGATATTTCAGATGCTATCTCAGAAAAAGCAAATAAAAGTTAATTAGTCACTTTCAATTAGATTATAAAATTTCAACTTATTCCAGATGCAAAGCACTTGAACTTCTGTTTGTCCAAGAGCCCGAGTTTTATGACAGAGGTTTCCATTTGGGAACTTCTTCTGAACGAAAGTTGATTTTCGATTACAATGTAATTGTAAAAGTTACAACATTTTCTTCCAACCCAGCTTTTGAAGCAATATTAATGAGACGCCGTCCCCAATTAAAATAATATAAAGTATTAACATTAAATTACAGATATTATAATTATTATAGCGGTTAGTTTGTACAATTTATATTCATGTTAGTAGTTAAGTTATTTATGCATTGTATATTTGTTGCATTTTTTTTTTTTGGATAATAGAAAGGAAAGTCTGGCAATAGACCTTTTAGAATAGATGCCAGACATTATACTCGTAGAGAGGGTGTATGTGTTTTGTGTACTGGAAAATGAACAGATGCCCAGTCACACTTTTTACATATTTCCTTTGTTAAAAGATTCTTACTTTCAGTGTCGAAAAAGGTTCGCCTCTCTTGAGCTTCTGGCAAATTTCAGTTTTAGTTAGCCTCCAAAAGGCGACCATAGAAGACAATAGGGTGAAATTAAGTGGGTGAAATAAACCAGGCTAGTGGGAACCAAAAGGGAAAAATTGAAGCATTTTTAAAGTTAAGGCCTATGAAAGGTCCAATCAGGAATCGTAGAATAAGTATATGCACGCCCCTCGGCGAATAGGGAGAATTTTTAAGTGGAATAATTGTAGAAATGGAAGAAAAAGGTCTAACAACCGGATGAGAGAACTTTTGATAAAAGATTAGGTGTTCAAACAGTGAGAACAAAGAATTGAGCAATCGGTGGAGAGAGAATTGAGCAAGGCAGTAAGTAAGTGTGGTGCCTTCAAGGTGGAGAGAAAGAATTAAATAATCGGGCATTGATAGTTGATCCATGAACGATCTTGGAGTGTAGATGATTGTGATCAGAGAGAGTGAATTTTAACTACATAGAATAAAGTAATTTTGAACTGTAGAAAGTGAAAGTAGGGAAATGTTACGATAGAGAATTAGTTCGGTTAGGGGAAGCGATAATTAAATACCGCTCAACAGAATTTAGAATGACAAAAGGAAATATATAGTGTCATCTCCAGTCTTGAACTTTGCTTTTATATTTCCAAGATTCCGACTATCTCCCCCCGTTGACCTGAAAAGGTAACAAAATTTCCAGCAAATCTACCGACGATAGCCGTGGCATCGGGACGCATCGAGACAGCGGAGGTAGAGAAAAAGAACTTCATTGATTCTACAAATACTATTAATGTCATAATTAAGTAAAACTCTTCCATTTACTTTCTTTCTTCCTCCCCATTAAAACTGTATCACTTTGTATCTTATCTGGCTGTATGATAATGCTACCATAATCCGCGTATCGATTTGATACGAGTGAAATTGAAAATGCACTCCCTTTGTTTAACATAGGACTGTGTGTATTGTAATTAATCATTAAAGAAGCACGTTTAAGCGCCAAATGATAAGCAATATTACATATTTTAAAGGGAGAGGTTCTGGCGACTAAGAACAAACTCAATTAAGTGATGTTATCTTTTCTGCAATACACCAGCTTTTGTTATCTTAACTACAGTTGACTCTTGTATATGAAAGCTTTTGAGGTTCTCAAGTGTGATTATTAAAGTACTATATTATTATTACTACTTTTTTTATTTCTTTCCAATGTGGCTTATAATTAGATGTTGTCGGAGTCAGCATTATTAATGTGGCCTAAGTATGACGTAAGTGGCTAGACTGGCCATTGTTATGGGACCCAGCTGTAGTCAGCCACCTCGAAGATTTCCCAGATTATTCGGGATGCATGAGTTGGCATCCTTTGCATTGTACGCGACCTTTAAATGCCTTTAGCCATGAACTCCGTGTTCACTAATCGTTAGTCTTGTTCAGCAATATTAATAACGGCGAACTAGTACTTGCTTATAGTTTCATATAGTTATATTGAAAAGTAATAGAAAGTCTCTGAAGCATTTCGAAGCTCATAATAAATATTTTAGAACAGACTAAACATCGAAATAGTTTAAGATAGTAAATGAAGCAACGGAAGGTGTTAGAGCAGTCGGTCAAATTTATTTTAAGTCTTTGTCTGTTACCAAAATGAAACAGTGTGCTCCCAAAGATAGAAGTTTCAAGGAAAACATACGAGAATCATTTGTATTCCTACTGTTATATATAACAGAGTAGAAATTTTTTTAAACCGCGGTTCTTTGCATTACCAGAGAAATTGTTTTTCATACTTTACTTTCATCACAGTTTTGTTTAGGATCTAATATAGTGAGATATTTAAGTTGTGAGCCGGGAGCGCGTCTGCGCACTGGGAGAACCAAGACGTCAAAGACCGTAAATGCATGTACAGATATCAGTTTGTGGTTAGTTTGATGAAATCTTTATCAGCTAGCGGTTGTGCGTCTGCGTGTTACTCGGTGCTTTCATTGTATGTAAACTGTGTGCTAATTCTTGTTCGTTAAGTTATGCCAGCACACATGGTCTTTAAAGAGCGGGGTTTTATTAAGATACGCATGTGAAAACGAATTCTTGCATAGAAGTGGCAAAGCAATTCGCAAGGAAATATTCTGGTTTCAGGTAGGAAAACAGTTGGCCAACTTGTTAAAAAGTTAAAGGAGGGTATCTCTTATGATACATTTTAGTAACCGCGAGGAATTTCCTATGTAGATGCCTGCAATGTATTACCACTGAGGGACAATATATCGTATAACGGCTAAGTTCTTATTATCACTTATGAGCACAATGCCATTTTATTTTTTCAGTAAAAAGTTGCTTAGACGGCCATCAAAGCAAATAATATCACTCTATTTTGTTAGTCTTAACATTTTATGTATATTTGGCATTTCTTCTACCCGCTCTTTATTAAAGTGTCCCATGAATTTTGTTTCAAAAGCTATTAAACAACAGAACGAATCCTCACGAAGAAAAATTAACGCACATTCTTAAGCTACTTAACAAATTTTCGCTGTAACATGCAATAAAGTTAGTTCATTTGTAGGTTATTAGATAAGATGCCTTCTGAAAACGTTTGAATGTGCATTTAAGGTTATGGCTTTAGATTAGCACACTCTGAATGTTTTTCTTCCTCTTTTTCGCGGCGAAAATACCTTGGAAGCACTTAAGTGTGAGGGCCCTCCTCCATGATTTCAGAACGATGTAGTTATGTGGGGGCAGAAAGACAGGAAATACAAAATTAGCATGTCTCTCTCAAGGACGCCAATATCAGCATCAGTATACTGTTTATCACACCATATTGCTTCATAAGACGTCACAGGGTCCTGCAGAATCCTGATTGGCTCTACCCACTTCATATCACTTCTCAATCTTTTTTCTGGCTGTTTTCATTTTCATGCTCCAGGATAGCAGGGCCTGGGAATGTTTAGACTGATTTGCCCATGACAGTATTAATATGTTTTATCTCCTCAGATGTTCATTGCATGCAAGGTCTTGTCAACGTATTGTATATAATGTGCACATAATACTTGCACCTTGGTCTTGAAATGTATCTCTCACAGAAAGGCGCTAGAGGGAATTTACCTCTATATTCTGTAGCGGTTTTAATAACGACACGTGTAGGTGGAGTCAACGTTCACTAATGCCAATCACGGGCGTCAAATTTGTTGCGGAATAATAGGACGCCGCCGTAGACATTGGATGCTATAACTCTGTGTGTCGTCATAGATAGTTCCTAACTACAACCACAATATCCCCGCCTAGTTCAGGGTTTGGTATTTACCTGGGTTTTTCAGGTTGTTACTTCTGGAGTGAAAGGAATGTGATTTTAAGTATAACAAAATCACAATGGATAGAAATCTACGGAATTTATTAATGTTTTGTTATTACCACACAACGGTACACTTTTCTGAGTACGATATGATGATTATTGCTTAAGGGCGCAAAACTGCTATGGTCATTAGCGCCCAAGAGTACGATATGCTCTGATGATATTATTATTATTATTATTATTATTATTAGATGCAGACTGAATACCAGACAGATTTATTATAATTTATATTTTTCTCCTGCACACTGTGCCTTTTGTCCTGTTGTAACTCGTATACTATTTTCCTATATGGTTATTAATTCAAACGCGTACTCTTTATCATTTATCACAAATAATAATTTTGTAATTTCTTCCAAGAAATATTAACCCCCACTTATATTTACTAATGTTAAAATGCAGCTCAACTTTAAGGAGTACGAACCATGATTTTGCTAGTGTAATTTACAACACAACTTCCCTCTGCGGAATCCAACGCATAACTAACAATATTTGAGATAAAAACCAATTGTAATGATACTGTACATTGCAATGTATTATATTTTCAATATATGTATATCAAGTGAATGAAATTCGTTAATTTCTATTTAGTCGCAATAAAGCTCTGTCTCGTGTTTCATTCTTAGTGCACATTATTAATGTTGTTACGCTTGCCATTGGTTGGTTCACTTAGTATTACATTTTTCTTATCTGTAGTTTAATCTTTTCATATTCTTGGCTATATATGTGTTTCTTTGAATAGTTACATTTATATTATTCGCTATTGTCATAAAGGCCAACAAGCAAACATTAAGACGTACATTGTTATTGTTATTGAGTAGTGTTTAACGCCCGTTTTTACTACTGAGGCACCACAGGCGGTGGACACTGATGATACATGAGACGAAATGATAAATTGGGAAAGGATATTTTTTTTTTTAAGGAAGGAAGCGTTCCAGGCCTAAGTTTGGGTACCTCCCCGGCATTTGCCAGTTATGAAGACTGAGGAAAACCTGAAAAAAACCCCAGTCAGGGAGGACGGTCCTGGCGGGATTCGAACCGCAGACCTCCTGCTCACGAGTCCGTGCCTTTGACGTACATTGTAGTAGCACCTATCTGCTACATGAAATCTATACAAATTAGCTTATTTAACTTATAATATATAAACATATTGCCAACTAATATATATTGTTGGAGTTGAAAATGAAAACCCTTACCTAAAATAAAAACATTTGCAAATGAACCTGTTAAATTATATGGTTAAAAGCATATTATTAATGAATGTTTGGATTTTTAAATAGAATATTATGGCCTTTATCCTAAATAAATGACGTGCTTAAATTAACATAACTAAATAGGTATTACCATTAAATGGTTGTGGCTTTATATTGAGCATTATATCCTTTACGTAATATAAAACATATGCAAATGAACTTATTAAATTAATATAATTAAAACCTATTATCAACGAATGTTTTGAGTTTCAAATAAAATATTATGGCTTTTATCTTAAGTTATAACATACTAAATGAACTTCTTAAATTAACATTACTAAACAATTTTTACTATTAAATGTTGTGGCTGGAGCATTATAGCCTTTACGTAATATGTACATGTGAAAATGAACTTATTAAACAGTAAATGCTATAAATGTGTGTTTAGGGCCTTAAATCGGATAGTTTCCGTTTCAATTCCTGTGATCTACTTAGAGCAAGTGAGTTCACATGGCATAATGTGCTTGTACCATATTTTGCTTGCCCCAAGGCCGATTAAAACGTTTTATTTTATGTGGGCTTATAGAAAGTTATGAAAATACAAATTAATACTTTTTTTATCCGCGCTCGCGTGTTGAGCGCGGGAAGAAATTGGGAAGATTGCGCACTGGGTTCGAAGTACGCGTGACATGCAACCTTCGATCGTCGTGTAGCTGATCCATTAGCTAACGGAAGTTCCTTCTGCAGGCCAGTCAGTCCTTTAATCATTACGCTGTGGAGAATGCTGTCACTCGTGAATGACGTGGAGTGTGATTGATTCCGTAATGGCGGTTGAGGGAGCTTCAAAGTGTTCCCAGACTTGGTATGGCTTCCCGATCGAAATGAGAATTCTGCGGGCACGCCCAAGTGAGTGATTCTCTGTACAAAATCAGAAGATACCTTTTAAGTACCTCGTTCACGTGTTTAGCGAAAACTGGAGACGGTTGTTGCTGAGTGATTTGAGCATTTATGATTGCTTTCTTTATATAGATCTCTTCATGTCGCACAGGTTATTGTTGATGAGAACAAACGATACCCTGTCAAAACCCCTTAAAATGCAATATACGAGTTTCGTAAAAATACATAATGAAATACAAGTCATTAAATTAAAATTTGGCAAGATATTCCTGAACATTAAGAGATTTAAATAGAAAGAGCATAATAGATTTCCCGAAGTAGTATTAGCATGTAAACCACGTTAGAAAATAGATCAGGCACATCAAGAAACGGATCGATGCCAAAACAGACTATTCGCCTAGTTCTTGACCTGATGACGAGTTTTTCTGAATGAACAAGCAACTTAATAAATTAATATGGCTTGTTTTTTCCATAAAAACGTAGTGTGGGCGAAGATCAAGTTTTTACAGCTAAGATAAAATGTGTAAGAATCTGGTGGTTATCTGTGCGACATGATTGTAGCTCGAACTTGGCACATTGTTGCGGATGTGCTGAAATCCCTTTTGGATCTATTACTAGTAGATGAATACATTTTCTCAGCGCAAATAATGAAATACCTGTTTGCATTTGCTGCGGAATTTTAATAATAAACCTATAATCACAGGCGCAATACGCTAAGATACAAATTTCTTACTTCAAATACTTTGATATGAATAATAGCGTGTTTTGTAAATCGGTGTACATTAAAATATGAATTTCTCGTTTTGCAAAAGTTAGCTTTTTGCTAAGTGCATGAACTAATTAATGACTTACTTGACAATTATCGTTCAGGAACCCTGTAGTGCAAAATTAATTTTTTATATTTTAAGGCACTCCCCACAGTTACTGTTTTGTAATTTTTTTTCACTCAGGTAGCTATGGATATACTTATAGAAACCTGTTAGATCGTCCAGCATATTTTACAGGGAAAGCTTTGCGGGAAAATGCACTGGCTATGGTCTACGATCGACACCTTGCCTGAGTGATAGTTTTATGCTCGTCTGCACTGCAGTATCCAGCCATTGTCTCTCCAAGTTGGTAACGATTGAGGCTTAAACGGTCAGATATTTGGTGAGTCGGGAACGCTCAAGAAAGTCATGAAATTATTGGAGTGTATTAAGCAAAAGTGAATTTTGAATGAGCAAATTTTCTTTTTTCTGAAGCTAACATTTATTACACACGTATTTATGATCTGTTGTAGCAGGGGAAAAAAAGAAAAAGAAAAGTAAAGAAAAGAAGAAAAAAGAAAGAAAGAAAAACAGCAAATACTCGTGTACTAACATACTATTAATATGGAAATGCATTCTCCGTTATATTTCTCCCTGAACTACATTGAAGGACCCAGTATAATTTAAAGCAAAGAGATAGACAACTTCGTTGCTAAGTAATAAAGTGAAAGCGGTAAAATACACCTTCAAATGTATATTTTCAGGCAAAATAAGAGAAATAATAATGCTAAGCAGGCAGTTGCAAATTCTGCATATATTTCTCCCGTCTGCTCGTCCCACAGTTTCCCGAGGAAAATGGTTCTCAGAGACACTACACCATTATCTAGCTCCATGACGTTAAAAAGCCTGTCTACCGCGACTTCATTTTCCGTTTGGCGAATAAAGTTTTCGTGTGTACGATTTAATGCAGGGCATTTTTGCGATTTGACAGTGCTAAGGAAATACGCGCTCATTTGCCGTAAAATTAGCCCATTGCATTCAACATCCCCATTGATTCTGAGCTCGACTTCTGGCAATAACAAAAGAACATACTCTTCACGTACTCCATTTTCCCAGCCTTGTTTACATCGCTTTTAAAGTGGTGAAATTTTAGATTTTCTTAAATTTATCACAATTTAACAGCACTGCTCTAATGTGTTTGTCTTCCTTATGGCTGAGCCAGGACTCACTGAGGTTCTATATTTGCGCTACACAGTAGTGAACAACCAGTCAGCATGCATATCAGACCTCTAATTTGCGTATCGTAACCCCTTTGAAGTATGCACACCTGCATAGCGAACTTTGCACTCTGTGCTGTTGATTTGTTTTTTATTTACGGACGCTCTTTAACATCTCAGGTCATTAGCATAAATTCAGTTCAGGGCGTGAAACTTTTGAGTTTTGATCAAAGACCTCTTCTTTCAGACTTGAGGTTCTTTTCCGTGCCGTCAATCTACGACACGGGACCCACGACTTTACTTCCCTTCCGAAGGAAGCCATACTCAGGATTTTATGCAAATAAATAAATCAAAATCAAAATCAAAGACCCTGGCCGGGAATGAACCCACGATCTTTACGGTTTACGAGGCATGATGGTTACCTCTAGATCACCAGGACCGACACTCTGAACTGAATACTCGCTATTGCGTCACAGGCAGAAGGGGTATAATTTTAATTCGATATCATGTCCCTTTATTATTATTATTATTATTATTATTATTATTATTATTATTATTATTATTATTATTATTTATTTTCACTTCATAAACATTACATGAGTGTAATTATAGTTCTATTGATTTTCATTTTATTAACAGTACTGTAATATCCTAATATATTTTTTCTATTATAACGTTCTCTATCAAACTATGTTATTCAGAAGCGAAAAACTGCAAGTAAGAGCAAACCTACTCCAGATCTCTCCAGTAGAGAGTGGGAATGGCATTCAGGAGGTACAAGAAAACTATATTTCTCTAGTTAATGTCGCATAACACTCTCTAGGTCACATGTATGGATTTCCCCCATATCTTGCATGAATGCACATTAAAGGTTGTAAATGGTTTAACAAGGTTAAATCTAATATCTATTACACCATTGTGACTGTGGGCTGTAGTTATGAAATGCGAGTCATAATGCAGATATTTTGATGTTGTTGCAGTGGGGTCACAGTGAAATAATTGTTGTTTATTGCACCACGGAGACGGAAAGCAGATTGTAACTGTCACCGGAGTCTTTCATTACGTCACACCACATGAAAGGCTAAGGTTGCTTAAGAATTCGATTAGTTGCAAAATAAGCTTATTTGGGAGTAATTTATGATCAACGTGCTATTTTTTATAATCCGCAGCCATAACTTGTATTATGAAAACGATTATTATTATAATAATCAGGTCCCGAACAAGGGCTTAAGCTGTTGTTCGAGTTGTTTTTCATTGCTGACTTATTATGTTCATGTAGTACAGTTATATCGAACTCACGAGTCGCCAGTGATAGAGTGTCATGCTATTACTCAGCCTACAAACTTTTTTAATCGTTAAATTGTTGCTTATTCATGCTTACTACGGGAATTCATTAAATAAAAATAAAACATTTCAACAGCAATCATCAAGAGCTCGGGTAATATTTTACGATCTTTCGCTAGAAAGTTATACATTTGAAATAAAAGGTTACGAAGACACAGCCTTTATTAGGAGGGGAAAAAATGGCTTTGGTTATTCTTGATCTGTGGGCTATTTCATTGATTTGAAAACAGTTTTTCACAGAATTTGTGAGGCAAAACTATTTTTCTTTGTATAACCAATGCATTTAGTGATAATCTAATATATATATATATATATATATATATATATATATATATATAATCTAACTGAAATAAAGAGTAAAATTTCCCATAACTTATTAAACGCCCTTTATACTAACCAAACTCTGTGCTGCTTTACCTTTATCCACTTTCTTATTAATTTTACTCCTCTTGTCTCATTTTATTCTTTTCCTCGAATCCATATTTAATATGTGGTTTCCTTAATAGTTTCTTTGTTTACTAGCCAGCTCTCCCAGATGAAAGCGATCATGGGGGGCCCCTTGTTTCCTGTCTTGTCTATTGAAATTCTGGCCAAGGGAAAGCTGAATTCCTTTTCTCTGTTGGTTTGGTGGGCACACCTTTAAAGTGATTTTGTTTTTTAGTTCCGTCACACGAGACGCAGGATGGCCATACAGGGGTGTGTAAACGCTTAAGAAACGTTTAAGTATAATTTCTATGTAGTTTGTGAGTTCAGTGTCAAAGTGTGACCTTATTTGAATTGTGGCAGGTTTTCTTCTATAGTTGTCAGTATCTTTCTCTTATGCATTATTTGTATTTTCATATCACGATTTTGTTCAGTGTTTTTGCTAAGCTGTTTTTCACGAACCGCGAACCGAATAAGCTTATTTTCGACAGTGCTGTCGCCTAAAAGAAGGTTCTAAACAGTCTTTACGAAATGTTATGAATCAAGTTTGTATTTCAACATAAAGACATTTTTAAAAAATCACCCATAAATTACTATTACCTCTTTACTAGGAATAACTGCAATAAATCGTTGCTTATATGCCAGGAAATATATGTTTATTTTTGTCCTAGGAAAGACTAAATACTGGAATAAGTTTACGGAATTGTTATACTGAAGAAAAGCAATTATTAACTTTAATGAAGCACGATTTCAAATCATATCTATTTTTACGTTACATCAACTATTGTTGTAAATTTTTAGGAATGCAAATACGATTTTAAGAGACGGTGATGTCTTTCGAGATGAGAAATATTAAACGCGTGTGCCTTTGTGTGTCTAAAATGCTTTGCCGTTTATCGTTAAAGCTGTTTTGTAGATTTGTAAGAGTAAAGCACACTATTACTGTATTCAAAGCTGTGCACTCCGAGAGAACGTTGACGGTTTTATTTACAAGATAGATATGTGTGAAATCATGAATATGATGCCTTTGACGGATCCAATGTTTTTGTAAACTTTCGTATTATGCTATCACTATTTTTCAGTCATATCATGAAGGAATTAATTTTTTTTATCGGGGATAATTTATTTGGTACCAATCAACTTAATCTTAATATAGCAGGAGTTAATAGTCAAATTGTCCTAAACTTAGATGAACATTGTTAAAGATTTTAAGTTGTTGTGATTCTATATTGGTATTATATTTACACGGAGGAGTCGTGCAGATGAACTCTAGTAATCTATATAGATTGATTTTTCTCTTAAGAGAACATCAGCTACAAGGATGATTTGATGTCTGCATACTGTGGGTTCTTTAATAGTTTTAATTATGGAATCATGTTATGGGGAAACATTTCTGGATAACAAAGGTATTCGAATATCATTTAGTTGCAACTGATGTAGACGCTCATTTAAAAACTGTATATAGTAACACTCCCTTTTATTTATATCCTTGTTGAAGAATATATCAAAATGTTGAAGAAAATAAATCCGTATTGATGACAGTATTTAATGTTCACACTAATAATTGTTTAAAATAATAATAATTATTATTATTATTATTATTATTATTATTATTAGTAGTAGTAGTAGTAGTAGTAGTAGTAGTAGTACTTGTAAATAAAACTTTTTTAAATTGAATGAACTTGAACTGTTTTTTTCCTTCAAATTTCAATTAGATTTTATCTATATTCAAGTTCAATATATATAAATGAAAAATGAAAATAAATTAACACTATTAACAATGTAACAAATTAAGAGTAATAATAAAAGTAGATAAGGGTAAAACACTGAGAAAATGTCACACCTGAAATTGCTATATTTCGAACTACTGGAGTTCTTCTATGGCAAGAACTTGTCGCCGCGAGCCAGATCCCGTGCTACGGCCGCCATATATATATACACACACATGAAATAAACAGAGCTTACAGAATGACAACATATTCTCGCGATATGAACGGAAGGTGGATACTTTTCAACTTCTACTCTAAGGTAATATTCATAATAGATTTGTTCTTCCGAAGTTGCAGAGAACTTGTCGCCGCGAGCCAGATCCCGTGTTACGGCCGCCATATATATAATATAAATACATTCTGTAAGCTCTCCTTATTTCATGTTCAGTATTAACTTTGATTTTTAATGTGTGGACCTCGCACGAAACATGTTCTATTTCAAACTACCCTGTAAATAAAATATTACAGCTGTCTAAATCGGAAAAGCGAGAGACCATAAACCAGCTCTAATGCATTTATCATTTAACATGTAATTTATGTAGTGATTCTTAGCTTATATGCAATTGCAGAGAGTCCTTTTAGAACCAAGCATACAATTACAACCTTTCGTCTTCTTTTTTTTTTATTGATTTATTTACGGAAGCTCTTTAACATCTCAGTCATCAGCGTCCCATTCAACTCAGGGCGTGAAACGGCCGACAAATTTTGCTCAGAGGCCTCTCTTTCAGGCTTGAGGTTCTTTTTCGTGCCGTAAATGTACGACACGGGACCCACGGCTTTACTTCCCTTTCGAAGGAAGCCATACTTAGAATTTTTACGCCCGAAAAAGTCCATCGGTTCTGACCGGGTTCGAACCCGCGTTCTTGGGTGTAGGAGGCAAATATGGTAAGCGCTTTTCGTCTTCGGGAAAATGATTTGTCCAACACATCATAGATTTAATATAGCGCTTTTTGAAAGAGATACTGCATTGGGAACGTTTCACGAGCAAACAGCGGAACTGCGTTAACATTTACATTAAAAAAAAAAAAAAGTTTTTTTTTTTTTTTTTTTTCGCAGTCAAATGACGCGCTCGTGGCACCACCAGATCAGCTGTATTACAACTAGTGCTTAGCGTGTGCATATGCCTTTTATGCGGCAGCCATATAACTACATATATGTAACAAGCATACCTAGGTACAACGAACGGAGAAAGACAAGTTCAAACTTAACACTTTTCCTGCACTTTAGTTAGTGAGTTGCAACATTAATATCAAGTTAACAGTTAATCACCCCTTTGCACCAATTTCAAGTGCAATTTCTCCCTCGCCTTCTATAGGTGACGTGCAGAAGTAAATATCAACAAAAACGAACATATTTATGTAGTATGATACCTTATTTACAACATCCTGCAGCAAAAGTTGATCACACCGTCGCGTCATGGTTTATGTTTTGTTACATTCAGTGACTGGGAAAAAATAAAACAGGCAAGGGAGCCTTAAGATAGCTTTGCCACGCTATCTGTGGCGTTAGCACTTAAAAAACTTGCCGTACTCTTATCTTAAGCCAAATGCATCCGTTGTAAATCAAGTGGGATGCAGTTTGTTTTGACTTTCGAACGTCTTAAGGTGAAGCTTGGATCGAAAGTCTGGACAGGGATGCTGTAGCTAAGCATAGGGGTGACTTTCCCCCGCGGCGCTAGAGAGGGAAGTCTGTCGCTGATGGGGTAGAAGTAAATTGGTGTCCGTTGTTATCTCTTTTTTTTTTCTATTTGCCATATCGATTTCTCCCGCTGGATATTGGAGACTTGCATCCCTCGCCAGGACGTTTCTTTTGTTAAACAAGGGGAAGTGCCTTGCTGAGAAGAAACCGGATTGTATTCTGGCGGTGATGCTTTGTAACCGCACATGTTCATAATCCGAATTAACAAAAGAAGAACGAAATTATAACTCCTGATTTAACAGATGAGCGTTATGTTTCATTCCTCGCATACTGAGGCCTTTACTTTAGCAGTTTCATTGTTAATTTTAAAAATTCCCACTTCGTCTTGAGCATGCGCATTGTGTGTAGTTCGTTCAACGCATGATTCGTGGCGCATGTTACGCTCCACGTGAGCTGTAGAAAGTGAGAAGACGATATCCCTTTTTCTTCTAGGCTTTTTTTTCAAAGTGGTGCTTCTCTGGACGTGCGTGTTACTGCTGTAGATGGTGAGTGACTGAGAATTTTCTTCAGAAGTGGCAGTCAAGACAAATTTGTATCTTTACAGTCCATCCCTCCGTGTTGTAACTTGAAGGCATACATTTTTGCAGCTTGCCATAATGACGAACCTGAATGAAAGGTTTGGCATCTAGGTTTTTGATAGTTCCTGCACACAGCAGAAAATTTTGTTTCTGCTAATGCAATTTCCTGTCAGGTTTCATCAATTTTTTCTATACACGCCGCCTCTCACTCGACATGTACATTTTGCAGAATCTTCATTGCATATCTATAGTAGTCGAATATATTTTTATATCAATTCTTTGGCGAAACATATTTTAGCTAAATAATAATAATAATATACCATGGGAGGTATTTTAAATCAATTCTTCGGGCACTCCTTGAGATAACATATCCCATGAAATGTTTTCCCTGCCATGTGAACCCCAGGTTCCATAGCTCCGATGGGTAGATAGTTAGGGCCGCCGTTCACAGGTTTATATGAAAGATAATGAAAGAAACGGTCTAGGAGAAGGTACCCCGAAATCAAACGTGGTTCTCCTGTATAAAAGTTATGCGAAAAGCTGTAAAATGCACTCAGAAATTTCAGTCCAGAAATAGCCTGCAGAAACTTCATGGTCTTAACGTAGTAAAAAATGCATACAAAATTGTAAAGACCAAATTAATATAATGGACCAAAGCCTTTAAGTCCTAATAGATAATAACGGTGGTGATTAAATTTTGTTTACTATCGTTTTCTCTCCAGTAATTATATGCGTTATTATGCATAAAAATATAAATTACGCCTTCGTTGTTGTTCAGAACGTGTAATAATAACAGTTCATAGCAGGGCATGCTTTAAAATTAAAAAACTATTAACCGGAAGCGTCTGTTGATTTATTTCCCAAGCGTTGGTGTACATTAAAGTTTGTAGTTTACCGTTATCATGTTTTTAGTTATTTTTAACCTTAAACTGCCGTGCATTATAATTTACTACTTCTTTGTTTCGTGTTTATTAACTACCTCTGGCCATTATGAAGTACAATTTTTAACAGAATATTTTTTTTTATTCCCAACAGGTGGTGCACCGCGACGTGAAGTCACATGGTAAGATCGTGTGTTCGGTTGTGAAGCTGTGCGAGAAGCTGACGAGATCGGAGCCTACAACTCTTGGACTGAACGGCCGCTACGATACAGCGCATGCTCAGAGAGTGGCAAAGAGCTTGGAGCTCCGCTGGCAGCACCTGTACCTCCGGTCTCTAGAGTGGCAATTCTATCTGGAAGATCTTGCTAGAAAACTGACCAATAATGTAAGTAACCCGCACTCTTGGTTTTAGGGGAGGGGAAAGCTGTTAAATGTGAACTGTTCTCCAGTTTATCGAATCGAAATAAAAATGATATAGTAATGGATCGTCTTTTCACGTTTGTCAAGTTAGAGCAAATTACTATAATATATTTAAAAAGTTGTTATAAGATTAGCGGCAAAGTTAGCTAAATTTGAAGACATTTACAGGAGACTAAAGAAAAACAACCGTTCACTTGACATAATATTAAAAACTATTAATTTTGAAAATATGTATATTATTAATATAAATTCATGTCATAAATTTTACAAGCATTTTTGTGTTTTATGGATTTACTTTAGAAATATTAAGCAAACAGCGGACACTTTAAATCCAAGATCATTATAACATTTTTAAAAACGTTTATATTAATTGTTGCATTAATAATTAGGTGAATTGGCTTCTTATGCATATTGAATATTGCAAACTATATTGGTGATTTCATCCAATTTGATTAGAAAATTTGATGTATATAGTAATTAGATAGAAATATGTCAACTTTTGTCTTGACGTGCTGTGACAGAAAGTTGTCATTGTGTGGTTTTGTTTTTGTAACATAAGTAGATGTTACAGAATTGCACTGGTTATGTCATGGCAGTTTCGAATATTTCGGGAGGTAATACATAAAAGTAACCACAATTTACTTTTAACAAACTGCCTTATTGATGAAACTAAATCAACAGTGACTTAAAAGAACTAAGTCAGAAATACAAAACGACCAAGATAGTATTTTCCTTATTGTGAAATTTCCTTGTTTAGGACGGGACATTCTTTTTGCGTCAAATATAGGGGGACGTTTTCAACCTGCTAGCCTGTTTTGAACACATATCAATAATTTACCACTAAAAAGAAGTTTATTAAATTTAAAATCATTTTTATGAAAGCCACGTGTTAAGTTTCTCTAATGTCTAATCTTGTTTGAAAGAAGCATATTCTGTATGAAATTTCGGGACACTGGTTTTCCTCTAAAGCATGTATATTTCTTGGGAAAGATTCTTCTGTGATGAACTAGATCGATGTGCTTTCCGTAAGACTAAATGCGCATACGTGCTTTAGAGGAAAATTAGTGTATAATTTAAGTTTCCCTATGAAGACCCCGACATTTCTAAGAGAATGTGCCAATGTTGTTGAACACCTTCTAATAATCGTATTTCTTCTTTCAAGCAAGAATAGACATTAGGGAAACTTAACGCATGGCTTTCATAAAATTGATTTTAAAATTAACAAACTTCCTTTTAATGGCAAATTATTGACATGTGTTTAAAACAGACTATGCACGTAGAAAACATTCCCATATATTTGACGCAAAAATAATGTCCCACCCTAAACAAGGAAACAGATTCCACAATAAGGAAAAGACTAGCTTGGTCATTTTTGTATATAATATCAAAAAGCTGGAAAAAGTAATAATATTTAAGTTATATTTAATAAAATGCTTTAATAATCATCAACTATTTTATACGAAGCTCAAAGACACAGCATTTAATGTCTAATTTTAAATACCTAGTTGCAATTTGAATTGAACATTTTTTCAGAAGTAATACTGTAGTTTTACTTCCTGGGCAGCTGAGGGGGGGGGACGCTGTAGCCCTTTTAGTTGTAGATTACGAGTTTATGGAAAGAGATGTTTTATTCTCTATTAGATTCTACTATTTCTAAAAATAAACAAGAGCTAAAATGCATGAAAATAGGAATTATGCAATTATTGTTCTTATTAATGGTGTCAGTAAGTTTAGACTGCATGCTGGTAAACACAGCCGTCTATCATTTTGTAGAGGGCATTCGTTTTTTCACCCTTTATTACGTCTCGATCGTTAAAAGTCAATTTCCTCTTCCGGTTATACGCAAGCTAAACTCAGCTGGTAGTAGCATAAAAACACGCTACCCCACCTTCTGAATTAATTTTAATTAAAGGGTAAAGTACACCTTGGGAAGGAACAGAAATGCACGGCACAAAAGGAAAACTAAATACTTCGGGGGAAAGCTTGGCTGTGTGTTTTCTTCCGTGAAATTGATTTCGATGCAATAAATGTTTTGTGCGTTGCAACCGTTTTTGATGTTTTACTGGATTGAGTATGCAAGAAGTACGAAAAAAGTTCTTTAATCAGTATTAGAAGGTACATTTATAAGAATATTTGATGAACAGAGATGTAGTGTTTATCGGAGATGTCTAGACTCCTGGCAGCTAATCGTTATAATCCTTAGGACACAGTTCGTAGACATATTTATTTTTCTTTTCAGTTTACGTCATTGGTGGTAACACATCAGCAATCTCAGAGTAAAGTTATTTTGTTTGCCACAAATAAAACGTTAAGATGGTGTGCAATATTACCAATTGTTCTCCGGTTAATGATTAAATAAACATGGATATTCTTTGTAACTACATAATTGGATGGACTGCTTTTAGAGCAGTCTATTCAAGTGGAGTAACGTTTACTTCAGTTGCAAAAAGACTGATGCTCAATACCCATCATGCTCAACACAAAGGAAGCTTGATTGAAAGTGTCGTTTTCATTCTTGGTTTTAAACAGTCCATACTAACCTGGACTCCACCAGTTGGAATTTTCCACTGCCATTGTGCGTAAATGACATTATTTTGTAAAGATGAAGAATTGGAGCAACTTGTATATCCATCTAGTCAGCAGTTGTTCTAACATTACATGACTGGGACATCATGCTTGACTGACATGCACTTTCCCAAGCTCAGAAAATATCTTTGAGATCTGTTGCGCGTGTACCCATATGGTCATAATAACGCTGGATGCGGCACGTATTTATGAGTCCGGGAAGTGGGTTTATCAGCGCCAGATGGCTAGGATAAGTTTGTGTGTGCACAGTGACGTTAGCTTTTGTCATAGAACAATTTATTGCGGTCACATAAGCGCACCGTGGCTCGGTTAGACCAGATCGTGGTTTAAAAGCGACAAGTAGATTGGAAGCTGTCAGGTAATGTATCATCCTTATAAAGAATATTTGTGTGGGCTGCGCAGATAGGCTGACGTTAATGCCTTCTCTAGACGCACCAAGTTGGGAATATTTCAGTGCAGGACTTCACTGTAATTTGTGCCCTACTTTCGATTTTTCTGGCAATCTCTGAGAGTATAGTAGTGGGGGAAATCTTCTGTGGAAAGAATCATCAAAGGAAATTAACCACTTCGATTTGATATTACGAAAAACAAGATAATTAAATGCATTACTTTCAAATAATGTATGCACTTCTTGCTTACGGATGTTCCAAACGCGAAAGAATCCACTTTTAAAGGCTGTTTGACCTTCATTGGAAGTTGTATGGTCTTCCGAAAGTTAAAAATAGTAACTTAATTAACAGTGAATTCTTGAGCTGAAATATTCCAGCTATGAATTTCTATATCATGTGTCGTCATATTTCCTTTCGAGAACTTGTTCATAATTACAAAAATAGCTCGTAAGATATTACAGAAATTTGTTTCTGATGGAGAACGCGAAAAAGCAAACAAACTCCTTTAATAATATTCATTACAGCTCGCTAGAATTGTGTAATATAGTAACGATGACGATGATTTTTTTGTATTATCTCCTTTATAGTAAACAATTTATCCGAAAATATTCCAAAGCCACTATATCATTTTAAAATTAGGTTCCTTCAAGTCAGCTGGTGGAACCAATTAGATAACTAAAGGGGATGGAGTAATATATTTGAACTCGCTAATTATGTCATTGCCTGGGGATGAGCATTATCTTAATTAAAGTTGATTTTCTTCTTTGATAAACCCGGACTTCATTCTTTTTCTGTTGATCTATATGATTATACCGTTAGGAAATAAATAATAACCTATTTTCTTTTACTCAGAAAATTAAAATGATAATATTTCCGACCTGGTTGTTGGACTAACTTCCTTTGCAGTGGAATATCTCCATGTTTTCATTGCCATGACTGCTGTTTGTTTATGGTATACCTATAGAAATGCACGGATGTTTCATCGTTTCGTCACGAATAGAATTAAATTGGGTTGCTCTGTGGAGGTGTTATACTTTGCTTACAAATCTGTATTCTGATTCATTTTTGGTCAAATAGCCTTGATGGCTGAACTCATGTTGTTGATAATTATTTCATATGCAATTCCCCATTAAAAGACGATAACCTGAAATGTGTACGGCTTCAGTAGTTTTAGTCATAAGTTCATCTGCAAATCTCTAATAGCTTATTGTGCAATTTTTTTTCAATATATACGTCAGTCATTTTTCAATTCTTTCGAATTATTAGAATGCCTTTGTCTAGTTCAGATCTGTCGAAGATATTGGTGCAGATTTCATGATTACCGCACCTAATACATACTCAACAGTGTACAGTCCTCTTACCAAAAGGAGTTATATTGCAGGTGCTCCTAGGAAAAATGGTAGAATTCGAAAAGTTATGGCTTCTTTCGGAAGGGAAGTAAAGCCGTGGGTCCCGTGTCGTACATTTACGGCACGCTAAAGAACCTCAAGCCTGAAAGAAGAGGCCTCTGAGCAAAATTTGTCGGCCGTTTCACGCCCTGAATAGAATGGAACGCTGATAAACTGAGGTGTTAAAGAGCGTCCGGAAAAAAAAAAAAAAAAAAAAAAAAAACCCAAATCAACAATTCACAGATGGTGAAAATTCCATTGCTTTGCGCTGTTAACTGATCTGATTCTTACTGAAAGATTGATTACTCGTTGAGAGGCTTTTTCCAGATTTTTGAACACCCGTCATCCCAACCAGATCACACCGGATCCTTGGACCAACTTGATGGACTTCATAACAACTCTATACGCTCTCATCATTTAGACTGTTGAAATTCTTGAATATAGTTGAGAAAATAATCAAGGTTGACACACCTCCGAAAAGGGCCCTATATTTTTCAGAATGATGGACGAGGAATGAACAAATTAGACTTCGACATTTCAAGTAGCTTTCTGTCAAGATTTCTGGAATTTTGCTTCCGAAGTTTCTTCAGTACCGCCAACTGTTCAGAGCTAGAACGGACGGATCTCATATGGTTATCTACTATATCAAGTTCCTTTAAATACGTTTTAATGATTTGATATCCAGGTTTTTAACGTACTGAAAAATGTTCTTGGACCCTTGTAGCATTTATCCAAAACAACGGTTCTCTCTTGGAGAACAAAACAAAACAAAAATGCACCAGTGTCAAGATGGCAAACTTGGAACGATACTGCAATTAGTAAGTTATCCTAAAAGCTTTTCCCTTATTTGTGTGTCTGAGAGGAGGCTGTTTTTATAGTGTTCCAGTTTCAAAAGTGTCATAATAGCTGTTAATGTAGTATTTTGTCTGTTTTGTCGATGTATTTGTGTGTCCAACTATTGTGGCTGTGAGTCGAGAAGCAGCAGTCTTCGATAATAAATTCTAACTTATCATTTCATCCCTCACTTTTGTTATCTCTGTACTTCATTTGTGGGTATAAATGCTATAAATTAATAAATTAACCAATTGTAGTACAAGATATATACATAATTCTTTGGTTTTCAAAATAAAACTGGCGGATTTGTGACTACATCATAACAAACTTTAAGCTGTATCTTTTGGTTACCACAGTAACGAACCAAACCTCTGGTGTTGGCATTGACGTTCATTCTTTAATCCTGCGGTACTTAACATAAGCAAATTATAACGTAATGGACTGAGTAACCAGAATGGCATGTTCCTCCCCCCCCCCCCCCAATTCTCTCACACCGAATTTTACAGTTTTATTACATTGAGTGCTTAATTTTCAAATAACGGATTAACTGATCTTTTCTAGGTCATTGCATCAAAGCGAAATACCGCTGCCCGCGACTTGTTGAAATAGTTTGCAGGTATAATTATTTTTCATACTGTACATGAAATTTCGAATGAGCCTTTGTCCCAAAGTATGATGTTCTTACGTCCGTTATGGAACAAAATGAACCGGTTCTAGGTGATTGAGTGGAATAATCGCGTCTTAGTTAGTCCCTGTGATAACAAAAAAGAAGTGCCGTTCGCAACAAAGAATTCATTACCGTTAGCTGTTTCTTTCAAGGTCAAGGTTGGCCGATCTATTTAAGCTCTCTTTTAAGTTTCGATTAAGCGTCCAGGGGTGCAGAAAAATCGCTAACGGTTTGAAAATTGCTATTCGGTATAGAACTTACTGGAGGCATTTTGTCATCTTTATGATATAATTCTCTTTAGTGAACAGGATAAGTCCTCCCCCTTAAAAGGTTGCCTCTTATAAGGTCATAGTATATAAATTGTTAAAGTGAAATAGTATTTTGAGTTTTCATTCAGTAGCATGAACAATTAAATCTAGCGGGAAACAAGCAGAATTATCTAATAGGTATTATGAACGGCAATCAACTGGAGTTTGACGCATAAGCTAAATAGACTTTTTTTCAAGAAATGCAGCGTATAGGAGAAAGCTCATGTTTCGCAATTATGCTTCAAGAGAAATATATTTGACACATTCATTATATGGGCTCCGATCTTTGTTATTATTCCTCTTTTTCCCCTTTCCCCGCTACACGTGTAATTATCATCATTTCTTTCCGTCCCATTTCATGTCTCTCAGGATCTTTGCTGTTATTCCTCTAAAGGTTTAGAAGTCTATATTTAGCATCCACTATCATCTAATTGTAGAAACAACGCAGTGCCTTGGATGTAGATACGAGTAATTTACCGTTTTGTTTCTTATTGTGCGTCGTACTATCACAAAAGTATATAGAAGTGTTACTGTATTTTCGATATTTTTATACGTTCATTAAAGAACCTAAACGTTATCAGAAAACTATTGGCTTATGTTGTTAGTTATGTCCCTTTGATAGCTAGCCTCCCCCCATCTTTTCGGGTGAAGTGTTTTTGATTCAATTTTAACAAGTTTCACAGTTATTATATCTGAACG
The DNA here is from genome assembly GCA_030762175.1 of Metallyticus violacea. Lineage (NCBI taxonomy): Eukaryota > Metazoa > Arthropoda > Insecta > Mantodea > Metallyticidae > Metallyticus > Metallyticus violacea. Next base: position 28,180,808 of record CM060838.1, read on the forward strand.
TAACACTTTTGTATGAATAACATGAGGTATCCGTGCATAGAAAAGCTCTCCAAGTTTACTTACATTGCAAATATTTACAAATGTTCTGTGTGACATTGTCTAATACTACACGAACATAGGCCTGGACGATTGTCAAGTTCTTGTCGTATGCGATGCAGCAAGTGAACATATTACTGTTGAGGCGTTATAGACCATGGGCACTGGTTGATTTGATTTTGTTTATTTACGGACGCTCTTTAACATCTCAGGTCATCAGCGTCCCATTCAATTCAGGCCGATAAATTTTGTTCAAGACCCCTTTTTTCAGGCTTGAGGTTCTTTTACATGCCGTAAATATATGACACGGCTTTACTTCCCATCCGAAGGACGCCATATTAATGATTTTTTTCACCGCGGAAAAAATCCATCGATCCTGGCCAGGTTTGAACTCGCAATCGTGGTTTAGGAGGCAAGTATGGCTACCCCTACACCACTAGGACCGAAATGATGGACACTGGTGGTATATGAAATGAAGTGATACGATTTTTTTTAAAGGAAGAAAGCGTTCCACGCCTAAGTTTAGGGTACCTCCCCGGCAGAAAAACCCCAGACCTCAGGAGTACGCGCCTTAACGACCTCGGCCACCCACGGGCGGTAAGATAGAATATGTGGGAAAGGGTTTTGTTAAGGAAGGAAAAGAAATCGTCCCAGGCCTAAATTTGGATACCTTCCCGGCATTTGCCATATATGAGCACTGAGAAAAACGTGGAGGAAAACACACACACACACATCAGGGAGGACGTTCTTGGTGGAGAGCAGACCTTTTGCTCACAAGTCCGTGCCTTCACGACCTCCGGTATCCATATTAGCTAGAAGTGTATAAAACGCGTTTCTTTACCTTATCTATTTCATTTTTTCTGGTGATAAGGCAAGTACTTAAAGCCGGTAATCAAGAGCATACCTCTTATTTATATAACTGTTAACCTGTCATGTATCGATGAATGGAACAAATAAACTGGTAATCATGCACACGAGCACTTAGTCCGTCTGTTTCATTTCAGATGAGGGAAAACTCAAGAAGAAATCCTGCTCAAGCAACTTGATCCACGCACAGCTAATATGGCGTGTACAGCAAAACGTAAACAAATTGTAGGTCGCTGTTACCCTTGCTGAGTACAACTTACTTTTTCTAAGTCCTATTTTGTAATGTGGATATTCTGCTATGCTTCCACTAGCAGCACGTTCTTAATCACTCATGGATACGTGCTTCCATGCTGGTGGATAAAAATTGTTTGAAATTATTAGGGTTTCCACTAAACTCTTTTTATTTAATGGAATATTGAAAATATTTGCTGAAAATATTTGTTAATTTTATGATAACGTAAAGGTGTTGGTTTCTGTTTGGTTAAAAAATGCAAAGTCACTTTGAAAAGTTCTCGGTCTCCGCAGATGACCAAGATAATTGTATTTTACTTTGTTATATCAGTCTTAATCGTTTGTTTGAAATATCCCAATAATATTTAATGCAGCTTCTAAGGCAGGTGTTTTGTGGATATTTCGTAAAGTGGATAAAATTGAATGTCGTGCAATGATAAGCTCTTTGTAAAAGCTGGTTGAAAACAAAAAAGGAAATTCATACCAATATATAAACCTTTATGACAGCTCTTCTTTATTTTCACAGATTTAAACTTAAACTTTACCTTACCAGCCTTGAAGATGTCCCAGTAAAGGAAGCCCAAAAAGTGCAACAGCAGCAGAATTCAAAGAGCAATTACTAAATGACCGGCTGTCATTACAAAGAAACGCATAGTTTATGTCTACATAAAGAAATTGAGTACGGAAAAGCTTTGTGAAAGATGAAAAAATTCTGATAGAAGAATCGATTCTAAAATTTTATTTCTTTTTGTTATTGTTTTATTTTCCTCCAAGACAATGTACCTGCTCAACTATGGGAAAATTGAGAAATTTAAAGTAAAAATTATTATTAACCATCCTTTTCCCTAAATAAGGCTTCCGCTTGACATCCATCAGTTTCCGAAGCTGGTACTTCCTCGCTGGTCACCGTTTATATATATATAAAATCAAGAAGCAGTTTCACTAGAGGGAAATATTTTGCAATCCTCCCGGAAAACTTTAGAAACGAGATAATGGTATTAGGGCTGGAATTAATATGTTTATATTTTAGGAAATTATCTTGAAAAATAATTTTTAACTTAAATTCGTTCCTTTATTGTTAGACCGGGAACTTCTCATACATATATAAATGGTTAAAGGAGTTAATAAGCATGGTTAAGTAAGTAATTAAATTATTTTTTCAAATGTATTTCCAAATATGATTTACGAACGTAAAGAAAATCCCTTTTGTTTATTCAACGAAAGGGATAAACAAAAAAGAACAAAATGATCAGAAATCACGCAGGCACGAACGATCGCGCCCCTTTAAACTTGAAGAACTTTACGAACCATCCTACACGTACAACTTTTTTTTTTTTTTTTCATTCTCCTCTTTAATTTCGGCGGGATTTTAGACATCCAAAAAAGGAGGCTAAGAAATAGTGCTTAGCGTCCTATCCTACAACCACCGTTATTAACGAATTTTATTTTTTCGCAGTCACGTTTTTACTCGCTACATTACAATCAATGTTTCTTTCCCCAAGGCCGATATCCTCGCTACCTTCGAGAGCTAATCCCAATTCTCCTCCTCCTTAAAATGAGGTAACCCGAATCGCGTACGGTCTTCCTGCCGTTGCCCCGAAATGAGCGATATAATTTTCATACTCGTTTGCGCAAAGTATATGTACGTCTCCGGATGTCTTGAAATTGCAGCGTGTTGTTCGCATTTCGATACGTGTTTGTTTGCGCTGATTACAAGGCCCCCTAGCATATTGGGTCCGTTTGGAGATGTGCGTAATAGTGTTACCTCAAGGCTATGCGATCGCAATGCATTTTCTGCCTACTTTTCTATGATTTAAGACACTGTTACAGCTTGGTAATAGAAGTAGGCAAATAGTTTTAAGACAAAGGGTGAATTATTAGAAAAATGATAGTGTTGGTAATCTAAAAGCCAATTCCGGTCGTTCCTGACACGTTTTGTATATTCCATTCTTATTTAATTAGTCAGAAAGTTGGCCATAACAACGCAAAATGGTCAGAAAGTAGGCCATAACAACGCAAAAACTATTCTAAATTCGGGAAGACATCAGCAGCTAAAGTAGAATTTTCTTATGGACCCTATATAAGCTACATTGTAATGTTTTGTGTATTTTCTTAGTTTAACTTTATTTTGTCAAAACAGACATTGAAATAAGGATATTATTTGTGCTTCACCGTGTGCGACTTTTCATTGTTACAAGCCGAAGCTTTGTTATCACAAAGTATTTAATTGTGTTTGTCGCATTCCTATTATCCGTTTATTTTGCGTTTACATCTACTCTTATTGGTCCTTTCCGCACTATCCTGACTTGTAGCAGGACATAACGTTAGCGCAACCGTGTAGTGATGCCAGCAAAAGACATAAGTACAGAAGCAACTTCGAAAGGAAAGTTGTGTTGTTAATGGTCATAAACAAAACGAAGATGAGCAGTTCAGGAAGCTGTCCCCAAACGTGAAATAAACGGGTAATGAGTAAATCGAGTTCATTTTTTTCAGGTAATTTTTGCATCGTTACGAAGTAGATTGAAAGCCTCGCACATCAGCGTAAACATTATCTTTCGTAGAAGCTCTAGAAGCTTCGCTTCTATGTAAGAATCTTTCGGTCCAGAGAAATGAAATCTCCTCTGCAGAATGTGTTCAACACTTTGAACCTGTTGGATAATCATATGTACAAATCGAAAGAGACCTACAGTGTACAAGGTGTTTCCTGAAACGGCCCATATCCGCTCTTTTAGGTTCATCCTCACCGAATGTAACGTGATTTAGTGAGAGCTAATCTGCGGCCTTTAACAAGAGATTTGCCAAAAGAATGACCAGGGTATTCAGAGACCATTTCCTTCTATCAAGTAAGAAGGCTCTGAACCCCCTCCAATTTCTCTCTTCTGCTTGATATAGCTAACACAAATCTCTTTCTAAATTGCCAAAGACGCTTTCTTTGTATCCTGTCTTACTGAATCTGGAGCATAAATATTTGAAAAGGAACTACTTGGCACATTTCAACAGAGTTCGTTGCTGGACAGCTCTAGATGCGAATTAAGGTATGAGATCAGCGTTTTTTTATTGGTGCTTAATGTGTTGACCATAAGGTGTCGCAAATGCGGTAAGAAAGTGGAACTATCAGTAACCAGAAACATGGGATGGAAACTTCTTCAGAGCGGAACGAGTTACACAACTTCCGGCACGTAGCTAAACGGTGTCCACACACACACGTGTTTGTTGAGGCGTTTTGGGGACATGCTAGTCCGCTGAGTTTGCTCCCATCTTTAAGAAACATGACATAGTTATCGGAAGGCTAGCTACAAGAAAATAGAGATAGGCAGTTTTCATATACATTACCATTTTTCGACCATTACCTTGGTAGCTGTGGAAACTTCGTTTGCGACTTATTTGATTTTTCTGCCTTCTGCCATTTCATTTTGTTCGTCTAAGCTCTAACTCATTGTTTATTGTTATCCATCTCAGACATGTTTATCATTGCTACCTCGTGGAGTCGTTGTGTCTCTATTGTGGTTTCTCCCCATGAACGTTGCATCTCTCCTACTTTGCGAAGTAAAAAGGTAAGAAGAATGATTTCAAGATTAACAAATAGAGCATACTCTAATGTTCATATCTTTCCATTTTTATAACTGAGTTTACATGCATCTAATCCTGATAGTAATGGGGATATGGAGGAAATTCGGTACCCCAGTAACATTTGTACCCATATCTCCCTAGGGAGGAACGAGTGTGATGGACGTGAGACACGGGCGGCCACGATCCAATGTGCGTAGACAAGTTCATTAACATTATTTCCAGATTGAGAACCCCAACGCCGGCGGAATGACCCTCCAAGGAAGCCAAACTCCTCAGAAGGGCTGTTTCTAAACCAGACGCTAGGGCAAAAACCTTTCCAAAGCGCGCATACTGCACCAAACCCCCCTTGCCTGGCACTTTCGACCCAGCAGTAAGAATCGAGTGAATTAGATGAAAAAGCGGAACGTTCATTCTACAACAAGGGGAGTGTACGAATATACCCACCGGCTCTAAGGGATTTGAACCCGACATCTACCGAATGCGAGTTCCAAGGCGTTAACGCCTAAGGTGTATACACTGGGAATTGAGTCATTGTGCTACCAAGTTGTGCTAGTTTTAAAGCGGTTGGTTACTCGCCAACCAAACGTCTAATAATCCTCACGCTGGAAAACCGGCAATGAAAATACATAAACACGTGTAGCTTCTGCCAGAAATCTTTGTTATTTGTGTCACACGGGGAATTTTTATGCTTCGCACCGGATATACGGATATATAAACAATGTCGACCGCGTGCGCGCGTAAATCTCAATATGAACGGTCGTATAAAAACTGGCATGTATTACCTTAGGATTTCCTTTGGCCAAATTCATTGCCACGGGTGGCTGAGGTCGTTAAAGCGGGAGGTCTGGAGTTCGAATCCCACCAGGGCCGTCCTTCCTGACAGGTTTTTCCCAGGTTTTCCTCAGTATTCATAACTGGCAAATGCCGGGGAGGTACCCTAAACTTAGGCCTGGAATGTTTCATTCCTTAAAAACAAAATATCCATTCCAAATTTATCATTTCATCTCATGTATCATCAGTGTCCATCATCTGTGGTGCCTCAGTAGTAAAAACGGGCGTTAAACACCATTCAAAAAAAATGGAGAAAAGCTAAAAACCACTCTTTGTCAGTGGAAAAAATAATTATTGTGCTATTAATACGATTAAACATCCAAATACAAATCGTGCATCTGCTTGCGTGATGATGATGTTGGGATTGCTGGACCACCGACTTTCTTCATGGGTTTAATTTACGAAAATTTGTAGCTGGTCTTGCGAGTTCTTTATGTTCCTTTCTCTATTAAAGACGTCTGAGAGAGTTCTTCGAAGTGTGTTCTAATCTCGTGTCTATCTCATCTGTTTTTGTCTCTGAGAATACAGCGATTTTATTACCTTTTTTATGTCATGCAAAGAGCTCATGGCATGTACTTTCTCGTAAGAGTATTTTTATGTTATTGCTAGTTGAGATCTTCCTATCAGGAAAATTTATTGAACTTTTCTGTTTGTTTTAACATATCACGTTCCTGTACTCTATAATTCAATACAGCATTAGCAAAACACACACAAAACTGCATGCATATCAACATGGTTTTGCGTGCTTGAGGGACCGGGTAACTGCAAGTGAGCTGCAGACTATTTAACCGCACACTCGGCTTTGCGCATATTAGGTGACAAACATGTGTTGGAGCAGAGAAGGCTTTGAAATCATGCTTTGGAAGAATAAAACCGCGCTATGTATTCAGTAACTCATGTAGATACCCTTTAATGAGTGTTTCTTCTTCTTTTTTTCTTTTTTACGGGCGCTCTTTAACATCTCAGGTCATCAGCGTCCCATTCAAATCAGGGCGTGAAACTGCCGACAAATTTTGCTCAGAGGCCTCTTCTTTCAGGCTTGAGGTTCTTTATCGTGCCGTAAATGTACAACACGGGACCCACGGCTTTACTTCCCTTCCGAAGGAAGCCATACTTACGATTTTTACCCCCGAAAAATCCTTCGGTCCTGGCCGGTTTTGAACCCGCGATCTTGGGTTTAGGAAGCAAGTATGGTTACCACTACACCACCAGGATCGACCTTTTAATGCGAGCCTGTAATCATCCTTTACAATGCATTTCTTATTCGAATGTGTGGCAAGTATTCTTTTTCCAAGGTGTACGAAATAATTTGAACGTTAGCCAGTTGTTTCATGCAGACTGAACGCCTGTTTGCTCCGGTACAGAAAGTGACACAGATCCGTGTAATCGCCCCGTGGTGTCACGACGCTGTACCGTCACATGCCATCACGCATGCTTAGAGGAAAAACTTGGCAGATCGAGATGATTTCCGCAGCAATAGAAGCAGAGAGACTAGTTCAGTGGCGGCTCTTGCTTTCACCATCGAATTTTAACACGTAGACCTTTCGCCTCAGGGAGCAATTTTTCTGAGAGTAGCCTCTTTCCATAAAAATATTTTAAGGAAAACCATTTTTATATCACTCCTACAATTAACATACCCCAAAGATTCGCTCTAATTTTAGTGACATGTCTTCATGTTGGGTTAATTCCATTTTCAACTGGAATTTCAATACTCCTATCTGGATACTGTCTTTCTAAGTAACATTAAGAGCTGCATAGAAGCCGCCATAGCTAATTGAACTCGAAAAATATTAATTTATGAGGTCAGTTTCGATGTTTAATTGCACCCTCCTTCGTTTTTATTTACTTCATTGCTGGCACCTTTTTATCTGGCCATATGTTTTAATGACTGTAAACATACAAATCAAATAAGGTATAGTGTTTCAAGATATTGGAATTGAAAGAGCATGTTTACTAGTGGGGAAAACATGCGTTTGTCAGTTGGAGCCAAAGAATATTAATACATGGTGGAAACAATTTATGTGGGTGTGATGTTGTGGCGAAGATATATTTATTGCAAGCGTGTATGTTGTAAATAAGATATTCAGTCAAATACATAGATAAGAGAATTATCAGGAAGCGTACTCTTCATAGTTTATATGTTTCCATATCGTAGAATTAATCCGCCAACACATGTTCTTATCTTAAGCTGACGAGATATCAGCAAAGATACCAACGTAATACCAAGCAGCTGTCACCATAGAGAACTTTCCCGAACAGTAAATGTGTTTAAGCGGTGAGAAATCCGCCACTGGTTGCTCTGAGTGGGAGGACAGAACACGAAGTCGCTGAAGGGTGTGACTTGCCGCACGAAATTGACTTGCAATAATATAATTACCTGCAATCGATTCGCGAAAGACACCATGAGAGTGACTCCCGAGGGTCCTCGCTGACCTCAAAACATTATAGTAAGATTTCCAGGCACTTGGGGTCGATATACTGGAGGATACAGTGTAGGGTGATAATTATCCGCTTTTGACTACAGAGGGCCCGCGTTGACCTGAAAACTTTGAAGAAAATAGTTTTCACGGAAAAAATTAGAAGCCCAACAAATTGTGTTGGTGTTTTCAAGTGAATTACGTCTAGGCAAAAAAGGATTCGTGATGATATGATCAAATGCTGCAGACAAGTTCTTGTATCAGAAGAAGAACTTTGGACAAACGAAGGGACAGATTTTTGTAACACTTCCAAAGTACATACAAGTGATTGACGTAGCAGGATTAATGAAACCGGAAAGAGAATGTGTAGAGAAACGTTTTTTATGGTACGGTTTTCAGCAACAGATACTCGCCTTCCCTTCTGGAGAGAGAGACGTTAAAAAGTGCAGTGCCTTGGTTATAAAACTTCTAGTTATCTTCACGAACACATTGATAAATTGTGTCCAGAAGTTGAAAAACATCCAAAATGGGATTGTAATAGTGCAATTACTTTCTTCCTCTCTGCAAAAGAGACCAACAGTGAGATTCCAGAGGGTACTCCGTGACTGCGTATTGAAAATCGTAGGAAATCTTTAAAAAATTAGTGGCATGAAGTAATTTGGAGGAGAAGTTAACGGTGCATATCGAACTTGGCAAATGTTGGAATCATCACAGATGAAAGAAAACTTTGGGAAGGATTTTTCAGGATCCTGAAACAATAGTTCGCAAGGTTGTGTTACAGTGTTACAGTTAAAAGTGGGACATTGTGTTCTAAATAGTCTGAAATAGATTAATGCGGAAGTTTTATTTTGGTTTCATGCTGATTTGTTCATTTTTGAGAGAAATGGATTTTCAATTACAACTACCCAGAGACACACAGGTTTGTGCTGAGCAATTTTTGCTTGGAAGTGAAACAGCTGGAAATTAAGAGGTGGAGATTAATTGCTGGATTGTGAAATAGTTGCCCTGGACATGCCTAGTAGCTTGAGTTTTATGGTAAATTTCAGATTGGACTAATTTAACTCTGGCCATGCTTTCCAAGACGAAAGAGATGAGGTTATTCGAAGCTGTAAGGCCGACCACAGCAGCTGTTTGGTTGTAAAGAACGGCTCGAGTCGTCACACCTGCCCGCAACCCGTGCGCTATTAACTCAACCCTATCAGTACCACAAGCGCCAGGTGGTGCGCGGGCAGATGTCGGGGGTGGAAATCACCAAAAAAGTTGCTTCCTTTCATTGGTTCATATATTTATAGCTCTGGCGGGAAAGCATGATATACGTTCCAACCATTAGTCAGAAGTTGCAGAATGGGAGTGGGGGAGGTTTAATATGTTCATTGCTTATCATGTGGGCTTGGCCCCCAAGAGTCCTTATCAAGTTGTAAAGTGGCAACCGTTGTTGTAGATAAGATACTGGCCATCTCCATGACCACCATCATATTCCGCAGTAGGGACACGCCCCTCTGGTAAAAACATTGTTAGTATCAAGTGACGGAAGCAACTAATTAGTTTGAGGTAAATGGGAAATGCACATTTAAGCTACTTAGGAAAAGTGTAGAAATGTGTAATGACATTTTTAATTTCTAGCCACAGTAATTCTCGGTTAATTGAGAGTAGTTGTTTTATTTAATAGCAGCTTGAACTCGTGCTTCTTCGCAAAACTACAAATAAAGAATCCAACAAGACATGTTGTATTATATAATTGATTTGGAAACAGTAAAAGCATTTTAAATTACGAAAACAATTAATTTACATCAACTTTTAAGCAACAAACGAAAATACAGAAAATATGAGCGTTCAGTATGAAGGCAGAATATAATAACAAATTTTCTTGCTCTAAATCAAAAGTGAGCTGGAAACATATCGAATTACATTGATTAGACAGCGAGGAATTGCATAGCCATCACTCAAGGTCAGCCGAGTTACACGAGTCGGGGCGGACGGGATTTAGCAAATTGCTACGTTGGCCTTGAATCTCTCACTACTCAATGTCATCTGAACAGTGAAAGAAACAACGCGTTTCTAATCCTAGATATAGTCTACTAAGAATACCAAGCCTGATTATACTACTCCATATTAAGTTATTATTTCATTCGAAGGTTGGTACCAAGTCCGCTCGTGCTGTCAGTACATTCATTCATAAATTAGTTATCTTTTAGACGAACCAAAGGTTAACAACCATCGAGGTATCAATTAAAAATGCCACAAAGAATTTAAAGGAAAATGGGTAATTCATAAGCAGATGTCAAATGTATGTAGAAAATAGGGCCAGTCCGTTCCAGCGTCTTTTTGGATGAGAGATCACACATTTTAAAGTGCATTAGAATATATTACACTATCACTCGAGTATTTCCATCACCATCTCTTGTGATGACTCGTCCATCCATCCCCACTTCAATGCAACCTGGCTGACCGTGAGCTTATCGGCTGATATAGGCCCCTGTCTCTATATCAGTCATCAGTTAATTGATTTGATTCATTTCACATATAAAGGCATCCAGTAAACGGTAAATTTTGCTTATCATTAATTAATGACTCATGAAATAGCATCACTATAGAATAACATGTTGTAAACCATTTTACGAAAGCGTTTGTAATTTTTCTACTAGCATGTATTTGTTAACTTCGCTTTTTATATAATAGACAGTCAAAATAACTTTTATTATAAATAACTCATTCTTGCCTACAAGAAAATATTCTACAAGGAGGATTCACAAGTAGTAATTGAACAAAACTTTCAAATTGGCATTTACTCTTCTGGAATCGTATTGTTTAATTTACTTCATATATAAAGGTACTATATTCTAAAAAATTAAAATATGAGCAATGATCCATTGAATAATTACGTATCTTTCCATTCACAGTTTGTCATGTAAATGAAAGGTAATAGTCATAATTGTTAAACGGCGTTCATAAATTAAAACTAATATGTATAGTATAAACATGTAATTCTGGCGAAATCTGATAGTATAGTTATAAATTGTGGAACAATATGGCATTGCGTTTTTCAGAACGTTTGGATTTTACTTCAAATATTCAGAGGCAGCTGAGGGTTATAAATTCAATAGCTATTAATGAGCCCGAAAACCTAGGTGACTTTTTTTGCGGAATTTTGAAATGAATGCCAGATTGATTTATACTCATTGCTTTATAATGTATTCAAAATGGAAATGAGGTATAAATAGCCAAATTTTAAGAGCATCTGATGATGAGAAACTATGTATGTTACAATTTAACTTAAGAATAACTTTAGAAAATTAGTTATTGCTTAATTAGTTTTACACGGAGAAAATTATTTTCAAATGAGCAAAGTAAAGAGCTGGTTCATGAGAAAACCCTTACATTAGGAAAACGGATACACCACAATTATTTAGTGGATTTCTTTTGTTTGATGTCGTTCACATGCATTGCGTGTTCGGACTCCATAAACAGCACGGGGGCATCGCTGTGTTCCTCCTGGGAGTATTAAAACAATACCCAGCACTCCGTCATTATTTGTGATCACAACTGTTTGTTCCTGCTGCACGTGGTACCTTCTCATTCCCCCCTAAAATTAATTTAATTGCAATTCAGAAAGGGTTAATTCATTACTACTGTATATCGACCCTTAATGAGTACCGTTGTGCAGCTTTAATGTTTAAATTGAAAATAAAAACGCTGCTTGTATAAACCAAAAGTTATTTATGAATCAATTTTAAATTTGGGAAAGTCTTTCGAAAGCAATCCCTTTTGAGTTAATTTTAGCATTTAGCGATTCCATTATAACTTTGCCGCTAGACGCAAGCGACTTCAACGTGACAAGCCTGAACAAATTCATTTGCTTGTAGCAGCCATTATGGCCTGGTGTATTAACTTATAGTAAATGAGAATGTTTCTTCAATATATATTAAATTTTTCAACAGTTACAGCCAATCATGCCTAAATTAAACTAAGACTTTTGTCATAGTTTAAGTACGCAGAACTTTGTGTTTGCTGTGGTAGATGGCGTTGTGTGTAAATCTGAAGGGCAGTGTGTTGTTTATATATGCAGAAGCACGTTTCACTGGACATGTTCACAATAGGGAATCGTCCAAACGGATTAGTAAGTAGTAATTCAATTTTTGAAAGTAGAAGGAGTTAGTGGAGCCGGAATTTATCGTCGCATGAACAATGTGTAGGTCACGCAGCTGTGTTCAGGTGGTGTGGTGAATTTCGTGACGGGCGCACTGGGGACATGCCCAGTCGTGGTCAAGCTCACTTAACCATCACTGAGGAATCAATTGCAGCCGTAAACAAAACGTTATAAGGGAGAGTCGCCGACACACCACCTGAGAGAATGCAGAAACATCGTCATTGAGCTAGGGAACTGTTCACATTTTTCGTGCATTCCCAAGCATCGTTCTGAGGAGAGAAGGCTCGGTGTTTGGGTGCTTGCATGGAGTATCTGCTGTGTTACCAAGCACAGGGGAGTCCGTTTCTTTGAAAATTGGTTCCGCACTCAACCACGAAAATGCTTCGCTCAGGGGTATCCATAGATACTTGCTAGAACAGACAAGCTAACTATGTGTAGCGCATATGTCACTCATCGATTACTCTTACCTTCTATATTTTCATATATTTCAACTAATCATTACTGAAAAAAATTATCCATTTCATTTGGACAAACCGTATATATAAGCTATTTAATATTAAAATAGCCTACATAGCACATGATGTCTAAACCCTCTCTCAAGGAACTTCATACCGCCATGGGTGGCCGAGGTCGTTTTAGGGCGCGGACTCATGAGCGGGAGGTCTGGGGTTCGAATCCTGCCAGGACCGCCCTCCCTAACTGAGTTTTTACCAGATTTTCCTCAGTCCTCATAAATGGTAAATGCCGGAGAGGTACCCTAAACTTAGGCCTGGAACGTTTCCTTCCTTAAAAAATCCTTTCCTAATACATCATTTCATCTCATGCATCATCAGTGTCCATCGCCTGTGGTGCCTCAGTAGTAAAAACGGGCGTTAAACTAATAATAATAATAATAATAATAATAAAGGAATTTCATATGGGATCTTATACGCACCCTAATGTGCCTTTTACTTTTGAAAACTGTCAGCCAAATTCTTTCTCGACCTTTCTTCTCCAATGACGGCGAAAAGCCATAAATTAAAGAAGAACATTGAACTTTACGAAGAAGGCCGATGAAGGTCGTTTTACGTAAAAACAAATTAGTTGAAACAATAATAAATTAAACCCCACTGGATGTGAAATACGAGCCTTATTAACGGCGGCTCAAGTTTCCATCTGGTTGTGTTAAATTACAGCAAGACCACGCGAGCGGTTCTCAAGACATGGAAATGTCTATTTACGTACAGACGTTTTATTGATGCACTTTTAGTATGTTTTCACTATTATTGCCATGCCAATTCTAGCTATATAACACACAAAATGTTTAATAACAGTTGGTAATAATAGTTATCTTCCGACAACTAATTGGTTAGAGCGTTTTTGTTCTTTGGCAGCGGAAAAGTGAGTGCATTCTTCATGATTGCCTCTCTTTTTCTGTTCTTAGATAAAAAGCAAGTGCGTTCTGGAAAACTGCTCGACTGATAAGCCGTGGGCAAGCCATTTAAGGTAGAAAACAATGGATAAGCGTAATATTTTTGTTCCGTTAATGATTAGTGAAACGTGATTGCCATGAGATGTTCCACAAAGGGCATCTTCCGTGTATTTCTCTACCTTCCAAAAAGAGTTTTGACCTTTTAATACAACACGTGATGTGTAATATGGGTCACGTTTCCAGGGGAAAGGTCTTGCCGCCTGCGGTCACTAGAGCCAAATAATCTCTCGAAATGAGCTTTTGCTTATGTGCACCTGCTACCCAAAAGAGTTCCACCTCGCAGTCGGCAATCAAGGGCACCTTTCTCCGTAAAAGTTTTCCGTTATTCGTCTATAATAATCGACGCTGACTCTTTACCGCCACGGGTTGCCGAGATCGTTGAGGGCAAACTCGTGAGCGGGAGATCTGGGATTCGAATCCCGCCAGTACCGTCCTCCCTGATTGCGGTTTCCCCAGGTTTTCCTCAGACCTCAAAAATGGCAAATGCCGGAGAGATACCCTAAACTTAGGACTGAAATGTTTCCATCCTTAAAAAAAATCCTTTCCCATTACACATCATTTCATTTGATGTATCATCGCCTTGACACCTCAGTAGTTATATACCATTAAAAAAAAAAAGATTATTATTACATTGTGTTTAATAATCGTTTTGAATTTCTTCTTTTTTAACGAAAAGTGAGCGATGATTTGTACGGGTTTTCAGAGAAAACAGTTTTGGGGAGGTTTTTTTTTTTTTTTTTTTTTTTTGATTGATTTATTTACGGACGCTCTTTAACATCTCAGGTCATCAGCGTCCCATTCAACTCAGGGCGTGAAACGGCCGACAAATTTTGCTCAGAGGCCTCTCTTTCAGGCTTGAGGTTCTTTTTCGTGACGTAAATGTACGACACGGAACCCACTTCCCTTCTGAAGGAAGCCATATTTAGGGTTTTTACACCCGAAAAAAATCCATCGGTCCTAGTCGGACCACCAGGACCGACTTTGGGGAGGGGGGAGCATTCTTACCAGTAAAGGGTTTTAAAGGAAGAATTTTTATATGTCTAGGAAAATAGTTTTAGGATTTCGCTGTATTTATGCTCAAGAAGGGTTTCTCCATTTAACGGCTCTCTCTCAGTTTAACTATGATTAAAATGGACATCTCATCAAATTCTCCCCGCTTTTACAGCTAGTTATAAAAGGCCAGGTTAGGTTACCATTCCGCTGAAGCTTAATGAAACTCCCATGAAAATCTGCAACGACTGTTCCTTCGAAAATAACTTTTCTTTATTACTTAGATATAGAGAGATGTTGAAAGCCATCTGATGGGTTCGAAACGCTTCTCACAGGCGAACTGCAACCCGATCCATAGGCAGTGAGAGTTCAGCTTGAAAACTGAAGAAAACCTTTTTATTTTTGGATTGAAGTCTTCATTGAACTCATAGATAGTCATATAGCTCATTGCTTATCGTTGCTGGCCATTGTTTGTTTGCATAAGATCGGTATTTCCTTACTGAGGATAATGAGGACCTCTCTTGCAAATGACACGTGATCTCATGGATATATAGAAGTACGAATATGTTGTCATTCACATCATTTGAAATAACTACATGATGGTTTGCTTCTTTTGTGAACCATGTTGATGATCACTAGAGGACCAGTGACATCTGTAGATTTAATCAAGGGAAATGCTTAGAATGCTCAGTTTTCTTCAAGAGCAAAGGTCCTCTAGGTGTGATCCAAAACTTTTAAGTGATGTCGGTGTCCGCTGTCTATGCTGGATATCTTTTTCTGGAAAAACTGATCTGTTCTTATTAACTAACGGATGCTAATATGATAGTTCAAAGCATAGGCCGTTCTCACCTTTCCATTAAGGTACCATTATTTAAAATCATCTTGTTTTACTTATAGTGAGACCTCTTTCCATACCGTAAATTATTGGAACTTAGTGTTGAACAGTTGCAGAGAATGTGGGTTCGAATTTCTTTCTGCTCGTCTTAACCAACCTGAATGAAGTTTGCACCAGATCTTTCATCTCTTAAGGACGTATTGTGGATCGAGCAGTTTATTTTTCGAAACCTATTCATCTTTCTGTATATAAGAGCCGTTGACATAGAATTTTAACTAATAAAGCTTCCAAGATGTGTAATGAGAACAACTCATCTCCGTAATAAATTCAGTTACTTTTATTGCTATCTACCAGTCCGAAACTGAAATCAAGGCATGGATAAAGAACTTGGCACGGTAATGCTCTTAATGGATCAACGTACCAGTTGGTTTTTGGCAACATCAACGTAGATAGTGGATGACGGGTCACAATAAGAAGATAGTGTGCTGATAAATTTCATGCTACCCTCGCGATAAATGAGGAAGATGATTATCTTTCTTAAAGGCTGTAGGACAGAGTTCGCGTTTTGTCCTTTATAAACTGATAAAGACCCGTGTTCAATTCCAGGCCTCGCGAGTACAATTGGGAACCTTCCTGATCGAGAGGTGGCGTTCTTCGATCACGAAAGCCCCGTGATAGACGACAGGTAGGTGTCCTCTATCAATGAAGCCGTAAGACGGAGGTAGAGGGAGCAGAGGTCGTTGCGGCAGGCCAAGGCTCACCCCGGACTGTAACGCCAAATGAGAAGAAACGGATGAAATAACACAGAAAAGCAACATGGCAGGTTTTTTCTAAGTCCATGTATAAATTCTTAGGAACGTTGGTAAATAATTTGAGGAATAAGAATCTTGTTACCAAAAGATATTGATCAGCGTGTGATAGTATGCGTTAAAACATTTTGAGAAACTTGGAAGGATTGTCCATGATTCGTATCCTAGTCTTGATTTGTTTGACTTGTTTCTTGAGCGAAAACAAAACCTCCTAAGATTCGTATAATTGACAGTTTAAAGCAGCCATAAAGTGGGTATTATTGTAATAATATTGAGAATTCGCTCGAAGATTGGGGACAAACACTCTGTCTCTTTCAAATTTGCCAATACATTTTGTTTCATTGAAGGAAAATGAAACAATGTTTGCCTTTTTCGGCTGTGAAAGGGTGTAGCATCACACCAGTAGTCGTTTTACGTGTTTAACGCCCGTTTTAACTAATGAGGCAATGAACACTATGATACATTAAATGAAATGATAAACTGGGTAAGAATTTTTTTTAAGGAAGGAAGAGTCCAAGGCCTAAGTTTAGGGTACCTCCCCGGCATTTGCCACCTATGAGGAATGAGGAAAACTTGGAATAAATCTCAAGCAGTGAGGACGGTTCTGGTGGGAATCGAACCCCAGACCTCCCGCTCATGAGTCCGAGCCTTAACAACCTGTCACCCGTCGCCGTTTTACGGAAGAAAAAGGTAACACGTAGTTCAACGCTTACTCCATTGAGGCTTATCAACTGCAAAAGTTGTGTTGTGGGCAAAGAATAGCTGCAGGGTTCGTTTACCCTAACACATTGATTTTCTTAACGTGGCGCAGTTCGTTGCCCTTACTTTTGCACGCAAACGTCATTGTTTATGTTCTGAAGAGTTGACGTCGATTGATGGTGTTAACTCACATTTCCCAGCATTCAACGACCCTAATTTCAGACTTGTGGCCTCTCTGGTAATACATGACATGAACACTCAGCTAAATTCACGAATTTTTTAATCTTTTCTCAGTTAGAATGTAAATTGCATAGCTGCGAGTGTTTTTATGGAAGTTTGGCATAGTTCCCGAAAGAGACTCGTAAAACAAGATATGGAAATATTTTAGGAAACACTGAATATGGTGAAGCAAACCATGTAACCATATTTCTTTATATTATATTTGGACATTTTCCCTTCTTGTTAACTTATTGTGTGTGTGTGTGTGTGAGAGAGAGAGAGAGAGAGAGAGAGAGAGAGAGAGAGATTAATTAACACTATTAACAATGTAACAAATTAAGTCTGGTCTTCTTGCCTTAGAAAAACTACAGTAGTTCGAATTATAGCGATTACAAGTGTGACTTTCTCTAAGTATTTTACCCTTTTCTGCTTTTATAATTACTGTCAATTTGTTACATTATATATGTAGTGTTTTTATATAGACATTTCAAATCTGATTTGGAATACATAATTTAACTGAAGAGATTTTAATTACATTTGTTTTAAATATATAGTTATGAAAGTTTAGAAATTGAAGTCTTGTATATAAATATACATTCCTAATTGAAAAAAAGTTATATAAAATTGTAATTTATTAATAAGAAAAAGAGTAATAAAACTTACTAATTTGGATTAGGGTTATGTTTATTAGTCTAGCAAAGTGGTGGTTACCCAGGAATCAGATATTGAAGTGAAAAAAGTGATGAAAGATGCACAGTGTGACATTTCGAATAATTAACTTATTCATCTAAAGTCTGGATTACTTATTACAGCTGCAAAGAAAAAATTGAATGATGTATTTGAGTGACAATTTTCAACTTAAATAAAGTTTGAATTTCTTTCATAACAACTTATTTAATGCTCATAATACATTACACCAGCACTCTAGAGTTATAATAACAAAACTAGAAAAGCAATATAAAGTTAATTCTTTACTCTCTGATGATTATAATTAAACACATCATATTCAAAGCTTCACGTGTTTACTGCACTGTGCGCTACTTTAAAACAAACTTTGCTGCCACTGATATTTTTTCCCCGAATCTTTAACACTTGGGTGATATTTATTGGGTGTTCTTTTGTATTCTTTGGCTGTTTGCCAGTGCTTTAAACACCAATACAATTATCTTCATGGTAATAAATGATTGTTGTTATTGAGCGGTGCTGTGTTTAAATCCACTGTAAAGTAAAACAGGAGGACGTCGAGATCTTGTTGTTTTGTAGTTATTTTCTAAATCTATGACAAAAACAGCAAAGAGTAGAGGCATAGAACAAAGGACCTTTAAATGCTAGCCGCTTCTTGTGCGTTTATGAATTGTCAAACCCTAACCCAGCCATCATTTTATTACCTTACTGGCAATTTGATATTAAATTTCCAATAATTACATAAACAACACATATTGCCTCGCCGCAAGCCCATTGCTAGATAAAACCCCCGCAGCGTCGTGCGTGATGCACTGTAATATATCTTTTGTTGCCTGTCCCTCTTTGAAGCGTGTCACATCCACATTGAAAGTGTTTTCTTTTATATCCCATGCCCATGACTTGATTGTCTTATTTAATAATAAAGCGCGTACAGAGAGAGACTGCCACTGCTGATATCGATTTCAATAATGGATATTAGTTTTCAGCAGTGTGCGATTTGTGCTTTTACCACTGGGGGGGGGGGGGTCTTAATGGGTTAGCAAATGTTATATATGTGCACTATTTTCTCGTTTAAATTCCTATTATTTTCATGTATGTAATTTATAAATATTTAATATATCTTTTGTCTACGATTAACCGCATTACAGAGAAAGCAAATTTACAAAATCAGGCTATATACTTATAGAGTTTAGTAGAATAGACGAAGTAAATGAAACTGCTGGTTAAGTGTGATAGTTTACCGGATGGTTTGTCAAGCACTGTGGTGCTGAACCTTAATCTATCTCTCTGCAAACTTTTCAGCATCGAAACAATGCATTGGAGATCCATTTATTGAAATAAAAAATAAATTTAAAAGTGTCAGAATTTGTAAATGATTTCTCTAACCAAGCGTTAAATTGAAAGTATTTCATTAGGAATGTTTATTATTCCTGAAAAAAAATATTAGATCGATTCATCTTATAGATATTATTTAAGGAATGAAATTGTGTCATTATTAATTATTAAGTCAGGGTTATATTCATGGCACTAAATCCCGTTCACATTCATCCGTAATTTCGACTGATTTCACAAGTTCTTTCACCGAAGTGGGAATGTATTGAGGGTTTTCTTTATAGATGCGAAAATCTTTCACTAGGGATGCAAACATGCTTTCACTTAATTTAAAAAAAATATGTATTTACATAAACGAGGCATTGACATGTCACCATAAAACACAGGTACACATTCGTCTGAAGATCAGGTATATCTGTATTTAATACAGCTACATCCGAAAAGAAATCCAAGTCTTCAAAACGGTTTTTCATATTGTCTGCCAGGAATGAAAAAAAATGTCTTTAGAAATGTTTCAAATGTGTTCATCCCATTGCGGTTCTTTAATTGCGACTCCTTTGAATGTGCACGTTTCCTTCAATTCTTATATTATCATCTTTAATACGCGGCGAGACATTTTTCATTGTTTCGGAGCTTTTATAGCCACGTCAATTTCTTGTTTTGCTCTAAGAATTGCATTTCTGCACATAGATTGATAATACTTTCAGAACTTCTCGTAAAGTACAACATATTCCATTATAGGTAACCAGTTTGTGAGATACTTTACCAATCCAAATTTAGACCTCTCGCGTATCGATCGGAAACCATCATGACTCAGCTTTGCAAAAAGATGGACCAGAGAACTGTGAATTTCAAGAAGAGCTCGAACAGGAATAAACCAAGAAGCAACCTAACGTACGTAAAAAACGGCGCCTACCTTTAATAGATGAGAGTCGAGTTCTTGCGAAATATCCTGTAGCAGTCGCTGATTTTTGGAACTTTGAAAAAACGCAGAATACACGGAATCTAAAAAAGTCGCATCTACCACACACACCACCCATAACATCATGCACAGCTAGTTCCATTTTGTGGTTCATACAATGCAATTAAGTTCTTAAGTAAAATTTTGCGCAGCAGAGCAGCTAGACCTTTGTAAGGCGCAAGCATTGTTGATGCACTCCCTGTTGTAATACCTACAACATGGTTTTAGAACATCATATTTAATGTTACACTTTTCAAGAGCGGCTAACGCTATTGAAAATACCTCCCCCTCTAACACTTTCTAATTCAACAATATCGAAAAAACAATTGCAAGCAACACCCTCAAAGGACAAACATACATATAGTATTGAAGAAATTTTTTTTTAGAAATGATAATCACTTTTATTTATCATAATACATAAGTTTATATTCATTCTATAATGAACTGAGCAAAAATTTTTTTTTTAATTTCTTCTCCACTAAACATGCCTATTCAGAATGAAACATATTAACGACCCATACTGCATTAATTTTTTGCTATTCCATTATCGGTGGGATATGCTTCGAACGATAGCTTACCTTTAGCTATTACATGAGCAGATGTGAACAACGAGGCAGTTGTGTTTACTTTATCTGATATTTCCTTCTCCACAACTTTTCACTTTCTTACAAATGTTCTATATTTTGTTTTTCTTTACGTATGATTATATACATTGCATGTGAGATTTGCACTTTGCATAGTCGCAGGATTTTATCGTTTATTTTTTTTTTTTTTTGAATTATTTACGAAAGCACCAGTGTAAAAGACATTATTAATACGCACACGTTCCATACTTTCCGGCTTAAAGTTCACGAACTTCCGAACAACTGCGCATGTTACTGAGTTTTTGTTATTTACAGCCAACCACGGAATTATCTTATGCCAGTTTTGAAAACGTGATAAGGCAACACAATTTCCCACTATAATTTTATCCTTACAGTTACTTCCTTTCCCACCTTGAGACTTCTCACTGTTTTTGGTCACCGAAAATTCAACTTTCTCTTTGTTAGGCACCGTCATTACCGCTTTGTTTCTTAGATTCGGCGTCTATGTTAACTCTTAGCTCCTCTGCTAGTATCCTGCCAGTATTTGCACACGTTTCCAGCAATTCAATGCTCTTAAAAAACGACGAAATATACTTTGTTTTTTAAACATATTGAAATTCCATAGTTTACTCGTACATAGGTATAGACGTACTCGAATTAATTACTTGCTGCTTGCCTTCCAGGCTCGCTCGAATTAACAATGACTGTATCGTAAACAACAATGACACAAGGAGAATGAAGATTCAATTTTAAATGTTTAATACATGACGTTGTTTCCAAAATTAATGAGTAGGATGTTGGACCTGTAATGTATTTATTTACGTACTTTTTAAATAAAGTATTATTGTTAAAATAGCTAGAGAGCATGTATACTTTCTGTGTGTGTCTCCACCAATTTAAATTATGTATTAATTTATGTATTTTACATATCCATTGAGTGGGAATTAAGCATCTCTGGTGGAATGGGTCATTTAAAACCAGAGAGCGGTATGGTTCGATTCAGAGGGAAGGAAATCCCCCACAAATTTAAATTAAGTGTTAATTTATATGGTTTACATATCCAGTGAGTGGGAAATAAATATCTCTAGAGGGATGGGTCATTTAAAATCAGAGGGCGATATTGATCGATTCAGAGAGAAGGAAATTCCCCCATTCCCCCTCCCCCTGCAAATCGCAAACTGGTTTACAGTAAGTTCAGCGAGCTCATTCATGTCTCAGAAACTGCTGTTTCGGCTGCACTTTGATGCAGTTAGTGTTTAAGTAAATGCCCCTTTCCCTCAGTTTATCTAGTTTCTAAGCTTTTGATTGAAATATTTTGTTCTAAACGTCTGTGTTTTATTTTGAATTCACGTTTCTCTAATAGGTCAAAAATATAATAACAGGAAAAAATGTTCACAATACAATTACAAGACAGAATAAATGTGAGATATTTTGGAACATTATAAGAGGGGTTTTTGACAGCAACTGTACAAAGTTTAAAATTAAGAAATTATGTAGTAACATATAAGTTAGCTCAAAACAAATAAGAGAGTCTGTGTTAATATCGAGTTGAAGAAATTAGGTGACTTTCAAAATGACCTAAGATTTGCATAGTTTGTCATAATGATCTTCATAATAATGATAAGATCTTGTAAACATCTCCCCCTTGTGTTTCGGGACTCCCGAAGTAGTGTATGAATTAGATTGAAGCTATTTTGATAGATACGTAAAATGTCTCCATTGATGGATATTTTAACAGCTATACACCAAAGTTTTGGAAACTTAACTGAATGATCAGTTCATTTTCATTTGAATTGTAATCAAAGGCGGTTGTTTGTGTATTTGAAATTAAAATTATATAATTCGATGCTCTTAATATTGTGTGTTAGCATCATATTCAGCCATTTCAGTATGCTAAACCTTCAGTCCAGCGCTTTTCTAGTTGCTTCAGAATGTTAATTTTTGCGCTGTCTTTAGAAAGGAAAGAATTTTTAAAGAACGAAACATTCCAGGCCTAAGTTTAGGGTACCTCCCCGGCATTTGCTATTTATGAGGATTGAGGAAAACCGGAAAAAATATGTCAGGATAGTCCTGGCGGGATTCGAACCCAGACCATCCCGCTGACAAATCCACACTTAACGATCCCGGCCACCCGTGGCGGTTTTGGTATATCTGCTTGGGTTGAGTTTTTGCATCAGTTTTGGTATTGTTCCTAAGCAACGAACAAACAACCCAATAGTTGACAGTCACTTATTCTTTGGGCAAGGGCTATTTTCAGTGCATTCATGCTGAACTTTTTACGGGTTGATGGCGGAGTGGAATGTGAATAGAAAGTTGCCTTTTTTATATTTAAAACTAATTTAATGAGCAGGAACTTCGATTCTGTTTGGATACCTGTAATATCTCTACGTTGTATCACTCCCAGAAGTGCTGACATAAGAACAGAGTATTGCCTTTTTAAGTTTCTGTTAACTTAAAAGGATTGTTTTGGCATACAATAATTTCCTGACTCCCAAACTCCGTAAGGCAGAAATTGCGTAAGGAATGCTATAATGAGATCAGCTCTTCGAAGGTTCAATACCTTTAAAAATAGATTTGCATTTGAGCAATCCTTCATACTTTTTCAGCAGTAGGTTACTCGTGAGCACTGATTTTTGCAGACGTAAACCGCGAATGGCAAGGAGGCCGAGAACATTTAACAGAAAGATCTGATGCATAAACTGCTTCATTATCCAGAACTGTTGATTTCTCACATTCGAATCAGTAAATAACGCATCACACATAATTTGTACTTGGCCTTCATTAGTTTATAATGTTGGAATTGACGATATAAAAATACAGATATGAGGATTATAAATAAATTTGTTGATTTTGTTTATTTACGGATGCTCTTTAAAATCTCAGGTCATCAGCGAATCATTATAATCAGGGCGTGAAACTACCCATAAATTTTGCTTAGAAGCCTGACAGAACCACAAGACAGGCTTGAGATTCTTGTGAGATTCTTTTATGTGCCGTAAATGTACGACAAGGGACCCACGGAAGGAAGCGAAACCCAATTGCTAAGTAGCACACTCATTACATTTAGCTGGTCTACTGTATGACAGAAGGTCCTACAAAACTGTCGATGGACAAGTACAATCTGCACAGGTGAAGTGTTGTATCGAGATAGCCGAAAGTCTCAGAGCTTTTCACTTGGTAAAGTTATCCCATGCAATCTGGACAAAGAATACGCAACATATCAAGGGATGTAGTTGGTTACAACGGTGAGTGGTCGCTAAAGGTGGGTACATTGGTAAGATATAAACAAAAGTTGCTCCCAGGTCAGGGCAATATTCCCTTCGAAGCGAATTGCATGCCTTTGTAGTTTACGAAATCGATCAGCTGTGAAAGCGGCGGTATTTATTTCCCTGGTACGTGTTCACACGTATTTCAGGTGACGCACAGTGCCTCCTCCGTACTTCCGGGATGCCAGCCATAAAATAACAGGTCGACGACAAACGGGCGAAGGCGGCAATTATGTTACGCATGTGCCATGCAACAGTGATGTTAACCAAGGTAATTACATCTTAAAAAACAATAATTGGGGCCAGGCATTTTTAACGGAAGTGAAGGGCTCCGTAAAAGTGGCGCACTTTTATACAGAGGAATCATGCAAAGTGAAGGAGGAAGGGAGCACTTGGTTATAGTGGCTTGAGCGAATTGTGTCATAGCATGTAACTAAATTTAATTAGTAAATTTACCATGTACTCTCTTCCGGGATATTTTCTGGACACGAAGGATGAATGACATTTGCAGTTGTAAATACACTGTCGTGTATATTCATCAGCCATGCATTTCAGCATACTCATTTCTTAAATCCTTTTAGGTAGTCCGAGATGAAACAGTTTTATTTATTGCCCCAGGTTGGGCGCCAATTTTGAAGCTGTTTAGTCGGCGGAGACAGGTTGATGGCCAATTTTGAAGCGGTTTGGTATGGTGGGAGCTAATTATGAAGCGATCGCCATACTTATCGTTAATTGATTTTGATCGCTTTGGTGTTATTGCCTACACCTCAATTCAATACTATCTCAGATTTTTGTTCCCTAATTTGTGACTCGTGGTCAACATGACTGGGAGAGGATATCATTTGTGTTAGTAATCACGCAATGAGTAGATCTGAATATGTATGGTAATTTATTATTTGCAAGATCTTTCGCGTCCCTGGTGTTCTGCGTACTGAACTGAGTGCGTCACCTGATCTAAACTTCTGAGCATGAGTGTCCCCGCAGAGCATATAACTTCAAATGTCCCAGTCGAGCAAACGTCTCCTTATATATTTAATTCAATTTAACTAAATGTTGACTTCATTAAGCCAAATGAAGAAAACGGTCACACAAGCACGCGCCATTCTTTAAAAGTTCAAAAAACACATGTATTATTGTCTGGTTTAAATTCAACTGCCAACGCATCCACCCGCAAGTATTAGACAGTTTAAAACATTTATTTACATTGGTTGGTTTAAAGTTAACCGTACAACCGCCTGGCGAGTTTATTGCCCTAACGTGTTCGAAAGCATGGACTTTATTAACCCTCGCCAACGGAAGGTCTTTTAAGAAATGGCATACACTTGTTCATTTTTTTTGTTTAAAGGTGTATGGCCTCCTCGGCTCTGCCCCTTTTCTGGCTGGGCTACTGTAGACAGTTATACCAGATAACTTTTATCTTTTGACGACATACAATTAGCATATTAAAATTATATACTTCATGATACGCAATATATATTGATAATTAAACTGCACAAAATATGATGATAGGCTTACAGCTTGTATATCATGTTTTTATTGCAGTGAGGGTGGGCCAAGGAACTACTTAAAACTAGAGAGATATGAACGGTGTAACTCTTAGTCGTCAAAACATTATGCCACATATATAGCAACTGTTAAAATTAACCCAGCGGTTCGAAACCTATTGTTTTTATATTTGAGAAAATTTTCAAAGTTAAGCTTCCTTTTATATTGTGTGTGTGTGTGTGTGTGTGTGTGTGTGTGTGTGTGTGTGTGTGTGTGTGTGTGTGTGTGTGTGTGTGTGTGTGTGTGTGTGTGTGTGTGTGTGTGTGTGTGTGTGTGTGTGTGTGTGTGTTGTTGTTTTTTTTTTCCCCGATCAAAAGAACGCACAGTTTTTCCTGAGGACGCTGTGAGGTTCATTGCTTAATGAAGCAACACAGATCGTGTTTTATCAAACTACGAAGCAGCCGAACACCTGACATTTTAGATTCCAAACATGGGTGCTGCGTGAGGCAGTAATGACTAGATATAATAATAACAACTGAAGACAAACCCTGTCGTATCAATGTCCCAGCCAATGTGAAATGGCCTCTCGACTGGTTTCGTCATAGTCAGTCTTGAGTGCTATTAATTCCACTGGAATTGTTAAAGTGGGCCATGTCTTCAGGAATTGCGTTATAGTTAGAAAGCCAAGTCGTTTAATTATCCGTGACAAGAAATGGTAGCGTTCCTTTAGAAGTAATGCTTTTACGAAAATGGAATTTTTTCCGGAGGCTGCTATTTGGTCACGACTGGAATACACGACATATCTTATAAATATGGTTCACTTTTCTGTATCATATGTTTAGCTTAATGCGGCCCAGCCGTATAATAAGCATATTGTCAGTTTTTGTTGCTTTCAGACGTTTCGTAGAGGAACGAAGGTCCTTAGTTTTGATACATTGCCAAACTTTGGTCCGTTACGATTTACGGAGCGTATAAGACCAGAAGATGTTATTAGATAACCCATTTCTGTTTTGCTGTGTGCATCTTAATGAAGGTCCCCAATAATTATCACCCGCCTGTCCAGTACCGCTAATTGTGTTATAACTTCTTTTGGTACGTGAGATAACGATCAAAACGTGAGCCCACTTGTCGTCTTCCTTTTTCTGTTGCAGCGCATGATGATTACGTGGCTTGAAGAGTAGGTAGCATCATGTGCGTGTACTGGAACATTTGTACTTTGTTTTTGTTTCAATCTCATTAAAAGTAGTGCAGCTCAATCCAAAAAATGAAGGGGAGGAGTAGAGTTAAAGATTTTCATCTGAAAGCATGTAATAGCCACTTTGTGGACTACCAACTTTCCACGGCATCATTATATATAAATAACTAGTTGTGTTTGGATTGTAGGAAGTTTTACCCCTTGTAAGATAAAGGAGTAACCATGCTGACGTTGATGAAATTGCTGCGTTATTCAACTCTTTTTCACTAATCTGAATGTGACAATTTTTTTTCGGGTAATAAAGCAAAATATCTGTCACCTACCCCGTAAATTTTCCTTTTGTTTATTTAACATACATTCCTCAAAATACAAAATTTAGAGCCAATCAACTAATTAAGAAAAATAAACGTAGGTAGATTAAAAAGTTGCTTTAAGACACTGTACATATCTTAAATCACCAACATTTGAGTCCCTGCATTTGAGATTGTGAGGACAACACACAAATGGAAAGACCAAAAGTTAAGAGCCGTTTGAGCGCAGCTGCTGCAACCGGAAAAGGGGAAATAGAGTTGCCGATGGTAATAATAGGCTTTAACCTATGTAATGAGATGTTAAATAGGATGCCCCTCAGCAGCAATACATTGCCGGGGTCTGCGTAGAAAAATTCCTTTATTTTAAATTACTTTTCTCCCGTAAAAACACAGCGATTCGAAACATGCTTCTTGTCATTGAGGAATTCTGTCTTTCCTAAGTCTGGGAACATTTTCCCTACCTGGAGAACGATTGCCAGATGCGCCTTACCATTCCTCTGCAAAATCAGTTTTCACATATGTATTGTACATAAAAATCTGATCATCAAGACTATTTTTGTAATGGCATAACTTAACGAAGAGCAATTAGCACACATTGAAAGCACTGAGTAACGCATGAGCGCAAAACTACTCGCTGACAAAGCCTCCTGTATATGCATTACTCGCCCTTGACTACTAGCTTCTCCTAGTACGTAGCCACATACTTTGGTTCACAACTTAAACAATTTTACTGTATATAATGCTCTTCTTTATCGTCAGCGATTCATCCGATATTCCTTTCTAGTTTCTTTGAACTGTTCAGCGCAGTTTACAAATAAGAAATAAGAAAAGAAGTGCATATCCCCCCCCCAAAAAAAACAATTGAAATATTCATATTTCAACTGCTATTGTAAAATTACCATAATATAAAGTTATTCCCAGTTTCTTACGCATTATTTTTTGTAAAGCAGTGCAATATATTGCATTTTGGTCCAGTAAACGTTATGCTGTTACTGTTTTCACAACTTTGAGTGTTAAAATGCTTATTAGTATAGCGATAGAGACTCTGTCGTTCACCCTGAGTTTTAGTTTTTTTGCGGTTTCCTCTGATATGAATCTTTACTTTCCAAGAAAATTTCCGCTCTCCCATTTCATTCCGTTGGTTGCTATAGAGACGAAAATACCAGAGCGAGGCGGGCTGGTGCGGTGTGACGGTGACTTGCGCTTGGTAAAGTTTCTGCTCTGGCGTCAAGTATGGTAAACTCAAACTCCTTGGAAAAGGATCTCTGCCAGAATTGGGGAGTTCTATCTTAATAAAATATTAGGAACCCCATCTACATTTCCCATAATAAAATATTAGGAACCCCATTTACATCCATGTCTCACCCCTTCATACAGCAGGTATCCTCTGGAGGCATAGGTACAAACAGCCAGCCCTTGAGCAAAGCTGAAGTACAGAAATATCTCCTCCGCCCCTAACAATTCAATCCTTTCCCAATAGCAGAAGATATTTGTGTTTTATCAAACCGGTCCCAAAATTCAAGAAGTTGTTTTAAATGTTCATCCATGAATTTCTGTCTTGCAATTGCTTCCACACAAAACAGTCCTTAGGATTAAGATGTGCGCTATAGGTGAACGTCGATTTGGTGCTATGAAATAAACAGAAATCATAAATACACAAAATCTTAGTTTCTCAGGCAATCCGTTATTCGTTAAATAGGAACTCATAGTGAAAGACAACAAATGAAAATCCTTACTGAACTCATATATTAGAACCAAGGCTTCTCCTTAACCACCCGCAGGTCATAAAAGCTCAACACTGATAAACTTTCTCGCAGCAATACGTAAACTGCCTTTTGACGTCATTACAGATGGATTTTGTTTACTGTTAGGTTGCTATTGGCAGAAGCTAAAATACGAGTGCTATTGGTGCGGTCAGACCTAAAGGGATTTGAACCCGAGATATCGCGAATGGGGGTCCCAAGGGGTACTGCCTGAGTAGCCCAGTTCGGTATTGAGCAATGGAGAAGACGCCTATAAATGGTTATTCAGGAAAAAATGAGGTTACGTATGGCGTAGTTTTTCATTTTGAATATTTGAAAAATAATATTAATTACCGGTATTCATTTCTTGTAATCTTGTATTTTGAAGTAATAAATTGTCTGTAGAACTAATTTTTTTTTGTGTACCTTTATATTAACCTCCATGAGATTTTCAATCAACGTAATAAATATGTTCAGCTAATCTAGGCAGTCTACTTGTTCTAACAGTGCATGAATGATATATTGTAGAAGATTAAATCCTTCGATTTTTATGTCTTCCCTCCACCTCCATATTATACTATATTTCATTTCGGCTTCTCGTTAATGTACGCTTCTCAATGTCTTCATTTTAATGAAGTGCTACAAATTAAACAGAAGCAGCAACTGACATTCAATTTGCAGAGATCTGTTTAATCTAGACGTGAATGGATAGAATCGAGGCTTAATTGTACTTACAGTATCACAGAAATCATAAATTTTTCTTGTGTTTGCGGAGTAAAACTGCTCCAGAGTGAAGACTCAAGAATCATTGAGGAAATCACGTCTACAAGAAGAGAGTTACCGCCACGGGTGGCCGAGGTCGTTAAGGCATGGACTCGTGAGCGGGAGGTCTGCGGTTCGAATCCCGCCAGGACCGTCCTCCCTGACTGGGGTTTTTTCCAGGTTTTCCTCAGTCCTCATAACTGGCAAATGCCGGGGAGGTACCTAAACTTAGGCCTGGAACGCTTCCTTCCTTAAAAAAAAATCCTTTCCCAATATATCATTTCATTTCATGTATCACCAGTGTCCACCGCCTGTGGTGCCTCAGTAGTAAAAATGGGCGTTAAACACTACTCAAAAAAAAAAAAAAAAAAAAAAAAAAGAGAGTTACCCTAACTGATAGCGTGTTTCTAAGTTGATTCTAACCGCCCAAAAATGGCACTGTATTGCCCTGGTGATTTAATGGTAGCTTGGATCTTTTGAAGATTCGTTTTTCATCGTGAAGGTTTTTATATTAAAAGAGTTCCAAAAACCTGAAAAACATCAACATGCTTCACCTAAACCAGAAAGCCGCCTTATCTTATTCCTAATTTACAATAAATGCAAATATAGCAATAAATGAATCGGGAAAGATATTTGATCATTTAAGCAGATTTTGGGTTGTGTATGGGCAAGGTGGTCAGCATTAAGGTTCTTGCGAACTCCTGATCTACGATAATCTGCGAAAAACTTAAACCCAACCTAGGAGAAACCTAGTCAAGTATTCGCAAGGCAAATTTAGTCATCTGATACGCAAGAAACGAGAAACTTTCGTGCAAAGTTAAGTGTTCACCCTCCGCCTTGTATTAGGTGGGCTGCCAACTTGTTTGGCTTTTTATTCAAGTGCCTTGAGGATATCCTTCATCCCACCTGGAGGGTTTCCTGCGGCAGAAGGAACGCGTGCGGCAGTGAGCAGTGCGACACATCCGGTGTTCCTTCAGCACTAACATTTGTCATCGCGATGACTTGGTAGCACGGAGTGGAGTCCACAGCTCTGTGCACGTTAGTCTGAAGTAGAACGCAGGATTTCTCATTTCTAGAATGCATGGCGTGCTTAATTCTTAACGTGAGTTTGCATTCGCATTCCTGTTGTGATTCGTTATATATTTGTTTCTGCAAACTAATTTTATATAAGTAGTCATTCTGAGTTTTTGAACTCCATTGCATATGTTACATTGTATGGATATGGTATTATGTTGCATAAATTTGGGAGAAAGAAAATACATGTTCAGTTGTACAACGAATAAACAAGTTAGCAACAAGGTAACTACGGGCACGCGAATTTCCAATATGTTTTCTTTCTTCGTAGCTTAGCTTGGTTTAGCTTAGCTCAGCTGAGCTGAGCTCGAAAGAGTAAGTAATTTATCGAAACTTTGTGGATTGAGGATAAATGCAATTGGGTTAATATAAAGTGGTTAACAAATCTATACTTGGTACCTAACCAAAAGCACATGTTTACCGGCTGTCTTGTGGTTCTGTCAGGATTACCGAATCGTTCAGATTGAAATACTGGGGTTTTATATCTTCCAAATACTTGACTGACAATGGAAAGTTACCTTTCTAAAAGAGTTTCATTAAAGCAGTCCTTCCATGTGTGAAAGTTAAACATTTTTTGTTTAAAAATTGTATAATCAACTAAGAAAAATGCTTTGGAATCTTAGTTTATTTCATTTAAATGGCAGCAAAAACCCATAAGAAAAGTATATCAACTAAGGACACAGGAACTGCATCATAAGTAAACGTTTTAGTCTAATTAAATAACATGTGGATTCCGTGTCGGCTATTTACAATTAATAAACTCCATACCTGAAAAAGAAAGTCCTGGACAATACTACTGGCCATTTCACGTCCAAGTAATGCCTTAGCATCTCATTAGATGGCACTTGAAGCGAAGGACTGACCACCTAGAGTATTAGTGTACAATTTACTCTTAACCTGAAGGTATTCATCTGCAATTCATTCCATTTATTGTTTGTAAGTCAGTATGAATAAGACAGAATTTAATAATAAGAAACAATGTAAGCAATCCACATATTATTTATTAAGACTAAAACGTTTATTTATGATGCAGTTCCTGTGTTCTTAGTTGATATACTTTTCTTGTGGGTTTTTGCTGTCATTTAAATGAAATAAGCTGAGATTCCAAAGCATTTTTCTTAGTTAATTATACAATTGAAATCTGAAGCACAAAAGTACACGAAGATTAATGGTGTTGACAACACAGTTCTCCAATAAGCGGTCTGTAACACGGAACGGCGTGTAGAATTGTGCCTTATGCAGGAGGGACGACATTTTTAACATTTTATATAGAGGCTAATAAACTCCCAAAGATACTCTACATTCATAAGTTGTGCCTAGCATCATTCGTTTTGAAATAAATAAAGAAATTCGTTTTGTATAAATCACACTAGTTACACTCAGTACCTATAGATTTCAATTTTTAAACAAAATTTTTTAACTTTCACACATGGAAGGACTGCTTTAATGAAACTCTTTTAGAAAGGTAGCTTTCCATTGTCAGTCAAGTATTTGGAAGATATAAAACCCCAGTATTTCAATCTGAACGATTCGGTAATCCCGACAGAACCACAAGACAGCTGGTAACCAGGTGCTTTTGGTTAGGTACCAAGTATAGATTTGTTAACCACTTTATATTAACCCAATTGCATTTATCCTCAAATGAGGCGCAATACTCGGTAACTTCATGATGCATTCTGCACTGGAAGGCTACGAGGAGTCAACACAGCATGCTAATAATAATAATAATAATAATAATAATAATAATAATAATAATAATAATAATAATAATAATAATGGAACTAATTTTAGGCTGCAACCATAAAACTAAAAGGGTGCAGCAGAAATAGAAAGCGCCATCGGGTGCTCCTATTCTATCTTAGAATCGTCATATATCAAGCAAACAGCTGGAGCACATTCTATTTTTATTAATGTTATGAAGTAAAGCGACCCCGCGGCAAGAGAAGCTATTTAAATCGTGGGGAGGGGCAACTAACCCGGAAACTTGTTTTGTATTTAAACTTTTTAATGAAAGGTGGGTGTGTCTGAGTGAAGATATGCATAAAACGGATGTTTTCCGGGAGTACAGCTCCGTTAAAACAACGAAGTACAACATTCTTTCACCTAGTTCTGTTTTCGGCCGGAAAAAAACAATTGAGCTCAGCTCGGGTGTAAATTGGTTGTAGTGCTGGAAGGCATTGACCTCATTCGTTAAAGCGGCAAGCAGGAGATTCGGTCAGACTGACTGGCAGTGATTTATCCCCTTACATGCGTGGACCATCACGCTGTACACGGTTGTTTCCGTTTAAATCGTGCCGTAGTACAGACCTTAAGTTGTAGATCGCCTCATTTAAAATGGGCACAATTTGGACAAAATTATACAGCATATTACATCTCTACTGCAGAAATAGTACATGTTGCTTTTTCTTTATTTGGTGAATTTAATATTATTTGTATACTTTTGATGAAAAATGTATACATGTATATACAGCTTTTTTGGAACTTGCCTAGCAGAAACAACGAATTAATGGTATGTTGATTTTACTAATTGTTAAAAATTTAACAGCAAATGTTTTATAAACGCATAGTATAATAAAAGAGGGGAGATGCTCATTCCGTTGAAATGAGCGTTAAATGTACGCGTTTAGCCTTTTGTTTATTTTTTTTTTTCATACTGTGTTACAAATAACTTAGCAGGTATTTGATGTTAATCGCCAGAAAATAAAAATTTGCCCTGACAACCACACACAGGCTGAAACTGGGACCTTAAACCGATTGAAGTTCAGGCGCATAGTGGCCCTTTGGCAGTGCCTTAAATGTAATATAAGAATTACACCAAAAAATTGTGAGCAATCATTTTTTTATATATTTTTTTTTCCTAGCTCTCGTTTTATCTTGTTTGTATCGTTTCCATTTTATTTGTAACTTGTCTGTGTAGCAGCATTTGTATGTTTAATTGTGATTAATGCCGTATTTTCTTCCAATTTAGGAAAAATAACAATTCAAAGGCAGTTCAGTTGCATGATATTTCGCAGGAAAGGAATGTGAATGTGTGTTTCGTGTTTTCACCAGATCAACACTAAAATCAACATGTTCCTATGGGTCAGGGCTGTTCAAAAGACGGCCCACGGATCAAATGCGGCCCTCACTCCATAAGCAACTATCTGATTCAAAGAATAGTAGACCAATAAAAATTCTGTTGTCTTCCTCTAAAATTGCGATTAACTTATTAATTACTTAATAAGCGTTTCTACAGTATACTTCAACGATAGCGATATTGCAGTATAAAAATTTAAAGTTTTTCGTTTCTGCTATATAAATAACTTCTGCGTGTAGCAATACTGCAGTATAATAGTTTCACTAAACGAACACCTGCAACAATGGTTATTCAAACAATAAGGTTCAAATTACTATGTAATTCATCATTAGATCTAACCATGAAGACTCTTTCCTTCAAAATAGGAAGGAAAAAGGATTAGAATTCTTCAGACTTATTTCCTAAAACATTTTCTTATATGTGTGATTTTTGGCGGAAAAGTACACAAATATTGGAAGCACTTATTTTATATGAAAGTACTTTTTCTACCATGAAATTCTTTAACAGTCGGTACAGAAGCGGCCTCACAAAACATTTTCCTTCTTGCAACAACAGGAATCGGCATAGATATCCCGGACCGTGTGAGTGCTGCCGAGCGTCCTAACCTGTCGCATTAAATGCATACTCCTTCAGTTACGTTACTGATATTTCAAGTACTGCTGGAAATGGTTAATTAGTTTAGGATGCGGGCCGCTATCTGATGGTAAATACGTTTATGGCCCTCAGGTTAACAGTCATTGGACATCACTGCGACAGGCGATAGGAAGTGTTTATAACTTCAAAGAAACACAACTCCCTTTTGCTTTAACCATTTAACCTTTCATGCCAGAGCAAAATTCGGTCCTTTGGTATCTTAATACGAGCCAGATACCTAGAAAAACTACCATGCACACATGCCACGCGTTCAGATTGAACCAGGACCTCTAGATGCTGAGCTAACATTCCGCTGCTAAATCCATGATGTCCACGACTATGTTTTTGAACTGTAACGAGCAAGTTGAAAATATTAGGGAATGATCCTTACTCATTAATCATTTACAAATCCAGTCATTATCGGTTCCATGACCTCAGCAGTTTCTCGCGGAGAATCGTGAGCCACTTGTTAATGGCTATAGTGTGTTTATCAGCCGACAGAGTGGCTTGTAAACAAGTTGGCTTTGCTTTCATTTATTGTTAATAATAGCCGTGGTGTGCAGCCGAGGAAGGGGAAGATATCCTTTTCTCTTGTTTTTTACAGCACGTGTTTTTATCGTCCGACAGACAAGAAGCTCTGTTTGGATGTGCTCTCCTGAGAGACGAGAGAGATTCGTCTGGACCAGGGATGTCCATTATTCATCTTCAACGAAGCGGAAGAGGTGATAGGATCTTTATACCAGCGTGCTAAAATGCAGTGTAGGCAGACAAGTGGCAACGCTGCACGGTTACAGTTTCGGAGTTAACTGTTCCTTAGTAGTAAACGTTTAAAAAGCTACAAAGCAGTTATCGCAATATGATAACCCGGGAAGTTTTATCGCCTTTTCTGAAATTTCCTTAGAGGCCATAAAAACAAACCAATTTTATTCAGGAAAACATGTCCATCAAAATCGGTGACTACCAGTTTGTGAATGTCACTCTTGTAAATGACTTGCTTTTGTATGCCATGAAACGTCTCTAAAGGGTTCTGCATCCATCATCATGATTTGATGCGACTTTGTGCTGGTAATTCCACAATAATGACAGTCCATTGTTGAAATATCTGGAAAATATGTACTAGTTTCCCATCCTAGTCTCTCTCGTTGTCTCTTTGTACGTTATGCAATATTTGCCTTACATTGTCTGTAATGGGAATATCTTTAACATGGACTCACAAAGAAATTTGCTGTGCATCTCCTGCTATAAAAGATCATAAAAGTTTATAATTCATGTCCACCTGACAATCGAGTCACATCAGTCTTGGTAAGATACCAATAGCTTTCTTACATGAACAAAATGCATTCAAAAAACCTAGTGTTGGTAACATACTCTTAAGACTCACTTCATTATTTAATAAAATATAAATATTATTTTATTCATATATCTGCATATTTTATTTTAGGAACACGTGTATACTTTTCGAACCCTATGGCGTTGTTGCTGGAGTTATGGAGGCAACAGGCAATTTTCGTTCAGCCTGGGCATAGTATATAACTGTTTTTTAAGCAGAAATACAGTATGTGGAAAAGCATTGAAAAGGACCATAAGTAGAGGCACATATAAATGTCCTCAGATAATCGAGCAGCACTGAAAGTGTTTAAATCCCCAATGGTCAAATTTGAACTGTAGGAGCCAGGTCATCATAATGGTATTCGGGACGATGAAGAGCCAGGCCGTTTAGCTAAGGAATAGGGAGGGCTGTTGGTATTTCATGTGGTCCGATAAGAGGCTGTTAAGAACTAGAAGAACAGAAAGCATAAGGATTACTGGCAATCAATTAAAATAGCAAATATTCAGACTAGAAGGATTTAACAAGAGCAAATAAAAGCACACTTTTTAAATAGAAAACTATTGTGAATGGTAAGATTACTAACAGTCAATGTCCTATGGGAACATATATAGATCTCTCATGTCTGTATAACATGTTCCTATAGACAGTGTTAGAAATCTGATAAAACAAGTCGTTATATTTTATGTGAATGTGAGAGCCTAGCTTACCAAGAGATGGAACGTTTTCCAACTCCAAGAGATCTTTCTCAAGCCTCCCTTATAGAACTTCTGTCCTTTGTGTTGAGAGACTAAGATAGGAGATACACAAATGATCCTAGAGGTCGAGGTGCATGTACCATTACTAGTACTTTCGAATAAATTAGAAAGATGTTAAACTAGAATTTTTTCAGCAGAAGTGCTAATATTGTAATTCACTTCCAAGCACTGTGCAAAGGTTGGACTCAGCTCGGGCAGAAAGTGGCTTAATACAAACGTAATGATCTGCGCTCGTTACAGCCTTGAGTGGCAAATAGTAGAGGGGCCAGCGAGTGCTGTTGGCCGTTCTAACATCTTGATTTAACCGCACTTTCTTCTCGCCTCTCTCTATTATTCTCCCAAGATTAGACGCACATGGGTCATTGCGTAGGGTCATTTCTCATGCGTTTGCTGTTGCTTTCACGTGCTGGAATGCTGTTTAAGATCTGGAAAATTGGCAGAGACATGACCGTTCCCTTGCTATGCCGGAACTAGTGCTGCTAATAACATGGATAACGTTTCTAAACACATCCTTTACGCGTATTGCAATTGGTTACAGGTGTAGGAAGTTAGTCACTTCTTTGTTTTGCTAATGTTGCACTTTCCCTCGCTAAGTGAGTGTTATATCAGACGAAACACCACGCCCCCTGGTTCAGCGTCTTAAATGTGCCTTTACGGAGATCACTTCCCTCTCGCTCACTCACGTTCTTCGCACAAGTTTTTAGTGTTAGTTGCACAGAACAGTACGAGTAAATCATCTAAGCTCAACTATTCATCATTACAGAATATTCTAAACTAGGAATTGAGTTTTAGAGTATTTAACAAAACCGGCGTACTTTTAGTTAAAAACAGGGAAGGAATTTTATTTTACTCGTAGTATGTAACTTTTGTATTAAATGTGCTTTTCAATCTATGAATAACATATTTTAAATTTTCATTTGCACGAACAACGTAAAATAACTAAGACTTAGCAGAACTCAACTTGGCTTGTACCAACGTGCGGGAGAATTAAGTAATTAAAATTTGGGTATATAAAATAGTAGTTGCTGAGGGAACCATTACTTAATTACCTTTTATGCACAACGTATTTCAAAACTTTTAGATGAATTTGATATAAAATTGTTTGAAATTATAATTAATATAGCTACAATAGGTTGGCGCATATTGCTTTCCGCAACACCACGGAGGCGGTCTTGTATATTCTTAAATCAACCATTAACGATCAATTCCAAGAGAGAAAGGAAGGATGGCCAGATCAATTTAGAACTGTTAAAAGCGGGAGAAAAAATAAAATTGCCTGTTTCCTAACTTTCTTTTAAGCATTGTTTTCTGTTTTTAAGCTGGGGAAAACAATGTTCAAAATAAATACGAACGTGCTGCGAAGGTTTTTAGATATATTCTCCAACACGGCCGTACGTCTCAAAGAGTCTTTCTTTCCCTTGTCTATCCCCACTGTGGTGATATATTGGAATCGTGACTTGCAGAGAAGCGGACCTGAAAAGGGGGAATTTGAATTCAGGTAGCGATGCTGGTGCCTGCACAACGAGGGACGCTTTCTGTGGAGATAAGAAAACAAAATGCCATCACAACATTGAATATGAAGAGCCATTGTTAGAGACCTACTTATGTGAAGTGTTTTGTTATGTTATCCCTTCACCTGAGCACACACTTGTGGCACTTGAGCGCAGCGGGATGCTGAAGAGCTTCGTCCATCTGGACCAAGAGAGAGGTGGTTTTAATGCTTGTTTATTTATCGGTCTTATGGAAGTACTTTGATATACTTATTCGAAAGCATGTATGTGGTAATCAATAGTCAACTGTCTCATTCCCATTTTCAACGCAGGCAGGCGCTTTCTTTCTTTTTTCTTTTTTTTTTAAGGAGTGGGAAAAATACTTAATTTTCCCAAATCCGTAACCTAAAAAGTTCTGAAAGCCCTCGAATCTTCAGTATAAGAGGAACAATGAGGAAAAGACGAAAAGTACTTCTACTAATATATATATATATATATATATATATATATATATATATATATAGTTAAGCGACAATTTGAAAGCTGTGTTTAATGGAGACCACATTTGAAAGTGCATTTTCGAAATAATATATCCAAGTTACAAATGGCTTTCAAATGTAGCCACAATGCTGAAATAGTATGTGAGTCTTTTCCTCTAGATATTTTTGCAGAACACAGATTGCAATTCACAATCCTAATTTTAGACATAGGTAAGATGCTCGATATGAACCCATCTTATGGTTTGACGTTAGTTGTAGGTTATATGATATACGGTGTTTACGACAGGCACAAGATAAATCACTCAAAATATGCGTAAATGTTGTGGTTAGGGATAGAAACTACAGAGGAATAAAGGATGAGAAACGGCAAGAATGAGACGAAAGTACAGTCATCGAGCATATAATGATAGCCTGTACAAGTAAGATGTTGCGAGAAGTTTGGTAGAACTAGACTGAACATCAGTTGATGGACTATTTGAATCATAAGCACACTTAGCGTTTGTATATGCCAATACTAATTGCTGTAAACCTCCAGAACTATCGAGAGTTAGTTTGGAGAATTTTCGAAAGAGCGCAGCTCTCGGTAGTCTTAAAAATGTGAATGTTAAAATAATGTTTCCGGGCTTTGACCTTTATGATCAAAAGACCAAGGTCTCAAAACCCAGAAGCATTATTTCAAATAAAAACTGAGATAAAAGCTTTATGACCTATTTAATATTCATGGCAGTCTCATTGAAAATTCTCGTAGATTCTACTAGATGGTTTACAGAAAAGTGTGACACTCGGGACCCCACAAGATCCGGTGATCGGAGTACCACTGAAAAATTGCAATGATGAAAAAATCGCATAAATTCGAGTTTTCGAATATCTAATGTGTTTCATGATGCATGCATTGTCTCAAATATATGCTCCCCTCCTCTCCAATCATAAGAGAAACTTTTCATACGACTTTCTATGGTGGCTTCTGTTTTATAAAGTTAGTGGTACTTTAAACGACGCTAGAATTTATATTTGGCATCATCTCAGTAATTACTAAACAACTAGAACTATCAGGGGAAACCTTTTCTGTGATGAGAAATTGTTAATAGCTCCCATTTTCTTTCAGTTCATCTGGAATTTAGATATTGTATGTAGCTGTTTTTATACTTTGTTTATAAACTTTGCTCCGAGTTAAAACTATCATGCATTCATGTGGGAGAATCTCGGAGTTGAAAAATCACGACTCGAACACCAGTCGTTGAAAAATTAGGTGCAAGTACAGTGGCGTAATTTCCTGCGGATTTAGCCACTATCAAGTCTTGTACCTGTAAAAAATAACAAGGGATCGACTATTCCATCATAAATGTAACGATGAATTAAACTGCAAAGTTTAATTGTGTGGTGGTTTTATTGTGGAGACTAGACAGATTTTATAGGCTTCAATTTAAGAAGTTTTTAGGACATTGCGAGCAGAAGATGTAATAAGCTCATCAGTAACTTTCTTACACTAGCCTCTGACCGGGAATCAGTTTTTATGTGACGTTTTTCTACTCCAATAGTTGCCCTTTTCTCTGTACTTTTTTAAAATGTAAAACAGGTTCATTGCTTTTAATTTCCCCACAAATCTGTATGTGTACTTTTTTCTTTGAATAATTATTATCGTCTTCTCTGCTTTCACTTCTGTATAAACGTTCAACAAATTATTATTATTATTATTATTATTATTGTTGTTGTTGTTATTATTCAGTACAAACATTACTAGCTTCTTTGACAATATAACACAAATGCAGCTTCTGAATGAGAACTAGAAGGTAAGTGACCAGTGACTTATACGACCCATAACATCCTATGACTCAATCGAGAACAGCACACCCCTCAACGCACGTTCTTAACACTCGCCGAAGATTGATGAGTCTGTTTGTACCTAGCTATTATTAAGGTGGAGTTGTCATCATAACGCAGACCGAGGTCCATTGTTATCAGCGCTTTCAGAATGTTCCACGATTGTTTTAATTTCACTAGTTTGGGCCTTTGTGTCAATTTGGAGGAAAAAGAAAAGTAGGGCACGCTTTGGAGGAGATCTTTGTTAGATCCACAATAGGAGATTAGGGAGATGTGCATTGTTGTAATTATTTTTGAATAAGTGCCATACAGCCATGGGTACGAACAGATGTTTGCATGTTTTGAAAATGACAAGTGATGACGCATTACTCTGAATAAGGTCCCGCGTTCGAATTCCAACGAGTAATGTGCCTTAAATAGCCCACCGTCGAGGTTTAGAAACAGAAAACGTCCATTAGTTCCTGCTTTCTCTGCTGGCTTTGTAAAAAGTATCCCATTCTTTACTATCTGTGGTAAAAGATGGCGCAATAGAGTCGTTTTCTCTCTGTGTAAACATCTCATTTTACGATTTCTTAGAACATAATTATTTTATTATTACTATTCTTAACTAATTAGAACACGATTCAGTGCTAGCAGGTTTCATGTACTAATTTCATTGTAAGATATTTAATTTTTATTTTGGAATTTCTGAACAACAAAACAACTCTTTGGCAAATAAATACCAAAAGTTATGTCAAATATTATACTAATGGCCTAATGTATATTTTTCCTAAGTGGTTAACTTTCAGGACCATATAGATGTTCTAGATTAAGTCTATCGGAAGCCAGGAGTAAGCGGCACAAATGCTCATGAAATCTCGCATTCCGAATTCTGTAATTCGTCGAAAATGCCAAGTTGTTAAAAGTTAAATATATTAGATTGCAATAAAAAGAAAAAGAAACATAAAATGAAGCTAATTTAACGTATGGTGCTACTGTTATTCTGGTATGGACAAAATGATAGCAGTTTGCAGTGATATACAGGCGAGGTAATTTTTCGTAATTCAAGTAATGGAAATTAATCCAAGATTAGCTTTCTAAACGAGTTTTCAAATATTATTATAATTCCTTTTAAT
Organism: Metallyticus violacea; assembly: GCA_030762175.1. Lineage (NCBI taxonomy): Eukaryota > Metazoa > Arthropoda > Insecta > Mantodea > Metallyticidae > Metallyticus > Metallyticus violacea. The sequence goes on from CM060838.1 coordinate 28,222,046, forward strand.
AATAGGCGTTCTCTGATTATATTGGCCTTTGGTGGAGAAGAAAAATACATTTAAGAACTGTGTTTAAGGGCATTTGCAAGCAGAACAATTTAAGAACTAAATACAAGGCTGATAAACAGCGAACTATAAAATATCGTCCCTGTTGTTTCCAATGTAGATAGATGAACTAAAATATGAAATGTTTTCAACATAGATATTAGTTTAAGCAGGCTTTATAGCCTTAATTGTTTCCAGGTTGATAATAACCGCAGTTGTTTAAGCGATTTGTAAAGATCATTTATGCGTCTTAAACATATTTAGAAGGTATTAGACCATTGGTCCATTGGACCCGACAATCTGTCTCCTTTTTCTTCGAAACCTCTTTCTCTAGGTTCCTAATAGTTTTTAAACATTTATAAGTATGGGGTTTTCACCCGTTATAAGTATTAACCTCCTAAGGCCTATGCTTGCCCTATTTTAAATCTATCCCTTATGCTCCCAGAACTGATTTTAAACGAGTTATAGAATTCTTAACCACAAGGCATAGCCAACATTTTATACAATTTCATCATTGTGCTTTGGCACGGTATATCACACAAAAAATCTGAACACATTAACTTGTCGGTCCTGGCGGTGTAGTGGTAACCATACTTGCCTTCTAAACCCAAGATCGCGGGTTCGAACCCGGTCAGGATTGCTGGATTTTTTCGGGTGTAAAAATCCTAAGCATGGCTTCCTTCGGTAGGGAAATAAAGCCGTGGGTCCCGTGTCGTACATTTACGGCACGATAAAGAACCTCGAGCTTGAAAGAGAGGCCTCTGAGCAAAATTTGTCGGCAGTTTCACGCCCTGAGTTGAATGGGACGCTGATGACCTGAGCTGTTAAAGAGCGTCCATAAATAAATCAACAAACATTAACTTGTTCGAATTTATTATCTATCTCTTAAGTGTAGGGACTCTGAAATGGTTGAGAGGGATATTTCGGTACTTCGATCTCGATAAAGGATGCCTATGACCCCAATAAAGTAAGAGAGAAACAACAGGAAGACCAAGATCCAGGGGCATATGGCAAATTCCTAACATTGTTTCAAAATAGAACACCCCGATGCTGGCGGAGGTCTCCCTCCAAGGAGTTCTAACCCCTCAGGGAGATCGCTTCCAACCAGATACCAGAACAGAAATCTTTCTAAAGCGCAGACCACCGTCACGCCGCACTAGCGCACCTCGTAGAGGGACTGAACCAACATAATGAAATGATACAAAATAGGAGAGCGGAAAATTCTTGGAAAAGGAAAGATCCATCCCAAAATTCTCCTAAGCGCCCAGGAAATCCACGAGAAAACTCAAGGATGGCCAAGCTCGGGGGATTTGAACCCAGGACATAGGCTAGTCGCAATAAAGCCTGATCCAACCTGTTCGTTTAGTTCGTTGATATCTATGGGTTTTAGAATTTTGTTATTTGTATAATTCATGAAAGTCAATTTATGAGAGAACACTCGAATATGTGAAATATTGAAAGAAAGAAATCAACACATTGTTAATTGATAGACGGAATGTTTACCAAGCATACCGAAAAGCATGGGATGGCTGCTCAAGAGAAATAGGAAGTAAAAAAAGAACTCCCCCCCATTAATTTAAGTAGCACGTGTCTAATTTCTTGTTCTTCCGTCTTCATCATCGTGTCAGAGTGAAATGATATATGTACACGTCTCAGCACAAATGTCATTGTTGCCAAACAAAAAAGTAAGAGAGACCGATTTGTAATACGGAAAAGAATGGCATCTCGTGCACTCAAGTTAAGCTAGAAGGCCTTTTTTTGTTTACCCAGTAGTTATGTGAACATCCGTGTCCATCACTGGGAAAGTACCACAGTGAGTTGTAATTAAAAATATCCATTAACCTCATGCTAAAACTCGTGAAAGTTGTTGAGTAAAATAAAAAGAGCTGTTTATTGCATTAGTCGGGAAATCAAAAGTGTGTTTTTTTTCCCCCTTTCATGTTTTAATAGATGTTTCTTAAAAGACAAGTGCGGCGCAGGAACCTATAACATTTAAAATAACATATATCTTTTATATTGGGAGAAAGTAAAAGTGCAAGCTGTAAACGACGGTATATTTCGCAACAATACTATGGAATGTCCACTGGAGAGCTTTTACAGTATTGTGTCATTTGTTCATCGCTCTATGATGATAGGCTGTAGTCTGGTTTTGGTTATTTTATTTCCTAAACATTTTAGCCCTGATACAATACTATGACATTAAAAAGAAAGTTGAAAAACAGAAGAACACTGAAAATCAGCGTAAATGGACGATTCTTGAGGAGAGAATTGTTGTTTCACGAGTTTTTAATAAGCTCGGTAGAGAGCTCTATAAAAATAGCGTTAGCATCAGTAGTCCATTGTTGGCTGAGTCTTTAATGTTTTTCGTTTTGCCATACATCAAGAATAAGTTAAAATCTTTGCTGCCATGAATCAGCCTTGGGCATTCTGTGATTTGATTATCGTAGAAATTGGGTTATGTAACAGCCGCATCAATTTTTTTTAATCGTCTTCACTTGCTTGTAATTAAAATGTAACGGATGTTAAATATATCACAGAATGTTGTAAATTTTTGTCATGTTCAAAATTATAACATTGTGATTATCAATAATATAAGTGATTATTAAATTAAGCTACATATAATATTAAAAAGCATTAAAAAGTTAATATTCCATACTCATCCTTTAATCTACTTATATATGAACTCAATCTTTTGGTCCATATTCTATGCAGATATATAAAATATTCATGAAATAAACTCTTGATGTTTCATTAAACATTTTACCGTCCCTTTCTGTGTAATTTAGTAACACTGCTTCGTTGCGCTGCAGTTGACAATTACATAGGAATGGAGGGGGAAAAAAGAGCTGTAGATGAAATTATAATGTGGTCCGCGATCCCGCATAAAGTAATATACGATTAAGAGTGTTTAAGAATGACTTTTAAAACAATTATTCATAGTAAATTGTACTTGCTGTCAAAATAAAATAATTCCATAATTCCATACTACCATAATACAAAGAAAAAATGATATTTTTTAAATTGATATCGTTTGCATCTCGGTCCTTCTGTTAGGCTTCAGGTTCTCAAATGTCAGAGGAGGTTAGACAATCACATGGGATGCATAGAAACTCACTGCTGCGCTTGCGCAGAGCAGACTGTGCCTTTGACCATATTATTGGTGATTGGCTTATGGTGATTGGCTTATTCAAGTCAAGACAGACCGCCACGGGTGGCCGAGGTCGTTAAGGCACGGACTCGTGAGCGGGAGGTCTGCGGTTCGAATCCCGCCAGGACCGTCCTCCCTGACTGGGGTTTTTTCCAGGTTTTCCTCAGTCTTCATAACTGGCAAATGCCGGGGAGGTACCTAAACTTAGGCCTGGAACGCTTCCTTCCTTAAAAAAAAAAAATATCCTTTCCCAATTAATAATTTCATCTCATGTATCACCAGTGTCCACCGCCTGTGGTGCCTCAGTAGTAAAAACGGGCGTTAAACACTACTCAAAAAAAAAAAAAAAAAAAGTCAAGACAGCGCACTAGTTCAAACAATAAAATATTTCAGTTCGTGAATGAAAATAAACACAAACCAGCACACTGATTTCAGTTAGGCGTGCCCTTACAACGTAAATGGATTCTTCGTTCCTGAACGAAACCGAAATGTAAGCCATTCAAGAAGGTTAAAGAAATCAATGGCGTATATGCTGTAAATGTTTATACTTTAGTAGAACTGGCCATTGCCTCCTGAGTAGACATTGCGAATGACGTAAGGTATCCCAGCAGCGTAACAACCGGAAGTGGGTTATCCATCACAATGGACGCAGAACGAGAGGAAATAACTTGTCGCGTGTGCAAACGGATGGACAGTAATTACTGATTCACGTGCATACATTTACCTGTGCCACATGCTAATACATAGTGCGACTTACGTAAGTCGACCTCAGGCTGGTTCGTTATTTAAATGATCCTGAATTTTCCCTCTTGTTTCAAGAGCAAATTTGATGTCAGGGTCATTGCTGCGGCTAGCATATCTCCAGATTATAACTCGCTACAGGCAATGTGTCAGCAATTTTGAATATCTAAATAACTAACTGATATAACTTGGCAGCCAGTTAGCGGACTTTACGGCGCGGGATATCGGCCAGATCAGTTGGAAGAGTTCAGTGTTGACACTGCTATTTCTGACAGTAGATTCTAGAACGTGGAAAAGGTTGGGAAAGAGGAATTCGTCGTCAGTTTTGATCTTAAAGGTAACCTTTATATTGGGGGCTAGATGATAAATGGTTTAACATAAAATTGTCGGACACTTTACAAGCATATTCAAAGCTGAGAGTGAAACATGTTCACACTGACGTCGGGACACTGCAATAATCTGCTGCTTTCTCTTGCAAGAGACGTCGAGCACAGTACTCTTTTAACACTACGGTTAACTACAGAACAAATTGGTCAGTGCACTCTTCCAGGAACTTAACTAATCTGTCGGCTAGCCACTTTCTCGGAAGGGTTTCCGTGATACAAATATATAGTGATTCTGAAAGCTTGATTCTTTGCTTAAACTTGTAAAAATGAATTATGTAAAATGCCAAATGTGAATATCCTGAGGCTTTTGAAAGCTTACAATGTATTTATTATACCGAATTAATCTCCTAAAACTACCGCTGCATATATTTCTAAAATGAAAGTTGATGTTGATACCTATTTTCGGCAAAATGAAGTCCAGGAAAAGGTTTATAACTGCAATCTATACAAAAATTCCATTTATTATTTAGAAAATGTATTTCTAGCATAAAGATACATTTGTTTTCTAATTAAACCGTGAATATTGACTTTAAGAAAACAAAACTATATAATATTATGTCTTTTCTTCTTCTTCATCATCATCATCTTCTTCTTCTTCTTCTTCTTCTTCTTCTTCTTCCTCCTCCTCCTCCTCCTGTTTTCACGATTCTTTGCCAAGTATTACGCAGAGTCTGGAGTGGAGTTTCATACATTTTTTTGAAAGGATTCTCATCATCATTAGACAAACAGCAATACATATCCGATCTTTTTTTAAGTCAATAGTAATTGTTCCACTCGCAAAGATGTAATTTATGCTTAAAATACACTTTCTAATAATTTTGGAATAATTTTATGTAAATGCTATATGGATTGCCCCTTATCTGAACTTCAATTTTATGAAATTTTAGGGGTGATCGTTTTAGGTAATGGTGTGTGTGCGTGCGTGTATAGGTATCAATCATTTGAAAAATAAAGAAGTTACTGAAGTAGTCAGGAAGCTTTAGGCTGATAGTAGCGATCATCAGAGACGAAGTAGATATTCATCTGTTTCTGTGTGTCGTAACTTGTTTCCTCCAAATTTCAAATAAAGAGCATGCACATCTCTTATTTAGTATTTTCTACTGCATCAACATAGCCAACTGGCTAGGCTTCTTTCCTAACATACAAGATGACTTTAGCACTGAACTGAACTCCACGAGCGAAGTTCTGTGTTAAGTTTTAAGACATAAATTAGACGTTTCATCCAAGTTTAATAGTTGTATCCTCTGTAACTGCTTAGTACATTTACTCGTGACAAATCTTATTAAACGTGTTTCAGTTATGCTACTTGATATATTTTTATAATGTTTCATTTATTGTAGCTTCGACTTCATTGGTCTTCTCGCGACGTCTGTAAATTGGGTATGAATGTTGTAGGTATTCGTATAAGGTGCTTTAAAGTTATAGGGTAAGCAAACACTCCGCAAAAAACCTGACCGGGATTTGAACCCAGTACTTCCGGATTGGTAGCCGCAAATGGTACCACTAGACTACAGATGTAGTCTGCAAAGGTTTTACATATGGAAAAACATTACCTTAGCACTCCAGTCTCTATCCTCTACACTCGAGGTATCTGGAGAAAATAATTTCCCTACAATCAATGAAAAACAAGCGTAACAATATTCTAGAAAATAAAACGGGCCTAAGTGCGAGCAACTGCCGCTTAAGAGATTCCAATGCAATTAGTTTTATTTATTTATCACTGGACAGAATATGATTGTAGAACAATAGTTAAAATAGGACGCCATAATCTAATTATTTGCTTAAGTTCCATGGGTATTAAACTTATGTATTCAGAACGCCATGGGAGTTTTAATAACAATGTGCTTCGTAAGCATTTTACTTCACTAAAGCATGGTAACGAAGGCACCTTAAGAGTTCTTACCATGTGCAAAAACCCGACTTCTGTTAGAAACAGAAATTCGATACTTATTTTCTGCCAAGCACATAAATTGCGCCAAGAAATCTGAAGAAAATATTCCATTTGTCAAAGAATAGCCGCGAAAGAATGGCTTCTTTTCTGAATATGAGCCCTCAAAATCTGGGGAAGAAGCATTGGCAACAGGCCAACCCGCGTCTTTTGATGACCACGAGAGATGTGGAGTGAAGTTAGCCGTGTGGCAGGAAATTGCATTGCAGACACGAGGCGATGAACTCAAGTGTTTAAGAAAGCGGAGGAGACTGTGACTAGGCGATAAAATATATGCTAGAGCACGCATGCGCGTGCAGATGTCCGTAATTAAAATATTTTAAAATTAACGCTGGGCGGCAGAGTACAGCAAGCACTTTGTGTTGGCAGCAGAGCGACCTTGACTGTGAAGTGCTGTAAATAGAATGACAACGTCTGTGTGGGATGGTCATCTCTTGAACCATGAGATGCTTGACCTCTCAGAGACGGTCACTTAATTTTTCGCCATCCAAAGATAAGAGAGATCATCCTGTACACCAATGTTCCTCAGTGTAAAAAAGCATTAAGTACCACACACTTCGGCAGCTGAGAAGAGCTCTTTTAGATGCCAAGTTATCCAGAAGATTGCCTCAACGCTGCATATGTAACATTATATTTCAACTGAAGGAAAATTTTTGAAGTTTCAATTCCAAACGAGCCTTAATAGTTTCAGCAGCAGTCTTCCGGGTGAAAAACTGAGAACAATTTGGGTAACATCGACGATACTCTGTAAAGCTGGATTCAAAGTAGAGCAATTTTGTTTTTAGTGAATACAGGTATGGTCACACATTTCTTACTTGGGCTTCATATATACTGTAAACATAATGAGGAAAATACCCCAAAAATAATAAAATAAAACTTCCACCCTCTCCTTCTAGGACTAATTGACTCAGATATTGTATTACACACAGATGAAAAAGTGAAATAAAACTACAACATAGGAATTCACATATCCACACAACTCTATCTTACTGAAAATAAACCCGTTGGTAGTTTTCGTATGTGAATAAGGCGCTGTGCTGAAGTGGAATTAGATTTATCTAGGCTTCAAGAGTCCAGTCATTTTCTTTTGTCTTAAGGCGTACATTTACATCGACTGAGCATCATGCCCACATCGGAATTTATTTTATGTAATGAGCAAGATTACGATATGAACAAAGCTCTTACGTGAACTTTAAGCAAGATGATCGCAGCATATTTGGAGGATTTTGTCACATTTTCAAGTACTTGAATATAAATAAAAAATATAGGTTTTCTAGTAGCGGAACATTTCAGAAAGCAGTTTATCCATAAATCCCAACTTCTCAAGAAAATAGAAAAATGCACAACGAGCAAACTATCGAAGAAGAAAATTTTAAATATAACTTAACAGACCAAATCCTTATGAGGTTATAAAGTTCAGAAAGCAAACTAATTGCAATAACCGCTCAACATCTTAATTATTTTTTAAACTCAATCTTTTCTCTTCATGGCAATCAAGTGTTACATGCTATATCAGTTTTCTTCTAATCCCGGTCAAATTTACTTGAATAGAGCTTTAAAGGCTTTTTACTATCACCAAATTGTGTTCAGTTATCTACGTAATTTCTTTTGGCACATATAATAATGCATATCATTGGCAAAATATGGAGATCAGAAAAATTTTCACCTGAATATTACCTTTTCAAGAGTGATTTAAATTATTTAAATGGATCATCCAAACTGTATGTATGCTCCATTTGCAAATTAGCATTAATATTTTTGTCTTTTTTATTTTTTAACATTATCCTCACAATCCTAATGCCATCTATTTTTTAGCGAATTAATTAAAAGTTTTAAAACCTCGAATGATCCAATCATTACCCAAGACATGGACTGCCCATACATTTATATAAATTGCATAATATTCTTAAAGTGTCGTTATTTCAGACAGCTTTCGGAATTATTTTTCTGTAATTCCAAAAAGTTCTATCTGCAGCGAGAAACCAAAGTCCCGGACTGGAAATGTCATTGAAATATTCTTCATATTAAAGAGAGATCTAAAAGCCATTGTACAAAGGCATAAATAACTGGTTTCGATATTGTCTAAGAACCCATTGAAGAAAAGTCTCAAACTTGAGAAGGATCAAATTGGGAAGAAAATCAGCCTTCTCTCCGGGTCATTCTCAATCTTATAAGTCATGGAATTTACTGCACACGTGTGAACACATGAGAGCTTTACTTATACTGAATAGGCAATAATTTATTTTGCACTGCTGGATTCTTAACACCTGTTTCGTGTTAAAAGATAGCGCAGTAAAAACATTTCTTGGATATATTGGGTTTAGTTCTAACAAAGCATTTCAAGAACTGAATGCATTTTGCACCAAACATGCAGATTTAAAGTGTATATCTTATACGGAAAGATATTTCGAAGCAAAACACTTGTTGTATTGTTCAAGGCATCACTAAGAGTAAGTAATGTAACTTTTTCCCAAAGATGGGATTACTATTACTACGTTTAAATGTAGATTCGTTTGCGCATTTCGTTATTGCACAGTCTAGCTGTGAGACACGGATGGACTAAAAACAGAACACCCATGTTAATGCCTCTGGTCTCAGCAATTCGTCTCAGCAATTCACCGCATTATCAAAGGTGGAAACACAAAGCCAGTTTACACGCATTATTTATGAGGATTCCCACAAGTTCCTAATGACCAATGCGTCACGACAACCCAAGTATCTCCACGATCGGTGAAGGTCAGTTCTACTCCTTAGCACACGTTCCTAAAGGAACGTGATCGCGAAGCTGATGTTGATCACATATCATCCAGATGTTATTTGTAAATTCCCGTGCCAAATTATCGCTGGTTGTTGTAAACAACTGGCCGAAGTACTTATCTTTGTATTTCGGTTGGAAAAAACGTTCTCAGAGGTCCACGTATCTGCAAAGTATCAATTCGGCATTACGTGAAGATATTTCGTGTATGTATTCATTGGTTAAGGTCAAAGCAACGCGCCAAATTTTGGCAGAGCTCGTGAACTTTGACATTTACACGGGCAGGGTTATAGGAAATGGATGAAATGCGTAAATATATATTTTTTCAGTCCATTACTATACAAAATTCTGCTTTTTATCGTCACTGAGATTCCAATAGCATTTACAATTAGGTTTTTACATGGTTGACATTACAATTATTTGTTGAGGCGGAGAAAGGAAATAGCATAATTCTCTCTGGTTCCAAGCCACCGATTTTTCGCATGTAGCTACATTTTCTTAATGTAAAAATAATAAAGTAAAATAACACGAAGTTTGAACTAATGATGTGGATTTCATACTACAATGTGATTATTTGAGTTAAGGGACGCCTGAGTGCGCTGCAACTGCCGCAACCGGATAAGGAGAAATAAGAGTCACCGCGCTCAAAGTTAGTATTTTAAATTAGTATTTATATTCTTAGTAAATGCATAAAACGATACAGTGTTTAAAACTGAGTACTAACTTGTGTTATAATAGATGTTGAAAATGATGCCCCTCAGAGGCATCTGAGTAGGATATTCCCTTCCTTCCGCAAGAATACGGCGGTTCGGAACACGTTTCTTGTCATTGAGAGATTCCATTTCAGCTAGGTTTTTAACAAGTTTCTCTACCTGGAACCCGATAGCTAGAATTTTTCTTGCGAATTGCCATACAATTCTTCTGCAAGAATCCATTTTCACATATTTATTGTACATAAAAACCTGTTCAAGATTATTTGTGTGTTGGAGTAATAACGAAGGATAATTAGCATACAGATTACACATAGAATGAAATGAAAACATCGAATAACACGAACGTACAACCACTAGCTGATAATGACGACTCCCTAAACTAACTACAAGTTGATACCTGCACGAGCATTATAGACCTTGACAACGGCTTTTCCGCCGGCCCGCAGTTCAAATCACCCCACTGAAAATAAACTGAAATGAATTACAAATAACAATTTCACTAACGCTTGATATCAGGTTATTTTGCAGATGCAAATGTCCTATTACGTATTAAAACTTTAAAAAATAAGGGGAAATAATCGTAACACATCTTAGTGAACTTTATTAGTGATTGAACATAGTGTCAACTGTAAATTTAGAAATTTTAAAGTAATGGAACAAAACTTGCAGGATTCGATAATACCTTTATTCATAAGATTTTTAGCCTCGGTATTAAAAAAAGATTCGTCGATTTTTTCCCCCTACCATAGTCTGAGGGTAGCAATGCCGGGATTATTAGTGCACAACGTAAAGATGAACTGTTTCGCGTACTCTAGGAAACTACGCATTCTTTTTTCTTTACAACTGGAATGTTTTATAAAATTTAGTAACAATATAATAAGATTTCAGTGCTCTGAAATCTGAATGTTAATGCTGCAATGCTTTCACACATTTGTCAACTTCTCTGACATATCAACACTGATCTCATTTACGTGGTTGTCGTCTCATATTTACTAGAGCAAATTTAAAGTTACATATGCAAGAAATGCATGATACATTTAGAACTGTAGGAAGTAGTGTGGTGATTGCTGTAGGTAAGTGAGTATCTTCGAGTTAACATTCACCTGAATGTGTAGCCTTAACGGAAACTGCTAATTAACAATTACAACGGAAGTATTGACTAACATAAACATGACTATGCCATTAAAACGTTGCTAGGAGCAGGCCAATAGCGGTACATACAAAAGATTTGTTGCAGTTGTAGGTAGCGAAAATGACATGAGGGCATTCTGAGGACAGGCGACTGTTTTGGGTTATATGAAAGTTTTTAAGCTTTGTAATATTGGAAGAATTGCGAAACAGGACTGATTGATGAAAGCTAAGTACTTGTATAAGCTAGGTACAATCAATATCAGCACTTCAACGCATGATCAAATATATCAATTTTGTAAACTTCTGCAAAAAAGGAGGTGTGGCGTACTGAGATTCTTCAAATAGGTGAAACACTGGGTGTTCTGTAAGCAGCTATACATCAACACTCCGTTTTAAAATTCATTTGGGAATATATTAAGATATAATGTGAATTTTTAAGCTAGAACAAAAAGATTATAAGACTTTTATCAATAAAACAGTATTCAAACTCGTCTGTAATGGATTCTCCAACCAAACAGCGAAATCGCATCCATTTCTCTTGGGAAGCAGGTTTGCTATCATTTTTTTTCTGAGCCTTTCTAAAAGATATACTTCAATAGGAGTAATTTCTCAATAAGATTTCCGGAATACTATTTTGCTCTCAATAGTATCGAAAACGACCTTTCTATTGAACAGTACTTCCAGTAACTGTAAACTCGATGGGTGATTTGTTGAAAATTTGTTTTTAGCACTTGAGTTTGTGTTCGGTAGTTGGTCAGCTCACAATTGTTTTTATTTTGAAATTTTGAAATTTTCGATAGGTACTTAATACTTTAAAGACGTGTTTCAGAAAAATCTCCTCATACTTTCATTTGGCTTTTAAGTAAATTGTATTCTAAAATAATTTTGAAAGTAAGAATCCGAAAGACTGGCGCTGTTATCAAACACTTCGCAACATGTGCGGCATAGTTGAAAATGTTCCATTTGGAAGCTTTTTTATTAGAGGCATTTTCTTGGTAAATTATCGTCGTGTAATGCGGCTATTATATGGCAAATTTAGCACTATAGAACATCACTTGGTTCTGAAGAATGTTATGTTACACATGAATTAAAGCAAATGTTTTGTTGAATATATTTAAAAAGAAAAGAAAATTTTGAAATGTTCCAAAATCGCGAAAAACATCATTAGGTAATGCAGCTGACTCATTTTCATAAATGTTGTCCAAAAAACATCTTACAAAGTGGATTTCTGTTCCTATACACAATGTTAATTAGCCGTAGGGAGAGTTTCATTATGTCAATCACTTGAAAGACAAAAAATTAGCACATTGAGCGCATCCTGAAAAATACTTCAAGCCATTGAGCGTACTAAAAATAATTAACACACATGTGCTGCTATTTTGGAACAAAACGAGATTCACAGCAATTGATGTGTGGCTTTGATATGCTCTGGTATGTATTTGAATTTTTTCAGAGGCATCATATGCAGTCAATTTCTCATTACGTCGAATTCTAATTTGAAATGCCTAATAAGTTCTGCAATAGCCTGGGCTTGTGGGTCGTAACAGAATTCTTATAAAACAATGTAGTTTTATCAGTTAAGTCGACTACAAGAGGGACCACTTTCAACTCATATTTAATACCTCATAAAAGAATTGAACTAAAGATTCTCGTGACGCCTTAAGTTTTCTGTTTCGTCATGGTCCCGAAAGGACAGCTTCTGTTGACTCAGAAAAATTGCATTACTCTATTTTCTCCCAAAGTGTTTATATTTACAGATGGACGACCATGACTTCACCAAATTCCCTAAATGTTTGGACTCAGTTTTGTTTCAAATGGTGTTTCTATACGTTCCAAATAGACATCAGCAGCAATACGAAGTGCTCAAGTCATTACTACCACCTTGCTTTTCACATTCAGAGCACAGCAGATTAGTTCAATTTCTTTTATTTAAGAAAGCTCTTGAACAACTTTGGTCGTTAGCGTCCAATTCAAATGCCTCTACCTTCAGACTTGAGATTCTTTACATGCCGTAAATCTGCGGTATGGGACAATTTACTTTCCTTCCAGAGGAAACCATACTTAATATTTCTACGCCTTAAAATCCATCGACCCTGGCCTGGTTTAAACGTATGACAAATACCTACGGTTACCATCAATACCTGCCAAAGTGGGCCAAAGATGTCTATTAAATGTTTTTTTTTTAAACCAAGTTTGGCACTGCTGGTGTTAGCATACCATTTTTAGTGATTAAAAAAATTGGCGGGGAACGGGTAAAAAAGGTTCGTATTTGGACTTTGTTGTTGTTGATTTGATTTATTTACGGATGCTCTTTAACATCTCAGGTCATCAGCGTCCCATTCAATTCAGGGCGTGAAACGGCCGACAAATTTTGCTAGAGGCCTCTTCTCTCAGGCTTGAGGTTGTTTATCGTGCCGTAAATGTACGACACGGGACCCACGGCTTTACTTCCCTTCCGAAGGAAGCCATACTTAGGATTTTTACACCCGAAAAAATCCATCGATTCTGGCCGGGTTTGCACAATTTAGCAAGAAATATTGTTTATCGTTTACCTAATACATTTCTTATTTGTCTGAAGCAAACCTCTGCCCTTTACAGTGAACCGACTGCTCCTGACGATAATAATTGCTCACAGTACATAAATTGAAGATGTGTGAACGTTGCTTCGATTTCCTCATGCTACCAATATAACGTAATATAACGCAAGTTTCTACGAGAATGTTATGTTTTGAAGGAAGTTTAAATGTGATTGTTAAATATTGCTTATTAATGTCATTATTACAGTGGAAAAATCAATTGTCTTAGCAGTGTTTCGCTTATCTAGAATGCACGTCACTACCTGAAAACATTGAGCCTAAACTTCTTGTGTTCAATCCAAAAGAGCAATTCTTGGAAGCAAATTGCAGCAGTTTTCAGCTATTATATGCAATTCTCCTCAGCATTTCATCATTGTCAGAGGGGTTCGTAATAACAAGACAGCTTAGTCCGAAGATATATTGTTGTCGACCCAGGGGAGGAGGGCATGTTTCCTGCAGATTTTTACAAAGCATAGCTATATGAATACTGTTCACAATCATTATTAAATCTCGCTCAATTTGTTACAACATATCAAAAGTGCTTATATTCCTCAAAAAGAAAAAAAGGTACAGTTGCTTGTAATATTTGTAGGATATCGCTTACATTAGCTACCAATGACGCCGATGATAGCACCGCGAAACATTTCTTTTCCCCTAAACTTTGTTCCGTGAAAGCAGCTCAACGGGGATTAAACTACTTAAAGACTTCATTTGCGCATGCGTGTTTAATTGCGAGTTGGTTAGCTTGACGGGAAAGAGAGGGCATACCGGCGTGTCGCAGAGAGCTAACATGTTTGTAGAATGAGGTGGTGCAGCGAGGCGAAGGAATTGGCTTTTGCGTTTGTCATTTTGTTTACACTTGAGTAAACGTGAGCGGATTTCGCTTTTAGCGTGAAAAGAGTCATTTCTTTTGCTAGGCTTAGTTTGTGGGGTTTCTTACAGAGCCCAATTCTGTATTTTATAAGAAGGGCATGGATTTGTTTTTCCATCTTTTTCTTAAAAGCTTTTTCTGTTATCTGCTTACTGTCGGCATCTTCCTGAACTTATGTTGTACACTCCCCCCTGTCTAGTAAGATTCCTTCCCGTGTTTCTTTGCATTTTCGTATCTTTTATAATCTATATTCGTATTTCGCACTGCATATCTTTTCAAAATTTTATTGTGGATATAAAGGAACTATCCTCGCAGTTCAGATCGCACTAACCAGGTGTTGACCGACATAGTAGTGAGGATGGTAGCATTTGCAATAGTCTTTGTTGGAAGAGGAATGGTCGAGTTCTATGAACATTTTTAGGAACATGCTTGTGGTACGTTCTAAAGCTCTAAAAGAAGCTACAACTTGTCCATTTGTCCATTTTGGTTGTCAATGTTTTCTGACTGGTGCATTCACACTGGTTGCCATTACATATCTCGTGGTATTTTTTTCACAGTCTATTGCACAAAACATAAAACATCGATTTTAGTATAGTGTAGATCAGGATAACGGCATGCTGAAACAAGAGATTTAAGAAAAAAACAATCGATAAATAAATAATTTTACAAAATTCCGAATTGTAATTTTGTTTCAAAATTCTTCTCGCAGATCATTGCCACAGGTGTTCGAGGTCGTTAAGGCAAGCACTTGTGAACGAGAGATGTGGGTTCGATTCCCATCAGGACCATCCTTCTGACTTTTTCCCCCCAGGTTTTCCTCAGTCATAAATGACGAATGCCGGGGAGGTATCTTAAACGTAGATCTGGAATGTCCTTCCTTCCTAATTTTTAAATTTATTGTATAAATTATTATTATTATTATTATTATTATTATTATTATTATTATAATTCTATTTATCATTTAATCTCGTGTATCGTCAATGTCCACCGCCTCAGCAATAAAAGCGGGCGTTAAGTACTATTAAAAAAAAACAGTTGTATGAAACGATTCTTATAAAAGATAACTTTTATAGGTTTACTGGATATCAGAAACGAATGGTTAAAATATATGAGCACTTTCGGTGCACTGCAATGATCATAAGCATCCGAAAAAGCTTTGGATTAGCTCTGAGTAGACTTGAAAGAAAGTTATCACTATCTGTTACTAGCGAAGCAGTATATATAAGAAATAAACTTTATTAAAACTTTATATAGTTCGCGTGATAGCAATAATTGTGACAGACAGTTAATGATGAACTGCTAGACATTTATTGAGAAGCGCAACAAAGGAAGGGAGGGAAATTCTACTTTCACATGTGACTCGTAAAACCTTTAGTGCCATAAATTCGCCTCTCACGTCTTCGGCAAGCACGTGTTCCCTGAGCTGGAACCGGCCGATAAGTGAGTGCCTTGCATGTTGCGTGAAGACTTAGCGAAATCTGACACGGTCAACAACTTATTTGCAGCGCAATATTCATTCAGAACAAAACGTGATGAAAGTACCAAGCATGGCGGTTATGAAATTGAGGCATGTACTCTATGATGAAGGAATGTCCTGAAATCATGTCTTAAAAAAATATGTCTATCATATACAGCATACGTGTGTATATTCTCTTAACTACATCTATTTTTAAAATTAAATTTTTGGATGGTTTATATTTATCATAAACTTCTCCGGAAAATATCAAACTGAGAATCGTTTAGCTAGGTTCTACGTATAACAAACACAGAAGTAGTTTTTAATTCAGGGGGTCTCTGCATTATCATATTGCTCTATTTCATAGTTAATAAAAAGGAATAATTTATTTCAGTTCTCGGAATGACCCACAGATGCTTTTTAACAATATTTTCGCACATTTTTATATAAAGGGCAATTTAAATTTAATGCTCGACTTTAAAAATATAGCACATATGCTGTAAGCATGTTAGCTACTAGCTATAAACGTTAATGGTTGTCTGGATGGTTTAACCAGCTTCTTTTATTCATGATGTCCATTAAATTCTGAAAGTAAATGGCACATCCATGAAAGCGGTAAAGAATTCAGTTTTAATATATGCTCTTAATAACCTATATTATCAAATATCAGTGCTTTATCTTGTTACATAACATTAAAGCATTAACAGAAAAATGCTTAATTTAATGTTTGCTTAATAACTGTGCTAAATAACACGGTAAATAGTTTATTTATCAATATTATTTTATTGCTGTGTTTGTTGATAGGACATAAAAGCACTTCCTTTAGCAGAACTCAGACTTTGTCACGTGACACCATAATGCACTCTTTAATTTAATTATTAACCGTATAAAATGTGATTTATACCTGCCGTTTGTAACATATACATACGGAAGTTTAAAATAAAGGCATTGAAAAAACATTAGATTAAAACTGGGGCATTATGGAAAAGACCAAACTTTAGATCTGTAGTTAGCACATTCAATTTAGGTGGTTTTTTTTCGGTAGCCAAATCACTATAGACCAATGAAATTACCAAGAGAGTGAAATTTTGATTTTCCAAATAGATGATGGATTAAACAGGATACAGGAGACCGGAATAAGGTCGTTTTTGCCTTCATCATTGTTATAAGTGATGTCAGCAGCTTGGCTGAAGTTTTTGAAGATCAGTCATTCAATTTTTAGAGAAGTTAGGGTTATATCTACTTAAACGCATCTAACTCTTAACATAACAATAAAAGGGGGGGGGGGAATCTTCTCTATTAACACTTTGCTTATTGCGTATAGAGTAACTTTAATGTTAATGATTGCCGTCGACAATCTACATGAATTCTTTCACATATGCATAATACTATTAGTTCTTATACTCTGCTCCACTTAAGACAAAAAGAGGGGGTTAAGCATGTTTACAGCTTGACCGGAAAAGCGTTTAGTCATCTCTGAAAGCAGCACTCATTTTAATTGATGTTAAGTTGTCCTTAGTGCTAGCAGCTGTGAATAAATGGAGCATATTTAGGACTCGTACCATTATACAAGGACACACCAGGGGGTGCTGGTTTTCACTATTCCGAGAGAGTTTAATTTCCTATATCTGTTGCTTGATTGCGTTTTTATGCATAAATAATGTCGTAGGATTTTTTTCCTTGCACGTGATTGTTGTATTTACAGTTATCTGTAGGAAATTTGTATTATTATTATTATTATTATTATTATTATTATTATTATTATTATTATTATTTTAAAGTGTATTTAATTTAGGGAACATCGTTGGTTATTAACATGCTGCTCTATTCAGTGAAACGACCGATAAATTTTGTTGAAGGGCCTCTTCTTTCAGGCTTGAGGTTCTTTTAGTACCCATATATCTACTACGCGGGACCAACGGATTTACTTCCCTTCCAAAGAAAGCCATACTCAATTTTTACACCCCCAAAAAATCCGTCGACCCTAACCGGGTTTGAGCCCGACTTGATCTGCAGTCCCGGTGCAAATGAATGGCTCGGTAAGTGGAGTATTTTGATCGGTGTAGGAGGTGAGAGGAAGCGGTAGGAGGAACTCCTTGCTCCTATGAGTCATATTTATGCACCACCTGAAACGTCATTTCTCGTCAGGAAAATTTGTCTCCAGTTTTAAACAGATTGAGTGTTGTTGCCTTACAAAGCCTGCGTTACAAGGTCAGATATAATAATGCAAAACCATATATAATTGGCAGTACAGTCATAGTTATTTCAATGTCAAATATTTTGAAGTAATATGTCATGCAGACACTGTCAGCAACGTTAATAAGGGCAAGCTAGTGCACTTTCTTATGAATTCGTGACGTAGTTGCTTTATTTCCTTTTATGTTAACTGGATTTAAAGAAAACATTGTACGAAGTTTACATTTTAAGTATTTTTTTTACGCATTCACTGGAAGAGAAAATTTAAATAAAAAACTGGACTAACCTACTTCAAGAATTAATTTCAATCACCGCCACGAGTAGCCCAGGTCATTAAGGCGCGAACTCTGAGCTCTGTATCTCGATTCCTGCCAGGACCATCTTCCCTAACTGAGGGTATTTCCAGGTTTTCCTCAGTCCTCATAAATGGCAAATGCCGGGGAGCTGCCCTAAGATTGGAATTGAAACGCTTTCTGCCTTACAAATAATCTTTTCCCAATTTATCTTCTGTGATGTCTCAGCAGTAAAAAGGACGTTAAGTTAACTATTGGTGATTTCAAAACAGGAAGTATACAATACTTTCTTTAGAGACAGACTTGTAATCAAAGTGTCATAGACAAATTTGCTCCCCTGAAAGTCATGTAAATGGATGTTTTTGTTTAGGTACCTTTCTGCAATGTTTTCATTGTGTTTCTCTCCCTTTCTGTGAGCATATATGAGCTTCAATTTTAGTTGTAAGATTGTAGAGCTTAGTAGTATATATCCCTCCTCGCGTGATTTTTATATCAAATTGATATCAAAAGGGGTGGGGGGTGATATCAAAAGTGGTGGGAGGTGGGGGTGGGAGGTGGGGGTGGTGGTGGTGGGAGGTGGTGGTGGTGGGAGGTGGTGGTGGTGGTGGGGGTGGTGGTGGTGGGGGTGGTGGTGGTGGTGTGGGTGTTGTGGGGGTGGGGTGTTGATATCAAAATCTCAATTTGAATTGATATCAAAATTTCTGTTTGATTAAGCGATAGGAAAATCTCTGTTTGATCGAGTGTTGGATTTAAATCTCCCGAAAAAAGTGTGTGTGATCAATTAATTACGTTGTAAAAAAATGGAGAGCCCTTCCGCCACTGCGTTGGCAGTTCGCCACTGCTCGCTCCCCCCACCGCTCGCTTTCGCCGCCCGCCTCGCTTTGTTCGCCGCCCGCCTTGTGTCCCTCGCTTTGTTCGCCGCCCGCACAATGCTTTTGCGTGAATTCGGTCTTCAATGGGTGGTTTCTTATTCGTTTGTATATATTCTTTTTAACAAAAACTCTGTATTTTCTCACACAGGGTTAGAAAAGTCAAAAACAATATGTGTGGGTTTTTCTTTACAGAGCCAAACTAAAAATAACACGTTGGCTCTCTCTGTATTTCTAAAAAGCTATTATTTTCACAAGGAAACAAAAAAACATTCTTCTAAAAATCCTATCTTCAGAGACATTTAAAAAGTTCTTTCTTTCGGGGGAAAAAGACATTGTTAATAAAAGTTCTTTCACATTGGCTCTCTCTATATTTCTAAAAAATCTATCATTTTCACAAGGAAACAAAAAAACATTCTTCTAAAATCCTATCTTCAGAGACATTTAAAAGTTCTTTCTTAGTATGTTCGGGGGAAAGGTGGTGGGGATGGTGAGGTGTAATTTTTGATATCAATTTTTTTAAAATCACGCAAGGAGGGATATATACAGAAAAAAAATTAACATATACAGTTAGATATTTTTTATTGTACACAAAATTAACTTGGAATGGCTGTCTACAAAATTTTAAACACAATTAGATTTTTTATTGTACACAAAATTATACAAAATGACGGTGCTCACTGATCACAAAAATTAACTTGGAATGGTGGTCTACAAAAAACAAGAATTTGTTTTAAATACAATTAAAAATGCAATATTTTTAAAAAGTCTGTCTCACTGGTGAGGGTTTTCAAAAAATGTTTTTATCCCTTCACAAAAATTATTTTAAAATGTGTGGTATATGTTTTTTTGACAAACAACACTTCACAGTCTTCGTCGTTGCTGCTTTCCTCCTCCTCCTCCTCGTATGGTGTGGTGACGCAGGTGAGCGACATGTGGGAAAAGTTGATGTTGAGAGGTTCCTGGGTCGACGGGGTGGCGATGGGGACGACGAAATCGTTGATCGATGGTGTTGTGAAGCATCCTGCCGATGTGACCTTGTACTCTAGGGCTGGTGTCTTGTCGATGGTGCCGAGGTAGATGGTGCAGCGTGCGTCTATGCCGTAGTGAAGTATTTTAGACGGGGTGCACTTGACTTCCACGACGTCGGAGTTGTTGGTTGCTAATTTGACGGTGACAGTTTTGTCATCGCCAAAGAAGGAGATTTCAGTTGAGATGAGTTTGATGTTTGCAGGGTGCTTGCCGCTTCTTGTGACGTGATTTTGGTTGTCAAAAACTAGTTTGACAAACACATTGTTGCCGACCCCCACCGGATCTGTTTGACAGGCCATGTTGATTTATTTCGGTGTAAACTTCAATACGTGTCTCCGGTAGCCGTTTCTGAGGACCTCTTCACCCTGGTACACGATGTAAAAATCGAACGAGTTGAGCTGGTTGATGAGTTCTGCGGAAAGATTGTTAAATCTAGTAGGTAGAAACACTTCTTTCCCGTTTTCGAGGCGAACAAGCGCCCTGGGTCCGTGCTTTGTTGATATGTTCCGGACCCCTACCACAACGTATGGTACGTTCGGTTGTAACGTTGACACTGACACGTACTCCGAGCTGCTCGCTACTGTAGATAGCTGGCGTAACGCGTCGTTGATCATGTTGACTTCTCTGTAGAACGTTTGCTACTGACACACATTGGGCAGTTTTTGGAGAGAGGGGGTGGACCATCGATGTGTGTGGTAGTGGAGGGGAGGTTGTAGTGCTGGTTGCAGCGGCGGTAAGGGGCGTAAATTATTTTAGCTTCAGGTGTAAGCACCGCCCATACAGCGTCCACTTCTTCTGGTGAATGATGTATAAAGATGGCGTTTCCCTCCACGGCAAGTAGATGACATTCATTCGGGTCCATCATTGTGAGGCGTCGACCATTTTTCAGAAACTTTATCACTAGGTCCATGTCCGTCGTCGCAGGCGTGATTGAACTTGTCCATCGTGATCGCACCCTCCATAACTTGTGTTCGTGACGTCATCACGGCCCCTGAACTTGTCCATCGTGATTGAACTTGTCTTCGTGACGTCATCACCCTCCGTGACGTCATCACGCCCCCTGAACTTGTCCATCGTGATCGAACTTGTCTTCGTGACGTCATCACCCTCCGTGACGTCATCACGGCCTCCTGAACTTGTCCATCGTGATTGAACTTGTCTTCGTGACGTCATCATGGTTGAACTTCGCCTTGTTTGGACTCCAGCTCTCTGATGAATATCGGTTTTAGAAAATGCTCCATCTCTAGGAACACTCTAAAGGTTGCGCAACGGATGTATCTTGTGTATTCGGTGTAGTTCATTTTCTCCCCGGAATCGTGGGCGTGAAGTAAATACATGCGATAGGCTGCTATTTGATTTTGTACTTCGAACTCTTCTTTCTTCTTGTGATAGATGATGTCGGTCACCATACGCTGTAGGCTTTCTAGCGTCCTCCATTCCTGCATACTCAACGATGTACAACGACCGTCCATTTTGATGATAATATTTTGTGTGCCAAATAAACGTTTAAAAATTATGGATAGTCGGTTGGTTATCTGCCACTCTCTTAGATGAAAGGTCAAGCTCTGTATAGTCGGCATCGTCTCTGAAAGCTTCTGCCACTCGGTCGAACCCAGGACCACAGTGTTGCGTCGCCCGCCAATGGTCACCACGATCTTGTGAGGAGATTTAGGTGAAAACCCAACGGCTGCAAACTTGGACTGCTTGCTGTTCAGGAAGTAAACATCCGTTAGCGGCCCCATGTCACTGTAAAAACAAGAACACCCCTTATGTAGCACACTCTTTTTTTCATTCGTCAATTAACCACACATACTGAATGCGACTTACCTGTTCAGCTCTCTCGGAACAACTGGTAGAGCGGATCATGTCAATGCGCCTTCTAAAAAAAAAATACAAGAATTAGCAACATAAAATGTGTCAGAGTTATTCATGCATGATCATCCACAATTTGTATTAATACTAACCTTTAACGATATACATCTCTGATGTGTAGTTTGTGAGCACCCGCCAAGACTGTAGGTTCTTTTAATGATGTCATCGTTGTGATTAAAATCACTTATGCTGAATTTTGAAAAGAATTTCTCCTTGCGCAGACCTTGGAAGCGGTGGGATAGGTAAGCAACGACGTAATGGCCACAGGTAGTGCTGAAATCGCCTTGCAACCTTCTAGTGTTGTGAGACCATCTTGTACCACAACATCGATTTAAAAAATTTAGAATTTCCCCCGAAAGAGGTTCTATACCATAGCTATCGAAATATTCCCCCCGGTCGTTCTTTGCAACAAAGATGCAGATCCAATGTTTCCCTGGTTTCGTGCTTGGGTCAGTGTTAATGACAACTGCTATGGGAAGCTGTCTATTATACAAATTTATCGACGACAATTGGTCGCAAGCGTACACGCCTAAAAAGTGTGGTGTACATTTAGACAGAAGTCGGTGTATTTGCAGCGTATTCATGATACCAAAATGGTCCTGTTAGCATCAATTTCTATAGTGCGATGTACTTCTGCCATCACCAACAGGTTGATAGGTTCTGGAGTTTGATCTTTAAATCCTACACTTATAGACACAGTACCGTGTCGTTGCCCTGAAATGTAAGACTCGTTAGCGCTCATATCGGCTGTAAGATCAAACACCATAATGGTGTAACCGTGTGAATATTGATGTCTGGAAATTGAATGCCCCTCGTCCTTAAAGTGTATTCCGAGACCATCTTGAAGAGTTTGAAAACATTGGAGAAAGTGACCTGCATCAAAATCGGGCTGTAGGGGTTGTGAGGGAAAAGGCTGGCCGTTCACATACAGTTGAAACGAATTCATTTTAAAGTGTTGTAAATTGTATGGGTTTTTGTTAATGTTGCCGTTGTATGCCTGGTCTGCAACCATCGCCACTACCACTCTTCGAGGTATTTGCCCGATGAAAACATCGTTGAAAGTCATATTACTAACCCCCTTTGGAATGTTGAGAGCGTGAAATCCTACATCTTTGAGATGGTACTTTGCATTGTTCTTTGTTAACACAGCCTGATGGGCAAGTTTGATGGTCGGGGACGGCCTCACAGCTTTCAAAATCAGTCTAGCAGACTGAATCTCTGTGTAGGCTTTAAAGTCCTTTATATCCGAAAAGAGATGAAAGTTGGGTGAAGAGGGGGAGAGTTTGATGGTGACGCTAACATTGTTCAAGAGCAGATTTTCCTGATTAAAGAGTGCATTGGAAAGATTGCCCATTAGCTGTACAACTTTGCTTCCTTTGGTATAGTCGTTACGCCACTTAATTCCATCATTTGTTACATACGTGTCCATCATTCCTCCCTTGTCCTTTTTCCAGAGTGTGGACTCTAGTCTGCTGTTCATGACATCTTCCGAATAATTGAGTAACGTTTCAATGTAAGTTCTATAGGGGTAGCCTGGTTGAGGCATGGAAACTGTGACATTGTTGAGTGATACTTCCAATTGTTGAAACAAGGAATTTAGGGAATTGTTTACAAAGGTAACCTGTTTGTCCTCTTTCAAGTCGTTTCCACCGTCATCCACTATTCGCACGAACAGCTCAAGTACTACATAAGTCATATCGAGGTAATCGTCAGCATTGCCAGAGTAATGAAATGTGATGGGGGCATTTTTCATAAGTGTATTTTGTGGATTTAGAGAAATGTAACGGTACTCCTCCACGTTCATTTGAACGGGCAAGTCTTTAAAGATGTCTAGTTCCGAACTCATGTGCACCAACGATTCGTCAGCCATTATGAAAATACGTCTAGCACCTTACGTCTTCGGCGTTTAGTCTTAAACTGATTATATATTTCACCCTTCCTGCGCTTTAATAGACCCGTGCCTATCATAGAGTCTATCTTTACATCAGCTTTCCTTTTCAAGTTAGTTCCCGCCTCCTTCAATCTAGTCTTTAAAGATTCTTTTGGCGGTACCCCCGAACTTGCAACATCTGCAAGCACGTTGGCACCCATTTTCAATGCTTCTTTACCTATAGCTTTCACTCCGCTCTTGAAAAACGGTAGCACAGTTCTGAAAAGACCGCCGAGAGCAGAGAACAAGCCGCTACCCTTTTGATAACGCTTGCCTCTATACAGGTGAAAATCTTGATTGTATAATCCTCCTCCTGCCTGGTTTAAGTAATATCTGGTGACAGTATCCAGCTCCATTATGTCTGTTTCGGACGAAACGTTAGAACTATAGTAGAGGAAAGTCCGTCTACAAATGGCAAGAAATCTCCATAACCGTTCCTTAAATCTATATTCACGATTTTAAAGTCCTGTTGCATCAAAGGTACCCAGTTAAGTGGAATGAACGACTTTTCAATAGTCATGCAGGTGTTGTCACGTTTTTCATACTCTACAGAGACGCTTTCAATGACTTGCACAAACGTGTTGCCCACCACTTGTGGTACTATCAGATTACAGTAAATGAACATTTCGTAAGGGAAACCCATGTACGGATCTACAGGGTGTTTGCCAATTTCCTGTTCAACCACGTTTGTGTAAGGTTCGAACCCCATCATCTTGGCCAAAGATGGCGACAAAACCAGCACATGTATTAGGTTCTTTGACGTGGTTTTAGGAGGAATGTCAGGTTTTTCCTGCGTTTCTACCGTAGGAGAAGTGCCCGGTTTACGAGGGATTGGTGGTTTAGGATTGATAGGTTTTGGAGTTCTAGTAGGAGCAATATTTCTAGCTTTGTTTTTTAACGTTTGGTTCGCGCCTTCAGGGGGTTTAGTTTCTGTTTTCGATCTCCTAGAGGACTCAGCATTTTCTATATATCCTACATATTTGCTGCTGGGGATATGACTGTTCTGTGCGACTTTGATGTTGATGCTGGCAGTATTTTTGTTCTCGTTATAAATGAAAAAGTCTTCGACTTGCAAATTTTCACGTATAACTGAGTTGACAGCATGTACCAAATCCTTAGAATTGTGCACGATGCCATGTGGTAATTGTAAGTTAAATTTTGAATGTGTCACTGGTGCTACCATATTATACATTGTACCAATGATTTGATTTTCGTGATTTGTTACGTTATAGAATTTCACAGGGTACCTAACCTTTTGCAGTGCGACTTCCCATTCTCCTTGCAATACTATTCTCTCGGGTAAGATGTTTGAAAATCTGGAAGTTGTATTGTCAGTGAAATGGTCCATAGAGGCGTTACTCACGAGCGTGAGGGAAAATGGTTTTGTTCTAATCATATCGAGCTGATACTCGAACCCGGTACCCACGAGTTAAACTTGGTCGGATAACCTCTCCACTTAACCAAAAACTGTTTATTTCGACCGCGGCCTTTAGTGTCGAGTATTTTGTCTATTTTGAATGATGCCGGGGGAGCTACCTTTTGTATCTCCTCGGAGTAAAAGATACCGTCTATGGCCTCCCCACCCAAGTCCTTTAATTTATACACAACGGGGGAGCCGTATACCACCTCGTCAATCTGTAAAATTTCGTCCGTCCAATTTTGCTCGTACCCCTTGGCAAACTTCATTTTCTCCTTAGATATACGCACATGGTCTCCCACGTTAAATTTAACTTTACGTGGTTTGTCTGCATTCCGACCATAAAGATTTTCGTAAACATGCAAAATGTTGTCTTCATTGACATCCTTTGGAGCCATCTTTATGGACCTATGAAAGGAACTATTGTAAGACTTTAAAAGTGCAGGAAGCACGTCCACGTATCTATATGTATTTTTATGTGTGAAATATTTCCACATTTTCGTCTTTAAGGTTCTATTGAAACGTTCTACAACACTGGCTTTGACATTATTTTTTGTAGTGTAATACTTTACACCATGTTTGGTTAAAAATGTTTGAAAGGTTTTGTTGGTGAACTCCGTTCCTTTATCTGTTTGCAATATCTTGGGGGTACGATGAGCGAATATAGTTTTAAACGCTTCTGTAATTTCACCCCCTACTTTTGATTTTAATGGTATAGCCCAAGCATATTTCGAGAAAACATCAATAACCGTCAAGATGTAAACGTATGGTTTATTGTGCTCCTTTACGCCACTCATAATATTTAAATCGGCCTCCCAAAGGTCGTCCATGTTAGTCACGTGATAATTTCTGGTGGGGAACCGTTTTCTTATCGGTCTATGAAATGTATAACTATCCTGTGTTTGAAGAAACGACTCGATCTTAGATTTCGGTATACCTGTGGCCTTGCGAAGTTTGTCTGCAGTGCCAAAACCAGCATAGTGTTCAGGATTGAAATAGATTTTCTTCAGTGCGTTCATAGTTGTTCCCACACTTGTCTGCGAAGGTTATAAGACTTTTTTACTGGTAATCGGCTTTTATTTACTTTCGTCTTTGTCGATTTCTCTTCCTCCTTTACCTCGACACCATTGGTTTCAAGGTATGGTTCCCTCACTTGTGACTCGATACCATTGGTTTCAAGGTATGGTTCCCTCACTTGTGACATAAGATCGAGATAGTTGGCCAACTTATATTTTATCAACTGCCATTTTTCAGGGTGTGGTAAATGTGTACGCTGTAATTTATTCATTTCTCTGATGAGTTGGTTAAGTGATTTGTCCACGAGGTGAAGCTTTTCGACAGCTTTTGGCTGTGAAGCTAGTATAATTTGCTTACCGTGCTTCATTTAACTCAAATTTGACACGAGTGCACTACCGAGTGAAGCCAATATCGGGAGTAGAAAAGCAGGTAAAAAACCTCCTCTCTGTACAAGAATCTTTTTCTTTTCCTTTAAGGAAAGTCGTTTGTTAATTAATTTTCTCCAGCTAGCTTTATGCTTCTTTAAGCGTTTTAAACAATTTATAGGTAAACTAACATGACCTCTGCACACGTTGAGTACACACTCGGAAATGGCTTTAATTAGCTGAGGGTTAGCACTTTTCAACAGTTTTTGTCGCAAAATAGGTTTAGCCTTGGCTAGCACTGACAAATTTGCATGTTGCCTTGCAATCAGTGGGCTACTCAGTCTGGCAATGCTCATCCTGTCTATGTCTGTGATTAAATGACTGAAGTGTGATCGTTGCTCGTTTATTTAAACTCTCTGGGAAGCACACAAATAAAACCTTCAGAAAAGTGGTCAACAATTGGGTATAAAATAAGAAGGCGTTTCCCCTGGTAGGACGCCGGTTCGATACCTGTATTGATTTGGCGTGTACTGAGTGCAATCCAACACTAGATACCCGTGTGGGTTTTCAGTAGCTTTTTCAAATGCCTCTAAAAGAAACCTAGAGTTCTTTGGTTCGATCTGTTGACAAAGCCTATGAATTTGCATTTTATCTCTATTGTTTTTAAACACGATAATGTAGTTTGCATTTAGAGATATAGTTCGAAATTTCTTTCCTTGTGGAAACACGTTTTGTAATATGTAAATAATCCCGAAGCGTTTGTGATGTGAATCTCTAGTGAAAAAATTTGACACGTTTTCCCCGGAGGCTTGATACATTAAATCATCCAAAATAACTAAATCCCCCTCGTTAACAGTGTCCAAATCTGGTATACCTGCATGGGTTGCGAAGAACGGGCTTGGTTTAGGAGAATATTCTAATGGATGACACCACAACACTTTTCTCGCGGGTCTGTCAAACATTCTGTCTGCATTACTAATTAAATTTTTCACAAATGTAGACTTACCACACCGCGACGGACCTGCAATTAGCATAGTGCACGGGAAATTAAATTTAAAGTGTTGGTTAGTAGACATTGTGGGCGACTGATGTGATCTCATTTAGACACGCCTTCTTTTATACCCATACGGGTAGGAATCAAAGTTTTCACACTGCACACGTTTGTTGACCACCATCCTATAGGTTTTCACTGAAGACTCAGTTACCACAGTTCCTAGAAATTTCCTAGAAATCTGTGTGCCTTCAAGTACTACCGACATTGAATTATCCCTCAGCACGGTGTTCCTGATAACGTCGGAGTTTACATTTTCCAAATTCCCCGAGTTGAGGGTGATGCCTTTAATTTTACAGACAGAGTGCGTCTTATCTCCACACTTAACCTCTATGGTGTAACTTTTTGGACCTGTAGATGCAAATCTGCAAATATACGCTCCATCGCCGTACTTTTCTATTTCATCTGTCATACAGCCTAAAAATGGTCCCGTGGTTGGCATCCATTCCCCCGGTCTGTACGTGGCTATAACAGAATCTGTGTCGAAATAACACACGCGTTCGCCCAATCTCCTAAGGTAGGAATAGAGTTCGATTCTTGCATGGGCAGTTGTATATGCAGCTATGACTGTGTTACTAGTAAAATTCAATTTAGGATTCTGTTCGCAATGTTTCCACACCACATACATTACCTCCTCTGTAGCGGGCAGGTAAGACTGTACCTCTACACCTGGGTCATTAAGTAGGTCTATGAGCCTCGAATAATCTTTCACAAGCTCGCATGTGGACAAGTTATCTCTTTGGCCGTATTTTCCCCAAAAGGAGTTTAACATCAGTTTGGCCAACTCACGTCTGCCAGGATTGATTTCAATAGCGTCTTTATCCAGTGCCACGCCTTCTTTTTCCAAAAATCGTGCGATATACTCGTTTCTCATGGCAGGAGTGTCGCAGTCTTTGGGCCAACCGGAGGCTTCGGTTTTAATTTTCAGAAACTGATTCACATAGTCCTGAAAAAGCCCCTTTTCTCCAGTGATGGGGTTATAGCGTACCATGTCATATTCCCATATTTCATACACGTGAATCACGCTATAACCTTCCTCTAATGCGACTTTAATCTCGTCCACTACCCAGGTTCCTGTCATACATCTTTCGTCCTCTGTATGCGTGCACTCTGTCTGATTCTCCATCTCTGCACATGTTCGGCATAGCGGAAACATAAGTTTACCGTTAATGCGCGACGGCAGGACGGGGTGGTACAGTCTTTCTGGGGGAAGAATTTTACACTTTACAATACCGCCCTCAACATCTTGCAAATTTGGTAAATTATTCACATGAATTTTTGGGTGTCCAACAGGGTAAGCCTTGGTCTTATTTACGAACGGGTACAAACTGCACACATCATAGTAAAACATTTTCATATCTCCAGAGGCTTCGCAGTAGGTTTTCGTACAATTTGTACGTCCACCAAAGAAGGCATCTCGTGGATTGAGAGGTTCGGGGTAGGGAAAACTTTTGACAAATTCAGCCAAAACCCTATTGGTCTTAATCAAACCATTGAACTCACACTCCCACATCTCGGTCACGTTATACCCAGCATGCCTCATCATCTTCGTGACCTTCACGGTGTCCTCGTATCTGGAACTCATGGTCTGGTTGCCAGTGTTGTATAACCTTGAATTCCTATTCGGGTAACAACGTGTGCAACCGTGGTAGAAGCATCCATGAAAGAAATAGACACATTTCCCTTCTTCTTTGTACCCGTCCACTTTATGCCCTAAAACTTTAATTTCCCGACACCGATAAGCATGCTGTATGATGGTTGATTGCTGCTGTTCCAACCAAGACAGCCAGATACACGCTACCCGCGATTGCTTATCAGCTAAACGGTATCCTCCTGCGGGAATAAGTGGTATTTTATTTCTTGGCATGAACCGTTTCCTATATACATTCATGCATGCCTGAGCTATGGTGACGCATTCTCTAAACGGGTCAATACCGTTCTCGTCAATAAATTGTTTCCTAAATTTGGAAACACCTTGACTCAAGAGATAAACGTCAGTTTTACAGTAAGTAACCATTTCTTTTTTCATGTCAAAGACATAATTTGAGGACAACTTTTCATTATGCCACTGCTCGAAAGTCTTGCGGTCATCAACACTCATGCCATCTGGGCAGTAATATTTTTGCTCTGGTACAGGACCAACATACTTTTCGTTTTCCTTGGTGTTGAACAGGTAAGGAAAATAACCTTTACATTCAGGCAGTTGAAAGGTTTTTGAAAAGTGAGACAGTGGCATAGGAATGAAATTCAAAGAGTCTAGAAAAGTTACACTCTTATACTTCATTCTGTAAATTTTGCTTCCATTCATAATCAGTTCGGGGTCCCAATTTAGGGTGCCCACCATGTGTTTTAACAAAAACTGGCCATCATACGACCTCAAGTTGTGTGCTATGACAATAATGTCACGGGATTCGAACCCTGGTTGTGTGATGTGGTCAAACAATTCTTTTACAGGCTCCTTGTCGAATACCCATTCTTTAACACCACACTGTGTACAATAGGGCATCTTATGAGACTTGTCCACACACAGACCACAACTTTTATGCATTATACATAGATTAGGAATGTGTTCAAACACGTCTGTGGAATAAAGCGTGTTCTGAGTACACTCGAAATCTATGAACATGAACACGAAATTCTTTCGCAAATTTGGTGAATTGTACGGCCGAATGTAGCACTCGTGGTTGGCATTCACATGGACCTTACAAGTAACACAATAAATTTCTCCGCACTGGTGAGGAGTTTTCCTAAGCCTCATATTCACAAGTTTGTTACACAACGGGCATACTTTTTCCACGTCGCATACTGACATGGATTTAGGGTAATATTTCCCCTTAATCAAATGATTATTAAAACAGGTCTCCCCGTTGAAATCGCGATGACATGAATCGCATTTCACATACCTATCAAATGATGTTGGACACCTCTGTCGACACTTGACACAGTTTAGATCACACCTGTGAGTTTCTTTTTTATTAAGTGAGGGAAAATTACAATGTCGGCAATACCACTTACATTTGAATGCCCCGTGTAGGTTTACAATTGCATTAAAATGGCTGTCGTGGAATATTACGTCGATGTGTTTATCGGTGTTAATTTCCGACTTGTAGAGGACATTTTTACCATTATGACCACCAAAAACAGTGATAGGATACTCCTTTAGCGCTATTTCAAAGAGTTTCACGTCGTCAAGTGTAAACGGGCCATCGGTTTTGCCTATTTTCTCACACAACTCTACAGCTTTTTGTTTTTGCAGACGGTCATATCGCGTAATAGAACCATAATGAACATCCCCGTCAATTTTGGATTTGCACACTGCGATGGCTCTAGGTAGACAAAGATTGTCTTTGTTTTTAATTTCTATAATACCTTTGTTTTTACTACAGTCGTCGCAGCGTTTGTAACATGAACCTGATATTTCATTTGTCCAAATACACGAAATTTTGATTGCCCCTCCCAACAAAAATTCTTTGTTACTTTGCATTATTTTCTCCATTGATTTCAATACGACCTCGGGGTTTACCTGATCAAACCTACGTACACTCATGTTAAAAGGTCTAGCAGGATTTTTGGTATCATGAACGGTTATTCCTACGAACCCTGGTTGGTTTTTTAGCAGATTGTCATCAACAAATGATAAATAATCATGAAACACTTTGGAAACCCATTGGTCAGGATCTGCATCTTTAGGCATCGAACTCACCATAATTTCAGTTTCAGAGTACCCAGAATAAAATTTTTTAGTTGCCCTCTGGCTATGGTTAATAATTTCGAAAGATGGTTGCAAGGTTGCACTTACCTGTGGCACAATGCTGTCAACAAGAGAAGGTGGTACACCATTTCCGGTAGAAGGCGAGCCAGCTCCGGTAGAAGACGAAGCAGTTCCGGTAGAAGACGAAGCAGCTCCGGTAGAAGGCGAGCCAGCTCCGGTAGAAGACGAAGCAGC
This sequence comes from Metallyticus violacea, assembly GCA_030762175.1. Lineage (NCBI taxonomy): Eukaryota > Metazoa > Arthropoda > Insecta > Mantodea > Metallyticidae > Metallyticus > Metallyticus violacea. The sequence continues at coordinate 28,253,795 of CM060838.1, forward strand.
TCCGGTAGAAGGCGAAGCAGCTCCGGTAGAAGGCGAGGCAGCTCCGGTAGAAGACGAAGCAGCAGGACGGTATGGTTCACCGTTTCCGGTCTGATCACTTTTGCTGGCCACACCGCCCGAGAAGCCACGTGTTCTCTTAAGAGTGAGCTTGCCCCCATAACGTGTTCTCTTGCGATGATCACAACTTTTCTTTTTGTTGACGAACTGTTCTAAAACCGACGTGAACCCTTCAACTAGACTCCCAGTACCGGAGTTTCCGTTATTCCTCGAAGACTCGGGCCCCTGGTCACTGATGGAAGTGTTTGTAGAAGATTGATCGGCAGAAGATTCGTCTCCGTAGTTGACAACCTTGGCAGACATGATTACCACGTGATATAAGCATCTTTCGTCGCGATTGAACTTTTATAGACAACAAAAGATAACGCCCACACCCAATAGACAACAAAGACCACGCCCACAACCAATGAGAAGGTGAGGTTTCTACTGCGCATGCATAACCCTACAGCCAATCGTCGTACAAATGGTGGGGGAAGGTTTTTTTAATCTTCCATCGGGTACGCGGTGTGAGTTTGCTAGAAGAAGAAAAAAGAATCCCCTTGTTTTTGACTTTTTTCTGTCACTGTGTGTTAGTAAGAAAACTTTTAGTTGGCTCTGTAAAGAAAAACCCACACATATTGTTTTTGACTTTTCTAACCCTGTGTGAGAAAATACAGAGTTTTAGTTAAAAAGAATATATACAAGTTAAAAAGAATATATACAAACGAATAAGAAACAATCCATTGACTCGGTTTTTTAGAAGAAGAAAAGATGGCCTCCGAATTCTTTTATAAACACGCGTGAACAAAGCATGGAAATACAGAAAAAGAAACTTTTAGTTGGCTCTGTAAAGAAAAACCCTCACATATTGTTTTTGACTTTTCTAACCCTGTGTGAGAAAACACAGAGTTTTTGTTAAAAAGAATATATACAAACGAATAAGAAACCACCCATGTCGATGTGAAAGAACTTTTATTAACAATGTCTTTTCCCCCGAAAGAAAGAACTTTTAAATGTCTCTGAAGATAGGATTTTAGAAGAATGTTTTTTGTTTCCTTGTGAAAATAATAGCTTTTTAGAAATACAGAGAAAAAGCAACGTGAAAAAGAAACTTTTAAAATACCCACATATTGTTTTCGACTTTTGAAAACACCGTGACAACTCCCATGTGAGGGAACAAAAAGCATTGTGTGGTGTACAGAGCGAGCCAACGTGTTAAAGAACTTTTTAGTTTGGCTCTGTAAAGAAAAACCCACACATATTGTTTTTGACTTTTCTAACCCTGTGTGAGAAAATACAGAGTTTTTGTTAAAAAGAATATATACAAACGAATAAGAAACCACCCATTGAAGACCGAATTCACGCAAAAGCATTGTGCGGGCGGCGAACAAAGCGAGGGACACAAGGCGGGCGGCGAACAAAGCGAGGCGGGCGGCGAAAGCGAGCGGTGGGGGGAGCGAGCAGTGGCGAACTGCCAACGCAGTGGCGGAAGGGCTCTCCATTTTTTTACAACGTAATTAATTGATCACACACACTTTTTTCGGGAGATTTAAATCCAACACTCGATCAAACAGAGATTTTCCTATCGCTTAATCAAACAGAAATTTTGATATCAATTCAAATTGAGATTTTGATATCAACACCCCACCCCCACAACACCCACACCACCACCACCACCCCCACCACCACCACCCCCACCACCACCACCACCACCTCCCACCACCACCACCTCCCACCACCACCACCCCCACCTCCCACCCCCACCACTTTTGATATCACCCCCCACCCCTTTTGATATCAATTTGATATAAAAATCACGCGAGGAGGGATATATACTACTGAGCTTGCAATTTATATTCAGCCAATAGTACATGTATTCCGGCTTACGTTGCCACAAGCTGTCACTGGGAAACACAGTTTAAATGGCGTCGTTATTTTACACTGAAACCTAGCTGAATGTTGACCATATGTACCCCATGCCCCTCTCCCTCTCTTTGTGTTTAGGATTAGGTATCAACCTGTTCTACATCATTCAATCCAACTTATCCAAGGTCGTCCTTGCCTTCTTGTGTTATGTAGTTTGTTTAGTGAGTCTGCTATTAAAAACAATTCACATCTCTATCCAAATGCATATTTTATTGAATTTGAAACAGGGATTACTCCCAAATTGTACCTAAAATATTAATTTATAATATAGTTTGCCTTGTACAATCTCCTACAGATTTTAAATATCACGCTTTCCTGAATGTAAATTGTTATTTTTACTTGTATTAATCCATCTTTGCTCCCGTAGCTATTTTATAACCTTTTATTAGTGTTTCCTTTCTAGATATGGGTTTAAGTGATTTCTTTAATGTACAACAAACGTGGTTAAATTAAATAATAAATTTTTTCCTGTATATACTTGTATATATAATAAAAATTAAAAATAAACTAACTCTTGGAAAAGTGTTAATCTATTTCTGCTTCTCTAGTTTTTTTACTATATATAAAACCTTTCACTGAAAGAACATACCATTTTGGTATTTGAAAGTTTGTCTCGCTGTCTTGTGTTAGGTTAATTCTTAATGAAATTCATATTCCCAATTTCTTTTTAAATAATGAATAAACCAGGTGAGTGACTACAGCCTTGTGTAACACTTATTTATAACGATTTTATTTTAATGTATTATGGTTCATAAGTGTTGATACCATAACTGACGCTCGGAACACGATAGCTCAATTGGTTAGAGCGTCAGCTCGAAAAACCTCTATGCTTCGAATCCCGGAAGTCTGATTCTTCCTTTCCAACTGTCTTAAACACGGTTAATGTGAAAGAACAATTTTCATTTAGAAATTATGGTATCGTATTCACTCGGGGGCCGTTCTCCCAGATCTGTCAGTGTATGAAAGTGCAATAAACTGTGTGTATGGAGCCGTGAAGAAAAAGGAGAGGGATAATAAAACTGAGTTTATCATTTGGTATCTGAGGTAGCAGAAAACATTTCAGTTGATGATTTTAATTATGATTTGGTGAAATTCCTCATAAAAATCCAGCATTTCATGAGGAAAAACTAACATTAATTTCCAAGTCCCATGTCTTAGCCTACAAATACTCGCGCTTCGCCAGTGGTTCTGATATGGATCTATTGTAGTAGACAATGTACATACTAAATATATATTTAAAATTACAAAAAATGATACCTTTAACATAAAAATAACAATGCAATATATAGACCCGTATTTAAATAATGCACCCGTTATCAAAATAGACAAAGGCACTATAAAATATTTTATTCTTTTATTTTGAAATGAATTTATTTAAGCCAAAGCCAAAGCCAAAAAAAAAAAAAAAAAAAAAAAAAAGAGCAATAGAACAACATAAGCAAAAAGAGCAAAATTCGCTTGGGAGTTAAAAATACCGTATCGTTAAATACTAATTTGGCGGAATGTTTTGAATATTTAATACATTTTAACAAATACGATTAATGGGAATCATTTCATCTCATACAAAATACTTTGCTGATCTCTTTACTTTTTTATTAACTTTTGTTAAAATTCCCAGTATATTATTTGAGAAAAAACTACAAAGCTTGCTATTTTCTTTTCCTTTTCTGTGGTATTTCAATTACTTTATTACACTTTTTATTTTCAGGCATGGTAATATTGTTTAAGGGAGAAACATTCATCCAAGTGCACACTAATGTTCGAAACACGATTTTTCTTGCAATTTGCTATAATCACGTTTTCATTTTTATTCTTTTGAAATACTCCACTACCGTGTGATCAGTGATGGCTTTCCCTTGCGGCGCGGAGTTTTTACTATGAGCGATTTGCCACTCGTTTGCCGGACCGTGAAGGAGGTAGCGAGCCTGTTTGTTTACTTGTTGACCTTGCTGACCGTCGCAGTCTTAGCATAGATGTTCCCGGGTGTTGTTGCGTTGTTCACTTCTTATTTCGACACTAAAAGTGTATTATGCCTCGTGTGTTTACACCTGCACTGTTAACAGTCAGCTCATGAGATAGGACGACTTGTTTCAAGCAAGATTCCCGGTGTAGACGCCCCAGATGGCAAAACAGTATAATATATTTAAAAAAAACTGGAAGTGTCCAGCCTAAGAAACCCAAAAAGCAGGGCAGAGTTCCCACCGAAAAAGGATTATATGACGCTGGTAATCGTTTAGAAAATGCCCCTAAACTATATATATATATATATATATATAAAAAAAAAAAAAAAAAACTACAGTGAGCGTGAATATGCATTTTATTTAACAGGACTCTGCCAAGACATTATTAGTAGAGATTTGTGGCTCCCTCGGTCTATCGATTTAACATCTCTGGGGTAAATTACAAAATGCCGTGTAAAAGACAAACTCGCACACTATACAAGAACTCAAAGATAATATTAATCGGAAAAATGTTTTTATAGTATTTTCTGTTTGTGAAGGAGCCTTAGTATTGTCTATTTTAGTTTCTATAGTTCGGATTTGTCAAAAAGAACTCTTAGGGAGTGATGAATAATTTCCTAAAGAGATGTCAAAAAAGTGTCGAGAATGAAGGCCTCATTTGATAATTTAGTAAGAAATGAGCCTCTTAAATTGGTTTTTGTATTATTGTGTGGTGGTTGAATTGTGTTCTTTTACTCTCCCGTTAATCACCGAGACCCGGCCGGCTAAATCAAATCAAATCAAATCAAATCAAATCGTTACGCTGTTCACTTATTTATGCAGTTCTCTACCGTCATGGTTAACTAGCGGGTCCAGGTTTCATTCTGGGTAGGTAAAATATTTTACTTATTATTATTATTATTATTATTATTATTATTATTATTATTATTATTATTATTGTTGTTGTTGTTGTTGTTGTGATTGTTTTCTGAGTATTTCACACTCTGAAAAGAGGAGGTAACTTCAGTCTCTGATGGACTTTGAGCGCATTTGCGCTGTTATTAATTCGCTCCATCATCACATGGAACACCTGATATCAATTCTACTACCACTAGATTATAAACCTTTTTTGTCGATATACCATGTAATTATGGTATCCACACATAAGCGTTCTTTAATGAGCATAGCAGTTGACCTCAAAACATTTTACTACTTGGGTACTTTGATAGATGCCGCTGATATCAACAAGATGCAATAGCAACAGTCCGTGAACGTTATAAAGTTGTCAACCCCTTTAATAAAAACCTCGTCGAAAAAGCTTAGCGTAGGCTGAAGTCGAGTTAAAAGTTCACCGATTGTATAAATAACTGCATCATACAGCATACTGAATTTCGACACCACCTGGTCGGAATATTACGATTGTTAACATAAATATGAAATATATCCCGCTGCATGTGCAAAATGCCGTGCAATAATTAGATTATCTAATGTTCTTCAAGGGTATTTTCAATGAAAATGATTGATTCCCTGTGGTCCCCAGTGAATACTCTATATAGTTGAATCTGATATCTGTTGCGTAATTTAAGGCTCGCTTGTTCAGCTTCGGTGGCACCCTATGGCGCTACTGTTGTCTAATGAATGACGAGTGAAGCTCGTCTGTCATTTACTCTGGAGAGTAAATTTAGTTTCGTCTTCTGAGTCATACACACGCATGCGCCCTTTGTCCTTTTTTCCCCTTCTCCCCCCTCCGTCTCTTTGCAGTGCTGGCAATGAACTCTCAAATCGACAAATGGCGACGTGTCTTTACTTTAGCCGGTCTCATGTTAACGTCATCTCGAGTTCAGTTATGGGAACAAATTAAAGCTGTGTGATGGTTGTGTGTGAGCAAGACCTTGTTTATAAATCCGCTGGCTCTTAAGTGAAATAGTTTGTACTTTGCAATATTTTTGGGAAGTTAACGGAAGGTAATTTAAAATTCTGGCATTTTGATCGAATACTATTAAAGTGTCATCAAACGATCTGTATCACTCCAGCGAGTCGGATTTCCATATAAGAATGTTGAGACGTTTCTTCGTCCTGAAGCAATGTCATAAAACTTAATACATCTGCCTTTGCGATTCACATGGCGAACACACATTGCTCAGCAAGGGATGTTTGTTTCTCCAGATTATCAGAAAGTAATTTACAGTACTAATGCTTCCAGAAATAATTTCAACCTGACTGTACTACCAGCTGTTGTGGAACCTAAAAATTTCAAAAGTTGAAGAAAGTAGAAGTACATACTGCACATTCTGGTTATCAAACTCAAAGAAATGGCAACAGGAATCAAACGTTTTTACATTAACAGTAAGGCAAATTCCCAAACGCTTCATAAACACTGCTAAGTTTTCTTTATGCAGAATACGAATAATGAGACCTTCCATCGACTTGCTTATAAAACAATGACGGTTGTTTTTATCAATTTTGGGAGAGGTTTTGGAATTAAATATGAAAAAAAATAAAATCAAGTATGTTTAAATGAGATATTAACGTGCATTTCTTCATTGGAAATAAGTTATTTTCGCATTAGGAAGTTCACGGTTTCCATACCTAATTTTCAATTTATATTTAGCAGTAGGTTAATAGCTTTAGTACAACGATAATCCAAAGCCTGTTGATCTAGATCGTTAACGGTGTAATAACACTTTCTTAGAACCATATTAGGAACTGAACTAATAAGCGCGGCCTTGAGAAACACATTAAGCCCGAGGCAGCAAAGGTTGTTATTTTGTAATGATGGAGATTTCATCTTTGCGTTACTACATACAGTTTATCAGCATATTCAGTTCATTGTCTGCATGGGGCTTATGTTCATTGAGGAAATGAGGTGTACATGCGTTCAAATTTGAAGAACAATGATTTAGCCGGCATTTCTTCCTAGTAGACTAAGCCTAAATTGTTTGCAGCATGCATTTGTCAGACTGGGTCGTTTCCTAGATACAAGCCTTGTAAGGTGATTGTAGGTAGTTAGCTCCAGTCGATCAACATGGTTTATTTTACTCTATTTCTTTCGTTTTGTTTAGTTTTGACTATATTTAATGATACTTCTACCAAGAAAACAAATGAAACAGTAATGTAGCCCGCCCCCACTGAAATATTAATATAATACATATTTTGTAAACCTATTATAGTTTGTATATTGTAATTAATAGTATATTTATTAAGTATATATGTAATCCAAAAGACATGAATTGTATTTTTTTAGAATAGGAATTTCAAGCCAAAGTGATAATAAACCACTGTTCAACAAGTGTTATGTCGCCTCTTGAATGACCTAATGTTTGTGAGGGTCAGTTGGAATCCGGGCCATTGTATGTGTTAGGGGAGTGAGCTCACTCGCCGCTTTAGGCAGTTGACTTTAAACTAAACATAAATAAAGGTTTTAAACTTTGGAAGTAGAGCGGAAGGCGTGCGCTGGCAGTTGACTTTAAACCAGTCAATTATAGATAAATTTTTTTAAAATTTTAAAGCGCAGTGCGATATGTGTAGACCCCAATGGCTTGATCATGCCAAAGTTATTAGAATTACATATATAACGAGGCGTTTACTCTGCTGGTGGGGTGTTCGTTTCACACAGTTTCAGTCCAGGCTCATATTCTTATTTTGGAAGTTGTCGATGATCAATACTTTTGGAAGTTCTTTTGGCAGATACAGTCATAATGTTGAGGGCACACTCGCGTGAAATATGTAACACCCAGGCTGGATTCCAATTGTCTTCGCGGCGCAGTAAATTTATAAAGATCGAGAGCAGTTCAACGCTAGTTCTATCGTCCGCAGAAACACCAGAGGTTGTAAAATAATAAATTGATCAATTGTCATTAATAAATTACTCTATATACCATGTCACGTCGTCGATTCAGCTGATTTTGTCTCCCAGCCCTTTTGAGCAGCGATTCAACTAAATAGCGGGAAAATACCCGGAGAAAACCGAACCGATCATCACAATCAACAAGACCGCTTCATTATTTGATGTCCAACCCGGGGCTCGCAACCAACCAAAACTGCTACACGATATATTCACTTTCATTTGAAAGGGAGAACTAAATATCTCTTGTCTAAATGTCTGCTTGTCAACTGACTGGCCCAAATTTGATTCTCATTAGGGATAACGTGCCTGGAACTCTGAAAAGACGAGTGATGGATGCAGCGGGATGGAGTTTTATTTGCCTCCTATGATCACTCGCTTGGGTCATTAAGCGGTACAGCATTACCCCTCTCGAGATTAAGCAATTACATGGAATTAAGTTCCAATTCACTGAAAGCTTTCGTGGAATGCCCCACGAAGAGCAGCGGGATATGGTGCTGAATAAGCTTTAGGCATAGTACGATTGGAAGTTAATGTCCGGAGCAGCTACGCGGAATCTTTTTTCGAACTTCAATTTAGAAGTTTGCTCTTGAATTTAATTTAATTCTTTGCCTTTCATTGTCTTTATGGGTTGTTTGTCCCCTTGCCCGATTATTAAAACGTACGGTAGGCGAGGTATTTGTTATAATAAAAGGAAAGTGACGTATTAGCCGTTTTTTCTGCTAAGATTCTGCTAAGCCAATTGGTTATATTTTTTGATAAATAAAGATGATAGAATTTCGTGGCAGTCCTACTATTTATTTATGTGTAAGTAATAGTTTCAAGTCAAGGACAGTTTTGTTATCATTCGGGCTAGCAATAGAGTCTGAGACAGGTCAACTCTACTTAGCAAACGAACTGAATATAACGTTTTTTTTGTACTCCCACGTTCTACGAAATATATAAATAGAGATTTTAATTTTGTTTTCTTGGTTTTACATGACATACTCGAATTTGAATATTTCTTTTGTTTGATGCTGTGGGACTTTAATAAAAATATCTAAAATTATTAATATTTAAAAAATATGGCAATTTAAGAGTTGCCTAATGTTAATAATAATAATAATAATAATAATAATAATAATAATAATAATTTCTTAAGAAGTAAAAGCAGCAGCAAGTACTGTGATTGAATTTCATTTCCGAGAAGGGGAAAAAGGCATGACAGTAATCATACATTGTTTAACTTACTTCCACAGGAATAGCAATCACTATTAAGGTAAAATCCACATACTTCCCTAAAAACATACTCACCACAGTTACTTACTACGGTGGAAGTGAACGTAAGTTCTACGATCAGATTCATATGGCACGAAGTCCACCAGGTTTCGGGTAAAGTGAATGCTTCGTTTCCCATCATGGCTTCTTCTCGACAATTAAGATATCCATAAATATAATTGATAAATCATTACACTGTGATGTTCATTGTTATTAATCCTCTTAGATTACACCATTTAGCTACAAGTCATCGTTAGCTCAACTTATGTTAACTGCCAGTAAAATAAATTTTGGAAATGATACCCGGATAGGATGTACATTAATTTCTGGAGCACTTGAGGTTTGTAGGAAGGGATGTATGCACCCCAAGTGGTTGAGTTGGGATGGGCGAATTAACGTAAACAGTTGACAGTCGTGTGTGTGGTAGGGGGCGTTCACTCCAGGGGGTAAGCAGGGAAATGAAAACACCCCAGGTCTTGGTCTCCTGCTGCTGTTACTGCTGCCGCCGCAATGACGGATGTCCGTTGTTGCCGTAACGCAAAGTATTTTATGTCGTTCCTTCAAGCCCCCTATAGGAAGAATGTGGGCTTTTATGATATTCAATACAATATCCAAAGTTATACAGTTAATCACACTTATACTATTTTGTATTTAATAACTATAAATATTTCTACTAATATTTTATTTCAGTTTAATTGTTGTCTGTCCTAATGATCCAAGATCCATAACACTAGTTATTGGGTATTTGATTCATTCACAGAATTAAGTTGTCATCTGTAATACTTTACTGTTTGTTATTTTCTTTTATTTATTGATCCCTCTGAATTACTTCTTCCTCATGTTCCCTAAATAACTTCCTATTTCTTTAAAATTTTTCCTATGTTTAAATTCATTATCTTATTCCGAAATACTTGTACTGATAGATTACTCCATTTCTCAAAATATGATTTCTCTTTCAATAACCTCGTTTCTTTACATTAATAAATAATGTCATACTAACCTTTTTTCCATGTATTTCTAAATTGAAACGTCCTACAATTCTGATCCGTGCAAGTCCGTCTCTGTAATCCCTATTACAGTTTGTTACATTTTTTTCTCTCCCCCAAGTATTTTTCAAGCATGTATATAAGCACAAGACTTTTTTTTTTCCCTAATTAAACCACCAATTATTTTGTATTTCAATATATTCCATTTTTAGCTTAATTGTTTCCAAAAACCTTTCCCTCTTAATTCCCTATTTTTCCACATTTCTTCCATGTCATCCCTCATTAATTGCTCTGACCCAGGTGTCGTGCAAAATTGGCTCGGAACATTTTCTTCCTCTGGTCTCTAGATCCTGAACCAATATTTTAATGTCCTTTCCCTCATTTCCCTCTTATTTTCTATACGCTCTAATTCCCATTGAACTGCCTCATTGGGTGAAGCTTTCGGTAGACCCAAAATTACTTTACTGAAACTTTTATGAATCAGTATTCATACAACTCACAAATATCCTCCAAATTTCTACTTTTACCTCGACTATCGCTGCATGAACCGTCTCTATCTATTTAATTTTCATTCCTGGCAGGTTTCCAAATATGCCTTTACAGCTTTCAATGCCAATTTCCCCCCTTATAATACCTATGTGGTCTTTCAATGGCGGTAAAGAATTTTTTGTTTGCAGTACCATTAGAATGCGCTATAGCATGGTGCTGTTTTGGCCAAACGCAATGTCTCAGCGCTGCCATGTATGCTTATAACTATCTGGTAATTTTTAGCTTAATGAAGAACTCTAAGAGCGAAATCTAATTACTTCATGAAGTTTTTACAAGATAATTCCAGGATAACTTGCCTTAATTTTAATATAACTACTAAACATTTGAGGAAATTATAAACATCGAGAAAAATAATCAAATCGATGCAGAAATTATGGAAATAAAGCAAATGAATTCAGGAGAGAAAAAAATCACTTGTAATTTATGAGCACTATGCTGTTTATTTATATTGCTTAGTTGTCATTCTAAATGTACATTTCATTTGCTGTTGCAGAGTCCTGCTCTACCGTTAGTATCGGATAGCGACGAGGAACCTGTGAGTAAACTGCCACGACTAAGTGAGAGCAGTACGGGGGCAGATCGCTTAACAGATGACGGCTCCTACTTCGAGGTAGGTGGGGAAATTGCATTTGTTGTGCATTCTTCATTTCTTCTGTTAGATTGTCTTTGCTTCCTTATCATCGCCATTAACCAAAATAAATTATAATATAAAAGTATGGTGTAAGTGATATTCATTATCAGAAACTTATCTTCCTATCGACGCCAGGTTATATTCACTTCTCACTAATGAATTTTTTTTGTGATTTTTTATTATATTTTGCATTATCTATTTAGACCAGCTTTGTTAATTTTCTTATTTTCGTTTAAATGGAAAACATTTAATGCCATATAACATTACTGGGTACCTACTGTTGTTTATTTAAAAAAATATATTTTCAGCTATATTCAAGACCCAGATACTTAACCCATCACTGGGACTGCCATAACTTTATATAATTCAATATTGCAGTTTACTATTAATATATTTTTGTGAGCATTCCTTTAATTGTCCAAAGTGTTTCATTTTTAGCACTCTCTGATGTGATGTTATGCCACTCATATAGGGCTGTATTTCTGCTTTTGTGCTGAAAGCCTTGACTTTTAAGTTATAAATGGCCATATGTACCTTTTCCTGAATTTGCACAATGCTATCATGAGCAAAAAGTAACATCTGCATTTTTTAAATGCGTTTAAAATGTTTTCTTAGCTATACCTGTAATTTACCATAAGATAAGGCAACCTGTTTGGACAGTTCGATTAATTATCCAGCTTTATAACTTTTGTTTGTCCATTATATATTAATTTTCAACACTAATAACTATTTTTGTATATGTTTTGAATTATTTCTGTTAGTTACTTGTATAATTTCTTAACTATCGAGTTCCAAATTGTTTTTGAAATATTTATTAAAGTGCATAATAAAAATACTTTACTATAGTTTAAGTTTACTTCACCAAAAGTCTATTAATATTGTATTGTCTTCTATTCAAAAGACTGTAGTTGATTTCAAAGTTAGTCATAGTTTACAGTACATGAAGAGAAAATAACAGAGAGAAAAATTGCAAATTAAACTCTTCAACCATATTGAGAAGAGAAACATAAACAGAATGATCTTCACTATTCAGACTTTTCATTATATCTGCTGTTTTTCACATCTTTTTGTTTAGGATGACATATCAGAGCTGTGTGTAATGGACACTAGTCCTCCTTCTGGAGACTCCTCAGTCCACACAGTAGCAGAGACTGAAGAAGGTGAAGTTTGGAGTGACGAAGTACAGACAACATCGGACATGGTTGGACCCACCCAAAGGACTCGTCAGAAGAAACGTAGCATCACTGAAGGATCCAAAATGGGCACAACAACAACAGACCACAATGATAATCATTATGATGTTCCCCAGGAGAAGACTAGCAGGAAAATCCACAGTCCGAGTCAGCGGCGCACACACGAAGATGTCTCCAGGTTCAACAAGTCGAACCGTAAGGCACCAAATTGTGCCACTTTTTACTTCAGACATCTGGACACGGATTCTGAGCACGATGCAGGTAGAGATGCTGTGCAAGAATTGGAACAAGAGCAAATAGCTTGTGCAGCAAACTTAGAAGTAAAGTCTGTTGATGATTCATCAGATGAGGAATGGACTTTCTCTCGGGGGAATACATCTCCTCTCAGAGCCAATGGCAAGAGTGATGGATCAGGATCATCATCAGAAACAGCTTCATCCATTAGAAGGCAGGTGAATGGCAAGAAGGGCTCTGTAGTCATTCGTTTAGACTTTGGTGAAGGGCCAGATAACAACAATGAGGTTGCTGAGAGTTCAAAGGGAGAAGAATCCTCAGGTGGTGAGCAGAAGAAGCAGAGACATCCAGGAAGAAAAGAGGCAATACAGAGATTGGTGAGCCAGGCTGAGGAAATGGTGAGAGAAGAGACATCACCGGACAAGACAGCTGCTGCAAGAGCAGCAAGAGTGTTCGAACCACTCGTGTTTGGTGATGCTGGGAAGGTGCCTTCAAACTCGCAAGCAAAGTATGCACGAATTAAGCAGTGGCTTAAGGTACATCTGAAGGATGACATCGATGGGAAACCTCTATTACAGGTAGGTTTTTGCGTATTCCTGTCATAAGTGATTTATTTTTATTTAAAATCCTGGGTAACATTAAGTTGCAAGGCAAACTGAGGTACTAGAGTCAAGTCCTTGTTCACATTAAGAGAAGAAGCAATAAGCTTCTGGTGTCTACAGAATATTCATTCATTCATTCATTGGCATTTACTCTTAGTAGATTTGCTTATAAAATATTTAACATTTTAATAAATAGAAAGAAACTATGCAAAATGTTAAGTTTCATTGCCAGGATTGCATGAGGAAGCTAGACCTTCCAGGCTGTAGAGCTTTGGTCTTCTGGAATTTATTTTCCTTTCCATACATTTTACTGATAGCTGCTGCTGATATCGCAGTAATTCAGAAATGCCAAGTGTGTCACCCAAGATGTCAGATAAAATTGATGTCTAATAAGGGAAAGAGATCCATATAACATGATCCTTAAGCCCGGATCTGACCTTAAGTAAAGAACTTTATTCATGCAGTGCTAAATTCCATGAACTACAGCAATGAAGGCAGCAGTTTTCTATGAAAAACTGCACAAATTTTACCATGTGTAAAAATATAGTTAATTATGTATTTAAAAATTTCCCAGGAGTATATGATTATTTCTTGATTAAATAATTTTAACTGCAAATATATCAAAGTAAATCTTTCAGTGGTGTGATATAGGGCTGAGCAAGTTAATTCCCATATAGGTAGATAAGAAACCTCTCAAACACACTACTGTGTATCAGGAAAAAACTCATCATATGTCCTGTAGTTATGACATTTATCATCTCAGTGAGCTAATCTTAATTTTTCAGAGCTGAAAATATACTACTATTAAAAACTTGGAGAGTTTTAGATTCTATGTTTAAATGACAATAAAGTAAAAGAGTACTTAGTAAATAGTAAATACTATCTAAAAATTCAATAAACATAAAATAAGGTAATTTCCTATTTTATTTTTCTTTTATGCAAAATATTTTGAAGTGTTTGCTCCAAATTGTAAAATATAACATTAGGAAGTTATATAAACTTTCTGAGCAACTGTGTGGTATAGCCGTTTATAATGGAGCAGGCTGTAACCTGTGAAATGTTTGCATGAAGGTTCCTAATGAAAATGCATGCAAAAGTCCAATTACTCCATATTCATTCAACACCACCATTAATTCATTCCAATTACATACCAAAAGGGCTTTTGAAGTTATGTACAGCATTATAATCCTACAAAATATTTCATTTAAAGAATGCAGCTTCTATCCTTTTTGAAATTTCAAAAGAATAAAGTAATTAAATCTCAGAAGTCACATATGTAATATTATTGTCATAAATGCATTTTGTAATCAGTTGTGATACCGACTAAAATACAGAACAAACAAAAAAGTACAAGGAAGGTAATGCAATAGTTTTCAGTTATACAAATACATATAACATTTATGCAGTTCTAATCAGGAACTTTGTCTGCAGCCAGTGGACAGTTGTGATGCAAGTGGGGAGTACACTACAGGAGATTCAGATGAAGAGAGGGAGTCACAGTCATCAGAGGAGCAGAATGGGAGCATCACTTCATGCCGTCAACTAGAGCTGCTGGTAGGGGGCCTTGGTAGCTCTGCAGAGGCAATACTGGACACAGATTCCACTCCAGTTGCAGAGCGCAGCCTGCCACTCTCTCCAGAACACAGTAGCAGCAGCAGTAAGGTAAATGTGATAGTTTCTACATGTAATTTATATTTTAAATGACTATCTATGTGAAACATGTAGTTTATGTTTTGCAATTCTATTTATATAATATGTATTTAAGGGATTTATTGATAAGGGCTGATAGGCTGATAGGGTGCTAAAGATGTTTTGATACACCAAGAGGGATAATTTTTTTTGATAAATTTAAGCATTGTATTGAATTTGTTTATAATTATTGTGAATCAGGTTCTTTATCTGTTAAATGAAAATATTTTCATTGTAGCATAAAAGGTTTTCTCTATTAAACAATCAGCAATATTTACATATGACAGCTGCCAAATAGTGAACTACAGCAATGAAGGCAGCAGTTTTCTATGAAAAACTGCAAAGTAATTTGCTATTTTACATTACTATGTGTCTTATTGAGGATTTTATTGGTAAAACATTCTGGTACAGTACATAAATTTTGCTATATTTGCTCAGTGTATACCTAAAGAGTTATTGTTTGTATGCAAACTTTGAGAGAAGCTGATCAACTGCTCATTGCAAACAGACAGCAGACCAATCATGGTTCTGTTTCTCTGCTCATGATATTTATAATGAACAGTTGAAGAACGTGTCAACTCATGTAATTTTTTGTTCCTTAATAACCAGCCATTTCATAAGAAGTAATTTTTCGTGTCCACCTCCAAAAACTGGGTGTGTGCAATGATATGGTTTCTAACCATATCCTATATTTTTAATGCCTGTTTGTACTACTGAGACACCACAGGTGACCACATCCTTTTGATGAACTTAATGTTTAAATATAAATACTTTGTGTGTAAATACAAAATGGTTAGTTGCTTTCTTGCTAATTGGAAGGTTGTTGCACTTATTTTAGGTAAAGTGATTGTGAGAAAATCTGAAGAATGTATTGAATGGATTACAATCATTGCCAATGACTATAATAATAGTATTAATAAACTAATAAATTGGAAATGAAAAATGTTCAGATCGTCTGAAAGTTTTTCATATAATTGATACCTTAGCATAAAAAAATTACAAAAAAAATATTCTCCAAATATTAACTATCATCTTTGATTACTTTCATCCATTTCTTTGCCAGCTTCTAATTTATTCATGATACCAGTCCTTGGATTTAGAGCAAAAAGCCCTGAACATGCGTTTTTGACATCTAGAACATTATGTAGCAGCCTTCCTCTAAGAATTGTTGCCATGAACCAGAACAAACCTTACGAAGTGAAACTTATAGACTGTATGCATAGTGAGGCTGAACTATTTATTCTAATTCCTCAAATTTTCAATGGGTCAGTCTTAATCAAGGGCAGGAGTAATGCGTCATTGCAATCACTGTCTACTTATTAAAACCAGTTAGCATAGTCTTAAGACTTTATACAAGGGAATATTGATCAGTTCTTAGTCTAATGGAAAATGGATTTGTATTTCAAAACAAATGTGTATTTATTCAACATAATCACCTTTTAACTCTTAAGTATTTCTAAGTTTCTTAAAAAACTGTTTTTCTTACTCTGCAAACTACGCCTCCTCAACTTATAATGGCTTAATTCAATGAAAATTTCTTCCGTTTTAAATGTATTTTTAGTTTTGGAAATAGATAATAGTCTGAAGAGGCTAAATCTGGCAAATGGGGAGGATGATGAATAAATTCAAAGCCTTCATCATTTAATTTTCTGCATTGCAATCAGGGATTTGGGAACAGGTCCATTGTCTTGTCAACAAAAGCTCACCTTTGGAAAATTTTCCAAATTTGTTTCCCAGTAATTCAGAATTATGCCCCCTTGTCACTTTACCCTGTTCTAAATATTCTGTCATTATAATTCCTTCTTTGTCCCAAAAATAGATGCAAGAACATTCCCTGTTGATTTTTGCACATTCAATTTTTTGAGTGCAGTGAGCCATCAAGTTTTTATCACTTTCATTGTTCTTTTGTTTCTGCATTGTGTAATGAATTCGTGCCCAATCCAAAAAATTGTAAGAATCATCTTCAAAATGATGACAAATCTGTTTGGAAGTTGTCACTCAGAATCACTTTTGATCAGCATTCAGGCATTTTGGGATTCATTTTCCAGTGACATTATGCATGTTAAATAGATGTTCAACATTTCTGTTATGCATGTCAGCCCAATCTGCTTATCCTCCAAATTCATATCATGCACAGCATAAATTTTTTAAGAGTGTACACAGAAATGGGTCTTCCAACACAAAGTTAATCTTTGACATCTGTTTTTTCTTTCCTAAACCACTCAACCCAATTTTTTATGGTGGCATATGAAGGACCATGATCCTTCAATGTATTCACCATATTTGCATAAATTTCCTTGCCATATAAGCTTTTCAAAAATATATACTTTTAACATTGAATGCTACTCAATTTTCTCAAATTTCAGATTATTCTCTGCTATATTTATTTTAAAAATTTGCAATATAAAATCAGCCACACTTATGATCGCCAAAGTTCGAGAAACTATTCACAAAACATCATATTTCTCTTGGTAATTACTTTCAGCTCTATTTATAGGCAGGGTTCCAGGCTAAGAACCTACCAATATCATATCGTAAACTCTGTGCAGTTGCTTACAGTACAATTCAGAATTAACTGCACAACCATCTCAAAATGAAAAATACCTTTGAAATTCCATTAAAGTGCAAATAATCACATTTTGCCCAGAGTAATGGAAAAATCATTGACAGATTCTTTCTCATTGAATACCCATTGCTTTCTCTTATAATTATGAAACAGAGCCAATTTTCATCATATATCACAATGCATCTCCAGAATGGATTGTCTTTTGGATTTTTATGAAGTTGTGTGTAAATCTCAACTCATCTCTGGGCTAATTTCAATAAGTTCATATAGATATATGTACTATTTTTTATACATGTAAGTTGTTGGAGTTGCATAGCTGTTGCTGTTTTGGAGACACTAAACAATCTGGAGAATTGGCTATTCTTGAAGTGCAGTGCACAGAACTTAACTTTCTGTTTCTGTAACCAAATGTCGTACAGAGCACAGCAATATGTTTCCTATCATAATCATTGAATTACACTATTTTGATTTTGTTCTCATAATGACAGTATTCAAAACTTCAAAACTACTTGATACATTTCTTCAGCTGCTGACTTAGCACACACAGCTTTTCTCCAAAAGAATCTAAGAAGATTGCAAACTGCTATTTTGCCATTGGACATTCTTTACTAGATTTGGAAAATATATAATTAATGTAATATATTTAATCAATACTTAAACTATTATTTAAAGTAATACCTTCAACAAATATAAAGTTGGTCCTGTTGGTGTAGTGGTAACCATACTTGTTCCTAAACCCAAGATAGTGGCTTTGATCCCAGCCAGGACTAATGGATTTTTGGGCATAAAAATCGTAAGTATGGCTTCCTTCAGAAGGGAAGTAAAGCAGTGGCTCTTATGCCATACATTTATGGCACAATAAAAAACCTCACACCTGAAAAAAAGAGGCCTCTGAGCAAAATTTGTCGGCCATTTCACGCCATGATTTGAATGGGGCACTGATGTACTGAGACGTTAAAGAGCAATAAATTTAAAAAAAATAATTCATTGCTAGTAATTCAGAGTCAAATGAATAGACTATTTATAAGAAAAATCACTCAGGCCAACCTAATATAAGTAATGTAAAATGCTGTGAAGACAAGCAGAATTGCTTAATGCTACTGATAAGTTATGTTCATTTTTATTTGAAAGGTTATATTGAGAACAAAGCGACGGCAGATGGCTGGAGAGCGTCCATGGAGTGTATCTGGCATATCTCAGTTAGGCAGTGCTCCACACCAAAGGGGTAGAAGTGAACCTCTTGCACACTTCTCTAATTCTGAATCAGCACTGCATAAGATGCTTACTACACCACCAGGCAGAAAGAGCACATCTGGTGCTAATCTCTCATCTTCCACAGTTGAGGATACTCCACAGTTACCAGCAGAGGGATCTAGCTCTCGTAGTGGTTCACTACGTCGGCGAAAAATTAGACTACGCAAGAGAACTCTAGTAAGTGTACCTGTTGCAGTTGTTGGAGTATGAGAATTTTTAAAAAAATTGTAATAACTCTTAGATTTCAAAATATTAGTCATAGGGAAGGTCCAGTTGCAAATATCACATTAATGGGACACTAATAGCAAAGTGTAGTAAATTTCCATTTCAAGATTATGTTACACCCATTCAGGTTGGATAATAATTGTCTAGGTAAATAAGTATATAACAGCCTTTTACAGAGACTGAGAGGAATAATTTTGCAATTATTTGTTATAAAATGTGACAATTTATGTTTTTATTGTGCTGACATGTTTTTAGATTTGTGTAATGGTTTAATATGACTTTCCTGCATAGTGACTGATATTTAGAAAAAGTGAAAATTAAACTAAAGAAAATTTGTTAAGACTAGTTCCTAAACATTTAAATGTGCAGCTCATTTACTGCTGACTAAATAGTTGATATTAAAAACATTCTATTGATTACTCAGTAATTGCACAATAGTTACATTTTAACACCGCATCCTCTTATTTCTTTGAATGAAGAAAAATTACTTTTATTATAGTAACTCTGTAATTAAACTGTTAACACAATGTTAATTTGGATATATAGACATGAAAACACTAATGCTGTGTTATGATTGACCATCTAACTTATTAAAATATATTCGTTATTGAATATAAAGTAAGGGGGCTAAGGAAATGGTATTTTTGCCACAATATCCTTGATAATTACCAGTAGGGCAAGGAAAAGCTCAACAATAACATTGATGAACTCTTCTGCAACTGTCTCCACAGAGGAAGTTTATAAAGTATCCACGGAAAGCCTATGGGGAGGGGCTAAGCTGATGTACGGGAATGATCTCGCTACTCTCACAGTGTAGGTAAACTGCTATTACATGGGGTTTTTCTACTGTTAAATCCTAAATTGCAGTTGTCTGAAGCTAAAATAAATTTGTGTAATCAGATAAAGATTCTATTGCTCTACTGCCAAGCAAGTAAGTATTTGATAACACTCAAAGGCTCTACAGTTATTATTGAGAAAAATGTGGTGACTTGGACTTTGAGGCATGCTATAAATAATACTGAGTAGTGATGTGCTATGAAGTTTATTTTGTTGGTGTAGATATTAATCTGAGCACAATTATAGTACAGTACAACTAGGTACTATAAAATGTAATTGGCCTCGAAGTTATTTTGGTTTTAAAGCATAAAAAATTGCTATCTTATCTCAATTAAACGCCATATCATGAACTGATAATTGTGTCATTTATCTATAAAGTCACTGAGCACAAATCAGGAAAAATATTCAAGCTTCATATAGTGTGTGATAGAATTCTTTTTTGTCAGGTTGGTTAGTATATTTTATTTGTACTGTTATTTCTTTTGTAGTTCTAGTAGAGCTTCTGCATATTTTTACGCATATAAACTCCATAAGATCTTACATCTGTATAATATGTTGGAAATGTAATAGAAGTGGAAGGGTTTTCATAAAGGTTTTCAGTGTACTAGAAAGTGCAGGCATGTATATGATTAGTATCATATAATTCTTTTCTGTACCACACAGTGTAACAGTTTTAAGGTTTGAGAAAAAGGACGAAAGAAAGAAAGAAAGATAACTGCAACTAAATATTTTATGAAGCATTACTTATATAAACATTTGTTCAGTTTTTTATGAGTAACTGGCTGGAAAGTAAGCAATAATAATACCTAATTTGAAAACACTCCGCACATTCTTTGTTCCCATTAAATCATTAATATGGTAATCTTGACAGTTTAGTTACATATAGAAATGTGGTAATGGGAGCATGAAGGTCTTTATATTCATTTAAAATAGCAGATCATTGAATATTCCACAGGCAAAGTGCTACTAAATGATAAGTGATTGCAGAATATCAGACAGGTTGTTGAAAGCTGTAGTGTTTCTTAACTTTGGTGACCAGCATGACAATGCACCATGCAGTTGTTAAAAGGGATTAATGGAATTTTTAGTGGTTTATGATTGTTAGAGAGTAGTGTTTTTTCTGACATAGCATGTCCCACTTGTCCACAGGGCCGTAAAAGTGAATCTGGGTCAGACGGCATGACAGCTGGTCACTCTGGAGGCAGTGATACTCAGCACCACAGCCGTTCATCACCACACAAGCTCTCACCAAGCTCAGGTGCAGAAGGTAGTTCTGCCAACCTTCGTTCTCCAAAGTCATATCTAAGTTCAGGAACTGAAGGCAGTCCCTTAGGTGCTTCACATACATTAACTAAATCCCGCAGTGGGTCAAGTGTGGAGGCAGCTATCAGAAGTAGCTTGGCAAGGACACTGGTCAAGTCTGGATCATTCTCAGGAACTCCAGCAGAAAGAAGAAAAATTCCAGAGAGATATGTGACAAGTGAGCCAATCATGCATGCATACTCTCTGACACACACAAGTGACATCACCACAGGAACAGAGACAGATGACGAGAAGCTGTCCATGAAACAAGGGCCAGTTCCAATGTTTAAGTTAGGACCAGTTGCTGGAGCTGTTACAATAAGACGGGAAGGGAGCAGTGATGTGGAAAAGAATAGTGCACTTGGAGCAGAGGAGCAACTCAGTTCTTTCTCAGAGCAGGCATGGGACAATTACCAGGCAAGTCTATTTCAATACCTGAATCTCAGTTGGAAAGCAAGTGTGCAATTTGATTTGTAGACAAGTTAAGAAAATTGTATAATGTACATCCTGAATGCTATCTTGAATTTATCTTTAATTTTCTGGTAGTACAAAAATAGGTTTTCTGGTGTTTCTGCTTTCATTATAACATGTCTGCATAGCTAGAACATGTAGGTTTTACATACAAGTCCATATTTTGCGACATGTGTCCAAAAAAAATAAATACTTTGTAAACACAAACAGTATCCATTTTCTTATAAAATGCTGGATTTTATATAAAGTGGGCTTATTCCGGACAATGGTGACACATTTTGAAGGGAAATAGAGACAAATTTAGTAATAGAGAAAATGGTGGTCACAAGAAGCACCCAAAGCCATGGATAAGAAACATTTAATTGAGTCTCAGTCATTTATTCACATGGCAAGCCAAAAAAATTCAGACATTTTAGGATATTTTAAATGATTTTGGACTGAATTTTAATGAATATTGCTAAAAATCTTAAAGCATTTGGAAAAAATTTTATTTGAGGATACTGGAACAAATGAGAAACACGTGTCAACACATTATCTAAACTTTTTAATTTATTTTTAAGGCCATAAATTTTTAATATGAAAATAATGTATAAAACACACAATACCATATTCATACATAATGAGCCTTTGTATGAAACAATTTGAAGCATTTTGGCAAGCAGAGAGGCAGTTTACAACCTGGTCAGCACCATCCAGCATACTCTCTTCTATTTATTTATCTTGTCTATTGTTGTGGATGTACTGGGTTGTGAAAGTTCCATTTCCAGAGGTATTTTGCAGCACATGGCTATCGTCAACATCAGCAAAAATTAAATAATACAAGTATTAATAAATATATAATTATAATATAAAGAAGTATATTCAGTATGAATAACAGTTTAAAGTTAATTAATTACAATCTACATACATAAAACAAATTAAGTACCAGAATTATCTGGCATAATATATTAATCATCAGAAAATTCTAAATACTCTAGCCTGAATCAGAATTGTTGAGAACTTAATTACTGCATCAAGGATTTCATATTCAGTATGAAGAAATTAGAAAATAATTGCTTATTCAATGATATTTGAAACAAAATATACTGTAATGCTACAACATATCCACTCAAGATTGTGAAATCAGCTAATGGTCATGTCTTGCATATTTTTCCTACTAGTTTTGTAAAATATTGACAGAAGCAACACCAATAAAGCATGGAAAAGGGAAGAAAAAGTTAATTAAAATATGTGGTTAGCCCAAATCTGGCTGTGTGTATGAACTAAATTTGTAAGAAATGTATTATAAACTTATATTTGGATTGGGTTTTATAAACATTTAATGCTACCCAAGTCTACCTCAGTTTTCAGGTTCATTGGGTTAAAAGAGCTTATTCAGTGACAGCTATATATCACTTTTAAAAATGCTGATTTGAGAAAAGAAAAAGAAAAAGTTTTGAAAAAGCTTTGCATCTAAGACAGTTAAATTCTCTCTCAAAGCACAACTATCATCTTTATATTATATAGCTGAATGACTACTTTGTAAGTTTGGAATAACTTCACAATTGCTATATATGTACATTATTATTATTATTATTATTATTATTATTATTATTATTATTATTATTATTATTATTTATTTCTGCCCTATAGTGGCACTCATTATACTACCACTTATATTATGGTTGCTAAATGACCATCCACCATTTAAATTTTGTTTTAACCATGTCATTAAGTTTCCGCCACCTCTTGTCATGCCAAGACATTGACAAATTGCCATCTAGGTTAAAAAAGCAGAATTTCCAGAAGCAACTAAAAATATTTTTTTCATTTTAAGAGTGAGAAAAATTATGAGACATAAGGGGAAAATCATCAAATTGGCATTATGTGGTCTGTACATAAATGCAGCAAATGATAATTATTAGAAAGCACTCAACTAATGCTGTAGCTTAAAAGAAATGTTTGAAAATATTTGCAGCTTGCAGGTACATTAAAAAACTGTGATGCTTATGTGCACATAGAAATTGGAGCTTTCTAAAAAGAATATATTCATTTCTTATTAGATACTGTAAATCATCAGATTGACTCAATAGGGGAAAAACAAACAGTAGGACAGATTTTCTGACAGTCAGTATAATAAAACATTTGTGAGCATGTAGTAACCTAGTTTTATTTGATTTTGATATCTTTTCCTTTTGTGTTTCATGTTTTATGTGTAGTAAAATATAGAGCAAGAAAAGATGTTAAAATGATACTGGATACATGAATCAGTTATTCCAGGTAGAAGAGGGTCATGCTCTTTTGTGTGTGTGCATGCATGCATTGTAAACCAAAGGAGAGCAATTAGCATAAGCATTGGCTGCTTGATTATGTTTTCATGCCATGTTTATAATTTTAAAGCCTAATAGTTATAAAACATTTGAAATTTTAAAGTGTCCCAGTTTCCTAGTAGAAGACTTGTGAACCCCAGATGGTGTCAACTTAAACTATATAGGGTCAAATTTGGTAGACAGGAATTATTCTGTTTTGGTCATGTTCGTTAGTGCTTGTTTGGTTATAATCTGGTTTGTCTCCTATTAGAAGGTAATTACAGGATTAACTTGAATGAAGTATCTTTCTTATGATAACATACTACTTGATTATGGATAATTATATATCATTTATATATATATCAATGCAGTATTGTAAACATACAAACCATGTTCTCTTTTGAAATATACCCTCCTTCGGCCCCTGAAATAGAACTCATGATTGTGAGTAAACAAGTGCTTAATCATTCCTCTGAATATTTACCGATAGTACCCAGCTTCTTATAATTGTAATCATAATTATAAGGATGACTGCCTTAAGTGGTAGTAAGAGGAATGATGGAAATGAGAAAAGAATTTAGTTTATATAGGACTAATTTCATTAACATGGGAAAGAATGATCATAAGGGTAAGAGTGCACTTAGATTGTTTTTTTTTTTTGTATTGGAAACAGTACTATGATAGATTACTAAAGCAGGAGCCATGTTATAAGGAATGCTCCAGGCCAAGCTTTGCATTGTCCATTCAGGATCAATAGATTTCTATAATAATGATATTTATGAAGCTCAAGATATCATTATGATGCATACTTAAAACATTTGCTGTAAAACTAAATGTTATTAAGATTCATAGCAATACTGTTTATATTGATCTTCAAATACCATATGACTAAAGCAAAAAATTTTCTCAATATATTAAAAATGAGGTAATGCTTAAATTCTTGTTAATATGTTTTACCAGTCTGAATTAATAATTAATTTCATTCTTCCTATGCAATTCAAATTAGATAGTATGAAGCCTAAAGAATATGTGGCATAAAAGACAAGTGACTAATATGATAATCATTTTTATTGTATATAACAAGGTTAAACTGAATTTTTACAGGAGAAGTATATGAGTGAACCATATAGTGAAGAACTGGCAGACTCTGAGACAGCAAGAAGGTTACTGGAATTTGGCGAGGATTATCGCAACTTTCTTGATAGTCAGTCAGACTGTGCTTCAAGTCTAAGTGCCAACCATGTTTCTTCTCCAGTTCGCAGGAGGAGGCAAACAGTAAGTTTTCATGAAGGGTAATATAAAAAATAGTTAATTGGAAAGTTTCTTGTATTATTAAAATATATTTGCTCCACTCACTATGTTAACATATAGTATGTATTTTCATATTTATCCTCAGTATCATTTCCTCCCACACAAATTAATTTTCATTTTGAAGAGCATGTCTATTGTCTCTCTACACATGTTTTTTCAGCACATTTGGTCTACATATTCACATTTACATCATTCACATATTGATGCAGAATCTTGCACACAGTGTTACTCACAGAAGGGTCTCATTTCTTTTCCTAATTCATTGTATCAAGCTGGCCCACCAGTTCAGTTAAGTTTATATTACAATGATGTGGAATTAACCTAGTATTTCATAAACACGGGACTTTATAATTTATCAATGACAAGTTTTTTTTGTAGGTTTGCCCCCTTTTTCTAAAAGTACTGCCTTAACAAAAAGTGGAAATCAGAATGTTCAAATTATAATCTTGCATAGAATGTATCATGTCATCCTTTTTGGTAAGCCTAGTGGGGATCCTAACTTTTAGGTGAGAGTAATAGTTTGTATTATCTAGAACTATTGCACTTTTATTGTGTTGGAGGTTCACCAACAAAGAATTTGCAAACTGGCATTTAAGTTATCTGCATCCATCTCATAATGTGAGAGTTCACCGCAGAGTCACCAATTATCTTGGGTGAAAAATATAAACAAAAACCCAGTCCTCTCTGCTTACTCTTGAAGTGCCATAATCTGCTTCTTGCCAGAAATATGTGCAAGATATTGGAACACAGTTGTTTGATCCATATGGAATTGAAATATATGTTCAATATTTATGTGTTTTCTCATTGGTTATGATACTCAATCTTAGTCAGTCCTGTTGATGTAGTGGTAGCCGTACTTGCCTTCTAAACCCAAGGTTGCAGATTCAAACCAGTCAGAATTGATGGATTTTTTTCGGGCGTAAAAATCCTAAGTATGGCTTCCTTTGGAAGGGAGTAAAGCCGTGGGTCCTGTGTCTTATATTTATGGCACAAAAAAAAAACCTCAAGCCTGAAAGAAGAGGCCTCTGAGCAAAATTTGTCGGCTGTTTCACGCCCTGAATTGAATGGGAGACTGATGACCTGAGATGTTACAGAACGTCCATAATATTATATATATTTAAAAAAAAAAAAACTCGATCTTGCTTATGTCATTGGTATGAATGCACTATATATGAGGTGTAATTCCCTCAAGCAATAATCTCTCGCATCTAAAGAGTGCTGGTTGTTGACATTACAAGTGTGGCAGTAATTATAAAATGTTACTGTATGGCACTTGTAATGGGTATAAGGAATCAGCGCATACCATGTTTCATAAAATTCCACTTACACAAAATATTAAGGAAACACAATTTTGATTGCATGCTGGCCAACCAATATAAAATCAGATACCAAACACTTACAAATTAGTATCAATTGGAAAAATATTATATATAAAGTATTAAGAATTATATGATGAAGACTTTTTCTTAAGTCCTTAAGTTTTCTTGTTTTAAATCAATTTCAAAGAACATGAAACTAAAAGAACTAATGTCAAACATTTCAAAAAAGTTGATTGTAGCTAATAGCACTCGGTCTATAAGAGTAAGTGAGCTAAATCAATAAATTCATATTTGACTAATTTTCCCAAAGAAAACAGTTAAAACAAAAACATTGGCTAAATACTCTCTCTCTGACTAAAATTGTATCAATTTTACCAAGGTGAACTGTCATAAAATACAATGTCATTAATTTTTATTTAGAGCAAAAGGGTCTTACTTGTTGCAACTAAACTTGATCATGTAGGGCTGAGCAAGGTGTCAGCTGCACTCTGTCCTGAGAACGTGAATTATTGAACGACTCTTTTCAGTTTAAAAAGCCAATATAAGAGCTGTGCATCTACATATTACATTTTCTTTCCATACCCATTTACCATGCAGTGCAAATCTGAAAACTGTATTTGTCTTCATAATTAGTATTTTGCCATATTTTTCTTCATATTTATCTTTATGGAGAAATCATTTCAATATGCATAAAGAAATATTCTTAAATTTTTTTAAATCAGTGACTGTATTTTACAAATTTAGCAAGATGAATCTTAAAATGAGCCGTTGTTCAAATTTCTACTTTAAGGGATTTGAGAGTGTCTGTTCAAAAAAGAACATTTTAAAACAAATTACAGCAACTTTGGCAAAATTTTGCATGAAAAGTATTAGACTTAAGAATGTCACATTTTGCAAAAAACAGCCTTTATGCATTTCAGTAGTATAAAAAGTATATTAAATATGTGGGGTCAAATCTAATTTTCCATTTGATTTCACATTAATTCATGCATAATAGAACAATGCTTGGATAGATTGAATTGTGTTCTACAATTTACTATGAATAAAACAATCTTATTTGATAGCATAATTGATGTTTACCAGTGCTCATTGGTTCATGGTAAAGCATGTGAAAATGTAGATACTGAAAGTATAGATTTAACAGGTACTTGAAGGTACAGATTTAACAGTCTTTTACAGTTTAAAAGAATTAATCTTGAGTTATTTACTCAAATATTGATTTCTGTAACTGAAAATAAACTTTCACAAGTTCTTTCCATTAGAAGCAGATAGCAATAAAAGTCTGCATTGCTTTTGTGTTAATACTCTTATGTCTTATAATCATATCATGATTTATATTAATGAATAATTTATAAGTCTGGAATTGTATTCAGATTTACAGAGTATAATTATTAATTGCTGACTTTTTGGTTAGAGTTTGGTTACAGTTACTTATACAATGAGACAAAAGAGATGAAAATAGATTTTTACAGAGCAGTAAACAAATTTTCTGTTTTAAGTCATAGATAATTGGTGTTATTGCTAGTAAAGACTGCTTGTGCAACCAAAAATTATGCTGTCATTAAGTTCAAAAAGATGTTAATTGGAGATTTATCTATTTGAAAAACTACATGCTTAAGAAAGTATGCACTATATTCTTTCCAATTTATGCTTTATCTTAGTCTTCACAGTAGAGATGAAAGTGTTTTAGGTGGGATGCACTTAATTAATGCCCCCCCCCTTTTAATAGTGTTTAATGCCAGTTTTTACTACTGAGGCACCACAGGTATGGACTCTGATGATACATGAGATGCAATGATAAATTGGGAAAGGAGTATTTTTTTTAAAGGAAGGAATTGTTCCAGGCCTAAGTTTAGGGTACCTCCCCAGCATTTGCCATTTATGAGGACTGAGGAAAGCCTGGAAAAAACCTGATTCAGGGAGGATGTTCCGGGTGAAAAATCAAACCTCAAACCTCCCGTTCACGAGTCCGCATCTTAACGATCTCGGCCACCCATGGCAATTGATTTGTGCCTGTGAAGGCGCAGACACTATTTAATGATTACAATGATCATGGTAATAATGCTCATATTGAAGATAACAATATAGGAAAACTTATAATTGAATATTTCCTTTAAACATATTGCATGAATTTTATCTGTAGAACAACAACATGCACATTTTGTTATACCAATGCTCAGAAAATGCTACACATGAAAATAGTGAATTTAACAGCGATGACGTCCTTGGAGGCTTTACATTCAAATTCTAGTTCTTGATTATATGAGCATTGGAATTTTAATTGTTGTAACTATTTATTTATCACAGACTAAGACTACACATTGGAAGCACCTGTTCTGTTTATAGCTGAATCAGAGTGGTCTACTGCTGGAATAGTTTTGAATCAAAGACATCAAGTGATTTTGTAATCTTAGAAATCAAGTCAGAGTCAAAGGCATAAATCAGTAAAGTGCAAAAATGCAGTAGTTAGCAGAATAGCTCCTATCCACATTGATTATGATGTCAGTCCAGTAGTCTAGTGGTAACCATACTTGCCTCATAGATTCAAGATTGTGGGTTCATCCTGGTCAGGGTCGAAGGATTTTTTTGGAGCATAAATATTCTAAGTATGGCTTTCTTCAGAAGGAAGTAAAGCCATGGGTACCATGTCATAGATATGTGGAGTGTAAAAGAACCTCAAGCCTGAAAAAAGGGGCCTCTGAGCAAAATTTACAGACATTTCATACCCAGAATATAATGGGATGCTGATGAATTGAGATGTTTAAATAGCATGTAAATAAGTCTAATAAATAACACCCACATTGATTGAACAAAAATTGTATATTTCTATATAAAGACTGGGTCAGACAAGAAAGGACTGCAGATATAGTGTATTTGTCGGGCATTTCTGATACATATTAATTATAATTTTTTTAAATGAATGATTTAATGTTGTAAAAGTAATTGATTAATTTTAGAGAATGTATAACCTTGGTCTTTTGCTCTCTTAAATGGAAACAATATGATGATGTATTTGCATTTTATAAGTCAACAGCACAATTGTTATTCTTTGGGGGAGAAAGATGCCAGGTTGCCTTATTGCACAGGACTGCTTAATTAGAACATGCTAAATACACTAAGGGCGCCTGATATTACCTTTGTTTAGAAACATTTGGAGATACAAAATTGAATAAATTAGGTTCAGCAGTTATCAAGCTGGAAAGCTTTTCAGTATTTGAAGTTCATTATATGTGTAATATTTAGCCCAAAATGGATTTTTATGTTTATAGATGATACCAGGGGACAGCTCCTTGTTGGATAGTGATTCAGACCTTGAAGACATACGTCACTTAATTAAGCAGTCACACTCCCAACTCGTTTTCACAGAAAATGTGTTCAGTAAACAACTTGCAAAAGCTTCACCAGAAGTTCTGCTATCTACAGACTTTGTAAGTATAATTTAATTTCTTATTTGTGTGACTTTATATTCACTTCAAATTAAGATCATCATTTAATGATCATTAAAGTAATATATGCATTAAATACAGTGAAAAAAAATTGCTCTCAATCACTATAATAATATATTTCTTTTATGAATAACAATATCTTTCTTTTATGAATGACAGAGAGCAACATATCAGCTTGTTTACTTGAATGCATTTTTATATAAACACTGCTGAAAGCCTTAATAACACTTTTTAAATGTTTTTTTTATAACAAGGAATTAGTGAATTCCAATTTGTCCCACCAAAAGACTTACCTAAGAAAAATAAAATTTTTACTTAAATTTTATTGATGCAAGATGTATGTCTCATGCATTTTCAAAAATTTTTTATTGTATCTAATCATACAAAATAAAATAATAGATCTTCACTAATCAATACAAATTTATAATGTTAAAAGATGAATCTTAGGACTCACAACATACCCCCCTACAAGAGATACTATAATGGGATACTATAGACCTTGCAACCTTTTATTTTGATAGTGTTTAATGCCTGTTTTTGCTACTAAGGCACCACATGCATTGGACACTGAGATACAATAAATGAAATATTAGGAAAGGATTTTTTTAAGGTAGGAAACGTTCCAGGCCTAAGTTTAGGGTACCTCCCTGGCATTTGCCATTTATGAGGACTGAGGAAAACCTGGAAAAAACCTCTATCTGGGAGGATGATCCTGGCAGGATTCAAACCTGAGACCTCCTCATGAAACTGCACCTTAATGACCTCGGTTACCTGTGGCAGTCCTTTGAGATCATTACACTAAGTCATACCAAAATGAAATTTTATAGTGTATGTTTTAACATCATCCATTTTGCACTTTGTAGGCAGAGATTGTGGCCACATGCCGGGAAAACATCCGATGTCTCCGAGTGATTCTAGATAATGTTGAGGAGGAGGGCGGACTACTATCAACACAGGAATGCAGAGAAATTAAAGGTAATAAGTACACACTTGTTATTCTATTTATCATGATATATGCATGTTGGTGTATAAATACAGCTAACGCAACCAACAAACTTATATATGATCATCTTAATATCTGCAATCCAGCTTGTGTAAGGGCATTGGGCCCTGAAAAGTCCTGAACGTAAGATGGGATTATCTTGGAGGCAACAAGGCCAATGTAAAATAGTTTTTTTATTCCATGTTAATAAGAAACAGTTTTAGGTTGGAGGGTGTCCCAAATTATGAGAGAGGTGAAAATGCATACATTTTTTATTACTTTCTTGATAGTCTTTTGCTTTGACGTATTCAACAACTTTTGCATCAACCTGCAAGTGGTCACTATATGAGCATTTTTCTTACAAATTATATTACAAGCCTAAAAGCTTTTAGATTTCATATGTTATAAGTTTGTCTTTTCTCTTAGCTGACTTTTAATTCTTTCTGCATAATCTGATTAATTTGAAGATTGTGCATTACTAACTCTGCCCATAATTAGAGTTACCTTAAGTAAGATCCCGAGCAATTGTTGGCACTCACACGCAATCACATGTAGTTTAATGTTGAATGAACGTGTGTCACAATTTTTGTTCAAATTAGGAAGATATCTTAGCCAAGCAGATATTATTTTCATTCATATTTGAGACTCTCTCTCTCTCTTCATATCTCTCTCTCACTCACACACACACTTTTATTATTGTTGTTGAAATTTTTACAGCTTACAAAATTGGAAAAATTGAAAGAATCACTACATTTTATTTGGTAATTAGATGGTAGGAAATTGTTGTTCTCAATGCTTTTTAATTAGTAATTTGTTATATAATTTTATCTAAGCATGATTATTTTATGGAAGACTTTATTTGTGTAATAGTTTTCTTTGATAATCTAGTCCACACCACTGGAATCAGCTGTTAAATGTATCACCTAATGCACCATGTTTAGTTGTGAATTATGAATCTATAAGCATTAACCTGAAAATACCTTGCTACAGTAGATGCAATTCATATGAATTCAAGACAAATAATGAAAATATTCTGATTTCATTACTTTACGTAATTGATGCTGTCATTTAACTTATTGCTGCAACTAGCATATTGAAGTAATCACTTTTTATATGGTTTTTGTCATCCTATATGGTATCATTCTTGCCAATAATAGTGATATCAAAGAAGGTATTGCAAAGTGCAGTTATTTTTTATTTCATAAAATTACATTTTGTAAAATATTTTCATACTATGAATTCTGGAACATTTACAATATACAAACATTTCTGATTTCATTAATTTACCCAATTGCTGTTGTCAGTGGACTTGTTGCTACAATCAGCACACCCTATAGCAATTATCTTTCATGTTGCTTTTCCCATCTTGTGTGATGTAATCCTCACTAATTGCAGTACTTTGTCTGACAGCAATTATGACATTCCTTTATCAGTAACAAAATTCTTCTGAGTAGCTTTACCAAATATGGGCTGCTACAGAAATATCTTGAGTACTTGAACAACATTTATTTCAATTTATTTTAATTGTCTGAGAAAAGAAATGCCTTTTTCACTTTAGCAATAAATAAAGAGTGCATTAAGCACCTCATGCTATAATATGAGGCTCTAATTGCATTATGTAACTTAACTCCTGCATACTGTGATTTGCACATTAATCAGTATTTACGCATTTATTATTGTTGAACTTGCATTATAATACAGAAGACAATCATCTCCTCTTCCAGGCAAACTGGCATCTGGCCAGACTAGACTTATATAAAACATGTAATAAATATCTGCTGCTGATATTTTTTAAATTGAGAATTGGAATGCTCTCTTGTAGCTCACAGAATGTGTGAGCATTGATTACATGTTGCATAGGTAAAAGTCTTGAGAATTTAAATTTAGGTGCATGAAAGTTAACCAAAATCAAATAAAGTATTCAAAAGTGCTTCTAACTCGCAGTTAATTGTGATATTGATGAATTTTCTGTAATACAAAATACATGTGTTTTCACCTTTTAAGGTAAGTAGAATGCTTTATGCTTATGTGGATTTGCTACATTATGATGAAAGAAAATGGTAATATTAATAAATGCTATATATGTCAAAAATATGTAATTTGAACAGATCAGTTGTAAAACAAGATTTCAAAAATTTGCTAGAATGGCACCAAGGCAACCATGTACAAATTTTTGTAAACTTTTACATGTTAATGAGCAAAATGCAGAAAGGCTGTGTTTAAAAAGTACAGAATATTGCTTCCATATGCTTTAATATCATTAAATTCACCTGTAGATATTTCCTGCCATAAGTAGCTGTGCAGCATTATTTGATATGTTGGGATGAACATTTCTGCAATCATAACCGCAAGTAAACAGCTATACTGAATTCAGCAAATACATAATCGTGAAAAATTTCTCCGATTTCTTAAATTAGATTCATATTTATGTAAGCATTCCATCATTTCATATCAAAATAGAGAGGCTCTAATGTGAACTACCTGGAGTTGCTAGCATAAAACACTCAAAGTAAAATCATTATTCCTTTCTTCATTTGTTCAGTAGCATTACTTGCATCTTAAATATTTTCATACTTGTTTTTTTTTTTACATTTTCATTGCTGTTTTTTATTTTATTTTCTGTAATATTTTATTTAAAAGTTCATAATATGCAGATTCTTCCACATCATGGAATATGCTAGATTATTTGTTTTCCTCTCATCAGACTTTGTAATTGCTTAAATCTGTAAGAAAGGAATGTTGATAGAAAAGGAATTTTCATTAACTGCAACAAAATAACTGAATTTGGTACTTCTTATAGTAGGTGCTAGAAATGTTGCCCACTTTCCTTTGATGCCCAGTCCACATCTTCTTAGGAAATTATCACTGACATGCATCAGTTTCCCATTACTAATGAACCTAACTTCGTTTGAATGATTGTTTTAAGTTTCTCCATTGTGTGAGGGTTAGTTGAGAATATTCTTATTTCTCATTGTGCCCCAAAGATAAAAAATCACAAACTGTAAGGTCTGGGGAACAAGAAGGGCTTAAATGGAAGCTCTTTTTTCGTCAAGTTTTTCTTTTTTGAGCATGTGACATCTTCAGTTTTACCATTAGCTCATAGATCTTATTTCATTAAATTCTGTACTAGCTTTAATGTTTTTCATATTTGAATTTGAATATCAGGAAATTTATGCCTAATTGTATCATTTTGCTTCTTCTTACCTATGTTATGTATCTTGAAGATGAATGAATGATGATGCAGTGAATATTTCACCATTGCATAACACTACCACACTATTTAATGAATTCTTACTCTTGACTGCACAATACAACTGCCCTACTCTATCAAAATGAGAGATGAGAGAATGATGCTGCACATGCTATGTTGAGAATCTCAGTGATTGGGGGAGAGTAGGTTCACTTGTGGGCTGATCTATGTTGGGGGAATTTTATACTGTTTTCACTGTAGTTCGAATGGATGTAGTGGTCCTGTTGCAGATGTTTGTAATTCATCAAGTTTTCAAGAAAATACCAAGGATGTAATATTTGAATTCTGCAGTTGGTGACCACCACGGGTGGCCGAGCTCGTTAAGGCGCAGACCGCGGACTCGTGAGCGGGAGGTATAGGTTCGAATACCTTATAAATGGCAAATGCGGGAGAGGTACATTAAACTTAGGCCTGGAACTATTCCTTCCTTAAAAAATAAATCCTTTCCCAATATATCATTTCATCTCATGTATCATCAGTATCCACTGCCTGTGGTGCCTTTGTAGCAAAAACGGGTGGTAAACACTATTCATTCATTATTATTGCAGTTGGTAATCATAGAATGGCGATAACAGCATTGCAAAACTTCAAACGTAGCAAAACTGCACAGTAATGGAAAAATAAACCATATTCCATAACAGAAAACTATACACTGCCAATTTTTGCCAAATATACTCTTATTTTGCATTGTGCTCCAAAGATAAAAAGCACAAACCGTAAGATCTGGGGAACAAGCAGGGCTTAAATGGAAGTTCTTTTTTCATCAAGTTTTTCTTTTTTGAGTACATGACATCTTCAATTGTGCATCATATTTACTGTAAATATATAATATAAGTGGCAGTATTGAGTATTAAAAGTAACAACATTAAATAAAAAAAATTATCTGTGTCTAAAATAAAAGCAAAGTCTATATAAAATTGTGCAAAAAATGCAAAATTCACTATGAGATATACATGAGATTAATGCTGTGACAACTTTGTCTCTGGTTATCCTCTTCATGAAGAGGTACTATGTGATGGCAATAAATTTGTCAGTGTTTATATTGACGGATTAGGTTATATGGAATGCATGTAGCATAAAGACATAGGCAATATTTCATCTCAAGAAGGCTGTGGCTAGCCAAAGGAATGTAATGATTAGGGTTGAGATTCTTAGGCAAATATATATTTTATTTGCACTGCAAAAGAAACTTGCAAGCACATTTAATATATGTTGTAAACTCAGCATTAAATTTTATTTCACGTAAATATATATGTAAAAATTTATTTTATTATTTGCATAAAATGCATAGAATTTAGTTTTAATTAAATAATTTTGAACAAAAAACCTAATTCAGAGCTATTATAGCAGGAACAGGACTACTTTTGTCACAGTTCATATGGCTGACTCAAATGTATTGCCTAATACAGCAGTAATGCTGGTATAATCATACAAGTGAATGCTAATTTTGATTATGAGAATGACACTATACCTATCGTGAATTACTCTATTTATTCTTTCAAGACTTTTATCATTCTTTTGGTTGAAAGAGTTTTGTTTACATTACTCTTCACCTGCTTCTCTCTCTCTCCTTGCTAGGTAATAACATGCAGGTAGCTATAGTGTGTAGACTCCAAAATGTGATGACACATAAGTGTGCACATTGAAATATCTATTTTTTTCAGATCTTAGTATAATGCTAATTCACAACTGATGCTTGAAGTCACCCTTGTTCCTCTATGCCTCCAGTTATAGAAAATGCCTATGAACCTAGAGCTAGTCTTTCATTAAAGAGAAATCCATCTTTTCTTAGGAGTCAAATCATTGTAGTATCTGTAGCATGACACCATCAATGTATGTAAAAGATGTAATGAAATAGAATGGTATGAGAGAGTCATTGTGTTTTGCTGACATTGTTTGAGCTCCAAGCTGAGATCAGTGAGTTGCAGTTAATTTTGGTTTTGTAAAATGATAAAACTATAGTTTTTACAGTTCTTTAGTGTGCTTAATGATGCTCAGAGCAAAAGCAACCACCAATTATCATGTGTTGCACAATTTAAGAATACATTTATTCCTCAGGAAATGTTAAAATGACAGCGTTAAAATTGACTGGATATTTATCTAAACTAATTCGGTTTTCTCTCCAGTACAATTGAAAAACTTGAAATGGGAGGAATCCTTTTATCAGAAGCAGTTGAGCATGTGCATGATGTGGAAGAAAACTATACAGTTTTAGTGGATTTATAGGACAAGTGTTACTGAAATAATACAGGAAAGTGTTTGAAAAAAATAGCAGATTCCACACTATGTGAAAAATATATTTGGCAGCAATAAATGGATGTTGCTCTAAGTGTGACATGCACAAGTATAAATTTGCCATACTGATTTCTTGTGATGTGGAGTATTTTTTTTGTTTGTCTTTCAGTATGTCAATGTTCAGCAATAATCGTCAGTTATTTTAAGCTTATCGCATTGTATACTGCAATTCCTCATAAGTTGGTGAGATATATAAATGATATTGATGAATAGTGTATGCTGTTTATATTGACTTATAACAATTCAAACTTAATGAAATATTTTTGTCACAAATTTAAATTATTTTTAGCAGATTAAAATAAATATTTTCCATATTTTAAGTGCCTTAAAATTTAAGCTTATTGATAAACAGCAATATAAGAATGGTGCAATGTTCATGTTTTTTTTTAATATATGTTTAGTTTAACTTCCATTTTTAGTACTGAGGCACCACATGGTAATGAATAAATGTATATTTTAAATATAAATTCCTAATCTAGAGAAATGACACAGATATGAGATTAAAATATATGGGGAGGCAGTAGGATATGACATTGATCAAATGAATATACAGGCATATCCAAATAGTAAGGGGTATCCGGGTAGGAGTTAATTAATGAACACAGAATATTAATTTCAATTTTTTTAATCCAATGCCAGTTCATTGTCATTATCAAGTTGTGGGCGCACCCCCCTCTCCGGCATGGCGTAAAATAGTTCATTTCTGAGGCCGAAACGCCCATAGGGCACCGCTATGTAAACTTAAAAAAGTATTGTACCATATACATATCGTACGGCGCAGCACCCTACGATTTACGAATGGAACCTAAAACAGTATATGTACGGTTCAAACTGTACGTTTGGCGATTCTGGACGATGTATGCAAGAGCATAGCATGAATAACGTTGGTCACCATGCTAGTGCCTGTATATTTTATGTTTCTGCGCCTGAGCGTGAATCCGCTAGTGCTGCTGTTCAGTGGACGGCGGAGTGAACAAATAATCGTGCCCAAACCCGCGAAAAGTGTCACGTGGTATTGCGTAAGATGTAAACAAACACCACCTGTCATTCCAGTTCTCCCGCTTAGCTCAACTTGGTCGTATTCCGCTTTCGCAGCAAGCAGTAGTGCGCGGTTGCTAGAGCAGGCAGCACGGAAAGGTGTAAACGCTCAGGAACCAAATGAGTGCAGTGAGCGTAGTGCATTCCAAAATGGCGACTACTCAGTCAGCTGGTGAGTGAAAAGCTTCAACTCATGACGTTTCGCAATTAATTGCACACAGCTGTTTCTTTGTTTACATTATATATCAGTTGGTCTTTTGTGCTGCATTTAACAGTGACTACAATGCTAAAGCATTGACATTCTGCATGTTTTAATTGCGTATCTCCTACATTGTTTATTTAACTCATCATCCAAAGGTAACCATGTTCTTAACAGTAACAGAATTTATTACAAATGTTTATATCTACAGAAAAACAAAACATTGATTTACCAAAAACATAAAATGCATATAAATTTTAAAAATCGAGATAGTTCAGGACTAAAGAAATTAGTTGTCAACAGCGAAATTCAGCTTGCTTTTGAGTTCCTCTTGTATAGGAAAGTGAGGAATGGGTATTCAAAGCCTTTCAGGTTTAAAGTGACGATCGTGAAGAACTTTAAGAAGGTATGATTATCCCATGCGTTTCAGTCAAGCATCGGTTAAGAATGCAAACCGTTGAACCGACACCGTGACCATTACGATTGTAATGGTTATATTGTGTTGTTGAATTATTTTTCCTCAACATATATATTATGTAGGTATAATATATATGAAGGTCAAAACTGTATACTGTTGTTACTGCCACTGCGCACAGTGCTCGTAACCAAAGGCTTAATATGTCAAATCGATGACTACTTGT
Source organism: Metallyticus violacea (assembly GCA_030762175.1). Taxonomy (NCBI): domain Eukaryota; kingdom Metazoa; phylum Arthropoda; class Insecta; order Mantodea; family Metallyticidae; genus Metallyticus; species Metallyticus violacea. Next base: position 28,292,106 of record CM060838.1, read on the forward strand.
AACTTTATTTTTGACCAATTTCCCTTTTAAAAAAATATATAATTTGTAATCGATGTCAGTGGTGTACTTGCGACTTAGAATTTTCACCAGTATCAAAAACCGCCAGATGTTAAAAAGAGGCCAACTCAAAGATTCTGTTTGGTAATGAGAACAGTGTTTTTGGCAAATAGCCATTTATACATACCAGAGTTCCAAAAAGAAAAGTAGTTCTACATTTCTTAAGATTGGTGGTTGCTGTGGAGTGTAGAGTATAGGTAACTGTACAATTACATCTTGGTTCAATCAAATTAATTATTTTCGCAAATATTTTCCGTCCTTTGCAGAAGCAAAGTAATCATCTACACAGGGAAAATACTGTGAAACATAAAAATTATGTATTTAGTGCCCATTTAATATTTAGTGCAATTAAATGCAAAATGTTCCATATGTTCTGAAGTCATCTATAGCGTGCAGTAGTTTGTGTACGCTATTAAAATGTGCGTATACATTTTCTTGTACATTCCGCTATGATTTGTCGGAAAATACATGCCGCAGTAGCGGTAGCCGCCTTTGGTGATCTCAATATGCAAATGTTTAACTTTTAGGGCAATAGCTTCCCTCTGCGCGGGTCATAGTGCCAAAGGTGTATTTGATATGAGTGCTTGAATATATTTTATCTGTTGACGCTTTGACTACATTGTTCTTCTCGCGACATCTGTAGATTGTGGACTGACTACTGTAGGTTAAGTCTGTAGGTTTGAATGAAATGGAAAAAAAACCCGAAACAAATAAAATCTTGCTCATACAGCTTGACCTGACCAGGATTCGAACACAGAACCTTCGAATTACTAATCACAAATGCCACCACTAGATCACGAAGTCGGTGTAATTAACTTTGTGTACAACGTTAACGCACTTTGTTGAAACATTTTAACTTTCAGTCAGTGTGAGAAGGAATTCGTGCATTTAATGTACAAGGTGTATTCTAGAAGTTCTCGGCCTGACTCAAAGATGTAGCAAGGATGGCCAAATGATAGTTGTTAAGCATCATCCTTTAGATGGCGCGTTGTAAAGTTTCAGACACCTAAGTTTAGTCACTTGTTTATGACGATCGTGTAAACAAACTAGTGTTAACTTTTCTACAAAATGGGTAAAACTGAAATACGACCTGTGATAAAAGTACTTCATTTTGAAGGGTTTAACCCCAATACAAAAAGCGTTACATTCGATATCAAAATATTTTCCCCCTTCGGTTAAAATGTGGGCTGCTGAATTTAAGCGTGGTCGTACGTCCATTCAAGATGATGAGCGCTCAGGGCGTCCCAAAACTGCTACGACCAACGAGATTGTGACAAAAATTCTCAATGTTGTACTCATTGTTCGCCTGCTGAAGGTACCGAGTTGACTGTCATTGCAAAGACTTCTATAGGCAGTGTCCACTACATTTTACACGAAGTTTTGAATACGAAAAAGCTTTCTGCTCTTTTTTTTTTTTTTTTTGATTGATTTATTTATGGACGCTCTTTAACATCTCGGGTCATCAGTGTCCCATTCAACTCGGGGCGTGAAACGGCCGACAAATTTTGCTCAGAGGCCTCTTTTCAGGCTTGAGGTTCTTTATCGTGCCGTAAATGTACGACATGGGACCCACGGCTATACTTCCCTTCCGAAGGAAGCCATACTAAGGATTTTTACGCCCATCGGTCCTGGCCGGGTTCGAACCCGCGATCTTGGGTTTAGGAAGCAAGTATGGTAACCACTACACCACCAGGACCGACTTTCTGTTCGTGCTGCGCTTGTTAACAATGGACCAAAAACGCATTGAAATGTGCACATTACTCAAGAATGTTTAGATTTGTTAAAACGCAATACCATTAAGTTTCTCCGACGTTTCATAATTATAGATAAAAACATGGATTCGATCACTATAAGCCAGAGATGAAGGAGCAGTCCAAACAGTGGGCAACAACAAGTGAAAATGCACCAAAGAAAGCAAAAACGGTTCCATCTGCAGGAAAAGTTATGGCTACTGTTTTCTGTGATTCTCGTGGTTTGGTGTTCGTAGATTACCTCCATAAGGGACCGGGAAATATTAAGCTTCACTATTAGACCAACTGAAGGATGCTATTTAAGCTTCACTATTAGACCAACTGAAGGAAAACTGCAGGACTTTCGCTTCCTAGTGCTTCCACATTCGCCATATTGGCCGCAATTGTTTCCCAGCGAGTACTTTTTGTTCCCAAACCTGAAGAAATGGCTGGGTGGACGAAGATTCACATCAAATGAAGAGGTTGAAGCGGAGTTGGACATATCTGTTTTACTGAGGGTGTTAAAAGGATAAATGTATGGATTTACAAGGTAACTGGCTGTGTTAAAAAAAAAATAAAAGAAAAATCTCTTAAATGTTGTATTTTCTTGGACAGACCAAGAACTTGTGAATGCTGATAACAACGAACCACAATAATGCATCGATACTGGCAGTACAGAGGATATATAGCGAAGGTTTGTTTACATGCTAGCTAATAATCCACTGTCGATTCTTATCGATAATGAAAGTGTATCACCTATTCACAAACGTTTGTTAAAAATGTTCAAAGCAGAGTAGGAAAGACAGTGCATATATTTTGTTAATAAAAACCATGGTTATAGTTTTGCCGTATGGCTAAAGCTGGCGAAGCATTGTTCAGGACAGCACTAACAAACACAAACTAGTGAACTTGTAGACACAGCTCTTATACCATTGTGCAGTTAAGTACCTGCCTCAGAACTGCACGTAACCTTCAAATAGAGGCGGATGCAAGGCGCCCACCTGGCTTTTTATTAAGGCTGCGTTGTGTATAATTAAACCAAGGACTTTGCCGCGTAGGTGTGAAGTGGCTATTGTCTAGCAATTTCTTTTACTGGTAGTGGTCGTCAATAATTTTTTACGATTCCTGAACTCTAAATTAACTATTTTAGGCATTTTATATTGTAGTTATGACTGATTAATCATTGGTACAGGAAGATGGTCAAATTCTGATAATATAGTATCGATTCTAATTCCAGAAACTTTTCCTTCTTTCCTTCCTGTCTAATCTTGAAGCGCAGTAGATGTTTATACAGTAGAACCTCGATTATCCGTACTAATGAAATGGAGGGGAGAAGTGAGTGATCGAAAAAGACGGTTAATTAGTTTTCTTACATTATATTTATGTTTACGAAGAGACCCGTATCGTTTTACTGAACATAATTTTTTCCCCCTTTCTTTTTCTGATGTTTATTTTAATTCTACAAGATAAAACAATGTCCGAGCGTGAATTATTTTCTTCTTGCTCCAAAAATTGCCTGAAGATGCCTCTGTTTTTGTGACCCTGACACTTACACATTAGCAAAGTTAACCGCAATTTCACCACTATAAAATATTTATATAATTTTCACTTCTATAACCAAAAAAAAAACATTTTTTCGTAACTGACAATGAAGATATAGCGGGGCGAAATTCCATAACAAAGTGAAAAACTGACTTACAAGCTTCAAGGATACTACAATGTGAATGGCCAAATTGTTAACCAAAGGGATAGCTGTGCGTGCTTTCCGAGTTTGCCGTTATGCAGCAGCCTTGTTACTTGCATAATATTGAAAGTCACAGATCGAATTTAACAGGTGTGTTCACGATTAATTACGGAAAAAATGAATGAGCAGGAAGACTGATAATGCGATGATCGTTAATCGAGAGGCTGATAATCGAGGTTCCACTGTATATTCATCTAAGAACATAAATACATATAACAGTTTTCTGACATATAATTATGGAATACAATGTTAACTGTGGTGGACAAGCCTAATACAGCAGACGTAATTTCGAAATTCATTTGATTTTTGTTTCTCTTTTCGGAGGTGCTACCACCACGGGTGGCCGAGGTCGTTAAGGCGCGAACCGCGGACTCGTGAGCGGGAGATCTGGAGTTTGAATTCCACCACGACCGTCCTCCCTGACTGAAGTTTTTCCCAGTTTTTCTTTAGTCCTCATAAATGGCAAATGCCGGGCAGGTACCCTAAACTTAGGCCTGGAACGCTTCCTTCCTTAAAAAAAAAAATCCTTTCCCAACCATTTCATCTCGTGTATCATCAGTGTCCACCGCCTGTGGTGCCTCAGTAGTAAAAAAAGGGCGTTAAACACTAATTTAAAAACAATCGGTGGAGCTATTTAAGGAAACGAGCTCTTGTTCGTTTTTGTAAGGTCCACACGAAACGCTTTGAGGGTGAAATATGTGAATTAATTGCATGCATATGATAATGGTTTCGAACGCGCCAGAGCTATGGATTGTCAGAGAGCATGAATAATGGACTTGCTCACATATACAAAATACGAGTATATAAGTTTTGTTAAAACGTTTGTAGATTCAAACTGTGAACAAGTCGGTGAAAATGGTTGCGCTTTCCTGTGTGTTATTCAGGGTTAGGAAACAATACAGAAGACATTTTCATTTTATTTCTCTCTCTCTCTTTCTTTTACTATAAAGCGTGTTTTATTTGATGCATTGACGCTACGTTAATGTGATGTACAGTGTGGCGACCTTTACCCAGTATTGACCTTTTCCAAAGTAAAAATGTGAAAGATTCTTTGGCACATAACTTTCCAATCGAGAATCCAGCCAGATCCGCTAATATGTAAGTAGACATGCTAGTGTCTGAGCTACTGCAGTGGATGAACAGTAAGTAGGGGCTTTATAGGTGCTCATTTTAATCATTTTACTTTTATTATTGGACTCGTATATTAATTGTCATAACTTTTAGGTGCTTTATTGGACAAACCCGTCGTATTTTGCGAGTGGGCTGGACCAACGATGTAAAAATTAGCAATTTTCAACAGTGGACAAAGATTATCATGAATACCGGTTGGTGATGGCGTTTTGCCAACACCAGAACTGTGCTCATTGCAGCATAGAACACTCTGGAGAACCTGTTGACCTCTAACCGGTAATGGCGTGACAATATCGCCGATTTGAGGACGCCGAAGATTTTGGAAGGGTTGTGATACATTCCATGACCCAAGCTAATTTCTATTTGACCCACGGCAATGTACTTTCAGGTTGGGATGCAAGTTCTTGTGCAAAGTACGTGAACGTGTTTGAGAAATAAAAATAAAATAAATAAATCAATTTTGGTGATTTTAGGGACAGATCAGAGATCCATGTTGACGGAATGTTTTTTTCCCCCTTAAATTTATACCCTTTTTACCACAATCATGGTCTGCATTTCATTTCCACTGTGTGTTGACATTCCCACAGAATTCCTGTTGCAAAGCAAGCTCGGCTATGGAAAAAACACTTCTGATTTCTTGCTGGGTAGTTAACAAATGAATAGCCACAATTTTATCGGTACGGAAATTGACATCGTATGCCACAAGGGTGGCAAAAGTACTTAAAATAGCAAGTGCTCAACAAACCATTGCATACTGTTCTTGCTAAAGCATTTTTTTTTTCTTTTTAAACTGTGTAAGTATATATGTTTTTCTTCCTCCCGGGCAGTGCTTGTGAGTAAATGTAGAGCATTCAGCTGAATTAATAGAGTTGTGTTTTTAGTTACAGTTGTCACTTGTTTGCAGAACATTCACGAGCTGTAGATAATGGTAAAGTAGTTGACATCTCTACATGAGAGTTGGCAAGGATGTCATCTAACTGTCCATTAATGATCGCTGAAAGCTATACATACTGAGCAGGCACGAGAAAAAGAAGTTAAGGAACGGAACATTACTTTTTCAAGCGCTTTTGGATATGGCAATAAATATGCATCGACATTTCTAAGCACTAAAACTGGAATGAAGTTATGTTAGTACTGGACTGTAGACATTATAGGTAACGAGCTACAAACCACGTCGGTCCTGGTGGTGTAGTGGTTACCATGCTTTCCTCCTACACCCAAGAACGCGGGTTCGAACCCGGCCAGGACCGATGGATTTTTTTCGGGCGTAAAAATCCTAAATATGGCTTCCTTCGGAAGGGAAGTAAAGCCGTGGGTCCCGTGTCGTACATTTACAGCACGAAAAAAAAAAAACGTCAAATCTGAAAGAGAGGCCTCTGAGCAAAATTTGTCGGCCTTTTCACGCCGAGTTGAATGGGATGCTGATGACCTGAGATGTTAAAGAGCGTCCATTAATCAATCAATCAAAAAAAAAAAAAAAAATTCTCCCCAGACCTGTCATTCATCAGTGCTTGTTTATCTGTCGGGCTGTATTTCAGTATAGCTCGTGTTTATAATTTGTTTATATTAACCTAGTCGTTTGAGTGTACCTAACTTGATGTTAAGTGCTTAAGAATCCCAATGGAACTCGCCTAGGTTGGGATTTTTGTAAGAGTACAAAACTAACGGAGAAGAAATTTAATGTTGCCGGAGCCTTTGGAGGAAAATGGACAGTCTTTTACTAGAGAACGAACTGTTTTGCTCGTGACATTCAGGCAGACAGACAATACCAGCAGTGACATTTGTTGCACGTACAGACGAGCTGTTTTCCCGTTATATCCGCTGTATTTGGTCCGTGCCTTGCGACGCGCCGCTCATCTGTTTCACCAGATCTTGCGTGCGTAGCGCGGAAGTTCGTTGACCGCCCTGAGATTTAATCTACCTCTCATCATCTACCTTCCGACAGATTGCGGGCTATAAACATTATTTTAGCAGCAGCTATATTTCTTTCTTTCTTTTCTTTTTCTTTTTAAGTCCTCACCTAGTTTAATTTCGGCCCTGAGGCGTGGAACTTCCCATCCAGGTGTGTAATTGCCGCGAAGCTTAGAATTATTTTTTTTTGTTTACTTTGGCAATCCAAAACACACATCTTTATTTTATACAAGTTGTACTTAGCTGCAAGATGATCTTAATAAAGTATGTCTTAAGATAAAAAAATTACTATTTCGCAGAAACTGGGAAATAAAAATAGTGTAATCATGGTATAAGTCACGTCTTTTCGTTTATGAAACTACCAACTTTATTTAAAGAAATTACTAAATGTTACTGACCTAATAAAAGTATGTCAATATTTATTTCTGGCTTCCATCATGAAAATATGAAAACGATAAAATCGCTTTCCTAAATCAGTGTTAATAGTGTTTTATATATTAAACACACGTGTAAAGGTGCCCTACAAATTTAAAGCAAATCTGTACGATAGTTGCTGAGAAATCGTGCATTTTATATGATAAAAACAAAATTTACGATGGTCAACAAATCTAGAGCAGGAGTGTTAAAAATCAAACTGGCACGTGGGCCATATAACCTGTTCAAGATAGCACAGCTGGTCGACAGTCGAAACAAAAAAAATTCACTGTAAAATTGTAGGCATATGTATATAAAATTTAAGTTAATGTAATATAAATGCTGCTTTATTAGAACTTCACATAGTTGAAACTGAAAATGGTACAAAATAATGCATTAAAAGAACAAACTGCATCGAGAGATATACAGTGTGTGAATATGCACTTTAAAAAAAAAAAAAAACAGTGGCATATAGGATAAAATAATTATGCTGTACCATTAGTTTGGAACCGCTTCTCTCCTACCAGATGCTCAAAATCTGGCGACATGTTTTGGCTCGATACAACTCTCATAATACTTTTGAAATGTTCTCTGTAATTTCACATGTTAATTTGGATTTGTTTAACGTTACAAGAGGGAGAAAGCTGTTTGCAAATACTCGTATATGTGTTGCCGAACATTAAAAGTATTTTAGCAGCATTCAGGTTTATTGTGGGTCATTTTTCACTTCTTAAGGTTCTGTGCTTTCATTATTATTGTTACTTTTGGTTTCTTTCTGTGGGATCTGTAAATCCTAGCTTAACCCCAAAGTCACAGCGCTTTCAGTGTGTTTCACTTTTTGAAGTTCGCCTTGTCGGCCTTAATTTTTTTCTTTTCTGGTGTAAATCACTCGGTCAGTAATTAAGACACCTTGGAGTGACTGCCCAAAAATATTAATAATTTGCTTATTTACATTGTGTAACCTGTTCAAAGCGAACACATTATCACAAGTAATATCACAAGGGGGTCTGAGATTACGGATTAATTCACTACGTAGTGAGTGAGAAAGCTCAGACCCTCTAGTGATATTTATTAGGACTATTTTACGAATAAAACAAGAATTTAAATATAATTCCTCTAAACTTGCTTACAAAATTGTAATAATTGTATATTTGTACTAAACCTTTTCAAGCAATCTTGCGACAGAAGAATGCAGATTGTCAGTAATACCAATAGAGAAGAACAAAATACGGGTTTAGGACTATTTCATGAATAGAACAAGAATAAAAGTTTTACATATTATATATATATATATATATATATATATATATTAGAAATTCGCACACATTATATTAACACTATAAAATGTTATATGTATGAATATCTATTCTATTCAGAAACCGTGAGACTGAAATGAACAAAAGTCGACTATTACAATCGGTACTGTTCGATTTCCTAATACCAATTGAGAGGGAAAAAAACAAAAAATGTGTGTCTATTTCTCTTTGTATTCGGTGGTTTGTAATTTCTAACGATAATATGAATTTGCACATTTGACATATCACCAAAACGCTTTGAAGAACCTTCCATTTTGCGTTATGATTGTCGATTGCCCATCAATAGCTCCTAACCGCCTCTAGCAAAAGTGGTTAGTGATGCGTGTTTAGGAATTATTTAGTGGAGGTATAGAGTTGGCTACACTGACCACAAGACAAATGCACATCGCATGATAAAACAGATTTGATAATTTCTTTTTCTCGATAATTTCACTCCGTAATTCGACTGTGATTGGTCAAAATTCAAAATTTTGTTTCGGTTTCATTGCTCGATTTTAAGATGACGTTACATGAGTGAAATAGTCATTAAAACTAGATAAAACAACCAGAATGAAACTCACAGCATTAACTTTCCTCATCCCATGTAACATGAAACTACTAATAATCACGGTGATAACAAATTTCCATTTTAATTCAAATTCACGGACGTTTACATCGCGAAGCATATTTGAGTATATGTTATATCAAAGCTACTATCAGCATCCTACACGCTTCTCTCAATGTATCATATTAGTTCTGAAATACGGTTTAATATTCTGAAAAGCAATTTTTTTTCCATATTACAAAAAAAAAAAAGAAAAAAGAAAAAAAAAAAGGTCATTCGAATAATATGTATGGGGCTAAGAACAGAAAATCATGCAAAGTTCTGTTTCGAAAACTGAAAAATTTAATACTTTCTTGTGAGTATATGCTATATCATGTGAAAGTTTACATTAAAAATTAAGACCAATACGTTAAAAATATGCACAAATCCTAGACAAAAGTGTAATCTACTTAGGCGCACAGGAAATTTATCGTAATACAAATAAGGGTTTCAAAATGAATGCATCAAAATATATAAAGTTCTCTCGATTACTCTCATATATCATGCGATGATAGGGAAATTTCCAAACCATTTCTTACAGAATAACTTTGCAACAATTTCTATTATTCAGTTGACGAAATTGTAGATGAGTTATGTTCAAATAGTGTTCTGGGGTTCGACATGACAGTGTATGAAATGTACTTATCAATTTTGCAGCGTATATAATTTAGTTATATGTATGAAATTATACAGCATTGACTTTTTATACTTTAAACACTCATGTATATATTATAAATGCATTGTACAAGAACTCATAAAAGGTACAGAAACCGGAATCTTCCTTCAAAAGAAAATTACGTCACATAAACATAAAGAACAGTGATAACACGTTCTTGTTTCATTGTACTAATTGACGAGCAAACCTTGTGTACGTTATTGCTCATTTAATACAATAACAGACAGAGCTGTGTTAAAAGAAACAGCATTTTGGAGCGACGCAGTGCTTTTACTGTATTACTTTGTACCCATAAGTAAGGAATACGCTTACAGCATTGCGTTCATTCGAGATGCATTATGCTATTGTATTATGGCAGGAAACGGAAACGGTGACGTTTTAAATAGCAGGTGGTTCTAATGTTTTCCCCTAAGCTACATGTGAACAGGGTGGTATCCCAATAGGACCTTGTGCTTCTGAACAAAATACACAGTACAAATCCTTGTGTTTGGATCATGTTTGTCGCGCATTTGCTCAAAGTATCCCCGGTTAAGTGAACCATCAGCTGTACATTGTAATATTCAGTTTTATCAATGAGAGGTCGTTAAGGCGCACTCATGAACGGCAGGTCTTGGGTTCGATTCTCACCATAACCATCCTTCCTGACGGTTTTTTCCAGGTTTTCGTCAATTCTCATAAATAGCAAATGCCGGGAAAGTGTCTTAAACTTAGGCCAGGAACGTTCCCTTCCTTTAAAAAAAAATACTTTCCCATTTTATCATTTCATCTCACTAATTGTCGGTCCTGGTGGGGTAGTGGTAACCATACTTGCCTTCTAAACCCAAGATTCCGGCCAGGACCGAAGGATTTTTTCGGGTGTAAATATCCTAAATATGGCTTCCTTCGGAACGGAAGTAAAGCGTGGATCCTGTGCCGTACATTTACAGCACGAAAAAGAATCTAAAGCCTAAAAAAAGGAAGTCTCTGAGCAAAATTAGTCGGCCGTTTCACGCCCTGATTTGAAAGGGACTCTGATGACGTGAGATGTTAAAGTGCGTCCGTAAATAAATCAACACCCCCCTCCCAAAAGAAATCTTGACTATTCAAAAAAAAAAAAAAAGTAGACTATTTCACTTTTTAAGATTGACGTCATACTGGTATATACACTGCTGCGTAGGAATTGTAATCATTAAAATAAATAAACAATACTTGAATGCTTCGCAAAATTATTATTGTTGTTGTTATTATACCCAATCAGAGGAGTTTGCACATTTTTTGTTCACTTTCTGTTGATTGCTTATCATCTAAGTGATACAATAACAATAGCCTAACGGTGGTTCGTTAAGATTTATGAACCTCGCAGATGAAACATTCCTTATCAACACTGTTGTTCTAAGTTCACTGATGATTGTATTCATTGCGCTGAAACCACGTTCTCGCTCAGCTGTGCTGCAAGGTATGCATTTTATTGCATTTGTTAAGCGGATCAAGGTGTTGAGAAGTTTCTGGCAACCTTCGCGTAAATGGTCGCGGAAACCATGTAGTGTAGGAAGTACGTTAGTAAGTCAAAATTGTGAGCACATTTTATATTATCTTCCCCATAATTTTCTCTAATGATAGATTTTGAAATGATACATCCCGATTGATTATAGAGAATAGATAATTTTGCAGAGAAAGTGCCGAGGCGGCGCGACTCCCTGTTACAAGAGTGTCTTTTTCAACGCCTCCAGCAATCATCCATTACAGTGTTTTATAATATATCAGCGGAGAATTACTATCAAATTCCTTTTGAAGTGCATCTCAACTGCAGCTACGTTTATAATCGTTAAAAAGCACTTCAAATCTAAAATAGAGACTACGAATTTGCAAAAATAAATTTGAGTAAAGCGCAGAACGTTATTGAATTGTCTAAAGATGCAGTGAAACCTTGTTGTATCGATTATAATGGTAAAAAGTTCAAAAATTAAAATGTATCCATCTATGATTGATTTTCGGATATAGCAATAATATGTATGGTGAAATATAAACGTTAGTAGCCGATGCTGATGCTGTACTTCACGTAAATTCTAATGAAATGATGCAGCTGGTTTCAGAGGAGAATATTAGTTGCCTTGTGGTACAGGTTTCTCAAACAAGTTTCGTTTGTTTTATTGTGGTTCAAAGACCGGGCGGTAGTGTCCGCAGCAAGGACATAATTAGCTATACCGGTGCTGACGTCATGATTCTGATCATGTGTGGGAAGGACAGGCGCTCCCCTTGCCAAAACTGCGGAGGTGAAATTCAGAAACGAAATGCGAACGTTGAAGTGAAATAACCGACATTTTGCATGTACCCATTTCTCTTGCTCCACGCCAAGAGTTTGTGTGTCGCATCGCACCGACGTTCATTCTCATCACTTTTCCAACCGTCGCTAAAATAACCAACAATCGAGAGGTTCAGAGTTCCATGCTGTATAAGTCACATTTCACAATGTTTGAAATAGCTCCAGGGATCTGACATGTTATTTTTAACATCGCGGTAGCGTGATGATATCTGGTTTATACATAGTTATCCCGTTACTGCTGGAAGAAAGATTGACTTTAAAAAAATAAAGGAGAAATATTAATCATGCCTTGGAATTTCCATACTTGCAAATAACAAGAACATTAAGTTGCCCTGTTTGTGCTACACTAAAGGTCCCGAGAGGAAAGATAGACGGGGGGGGGGGGAGGATAAATAAAACAGAGGAATTCCAGCATGCATAGACTCCCCATACATCATTACTAATGTGAAGGCTCTTTGCTATTTTAACTTAAAATAATGCAAATCAAACGGCATTACCTAGGTCCATAAGTTTCCGGCCTAACAGTTTTCTAGGTATGATAAAGACAAAAATTGTATTTCACTTTTCAATATAATTGTTCTTTATTGCAGTACACTTCTCACATCTTTGAATCAACATTTAAACCCCCTTCCCTAAAATAGTCAGAAGTCTTATGTGCAAAATGGGCATAAACAGCATCCATCACTTCGTCACACGTACATTTCCTTCTTCAAAGGTCCTTAAGTTTTGAGAAGAGGAAATAGTCACTGAACTAGATTTGGGCTGTAGGGTATCCACATCGTCGATCTCGTTGAAGCCACATTTCTTCACAGCTTCCTTTGCAACAAGAGCTGTGTGCACAGGCGCGTTGCCGTGAAGAAGACGTCACCATCACTCAGCTTTCCTTGCCTTTTCTCTTTGATGGAAGCACGGAGTCTGTACAGTAGGACAGCATAGTACTCCCCATTTACTGTGGTGTTCCTCTCCTTGAAGTCAATGAATAGTATTCCTTTACAATCCCAAAAGGTTGTGACTATGATCTTCTTGGTTGACTGAGTGACCTTGGCCTTTAGAGGCGATGCTTCGCCAGGTTTACGCCACTCCATTGGTTTTCTTTAGAACAAGGGATCATAGTAGAGGACCATAGTTCCATCTCCTGTAACAATGGTTTGCAGAACTTCTCCTACGTTGCCACAGAAGAGCTCTAAAAATCCCTGACAGCAGATCGTTGCTGCTTTTGGACTGAGCAAAGAAGTCTAGATACCCATCTTGCACTACTTATTCATGTTTAAATGTTCATGAATAATTGGAAGGACTGTTGTTTTAGAAAGGCCCAACCATGCTGCTGTTTCTGTAACTTTGAGCCGCCGGTCTTCCATAAATTCTCCTTCCACAAGAGCGATGTTTTCAGAAATGAGGCTCTCCAAGGGCCGACCTGCACTCTCTTCGTCTTCAGTGCTTACTCCACCTATTCGAAAAAGTTCGGCCCATTTTTTACAGTAGAATATGAGGGGGGTGCTTCCCCATATACACATTCCAGTCACTATTTAATTTCATTTGGAGTAAGTCCTTCTTTTGTGAAGAACTCAATACTCCATTTTGAACATGTCACAGTCTTCTACACATAGCCTTCTTTATGCATTTATATCTGAACTGAACACAACAGAGCGGAAGTTACAGCTGCAGTTGTCTACTTAACAGAAAAGATATGACACCAGATAAGGCCTTTGTGAAGAAGATAATCCTTATCGGCGAAGCCGGAAACTCATGGACCTACCTTCGTTTATTTGATTATTTCTCAAAACTGAGGATTCCATAAAAGAAATTCTTCACTTGCCAGACGTGCACCTTCAGTCACTGAAACAGCCCATTTACACGCTGACTATGATATAAATGTAAATTTAAATTTATGAATACCATAGCCTATTAGCAGTTTCTGTGAAAAGAAACGCTGTTAATTTTTAGAGCTCTAAATATTCAGTGCAGAACCAGCTGTACTTATTTATTTCCGGGACTGGTTCCGCGTACTGTCAAAAGACGCTTTTGTAACGTAATTCATGTATTGGAATGTCCATATATAGCTTATCGCTATAGCAGTTTCATTTCAAAATGTATAAATTTAATTTAGCGATTTGTTACCAGAACGACGCATATATATGTATTCCAGTTTTCGGTTGAACGCTTTGGAAATGCACAGTGTTCACGCTTTTCGTTGTTGTAGCAAAGTTAATCATTCTTAATGCCAGAGTGCAGAACATAGGCTTTGGTAATCAGATATTAGTCTGCAGTTTGTGTCCTGCAAGAATTTGTGATATAATTCAGGGATGTCGAGATTTATTAGCTCTTTTGATCCATAGATACAGTTTTCTCTGGTTTATACAATAAATAGAGAGCATTTCAAAGTTGCCAGTCTGTATAATTACATATTTAAAATATATTTAAAAATTAATATGCCAGTTTAGATATCGAGGGAAAAGTTTAAAATCAATTGGGATTTCCTTTAACAAGGTTGTATAAATCTCAGATGGCACTGGCATCTTAAATTGTTGTTTGAATTGGAGCATTTAATGTAGGTAATAGTTATGTTTAGTAAATTAATTATTTAAAAATTGTAAATATTCTATAAGAAAGTACAGAATGTAAGCCGGTTATTCAGGAATTCCAAAATAGACTGTATTACCGTAATATTAATACTTGTAATAATATTCAAAATAAAGCGTGTTTTCATCACGCTTTATTTTTATTGTTCAAATACAAACAACAAAATTTCAGGTTGTTAGGCAACTTTTATTTATTTAATATATATTTTATTTATTTATGAACGATATTTAACATCTCAGGTCATCAGCGTCCCATTCAATTCAGGGCATATTCAGAGGCCTCTTCTTTCAGACTTGAGGTTTTTTTACGTGCCGTAAAATTACGAGACAGGACCCACGGCTTTACTTCCCTCCAGAAGGAAGTTATGCTTAAGATTTTTACATCTGAAATAATCCATCGACCCTGTCCGGCAATTTATGAACTACGAGGGAAGTATGGTTACCACTACAACACCAAGATCGACTGCTAGGCAACAATGGAAAATAAAATATGTAATAGGAATTTAATGCTCTTTAAAACTTAATTGTCATGATACAGGAGGGTCATTTTAATTGCAGTGTAGTCTGGGGGTTGAGGGAACGAATGTAAAATGTAACTAACACTGGTTTTTAGCGTTTCCGCTGTTTTTAAATTGATGTTTTATTTACTTAAATTTATTTAAATAGGTAGTTAACTCAAACTGACAAGTTTTAAAATGAAAGTCCTGTGTTTCAATATCTCAGCAGTTGTGCATTTTATTTCAGATTTATTTTCGACATTAATTCGTTAGTTATGCGCAATAACTGCACAGCGAAATCGTCTGTTTCGTTTTCTGAACGTTTTTTACGTGCATATTCGATTTTTATTATTAGTTTCCCTTGTTATATTATTTTAACCTTATTTGATCATTACTTTTTTATTAGCACTTGATCTTTATATGTAAACCAACCGAAATGTATATTTAAAGGTGCATATTTTTGTAATGTTTTCTATAGTTCTTTATTTATTGAATAGCTAATTACTTAGTTTACATCATAATGATATAGCCAGAGCTTTGTGAAAGAAGTAGAAATATTACCTGTGGATACTGAATTGTAGAAAGAATTTGAAGAAATATCTAGAAGCATGACTTCGAGTCAAAACATCCTCTAAAGTTACTGCATTAGGAATTATTGTTAATCTTACGAATCGTGCAAAAATAAACCGCTTGTTTCTATTATGATTTGTACTAAGATTCGTTCCATCCCATAGGAACCCTAAAATTCACTCATAGGTGTCGCTGCAGCACTGAGCCACGTCTTGTGTGCCTATTTACTTACATATATACTTTTAAAATACAGAAATTCGATGCATGTAAGTACTTGTGCTTGAGATTCTATATCCACAAGATCATTATGGTTCTTTAGAAAACTTGTCAGAAAATTCCAAGTGGAAACGCAAGGGAATGCTATTCACTGTGGTAGTCGTCTGTAAGCAGTAATTATTCGAACTGCGGCTTTGTGCCTGGCGACCCAAATGCCAAGCGATAGCAACAGGAAACTGCTTATCGCGGTCTTAAAAACATGCCCTTGCTTACTTTACTGGCAATAAATACACCCGGGAGCGCGATAGCTGCAAGAGCACCAGTTTATTGTTGAGATTTATTGCTGATAAGCATGGTTTATAAGGACAGTTTGACTGTTACTTTGATTTGCGTTGATGTTATAGAGAGGTCTTCAAGAGAACGACTTGGCTTTCTTCCAACGTTTGTATGTATCTGTGATTTAGATCGAATTTGACTACATTGCTAGACAAAGTATTCTGTATCTCTTTATAGGACTGAAGCCTAAAGTTATCTGCTATTAGTTTTTTTTTTTTATTATTTTAAGATGAACATCCGGACTAAATACGTTAATAGGCTATTAACACCAAGGTATTGGAAGAGAGAAAGGGAGCCGTTAGCTCAAAACTAATCTAAACATTCGCCTTTTGCATGGAGAAACAATTGCACGATGCATTGGCCTGACAAGGAAAGAGTGAAAGAGCTGAAAGTTGAGATGTTAGATTCCTAACATATAAGAATATTTAACAGAGAGGATATTCTGAAATTAGTATGACCAGGCTTAAAATTATATGCGAAAAGATTGTTTTCTTTGCGCAATCATTTTGAGCGGCTTCTTTTGCGATGGTAATATGTTATATTAAAATGTATTAAAATAGAGCTGTTAAAGGATATTTTGCATTTTAAGCTGTATTTCTTGGGTTTATAGCTTTATTGTAACAAAGACGATAAAGCAAGGATTTGAAAGGAGATAGGGACAGGACAATTTCGAATTACGGTCAGAACGATCATCTGTGACTCAAAAGTATCCTAGTATTCAAGTAGCCCCTTAAGCTCAAATCTAACCTTCGAGGTCTTCAGGATATGTGAACTGAAATGAAAGAAATTCGGTGGCTAGAGGACAGGCTAGCTCAGGGTTAGAATTTCGATAGTGGTAAGTCAAAGAACTGGAATTTAAATCTCTGGTGATCTCGGGTCTTACTTGACATGTTTTTATCATCTTTTTTAGGCACATTATAAACATAAATTCCGTAGAAAACGCTGTCATGGTTCTGGAAACTTGTTTGAATGCTGGGTTATGTATGCCATATCATGCATGACACGTAGGCTATTAATGAAGTTATTAACAATCAACTGACCATACTAGGCCGTTGTTCTCAAGTTGGAAGAAGGGAAATAACATTAGTTACTGTTGTGTTTATTTCTATAAGACATTATATTGTATGATGCTTATACCTTAAAGATAACGAACTAAAGTAATTAAAAAGTTCATTTCTTTAAGTCACTTATGAGCAATTTAACACATCAGTCGGTTTCAGTAAGTCACGCATAAATCTCTTCTGTTTGAAGCAAGTTCACCTTTTGATAAATAAAACACATTTCCTGCCAGTTTTTAGGTGAATTTTGGATGCGCTAGGATAACTATTGGTTTTTATCCGTGTAAAAAGAGTGCCTCATAGATAGACGCTCTAAATTTCAAGGGATGCACTTATTTGTAATTGAAAACGCATGCTTTAATCAATTATTAACTTCTTAACCCAGAAACGTTAGAGGCTGAAACAGACCCCATTCTGTGTAATATGAACTATGTTAATTATTTTACAGTGCTAAAAATAGCTAAGTCAATTACAGCAATAAAACTTGCAGAAAACGGATCAACCAGCATACATTCTGACATAATGTATATTATAGAGTACTATCGAACAAAAAATAAAACTTTGGCATGTTCGTAAATTTGAGGTTTGTGATACGTCAATGCAAAGCGACAAATGTAAACAGGCGCTAATGTTGTCTTGTCATTACTTCGCAAGATAACATTCGAATTCTTTCTCGAAAAAGACTTGTTTCATAGATCAGTTATTGCTATGTAAATTACTGCCAGGGGTCGAGCGACAGTGCCATTTTTCTTCTACTCATACTATTAAGATGTAATACTATTGTATTTCTGAGTCGATTTTGTCGTATTGGACTGGTGTTTGATTAAATTCAAACTGTGAAATAGAAGTTTAAGTGCCTTTCATTGTTTGAATACATATTTGCGTTCTACTATGTCTCAGAAGGGATTAAATCAGTGGCTCACATCAAAACCAGTTAAATGTTCGCAATAAAATAAAAAAGAAAGAAAAAGAAACTGGGTCACAATTTTTATTTCAAAGAATGTTAAAGGAAAGGCTCGATTTGGTACTAGTTAGTATTAGAAAGATAAGTGGACTATAAACTTAAATTCTGTCGTCTGGCGACATTTGGGGATTTTTTTTTTTAGTTATTTTTATTGAAGTATATCAGTGAATATCTTTATCTTTTTCTTTTTAGTGTACATGGTCATATTTGCAACACCTTGTTCTTATAGACTAAATTATGCTTTTTTCAACACACTAAGTTACAATAGTTGCTTAAACATCTTTTTATATACATATTAAAGCAACTATCATGTAGTTAAAAAATGACATGCGCTCATAACATTAAGAATTGACTCCCCCCTGCAAGTTACCAACTAACGACTTGGTTGCCTTAATTCATCATTTTATAAACATATTTTTTCATGAGGTAATGAGAACTATTAAACCTTTTTAATGCTTTCTTTTTAATATAAAACTAGAGTAATTGTATATGAGCCCAAAATTTTTTTACGTTGCACTTTGTGCGAATGCAAACTGTGTTATTTTCCAACTTCATTCCGAAACAATTAACATTGTGACCTTGGTAATTATCTCTTAGGCGATAAAATTCTGTGGGGTCACTTTAAGGTTTCCAGACGTTCGTGCCTTAGTGAAGAAGCTACTTAGATTGATAGGTTAGTGGTGCTTGACAAGTGCTTTCAGCGCAGCCCCTGGAATCAACTTGAGCCATGTTAATTTATGAAGTTCGGCGATCTTTACTTAGGACCGATAGAGAAGGTAGGCGTACTTGTTTATGTGTAACTGTCATTTGTTTCTTGCCACGCATAAGATAACACGGAATGTTTAGTTTAGAGCACTAGGCATTCTTTTAGGCTTTCCACCACCTGTCGAGACCGAAGATGCGACTTGCTGCTTTCCTAGTCATGTGAGAACTAGTCGCTAAGTATTAGCGGGAAAGGATGTGGAAAATAAGTCTAATTGTTCTAGTTCCTTTAGTTCTTTGTCAATGTCAAAGTCAGAAAATAAATCTCCAACTAAATATTTAAATATTTTCAACAGTTGTCATAAACTTCAGAGAGGATCACTGTGAGATATCGCGATGGAATGCTGTTGTTGCAAAGAAGAAGATAACATACCTGTCATCTTCCGAGTGATGTAATGCGTACGACTTGGGGCACTGCAACTGTTGTGTCCAGGAATACTTGGTAGAAAAGCCTCATTACGTGACGGAAACGGCTAGGCAGTGTTTGGCATATTCTTAAACCCAGGAGATGCCGGCGTTGTAGTGGTAATTTTCAACCTTCTACGTTATTTATATATTTTTAAATATGTTTATAGGAAAATGGAAATTATGAACATATTATACATTATTAGCCAGCGTCTATGGAGAACTTTAATTCTCTTAACGAAAGATCTGAACTTTGTGCAGTTCAAAACGAAAAATTTAGAAATTCTCTAAATGTAATTAAAACAACGGTTCTGGATGTGAGTGTATGTGAATGATTTAGATATATCCTAAGTTTGGAGATATTCCAGTAATAAGTAACATAAATAGTGTAACCTGTGATCCATTTTAGAATGTTTCGGATTTTTCACTATGTTCTGGAAGTTGTATTTGAATTACTGTGGCGTTTGACATCTATTTAAGATTGTTGTGCTAATAAATAGAATAGAGCTTTAACACTGGTAAAAGTTAGCGATAATAGGCTTAACACCTTTTGGCGTATACCTGGCCAGATTTACTCTTCCGGCATCCTTAACGAAATGTTTCCAGTGTATAAGGAAGTTTTGATGGCACAGCTTTTGGTTGTTCTAGGGATGCAGGATAAAGGTGACGCGAACACGCTGCCAGTGGATTGTAAACCTGATGTACTTGAGTTAACGTTCGCCTGCAACATCCTTTTGTTCTAGGGCTGCTGAAGACGTTCGACTATGAGAGCCTCGCAAGCGAAGTGCTGGTGTGCGTGTTTAAGCACGTGGTCACGCAAATGTTTTAGAAGAACCATGCTTGTTCTAAAAATAGTATTTGCATTTGGATAACCCCTTTTGGTATATTCACATCTGTCACACACCTCCCGCAGAATTAGCAGAGCTCCGGGAGGTAACTTGCAATGTACTTTTTAAAAGAAAGTGTCGTATACATTCTATGTGGGATGTCATATGTTGCTTATAGCAGTAACACTTTTTTTTTCCAATTAAATTTGGCATTTGGATTATGCTACAATACTATGACGACATTTCTGGGTTGAACAGTAGCAATGCAGATATCCAATCGTTACAAAATGGCCGAACATAATTTGGACAAAATTTCGCATAGTTCAGTTTCATTAAGAATTCACTTTTTCTCTTGCAGTTAAAGCTTTCGTTTAGCACGAGAAATGATTATGGTATTGGTAAAAGCACCTATGTATATTTATTAAGACATGTCACTCAACACAATTGATACTTACATAGCAAGTCTGAGTTAACAAGGAAGTTTGAAAGTTGACTTTGCCATCTTTCCTAACTCCTTTTATCTAGGTCAACAGTTAAGAACGAATTAACATTTATCCGCTAGGTTGCCGGTGCTATTCACAGTCAGAAATCGATACTTGAGGTATCGAGCTAACTTCTTTGCGTGTATTGTGGTACCGTACCAGTTCGTGATCATGAACTCAGAGCATGGCGTTACTCCGGAACAACTTGTGGGTTATGTTATTAGCTTCAACCAGTGATATCATTCAGCAAATTAATATGGGCATAGAATTTTCGGCCAGTTGAGGCCTCCCACTACCCGGCAAGAATTCAATCTCAAAATATTTTGGGCCATTGAAGGAGGAATTGTTATAACATGGAAAGAAGGCCTCTGCCAACAACTGTATTTACATTTTAGATGTCAGAAAAGAGGGAGAAAGCTGTAGTTTTACATTTAACCCTAATATTTGGTAAATAAAATATGAAATTTGAAGCGGTATTATCTTCTCGTTTGTACGTGATATTAACACTTTAAATTTATAAACTGTTATTACTAGAGCCCAGAAGTTTAGTCAAGAAAGCGCACTGTACCAATAACAAATGGTTGATGAATTGACACTCTTAAACACGAGCATACTGGAGGCTTCGACGTCAAATTGCATATCTACTGTACGCCCATCTATTCAATGACTAAGTTGTCTCATATTGTAGTTTAGTATAATTACAAAACATAGTTCTAATAATTGTGTTAACACGTTTATCGTAATGAATCATTATATACAGTTCGAGATTCTCAAATGGAAAAGTTGTTTTCACTAAAACATTTATAGTTAGAAAAATTAAGTACAAAATGGGCAAACTTAAATCTTATTAAAAGTATTATTTCTGTAATTTCGTCTCCTGAAGAACCTCTAGTTCAGGTTATTGTTTATAGCAGTCGTTCTGAGAAAAGGCAGTTTGTTCTTCGCGAAAGGCATTAAATTATTTTAATTGTTTTATTTATACTATTTACCAATTGTACCGATATTCTACCTACACTACAATAGGTTTCCGAAATAAAGGAGTTTCAGGTTCTGAAGGTTCTTAGCCTAGAAGGAGATTAAGAAGTATCTTTTAGTAAGAAATGAAATCACACCAATAAAACACTATGACTCTATGCATGTTATGTATGCCAATTCATCAGTCTTGCATACAACTGCCGTTTGATCGGAGCCCCTCTACAGTCGGTTTTTACATTTAACACTATCTGGCAACAGAAGCGAAATAGCTTATTCAAATACATTTGAATGGCTTACATGATTTACTTTTTCTGGTAACACTGAATGTAATACCATTTAGTTGTAGATCATTGTTTTTGTTATCTAGTACGCCTTGTGCGTACTCTTTACATAATGTTGATTCAGTTGGCAGTACTGCGCCGATGTATGTTTCCCCAGGAATTGTTTGAATTAGCGATTTTAGAATCCAAAAAGGGATAATGGCGATCGTCATTTTTTATAAATCTCAAAAAAGGGCGGAGCATCGGTCTGAATTAGAATTGTAGGTTCAAGGCACATTTTTCTTCTCATATTGTTTGTAAAGTGTAACATTTTTTTTATTACATTTTCCGTAATTACAAATTTTTCCTTTTAAATACGTTCTGTGTCAAAACAAAATCATGCATTTATGAGTTACAGTAATTGTGTTCTTTTGCAGTTCTAACCCCCCCCCCCCCGCTCTTGCCCTTAATGCTGTTCTTTGCGACTTGAACTCCATGGCAATTCAGTTGCTTCGACCTGTTTTTTTCATCTTGAGCTTCAAAATGTATTGAAAGACAAGTAAAAGCAATCAAACGCAGGATGTTTCTAAATGTTGTTTACAGTGATGATAGTGGAAGTCAAGAGGAACACGTTTTTATGTACCAAAAATGTTGTAGTTCCACTGTTTCCCCGCTAGAGGGAGTACTCAGAAATGAACTTATTAAAGAGGTGTTCACGAAGATCCTGTTTCACGAACTGGGAAGAAATCGTGGGACCGCAACCTCCTACTTGTGAAGCGTTTGGCCTGCATCACGGCTGTTGTATCGTGCCTCTCCATAAATGAGATGATGCTCGGTGAATTAGGACTGTTATCTGAAGCTATCACTCATATTGTACAGTAAACTAACCAACTTTCCAGCTTTACTGGAATGGCACATGTCAACAGGCACACATTACATTAAACAGAATAATTTATCTTTGTAGTAATGTCACGAGTTGCTTTGACATCGTCCAAGTGAAGTAAGCTGATCACAGCATACGACATCTGCTTTTACTACACTAAACACAAATGAACATCATGTTGCGGAGAATGGGCGATTCAGCATCCAAAAGGATCCATATTTGTAACGTCCCTAGCGGATAAACGGTGGAACCACAAGATTTTTGTATAAAAAGTACTCCTCTTGACCACCTCTATCATACCTCTTAATGTTATTAACGGCCTTTGAAACGTCTTATATATTGTGGAGGATACCTGAAACCAATAAGGTGTTTGTAGTTTGTTCTATTGATTATATTAAATCCAGAGTTGCTATCAAGGCATGTACATTACATTGAACAGCTTTGCAGTAGTTTCATGCTTTGTTTTGCCAAACACAAACATCGCCGAATTGAAGCAAGCTGATCACAAAACATGGCATCAGCATTCACCGCTGTACACACAAATAAAAGGTTAGGTCAAGGAGAAAGAGCGATCCCTCACTCCTAAACGATTTATATGAGCATCTTTAGCGGAAAAATGAAACTACGAGATTTGGTGCACAATAAAGTCTTGACCATCTCTTATCATTCATAAAGTTTGTAAACTACCTTTAGAAACAGCCTTTATAAATTTATGACGTACGCTATAGCTGCCAAAGTTTGTCGTGCTAAAAACTTTTGCCTTATACCGAGTAAAACTTGATGATAATACAACATCCAATGTTTCAAGGATCATGCAGTCTTCTTCTTCAGGGAGTTATGAATTGAAAATTGAAATGTGTCAGAGTCGAGGAGAGGGTCAACAGACACATTACCAGACAGATCGATGGAAAGTTGTGCTTGGGATGGCTCTAAGTACGTTAACCATTTTTACGCTGGCACCTCGAAGTTGTTGCCAAATTTGAAAAATTCTAAAGCTTCCATAACTTTTCAGTTTATATTGTCAACGACTTATCTCTCATCTTTCACCATTTCATCGCCATTCGGCCGACATGGAGCTAACTTATATAACTTAAAAATCCATTTATATACTAGACATCACTACCCAAAATCAAATAAAAACCAGGAAACAATAGACCGAAGTATTCCCTGGAATCAAAAACCCTTTTAAATTTAAGTATATAAATATAATGACATAGATAATTACTTACACACTAGTTGGCCGTCGTCAGGATGACCCAACACGGAGCTGATGGTGTTGCGTCCTCTCCCTTCAATCTTCCACGCCAGACCCTCCAATAAAACCCTGGAAACTCGACGCAACCACATTCTGCTCATGCGCAAAGCTAGCCTTTCTCCAAGTTCAAACATGCAACCGAAACATGGAACACAGAACTCACCTACCTGTCTACGTGCCCGACACTCATACTACATTGTCAACCCCTGTATTATTAACAATATTTAATAATTAAACCCTCCACACGCCACAGTATTTGTGTACGGAGGCAATTTTATTATTGCAGTCACTTGACATAGTATGTTTGGTTGTAATAGCATGTTCCGCAATAGCTGGTTGAACATTTTTTTTTTTTTTTTTTTTTTTTTTTTTCTGCTCATGTATGTTCCTTAACTCTGCAGTTTACACTTCATTTTGTTTCGCTGCTATAGACTTTAACACATGAGGACAGGGAATGCTGTAGACTCCTGGAGAAGCTAATAGCGATGGCTCATCTGTTACTTTTGAAGCATGTTATTAATACGATTGATTATCTGAAAATTAGTAGAGATGTCATGCTTTTTCAGTATGGAGGTAGTTCTAACGGTCGTGCTAGGTATGTAAGGATGAACAGCTACTTGGTTAGGAAATGCCTTCCCAGAATGATTTGCATTCTCTGTGTTCTTTGAATACAGTTTTCTGCTAATAATTTTGTGTTTCTTGTATCCATTGGGTAGTAAGATCTTAAGAAGTTCAGTCAATTTAATTTTCAATTCATAACCCTTGGAGATCCTCGAAACGTTGGATGGTACATTATCATTAGTTCCTTGGGGCATAAGCCGAAAAACTTTTACCATGATTAAGGAGAAAAACAGACAGTGGAAAATTAATTTCATTAACAAGTATGGAGAGCTCCACATGCGAAAGAACTGGCTGTCTCGATCCTGAATGGAAATGCCTATCAGAAACATGTGTACCATTTCTGTACGAATGCTGCTTGTGCCTATGATGGCATTATTAGTTACATTATACACTGCACAAGAGTGTACTGTCCTCTACATCGAAAAAAAATTTGAAGCGTATTCACCGATCATCCGCTGTGCAAACGCTTGAGGAATTTGCGGTTGTAGGAGAAAATGAAAGAGTGTTACTAAATATTTTCGAAGGAGTCTGCCCCAATTTGGACGTTTCTTCCAAAATAAAAAATCTAAATTATTAAAACATTAACTGTTGCATACAAGCAGTATCTGTATCCCTATTCTGTGTGCGTACTAACAAACGCCTGTTAATACAAAACGGACATCTTCAGATCTGTGAAAGTATTGCCTGCAGGGATTATATAGCCAGAGTTCAGAGGCACTTGGTTAGAAAACGCTTTTAAAAAAGAAAGCAGAAACTCAGGAATCCTACGCCTGCAGTAATTATGATTAACAATTTAATTACACGCTTGGCCATTCCATTGCGCAATTAACCTGGAAAGAGACTGGCCTGAAGGCAACTAGCGCACTACTTAGCTAACCTTGGACACTTGCTGAGGTCGCTAGCAGTTTGCTTACGCGGTGGTAGATTTTTTCTTCCTCTGGCATGGCTTTGTGTACCATGGGAAAAACTTGTAGAAAGTTGCAGCGTAATTGTTGTGTCTAGTTCTCGCGTTTTAAAGACACATAAAATGAACCTTTTTTTCTTTAGTAATTTCAGCTGCAGTGCATCCGGTGTGCGAGGAAAGTGAAGAAAGTTCGCCATAAAACTGATTTATGTTGTATTGTCCAGTTTGTGTGGCTTTACGACTAGTCCCCAGCTTTCCATTGACCCACCTTTGCCCTTTTTTCATAACTATTAAGACATTACGATATTATATGTATAGAATTCAAGTTTACTTTCGATCGTTTTAGATAATTGTAAAATATTTTCTTCAGACTTTTGTCTTATTCAGTGAGATATTTGATTCAGTACCATTTGTTTTGAATATAATGCCATGAACATGTTTTAAAGACAATCCAAAAAAAAAAAAAAAAAAAAAAAAAAACAAAAAAAAACAAACAAACAACAACAAATAAATAAATAAACAAATAAAGCGTTTAAACACTAGATCAAAATCCATTTAATTCTAGATAATTCGTTATAGTAAGTGAACTCGGGATAAACCCGCGCCTATAATTTTTTTTTTTTGCTCAATCTTTAAATTAGAATTAACAGTATAAAAATATTGAAAATCTCGGTCTTGATGCTCTTGGCGCGAAGGGTTGTTAAACGGAGAGTCGCAAGTTCCAATTCCGCCTCGGTTGTGCGGATTAATGTGTTTCCGTTATCTATGCGTTGTCCTATGTTTAGTACATGGCCATATTTAATGTTGACATTGCCAGAGTGTCACTATTGTGTCCAAGTCTAAACAGGCCTTCGGCCTAATTCCTAAAGTTTGCGACAACGATAACGCCCAGTTTTTTAAAATGGCTATTTTTTAATTTACAACAATCAGTTTTGGCTAGACTTGTCTTGTTTATTAATGAAATAAATACATATATGAAATAAAATGGAATGTTTTGTTGTTATAAAATAATAATACTTCTGCCATGGCTCCACAGCTCCAATTTCAGACCTTGGCCTCCTCTCTAGGCGCTATTTTCTTACAGAGGTCGCCACCTAGTAGGGATTCCTTTGGGGGGGGGGCTATTAAGATCTTTAACAAAGAAACCGCGGTTAAGTACCTTTTGAAAACTAGCCTCTAGATTTACATGCCCTGAAAAGACCTCAGTCGTGAATCGAACAGGCGTACTTGTGTCTCGAAGCGAGTCACGAAACCACTTTAGTATAATCACGTGAATATTTTTCAATTGAATTTTTTCAATAACCCGTTTCGTTACTCAGAGTGCCATGCCTCAATATTACTCTTATGACTTAATTTCTTTTTCTTTCTTTATTTCTTCTTTCTTCTTTTTTCTCTTTTTTTTTTTCCAGCTTGCCATTCAAACCCGTCTTGTATCGATGAGCTGCAGGAATGTGTAAACTATTTTATCTTCATCCGAGCATCTACCAGTTTAAATATGAAATTACATATTTCTCTCTAGATTTTTCTTGAACTTTGAGCACTTTGTCACTGTTTTATCCACATTTTACTTCAATGAGTGACAGATGGATGTTCTCAATTGACACCTGTTTCATAAAAGTTGGCAATTCAACAGGTGAAGGCAATTGTTTTTCATTCAATAACTTGACTACTTCCTGTTTCATAAAAGCTTAATAAATTTACACAATTATCATATGATTGCCAGATTTTCATGACGTATTTGTTATGTTCTGTTTCATAAACTTTTTAGTATGACCGATAAAAGGTGACAATTTGTCAGAAATATTCTGGGATATTTGTTTTATTAAACAATTGTAGCATACAATAGTGACAAACCGATATATTTGTAAAATTTCAAACATATTCCACAGGAGAATATTTACTTGTAATCAACTTCTTAATCCCTATTATTATTTTTGTAATTTTTAACGTAGAAATGGTTATCTTACTTATAACTAACCATTCCTTAGCGATGAGCAATATGCGCTATACATGTCAGTGAGATAATAAACATACAGTAAAGAATAACCTTTTATTCATTCAAAATTTACATTAGAAAGAAAGAATAATTGTTATCTTCAATGCTCCCGTAGTTATCTGACATTTATTTTGTAGTTGAGTTAACCTGTCGGCCATAGCTAATTTATTGTTGGGGTTGTTTGTTAATTTTTATTATTAAGTGGAAAGGCGACGGAACTAATTTAATATAGATTATTACAGATAATTTGCTGTTAATAGTAATTTAATTAGCTGTTACATTGCACTTCGTTAGATTTAATTTATATTACTACAATGTATTAATTTCAATTTAATTTTAATGCTCGGTATATAGCAACGATAGGCTGGATCTAACCCGTGATTTTGTTGTTGATTTGTTTCATTTACGGACGCTCTTTAATATCTCAGGTCATCGGCTTCCCATTCAATTCAGGACGTAAAACGGCCGTTAAATTTTGCTCAGAGGCTTGAGGTTTTTTTACATGTCGTAAATGTACGACATGGGACCCACGGCTTTACTTCCCTTTCGAAGGAAGCCATACTTAGGGATTTTTACCCGAAAATAACCATTGATCCTGGCCGGGTTTGAACCCGCGATCTTGGATTTAGGAGGCAAGTATGGTTACCATTGCACTGACTAATCCGTGATAGAAGAAGAAGAAAGAGGAGGAGGAGGAGAGAAATAGCAATTGAACGCATACAGCTAAATCTTGTATGATCGTAGCATTTGTTTTTACAGCAATTTGCCTCATGACAAGTTACAGTTTTATATGTCATATGTGACATTTGTAAGTTATATGAAACAATATACCAACAAATTTGTTAACTTGTATGTATCAGGATCCTGGTGTACATACTTACTCGTAAGGTTTTCAAGCTCCAGTATTCAAACATGTGCTGAAACATTTGGGAAATAGAAATGCTTTTTAGTAAACCATCTTATTTTCGACCAGAAGTGGTTATGGCATTTTAAGTCCTAAAACTTTAGTCTCATTTAGCCCACGTTAAAGTTTTTTTTTTTTGTCTTGTTTTGTTTTATGTTTTAAATTTGTTGCTTTGACTGCATTTATCTTCTCGCCACGTGAAATTGTGGGCTGAATACTATAGGTAGGAATAAAATTAAGTCTTTAATTAATGGTGGAATTGAGCTTTCCTTTAGAGTAAGGAAAAACTCCGAAAAATACCTTACCCACATCTTGACCTGGCCGGGATTCGAACCCATGGCCTCCGAATTAGTAGTCGCAAACTACTAGACCACGGAAACGGTCGTTTAAAGTCTTATTTCAAAACCGTTATAATGAATTCAGCTTGCACCTGAAAAAGGATGAAATACGTGATATTGTGTTTATAAACACATCATCACATAAAAGCGTGACTAATTGCTCGACATGGAAACAATTACATAAACACAAGACTGGTTTCTGTGCTTGTTGCATCCAGCCATGATGGTAGGTTCAACGTTTCCAGATTGTGGAGCAAATAAACGTACCGTGACTCACTGCAAAATACTTCCCAATTTTTGTAATTATTTCTCCGTTATATGAGTGCACTCACAAATCTCGGAGAGGAAATGGAGACTTAGAAATGGGAGAAAATTACGCGAGTTTAAAATTGTGTTGAGAATAATACAAAACGGTTGATTAGGCTGCTTTTAAGTTTATCGCATGGCATTCTTGTCTTGTTGTGACTAATGAATTGTCTCAGCAAAGATGTCGAGCTGTGTTACAATTGACTAAGTGTCACAACGTTGATTAGCCTAGTAAAGGTATTGGTCCTTTCAGCCTCTCTCCCATATATCAATCAAAAGGAACAAGTAGTCAGTCTAATCCTTGAAATTTTTTTAGAAATAAAAGGTGCAATTAAATTGAAGCTAATTTTTATTATGGAATACTTGTGGGGTATCTTTAAATCTTAAGCTATAATTACTTATGGAAATATTTTTCTATCTCTGGTTACTGGGTCAGCATGAAATAGAACTCTGGTTATTGATGCGCAGATCTAAATGTATGAAATTTATGAAATGGAAGAACAGAAAATAGTGTTTAAATTTTTTGTTTAAATGTGCTCGGATAAGTTAATGAAACAACGCTCTTTTATTTGTTTATTTTTTGTCATATATTTGTTTGGAAGTCTGAAAAGAAAGGTAACATAATATTATTTTGTCCAGAAGAGAATATTGTTGCTTGTAGAAACTTTGAATTCGGAAATGGGTTTCATAGTTATCGTAGTAACTTGATGCTATGAAAAATTACGAAAATCTCCTTTCTTTCCGAAGTATGAAACTATACAGTGCTTATGAAATTAGGTGACGTGAGACCATTTTATCTTAACTCATAAAAAAAAAAATAGTCATCCATGCATTTCTTGCAGCATCAGCATGAGACCTTTCTGTACGCCCGCTTCCGGGTCTAGTAGTTAGCGTGCTGACTTCTGGTTGATAGGTCCCGTTCGACCCCGATATCTGCTTAGACATTTTCAAAGTTAGGGGACGGGGCCCATGCTGCCTCATTGGGGAGCAGACATAGGTGACTCCCTTTCATCTAGAAGGTCGCCCGATTATGGCTGTCGGGGTATCGGTGTGATCATATGCCCTTCTGCAGAACTGCCCTCTACCAGTGATGTCGCAAGACGGACGTAGCATTAGACTACAGCCTGTGTCGGATAACAAGCCTAGAAGAAGGTGAAACACTTGATCTTTAAATGCTATGAAGGTTCTAAGGTTTTGCGTATTATTTTCTGACACAGTTCTTCCGGGAAAGGAAAATGTGGCAATAGGTGAAAGAATGGAAAGTAAGAGAATTCCATTTGTTTTACCATCCCTATTGCTCCGTTGTCTCACTTGCATTTTTTTTTTTTTTTTGAGTAGTGTTTAACGCCCGTTTTTACTACTGAGGCACCACAGGCGGTGGACACTGATGATACATGAGATGAAATGATATATTGGGAAAGGATATTTTTTTTTTTAAGGAAGGAAGCGTTCCAGGCCTAAGTTTAGGTACCTCCACGGCATTTGCCAGTTATGAAGACTGAGGAAAACCTGGAAAAAACCCCAGTCTGGGAGGACGGTCCTGGCGGGATTCGAACCGCAGACCTCCCGCTCACGAGTCCATGCCTTAACGACCACGGCCACCCGTGGCGGTCCTCACTTGCATTGAAGGACGACATCCTTTGCAATGCTTTTCACGAAGATGCTTTTCATTGCCTCAGTGTAGCTGCCCTTCGGCACTAGGAGGAATCTGCTGTTATCGAGGCGAACGTTCAGCCGTGAGTGCTTTCCTAGCAAGCACATTAATTTGGATTGTAGATTGTACAAAGTCAACAAGGATAAGGAGCGATAATGACTAAGCAGGCATACATAAAATAAGTCCCTGCTCTTTTCGATAATGTCTAAGCTCATATTGAATGCAACTTTCATATTCCTCAGGTTCTTGGCATCTTTGAATCATTGGAAACCCCATGTACTTCTAAATTGTGCCAATATAATGATTCGTGATTTAAAAGCAAGACAATGTTCAAGCTACTTTTGTTGTTTAATCGTAAGTAGCATCGTATACACCCTTGGTTACAGCAATTGTCGTAGTAATTCTAATGTTAAATTCAATATGAATACAATATATGAAGGGCAACAGAAAGAGAAAGAAAGAATTTACTTGTTGGTCAAACACACTTAACTTCAAAAACGAAAATCATCACTGCAGTATGCTAATATTATTATTGTTGAAGTGCAGTGTAATGAATTTTATTATTTAATCATTCTTGCATTCACTTCCTGTGTTATAAGCTGTTAAAGTTTGTATTACAGTTTGTATTTAATACAGAGGAAAATTTATACTATGAAGAGATAAACTTTGATGATCTCTCCCCATCCTATCAAATGTTTAGTCTTATCGCTTTCGGCTATACAGTAACACACTGTCACGATACCTGGTAGTTCTCCAGCGCTGCCATTGTTACTTTCGTACTGATGTGTCTTAATAAATAATAAAGGAATCAATCATTTACTCTCACTTACACCCCGACTCTGTAGCATTAAACACATACCGAAAGAGAGTGCAGAGACGTGACAACGCTGTTTTCTGATTACTCTCAGATCAAGGTAACATAATAAGCAGTTGGATGACTATAATCTCAGTTCCAGTAACAAAGACCATCAAGGTTTGTCCCACACTACTCTCAAAAGAATCCAAAGAAAACAAAGAATGGTTTCAAGAAACAAAACATGAGTCATTAAATCGGCAACATAACAGGAGACTAAATACAATTATATTTAGTTTAGTGTATAATAATGAGGAAAAAAACAAAACAAAAGGAAATTAGATGTATGAAATCGGGAGGATATTCGATCGTGCCGCTACTGTTCCATCAGAGCTACCGTGCCGACCACAAACGACCTCGCCCTGTGATTCACATTCGGTATAAATTAACTCTAATGGTTCGGTTAAATATGAAACCTCGGCCAAAAGTACTATGAAGGTTTGGAGTCGTATTTTAGGGATAACATCTCTGCAACGAGATAACCTCAGAGATGTTCAAGGTACATTGACTCAGATGGGAGAAGTTCGCGGTTATGGTCGGACAGGACACGGTAGCTCAGATGGAAGAGCATCGGCACGGTAAGACGAAGATCCGTGGTTTGAATCCCGGCAGTGACCTCAAACATAAGGCGACTGTAGAAAAAAAAATTAAATTCAGTATAAATTTGCCTATGTTTTAAAAGCTTATTTAATTAGATTTTAAAGGCATGATGTACATAGAACTGTATCTATAAAATCCACACTTTGAATAGTACACAATATTACAATCCCGTTGTCAAAAATCATGAATTTGAGTGTAACTTTTGCATTGCCATAAACAAAACGGTACAAATCATACCAGACTTGATTGTTCATAGAATATTAGTAAGACTAACACAGTGTACACAAATTTTAAAAGTATTACATATGCAATTTTGAAGATAATTCATATTTTTGTTGTAAACTCTTTGGTTTAACATACATTCACCAATGATTCTCGCAGTTTTTGACATTCCTCTCTTCTGTAGATTTACTATTAGTTTAACCACCTTTCAAACTGCACTGCTAAGATTG
This sequence comes from Metallyticus violacea, assembly GCA_030762175.1. Taxonomy (NCBI): domain Eukaryota; kingdom Metazoa; phylum Arthropoda; class Insecta; order Mantodea; family Metallyticidae; genus Metallyticus; species Metallyticus violacea. The sequence continues at coordinate 28,324,667 of CM060838.1, forward strand.
TTTCCCATTTAATTAGTTTTGAACCTAAATTCTGTACTGAAATCTTTCCTTTTCTCTTCTTGTATTGTTAAAAAGCAATTGCTCTTCCAGGACATTTCTGGGCCAGCCCTATACAATAGCAGTATTTCAACAAGGTGTTGCACTTATAAGATCAGCCACAACGCAAAGTAGTTACGATTGCATGAATCACAGCCTGCACGATTTGAGCGGGGTTGGCTAAACACGCCTACACAATCGGAACTCATTGAGAGGTCCTGAGTGCAAGACTGGGCTTTCAGCAATACAACACTCCAGTAGATCGCCTTCTCGTTAAACGAATCTTTATAATGATGCTTATATTTTTCGGTGCAAATGCTCCATTTCTTTATGATAGTTGCTGTTGTTTTTATTTACGTTAAATAAAAATACGTTAAAAATATTACAACGAAATTCGTGATTTTCCATTAATTAAACAGTGGCCATCTTTTTTTTGGATGCTATTAGTGACTTGAAAGTCGCTAAAGACAATCAGTGCTTTCTCTCGAAGAAAATGTCTAAACTGCAGCATATTTTGGAATGTAGAGGTAAATAAATTCATTACAGTAGCTGTTCTAGTTTTTCTTTTCCACAACATTCACAAAAAGCAGGTTACGGGAGCATCCAAAGCTCATAGCCTCTTCACGATGCGTATGGAGCACTAAAGAATGTAAGGTAAACAGCGCATGAAAACCAGTGGAAAGAAAGGCTTTCTTCACAAATTAATTTGAAAGGCTTGATGGCCATTCATTACTGCAGTTCGTTATAAAGTGGTATGGTATGTGTGTGAGCGCGCCTCTCTCGTGGAACGGGGCCAGAATTAACGCGCAAAATGCACAGAGAGAAGTTCAGTGAGGTATCAGTGGCGACTAGTGTTAGCAAGTGTTTTTATAGCGTGCGAACTTGTATCTATCCTCGAGATCGGCGGTGATGGAAGCAGGTAGGTTTGCTTCACCTATGAGAAAAACTTAACAGCTTTCGTCATCTTAATGAGTCATGGATTTCATATTGAAAGATTGTAAGCGAAAAGGAGAGCAAATTATCCTGCCATATATTAAAGGACATTTAAATTAATCTCGATTAAATATAAAAATTAGATGTTTCTAGAGCTCAATCAACTGCTGTAATATCGGATTTGCTACTCTAACTATAGTATTAATTTTGCTACTCGAATGCATACAGGTGTTGACATCTGTTGTAATTTGCAATAAAACCTGAATGTCAAGGTTAAACGTATAGAAGATTGTTGCAAAATGTGGAAGCAGCATTTTAAAAGTCCACTAGGATATTCCGTTATGCATCGTTTACTAAATAAACCCCCAAGAGCCCAAAATGCCAGACGTGGGCACCTTTCATATTCCAGGTTAAATGCGTGAGCACTGTTAACATTTATTATAATAATATGTACGAATATTAATTTTACCGGGTTAATGAGATCCTTGGGCATGAATTTCACTTGGAACTTCACTAAAAGGGAAGTTTTTATAGCTACGTATAGTCTTCCGAAACCTTGCATGTATAGTCATCGTTTACCACCAGAAATCTCTGTCATCTTGGAAATATGTTTTCTTTCACTGTATTTGTGACGTTGATGAAGGTAACCATGGTTGACTGATATACGCTATACTTGCGAAATTACACATTTATCTTTTGACACTTTATTAAGGAAACTTACGTAATATATTTAATGAGGAATGGATAAACACCAGCAACTTGAAACCGCCACGGGTGGCCGAGGTCGTTAAGGCACGGACTCGTGAGCGGGAGGTCTGCGGTTCGAATCCCGCCAGGACCATCCTCCCTGACTGGGGTTTTTTCCAGGTTTTCCTCAATCTTCATAACTGGCAAATGCCGGGGAGGTACCTAAACTTAGGCCTGGAACGCTTCCTTCCTTAAAAAAATATATCCTTTCCCAATTAATCATTTCATCTCATGTATCATCAGTGTCCACCGCCTGTGGTGCCTCAGTAGTAAAAACGGGCGTTAAACACTACTCAAAAAAAAAAAAAAAAAAAAAAAAAAGCAACTTGAAGACTGAACTGCCTCCTGTTACACTTCCTTACAAAAAATATTCCGACCCTTCGAAGAAATTCTGTTCTGGAAAAAAAATTACGAAAAAAATACAATTGATTGATTGGCTTCAGAATAAAACTACATAAACATTGCTGCGAGACCAAATCCGTGGAAAAGCGTGTAGCATTTCCAATTGTTACTCTCTGAGAGGCAATAAAAGTTATAAATAAATTATTAATAAATTCTGGCGACAGTGCGTATTGCATTCAGTTTCCTGGAATTCATGCCACGACTTATGTGTTTGTGTTAAACCTGATGACAAAGTAGCAGGGGTGCTGCCAGGCAACTGTCAAAACGGAGGCTTTCTGTCTCTTTCCACTATTTAAAAAAAAACATACCGTCATAGTTCCATCACAGGTTTGGCTTCTCAGCCCACCTACTATTTTACAAATAACATTTTCTGAAACATTATGCTTTCTGTTCTGAGGATTTGTTCTCGATTCACCAAGCCTTATCCAAGTTAAAGCATGTTGATAATTGTCCCGTTGTAAAAATTAGTTTAAGGAGACATGGTTAGCAATATGCACTTTAGAAGTGCACAACAGCACCAGGTTGAGAGCTTCTGGTGTAGACAAGACACATATTTCGGTCTCAAGCTGTTTTCTTGTACTGCATAAGTACTTTCGGATTAGGACAACTCTACTTGAAAACGAACTTTAGTAAAACTACAAGAAAGAAAATTAAAACAGAGTTTCTGTTTTAAGACAACTATTGGCAGAACAAGGTTCATGAGCAGATGGGATACCAGATGCTCTCTGAATGGTCAGGAATGCCATTCAGCTGTTTAAGGACCGGTTGAGGTGCCCGATGAGTAACGTTCCTAACACGTGTTTTATTGCCACTAGGGCACGCATAACCGTAACTGGCAAGTTCCAAGGCTGCCAGGGCACGAAAGTCGTGATTAGTGAAAGCAGAGACAACATGGCGTGCTTAGGGACAGGTTTCTTCATGCCGTTTGCCCATGGCATAAGCAGAGTCCTCACCTTATGATTTCTTGATGAAGTTAAGAGTTTTGTTTGTTACAACGTTTAACCAAGTTGTAAACATTGTTAGTTTCCTTTTGCTACTCAATAAAGTTACTTGGTACAGTAAAGTTACTTTCTGCAGATTTCAACTGAACAATGATAAGTTCTAATTATTATAGTTTTGCTAATTTTAGTTATTTATGAGAAGAGATAAACTAATGAGGCTATTGGTGTTCCTTTATATCTTTGTAAAAGGACAATTAAAAATTGCAAAAAGTTCACCTTGCTTTCCTTCTAATTAGTCCTCGAGCTTTTGTACACAGTTGTCTGAAAGAGTTTAGCTCCATTTTCTCAGTCTCATCTTGGGCAATCGCTATCTAGCACTTCTTTCAACATGTGCAGTGTATGGTTAGTTATTGCATGGCACAAGATGAGAGCGGTTGCTGCAATTTTTCCTCTCTTGGGCAATCGCATCTCTTGTTTTTCAGCATTTGACGTTCAAATAAATATTAAAAAAAGACAGTGTAATTTGTTTTCAGTTTCATTGCAAAGTGTCTGATAAATGAATAACATTTTATTTAGCTGTAACTGTAGAAAGTAACATTTTTGAGTTGTAAAATATTCACTGGATAGTCTGCCTTATCAGAAAATGGGTATAATATTAGAACTGGACAGTAGATCACATCTGGTATTGTATATAAACACTTGCGGATTCCATTTGGTTTATATCGAAATGTCCTCCATCATTTGTGAATAATCGGAGGCACTAAGACAATGAAAGCTTCTGCTTCTCTGTCCTAATGGCACCATGATTGTATTTGCTCTTTTTGTGATCTTTTTCCCATAAGCTGCGTGTTCAGCTAAATTTTAGATAGGGAAAATCTGAGATCATGGCTAGGACTCGCCCTATTCAGCTTACCGTGCCAATTATCTCACCACTAGAGCTACCGTGCCCTGGCCTATAACTACGATCTCCCCCTTCTAAATCTATGCACCCTGAATTCTCCTAAGATTATCTCGTTACAGACATTTTCTCCAGTAAACCTTCTAGTATTTGTGTTCTAGGCTTCATAATTAACCACAGTATTAGTGTTAATTTACATTAAATTTAATTTTTTCACATAAATCGTATGATATGCTAATGTTTGTTAAGAGCATCTGCACAATAAGCCGAAGATCCACGGTTCGAATCCCGGCTACAACCTCTAACTTGTCCTTTGTTAAAGATTGTTGATCTTCTTGTATCTCAACTGTTATCAAGTTCGATGCACCTATTATAGAGATATAACTGGGATAAGGCGTTTTTGTCTGCATTTGTTAACAAAAGTTGATTTACGTGGGTAATATCTCAATTGTTCTCAATCAATGTACGGTGTTTGTTTTGTTTTTCGCTAGCCAAATTAATTTTGAAATTAACTTAACATGAGTGGTGAAAATAGATATCGCATAATTATGGACAAATGGACAAGGGATTCGAACGTAATTTTGACTACTTGTTTATGACTATTTCATTGGTAGATTTAAACATAAAACTAAGCAAGCTTCTTGTGGTTTCGGGATTCATTGTGGGTTCCGACTTATGCTAGATCACACTTTATCGTTGCGTGCAGCACTGTGATACCCATCGGCCTTTAATTTGCAGTGCCTTTGTGTAAGGGGTTGCATAATATTAAGAAACAATCCAAGTTGCGCAAATCTGTTACATAACGTGCAAAAAAGTAGTCTTACAAGGTCTGGATTCTATTAAAACGCCATTTCTTCAATGTCATAAGATTTAGTCCCCTCTAGCCCGCAAAGGGCGAAGCTGGGTGTGTTTTCTGCAGATAATATTCAGCAATTTTGTTAACAACCATCCTTTTATTTTCGCTAGGTCTTGTGGAGCGGTGGGACATGGTGCAAGTGAGAGCGGAAGATCTGCAGCGAGTTCGAACACTACAGCGGGAGATGGCAGCACTACGCGGAGAGCTGCTGAATCTTGCCGCTAGGGTCGCTACCATGGAGTGCGAACTGCAGGACCGCGATCAGCTGGAGGATCGCATACACCAGGTCAAGGTAGGGAAGAAAAGAACACGATTTAAGGCATACGTGCCACGATTGTTACATAAAGTTTTTACCCGTTACGCATTTCATAGGCGTAGGCATGTGATATAGTTATGATCGTCTAATGTTGCAGCATTTATGCTTAATTGTAACGTGTTAAATGCGACGTACATTTATAGGTTTTCCTAATCATATAACTTACGCAGTATTTATTATAGGTGCTAAATGTTTGTGTTTAATAAATAAATTATCTAAATGTTCAAGCAAAATAGTATTATATACAATAAATAAAATATTAAATATATTCCTTTTTTAACTCAATTTATGTAACATTTTGTCTCTTCATACTTATCTTAAAAATGAGGCACAACAGATCCAAGACTGCAATATTGTCTCTATCTTTTAGAATCCTGTATCAGCTCAGCGCACAAAGAATGGAAACCCAAAATTTCCAACAAAAAAAAAAAAAAACTCTTTAAACCTTACTTCTCTGTAATTGAGAGCAATAAATCTATTGTGAAACAATGTTACAACACTTTTTAATGTATTTAACTTTCAGCGAATTTTCTTAATTTATACACCGCCGTACATTTAGAACATCGTCCCCACCAAATTTTAATATTTTATTTCACCGCAGTCTTATCTGCATCCCGCTTGCAGACTCGTGCCCATGCCGTCACCCTAAATGCAAAACCTCTGCGCTGACATAGCCCCAATTTAGCCAGAAATTTAAGATCATTTCATCTGCTGTGTCTCCAAGAATGTAATACATGACATTTTTAGCTTTGCAAAGCATTTTATATTGACTTAACATCCACTGCTGAGAACTTTCGTAGCTATTCTATTAAAACCGAATCGCCCTTAATAACATCTCCTAACCCACTGTAAGGATGATGCATTTAATTTAACATGTATTAATTCGTTAGCGGCTATTGTCCTAAAGACCGCTAGGGGTGGCTGATGTCTTTAAGGCACGGACTCATGAACGGAAGGTCTGAATTTCGATTCCCTACAGGACCGTCCTCCCTGACAGTTTTTTTTTTTTTTTTTCCAGGTTTTCCTCGGTCATAATAAGAAAATGCAGAGGAGGTACCCTAAACTTAGGTTCCGAACTCTTCCTTCCTTTAAAAAAATTCATTTTCCAATTAATTATTTCATCTTAGTAGTAAAAAGGAGCGTTCGTTAAACTTTATTTAAAATGTCCTAAAGATAGCAGCACTTATTGTTATTATTATTGTTGCATTTTTTGCATGAACGCCCAAGCCACTGAACTTAAATCCCACGACTTAATATTATTCTATGTGTATTTATTTTTTAATCTGTTAATATGAGCACTCTTAACTTAATTTGTTCCCCAACTTTTTCCCTCTGTGCCCAGTTTCGGCTGTTTCTACCCATTGCATATTGAGCGTTTATTTTTACTACTTTCACTTGTTTTCTGCCTTTGATAACTGTTGAAACTGTTGCTCTTTTTTGTGACTGTTTCAATATTTTATTTGTTTCTGCTTCTCTAGTTTATAATGTAAGCGTGAAATTCTGTGCTTCCAGAAGAAAATATTTTTTTCTGGCTACTAGTATATAGCCAAAATTAAGGAAACGAGACAGTTTAATGCCCGAGAGAAATATAAGGACGAAAACTATTAAAATTTTCCCAGCGTTGCTCGAATTGAAAGTAGAATACGAGGATAAAGGGGAGTAAGTTAGCATGCCAGCAATAATAGTTGGTTAGTAAAAAGAAATTGTCATAATCCTGCTCCTCGATAAGATGGGAAAGTTGCGCTGGTAGAACATGTAAAGGCTGCCAACTATAAGAGGATGCAGTTTCGAATTTTGTTCATGTCAAATTGTTAAAATTATGTCAGGGATTTCTCAAACTAGTAAACATCATCTAGCTTGTGGCCCCAGGGCGCAAATAGTTAAAATAATATATTATTCATTATCGCTTTCTCCGAACTGAAAACTGCATATTTTAAGTAGAGAAGGAAGAAAATTGAAGCAATTAACATCGCAAAAGGAATCGATAACAAGCTGCCTCCTTTCGGTGACAGTGGTTGAGCCACCGAAACGGGCTAAATTCAGTTTGTCGGACACAGATGGCGGGCAGCGCTCTGAACATTGGCGCTGTAGTCATTTAGTTTCACTCGTGGGAATATTGCAATTTTAACAGCGAACAGTCAGTATTCATGTTTCTTTCAATTTCAATAACTAAATACTTCTTTTAAAGTTGATATTTAATTATGTAAGTTTGCGGTTCTTGGTTATTCGTTAATTAAGAATTGAAAATATGAGCGGAATAGGCATAATAGCCTACACCTTTGTACATCATCTTGAATTTCAACTAGAGACATATTAAGTAGCGGAAAAAATAATTAACAAATAGCTATTTTCTTAAATCCAAGGGCATATGGTCACATACAAAGTTCAGGGGGGGAAAGTACAAAATATGTAACTCTGAGGTGAGACGCAGGAATTATATGCACGAATCCTCTGCATATATATAATGTTAATTTACAAAACGCTCACGTCTTGTTAGTATTGCAAATATCCATTCTATAATGCCTGCAATACCTACACTGTTTCTGAAAGTGTACATTTTAGATGATTGACGGCGCTGGGGTGTTATACTGTAACATATTCTTTATATAGAATGAAATTATGTGTTTTATATTCAGAAACTTTTTATACCCTATTACCTTTGTATTTAGCATTTAAAGGTGCTTATTTAAGCACTTGTGTCGAAACTATATCAACACCATTTATAAGTTAATAGGGCACATACTGGATACATGGAACATCTGGCATACAAAAGTAAAACATTAATCGGAAATAATTCGTAAAGTTGCAGAGAATTATGTTTGCAGATCTATAGGCTCATGGAGAAATGGTTGGAGGGTGAGGGAGTAGTAGTAAATATAGTACGGTGGAACTGCAGTTCCCTCCTCCCTACCTTACCTTGCGCGAATAGTAGTGAATACATTAGAATGATAGTGGCTGTAACATAATTGGCGGTTCTTCTGCGCAATGAAGGCAGATTTCTCTGCAATACAGAGTTGTTCAAGGGAGCAAAGAAAGGAAACGTTTGCATTTAAGGTACATCATGAGATTTTATTAGTTTACATCAATGTACAGAAAGGAAATTATCTTCATTTGAAATGCGGCGCAGGAGAGCACCAGGTATGTCTGCTCTCCAAAATACAAAATGTTAGAAAAAGAGGGGAAAATTCACTTGACATAGTCATCGATATGAACAGTTCAACAAAAATAATTGTGCTATAAATAGGAAAAAATGATTTTGTCAAAATCGAGTTTTAATACTCTAAATGAAACAATGGGAGCAAGAATAAACAGAATAATTCATAAAGGTATTATCTGCAAAGGCTCAAAGTCATTGCAAAAGATTTTTCTTGAAAGTTTGTAAATGGGTGCAATTTTCTCTGCAATTGGAAGCTCAATTTTAAACTTGGCATAGTTATTATTAAATATAATGCTTTGTGCAAATGAGAAGATTCATGTAAATGTCATAACCAGTCATCTCAGTCTAGCATTTAAGTACATTTTTCATGATCAGTTGTAAACAATCGTTTGAATGATCACGTGACCGCCTGGATTATCGATGCATCGAAGTACAACACAACAGAAGCAAACCGTGCAAAGAAAGTATACCACATTAGTATATATCAACCCCTTAAATAACAATATTAAAATACTTATGACATGAATTTAATTATTGCTTACTTATTTATTGAAATATAATTTCAAAGTAGCATGTTGCTGCATTCCTACTTCCAAACTGCAACACTTTTATGTTCCTGGCGCGAACGGCGGAAGCATACATTATGTATTGTTAATTCCTCATAAGGCTGTTTGCACAGAACTCTATACTACCTGATGTTACCGCAGATTTCACGAGGAAATGGTAGTTAACAGTCAGTCACCCCTCAAGCATTTCGACGGACCGGATCGGAAATGACACCGCTGTTGGAAAGTACATATGAACGTGCAATTTAACGCAGCAATAAGAGATTCGTTTTTTAATGTGTTGTTGCGCGAGTTCTTCACTGTGGGCGTCCCTGCTGAAGTAACAGGTTGAAAAATTACGGGGGTGGGAAGGCGAGAACGAGCGTCAATATGGTGGATTCCAAGACAAGGACATAAAGAATCAGATGATTTCAGTCAAGTACTAAAGCTTCAAGTCGAGAAATGGATTTGATTAAAAATGATTTCCTCCCCTTGCTATCCGCACAAAGAACTGCTCCGTAAAAAGGGTAGTCATGTTGCACGCGCTGCGTCGTGGAGGAGGGAGGGGGCTGGGTAGAGAACTGGGCTACGTGTCCGGAATTCCAAATCTCGTCCGGACAAGGGGATGAAAAAAAGGACGATACGAATATCACCAGGACTACAGTCAACGCTATGGCAGAGGAATATTTCCTGAAAACAACTAACCTTCCTTCGTGAGAAAACTTGTCAGGATACCGTTAATATTATTCCATTTCATACATAAATTAAAAAAAAAAATATAATATGTTTTAAAATAAAAATTGTTATTGCTTCGGCTGGCGCGAGACAAATGATGAAGAATCCTCTAAGCCAGTATTGTGCTATAAATGACCTCGATGCCGAAGGTCTTCAAGGCGACGAAGAAATGAATTAATAGCACACATGAGCCTTTTCATGGTCGGAAAAAGAAAAACCATAAAGGCAACTTGAGCTGGAACCTGAGCCACGGTGGTGGACGCAGACATTGAAAACCGAAAGAGAGCAGTTTTTCATTGTAGAAAATTTTGGAGACATTTTAAAAATTTTAATAAGACATAGGAATATATCGGTTTCTAGTCTAGGAATAGAGCGGTTAACGCGTTTTCCTCTAGACTAAGGATTCAAACCCGGGCGAGGTCAGTAGTTTTTCTGCACGTAAAATCTCGAGCAGACTTTCTGCGGGGAGACTTGAAATTTACGGACCCTTTTTCGTGTATTTACGACACTTTAAAGAACTGCATACCCATAAGAAGTCACTGGGCAAAATTAATAGCCATTTCTCGTCCAAGTAGTGCTGTTGGCAAATGATGGAGACTCAAAGTTTTCAGGGCTACTTCATTTGCAGATTTTACTGTTTTTCTGTTATTATTTGTAGGAGGATAGAAGGAAGATTTCGTACGGAATTCTAGTTCTAGCAAAGATACACGTGAAAATACTTTTTGGACTGCAATCGATAAGAAATTTATCAGTGGTCAGAATTCTTCATTCAGCAATAGCCTTTCGGTAGCCCCCACTCCTCCGGTTTCCGACAGTTTTTTCCGTCCCTGCCAAAGATGAACATATATACTTATTTCCGAGAAAGATTTCTTTTAATTATTCTTATTATAAAGCATTTTGTTAATATGAAGATGTGTGAAGAAAGAATACTCAGATTTTATTTCAATATTCAAGGGAAAAATAAATACAATTCCTCTCCAGTAGTTTTTAAAGGAGTAACTACATATTTTGCATGAAGTTTTTGTGAGATAAAGATGCATTGTAATGTTATTTCATAACATTTAGGCTTAAGAATATACTGGAACAGTTTATTTTTCAAAAGGATTATCCAGTTTTCATTTTTTTTCTTTCGTTATGCATTCTGTTCAGTTACAACATTACCTGCTAGGCATCAAACTGGAGAGCTAAAGATTTGCGTTTTTCAAATTAGTTGTCTTTCTTTCCTTCAGCAACCCTGTGTTCTGATGTCTAACCCCAAATCGTCCGCCTGACTTGAGACAGGGTAGCCACGTTCTACATTTTCTAGCTCCATACATCGCAATGCACTAAATTTTGCTGGTAGCGTTAAAGCATTTAGTGGAACGAGTGACTTTTTTAACATATCTCGAAATGGTCAGGAGGAATTGTTTATAGCGTTTCATTTTTTGGTGATTTATTTCAGTTAATTGATATTCCTAAATAATTGTTAAGGCGACACAGAGAGATTCACTCTTTGAAAACGTTTTGTATAAATAAACCATTTGGAAGTTAATCGTGGTCCTTAACAAACATATGTTCAATATACGGATATGTAAAGAATCAGAACATACTGACCACCGCCCTGTCATTTTACATATTATTTTTACGTATTATATAGGGGGTTTATTTAAAAACCTGCTATTTTGAATAACTAGTTTTTTAAAATAAATTTAAATTAACCAAAAAAAAAAAAAAAAGGAATTCAATTTAGATATTGAGAGAGACGTTTAAAACAAACACTGATTACATGTATAACATCTTTTTTCTCTCGTTGCATAGTACCCTGCGTTATTTGAATTTGGACACAAAAAATTGTCAAGCCAGTTTAGGGATGAAATCGCAAATTATTTCCTTTAATAGGGCGTATTTTTGAACCTAACTAATATGCCTACACTCAGTTCTTTCTTCATGATATACACAGTTTTGACCGACGCCGTTAAGGCGCGGAGGTGTGGGGTTCGAATCCCGCCAGGACCGTCCCCCCTGACTGAGGTTTTGCCAGGTTTTACTCAGTTCATAAATGGCAAATGCCGGGGAGGTATCCTAAACTTAGGCTGAAACATTTTCTTCCTTAAAAAAGCCTTCCCAATATATCATTTCATCTCATGTATACCGCCATGGGTGGCCGAGGTCGTTAAGTCTCGGACTCGTGAGCGGGAGGTCTGGGTTCGAATACAGCCAGGACCGTCCTTCCTGACTGAGGTTTCTTCCAGGTTTTCCTCAGTCCTCATAAATGTCAAATGCCGGGGAGGTACCCTAAACTTATTCCTTCCATAAAATAAAAATAAATCCTTTCCCAATATATCATTTCATTTCATGTATCACCAGTGTCCATCGCCTGTGGTGCCTCTGTAGCAAAAACGGGCGTTAAACACTATATATATATATATATATATATCATCAGTGTCCATTGCCTGTAGTGCCTCAGTAGTGAAAACGGGCGTTAAACACTTAAAATTAAAATCAAATTATTACCAAAACACAAGTATTACATTAAATGTAGATACAACCGTACAACTAAGTTTTTGGTTGTTTTATTCAGACTACATTAAAATAAGAATAACCAAGCGACGGTAGAAAACAAGATGCAGTAACAAATTAATTTAAATTTTGGTTTCATAAGGTAGGGTAATCATTTCAAAGTGAAAGTAGTAGGATTAAGGGGAGAAACGTAAAATTAATTAATATTGGTTTTGAAATGTTTTCTCAATGTCTAAAATGCTGTTTTTTTAGATAGCTATTCAGACTGACAACTTTTGAATTGAAAGTCCTGTATAACAACTCCTGTATTATATTTTATCACACCGTTGCACAGTATATATCGAGTGTATTCGCGAATATAATACATTCTTTGAGGTGGCAGAGTTGGTAAATAAGAACATCTTACAAGGTTTCTTTTGATACTAGTCCAGATATATCTATAACATATCAATCTACAGTCTTTCATTGTAAAGCAATTATGGGACAATTTCAATTAATTTTTATTTCATGAACTCCTATCATATGTTCTCCAGCGCATGTGGTAGCAGAATTACGGTGCGCCCGCACATTTCCTGCAGTATGCCCCAACGCTCTTCCATTCACCTTATTTATTTCTACTGGATCGTTTCTTTTGAATTGCTCAACGATCTTTTATGTGGTCACATATCAAATCAACAGAGAGCCCTGTTGTAAAAACCATGAAGGAAATCTCGGAATCCGTTAAATAATCGATGGTTCAGCGTTGCAATGCTAGTGAAAGGCATTTTTAAAACTTGATGCAATACGATTAAGGGCTGATATCAGCTGGCTGTTCTTATAACAATTTTGGAACTAATGTTAATTAAGGATTTACGATGAAATATTCAACGTTTTGCTTAACTTACACTGGTTGCCACACCCTTATGGCTAATGATGGATTTCTATATTGATCACCCTTACTGAAAACCTTTAACATAGTCACAGAATGTGCGTGTATTAAGTTTATTTCAAAATCTGTTTTAAATGCATGACTCTTGTATTTCTATTACATCCCTTCATCCGTAAAAGATATAGGCTGATCTTTTATAATATACATGGCTATCTGGTCTAGAACAAACGTAAGCACTTGCTATAACTTTCGCTCTGCTCCTGAATGCAATTAATTTCATTTAACGTTAAGTTGTATGATATTAGGCAATAATAGTTTCCACTGTTGCTGCATAAGTAGGTGTGTATCATGGAAAAAATCTTCTATACTCTGGGAGCCATCATAAAAATGATATAGCAACTCGGCGCACACTTAAACAAAAGAAAGCCGATAAGGAACACATGTTTCCATTTGGCATGGTCTCTTGTGGCACTCTGCCGACTATTCTTCTCTCTGCTCCCTCAGCTCATAAGCTATGCAGCACCAGATGTCCAAACCACTCTGTATACTGAATTCGAATCAATTGATTGGCTGTTGATTGCAAATTGAATTAGAAAGGAATGCGCGTGTCTGGTGCAGAAGCGGGGAAGGTTCTTCACTGGCTGCATACAAATGAATCCGATGGCTTGGCGATTGTTCAGGCAGAACACCCTGGCGGTGGTCCATATAACACACCGGTTGACGTCTTTTTTTTTTTAATGCTTGTTTTACATTAAAAATTGTATTTGCTTTACCTGGAAGGGGTTTTTTTTTGTGTTGGTTCTAAGAGAGAAAAGAATTCAGTCGGTTGTAGAATTTAAAACTACCTGGTACATATTTTCTCGCCATGTGTATCCTGTAAATTATGCGAAAATAAAAGCTAAGAGCGTGAATGAAACATTTCACCCACTAAAGTATAAAATAAGCATAACATTGTATTTGCGTGAACAATTGGAGTGTGTTTAATTCATAAACCGTTCATTTTTATATATAAGTATTAAACCATTATAAATTACATGTACTAAACTCACCCTCCTCTAGAAAATAGTTGCCCCCCCCCCCCGTCATATTTCTTGATTGACGTTCAAACATTTTGCCTTTGAACAGGGAAGCATATTTATTTCAAATAGAGCGTATGCTTGTCTGTCAGCTTTCAGTGTTTAATTTATTCTGTCTCATCCCTTTGTTCATATCATTTAATCATATACGATTAATAAATACGTATGTGGTAAACATAAAGTGGAAAAAATATGTAGAAAGAATATACGATTTGAAAGGGTGTCGAAAAACAGACAATTCAAGAGTAAAATCAGAATCTTGCGAGAAACTCGTATAAAATGAAATAAAAATAATTTTTAAGCAGCAAGTAACAATTCTCGGTCGCTTCTTTATGGAGATGTAGGCGTTAATTCCAAAGCTACAAATGTATCTATGAACGTTCAAGAGGACTGTAAGTATAATAGCTTACCTTGAACAAATAATTTATTCTGACAAAAACATCCCGGAATATAAAGTATTTGAAGTTGAATACAGTAATTATTATAAAACATACGTACTGTAGTTCTCAAAAAGCCTCACCACCTTTGCGAAAACCTTACACTGTTGCTTAATTTGAGGTGAGCCAGCTAATGTTTCGCTTCCGCCAGGGGCATTAATTTACATTTGACTGACCATGAACACACGTCACATCGCAAGTACGCTGTGGATCACCATATAGATGTATGCAGTTCCATATTGAAGCGTCCGAGACCATTTGTTTGCACGCTTTCTACTCGTAAATTCTTCGTAAATATTTTCTCAAAACAGCCAATTTTTGACTTAGTGGCTTCTGCCAGGACAAGACGTCCATATATACAATGTATATTGGAGCTAATCTAATTCTAGGACATTTATTAAGCCTGAAATTAAATATTACATGTATTATTACACCAAGGAAGAAGACATTTACGTTTTTGTACACATTTACATGTACGTAAAATTTTTTTAACAGACGTTAGAACAATTATTTTTCAGGTGAATGAATTTCTTTACTGTTGGATATTTTTTTTAAAGTTTTTCTTTATTATATACAATTCTTTTGTAGTCAATTGAAGTGAATTAAACAATGTAATACTGCTGTAGTAAACACCTTTCTGAAAAACAAAACAGACATAATGCTTCTCGTCTCAGTTTCCGTTCTTGTATGATGTTTCCAGACATATAGTAAAGAAATTCTATACAAAATTTGTGTGATTAGGAAATGTTAGTCAACTATAGAAACCATCGCCAAAAATATGTAACATAGAGCATAGTACTTAATCTTTCTGTGTCTTGCGAACTTTCTTGGTGGTAAGATTGAGAGCACAGGGTAGCAAAGTATAAAATCGGAATGGGAGCAAGGTGGGACAAGTGACGTCTTGAACGTAAATTATCCCAAGTTTATGGGTTGGCCAGCCTGACAGCGCTGAGTGCTCCCTTGGCGGCACAGTACGTGACCGTTATAGAGCACAGGGGTGACCAAGATTATCAGTGTTCAGAAACCTAATATAATTAAAAATATTGAATTACATTCAGTTTATACGTGTATTATGAACTACTTCATTATATTACCCACTGTCAAATGGGAATATTACGGAAAAATCAAATTATGCACAATATGTCATTTATCGCAGAAATTACAGGTAAGGTGCATTGTATATATAAAGATTTAAATCTGACAATTCCATCGGAGGGGGCAGCATACACTTACTTAGGATGTAAGCTTTGGAAGGATATACATAAATGCACTTCTTGTTTGGTTTTCTTCGGAAGAGGAGTAAAGCCGTTGGCTCCATGTAGTAAATTCACGGCACGTAAATGAACCTCAAGCCTCTGAGCAAAATTGATCGGCCTTTTCACGCTCTGAGTTGAACGAAACGCAGTGACCAGAGATTAATAAAGATTATGATGATAATTACTTGGTACAACACACAGATAGGTGGACCTAAATCTATAGATAAGAAATACGCAAAATGCCAATGAAATATATTATATATATAAACAAACATAAATATTGTAATATATATATATATATATATGTGTGTGTGTGTGTGTGTGTGTGTATTTCATACTATATATGAATTGATGACCTTTGCAGTAACAAGAAATAACATATTAGTCACCTAGCAAGATGCACGTATTTAAAGTGATAAAGCAGATAGTGTCCGGGCATCTAGCCGAGGGACTAATAATAATAATAATAATAATAATAATAATAATAATAATAATAATAATAATAATAATAATTAGGGGATGCGATTCCGATGTGACTAAAACAAATTCAGCTTTGTGGAAATAAGAATCTGTTACAGATATATTAACTTCATGTTGAACGTTCCAGAAAGACCTAATACTATTTTCTTTGCCTGTTAAAATCAAATTTTTAAACACAATAATGTTTCCACAGTAATTGCATGGTTTGATCTCTTTTTTTTTAATTAAAAATAAAAAGGTTGATTTTATTGAATAGTTTATTAGTTTTCCTAAAAGATAACTTCAAATATCTGTCTTTGAATGTAAATTTCATCTTATTGTAAGTTATTCTAAAATCATGACTGAATTGATTTAGTTGGGTAATGTAGGTAAAATATCTAGATAAAACAAAATTAGTTGAAGGAAATTCTATTTATTTTCTTTATTCAGTTACCAATCTCCTTGTAGAAATGGCACTGAACTGTGAAAACAGTCATTTAACGAATTTTTATCATTAATGACAGACAAAAGAACGCATACAAGCCAATTTTTGTTAGATCCTGTCAGTCGGAATGATGATTTCTTCCTATTCTTGATACCATTTCAACGTTTTATACAGTGATAGTTAATTGCCTGCTGACAGTGTTTTTGGAATACAAGCTACAACATTTTCTGATATTTTTATTCAAGTTCTACTTGAAGTTAACGTTTATAAGGAGGCTTGTTGCAAAGAAATAATGATTTTTATGAGCAGAAAATATATCATTAACTTACCAATACATTTATAAAATGTATTCACCCTGCGGTTAATAAGTTTCTCCTTGTTCGCCACAGATCAGTTCATTGGTTACTGTCGCACTTTTCCACCTCGTGACGAACGTCCTCATAAGAGGTAAAATGAAATCCGTTTAAAGCCTTTCTGAGCAACCTAAAGATGCAATCCGGGCAACCCAATCCAATCTGAGATCCGGACTATATACAAGTTACCCAAGAACCTTTAGACGAAAACAACGCAGGATATTCTACATTGCGTCATGCGTGATGTTTCAGAGTTATTACGCAGTAACAGTGAAGATGGCCGCATTTAGTTTCAATAATTAAGCAACCGATGAATGTATTTCGTATGTGGACACGTGAGTAGTGAAATATATTCTTTTTATATAAATACGTCTATGTTTAATTTCAACGATTATACAATTTTCATCGTATACTGCAAGTGAAAAAAGGATATCTATTTTTCGTAGACATGCAAAGGATTTATTTGTATTGAGATCAGGGACGTTTTCTCATTTCAACGGAAGAGCATGGGGTATTTTACATTTAGTTCTTTCAAAGGCAAATGCAAGTAACGTATTCTTGTGGTTTATCTTGACCTTAAAAGATGCCAAAGAGTGGGACAAACCATAATAAACTCACCTCATCTTATAGCGTTCAGAGTGTTTAGTGTTATCGCTTTCGTCTGATCAGTAACACACTGCCACGAGATACCTGGCAATTCTTCAGCGTTGTCACACTTCAAATGTGTACAAATTATGAACTTTCTATCTCACTTCCACACTTCCTCTGTTTGCGCTAAAACAGTGCTGGAAGATTCCAGAGACGTGGCCACCTTATTTTCAAGGGCGAACTCATATACCTCATTCTTTACGTAACGTAAATAAACTGGCTAACTATAATCTCAGTTCCAGGAGAAAAAGGTCATCAAGGCTTGTCCCATATTATATAAACAAAATCACAGTAAAGAATACTTGCAAATTCCTAAGGGGAATGGGAGTTCATGGTGTTACGTAAGAATGAAAGGAATGCCAGTAGTTACAATATGGAAGGTTGCAAAAGATCTGTTACTCGTATATTGCAATTTAATGACGATTTAAAAACACAACATATGACCTGTTTGATCCCAAACCTCATTTGATTACATTATAACAAAGAATATGAATTGCAATTTACTAAAATGTTTTGTATAAAAAAAAAAAAAGGAATTAAATGATTAAACAGGACCTCCTGATATTGTTTAATAGATTTGTTTTTATTAAGTTGGACAGAAAATATCTGTTCATTTGTTTCTGAGGTACTAGGCAACGGATAGTTTGTTTATATTTGCTAATGGTATTGTTTTAAAGAATGGTTTAGGACTATTTTAAGCATATTTATTACATCTTTTGAGCATATTTTCTACAAATCTAACAAAGAATGTGCGACGACAAAACAAAATAGCAGATTGCGTTCTTCTTAGATTCTTTTGGTGAAAAGTTTGGGTGCTAAGTTATCAGCTGAAGAAATGCATCAGATAGAAGGTGAGGATGTTGGTATAACAGCTTTGAACTGTTTTAGGCGATTTAATTACGAAGTCTTGAAGTTCAATCGCTCTCTGAACAAGCTTCAGCTATAGAAAATGAAGAAGAGCCACTTGCCAATGCTCGTGAAATGTCAGAAAGGTTTGGTGTCTACAAAACATGATCTACAGTAGATGTGCATATACTGTACAAAAGTCGAGGAGTGTATACCTATTAACTTACTGAAGCTCAGGCACATACAAATTGATATTTATAAATAACTTTTTAATAATGCCAAAGGTAACTATTCTTCAAACACATTTTGAAATGTGATGAAAACGGATCTTCTATCCTGTGGGAAAGAACCCTCACTAAGTGCTTCGTCAAAGTCGATTTGGTCAGAAGTAATGCTTTGCCTTTGATGGAATTTCGAGTTGATTCCAACCGGCCGTGGAGTTAACTTTGAACAACTGTACAGAGTTACAAAGTTTCAAGACTTAAGATTCCCGTCTTCAGCATACTATACTGCAACAACACAATGCTCGTTTATCGTTAGACTGAGACAACAAAAAATCCAGGAATTACAATGGATATGCATTATTTGGTTTATTTACAGACGCTCTTTAACACCTCAGACCTTCAGCATCCCATTCAATTCAGCTCGTGAAACAGCCTGTAAATTTTTCTCACAGATCTCTTCTTTCAGGTTTGAAATTTTTTTTGCGTGCTGTAAATCCACGACATGGGACCCACGGCTTTACTTCCTTTCCAAAGGAAGCCATTCTTAAGATTTTTACGTCCTAAGAAGAAATGGAATTGCTGTCTCATCCAGCATACAGTTTAGATGTTAAACTCCTGACTGGTTTGTCCTAATTCATGGGAACATTTCTTCGAGGAAATTAATTCGATAATGTTGATTGTGTCAAAAACTTGAGTATAGTATTTTTTTTTAATGTTATATTAAGGTACCAGTTATAGGAGAAACCTTTCTGGCCATCCTAGTATACGCCACTCTCCTTTGCTGTATATATATCCTGCATGAAAGCATCACAGATATGCATATTTTTTAATTATCAATTGCGTCGTTTGCCAAAGAGGAAGTTACATCAACAATGGATTCAGATAATAACTAACATTTTGGAATTTCAAATAAAATTTAAAACCTTCTAAAAATGACCTGCGTAATCAAAAGAAATTTTATTTTTACCGTATAACATTCTTAATTTAGTTAAGTTAATTATGTCATATTTTAAAGTTTTAAAAATATTATTTTTGACAACACATGTACAAAAGTTTATTTAAAATAGTGGATTTATTCATTGTGTTACCGCCAAGGGGGGTTGAGGCGCGGACTCGTGAGCGGGAGGTCTGGAGTTAGAATCCCCGCCAAGACCGTCTTCCCTGACTGATTTTTTTTTCCCAGGTTTTCCTCAGTCCTCATAAATGATAAATGCCGGGGAGTACCCTAAACTTAGGCCTGGAACGTTTCCTTCCTTAAAAAAAAAATCTCCTTTCCCAATTATCATTTCATCTCGTGTATCATCAGTGTCCACCGCCTGTGGTGCCTCAGTAGTAAAAACGGGATCATTGTGTTATTTTATTACACATATTGGTAACAAAACAATGCACATTTTCAATCAGGATAATGTACTAGTAGATAATAACTTGGAATGTATAGGTACTATGATATTGATAACAGAACTAATCAATTATATTTGCGATAACAAAACTAATGCTTTTATTTTCTTTAAATTTTCTAAATGGAATAATTGACATGAATTTTAAGATGTTTTATCCAATAGGTATTTTGAACTTTATTTCAATATTCTACTTATAACAATTTTTAGCTCTGCTGTACGTTTTAATAACAATTTTTAGCTCTGCTGTACGTTTTAAAAAGTGTAATGTTCTGATAACGGAATACTCATATATTACACATTAGAGCTTTCAAATAACGAACCTTTCTTTTATAAGGAAATATGGAACACGTTTACCGACAGTACATCAATACATCAAAGTTAAGAAAATGCTTACATTGAAAGCGAGTGCAGAACTACTGACCTAGTGCACTGCCTGCATGGCGTGTTTTGCGGACTCTCACAGGGATGAGCTGTACGGAGAGGCAGCTATAAAAAAGGTCACTTATTCGTCAGAGGGGAGAGATAGGACTAGAAATGGCCTCTTTGTGAACCCGGGTAGCACTCGTCATAGCCTGCGTTACAGTTTACTTTGCCCTTAGCTGTTGCAGTCTCTCTCGTTTACTGAATACACAGCACACTTAGATTCGATTCTTGCCTTTCGCTGTTGCCATTAGTTATTTTTGTCTAAATACCTGTTTACTGGATGTTCATGAAATACACCGCAATCATTTCAGAGACTGTAGATGGGTCTTTGACAAGCAATTTCAAATAGGAAGTCTGTGGTCTGCCTGATCATAGTTATTTCTATGTCACTGACTAATACCGCCACGGGTAGCCGAGGTCGTTAAGTCTCGGACTCGTGAGCGGGAGGTCTGGGTTCGAATACCGCCAGGACCGTCCTTCCTGACTGAGGTTTTTTCCAGGTTTTCCTCAGTCCTCATAAATGGTAAATGCCGGGGAGGTACCCTAAACTTCGGCCTGGAACGATTCCTTCCATAAAATCCTTTCCCAATATATCATTTCATCTCATGTATCATCAGTGTCCATCGCCTGTGGTGCCTCTGTAGCAAAAACGGGCGTTAAACACAATTGATTCATTGATTGATTCACTGACTAATGAAAAGTCCATGTGACCCACTGGGATGAAGTAAAAGTGGATAATTTTTATGGAGTTTAAATCCCGTTGGTTGCTTATCTTACTTCTACATATTTTATATGAGCATACTTTATATAAAATTTAAAAAGTGCATTAATTATCAATTCTGCAAGATCGAAACATACGATCTTGTAGTATGTCAGGCAGGCCACACAGTCTGGTGAATAGCTCCCTCTTGATTGAAGTACATAGCACGTTTGTTTAGTGCCGTACTATCATGCAATAGATTTTATAACACTAAATCTTGAAAACGACGAAGATGAACTATTGAATATTGGTGTTTCCTCACTCACAAAGCAGGTTTGAAGACATTTTAAGATGATTTTATCCCAATTCGCTTTATCGGTGAATTATCAGCTTGTAATTTCAAATATATCATGTAAATCGGCACTCTTTCTTCGTGAAACACTTGTGTCTTAAGCTCCCTCTACGAGAAATCTCTGAAAACATTGTTGTGTAGTTTATTAACTCTGTATCAGTGAATCAAGGTAAAGGCAAACCAATTATATGGCAAATCTTGGGCACACAGTTCATTTTTCAGAGTAGTAGCCATCCTTTCTCTGAGGTTCCCAAAATTTAATAAAAAATATGTACTGCTTTTTCTTCAAACGCAGAAAGATAGAAGTAAATTAATACTGTGTTTTAGTGCAATAAAAACAAACTTCAATTGTCCCTCTCATTTTCTTATTTTTTTCCTAGTGGTATAATAGAATACACACGCATTGGAAATGTTAATTTTTCTTTTGTGGCTTCCTACTATAAAATCCAAAATACTCAAATACGGTTTTCTCAAAGGACAATATAGCATGAAAACTGAAATTTAATGCTGGGGCAACGAGAGTCTCGCATTCTTATGCATACCCCCTAATCCGACTTGTTAAATAGTTCCTTTCTAAACATCGTATGTCAAGGCAGCGTAATTGAGAGTGAAAATGTTTCTTATGTTACAGTCTGAGTTGGCAGCACTAAGGGAAAGAAAGACGGAATTGTTGCGTGTTAACGTCGCGGTGCATCGCTTCCTCACCGACACAGGTCATCCTGCCGCCGTACTCAAGGACGAAGTGGCTGATCTGTACCGCGTCTGGGATGAAACTTTCCAGAGGTAAGTTATGTTCTATCGTTTTTAAATAACGTTAGTTATTGCAAGCAAATTATAAATTCCAGATCATACTTTTTGGGTTAAGCTTTTGGGATATAAACTACTATACTTCTTGCAGAAATATAGTTCACTGGATATACAAAGAAGCTTAACATTCTTTTACCTGGAGAGAGAGGTTTAGCCTGCAGGATTTGCTGTTAGCTTCCGATGCTTTTTCTATGAGAAAATTCCGCAGAAATGCAAGCAACATTAAAATTAGGAATGGACACTCCAAATTTCTCATATATCTCGAATCTTTGATGTTTTACTTTCCATTCGAATGTTTCCATTCCTAACCTAAAAACACAGTCAACATTTTGGAAATAGTAATGAGCTTCATTGGCGTCCAACGTGATAATCGGATTATCAGCATCACCTTGTGGCGGCCCTGATGCCACATTTTTTTTTTTTTGAGCATGGCATCTAACGGAATCTTCCGGAACTTTCTAGTAATGGAACTGCAGTACGCAACTGAAAATCCTCTAAACGAAATATCGGTATTTTTGGAAGTTTGTAGCAAACTCACGTTGAGGTATATAAACACAGCGAGGCGCACATGACTCGGGATGTCTACAGCGCAGGGTTTCTGATTCTGCTTAACTCTCCGCAGCGTCCCACTTGCATACGCTGTCAGAATTCCCAACCAAACACAAACAGAAGCAGCAATATTTAACAAATAAAACTGAAAAGTCATACTGGGCGTTCAGGCATGCGTCGAATATCATCCGAAACTGCATTCACCAGTTTCGCAATGCAATCTTGACTTCATCGTTGTGGAAGCGTTTGCCCTTAAGAAATGTATTGAGAGGCCCGACAAATGAAAGTCGCAAGGTGAAAGTCACTGGTCATCACCATGTTGCTCGTCCTGGAATAACCGTAGCAACCACATACTCAAACGCTGTTCCTTGTGGTCTCAATCAGTATTCATGGAACCATTGCCTATTTGCTTTTCGATACAATTACTCGAGTCTTCTTCCAAAGATTTGGAAACTCTGCCGTTTGCTGCTGAAGTCGTCGGAAATATGTGTGCCCATTTGTCCAGTGTTGTTCTCACCATACGCGCCATTCATGCGACAATGAATTTCATTCTATGCTGTCAAAAATTTAATCACATCACACTTTTGTCGGATTCCAAATCAGTGTCATATTTGTTCAATTCTCGCACAAACGGCTGTGACTCTTACCGGGGTTTAGTTCTCTCTTTCTCCAGGACCAGGCGTGTTTCAGTTGATCGCATATCATGTAGTTTCTCTCTCTAACCACAGCAGTTACGGCATCTTGTGCCTCCACAGCCATACATCTCCAGAGAAAAATGTACACTTACTGTTGTAACATTTGAAAGCCCCGCCATTCATCACAAGTAATATCACGAGAGGGACTGAGATTACCGATAAATTCACAAACATAGTGAGTGAAAAGCTCAGATCCTCAAGTGATATTTATTAAGACTATTTCACGAATAAAATAAGAGTTTAAATATAATTCCTCTAAACTTGACTTACGCAATTGTAATACTCGTATATTTGTATTTAACCTTTTCAAGCAGTTTTGCGACAGAAGAAAGTCGATTATCAGTAATGACAATACAGAAGAGAAAAATACCATTTGAGAACTATTTCATGAATAGAATAAGAATAAAAGCGATATAAACTGAAATTCGCGCTCAAAACACTTGTATAAAATGTTATACTTATTAACATCTGTTCTATTCAGAAACCGTGAGACTGAAATGGACAGAAGTCAACTATTACGATCGTTACCGTTCGATTTTCTAATACCAACTGAGGAAAAAAAAAGATAACATCAGTGTCTATTTTTCTTTGTATTTTGTGCTTGGAATTCCTAATGATAAGATCAATTTGCCCATTTGACGCATCACCAAAACGCCTTGAAGAACCCTCCATTTTGCGTTATGATTGTCGATTGTCCATGCTTTTGTTGTTATCAATAGCTCCCCACAGCTTCTAGCAAAAGTGGTCAGTGATGCGTGTTCAGGAATTGTATAGTGAAGGTATAGAGTTGGGCCACAAGACAAATGTACGTTGCTGATAAAACTGCTTTGATAATTTTTTTCGATAATTTCACTCCGTAATCCGGCTGCGATTAGTCGAAACTCAACATTTTGTTTTATTTCATTGGGCTAATTTAAGATGACGTCACCTAAGTGAAATAGGTATCTTAATTTCAAAAGATTAAAGATAGAAGTTCACCGTTCCCATTACAGACTCTAGCTTCAACCTTTAAGTCCTTTGACTGTTCGAGTTGACTCCTCATTTGAAGACAATGTTGGGAGGCATGCATCAGTTATCTCGACTCCTTGTATAGGTCAAGCAGCTTCTTCAGGAGAACAAAGCCCCTAGTAAAAAACAAACCAAAAAATGGAAAACCTTTTAGTATGTATTTGCATTCGAGAAACTTTAGGATTCGTCCCAGCTCTAATTAAAATAAAACACCAGCGGTAGCGTAAAATGTTTATGCGAAATTGCTTTTAACACATTTATATCTCTACAAGTGCAATCTGACCAAATGAAGATGAGTTACGGTAAACAAGAAGTCACCGGAATTCTGTTTGTCATTTCTGAACACTGCAGAGAGAATCAATTGCAGTTAAGTTCCCTTGGTCACGTGTCTCTTTCATCACTAGTTATTGAGTGATGTAGTATTTACCCTGGTCCGTAGGGATGGAGCTCATTACTTGAATAAATATTGACCCCTAAAGGTGGAGGAAGTCTTATTGCATTATTTGAATCGGAACTGTCAGGGGTGTGAAAAATGCACGCAATAGAACCATTAGGTTTCGGAAGCTCGAATAAATAGTGTTAAAATGTATTATTTAGCGACAATGTCTAGTTCAACATGAACACGATGTAGTTTACTATTTTACATTATATCTTTCTCTTTTCCACCTACGTCCTTAGAGCAGTCTGTGTTTGGAATACCTATTCAAGAAAGCAGGAAGGGCGTTTGCCATAAGGCACAACAGCGGATTGCATTGCATTCATTTTCTATTATCGCTTGTTAATAAACGGCTGTATACACTGATCATTTTTAGAGCATC
The DNA here is from genome assembly GCA_030762175.1 of Metallyticus violacea. NCBI lineage: Eukaryota > Metazoa > Arthropoda > Insecta > Mantodea > Metallyticidae > Metallyticus > Metallyticus violacea. The sequence goes on from CM060838.1 coordinate 28,350,096, forward strand.
TGTACCGCCACGGATGGCCGAGGTCGTTAAGGCACGGACTCGTGAGTGGTAGGTCTGGGGTTCGAATCTCTCCAGGACCGTTCTCCCTGACTGTTTTTTTTTTTTTTTTTTCCAGGTTTTCCTCAGTTCTCATAACTGGCAAATGCCGGGGAGGTACCCTAAACTTAGGCCTGGAACGTTTCCTTCCTTAAAAATCCTTTCCCAATATATAATTTCATCTCATGTATCATCAGTGTTCACCGCCTGTGGTGCCTCAGTAGTAAAAACGGGCGTTAAACACCATTAAAAAAAAAAGAGCATCTGCATAAGAGCCGTGCATTAACCCCCAAGAAATTATCACTTGTTTGGCCCCAGACCAGAGACTTTCATGCTGTGAATGTTGCAAAACTGATAAATGTATGGGACAATTCTTTAAAATTGGTGGATATTGTCTTCAGAAATGCGGAGATATGGGAACATCACATTGAAAAGTTTTTCAAAGATGCTCAGTTTAATATCGCTTGTAGCCATTTATGACTTACTGACTTTTTCTGGACTGTTGATGTTTAGTGGAACGGTTTATTTGGGAGGTGAAAGCCGATATGGTAGCAACTGCATAATGACGAGTTTTTTCGAGAACATAGGGGCATTTTATCGGCGGGCAAGTTAAGCAGCTATACCTCTTAACGATAGAATCCAGAAAAACAAGCAGACAGCTAGTTACACCGTATAAATGTAAAAAATAATATATTCTTTTATTTAGCAATTCATAACATTGCTCTGTAATACTCGTAAATGTATTTTTCTTTTACGAGGCGCCCATTATGCTCGTGAGTGCTTTGGCAGGGAGTTAATTGCATCCTCATGTGATAGTATGGGACAGCTCATAAACCTACCCCTTGTTTGTCTTCTGCACTTGACTCAAGTGGTAAGTGCTGCAGATTAATTCCTTAGTAACTGCATCGGAAATCGCAAGTCACAGAAACTCTTACTATGGGCTCGGAATTAAGTCTGCCGGTAGTATATTTTTTTTAACTGGTTATTTATTGCCGCTTGGACTGCTTTGTTTAAAACGCAGTGACTCTTGATTATATATGAAACCTGACGTAGAATTCAATTGATTTTCTGTCAAAACAGTTGGCCTTATTGCATTTTTTTCATTTAAGGATTCATAGCAAGGAAGAATTAAATTCGACATTTGCATATCTAAGTAAAATTGTGAGAAAATACCTATCAGGTTGTTTGGCATCAAACTCGAGTCCTCTGAATGTTTTTTTTTTTTTTTTTTTTTTTTTTTTTTTTTTTTTTTTTTTTTTTGATTGATTGATTTATATACGGACGCCCTTTAACATCTCAGGTCATCAGCGTCCCATTCAACTCGGCGTGAAACGGCCGACAAATTTTGCTCAGAGGCCTCTCTTTCAGGCTTGAGGTTCTTTTTCGTGCCGCAAATGTACGACACGGGACCCACGGCTTTACTTCCCTTCCGAAGGAAGCCATACTTAGGATTTTTACGCCCGAAAAAATACATCGGTCCTGGTCGGGTTCGAACCCGCGATCTTGGGTTTAGGAGGCAAGTATGTTCTCTGAATGTGCCTCATATCACTTGTATATAACTTTTTGTTCTAAAATTAATTAAAAAAAGTAAATACCACTAATGTTCAAGCATTTTTGCAGTTTAAGAACAAAGACCAGAATGTTGCTTGTGTTTATTTCTATGTCGAGCAATATTTATGATAATCGCAATAATGTAGATAAAGCTTAAATAATAGGCACATATTTTGTTTAGCATGGAAAAGAAACTTTGTAATTTTGGAAATGTAGATTTCAAGCTCTGTGATAGAAATATTTAGTTGTATGTTGGTATCATTCTGGAATAAATCCATTGTTGTTTAATTAGATATTATCGTGTCTTCAGTGTATTTAATATGTTAAAAAAATCATGATAAATAGCATATATGAAATTGCTATGTGTTTTATGTATGTTTGTTATATAATTAAAAATATATTCAAGTGTTGCAAAGTCTAGTATCCCCTATATCTCATGTGGAAGCATTTCCTATATTGCTCTGAATACTTCTTGGCATATTCATATAAAGCAATCTGAATTATTTTTGCAGCGTATCACAACAGTTGAGCAATCTGCAGCGGGTGTCTCAGGCCTGGCAACAGTTTGAGGTTCACTTGTCCGAACTACAGTGCAATCTCCGTGCTGACCACCACACACTGCGCATGCTTGATTCAGCGCTGCAAGGTGGTGATGTGTCTCAAGACGTTGCCGCATCTATTCGTAATGTTGCCAAAGTCCTATCGGAGAAGCAGGATGGAGACAATGATGAATCTATCCACACCCAGGTAAGTTTTGCATTAGTAAGAAGTTCAGACATGGTACAACTACAGGTGACTCTGCGCAGAAAATATTATATAATCTCACTGCAGAAACAAAAGTACTGATCTTTAGTGGTTTTGTTGCCATTTCATGACAGCTGGCAGGTCAGCAGTCAGGCGATGCTCAGAAAGCAGATGTAATATCTGCTCAATTGATTCAGGTTCTCTCATTTACAAGAAAATAAGCATATATTCAAAAGGTTGTCCTACTACATCCTTGTATTTCTGACATCTTTTTAAAAAATTGTCATTCATCCTCTAAAATTGAGTTAATTTCTCACATGATACTTTCAGTTCTTCTAATGTATGGGAGTTGTTCTATACATTATATTTTTCATCTAATAATAAAATATGTATCACATATTATCAAATTAAGGGACCATGTAAGCCATAATCCTAATTACCCATCTTTAAAAATTTTATGAGCATGAAGTTAAATTATTTAATGATTCATTAGCTGTAAGTGTGATGGCAGAGTTTTGCTAGAAATACCCATTAGCATTTAAATATCAGTCAGTTATTCAAAGAATTATGGTGCAAGTACATCATTCTTGTATCTTTCTGCAATTATGGTATTTATAAAATGATAGACTCTGTTACTGTAAGTAAGTAAATGCATATTTACTTTGCACCATACACTGATTCACTCATCATGCAAGAGGCTTTTGCATATAAAATTTGTATTCAAATACCTGTTACTTGTGTTGAAACATGACCACATAAATTGAACTATTCTTCGTGGGTAAAGAATATTAAGGATGGATTAATTACTCTATCATTAATGATCTGTAATATCCAATTATAGGAATTTACACAAATATTAGCATCAGTGGAGTACACTTCATGGACAACAATGACCTTGATTGGTTTAAAGTTTAAATTTGTTTAATTTTAGAAAGTGACAGTTTTCTTAAAAAAAAAATGACAGAAAAAAGTGTAGTTGTAGCAGTGTAACATTTCCAACATCTCCTTTCATAAGCTATATGCTTATTTTCATTGCAGTTGTAGTTGTAATTGTGCAACTCAATTGTATGAGTATTACATTTGCTTCGCCAGGAGTTATACAGCTCTGACAACTGGTCTGCCAGCTGCTTTGAAACAGACAACAAAACCATGAAAGATCCAATAAAACAATAACTATTCTAGAATTTATTCAATCCATTACTGCGACAAAAATTAGAAAATTAAAATATTCATATTAAGTAAAATATTAAGTATAAAGGGAGGAATCATATAAAGAGAGGGCTTAAGTTTGGCACCCAGAAAATAAGAAATAATTAACATTTTGAAAAAATAAATGTATTCTTTGATATACAACAAACATGAGAATGGTTGCAAGGCCAGAAAGAGCAATGAACTCAAAAGAACTTACTTTGAGTAGGAAAAAGAAAATATTGGGAATAATTGGGTTGATTTCATGAAATAAATCAGCAAACCTAAAAGAATAGAGCAGGTTTATTTTGATTTCTGAAGTTGGAATAGGCCAGAGGCCTAAACTCTATGAAATATGGGGGCATCTAGATGCAATACCTGCAAGATCCAGTTAATGCCATTTTCAGGAAAAGAATAACCTATTATATGTGCTATTCATATTTGCGATATGTATTTTATTCTAATTGTAAGGGAGGACTTTATATTTATGTAATTGAATAGAAAATAATTATGCAGTACTTTTGTAATAAAATCTGTTCGATTTTAGAACTGTTTTTAATGAAGATTATGTAACATAAATAAACAAGTTTGTCTGGTTATGCTAAATAATTTAAAAAATTAATTCTGGGAGAAGTACAAGGACTTATTGCAAGGGTAGAGCATAAAATAATAACAAATTTCAATGACAATACATGTCTAAATGCTTAAATCTAGCATTTCCTTGCATCAACACCATAGGCTCTTTTCTGCTTGAGTCCCAACATGCTTTGGGATCATCATTGATCTTGTAAATCCTAAGGCTCTCTTTCATATATATCCTCTCCAAATTTTTGTCCAGAACTAAATATAATTATTTGTGCTTTACCAACATTTCCAAGATTGCTAAAGCCCGGCCATATGACTGGGAGGCCTGTAGTTGGAATCTCACAAGGACTGTCCTTCCTGATGGATATTTTAAGGTTTTGTTCAATTTTTTTCAATGGTAAATGACAGAAGATGTTATAAATTTAAGCCTGGAATGTTTACTTCCCAAAATTTCTTTTGAAATTATTATTTCATCTCACATTTCATCAGTGTCCACTGCCTATATTCACAGTAGTAAACATAAGCATTAAACAATATTTAAAAAAACTATGGTTTCAATAAATTATTTACTCTGTTGCATCTTGTTTCTTAACTTGTAACAGCTGTAGAAGGTATATGGAATAGAGCATTAATGTGTACATGAGATATATAATTAGCTGATATACAATATATAAATTCTACATTCTACAGGCTGCTAGTTTCGGCAGTACTTACATTGTAGATCAAAGTTCATCATAATAGTATAATACAAAATGAGCATTTGCATGCTACTGTAGAGCATCCAGAGTTAAGAGTTAGCATAAGACTATAGGTCTTATGACTACACTATTGCTCACTGTTTAAGATCATTTTGTTAAAAACCCAAACCCAGCAAGAAAAGCATGTTTTTGTATCATTATTTTGTGATTCTACAATTAACCCACATTTCATCATCATAAACAATATTTGTTCCTCATTTCTGAATTATTTAATTCATACCTATGATGCCAAGACAATAATTTCTCTATAAGCAGTGCTGTATTTCCTTGTATTTCATATAAAAAGTTCATCTCCCAAGAAGAATGGGCAATGTGGATTTCCTAAAATCTGGCAATTTGGGATTATTGTTTATAGAAGCCATAACCCTGTTAGAGTCAGCGATTCATTTCTAAAATAGAATTCACAGACATTGCATATTATAAATCATTATTTTTAACTTATCTGGCATTATTGCAAACTTTTTTTTTTTTTTTTTCTCCCAGAGGTTGTTCAGCAGCCTGCTTTCTTATTTTAAAAATAGAAGACCTATAAATTCCTAAAGTTGTAACATTTCTTTTCCTAAAAGAAAACCAACCATTCAGTTGGTGCTCAATGTGTTGTTTTCAGATAAGGAAATACATTTAGCACCATTTGCCACTCATTTCTCCTAAGCACCTGACTACAGTTTCTTTTCACAAATTCTGCCATTATTTAAAAATAACATAAAAGCTTAAAATACTCAAATGAATGCAGTTCAGCTGCGCTTGATTTTAATGAATAAATGGAAAACACTCCAAGCTGATTCTTAAAGATACATACTGCATTTGAGTGTGGTTTGCTTTGGCAGTGAACTGGGCTGTTCCTCCTGGAGAGCAGAAGTTTCCTCATTATTATGATCGAAACAATATTATAACAATTATGGCCTCCTTTAATACTATATAACTTTAAACAGTGCATGTTGTCATATTGAAACCAGTTTAGATTTATGGGACTTTTTAAGTAGTGTGTATTTTCTGTATTAGGGGGTGATGTCAATGGAAGTAAAAACCTTCTTTTTTTCTATGTCTAGTTTGAAATAAAATGATCCTATCTAAATTTGTGGTGCTGAATTCAGTGTAAAAGACAGTTTTTCTCTATCATGTCATATTTTCTAGATTCATAATACTAACATACACACATACAATACAATGTGCATGCATGTTAATGATTTTAAATGCATAAAAACAATTATACTAAGAACTAACAAATATCTGGATTTATCTAATTTTGGGTTACAAAATTCATTGAAAAAATCCATTTTCCCTTATGAGGTCAGAGTACTTAATATACACAGCATACTTTTAAAAAACACCACTGGTGAACATTGGCATAATTAAATACAAACAAGAAATGATTCAATGTACAGGGTATACACAAATGGTTATATCGATTTTAAACTTATATTTTTTCTCTGCAGTATACAATGTAATTTTGAACTATAACTTAAATTGAAGAGAAACTATGGAAGTTTCAATTCTACATACACAGATTTTGTTTTGTAGTCATAGTGACAAAATAAACAAAATAAGACAACTTGCGTGCAAAAACCTTTTTATGTCATAGAAATCGTGAAACATAATCTGTGAAGATAAACATAATCTGTAAACATAATAGGTGAAGATTTGATTCTGATGCCCCCTCTGGTAACAATATTCGTATGTGATACAATCAGATTCAAACAACAGGTGTCTGTATAAAGGAAAGAGCCCCGGACGACTGCATTTGTCAGATTTATTATAAATCAATATTTATAATAAATATAAATAAAACAAAAAATAATATATTTTGAATTAAAAATCTCATTTTTTAAATAAAACATAAGGGGGTTATGACTCTTATTAATCTTTATTCATCATACTTCATTCATACTTAATAATACCTTTAATTTAAAAAAAATCGAATGTGTAGAGAGTTGGAGCAGTTTTAAATTCAGTTCTTAAAAATCTGAGGGTTGGAGGACTCGTAACAATTTCAACAATGACAAAGTGGAAGGTGTTACAAAAACATCTCCAACACAGACCATATCGTCTGCAATTGCCAAAGACCCCTACATAAAGACAAAATGTCCCCATAATTGGATTGGTTGTCATGGTCCATGGCCTTGATTTTTCTCCATTGGCCTCCAAGGTCCCCGGATCTGATCCCCCTGTGAATTTTTCTTGTGGGGGTACATAAAGATTGTGTATACGTGTCACCGCTACTTGTAGGTCTACCTGAGTTGAGACGGAGGATTATTGCAGCAGTGGATCAGTTACACCGTACATGCTAATATCAGTGTGGCAAGAAATGAAATATCGTGGATGGATTTATGCCATGTCACAAATGGATCCCATATTGAATACTTGTAATTTGTGTTACGGTAACTTCTAGTTTTTCTTCAATTTAAGTAATGATTCAAAATTATATTATATACCACAGAGAAAAAATATAACTTTAAAACCACTACAATCATATGTGTACACTCTATTCATGTAGACATACAGAAAGATCTCAAATTTAGTTCACAGTAGAGTTGCAGTTTTACTCTTTATTTTGTTTTGAAAAGGTGTCAGTGTTGCTCTTCTTTTGTATGGTGTTTCGTCACATTCCCTAAACACTCCTAAGAAGACACAAAGTAGTTTCCCATCATTGATAACAATGTTCATAGTAAGGATATCTTGATGAAAGCGTTCAACCTACTCATCACTTGCGGTGTCCAAATTTTCTGGGAAAAAGTCAAGGTGTGAATGTAAAAAGTAAATTTTAGGTGACGTTCTACACCCCATGTTCTTGTAGTTCTCCAACAGAGCATTCTCTAAGGAAAAAGTTATCATCTTTTCTATTGTTAACAATTTGCTTTGAAAGAGGACCAAGCAGCTAATTCAAGACTTGTGAGCTTTGTATCAAAGGTTGAATCTTTCAATTGTTTTCTGATTTGTGGTCAACACTACCACTCTTCCCATCTAGTGATTATTTTTAGAACTTTTACCACTATAATGCGTCTTTATATTATGAAAAAAGTAGCAAACAAAGAACAAAAAACTAATAAAACACTAACAAAAGAACCGAGAATAGGGATAAGTTAAAATATCGTAAAATCTAAATTACTCAAAAACCTTACGTGCTAGAACATTTTACAAGGCAGATTTGGAGTCTATGCACAAAACAATATCCAATTATATATAACACGTCAAATGCAAAATGGCTGTTGAGTAGTGATAATTTATTACAAGTAATGTCACGAGAGGGTCTGAGATTGCCGATAAATGCATGAATGTATGAGTGAATTTATTTGGAAAGCTCAGACCCTCCAGTGATATTTATTAGGCCTATTTCAAGAATAAACCAAGAATTTAAATATAATTCTTCTAAACTTTGCACAATTGTAATAATTGCATGTGTGCAATTAACCTTTTCAAGCCATCTTGGGACAAAAGAATGCTAATTGTCAATAATGTCAATAGAGAAGAGCAAAATACGGATTTAGGACTGTTTCTGAATAGAATAAGAATAAAAGTGATATATATTTGAAATTCGCACACAGAATATTAGCATTTGTATAAAATGTTATTAATGAATGTCTATTTGATTTTGCATTATGATTGTCCATACTTTTGTTGCTTCACCACCGCTGCTACCAAAAGTGATCAGTGACGCATGCTTAGTAATTATATAGTGGAAGTATAGAGTTGCGCTACACTCACCCACCACAAGAGAAAAGCACGTCGCGTGATGAAACGGATTTGATAAAATTTTTTTTTTTTTTTTTTTTTGATAATTTCACTTCGTAATCCGACTGTGATTGGTCAAAATCCAAAATTTTATTTTGTTTCATTGGTTGATTTCAAGATGACGTCACATGAGTGAAATGGTCTTTTAAAAAGAAAAGATACATTATTTGAAGGTTGAGTGATATGCCAAATTAAGCAAAGAGCTTGAAGAACTGTGTAACTCGTTCCTTAAAACAAAACCACTAGTTCCCCCAGGTCATAGCACTTTGCGTATGGGAAATCTAAAGTGTCATTAGCTGCTATCAGAATTAGTTTATAGTTAAAATAGTTATATTTTTCAGCACATTTAACGACATGATCATTCGAATGGGACAGAAGCAAATTAGAAATGAGGAACCAAAGGGAATGTTGTGCAAAAACAGGCTGGAAACAATTTTTAAGAAATATGCATAAAAATTAAACGAATTAAATTGATTTATCGTAGCATAATAACTACATAGACATGACACATGCGATAGTACCGCGAGAACATTCGCTTCAGTTCCCACGAAGTACCTTTTAACTTACTACTTAAATAGAGAGGGCGCTGCTATCGAATATGTGACGTGTTATTGACAAGCTGAAAATGCCCGCTGTAATCGAGATAGTCTTGAGGGCCGTTCACACCTCATTTTTGAGATGTTGAAACTAGCCTTGAAAAGCGGCGATGATGATGCGCTTTTTTCTTCTTCTTTCTTTGCGTTCTTTAGATAAAGAAATACATTGGGTCCACAACACAGGGATTGTGAAATGTAGTAGCATAAAAGGAGTAAATTTACTTCTGAGATGTGAGCGTATTGTGGAGTGATGAAGTCGTTCTTTGGAATGCTTGTTACGCCGAAGCTAGGGAGCGGAGTGGGGGAGCTGATAAACATCACGTAGCCTACTGACCACATCGGAGATACGAAGTAATTTGAATATTCTGAGAGATTTACCTATACGGAAAGTATGCTTTACTTCAAGATTGGGCGTCCACTATCTTGCTCTATCTTAAGAAAGTATAATTCCTGATATACCAGATGTAGAATCGGTGATTTGTGGTTGAGGATTTCATCGAAAAATTTTCATGGTTTTCGACTAGCTTAGCCGTTTTGTCCAGAACTAAGTAATTTTAATGATAAGAAAATCTGGAGTAATAGCTTTTTTAACGTCATTCGCCACGGGTGCCTGAGGTCGTTAAGGCGTGGACTCGTGAGCGGGTGGTCTGCGGTTCGATCCTCCCTCACTGAGGTTTTTTTTTCAGGTTTTCCTCATTCCTTAAATGGCAAATGCCGGGGAGATGCCCCAAACTTAGGCCTGGACGTTTCCTTCCAAGAAAAAAAAAAGTGAAAAAATCCTTTCCCAATATCATTTCATCTCATATCAGTGTCCACCACCTGTGATGCCTCAGCAGTAAAAACGGGCGTTTAACACTATTGAACATGTTAGAGCAACAGCTAGTTGATGTACCTGGCTTCATGCTAGGGTAGCTTTAGCGGCTCTTGTCCGGTTGTTTATTGATCATCTGGTTTTTCTCCATTTAGGATACAACATTTGTTTAAGAGCAGTAGAGGACAACTCCACATAAATGAGAATGTTTTGATTTTATGCTCTGAGATCACGTACCAACGAGCGTAATAGTTTACCTTGCTGTTTGAAATTTCTCTGTACAACGCTAAATTAGAAGGGAGTATTTTTGTGTCCTGTCCGTGTCTTTCGTCATAGTATGCCATTAGGAATTTATGGAAACCATATCCACAATTTAAGCGAAGTGGGCCTCGCAGTTCGTTGCCCATATATCTCGTATATGAAGGAAAGCGTCATATCCCCGCTGGAATGTGATGTCTTGAATATTTGAATTGTGCGTGCCCCGAACGTTATTAGGCCCGTAGCAGTCGTGTAGGGAGAGCTTGATTTATTGGTCTGCCATCTCCTTGATGCTAATGTCCTCCTGGCGCTCTGCTCAGGAATCAACCTGTCTGTCTTTTCCCTACCTGTTGATAAGCCAGCCTGTTTTGCATAGATGCGTTGGAACGTCCATATTCTCACACGGAAGGTTTTGTAATATCAACTGACGGGCAACAGTCGTGATTGAAAGTATTAAAAAACATGATCATATTACGATAAGTTAGGAGAGTTTATACTTTCAAGTTTAAAGAAAGTTTGTTTGATACTGACCTATAATTGTAAATGTTAAACTGCTTAAGTATTTAAACAAATAAGTAGGACATATTTTATATTAAACGTGGTGGTGATAATCGTCTAACTTGTAGGAATCAACTTATATCAACAGCAACTAGTAAAAGGAGCCCTTGTTTATAAAAGAGGGGGGGACTTCACACGAGTTAACTGTATCTTAAAAATCTGTATGAAATTTTCTAAGGAAGACATTTTCTGAACATTTGTGTATGATATTAGACTACTGCTCTTTAGCATATCGCAAGTGAATCAGAAATTAAGCCCAACACCTTTGTTAAATGTTTGTTTAGTGGCAAAAGTAGGTGTCCTTTTGTAAGCTCCATTACTCGCTGATAACCACAGCAGTCATTTTCAAAACAGAATTTATGCATGGCCTTAAAGTTATGCAACAATTTATCCAAATACTTCTTATTTCGTTTTAGTAGACTAAACCCCGTGGGTCTTGCAAACCAATGCTGGAGCCATAGCCTGTCCGGGAACTTTTTGATCTGGACGCATGCATGCACACCGAGGGGCTTCTTGAATGGAATGAATCTATTTCGGCCGCTTCGATGACATTACAAACACGCATGGATAAGTGACTAAATGGAAGGTAAATTAATGATGGAGAAATGCAAACCGAGCATTTGTCCTTAAAATAGACTGAGGAAAACCACGGAAAACGTTAGTTGGGAATAGTCGGCTGCGGGATTTGAAGCTAGTATCTCCCGAATACGAATTCCAGACTAAATACGGAAGGTTTAGTTCAGTTTAGTTCATTAAATGGAGGAAGAGAAACCTCGTTAATCGCTGAGACAGTTAAATGATTCATGAAAAATATATTCGACGAAGGGAGAAGGAAATAAAATTAGATGTGTCCAACAGCAAAGGGTAGAAGTGTATGGGAAGATGATGAATATAAATGGAGAAAATGAAGAATTGTTTGAGAAATCCAGATCTTCTTTTAAAGGAATGGAGAGTGGAAGATTTCTGATATTTTCGCAGAGCTTTTGGTACACAGTGCTAAAAAATCAGTCGTCTCTATGTTGGAGTTGAGGACAGCATTCTGCATGGTGATATGCTGCAGTATAACTTGAAGCGGTTCATTTGCATATAAAGTAAAGGCGGTGGGCGCCGACTCCACTTCCGATTGCTCCAGCCTCTCATTTCACCTGTCGCTCCACGGAGCAATGGTCCGGGCAAGAAATATCGCCTCTATTTAAACCGCCCCACAACTCCAACAAATAGAGAAACGCTTCACCAGAGCAACTCAAAAACTATTTATTTTAAACTCATTTCGTTGCCGATTTCAATGCCACCCAGAGAATAGTTAATAAACTAAGTTTCGGAGCATTTGTAACACAAGCCCTGATGGGGAAATGTTAGCTTGTTAGTGTGTTACGATAGATACAGAAGTCGTACAGGGATCGCTGAGAGAATCACAGCGAGTTTACAATGGAATATTCAGCAAATGAAAACTGTTTAAATCATTAATGTGGATAAAATTTGCTCTTTGGAAAATACAAGTACCTTGTTTAGGTCAGAACAACGAAGTGTATTGCTGACTATTAAAATTGCTATGGTCACAAGAGACGCGTTAAACACGAGAGCAGTACCAGCTGGTATTGGAATTTAATAGCGGGAAACTTCTTACCGAGATTGCTGGTTATCTTTCCAAGAAATTGGTACACGTAATAGACGGAATTCATGCACAGCGAAACCAATATGAGAGCAAATGGGTCGAGGTAGAATGAACTCACAGACGTGAAGGATCTCAAAGGCCCCGTCAAACAACTGAACGAGAAGACAGGCAATTTCTTCATGGTGTGTTTCATTTCAACTAACCTCACAAAGATTTGCGCTTTTCTCGATAATTGATTGAACCCAAATGCTACAGTGGTGCAGTGTCAAATATTTAATGTGGTTATTTTGGGTTAATCAGATTCATTAAAGCAATAGCTTTCAATGGCACGTCAATTAAGAAATATAAAGTTCAAGTTTGGTGATGTGTATTTAGATGTCATATTTAAATATATAGAAATAGTTGCGATTGAATGATCAATGTGTAATATTATTTTGTAATGAAACATACACATTATTTGAACTAACAGAATAAAAATTATATTTTGGAGTAAGATATCCGGAATTAATATTTTAATAATTGAAATAGATCTGGAAGACAACTGGAGTATTTTAAATACAACATATGTTTTTTTGTTTTGTACTTGTGGCTCAATATGATAAATCTACAAAGAGGTTATTCGCACTTCCAATATCCTAAACTAATACTCTTTCCAGCGCAATTTTCAATTTCTAATTTTATAAAGTTTATTTTTGAAAATGGTGATTAACAATATGACAATTTTATGTTACATATACATATATATATTAAAATTGACTGTAAATTGTCAATGTCACCTAAAGCTTTGTATGGCCAAATGTTGGGTCTTACTGGGAAATATTTTGAAAAAGTATCAAGGAAGTTATTGAAATATTGCAGCTCTAAATAAGTTCATTGCCTTCACCGCTCCTTGATAGCATATTTCGATTACTCATTCGGTCCCAGTGGTCCCCCTTCTATTCAACCAACCAATGAGGTTTTCTCCTGTCGCTTTGAAATAGAATCGATCCGTTCCGCTTCTTAATTCGTAAAACTAATGGAAGAGTAGGGAAAAGAATAGAAACGGGCAGAGAAAAAAATGCACAGAATTGGTTTTGAGTTAGCCATACAACGGTTTGTTTCACTAGGGAATTCAGTATGGAAAGTTTATTTTTATAGTAGTTTTTCTCATATTACTGCAATTTCTTACTGTGTTAAAACACTTCGCAAGGAAAAAGCGTGTTGAATGACATATAGTTCTTAGAAAGTATTTAAATACAGAAGCGGCTAGATACCCAATTTGGAGCTATAGGGTTCGTTCCTCGGACCTGATAATGCCTTAATGTTTGTTCACAGTTCGCCCTGATTCCAAAAGTAAATGCGTGGTAAATATTTTCTTATCACGAAATTCTTAGCAATTAATTCCATTTATAATCAAAAATTACTGAACATACGTATCGAAAATCTGTTTCAACTGCTGCTAGGCATAATAAAAAGAAAAATAAATATAGATAAAAATAAATTTTATAATTTTGTCTTTTGCTACAATTTTCTAAGAGCCTTCTTTCAAACCTACTGGCCAAGATAACTTTTCTGGCTAGAGAAATGAATCTGTAACGTTATGTAATAATTTTCGGTGTCCGAAAAGACGCTTTATGTGAGTGGAATCGTCTTTCTGTGAAGTTACGCAACATAAGAGTTTAAATTATCAAAATATGAAGTGAATACAAAACGGACTCCCTGTAAATATCACAGAGTTCCTACGTCTGGAAGAGCTTTCGTAAAGATTGCTTTGTATGCTACGCCGCTTTTTCCATTATTACTTCTGTCGAGGGTTTCGGGCCGTTCTTAAGGGCGATAGTCCTACTCTTAAGTTGTCTTAAAGGCGCTCTTCGGCGGTTCTTCAGATGCACAGTGGTAGAAATGAAGCAGCGTACTTTCGGATCTTTTGCCTGTCTTTTGTCTTGTCTTTTGCCTGTCACCTGGATACATGTACATGTACATGTCACTAACAAAGAAGGTTTTTACTTATACACAGCTCAATTTAAAGACTTACATAAAATTAAATGCACTGTTACTTTTGGGAGTTTGCATTTACGGGAAAATGTTAAACAGATGATCAGCAATATGCACAGTATTTGTATTTTCTACGACTTGGACATTTGATTAAATCGTGCATGAACATAAATTTAAAACTTCGTTGCTAGCAGCGGTCTTTAATGCGAGCATTTTAGGTTCACTTGGATGCACAGCGCCCTGTTTGCCGGCGAACCAGGATATTCATAGCCCGTTAAATGCATGCATATAGATTTCTCAATCAAATTATAGCTACAATAACCACATATCTTCGTCATATAAGTTGTTGGAAATGGTGTCCTTGTGTGGCCACACATTTCTCGCATCTTGTAAGAAAATTTGTAAAAATACTCATTTATTTTTCTGAAATTGCAACAATTTCTCGTCTTATAGACCTTATAATTCTGCAAGCATTCGCGGCACGACAAACCCCATTTTTGTAATAATACAATGGCATTTAGTGTACATGATCGGGTTCTACACTCCAGTATCTATTGTTTTTTGTCGCTACATGACCATGTACGAGGATAGGTCCATGAGTTTCCGGCCGAACCATTTTCTAGGTATGATGAATACAAAAACTATATTTCACTTTTCAATATAGTAACCCTTTATTGCAATACACTTCTCACATCTTGGAATTAATATTTAAACACCCCCTCCCCTAAAATAGTCAGAAGTATTATGTGCAAAAGGGACATAAACAGCATCCATCGCTTCTTCGTCACACTTAAATTTCCTTCCTCGAAGATCCTTCTTGAGTTTTGAGAAGAGGAAATATTCACTAGGAGCTAGATCTGGGCTGTAGGGTGGATGATTGATCTCCTTGAAGCCACATTTTTTTACAGCTTCCTTTGCAACAAGAGCTGTGTGCACAGACGCGCTGTTGTGAAGAAGGCGCACACCATCACTCAGCTTTCCTCACCTTTTCTCTTTGATGGAAGCACGCAGTCTGCAGTAGGCCAGCATAGTACTCCCCATTTACTGTGGTGTTCCTCTCCTTGAAGTCAATGAAGAGTGTTCCTTCACAGTCCCGAAAGATTATGGACATCCATGGATCTTCTTGGTTACTGAGTGATCTTGGTTTTTAGAGGCGGTGCTTCGCCAGGTTTACACCACTCCATTGATTCTCTTTTGAACAAACGATCATAGTAGAGGACCATAGTTTTATCTCCTTTAACAATGGTTTGCAGAACTTCTCTCTTGTTACCACGGCAGAGCTGAAAAAATGCCTGACAACAGATAACTGAGGAAAAAAATCTAGACACCCATCTTGTACTAACCTTGTTCGTGTTTAAATGTTGATGAATAATTGGAAGGACTGTTGTTTTAGAAAGGCCCAACCTTGCTGCTATTTCTGTAACGTTGACCCGCCGGTCTTCCATAATTTCTCCTTCCACAAAAGTGATGCTTTCAGGAGTGAGCACCTCCAAGGGCCGACCTGCACACTCTTCGTCTTCAATGCTTTCTCGATCCATTCGAAAAATTTTTGGTCCATTCTTTTACGGTAGAATATGAAGGGGTGCTTCCTCATACGCCGTCCAACCGCTATTTAATTTTATTTGGATTAAGTCCTTTTTTGTGAACTTATTAACAGCTGGATACTCCATTTTGAATATGTCACAATCTTCTACACGTAGCCTTCTTTATGCAACTATATCTGAACAACTGAACGGAGCGGAAGTTACAGATGTAATTATTTACTTAACAGATAAATGTTTTGTGAAGGCAACAATCCTTCAGGCAGGAAGTTATCAGTATTATAAATGTTCTGACTTAATATGGTGATTGAACAGCGCGAGGTCTTGTGGTTGGAGCAGCTGTTATACACAAAATGAATATCCATTTTCTAATTTCGGTCATTGTTACAATCATTAATTAAAATAAAGTGTTGTCTCAACAAATAATATTGAAGCATGTAGACAGCTTACATCAATTTCTGGAATAAACTTTTTTTTAGTTATTGAATTAGTGAATGCCATTCAACAATATGGAAACAATCTTATAATTTTTCATTATATTGAAAATAAGTCTGGTTTCTGAACTTGAGAGATAAATGCTTTTTCGGATTACATCGTTTCGAATAAATTGATACGTTATCGTTCTTGGCAGTTTTTAATAACATTGTTGAATTTTCTAGTGTTAAAATAAATACATTAGCATTGGTTATTATAATTACAAGGTTGCTGAACTCTGTGAAAAAGTTTGAAGGCTTTCAGTACAACAAAAAATAATTAAGAGAAAAGAAATAAGGCTAAAAGGAGAGGAATAATTGATAACGGTTTTTTTTTATGAAATAAAGGGAATTTTAATATTAAAATGCGTCTCAAATTTGAATTCAAAAATAAATTTTTATTTATTTTCAAATTCAAATAACAATAACAAATGATAATAACAAACAATAGCACTCCTATATTGGTTTATATTTATGAACTTCTAACAACTAAAGGGAAATGCTTCAAGTGTCATGCAATTAAATCAGCCTAAGCCTCTAAGCACTGATGTAATCTGTTCGTGAGAATGACCAAAGTCCTGTACAGGATTTATGAGAGAGGGGGCCACATTTGTACACGTCTCCTAAATGGGAACTCTGCCACCTTTTCAAGGTTATTGAACAACAGGTGTTGTGCATTATGACCGCTTTCTTATCAATCACCGCAAAGTGCCAATTGTTTGCTTGAGCTTTAAGTACTGTGAATGAAATATGGCGGCGTTTGGATAAGCGAATATCCTCCTTGATTAATGGTAAAAAGGCATTCAACATGTGCGTTGAAACTTTACTTCTGAAGTGCGTTCCATTAGTGCTGACAAGACAGGTATTGGTCATTAAACACAGGTTTATTAGTTGTAGCACCCATCATAATTCTGGAACGCCAGGAAATAGTGTCAGCGCGGTTATTTATGATACTTTGTGGAAAAACCATTACACTGACGTGGCAAATGTGTCATATCACTGCAGAGGGGAGTTAAAAGAAATATGCAGAAAAAGAAGAAAACCCAAAGCACTTCGGGTCTATGAAAAAAAACACATAAAGTTGGCTTGCCAATGCGCTTCACAGAAATTGTTAATGAATTAATACAGCATGATCAAATAATAAGCTGCAATGGGCTTGCTAATTATTTATTGCGTAAAAACTTACGCATTAAAGGAAGAACAAAGATCGAAATTGAAAATGACGGCATGGGAAGTTGTATTTTTAATGCCGATATTAAATGCACCAAAACGTGATAAACCTCTAACCGAAACAAAACGCAAAAACATGTGTTAATTATCATAAACAGTAAAATATTGGGGTAGAATTTCACAAAACATGATAGATGCTCAAAAATTATGCCAAAAACACGCGGTTTTTCGGAAAACTGCATATACATCGAAGGCGAGCTGATTAACATTTCATTGTGTAAAAGTACATAATAACACGAAACTTTACGTAATTATTTGTATTTCTAATTGTGTTCTACTTTTGTGAATTTGTTATATCTAGGTCTTCAGCTCATTGCCGAAAACTTCGGCAAGGTTTTATATAAAACTGGAAGCAAACTAAGGTTTTATATAAAACTGGAAGCAAACTAAGGTTTTATATAAAACTGGAAACTAGCTACGTTTTTTTTATTAAATTTTAGCGGAGAAATTTGTTTTTATGTAAACTTAAAAAAAAACATGGCGAAAAGGGCTTATTTTGTATGAAATTGAGCCGAAGGTTCTTAACTGCTCACACACACACAGGGAAAAACGTTTATTTTCGAAATAATTATGGATGTAAATAGTTTTTATACTTACACTACAGTAAAGTATACTATCAGTGCAATTTTATGGAAACAATTGGATTTTACACCAACAGTGTTGGTTGCTGCTGACCAATGGAATGGGTAAAAAAAAAAAAAAAAAAAAAAAAAAAAAAGCTTCACAACAAACAGTTGAATACACAGTTTTCTATGTATAAACAACAATTTCAGTTGTTTTGGTAAATAGTCGCATAGCAGCAAACGATGAAATACTAAAACTCGACATAGTAATATTAAGTGATGAGAAATAAATACAACATAAACGTTAAAAAAAAAAAAAAAGAAAGAAAAAAAAAGTGTTCTTCTAATATTGCAAATGTAGGCAGCTGTTTCACAGTTTAATTTCCTTCAAAACATTGTTAAGTATATAAATTTAGACAAACATTCAATCATATAATACATTAACACTCTCCGCCTCGATTGTCTAAAATGAGCTGGGCATTTATTATTAATATATGTTTTATTAATTTTCGCAATGTTTACTAAACAAAGTGTGGATAAAATATGTATTCAGCACTTTACTCTTTGCAGTCGTGTTCTAACTTTACCCACTGGTTAATAAAGCTTCACTTTTGAAACCAGTTACACAGGGTTTTTCAGTAAAATCGTGCAAAAATCATACAGGCAATCGGGAATGCTCTACCGAAGGCTAGGCGATCTATGATGCATTGTTTTATTTACTTAAGTATTTATTTAAAAACCTTGAAATGGCGACCTTGCATTTAATTTGTGTTCAAAAGTATTTGAAATAGAAGACCAGTCCTAAAAGAGCTAGGGTAAAGCATATAGTATATAATGTATAATTACTGAATGTTCTGTACTTCCGATCGTATTTATCCTGGTCTGCAGTTTGTCCCTTAGATCACTAACTGGCAATACATGCTAAAAATCTGCAGCGAGTCGCCAACAAGCAATAAATTTATGTTGTGTTGTGTTTGCAGGTTGGTGATACGAGCAGCGTTATTAGAAACACAGAAGGCTCCTTGTCTGACAGCGGTATATCGGACTCGGGGTCTGAACAGGAGGTGAGCGAGAGGGAGAGACGTCTAGCTGCACTGCGCCGGTTGGCGCGACATCTTGAGGCCGTCCTGGCGCCCGGCAGCGCCGCTCTAGTCAATATGGCCAAGGTAAATCACAGCTAAAGGTCTCGGGTTCAACAAAAGTTACCTCTTCTGTCTGCCCTTTCAATCGAACTGTAGTGCAAACTTTGCTACTTGACTTGCAGAGAATCGAAGAGACCGAAGGGGAACTGCGAGAGCTTCAGCAGGTGTGTCTAGACCTGGTCCTGCGCACCGCAGTCTGCATGGATGCACGACATGTCCAGCCCACCACGACGCCTGCCTCCGGGAACGGCCAGCTTCGCCGCTCAGCCCCCGTAAGGTAAGGCGTCAAAATTATTTTCTGATGTGCTGGATTGTTTTGTAGAGTTTAAAATGAGTGAATGCATTTGCCTTATATCAGTGAATGAGAAGAGATTTTCAAATCTAATTTGAAGCTGATCTGAACTGTATGTTTAAAGGTTTTATTCCCACTGAGTAAATGCGAGTTCAACAAAAATATCAATTGCTGCTTACTATAATTCCAATAAATTAACTGAATCATATAAAACATGTTTAAATTCAGGAGTTCTATCTAATTAACTATTGTCCTATCACTATGAAGTTTCAATGCTGATATCTTTACAAATTTTCTGTAATGATCCAAGACGTGCTTGAATCGTAAGTTCGAAAATTTGCGGCAAAGGGATTTACAATGCATATTTATATCATTCTTTAAATACCTCTTACCTACAGTTGAAAAGATATCTATTCTTTTAGAACCATTGTAATATAAATTTAATTAAAAACAATGTAACAAAGGGAATCATCTAATCTCTTAGCCTAAAAGAAATATAATTCTTTTTAGCACCGTTTTCTTCCCAATTTCTTCTTTTGTTTCCCTGATAATTTGGAAAATTTTCATTATAATTTATAATGTGAATTTAAATTTAAAGTAAAACAGTTTAAAATATAGCTATTAATAATTACAGGTTATATTTTACTATTCTTTATTTTCTTCATGTTTAAGAGACTGTATTCTTATTTAAAAGAAATAAACCGTGTATATCTTGGGAAAGAAAAATGTATATCGTTTCTAGAAAGCAGGTTTAGTAGGATATGATAGGGTGCACTCCCCCCCCCCCCCCAAACACTTGCGGAACTGTCATACTACGTTAAGAAAATTGTAACAGATTCCAGTTTGGTATTAAAATTGCTCATTACGAGGCTATTTTGCCGTGTGCGTTGATTTAAATGACATTTTGAAACTAAAGCTGTCCCTATCTGCCTCTCCAGACACTTTCGCTCGGTCTAATGACGATGCTAGCCGGTAACCAGCAAAAGCTTTGATTTTTAAATGTAATTTAAATCAACGACCATATCAAAATGAAATTTTAATACTTTTAATAATAAAAATACCAACCGCGAAAGCCTTAAAGGGTGTTAGCGTTGAGCATACCGCACAGAATTGTACTGTCGCAGTTTACAAGACTGTAAGCCCAAACCAATACAGTAGCTAATCCGTCACTGAGAACCATTCCACCGCTGTGCCTAACATGGCCCCTTCTGACACGAAGCTGTAGTGATATGACGAGACGGACAGCGCGGTAATAATGTTTCCCAGCGAACATTGTCGGTACTTTATCGAACATTAAGGCGACCTACGGGTGAAGCAAACGACCTCTGCAGTAATGGAGATCAGCTCGGCCCAGCGCCGAGTAATTATTTCAAAGCCGCAGCTTAGCATCAGATTATAATACACAGTTTCGGGCCCCCTTTTCAACAGGTGTCTATGGGAGCGTAAGAACCATCATTATATTCGCGGGTTCAGATGAACATAAATGTACTGAATATGCTCGCCATCCAAACAAAGAATGTGCACGTAAAAGAGTTAAGTTTTCAAGAAAATGTAGTCACATGTTTCAAAGAGAAAGATTCTTCTGTGCTGTTATTTATAATGTTGGAATAGTTGTGTAAAGCAGTTGACTTGACTTAAAGGGAGTGCCCAAAACCCTTACAGTCTAATATTATTGACACAAAAAGGGAGAAAATTTCCTTTATTTCATGTAAAATTCAATCATGGCATGTAGGTTCTTCATTTTTTTTATTACTTATTATTCTTGACAAGACCATATTTCCTAAGAAAGGTGGGTTGGAACTCGGCCAGAATCGATGAATTTTTTCGGGCGTAAAAATCCTAAGTATGACTTCCTTTGGAAGGGAAGTAAAGGCTGTGGGTCCCGTGTCGTACATTTACGGCGCGAAAAAGAACCTGAAAAAAGAGGTCTCTGAGCAAAATTTGTCGGCCGTTTCACGCCCTTAATTGAATACAACGCTGATGACCTGAGCTGTTAAACAGCGTCCGTAAATAAATCAGTTCAATAAAAAAAATCCTAAGAAAGGAATGTCATTAACTTTGAATCCTTTGTTCAACACAAGGAACTCAGTGCTGTTATCATCAACTATGCAGTTTTATTTAAAGTTTGCCCTTCTTCTCCAAGGTGAAACTTTTGTTGATCTATGAAGTCACCATTATCACTTTAAATGAATTTTTACCTTTAGGTGTGGCCACCGTATTTTTACAGTTCATCAGGTAACATATGTATAATATTCTTTCTCCTTTTTTCAATAATGTCCGAATCTCAATCGGAAAGCGTGTAGCTGTGACCTGAAGCCAAGCATTTTATTTCAATACTTTCAGATATCCTTCAGAAACAATCAGCATTAAAGCCATAATTATAAATATTCAGACACTCTGACGCTGGAGCCTCCCCCCTCCAAGAGGATTTAACTCCTCCGAAGGGCCGCTTCCATACCAAACGCCGGAGCAGCCCATCTCGTCATTGTACTGTCGACTCTCTAACAGAACCAACGGAATTAAAATTTGAAATGGAGAATGGAAATTTCGTAGAAAAGAATGAAGCATTTCGGTGTACGCCTAAGCGACCAGAGGAAACCACGAAAAATCCTAATACCAGGATGGAATTTGAACCCGAGCCCTCCCAAATACAAGATCCAAACTTTAAAGTGTAAACATGATGAACTGTAGCAATTTTCAAAAGCGAAAATTGTATTATTTGAAATAAATTGCACATTTTCTCCCCCGCGATTCAGGTGAAAATTTTGTGAGCTAGTTACAGAAAGTGTTGCTGGGTGTTGTAATTCGACCTGTAATGTTTAGGTCTTTTAAATGGACCTAGTTTTTTTTCCCTCTCTAGGACTTTTCCTTGTGAAAAATGACAGAGCAGAAAGGAGATACGGAAAAGCAGGTGTTGTAATCAGATACAGTGTTGAATACACGGTCATGTTTGTTATCATTACATGCTAAAATTAATGAAAACCTAAATCGCATGTCATTGAATTCGTAAACTAACTTTATGTACGTGTCACGCCAGCTTTTAGAGGAAAAAAGACAAGATAAAGCTGGAAATATAAACTTGTATAAAGGAAAGGAGTGGAAGAAAATACTTGAAGGAGTTAAGTACGGAAACCAGGCTAAGGAAGGCAAGGGTCACGTCACGAGGATAAGCAACAGGTTGCGAGCATTCTACGTTTGGGCTTATAGACCCATTAGATTCATTAATTCTCTCATTACCATGCAAAATAAAAAGCACTGCGGATCTCAGCGGCATGCCTCTTGGACTGACCGGCCGGCCATTATGAGTGATGATCCCGTCTGCACAGTTCCGACCGTTCTATTATTCACCTGTCTGCCATGGGAGCCGCCGGCGGCAATGCTTCGGGAAACATGACTAATACGTGCAGCGGGTCTCGAGCCTGTACCTCTATCAGGCACATCGCTGCTGTTTTGAGAAGACTCGAGACGAGATAAGCGATATGATCACTCACAATCCTTAATATATTTGTTGATAGGAACGAAAAGTTCGTGAAAGTTGTTGATTTGGTTTATTTATGGACGTTCTTTAACATCTCAGGTCATCAGCGTCCCATTCAATTCAGGGCGTGAAACGCCCGATGAAATTTGCTCAGAGGACCCACGCTTTACTTCCTTTCCGAAGGAAGCCATGCTTAAGATTTTTACGCCCGGAAATATCCATCGATCCTGATCGGGTTTGAACCCGCGATCTTGGGTTTTACCACTACACCACCAGGAACTGACGTATGTGAAAGTGAATCATTTGTAGAAATCTGACAAAGCTCATAATGAAGGATTCTTGCAGGGAGTGCGACCACAGATATGATTACCATCCTCAAACTTGATTTCATCCATGTAGTGTGCCTTAAAGAGTTATAAAATGTGCCATTGGAACAAAGGTTGAGTACTGCATGATTCATTTTAATAAGTTCAACACGCTTTCCACTTCAGTTTCAAAACTTTCACAATTTTATCCCACAAATATAGTTGACAGCTGTTGTTCTGGTAACGACGCGATGACAGATTGTGTTTACTGAAGCCTGAACCCGCATATAATTGTTAAAGGTTTGCTGGTGACAGTTTTCTGCGGAAGTAATTTTGGCGACAAACAAATACCTCCAGATCCTGATTGTTAGTATAGCGGACGAAGCCAATGACTTAGCTCCTATCAACCGGCGAGCCTTGAATATGCGTCGGGGGGCTGCCGATGCGAGGCCAAACTAGCTAGAGTGATACCAGTGGAGTTTATGGTGGAAAAGCTTGAAACAGTACTGTTATTAAGAAAATTAGAGCTCCGATCCCACATCTCTAACTTGTGGTATCTGTGACCTAAACATTCTGCAATATGCAGTTAGATACTGTAAACGACTCCCCAAGAACAGCGCGCAAACTTGAATCCTTACACTCCTGGGCCCAAATAGTGGCCATATTCGCTTTCCACGGCGACTTTATCTCTCGTTGCAATTAATTCATTGGGAATTACGATTTTATAATGAAATTAAAATCTCAACGACTATTCTCAGTATCTCCAGCCCAGTGTTTCTCAGATGACTTTATTATAATGCGAATGTATATACAAAATACATACATATATATGTGCGCGCGAGAGAGCGAGTGTGTGAATTAAATGTTAAATCACTTAAATTTATTTGTTTACAAGAAAAAGTATAAAATTATAATATAGGCGACAATAGTTTATACAGTAATTTCATTGTTTTTTATAATTCAATTAGAAATTGGACTTTCCTTCTTTTGCATAGCTGTTCGATACGTGAATGAAATTCAGACAAATGCATTTTAAATATTAATCCATATCTATTTCTTGTTTTTAATTTAAGCCAAAATGGAAAATCCTTGCTAATATAGTAAGTTTTCGAAAACATCTTTTTGATAACACCGACACCAAACTATTGCATAAGAGGACTTTGATCTTTTAAAGTAGAATGTAAACGCGCAAATTCTCATAATAAGATGTAAATGTTATTACCAAAAGCGATGAATGATCTTTGGATATTTCAACAGTAAACTCACCAAAATTAGAAGGTTTAAACTGTGTTACATACAGAGATGGATCCTTAGCATCAATCATATCGTATAGTTGACCCTAGACTCTACCCAGCGCTCCAATGTAAACAACAGCAGGTTTGTGCATTACAGCTATAAACACTTTACGCCCTCCCGCTGATGCCATGTACCCTAGCGTGCTTCAGGAATTGCGTTTAATATTGTTTAACGCTCGTTTTTACTGCTGACGCATTACAGGCAGTGGACAATAATGATACACGAGATAAAATGATAAAATTGGATTTTTTTTTTAAAGCAAACAAGCGTTCAAGGCCTTAATTAGAATCATTTGCCATACGAGGACTGAGGAAATCCTTAAAAACGCCCCAGGAGGATGTCCCAGCGGGAATCGAACCATCCACCTACGAGCCTGTTTAACAACCTTGACCACCCCTGTCGGTGTTCTATCTCTAATTATCACCCTTCATGCTTTGGGTCGGTCCTGGTGGTGTAGTGGTAACCATATTTGCCTTCTAAGCCCAAGATCGCGGGTTCAAAACCTGGCCAGGATCGATAGATTTTTTCGGGGCATAAAAATTCTAAGTATGACTTCCTTCGGAAGGGAAGTAAAGCCGTGGGTCCCGTGTCGTACATTTACGGCACGAAAAAGAACCTCAAACCTGAAAGAAGAGGCTTCTGAGCAAAATTTGTCGGGCGTTTCATGCCCTGAATTGAATGGGACGCTGATGACCTGAGATGTTAAAGAGCGTCCGTAAATAAAACAAATCAATCAATCAATCAATCAAACAAACCCTTCATGCTTTGACATTTTTGTGTGGAGCATCATCATTAGTTCTGCCAGCGTTTTCTCCCCCCCCCCCCCAAATTGTGTGTCATATTGGGACATCTACAAATAGTAACTTCGATAAGTAGCTTGTACACATACAATTTATTAATATACATTTCATATTAAATAGATTGCCTCTAGTTTATCCTTTTCATATTATAGTCTTTTCTGTTTCTATAATAAATGAAATTTAAGGACTGAAAATACTTAAAATATATATTATTTTAACTTTGCTTCCTTATACATTGATTAGGTGTTTAATTTCCTTTGAAAGGAACATGTTCTTTAAACCTTTATATAATTAATGCGTCAAGCTTATTATGAAAAATTTGTATCGTGTATGTTTATACAAGAGATTCAATACCAATAAAAATGTTAGCCTTAAATAAATTAGGCACTATAGAGGGGTAGAGAGGGATATTTTGAAGGAATAAAGCGGGAAATGTGGTTCCAATTATAAAAAGGTGTTACTTTAGGTCGTCAAAGAGCTAAAACTGAAGCACGTTACAAAAAAGGGAATAAAGTGTGATTTCAGTATGTAAACTAGAGGTCAGTTGATGTGTAATATTAATAAGTTGTCAAGCATATCATTGCGATGCGATAAACAAAACAGGTTTTGAGGTGCACAGACGAAGTAGACATACCTTGTACTTGTAATCTAGTAGTGTATGTGAAAGAGAACATGCGAGCCTCGTTTTGCATCCCGTAGCCCTAACTCGTAAGTACTTACACTGATTTCGTAACCGCGAAACATTTGTTCCATCTCTAGCTATTAAAATTGGTAGAAGGCAGAAGTAATTCTGCGTTATGAACTGGAAATATGGAAAGAGCAAAATCCACGAAAAGAAAAATCGTTTTAAAGATCATGTGCACATGCAAATATAAATGAGAAGGGGGGAAAGGGAAAGAAAAAAAAATGGATATGGTTTAAGAAAATAGAGAAGGAAGAAAAAATCTTACGCAGAATGAGGTAAAAGAGACAGAAAGACATTAATTATAACTTGGTACCGAACAGCATTTGATTTGGTACACTTTGAAGCAGTGGTTTGGCATGCGAGCTGGCTGAGTGATTAGGGTGTTACTCCCCTGACGGGGGGCCGGCCGTGCAGTAGGGGGTGTCTTAACCACTGCTGATGTATTTCTTGTCAACGTTTCTGAACCTCAAATTTGTTTTAACGGCGGGCTCCTTCTTCCTCGACAGGTATCATGTCAACAGAGATCTGCTATGTAATTATCGTCGACGTGGGGGAGCACCTTATACAGCATACAGGCAAACTGAAGTTTTAAGCTTCGCTTTTAAGACGCGTTCTTGCACGAATATTCGTTTTGAAATTATTTTTAGAAAATAATATACAATTTGCTGAACCCTGCTCTCAGATCAGAGTAAATCATGCAAGATCGTCGATACTGTTGTCTAATTTTTTGGGAGAGAGGCATTTTTCATTGTTTAGCTTCCGATATTTTTACTACGCTAAAGGAATAATCTGTTCTTGTCCATGCTTAATGAAAATGAAGATTGTGATGGAATGGGGCGATGTACAACTTTGGATTGCCGAAGTGTACATGATGCGGCATAAGTTCTTCACAAACAATTCTTCTAATTATGAAACTTAACATAAATGAGATTTTGCAATAGTTTCAGCATCTCACTATAAAATCTTCATAGTTGCTGTATATTTGAAAAGTATTTTCAATCTTCCAGATGATGTGTAATAATTAAATGCACATTATATTTAAATTGCTCATGGAGAGAACGCTGTATCTTCTGTCATTCTACATTGGTGAGAAAAGTTTTCCTACAACTTGTACCTAATATAATATAACAAGACAAATTATTATTATTCTTCAAAACAAAACAAAAGAAAAAAAGAAGACCATCATTTTTAGGACATTCATGTAACTCTGGCAGCATTCAAATTTTTTTTGGCGATACCAATCCTTGATCGTAGAGGGAAAAATTCTGAAAATGATTTTTGACATGTTGAAGATTACCCAAACACCTCCTGGAAGAAGTGTTACAATAGATCGGAACAAATGATGGTCTGAAGGCGCTACATTTGGACTAATGCTGGGCGAGGCAGCAATTGCATAGCATCTTCCTGGATGTTTTGTGTGTTGTTATATCGATTGCAGGAGTATTGTATTGTTGCAGTAAGGCGCGCATTTGCTAGCAGTACAACTCAGCGTCAACTCCACGACCGTTTGGGACCACCCCGAAATTCTACCAAACCCAAAGCATATCACGTTTTGCCCAAAACGATTCTGGCGAAGCTCTAGTAGAGGTTCTTTCCCGCGGATTCTCATTACTTTTTCTTCTCAGAATTTCAGAACAAGAGCTACTTTTCATCACATATCACAATGCGTTTCCTGAGTCTGTCGTCTAAGGGCTATGAAGCTGTCTTGTCGCTAAGTTTATGTGCGTCTACTTTTCGACGTTTATACATTATGTCGAGTTTGTGCAGGTGCGTGACTACCCTTGTTTAGGAGACACCGAACTTCCTGACAATTTACAAGAATTAGCGTTTGACTCTTCTTCAAGCGCAGTGCACGAAGCTTCATTTTCTGTAGCTGAAAGTCGTACAAAGCGAAGCCTATCTTTAAATATCATTAAATGGTCTGATCTAGTTTGATGCTGTTTTCATACTGACAATATTTCCATATTCTGTGTGACATGTTTCTTCATTTGCAGACTTATCAAAAGAATCTAAGAAGAACGCAACTGTCATCGCACATTTATTGATAAACTTAGGGAATATACACTGAATATGTACGTTTAAACTTATCTTAAACATGTCATCCGTTACATAGAAATGAAACCGTATGTAGATAAAATCTGTCTGGCAGCTTCATAGATATGATTATTGCTAGTATGTTGGAATGTCATTATTATTATTATTATTATTATTATTATTACTATTATAAAATAATCTTGTACTGAAGGCCTTTGCACGAAATACGAGAATATGAACATTTGAACCTTCAGCTAGAAAATAATTGGGCAATGCCGCCATTCTTGTTAAGAAAGAATAAATAGTAGGTTCAAAACCGGTAATCATGTTCTGTAACTGACAAACAATACAAATGTGACCCCTAAGGTCTGTCTAATTAAGGAGCAAATAATATATAATGTTGCACCGCCAGCGGCCTTAATTAAAATGGAACTAAGCTAACTATGCCTTATAGCGAAGTGGACACCTGTTATCTTAGCATTACAGTCTACGATCATAGCTAGGATATCAATCTGCAACCAACTTAAAGAGCGAGGACGCAGGTTCGGATCTTAGGACTTCAATTTTCTTCGTCGCTATTGTTGGGTGAGATACAGGTGCAGTAGAGGACATTCTGTACCTTTTTAACATAAGAAATGGGCGCACAAAATTGTATTGCCTTGCCCGCATCTTGCATCATAGGATAATTTGCAGTTTTAACCGGCAATATAATGTAGACAAGATAACGGTTAGGTTATCAGTATCAATAAGCTGGGGTATACGTAACTACAGCCGTGTATGTGCGGTCGGAAGGCAGCTAAGCTTTAGGTTAGGTCATAAAAACGATTATCATTGTCGTTGCTACTGTTTTGAATGTAGATGCATCTTCCTGTAACCATTTTATAATAATGTTCACTCGTTTTCACTCGCTAAGTCGCTTTCCTGCAAACTCTTGTTTTTATGCTTCTATTAATTACGCAATTTGTTTGTTAATCATTAAACATTAGGAAGTAAAACCGAACTATCTAACAATAATATAGTTACAAGATTATAATGAAGACGTAAATGACGTAGTTTTCAATCTGAATGTTCTTCTTGCAAATTTAGAATTCAAAGCAAACTAACAAATATTCATAAGCTGTTTACAGAAAAAGAAAATAAATACAAGTACTAGAGAAATAAATTTAACTACCTCTCTTCCAAAACACAAGTAGTCGCATTTCCTTAACGCCCTTGTTCGCTCAAGCAACGAAAGAGAGGAACTAGATAAGCACAGAGCATATGAAGCGTTGGGTGGGGTAATTAAAGTATATGTGTGCATATTTATGCATAAGTAATATTCATATTCAGAATTTCTGGTGTTCTGATCAAGTGATGGAAACAAGGTTTTTGTTCCCTGCAATGATTGTTTTATACAAGTAAGTGATTCGTGTTTGCGGTAAAATAGTTTTTTGAAAAGGCGTGTGAGGTTTTTTTATTAATAATTCTCACACTTTTTTATAACGGACATTTTTTTGCATGATGAAGAATACAGTGTATCGATTGATACCACATTCAATAATTGCCTGAAGCTATAAAACAATGCGCTTAAGTTAGCTAACAATAAGTAACTCGATGTATTTCTCATTTTGTTCTTTGAGGGAAATCTTTGAGTTGTATAACAATTGCATTTTCAAAATTTCGTCTTTAATCCCCGTCCCCTCTACGTGGAGTGTAGTGTGTAGAGTAGTGTAGAGTGTAGTGTCACCAACATCACTCCCGATTGTTGCAGAGGCATAGTGATGAAGGAGCAAATCCTTGCAATCAACTTTGTTAGTATTCTGAAGACCCTTAGGAGGCTGTGGCGTACTAGTTGACACTGACTTTTGGGAGGGGGGGGGTTCCTGGAGTGAAATGGCCGCAATAAAACCACTTGTTTAGAAGAAACGAGCGACTACTTCCGGCTTACACTTAGCCATCGCTTAACTTTAACTGGAGGGTCATCATTTCGGAAGACCCAGATCGGCGACTGTCTTTGATTCGGGGTCATATTGATAAATCCAAACTTCATTACCTGTCAAGATTCATGGACACGTCGGGAGCTGCCATATTCGATGTGACAACAAAGCTTCCTCATACTAATATATTTGTGTATATTCCTGACACGTACAGCATAGAACTCTGTATTTCCCTGTACCGCGGATCGTTCTTCACTATGGCTTCTACACGAGCTAGGATTTCGTCTGTGACTGTTGCTGGACGCCCCGCTTGCTCTTCCTTTCTAAACTCTGCAAATCCATTATAGACTCTTGTACTTAAGAAACAGAGTGTAAAACACTTTCTGACAGCGAGAGCAAGACCACAATTAACATTTTGCTACAGCTGCAACAATGGGACGCGCGCACTAACTTTTCCAAGGTTGCTGATCAAGACATGTTCATTCTAGTGCTGCTAACAGTAAACACATCTCTCGTAGTTTCTTCAAATCTTGAAAAGTAAATAGCGATCCTCGCAACCGTCAGGTCACCGAGGTATAGAAGTTGGTGGTAGTAGCCGAATAGAACACAGTATTTCAGATGGAAGAGCATCGGCACGGTAAGCCAAAGATCGCTGCTTTTCCAGTCCGATACGCAAGTGTTAGAAAATTATTCATACAAATTCACTTGTAAGGAGACTAAAACATAATGCTTTGTGCATATACAAGAACAAAACGCATTTGAAGTAACACGGCGGGTGGCTAGCCTCGTATTTCCCCTCCATCAGCTCCGCTCGTCATATAGTGCGGTTTTAGGTGAAAAGATTCCGTTGCGGTTGACATTCAGAATCCCACCAGAAGTGTGAGGGCAAGTGAAGATGGTTTGAATTTTTTTTCGGTTAAAGTCTAAAGGGGTTGGCAGTAACTAAATCAGGTGATTCCCATGCGTCGCGACGCCCGCCGCAGGAGCGTCATTACGGACTACTTAGGGGAGAAGAAGGGCGGCTCAAAGGGGATGGGGGTAACATGGAAATAATGACGACGGGATGAAAAGGGGAGTCTTCTAAATGTCGCGGCAGGGACCTTATTGTAGAAAGGAGATGATAATGCTGATTGATTTATTAGGTCTACAGTAAACTCTCAACATTAATTTGCAGCAGTTGTAAGCTGAGAGGAAAATGAAGCAGCAACTTCGATTGTGGACACTTTGCGATTATACCCTCTTGGTTTAGAAAGGAAACAGAAGAAACAAAATTGGAACAGCACAGCGTTTGATACCTCTATATATATGGAAGTGTTGCTGATAATTACTGCTGCTTACGGGATCATATACGAAATTAGTTTAATTGGGGTAATATTGCTAAAAATCTCCGCTAAAGCTACAGCGATGTAAAATTTCTATTCCTTTAGTAATTATTTAACACATTTAATCATAGGTCCCAGGCTTTAATTGAACCAGTTTTCAGTCAACTCCTAAAACAGCACAGTTAGCCCTAAAATATTTCACAATGAAACAACCTTCCAGGGAGTTCGGGTCAAGGCAATAGCCCAGTGGCCATAGTTTCAGATTGTGCGTTTTCCATCTACGATGACGTTTTTTTTCCAGTCCAGATGTAGACCTAGTGTTCCAGCGGGCCGTGGTTAGGTACTAAAGACGATTCTGAGGCGCAATATTAAAATTTAGTAGAGTTTTTTTAAAGTGGTTGAAGCCTCTGGGCCAGATGAGCTAGTGGGAACAGAGTTAGCTGCCTTGGTGCTCTGCACATATCAGGTCATCCGATTATCTGATGGCCCGCGCGGCTGAGAAGGACCGCATCGGACGAAAAGCCATTACTCACGGCCAGCAGGGCTACAGTAGTGTCGGGATGACTTGAGTGGGGCAGTCTAAATTATAATGGGCTTAAAAGGTTCTGTGCTCACCCATATCTGGCATCTGCTTATGAAATTACTCCAGGAATGTTCTTTGAAAAATGAAATTGGTCTCTTGACGGGTATTTTTTTAATTGTTCAGAAATGTGCAGATACAAATCTCATTATGACTGGAAACTCGATAACCTGGAAATTTATCTTGAAGTAGAATAACAAAGGAATTGGATACGAGTATAAGATTCAGATATAAATACTCGTAGAATAGAATAATCATATAGTTAGAATTTTTCATTTAGTATTCTTAGCAGAGTTTACTGTAGAATAGGCGCGGAATGTTCCTTTCACTATTCAAACAACATTGATAAGCATGACACTCATGGCTAACGTAGCAGTACGGTAAACTCGCCCGTTGTGACTACACCAGTCCTGCTGACCTTGAGCGATAGCTTATCGGCCAGTGCAGTTTCCTGCCGCCGCATCGGTCATCAGATAATTGGATGATTGGCACAAGAAATATATTAATGATACTAACTATATCTTTAAATTCAAAAGTCATGAAGTATAGAATTGGGAGCTGAGAGATCGTATCATCTTGGCGCATTTCCTACAAATAATTTGGAAATAGAGATTGGAGAAAATTAGGGCATGAAGCCCTTACACAGTGTAAGACATTACCTTCCAAAAATGCTTGTTCTGCATATCACAACGCGAATGTTTGTTACGGTGGTTATACAGATGTTGGCATTAAGCGCACTTTTGTCCATATCCCCCTTCCTTTTACTGTGCGACCGAGTGTTTACATTAAAGCCGGCTTAGTAAGTAAGTAGTGTAGCCATGCAAAGTAAGGAAATAAACGCATTTGGGAAATTGCTTGCGGCGCACAGCAGTTACATGTTTAATGCCTTAATTTGTGTTCTTTCTCATACTGTGAAATAGCAGGCCAATGAGGGAAAAGGGGTTAGAGCTTGCCTTTCCATGTCGTTTTAACATCTTTAATTTGAAGTTGTTAGAAATATATGTATGAAAACAACCTTGTTTGAGAAGGAAGAATAAAATAGCTCATGTTTAAAAATCCCCTCAGGTAAAACTACACCTGAAAGGAAAACCTAAAAAGATTAACTGTGTAGTTGAACTATAAAGTTATAAAATTTAATGTTGAAATAAGCAGTATCGGGCAATTCTGTAGCTTATAATTGACTGCAGCAAATGAAACTGATATCTGACCTTTAGCCAGCAACCTTGTTTCGTTCACTATTGACCTCAATGGACAGTTAAGCTTCATAAGCTCGCTATTAAGTACTGTGAAGTTTGTAATGAGCAAAAGGAAGGAAAAAATTGGAAAATTGTAATAAAATGTTATATATAATATTTGCATTTATGTACAACCTCTAGAGCAGTATTCTGTTTGAAAACGCTACAGATTTCAGGATAAATGTAGATCTACATCTATTTAAAAATATTAACGTATTATATTTGTCATAAATATGATGAAATTAATAAGTAATATTTAAAACTTTTTCAGATGAAATGTATTTATTATTTTATTAAATTATTTATTTGTTGAAGATGTCAGTAATTAGCTGAATGCTGTACGGTTAATTTTGACATTTAATATTTCTGATTCCTCATAGAGTCATGGTATGAAAAAATATTTAATATATTTAATTACATTCAACAGCCATTTTAACTTATGTAATTGTTTGTTAAAATAACAGCAGACAACATCACAAACCACCTGCTACTTCTGTAGCGAGTTTTTTCAGTGTGCTAAAAAATTAATACTCACTTTTGATTCTGATTGCTTGTTCACAGTCGCAGAAAGAAGAGTCACAGCAAATCAGAGCCATACTCTTTGCTAGGGTTAGCTGCACCTGGTGATCCAGATGATGATCCGGAACCTGGCAAGAGTCGACCATGGTTGTGGAGAGTCATGAGAGCTGCATTACCTTTTCAGATGGCATTAGTTGCCCTCTTCTGTGTAGCCTGCCTTCTTGAACCCCATTGCTGTGATGCCATGAACAGCCTTAACCTTTCCCTGTCACCACAGCTGCGCTATGTGAGGGGACCTCCTCCTATCTGAATGCACCTGATATCCTCTTCTTGGAATCCCACAGCCACGAGAAACTAAGATAAAAGGAATGAGGTAAGAGCAGAGTGTCAGCATTATCTTCTGCAACATTTTTGAGCCTTGGGAGGGCCTCCAGAAACCCTAAGGAAGTCTCTTCCCGTGGGAGCAAGTTCCAGGTTATGACAAGTACCTGTTAAATTTTGTAATTCTATATGAACTTTGAAATGGTGCTAAAGCATTGAAACTACAGGTTAATATAATAAGAAGTTTGTTCATAAAGCTATTTTCTATTTGAGGAGTTATTTATATAAGGAATAAAGGGAAATTATTAAATTGAATAAAAAAAGATAAGAGTGTAACATAGTACAAATTTGTATTTGCTTTCTGCATGGACCACTTTTAATGTTAGTCTTTTGTATTTTTTTTTTAAAGTATTTCTTTTGCTCTTTGATGCTCACAGTTAATGATAAGTATCTTAACTAATCAGTTTGTGATAGGAACTGTAAGCTATGATTAAATAATATGGATTTTTGGGAAACATTGCAGTTCTACTGCACTTAAAACCTCCCCCACCTACCCTACAATAGCATATTTGCTTCTAATGCCATGCAGTTGCATTTTTGTTATGTTACAATTTCTTCCTTCGTTCAATTTCAAAATTTTACTGTTAATTCTGTAAAATTAAAGGGCAGAAAAAAATTACAGCTAATTGGTAAAGTTTAAATAAACCAGCAGTAAAAGAGATTGCAAACGTGTATAAAATGTTATGAAAAGTTGTGAAAGTACAGCATTTATGATTCATTCATTGCTATTGGTCTATAACTAAATCAATTATTTCTCTAGATAGGCTGTGATTATAATTTAAATTGCTTATAGCATTGTTTGTTATTTTTAATATAATGTTAAACTTCTGAGCTCTTCTTAGCCTAGAAGAGCTAAGAAGTGGTATAGTAAATAATAGGTAAAGTGTCAAAAGATGCACTTTACTGTTCACTAATTTGGGAAGGAAACAGGATATTGGTTTAACCCATTAGCAACAAAGATACAGCAATGATTATAAACTTCTCCATAGGTGGCCAAGGTTAAGACATAAACTGATGAGTGGGAGGTTTAGGGTTTGATTTCACTTGGACAGTCTTCCCTGACTGAGGTTTTTTTTTTTTTTTTTTTCCCCCCTACATGGCAAATGCTTGGGAGGTACCCTATAAGACCTGGAATGCTTCCTCCCCTAAAAAAAAATTCTTTCCCAATCTATCATTTCATTTATCATCAGTGTCCATCACCTGTGATGCCTCAACAATGAAAATGGGAGTTAAACACTATTAAAATCTTCTTAGTGCTGAAGTCTTGGACAGTATGTGTAGTAACTTAACCAAGGAAATGAAGAAAAGTGTTTATCATTTGCTGTCGTCATGTTAATCAGCATAAAGATGCCCAGGTGTATATCATTTGCTATAATGACGATTATAATGAAAATACTAAAGATGAATGAACTAGGTCCCTCGCTGTTATATAGTACTTTTGGGAAGCTGTGCCTGAAAATGGACATTGTTCCAGATTTTAGTTACCACTTTTTATATGTACATATGTTATAATAATTTACTGTCTTTGAAACTTCATAAAAATGACTTTTATGTGAACATCAAAGAGCATATACTGTTATTTGTTTAAGGAAGTAGGGACATCATATTTTTTATATATTAATTTTGTTATTGAGGACTTCATTAACAGAGAAGTCATGATGTATGATTTTTAGAACAATTCCATGAGTTGTGTTCAATAATATAACTAAAAAAGAAAAATATTTATTTGGATATAGACCTTGTTTATCATAATCAGGTTTCCTAATGTAACAAGAAAGCAGATTTATATTTAAATATGTAGCTGGTTATAGGTAATATGTTGTGATTTGTGGAGTATGTGGTGAGTTTTCATCTAGATTAATAAGTATAACTACTCTTTTTTAACCTATTTGTCAAACAAGTTGTAAGACATTTACACTTAAGGAATTGCTCAAAGACGATCATTTAATAGTGCAATTGAAACTGCCTTCATGAACAGAGGGAGAACACAGATGATTGAGAGTCATAATTTGCCACTTAATTTCTTGGATACTTAAAAATTAACAAGAACAGCTACTCTGCAGTTTGTATTTTGGACATATCAGATAGCCTGGACTTTTCATCGTATAACACTGAAAAGCATTCTACAGCATCTCAGAGGAAAGATATTTCTAATATTTGAGCACAGTTAGCTGTACTGCATTGTATCATACACTGCTCCTTAATATGTTAAACTGATTGCTGAGATATACTTAGCTATGTTGAAGTGGATAGAGCAGAAATCATTGCTGAATGTGCTCTCCACTAGATATAGATAAGGACAAGACTAAAATAATCATCAAAGCATTTGTCTTTGATAACTGAATAAGGCTTTTACAATATTGTAGGCCAGAAATAACATACTACTAATGCATTAACAATACTATTACAGTTTGTTGTGGCAGTATCTGAAAATGCAATTCAGAAATCCTGACTCAGAATTGAATGTGAAGTAGAGAGTTCAGAAAAGCAAACCAATGCTATGGATAATAAAATCCCAAGATGGACTGAAGATAGACCTCTCCTACCATTGAAATCTCCAAATAAAGACAAAATAACATTGTTGAATGCTTAAATAACAATGCTCTAAAGGAGTATTTGGTTCAGGCTAGGCAATGTTGAATGTAATTGTTGATAATGACCATTCATTCAGGAGCATAATCCTTTCACTTAATGGATAATTGCTCTTGGAAATCTCCTTAAGAGAGAAACTTTGCAGCATAGGCCTACCCCAGTGGATGCCTGCTGTATTTGTATTCTTTAAATGAAATAAAGAATTTATCAACTACCTGACTTTTGACTATCTGCACTCAACATATGAGTGAAACAGCTGTCAATGGAAGTTCTTCCATTGCTGTCTCTTCAGCTGTCATGCATGACTACGTCATTTTAACTTATTAGTCTGTGTGAGAAAGTAAGTGCCAGTGAATTCCAAACTTATTTGCTACTTGGTAAAGCAAAAGAGCCCAAAGGGAGATATTTTCTATGGAATTTCATTTTGGGAAAGTAGAAAAATAGCAAATTGTGTTTTACAATACAAGCAATACAAAGATGGCTTGGTTTAGACACTACAGCTCTGATTGCATACTTTAGGGACGAAAGCAGATATATGACATTTTTTCTGTTGCATGCAGAAAAGAGAATTCATGACAGAAGCTAAACTTTACAGCATATTGCTTAATAAAATTATTAATTTTTTCTTAAGAAAGGCAAAGCAATATTTTAAGGAACATTATGCTCAAAGCAAGTCGTATTTGTTAAAAGCGGATGCTTTTCAAAAGATAAACGAGTTTTGATTCGTCTCTTGATTATATTGCTGTTGCAACACTTTTAATAATTCCTGTAAATGACAAACATTCACAGTCACCCAATAAGAGCTGCTCTTCATTTATTGGTTCAGCATCAAATGACTCAATTGCCAAAAGTGGATAAAGCAAAAAATTGTAAACATTAAAAACTAATATTGAGAAGAAGAGTAAAGATTTGGCAACTCATGTATACACATTCTTACACGAGATTCTCCCGAAACGCGTCTTACTTAAGAGTAAGTGAATGGAGTTAGTGTAAGAATGTGTATACATGAGTTGAAGTAGATTGCCACTCCATTGTCAACAGCTTCGTAAGTACAAGACTTAGAAAGATTTGGCAGTTTATTTCTTTCTTCATTTTTTGCAGCAAAGTAAAATTTAAATTGCAAACTTTGTGGTAAAATTAAAAGTTTCCAGACTGTTGTGTTAAAATTTTTAATTTAACACCATAAACAGCAGCTGTGAAATCTTAAGATATGTTATAAACTTGGTGTGGTAAATTGCAGTAACATGTTTTTCCAGTTTCATATATCTGCATATATTTTTATGGTTCATACTTAATACAGACATGCCCAATTGGTCACAGATCAAACAGTATGTGGGATGACAGTAAAATTTACCCAAAAGAATTACTGGCAAGGGGCAATGCCTTTACAATGTGGCAGGAATGTACCAGAGGTGAGACTGTACTTAATGTTATGATGAACACTGCCAACATCAAATATCATCTCATTGAAGGGCCAAAATAATCAATAAGCTTGGAATTCATTTTTTAAGAAGTGTGAATGTGTAAATGTTTCAGCCACTAATCAACACTATTTTACATTCTACTGTTATTTTTATATTCATAATCACCGTTGTGTCACTAACATTTATATGATGCAATGTTTTGCATGTTGGCTTTGTCTATATTATCTGTGTTTTGCAACATCAAGAGGTCTTCTGTACCACATCTTGGTTTGATGCAACCCATAGATAATGGGGAAGAATGCCTTAGTTAGTTACCTTATAAGTGATAGTGGTTTTGTGCCTGCATACTATAGGATGAACAAATTGAGCAGATTTCTTTATAATTACTAATTGGCAAGATTTTCATATCATTTGATCTCGCTGTGAATTGTAATAATGTGAAGCAGAATACATTATTTACAACATTTTAAAGTTCCCCACATTCCAGATATGTTTAAACAAGCAATATTTTCTTACAAATTATATGTGAAAGGTAATTATTCTCCTAGAATTTATAATAAAAATAAATTTCTCATAACCACTATAATTAAAATTTCATTGTTGAAAGCACAGCACATTGTTGCTAATTGTGTGGATTAATATAGAAAGCTTTTCACAGTATTGCAGTAGCATGAAATATTTCAACCTAGTGTTACTAGCTGTGATGACTCCCATCATAAATCTTATCTGTAGTTCCAAGAGAAGATCTCCATGAAAAAACAGGCTTCAAATACACAGAATTTGTGTAATATAACATATAGGAAGAAACTGATATTATTAATCTGTTCAGTTCAATGAACTTACATGATGAAAATCACATATTTATATGTAAATTGCTATTTTTATGTGAGGGAACTTTTTTTGGCAATATTTATGTATAGTTTCCTAAAGAGAAATTCAGTCTAATTATTTACATGATGTTAGAACCCCTGGTTAGTGAGAGAGGAAAAAAAACTGCAAATTAATGCCTGGCGGAAAGGCACTGCAAATGCAAATTTTAGGAGATCCCGATTCTCCATCTTGATTAGCTATAGAAATATTTTATAATAGCATTAAGTGTGTATTCGGTAGTTAGACATGTTTGCAGCATAGGCTAGAACACTTGCATATAATTTTCTATATGCAGATACCGGTTCTGTTCTCATCACATGACCATTTCCTGTACTACAAAGCATATTTTCATGATTTCTGTTGGACTTGAATATTGTAGATCAGCAACAAAAAAAAAATTATCACATATTAATGATATAAACGAGTTATACGGAAATAAAACATGTGATGGGATTACAGGCAGAACTATTTTTGTTATTTTTCATAATTATCTTAATATGAAATACCCATATGCTCATACATTTTTTTTTTGTTTGTTTGTTTGATAATTGGCACAATAAGAAGTTACATTTTACATTATTTAACGTAAAGCAAATGGTACCTGTGTTTTTGTAGCATTTATTCTGCCCAATTATTCCAGAAAGACTGTGCAACACAATATGGCAGAAAAAACAGGTTAGGAAAATTATTTATTTAGCACATGTTTTCAAGCGCAACCAATACATTGATGGAATCAAATTATAGAAATTCATTAACAAATTAAAAATACATTACTTCTGAAGATTTTTTTAATAGAGTAAATTCATTTTGGTGAAAGCAAAAAAAAAAAAAAAAAAAAACAAAATAAAATAAAAAAGACTGTATTTTAAGAGAGAGTAAATAGACTGATTTATGATTCCATTGCAATTTAAATACAACCAGAATTGCAAATATTACTGCATTTTGTCTTGACAATACTGATAAAGTACCATTTAGTATCATTGATCCATATCTGTGTTGGAAGTGCTTGTAATGCCATGGTAATGAACTTTTTACTATTTTACTGCATCTCGTTTCTAATTTTTTTTGGTCTTAAATTACAGTAGTTAGACAATGTGTTCCTAAATATTTGAAAATTTGCATGTTTTTAGTTTTCATGGGCAGAATGTAACATTAAAAGGAGTGAATAAAAAAACCACAAAATACTTTTGTGTTATTATTTAATTATTACCTTTTAATGATTTTCCTGTGTATCCTCAGTGCAGATTAAACGATTCTTGTTCAGTAGTCTGTAATTATTAGCAATGGTGAAATATTTTTCAAATGTCTAGACATAAAGTATAAGGTAATTGGAGATTCTAACACCATGGTGCAGAGATAGAAAACAGTATTTATATTCATATGGGCATCTTGTGTAGTTTGTGAGCTGGAAACAGGATCGCCTTGTGTATTATTTATGGGTTATTTTTGCTGTGTCTCATTTCATCATCTCTCTATAGATTTACCAAAATTTCATGCATTTTAATATAAAAAATTGTTATAAAATTGGTTTTAAATAACATTTCCCCAAAAAATAAAATGAGGAATAATGTAGACTTATTCATTTTACTAAGGGAAAATAATAGGAGAATAAGTGTTTTTTTTAATATTTATAATTTATAAACTAATGTTACACAATGTCATGTAGAGTAAAAATAAAAAGGCTTATTACCTCCTCTGATTCATAATGCCCAAGTATATAGCAGTTTGAACAAATGTGACATGACGTTTAGAAGCTGTGCAACATGAAGAAGGCAGCTAAAACAAAATCCAGCAAAATGCTGACGTAAAACAATTTAAAATCATAAAATGCAATGCCAATCATTAGCAAGCTCATCAGAGTCCTGACCCTTTATAATTACTTAAAAAACTAGTGCGCTAAAGTTAATATGTTATCTGCATACTGCAATGGGTGATTTTTCCTTTGCGGGACCGCTGCACGCGTAACGGCTGGTCGGTCGGTTCAAGCTGCTATCACGGTGAACAGGAGTCAGAAAGTCCGCAGATATAATTGACGGTAAGTTAATAACTAACACTTAAAATTACATTTACTCATTATTATCAAGCAGGAAGATGCTGGAACTGTCTCCCTTTATTTTCCATACATTTTTGACATAGGCTTATGAAATTAACCATAACTCTCTGCACTTTTCTCTGGTAAATGGAAGATTTTATTTTAACGAATGTTAATTTTTCAGTTCATCAAATTTGTGTGTGGATTTATCTTGTACACTGTTTCCTTTAATTCCCCCCAGAGATAACTCGCAGTGTGTTAAATCGGACGACCGAGAGGATGCTTTGGGCTAGTGATGACTATATTTCATGAATTGCATGCAAGGAGACATGTGGCGTTCCACAATCCTGTTGATAAGTCGCCAACCTGCGTTCCCTTACAGTTAAAACACGGCAAAATGATGCAAAATGTTGTACACAAAATATTCGATTGCTATTAATTATTTCTAAAATAAATGGGACCAACTATTCTCTCCCCGCTAATGGCCCACCACGCTATCTTTTTTTCATGCATGGGTCCCTCTTGAAGCAGGTTAGGTTTTTCTGAACTCCAATATATGTTTTGTCAATTAACATACCCCCTTTAATGGAACCAAAATTCGTGTGTAAAGAATTAAATTGGGGTAATTTTTGCATTATGACACTATTCCAAAGTCCATTCACAAAATCTACTCCTGTGCATGGTCACCCAGTTTAAATTCATGCACTACATTCTTTTTAGGGTTTTAACTGCAGTAGCTATGTGGGGATTTGAACAGAATGCAGAATATGAAATTAACTTTTGCTGAGAAAGGCCCCAAAATGATTTTTAAGGGAACGTCCCAGATCCTTAAAAGTGTCAAGTAACAGTCTTATAAAATTTATCTTTTGCAGGAATTTTCCGAGGACGATCCCAATAGAAGAATTAAGTTTTGTGAATGAATGATTAAGCGCATTAACAATTCAGTTTTTCTCAGACAAATTGTATTCTCAGCTGATGCCACATTCTGCTTGAATGGATTTGTCAACAGACAACTGCCGATACTGGTCAGATGTAAATTTACAATGAATGGAGGAAAATCACACGCAGTATCCATAAAAACTTAATTGTTATTGTTAGCGATCATATTATTGGCCCCTTTCTTCTTTACAGAAACGCTAAATGCTAATAGACGTTTAGATTTGCTTCTAAATCACGTAGAACCCGCTATCGCAAATTTGTATCCACATTTGATCAATCATGAGGCACCCAGGGATGACATCTATTTCCAACAATATGGGGCTCGAGCTTACTAATGTTCGTCTGCACTTATATCAGGATTTTTCCACAGCGATGATAGGAAAGATCTCACAGAGTGACAGATTTGTTGCATTTGAACTTTTTTTTTGTGGGACCATACTCCTGCAGTCTGCGGACCAAAAAGAAGCGTCAACATTTTTTAAGATGACTGCATAAATTTCACTACGATCCTTGCAGCTGATTCCTGAGAGAAGTATGGTCATTGTATC
Source organism: Metallyticus violacea (assembly GCA_030762175.1). Taxonomy (NCBI): domain Eukaryota; kingdom Metazoa; phylum Arthropoda; class Insecta; order Mantodea; family Metallyticidae; genus Metallyticus; species Metallyticus violacea. The sequence continues at coordinate 28,392,696 of CM060838.1, forward strand.
TTCACTCCTACAGTATGCAGATAGATGGCCTTTATTCTCATAATCCCACTTTGGAAGAGCGCACATACCCCCCAGTCTGCGGGCTTGCAGATAAATTCAAACTCTTGTGAAAGTTCTACGGGAACTCTACAGAAAACATTAATTTCCATTGCGAAAGATGGTTCAAGCAAGCCAGAAGCTTGCCGTGTTCCCTGTTTGCTGTAACCGGAACTGTAGGAACTCTGTTTTGGGATAATTCCAAGTCACGCAGCAGGTCATTAAGTTCCTCCTGCTTAATGAAGTGCAGTGACTTGGCACCATGGATTGTATTAGCGTGAACTTTCCACGTTACTGCATATATCGAAATGCATGATGCTGTGAGTATTGTACTTTCATTGTGTGTTACTGACTTCAATATGAAATATGTTTTTAAACAAATATCCATGAATTATGGTAGGAAAATAATCTATCATCATGTGGTTCTTAAGACTCGCGCCATCTCATTGGTGCAGCAAAGGTCATGGTTAGCATGCCCCAGGGAAGCAGCTCATGTTTGAAAACAAATATCAAGGGAGCACTCAAAGTACAGTTGATATGCTTCTTCACATTAGCTGTTATTGTCTCGGGCTGCGATTTCGACGTGAGATTTGAAATAAATAAATAAGTTACCCAATAACTCGACATTGTTATCGGCGCACTGATAACGTAAACATGCAACGTTACCTTTCAGATCCTGTTCTTGTTCAAAACAAGCGGTTTTTTTACGGTTGTAGACGATGCAAGCGGTTGCTCATGAAAAGTGCCATAAATGACTGGAACTGTGAATACCTCTGTCTTACGTATCGTAATATTCGTCTTCATTAACGCTTCCACACACAAATAAAGTGGCCGCTGTTTTCATTTTCATTATCCAAAACTATTAATAGTATTTTATATTATGCATATATAAATATGTATATATAAGTAATTGGGTTATACAGCCACGGGTGGCCGAGGTCGTTAAGTCTCGGACTCGTGAGCGGAAGGTCTGGGTTCAAATACCGCCAGGACCGTCCTTCCTGACTGAGGTTTTTTCCAGGTTTTCCTCAGTCCTCATAAATGGCAAATGCCGGGGAGGTACCCTAAACTTAGGCCTGGAACGATTCCTTCTATAAAAATAAATCCTTTCCCAATTTATCATTTCATCTCGTGTATCATCAGTGTCCATCGCCTGTGGTGCATCTGTAGCAAAAACGGGCGTTAAACACCATTCATTCATTCAGTCATTCATTCATTATTTGGTTATGATTGTTGTTATTACGTTTAATTTTTTTCATTATTAATTTTACTGCCACGAGTGCCCGAGGTCGTTAAGGCGCGGACTCGTAAGCAGGGGGTCTGTGGTTTGATTCCCATAGGACTATCTTCCCTGGCAGCTTTTTCCAAATTTTTCTAGGTCCTCATAAATGTAAATGCCGGGAAGGGTACCCTAAACTTAGACCTGGAACGCTTCCTTTAAAAAAAATTAAATCCTTTCCCAGTTCATCTCATGTATCATCAGTGTCCACCGCCTGTGGTGCCTCAGTAGTTAAAACGGGTATTAAACGATATTTAAAAAAAATGTGTGAAACTATTCATAAATTCTGCTTAGGGACTTTCTTTCAGGCAGTAAATCTACGTCACTGGACCAATGACTTTGTTTCCCTTCCGGAGGAAGGCATACTTAGGAGTTTTACTCCCTAAAAACCCATCAACCCTGGCCAGGTTTGAACCCGTGATCTTGGGGGTTTCATAGGCAAGTACGGTTACGGCTACAACACCAGGACCGACTGGGTAATTTGGTAAAGCATAAATAGGCATACGAGGATGATTCGTGAAGTAAAGAAGATTTAGCCATAAACACTTCAGGAAACTATCTCTAACTGTACAAGTTGTGCCTCTTATCTCAGTTTACTGCTTCATATAATCTTCTTGTCTTACCTCTAAACTAGTTTTAAGTGTTTCCATGCTGTAAAAATCGGTTGCTTGTTGGATCATTCTCGGACATCCTATGAGTGCTCATCATCAAATCCTTTTCCAGCATGGCACTTCATCTTCGGAAAGAAATGAAACTCCGACAAGACTGTAGACTCAATGGTCAAACTTTTCCAAGTGATATCATTCAGTGGGCGAGCAATTTCACACGAGAGTATAACTCTGCTTTAGAGAGCACCATAAGTAATAACTCGTATGGTTTCTTGATAGAAATTTAATGAGTAATTCCCCTTTACGGTCCCAGATGCTCTGAATTTCTGTGATAACAAAGTAGATTAAATTAAAATTGAGTAATATTGCTGGCGAGCGATCATGATTGTCATATTCTTTCGGGTGTTTTGTATGAAATACATGGTTTTTCACCTGTGTTACAATTTTGATCGATGATGGCACTCGAAGAAAGTCGAGGAAACGCCCATCGCGCAGCTTTTTGCACGGATTTTGCGGTACTGCAGATGTTCTGGGACTATTTCGTAAATAACTGTACGACATTTCGGAATATTTTGGGTGCACTTCGCTTATAGTAAAGCGGAGGACCAGTCTTTTGTTTCAGTTAATGCCGACGTCATATAGGCGACATTAACATTCTCTTCACGTCATGAACATATTTTCTCACGTTTTTGTATTATGCAGCACTTCCTTACAATAGCCTTGTTTATGATACAGGCAACAAGTGTCCGATAAGTGTTATTAGCCCTAATGCTTTCAGCATTCAAAACACTAATAACTAATCAAACTTCGTAGTCAGGGGGATTATCAATACGCTCATTTATTTTCAAATTTTCCCATACCGAGTACATATTTACGCACCAGAAACTAATGTGTGACCACCAGCGCAAGTCAGTATGCGCAAACATTGTTTACGTTTTTATGAATCACCGTAATAATTAGGTCTATAATTAGTCATTAAATCCTGTGATCTTACATAAATTGCATGTCTATGAAAAATGTAACTTTCGAAACTATGTTTATAGACCCCGTGTATATTTTGTGCAGTTACCTCGCCATTGGTTGCTTAACATACATTCAATTCCTTTTCAAAACAAAAGGTAATTAACTACCGAAGCATTTACAAATACTCGTATTTGTAACTTTAATTATTACCATATAGGCTAAAAGTTAATCCTATCTTTTATTTTTGTGGATATTTTGTCTGTCTCAAATTAAAGCATATTACGCGGCCCCTCAATAAGGGCCGGATGGGCCGACCCCCCCCTTTTTTTTTTCAAAGAAAATGCCATATTCTCTTCTCCTGGTCAAGCTTTAAAACAAAACATTGCATGAAAACAGTGATGTATAACCCACAAGTTCTTACTTGTATCTTATACAACAAGCGCATTTTCTTTCTAGTGTAGTAGCGGTAGCATGCGGGTCCTCCGTTAGCGAGGGAAGCTCATGGGCCAGCCCGGAAAATCTTACACTTAAACTTATACTTTCATGGGACAGTAAAGATTTACAAGGACTTATATTTTTCTTCCTCCTATCTCCTGGGCCAGCAGGAAGATGGCCCATGGTCAGCGCTCATATTCTCTCTTTTCTTAGGAACCAGATATTGAGGGTCTAATGACACCACGCATAACTGACTAAAGGTTATTTTCGCACTGTGTTTGAAATTGGGCGACTTCCTCACTGTTTTTCATTGGAAAGGTGACATGCACAGTGTTCACTGTTAAGTTACAACAAAATTATAGCTATGTTTGCAATTTTTATTGAAGACTCCCATTTTCACGTGTAACTTTAAATGTCAAGTTGAAGTGAAATGATTTGCACCTTATCAACCTAAAGTTATAGGAGCTTACTCATCAAGACGACACAAAATTAGTTTTTTTTTTAAATATGTAGTTTGAAAAAAACATCTTGGCTGACAGCGTGTGAAATGAGAAACCTATCTTTTCTATAGGAATGAGATTAGAAAAGAAAAAGAAAGGGAAATTTTCGTTTCTGTGCATGTCGACGAAACGATAGATATTATATGCATGTCACAATTTGTTGTGATATATATTGAAAGATTCATAAAATGCATTGCTATTTCTAAATTGACTGCAGAAGGCTTAAGGTGAACTTTAGCAGCTGAATTAGTAGAATTTCTGTAATAAAATTTTATAACACAAGCGTACGTTGGCGCTGCAATTATGCATGAATGTCTGGGAGGAGTATTTCTTGATAAAAGAGACCTTTGGGTGCCATGTAGTTATGCTCCTGGCCCACTCTTTTACAGGGGAAAGGTCATCACTTTTCCATGCATATTTATATAGAGTTGGAATGTTTAATTCTTTTATATCTGACCTGGAAAACCAACTTCTTACATTTACTAAGAAAAATCAGTAAAACTTAAGTCGAAATGAGCTAGTATTGGTCATAAACTAAATAAATTATGCTTTTATCCTTGCATAACTTGCGATCGAAGAAAAGCAAACACAATAAAACTCGTGACTGCCGCTAAATTCTGGCAGTGACCCAAAAGGCGGGTGCATAGAAAACGATGCAAAGTAAATCGTGACAATGCAACCAGACGGCGGCGTAACAAACTTCCCTGTTAACAATGCGGAGACGCGCCGCTCGCCGGAAGTCACAGTAGAGATAGTGTCTTCTGTTTTTGTTGCTTTTGCTGTTGAACTTGCGACGACCATCTGGGAAAAACGGATGGCTAGTACCGAAACCTGCAGGGGAAGACCAGAGGTCATCACCCTCAGCTCAGCTTCATGTACCAGTACTTTTGTTCTGCACGTATATTTAACATCCCCTAACGTCGGTCCTGGTGGTATAGTGGTAGCCATACTTGCCTCCTAAACCCAAGATCGCGGGTTCACATCCGACCAGAATCGAGAGATTTTTTCGCGGGTAACAATCCTAAGTATGGCTTCCTTCGGAAGGGAAGTAAAGCCGCAAGTCCCGTGTCGTACATTTACGGCACGTAAAAGAACCTCAAGCCTGAAAAAAAGAGGCCTCTGAGCAAAATTTGTAGCCGTTTCACGCCCTGATTTGAATGGGACGCTGATGACCTGAGATGTTAAAGAGCGTCCATAAATAAAATAAAAAAAAAAAGCCTACTGATAATACATTTTTAAATAGACAATAGTAGTAGTTTTATTGCATTTACAACAGTAATTGACCGAAAAGTCCTTATTCATAAATAAACCCTTGCTTGATCTATGTTTCTTAATGTGTGATATATTATTGTTATCAATTATCCTTTATATGTATTGCACGAGACAAACTGGATTATTTTGTCCCATTCCACCGACTTCCTAGTGTCTAGTGTTATCGCTTCCGTCTAAACAGAAACACACTGCTACAATACCTGGTAATTCCCCAACATTTTCCTGCGCGAACTCAATGCTCCGAATTCCCCACGAGTAACGTATCAACGTAATATAAATAATCAGGTAGATAGCTGTTATGTTTAATTGTTTTCAATATATTTTGTCATTAAATTAAGGTAACATACTGTCTGAATTTGCAAAATGTTTTTAATACCGCAAGGAGATCCAATTTTAGAAGTAGGATTAACGGCTCCTTTAAAATATGAATATTCCTATTTCCCTTTTGTGATATTTCAATGTGATGATTGTGTAGTTTTTTTTTTTTTTTTTTTTTGTCATCCTGCTGTTTCACCGCCTGTGGTGCCTCAGTAGTAAAAACGGGCGTTAAACACTACTCAAAAAATCCTGCTGTTTCCTTGATATACGTTTGTTTTTCTTTATGTTAATTTCGTTTTTAATGAGTTGATTTGGATTATTTATGGACGCTCTGTATTATCTCAGGTCATCAGCGTCCCTTTCAATTCAGGGCGTAAAACGGCCGACAAATTTTGCTCACAGGCCTCTTCTTTCATGCTTGAGGTTCTTTATCGTGCCTTAAATCTACGACATGGGACCCACGGCTGTACTTCCCTTCCGAAGGAAGTCAAACTTAGGATTTTTACCCCCGAAAAAATCAATCTGTCCTGGCCGGGTTTGAACCAGCGATCTTGGGCTTAGAAGGCAAGTATGGTTACCACTACACCACCATGATCGACTTCACCGCAATGAGAAAGGGTGTTCATAAGCATGCAAGATTGCCAACCTATAAAATATAATGAAATATTTCAAATTGCGGACTTGGAAAAAAATGACTATATCTGTCATTTGCACGACGTCTGTCCTTTTAAAAAACTAAACATTTGCTGGGCAATTGGAAAATGTTTCCTTAATAAAATCTCACTTTTCATTTGTTTGGATCGTGTCTTTTGTTTTTAAGTTGATGTTCTTTACTTAGTTTGTTTCCTTTTTTTGTACTTCTGCCTGATAGTTTTTGATTCCGAACAGACTTGGTCACACTGAACTAATCTTTTATACTACATTAAACATTTAGTAAGCAACTCAAACATAAGACTGAGCGGAATTTCCTTCCAAATTACCAATTTTAGGTACTTCTGGCATCACTTCAGTAATCTTTCATAGCACCAAGTGTGAAAAGTTCCTTACTAAAGATGATATCTCTGAAATGGTGTAATCCTAAACATCCTTTTGCCACGTATATTCTGGGTGATAAATCCTTAATGCCTTGCTTCAACACTTTGAATTTTGAGGAGGTGAAAAGGACATTAGTTTGACAAACAGCACTGAGATGGCGCTGCGCTGAAAACATTGTGTGGAATTTTGCTAAATCTGTTGACTATTATACACCGCGAATGTGTTCTGATGACTCATTTTTCATTTTAATAGCGCTACCGGCAATTATTTTGTATAGGACCAGAGATTCATCGTACCTTTTGAAATATTTACACTGTTCCTTAAGTTGTATTTTAACGGCTTGGTGTTATGACATTATTTTGAATTAAGTGCCGTACTTATTCTTGCTGATAGCTCAGGGGGTCATGAAATTATTAGCTTAGTAGGCTGCCTCACGTTTTAGCAAGCTTTCTTCTTTGTTATTTTTAGTGAGCCCTCATCATTACATTTTTTTTTTCTGTCAGACGAAAGTTATCACCTGTAGCTCGTATTCTTCTGTTAAACGTGGTAGCATTTGATTGTTACTAAATTCTGCTCGAGTAAATATTGCATCATATTTACAGTACTTATAATATACAAGCAATTATGCAAGCATTAAAATAAGCATCTAGGCATAGAATGCATTCAGTATGTAATCATGGGTATCTACATTTGAACTTTATATGTCATGCGTTCCTATTTGGGAACTTTAAGATTTACCAAGTGTCTGTAAATTAGGTGACGTACAGAGCGCCTCCAGCACAAAGGCTCGATCGGTAACATATTGGGCTGTTACACTAGAGACCAGTTGTATAAAGAGTTAACTTGAGTTTAGAGCATAAAATTAACCATCAGTTATACCTAATTTGAACAACTTCGTTGTATAAACATTAATCTAAGATTATTTCGTTTAAACTTCAAATTAAATCTAACTCGCGAAATTTAACAAGTTAAGCATTAGTAATAAAAATAATAGAAATAATCTAGAGTTTAGTAATTATTAAATAAAACATTTCTCAAAGTAAAGAAACACAAAAACTTCATTTATAAATGAAATGGAGAGACCCGTTTATTTTAATTTCATGTAGGTAGTAAATTTCTTCAATTTTTCACTTTTCATTTCCACGTAATAACAGACAGCCATCGGTGGCTGAAGTCGTTAAGGCGCGGACTCATGAGGGGGAGTTAGGCGGTTTCGAATCCCCGCCAGGACCGTCCTCCCTGACAGTTTTTTTTTTCCCCAGGTTTTCCTCAGTCCTCATAAATGGCAAATGACAGGGAGGTGCCCTAAACTTAGGCCTTGAACGCTTCCTTCCTTAAAAAAAAAAAATCTTCTCCCAATATATCATTTCATCTCAAGTATCATCAGTGTCCACCGCCTGTGGTGCCTCAGTAGTAAAAACGGGCGCTAAACGCCATTAAAAAAACCCAGATAAACAGAGTTGCGTTCATTTGTAGATTATATCAGACTAATCTTACAACTTGTACATATATCTTTACAGGCTTTTGATTATTCCGACATCTCGTCCGATGATGAATTTCACTGAACTCGTGTATTTCACGAGAGAAACACACGAGTTTGTTCCTACAAACAAATCAAAATGCGATTTCGCTTTGCAAAATGTTGCCGAAAAGTTGAACATATTTTACGTTTCCTGTTTCAATCACTAAGCGAAATCATGCTTTGAATTTTATGTTCATGCCAAAAATAAATTAATTAATGTGGACATTAATTTTAGACTATATTTTCAGTGTTGCACATAATTTATTGAGCTGCATCATTAGTGAATTCTACGGTTTAAAGTTTTTTTTTTTTTGAGGGGATGTATGGTAAATAGTTACCTAGTTCAGTTGGAATATAAGTGTAAGCTTTGGGAGAGAAGGACATTATTAGCTTTAATGCTACTTTGATTCTTTTTAGATATTTTTAAGATACTCATTTGCCACTTTCTTTTGTAATTAGACTTATACTCTGATGCTTTTGCAGAATTTTTGCACGCCTACCATCCGAGCTGAAAATTCTAATCTTTAAACACATTTATTTATGGTATAAGGAAGATCTATGGTAGTTATCATTGAGGACAAGCTTGCGCACAAGCTATAGTAATAGTAATAGAATCGAGACTGATCAATTCTACTTAACACACCAATTTAATATTAGATTTTTTAACACATTCTAACTAAATTTTATTTATATTAACTCAATTTTACTTGACTTAACATCAGTCATTACGTCGAGTTTTAGTGTTCTGTTGTTTGTTGCTATCGATTATTTAACAAAACATCTGAAAAACACATGAAAAACTGTGTATTCAATTGTTTGTTATCACCTGTTTTCCTTACTTTCCTAGAAATGTAAATTAACTTCTTGTCGTCAAAGTAACCAACACCATTAAGGTAAAATACATTTAATTTCCTAAAAGAACGTTGTAATATACTTATAGAGTAGAAAACAACTATATTAGTATTTAAGACCAACGTAATTTATTATTCGATTGATAGATTCATCGCATCAGCAGAATGCAAATTATTTCAGCCTTAAAAATTCTGCTGAAATTAGTTTTTATTCGTAATAGTGTTTGGAACATTCTATAATTTGATTAGCACAGAAAATTGTTCTTTCAGTTCTTTGAGGTCTCTTTGGGAGGTTAAAACGTGTTACCAATTAATTAGCCTGTTAATTTGATTGTATAGGCACATGTACATGAAAAGTAACCATATTCTGATTATGTTCTCATTTTTCAATGCTAGTGCAATCAGTATAGGTAACCATTATACAACTTGAACTGACCAAGGCTCTGAAATAATATTACCGTCTATTCAAAAAACAAATAACATCTGTGCTTTCAAATAATTTAGTTTTTATACTTTAAAAATGTATCAAATTATTTAGAGCTAAAATAATTGCAAAATCTAAAATACTGATATCGTCAAGTCGCTTCAAAACTCAGAAAATATTATTCATTTATCAAGAAGTTAATACAATTGTTTTATATTTTAAAGTGTAGCTGTGTGTGCTGTTGTACAAATACTAAATTAATTGACTAAATTTCTCATGTGTATATTACTTTTTTTCTATCTCTAAAACCAAACTAGTGCCATAGTTTTGATGCAATGTGCAACATTCCTAGTGTAAGCGGTTAAATTATTCGTTTGTTTCGTAACTTTTTTACACTGACATACATCAAAACAATATGATATGCCAGAGAACGACGCAATCTTTAAGCCGTTGGTTTCAGAGATTCGCAGTATGTGTTCATTCTTTGAATGTGTACCCAATAAATATCCTCTCACAGAAATAGGAACGTATAGTTACGTTTACTTGCAGTAAAAATGAACAACTGCTGCGTTAAATAAAAATAGTGAGTGATATATTTGCACGTTTAACATTATTACGTTAAAGTGGCTGTTTAACAGATAGAATCACCGTCCAGTTTGTCTAATCCCAGGGCGAACCGAGAAATAAGCGATCCTTATCCTATTCATGGACAAATCTGCAGAACATTTACTACTGGAACTTGTTTACTTAGTGTTAAAAAAGTTTTCCCCTCTTCGGTGGAGAGGTGACAAATAAAATATTGCGCATTATCTGCTATCAAAAGAGGAGGAGTCCAAAAGGAAAGAAAGGAAACCAAAATCTCATAATTAATTGCCCATAAAAATGCATGTAGTGCTATTAGAAACGGGTGACGTCATTGCTACGAGAGCTCTGTAAGGACAAGGTAATGGTCAGTGGTGGATGTGGCTGGAGCAAATCGGATAAAAGTGTTGGTGGTTTAACTGCTCATTTCCATGGGATTTGGGTATTTATTTCATGTATAACATAGTACTCCTATCTTAGAGCATTATTGTTCTGTTAATTTTATCTTTACATTTTATGAATATACTTAAACATCTCGCTTTGTATGTATATCGTTCTAAAGAGTATCTTATTTAATAGACTTGTCCTTGGAGCTAAAACTATTTTACTGCAAGTTATATAAAATATAATCTGTTATTTCTCGTAAATAATTAATTTCTGATGGTTAACAGATATTTTTCTCGTTTATTCATTCAATTCTGTGCTTTTCACGTTTAGTTAGCTAAAGATATAATGAATGTATAGTGTTTAACGCCCGTTTTTGCTACAGAGGCACCACAGGCGATGACGGTGTTACATGAGATGAAATGATATATCGGGAAAGGATTTATTTTTAAGGAAGGAAACGTTCCAGGCCTAAGTTTAGGGTACCTCCCCGGCATTTGCCATTTATGAGGACTGAGAAAAACCTGGAAAAAACCTCAGTCAGGGAGGATGGTCCTGGCGGAATTCGAACCCCAGACCTCCCGCTCACGAGTCCGCGCCTTAAAGACCTCGGCCACCCGTGGCGGTCTAAAGATATAAACTTATTCCGGAACAATATCTTCCAATTTAGTAAGCAATTCTCTCGTCTATGTGTTTTGCTGTTAATTGCAGATATTTGTGTTACTTTAATTTATACCAATGTTAAACTGTTTAAGCTGTTTTTCAAGGGTTAATATTTTCAACCAGAAGAATGCTCTTTAATATTATTCAAAGAGCTCAGAAATGTTGTAAAGAGTGTTAGACCTGCATGCTGTAATAGCACTTTATTAAAATTAAATGTATTTATTTATAATACTGGGTTTTTCATGATTTTGTCGCCCGTTTCAAGCAGCTGGCGCGTCGGCATTCAGAACGGCAAAAGCCGTGTAATATCCGCGTATCTGATTTCCTATCTCACAATTAAAACTACAGTTACAATGAAAATCAGCATGTATCTAAAGACATGTACTGAAAATAATGTCATGCTACATTCATATATTTCTAATATAATTTTAAAAATTTGTCATTTACATGCATCGTCTATTTTTACTGGAAATACTCAGTTTGGCATGCAATATTAAATTGTTAAAAAAATTGTGCGAGTATGTAATTTCTTTATATTTCTCCATGTATGATATTCTCAACAAAGGTCCTATTATTCTGTATGCATTTACTGTGTACAATACACCAATTTTTCTCTCTGTGCAAGAGGGTTTCGTGTATGAAATCGGGATTTTCTGTACTGAAATACTGTTATTTTGGGTCGAAACATAATCACGCAAATGCATGTTTCAAGTGTGGATCAATTACTCTATCATTAACGTTCCGTGGCATCCATTTAATTTTCTCCAATATCAAGATCACCTGCCTGCAATTCGTAGACAGCTGGAACTGGTCGTGTAAATGACAATTTTCTAAAAAGTTGCCAGAAATTGTGGATTGTGCAGAACAACATTTTCAGCATCTTATAAGGTGCTTACTTATTTTCATTATAATTGCAGTTGTAATTGAATGCGCTTCGCCGGGAGTTACCGATCTTACTGCCGTTCCGCCCACTGCGGTGGAACGGGCGACAAAACTATGAAAAACTCGGTTCTAGTACATTTTCTCTATATGCATTAAGGCAACCAGAACATTTGCGAATTTCAGATTTGGATAGAAATTGCACGAAGGACGAAGTTTTCAGACGTCTAAGTGTTGAGCAGGTTGTGGTCTTGTCTTTCATAGTTATTTCTACTTGAATTTTTAATGCCTGTTTATGAAATTAAGCTGGATACCTCCTTCCACTGATGAACATTTAGAAATAGCACGAGTTAAACTAACTTCAACATTAGGATACATACTGAATTTCAAAATATATTCACCAATGACAAAAGTCAGGAAAGCATGGCACGCCACTGGTGGGGGTGCTAAGGTACCGGTGGGAGACCAGTGACCTCCCCCAAAGGTTATGGTAGATCCATTACGCTGTGTGGGAAAAATTTATCTTCGACAACAACAGGTGAAAGTGTCGCATACTTGCTGCGATGGGGCATGCTTGACGTGGTGGTGTCACGGCAATCGACAATTCTGAATTTTAACTTCAAAAGACTTTATATCAAACTTTCAGTTAAAGAACTGTTTCTGTTCCGAAATGGTACACATTTTTTTTTTTCACGTTTACCTCCAATATTCTTCAAAATTTTTCATAAAACTTTCCTATTTCTTAAAGAACACCGCACTCTTATCAGATTAATGTTGTTGTTCTGCAACTGATGCTAAGCAATCAATTAATCCCTTCACTTTAAGCAAAGCACCACATTGGGAATGGTTTGGTTGTTCTTTTAATTTTTTGGGATTTATATCAATCATGCGCCGTATGCGGTATTTTGGGGTACTCCATAGAAATCTAAAAGTATGCATGAACGAATTCTTCGTGAAGTGAAATTGTAAAATATGAAACGTGTGGAAGCATAGATAATTTGTCGAGGATTAGCATCGATTATCAGGTTTCTCTTCAGAAAATCCACAAACGCGATTTGGAAATGATGACGACGTTGTCGGCGATACTCAAAGAAAATTAAAGAAATTGACTTTCTTGCCCAACAATTTATTTAGGGTGTGGAATTCTGGAAAAATGATTTTATAGGCTCTAATGTTTTTATAATTCGTTACATCTGAATGTCTAGATAACACCTACAACCGTCTGTTGTTACCGTCACGCTTATAACGTAACAACCGAAAGCCTTTTGCTATGAGGTATCGCTGGGGTGAAATTACACACCACATTATGTGCATACTCAACAATGACATAAGCCGCGAGTATCGCAAACAATGAGAAAAAACATTAAATACCGTCACATTCATTTCAACTCCACAAGGAGCCAACAGCAACGTTGCAATATCTTGTACACATTTCTCTCGTGAAGCGTATTATATTTCACGCAGTAAGCAGTGAGGCTGGGTTTCTAAGTGTCTGCATTTCTCCAAGTACATCGGCAACTCAACAACGGACTCGCAAAATGAGATGAATGCAAACATCTTTGGACGCTGGTTTGTTGGCGAATCGCTCTCAAAAGAAATGTGCAATACTTTCTAAATAACAAAAGCTATCACTCCGGCCTACACCACTAGGCCTACTATTGGTACATTTCATGCAGTATTATAATTTGGACATTCTGATTCCATCTGTAGTTAAGGCGGTACTTTAAAAAACAATTAAAGCAGAAAACCTACAAAAAGAGTTTATCATTGATGCAAGAGCAAAGTGTCACGATCATGAAGTACTCAAGTTATCCCCATAACATTGTAACTTAAACCCAAGTGAACTGGTTTGGGCCAGCTCCAAAAAAATCAGCGACAAAACGAAATGTGACCCTCTCTGTGAGCGATAATGTGTGAATGATATAAATGTGAATTGGTGGAAGAAATGTGTTGAAGAGACACTTCCTGTAGAGAGAATGTTGCTCCAATGCCAGTCCTTGTACTCATGGACTTTTGGGCATTCCCCCGACATGGCTGTTGTAGCGGACTTCTGGGTCAGGACGCTCATCGTTCGCGCAGTTCAAGAACTTGAGAATGAAAATAGTTCATAATATGTGAGGGAGGAAATGAAGGTTAATTTCATAATCCTAAATTGAACATAAATAATAGCAAAAGAGACAATTAGGCCATGCATGCAAGATTGACATCTAACCATTTCTATTCCTACGTATGAATGGTCCTGAAACCGCGGCAAAAACGCTTGCATATTGTGGGTTAGATAGCCCCTAGCTTTGATAAGCCTCTTGTTAACGTTATGAGCGCAGCGATAATAGAAATTTGGCACAGTACATTTTTCAGACCCCATCATCAGTATTAACCATGTATAACTACAATTCGCAGTTCTTAACACTGCGCAACAAAATTTTAAATTCTTCTAACAGAATTTTGTCACAATAGTCGGCGATATCCATTTCTTAGAAGCAGCCATCATCACATCTTGCAATCAAGTATTAAAGCTCTCCTTACGGGACCGCCATCGCATAATAATTCAGGTTCTATACCTTCTTGTATATAACACACGTGATAGTAATTGTTGGCATTTCATAATTGAGTTGTAATTTCAGCATGAAACTTGCTAAACTTCTACATGAGTTAACTGACTAAGGTCGCAACCAGCTACAAAAAGTGAATGGTATAGGTCGGATTTTGTTGGGTGAAGTTACCTGGATGAGCTTTCTTCAGAGTTTGTCCTAATCCTGGAATGAAGAATAGTGCACACTTCTTCATCAGAAACTAATATTTATTCCTAAAATATTGTAATCCTAAGTGGGAGACCCAAACTGTTTTTGGAAAGAATGTCTGAGGAAAAGATAGCAGTGCCTGTCCCGCGGAAGGATAACATAATAGATCAAAAGTCTTATATGGAATATCAGAATTAATTTAAAATAAACTTAGAGCCGTAATCACCGCTGACAGTTGCCCTTCTTAAAAAATGCGCACGCGCAATACTTTATGATCCAAAGGATTGATGCCACAAGTTTGCCAGCTGAGATTTCAATTCTATTTAAGCTGTGCTAGTGTGATGGATCATAATTCCTGAGTTGCAAAAACATAAGTGGTTTAAAAATATATGAGCATGAGTTTTATGCATGGAGATATTATAGTTGTTTCTATTAATCTTGATGATAATTATTATTATTATTATTATTATTATTATTATTATTATTATTATTATTATTATTATTATTATTATTATTATTATTATTATTAAATGTTAATTTGATATTGCTGCAAACCAGCCGTTCACTTCGTAGATGAATATTTACTTTTAAAAGTTAAAAGGACTTAACATATTTTGTACTAAATTTTTTCTACAAATAATAATATTATGATCCATATTTGTTACTATTTTTTTAAATCCAGGCGATTTTTATCCATAGAGCTTTTATTTGAAAACTTTACTGTCTGGATAACTATCTATTTAAAATACATTTAATTTAAACAAAATCACACACAATTATGTTAAGGATAAAGTTTAAAACCAATTTTGATACACTTGTGGTTTTTCCCTACCACCCTTAACCATCCCACTTTGAAAGTTTAAATGACACCCATTTTTGTTACTTAACTTTTAAATAGGCTTCCATCTTTGTCACGTCTTTTGTTTTTTATAGCTGTCTGCCAACTTGGATTATTGCTATTGTTGTTTGAATTTGGACAGAACAAAAAGAGTAATTATAAGATGAAACCGCAATAATTTTGAGTAATACACAATCATTAATAGTATAGTAATTTAACCTATTTCGGAACTCCTGACTAATCCGCTTATATTCTGATCTTTCTTGTAGAGTAACAATTAATTACCAAAACAATCATTCTTATTTTTCTCATTACAGTCCAGAGTGAACCTTGGCCTAACACGGTGACCTCTGCATCATCTACCTCTGTCTTACGATTTCATTGATAAAGGGCAGTATTGCAGGGGAGCATGTGATCAGTATGCTGGGACCCCGTCAGTCGCCCACCTTGCAAGTACCGTGATCGAAGAACGCCACTTCTCCATCAGGCAGCTTCCCAATTGTCCTCACTAGGTGGGTGGGCCCAGTTCCAAACCAACCTAACTTAGAAAAATTCTTAAGTAATATCGGAAATCGAACCCGGGCCTTCCGGCCAGCAGTCAGCAACACTAACCACTAGACCAAGGAGATGGTACCAGAACAACAAATAAAATGCTCAATAGCTTTAGTAGTTTTAGCTGTACAAATTCAGGCAACAATAGCCCAAATTACCAGGGGGAGAGAGGAAAAAGAAAAAGAAAATATCTATCACAAGAATTTGAAATTTGGGATGACTTGGGATAAGGGGGTGAAACTAAAGTGTAATCCACATTAGTTTAACTTCCTTCCTAATATCTAAATTCATGTTTCTTATTAAAATTATATTTATTTTAAACAGGTAGTTATTCAGAATAACACGTTCTAAAATGAAAACTTGTATATACATTATGAATATATAAAACTCGACTCCCCTTGAATAAAAACATCTCAAGCTATGACCATAGTTTAAAAAAGAAAACTGTTTTAAGCAACGATATTTCTGTGAAAAGAAAAACAAATAAATCGGACCGATGTTATAATTCGATTAATCCAAGTTAGTGATTAGCTTTAAGTACTTGGACTAATAAACTATCCTGCATTTCACATGTATTTTACTTGTTTATAAGTATGGTTTGACAATGGCATTTGTAAAATAGTTTTAGTTTTCGTATTTTTTCGTAGTTCAAAATGCAACATGCAAGCAGTAAGTTTAAATAATTTTGGCGAAAGCTAATGCAGGACATAATGGGTTTATGATACGTGCATTGCGTTAGTCAGTTGTCAAGACAACATTATGTAAATCTGCTACACAAGTAGGATGCTGTACTATCTGTAGAGATGAGTAAAGCATCTTGTTCCCTCACACTTAAAGTAACTTAACTCCAGATACTGGTTAATTGTGGCATACAGCGAGTCGCTTTGCTGATCATAAACAAGTCAGTAGAAAATTAATGAAGGGGCCAAATTGTTTTTGTGCCCCGTCGGAAAAAAAGGACTGGTTTAAACTTGGCTAGCCGTTTAACATCCAGTAAGATACTGACGTAATATTTCAAGTTATCGGCTTAAAAGGGTAAAAGAAACGGCGAAAAATAAATAGCTGGCCCATTAGCACCTTGCTCCCTCCGCTGACAATGTTTATTTCGGTGTAGGACGTTTGGAACAGGTTCCTGTGAACCAAGGGATTAAAATACAGCAGAACAAACCACATCTGTCATAGTATGTCTGGTTGCAATGCGTATGTCAACAAAGTTTGTGGTTATGATGGAGGTAACGATGTAAGTGCTTGTATATTTGATTGTTAAACGAGAAAGATTTCAGTCGCTTATGTCAATCAGACTTATATTTTTCTTAACAATCAAATATACAAGCACTTACAGAGTTTGAGCAATATACTCTAATCATCAATGGATTACCTCAAGGCTCTAAGCAATGGACTTAGGCATAAATGATAAGTATAATCTTCAATTCTGAAGTATAACCTTGAGGATTACTGTGAGAAATACCATTAAAATCATATAAATGAGTTAAGGCATGTTGTCAAAAATAATTCTTGCAATTTTTACTATTTATTTTACATTTACACATTTTGGTATCATTTGAATATTTTGATATTCCCGCTTATATATATTAAAGAAGTACAACGCTCTAATTATTTTTAAAAGTTTGTTGAAATGTATGCATCACAGTTTTTTTTTTTACGCATTTATGGATCATGTACTCTGTTAAACATGGATAATTTTGTAAATATTTTCTGTAGGGACGAAATCTCCTTTTTTAAAAAATAAATATAAAAAGAAAGACATGATTCAGGGATTCTATTTATGCTACAAATGTGAGATTTTGGAGGGGGAGTGTTATGTTTAATTGCAATTTCTTAAGAAAAAAAATCCATATTAGTGCAATATTACATCAAAAACTTGAAAGCATAAATATTTTGAAATTTTATCAATTATTTTAAAAAGAGTAATTTAGTGAAACAGTTTGAATATATAATGCAAAATATATTAAACAAAAATTGCATAATCGTGTTAAATAGTTGCAACCTCATTACTGAATGCCACTTCATTTTTCCATCAGTCACATGAAAAATTGTTCATAAGTGCACCATGTAAAAATCAGATATTTTTAATAGTTTCTGAGATAAGTTATGCCAAATTTAACTTAATCAGAAATGGAGCGTTTTGATTCTCTCTGGATTGCATTAGATTGCATTGGATTGCATTGTTAGGACAGAGAAGGATTTTTCGGCTCTTCACGTTTGCTTAAAGACTGGCCGTTTGAACTTATGCCCCCAGTGGGTGTATTTCCGGCAGAAAGGGATGCGGTAAGGGAGACTCCGGGCGGTCAGGATCCCGGATGGAAAAGTACGGACTTAGGCGGGGTTCATAACATTGTTTTCAGATAGAACACCCCCACGTTGGCGCAGTTCCATCTCAGAAGAGTTACCGGGGCCCAAAACTGAAGTGCAAGCCTCCGTCACGTTGCACCAGCCCACCTCGCCCTGATACTTTCGACTCTGTAACCGAACCAATGAAATGAAATCATGATAATAATAGAGCGAAAAATTAGTAGAAAGTAAATGCCCATCGCAGCTGTTACCTAAGCGACCAGGGGAAACCACGAAAAAACCCAAGTTCAGAATGGCCAGTGCCAAGAAATTTCATCCCGCGACCTCCCAAATGCAAGTCCCTAACGTTATCGTCTGAACCACTTGACTTCCCTTAAATGATTGAGATTTATGTTTGCATCCACTTTACAGCACTTTTCTACTGCAAATTGTAAACGCATTCTTATTTTAACTTAAACGACATCAAAGACGTAAACCAATAACAAGATTAAAAACCGACGTTTCGTTTTAAATATTCTTTTAAAATTTCGGCACTTTCTGAGGGAAGAACGCCCAGTTACCTATACCGACATGGATAACCGAAGTCGCTAACGCAAGATTATGAACAGGAGGTCTGTGGTTCGAACCCCGCTAGGACCACCCTCTGACTGAGGTTTTTCCAGTTTCCTCAGCTATCATTACAGACGACACGGGTAGCCGAGGTCGCTAACGCACGGGCTTTGAACAGGAGGACTGTGATTCGAATCCAACTAGGACCGTCCTCTCTTACTGAGCTTTTTCGAGAGTTTCCTCAGCTATCATTACAGATGGGACACTTCCTTCGGAAACAAGATATTGACATAAGCATTACTTCAGAAGGAGGAGAAGGTGGCAGTAATCAAAAACTCATTTTATTCATTCGTGGGAATGCTATGTTAGGGGTCCTTGTGGCTGCAATGGAGAAGTCTGCTATTGTTCACATCAGAACGCTAGGTATATAGTTCATGGTAAGCTACAGTGTATGGTTGATGCTGAAGCAACTTCCCATTCATGGTAGAAAATGTTTCTTCACTAGTTATCAGTGGCAAATGCCGGTACCTTGAACTTAGACCTGGAGTGCTTCCTTCCCAAAAGTCCTTTCCCAATGTATCATTTCATCCCACGTTATGTCAGACCGATACTGGTCCTTTTTTTTTCTCCAAATGCAAATTAGCGAACTTTATTGCAGTGGGTACTTTTATAATTATGATATGAAAGCGGCAATTACCAATTAGTAATATTAGAAGTAGCATCAATACTTAAGGAATTTTTTTTTAAAGTTTCTATTGTAAGTAATAATAATGATGATGATAATAATAATCACCGCCAAAAGATTTATATTTTCTTTTTAACGTTTCATACTTTATACATTACTTTACGTTTTCTATGTATTTTATACGTTTTTACGTGTTATTTACACGTCACACATTTAAAAACGTTTTATTCATAATTGCACAACCTTACTGTATACAGATAAAACAAGAATCATATTAAAAACAGTTCTAAATCTCATGATTTTTTCCATACTGTATTTGTCTGACTCAAGTAATGCAAGGAATGCCAGGGATACAATCTCACTTGCATTATTTGGTTGCCTTTTCAAGGAGATATGGAAATAGTAGAGGATGCAGGTGAAATGGATAATGTTTTATTCAATAAATTGCAAGTTGCGCTGGATAGGAACCTAGGAAACGCAACTTTCGTACTGTGCGTCGCATATTTAATTTAGGCGAGGTCGCACAACTCCCTGACAATATTATTAGCATTACAAATGTTCACAGACGACGTCACCCAATTTCGAGAGCTATAAGAACACATTCAAAAACAAAGATAATTCATAGCAATATAAACTTTGTAGAATAATTCGATAGTTAACTGTGCATAACAAATGAACTGGAGAATAACTTCAAAGGCTTGAATTGAAGGGCATTTAATTCTAATACTTTAAACTGTTCATTTGAACTTAATATTTGCACATTAATATTAATTGACTAACTGTAACATTTAAAATGAGATTTTCGTATTCAAAGTTATTTAACGATATCTGATAGAGGCATATACAAATATTATTGCTTAAAAACGATTTTAAAGTTACACATCTGTATTTTTATATGACAAAAATCCTCACAAAAAAGGGTCACTTATCTGTGACGTTGACTACGATGATATTTAGCAACTACAAATGTGTGAACTGCGTTATGGGGTTATGACGTGGCACTCCCTAATGGTATAGTAATTTATGGATAGCTTCTTCCATGCTCTTAAGCATGGTATATTTTTTTTGAGTAGTGTTTAACGCCCGTTTTTACTACTGAGGCACCACAGGCGATGGACACTGATGATACATGAGATGAAATGATATATTAGGAAAGGATTTTTTTTTTTAAGGAAGGAAGCGTTCCAGGCCTAAGTTTAGGTACCTCCCGGCATTTGACAGTTATGAAGACTGAGGAAAACCTGGAAAAAACCCCAGTCAGGGAGGACGGTCCTGGCGGGATTCGAACCGCAGACCTCCCGCTCACGAGTCCGTGCCTTAACGACCTCGGCCACCCGTGGCGGTGCATGGTATATTGAAACAGTAATATAGAGATTACGTTGCTTCCGAGACAAACGTGGGAAAAGGGGTATTTCTGTGGAGAAAAACTTCATCATCGATGTGTCAACAATTCTGTTATACTCAAACACAAAATATGCATCTTTTCTATGTTTAACTACTTATGTATCTTTTATCCTTAGACCTAACATGTCAATAATATTAAAATTGTACTTAGGTATATGTTGATTCGAAATAATGTTGCTCGTGTTTGTATTTCTAGCCCTTGAACTATGAGAACATGTAACGAATAATGTCGATAATCTGGTCATCTATTTTTAAGAGTAGTTCATGTTGAAATCTACTCAACAGGTAGCGCCTTACGTATTGGCAAATTCCGCATTTCCTACTTTGAACAACAGTTGCTCTGGCGTGTGTATAGAGGGAGGAACATTTCTCGACTAAATCTTAAAGCGATACTTCAAAACCAAAACTGCTTTAAAATTCGTGTTAGCACTAAATAATAATGAGTGTATTAATTATTTCCGGGCTACACCAAAAATGCCTGCGTCTAATTAGCAATCAGAAACTAAATATTTTGAAGGCTGAAGAAAAATTATAAACAAGGTAAATATATTTTGTTAAAACTATTACAAACTAATACTAAAACTAACGTTAAAAAAACAAAGTTTTCACCCCTTAACACCATAAATCATTCGGTTAGTAATATTCGTAATAATTAATGACATCAAGCATCTTAAGACGCCATTTATGTCCGCCATCTTGAGCAACGAAAACTATACGGAAAACTTGTTAATTTAATATATTTTTTTCTTTTAAGTTGGTACCAAACTTAGAAGTACGGTTTCACTTAGGACAGCAGGACACAGTTAACCACCTCTCCCTGTGCCGGTTGTCATAGTCGCGAATGTGGGCGTTTCCTGCATTCTAAGTTAAAATGGGAAACGTTGCTTAATAACTGGTAAGTTCAAATTCCAACTAAAACGTGAAATCAAAGATGATTTGTGGTGATGGTGGTGTGCACAAATACGTTTTCAGGTAAAATATACAAATATATAGTTAGCCATATTTTAACACTGGCTTGCGTAAACCAAAGGAACGAAAAACCTCAAGTAATGCGGTTATTTTAATATGTACAGATATTTCGTGTACCGAACAATTAAACATTAGTGAAAAGGGATTCTAAGAGAAAATTGTAATTAGGGAGAGGTCGAAAGTGACGTACATATCCTGTAGTACATTCTCTCTCTCTCATACTATTGCCAAAAGGCAATGTTTCTTTATTTCACAGCACCAATAGATAGGAAGATAGGAAGGTGCTCCCTTGACAAAGTTCGTATTTAATACTTTTATATTGCAAGAATCATTTTTCAGCACTATCCTGTTCAGTGTTAACGAATTGAAAATGTCATTGGTAATCTAACATTAGTTTGATGTTTACATCTCAACCACTGATCGTTTTCTCTGTTGGGAATAAATTACAGATTCCTTTGGGGTTATTTATTTGAGTAAAAATTAAATATTAATTAAGGATACATGTTAATAATTCCTAGAGTATTCAGCGATCACAAAGCAGCCACAGAGACTTAGGACATAGAATTTGTCGTTTACAATTACCACTGTAGCACACATTCTACATTTACAAAAAATGTGTACATCTGCATAAATAGATACAATAAAAATGAAAAAGAACACCCAGAACAACTCAACCAAACAGCAAAAACCAGAGAAACAGAAACAGACAAACCACTCAATCACACAAATTCTACTATATACATGATTACATAATATTTATATAAAATTATTGCAGTGTTTTAATTCCGTATAATATTGTCACTCATATATTCTTTTACAGAATAATAGGCCTTTTTACATAGGCATTTTCTAAGAGCAGATTTAAAGGATTTGCCATTGTTTATTGAGGCTTTTTGGCTAAAGGGAAGAACACTTTGTACTAAAATGCATTCATAATAAAATCCTTTTTGATGGCAGGAAAGTGTTGAAGCAGCTCTATGTGAATTTGCTTTTTGTCCAGTATTCTTGTCATAATAGTTTTATTTTGTATCAATGTTTCTTTATTACTTAAATAAAGTTCATGAGGGATAAAATATATTCACAAGAAAGAGTTAAACTTTCAAATTGCCTAAAGAGCTTTCTGCATAAATGTCTGCTATATGTACACCTAGCTAATGTAGTTCTATTATCTTGTGACGCTAGTATATTACTAAGTAGCAAAATATTAGACAATCTTGTCTCTAATTATACACTGTAATTGATTGACAAAATGTGTATGTGGTTTAAAGTAAAAAAAAAAAAAAAAAAAAAAGTAATCAATTTCACTACTTGAAATATCATCATATTTCTCTAATAACACCAGTTAATAAATTTCTTGATCTTAAAGTACATAATCACTTAAAATGGAAATAGCATATTGAGAACGCATAAATGAGCAATTTTAACTAAGTTGAAACTTTAAAAACTGTATATTTTGAAATATGTAATAATCAGGGAACTAGGTAGATGAATTATTCTGTATTTTTGTGCAGAAATTATGCTTCAGCGATTGAAATTTACATGAAGAGAGAGGTTTTATAATGTTGGCTTTTCACTTTTGTTGTTTATATGTCAATCACGCTCGAGTGTTGAGAGTTTTGTGATTTGTTTTCTAAATGGAGCTAGGTTGAATAGCAATAATATTTTTCTAGTGGTGATTGATATCAGTAATTTTATCCATAGCTCTTTTCTCCGCTTGTCAGTTAGGGGCGAGTTCCTGTAAGGCTAGTTTGTTTGCATGTTCAAATCGTGTTTAGTTTTGCTTCTAATACCAGAAACTTTTGTCAACTAGTTAAATGGTTCAACAAATATTGTGAACTGCTATTATTCCTTTTAGATCTGAAACATTTCCTTCTTTAAACAAAACGTCTTTCCCAATTTATCATTTGCTCTCGCGTATCACCAGTGTCAACCGCCTGTGATGCCTCAGCTGTGAAAATGGATGTTAAACACTATTAAAAATCATGCGCTTTATATATGTCACCTTAAGAGAGCATTAGCTTTAGTGGCATGTACAGGAAAAGACAAACCTATAAAACATTTCCTCCATCATAGTCGTGTTGCGAAAGTGAGGCTACAAGTACAATGCAATTATCAATTACGTAATTTTGTATGTCAATGTGTTTTACTGTTATTAGCCCAATCTTACTTTTTACTGTCAGTTGAGTCTTTCCACTCAGTGATGTTGTGGTAAGGGATGTTGAGAAGAAATTACATATAATTTAAAGTGAACTGGTTTGAAGGTAGTGATTTTCTTACGGTTCTCAGAATAATGACTGATTGCTGTTGTTGGGAATCAGATTTTTTTTTTAAATTCTGAACTTCTTGCAATAACGAATAAGTTGTTAGGTGAGTTTAGCATTAGGAAGCAAGTGCGGTTAATGATAATTATAAATATAATATTATAAATATTACATGTATTGTCGGTTCTCGTGGTGTAGTGGTTACCATACCCAAGATTGCGGGTTCGAACCCGGCCAGGACCGATGGATTTTTTCGGGCGTAGAAATCCTAAGTATGGCTTCCTTCGGAAGGGAAGTAAAGCCGTGGGTCCCGTGTCGTACATTTACAGGACGAAAAAGAACCTCAAGCCTGAAAGAAGAGGCCTCTGAGCAAAATTTGTCGGCCGTTTCAGGCCCTGAATTGAATGGGACACTGATGACATTGAGATGTTAAAGAGCGTCCATAAATAAATCAATAAAAAATTACATGTATTAATGTGCTCGTTTTTAATTATGTTGACTTTTATAGTCCCTACTTTAAGCCAGTGATAATATAATAGTCCCAAACAGTGTCAGATGTTTTGCAAATACATCAGTATTGAAAAATGCCAGAAAATAGAATGACGGTTGTGATTAAGAACGATCAACAACAATGAGGTCGACTTTATTCAATTACATTACAGAGGTAGTGTATAAAGCAGGAACAGGCGACTGGAAATTTCTGATTATACGATAAAGTCTTAAATTTTATAGAATCTAAAACTAATGTACCTTTTAATACTTGAAGTCGTTTTGGGCTAAAATCTGAGATTCGAAATATGTTTTTATAACGTGACTGCGTATTTTGATTCTATGTATTCTTTAAGAAAAGCAAAAGTTAATTTTATTCTGCCCTGTGCTTTTTAAACATTCAGATATTTTCCAATTAAAGCGCTAAACAGAATATTTATTGACTCCAATTTGCAATAAACTATTATGTGATCGGTTAGATATGTTTGTACATCAGACTTGTGTTGCGGATATCTTGTAGTTTACAGAAAGCGGCTACATTAGCCATAGGTACTGGGCTAAGTTGCGTATAGATCTTACAATGTAAATGCGGGTGCTTTGTTTGCGTCATTGCAATGTAAATAAAACCCGTTTTCACACACGAAGGTCAAATATACTTCGGTGAAACACAAACTTGAATAAATTGAAACGTATACCAAAGTAATTTAAGTATGGCACATTTTAAACTGTGACAATTGGCATTTCTATTTGAAAAGTGCAATTTAATCAGAGATTAGAATGACATTGTAGATATCGAACTTATACTTGCAGCAATATAACAAGTGATTGCCTATACGCCCTAACTCCACCCCTCTCCCACTGACGTAACGCTTCATAAGACCAGTGTCGTTCCCGAATATTGGCGTACGTTGTGAAAACACATATAAATACTTGGGAATAGTCAAACGGACATGAGCGTAAAAAACCCATATACTCTGTGCTTCACAATGCATGCCAATATTTACTAAGGTTTAATCTTTCTCACTGGTTTTGCTGTGCTGAACTTAAAAATGCTCTGACAATGAGGTGAATTATTCTAAATGATTGATGTGGTTCTTCAACATGCTGCAGATGATATAGTAAGAGAAGTTACTTGAAAGTGCAATTCGAAAAGAAAAGCAGTAGACAAGACTCTGTTACCATTCTCATATGTATTGATTGCAGAAGCTGGGAGTTGAATTTCGTGAAATAGAAACACTTGCAATAAGGAACAAGTGGTCATGTTAGCCGTAGTAGGTGAGCAAATATAGTTTTAGTTAAACGCATTGCGACTGTGTATGTAAAGGCTTTTTAATACTCTTATGTCTTACTAGAAACTCTTCTTTATGACAGTCATAATCTATAAATACGACAAGCAATGGCAGGTTGGTTAAGTACATGCTAGTACGTTAAGGGAAAACAGTAAATTTATTTTATATTATTTTATGCAGTACCATTGCTTGAAACCATCAAAATCCGTAGATCTCCTTCCCGCAGGTTAGAAAAGCTAATGTCAGGTAGTTAAATAGTCGAGAAAGTTGAACCTAATGTGTTTTTATTTGTCTATTTCTTCGTTATCTCGCGAATGTATAACAATAATAGCGCTTCTGTTAAATTTTTATTTGTTTTGTTTTTAACTCTGCCGTGTAAACTTTGACTTTCGTTCAAAAAGCATGACTTTAATACGCTCTAAAAGGTTTCCTCTCGGTTTTTCGTTTTTTTCTGCTGGATATTCGTTCTTTTTCAGTTATATTGACTTTTTTCCTCTTTTCAGTACCTGCTCGTCTTCTAAAATGAATAAACTTTTATAACATGAATCTAAGTTTGTCAAATGTGTTGTTAGATATAGATAAATTTGCCGAGCATTCCTCGATTGCTGCTCTAGACACATTGCGTTTTCCAATCTTGTATTGGAATGCAGCAATTTATTTTTATGTGCAAAGAAACTTCCATAAAGTGAAAAACTCCACCTCAGAAACGGCTAATTTACGCGCTGATGGCATGCAAAGCTCCATGTCAACCGACCGTTTCGGGTAGAACTATTTTTTCCCCCTATTTTTATGGGATAATTTCTCTTAACAGACATACAACATCTTTCGAATAACTTAATGGTTTCTTTTAAGGAAGTCGGTCCTGGTGGTGTAGTGGTTACCATACTTGCCTCCTATGCCCAAAACGCGGGTTCGAACCCGGCCAAGATCGATGGATTTTTTCGGGCGTAAAAATCCTAAGTATGGCTTCCTTCGGAAGGGAAGTAAAGCCGTGGGTCCCATGTCGTACATTTACGGCACGAAAAAGAACCTCAAGCCTGAAAGAGAGGCCTCTGAGCAAAATTTGTCGGCCGTTTCACGCCCTGAGTTGAATGGGACGCTGATGACCTGAGATGTTAAAGAGCGTCCATAAATAAATCAATCAAAAAAAAAAAATCTTTTAAGGAAAATTCCTGAAAGTCAATTAGCATTTCAACAGTAATCAATAATTATCTCCCCCGAATTTATGTATTTTATTATTCTCTTTAGCTTCAGAATTCAGTCTTTAAAGTTGGTACCGAATTGATGCGCAAACTGATTGTCGATTCACTCTTCGTCTTTTGTTTTAGAAGTTGTAGTAAACAAAACAAGTGAACTCTCGAACCGAGAGGAGATGGTGTAAGTTACTATGCAACATGCGAGCATGGAATTCCACGGTAATTCAGATATTTCAGAACCGACTACTTGCTCTAGAACGGGCTTTTGTGAATTTTATAAGAAATTGCAGTTTTAAATGTAGAGTACTGAGCAGTGTTAATATTGCCTTTGGAAACTTTTCGACGACTCGCAATAACAAAAATAACAGTGCGGCACTTGTTTCGAAGGAAAATACAATGATTGTGTATTCAGAAGAAAATGAAGTTACAGCATGTTTACAGGTATTTTCTTTAATCTTATTTGCACTATTTACATGTATAGTTATCTTTTATATACACTCCGAGTGAATCTTCTAATCCTGCGGATTGGGAGGTTATACACTCTCAGTGTTTTACAGATTATCCCGTAAACACTGTCCCTGCGTCGTGTCGATTTCGGCCGAACCGACTGGACTGCTATGTGCATCTTGGTGCATTCTGACTCATGTTGCCTATGCTTGCGTTGCGCTTTAGAGGTTAAGATACGGGTTTTAAATACTGGTCCTTTTTCTTTTATTTTCGGGCACGTAAGAGAAAAACAATGCTTATTTCGTGACATTATTAATGTAAAAATCCTAGTTATGCACGTTTCAACTAAACCATAAAATACTATAAGCATCTACTTTATTGAATATAATAAGTAAACGCGAATAGCTTTGCATTAATGTGAAATGACATACCTAAGGCATTGAATGATATTTTACTCTTTGTAGATATTTTTACATACAGAAAGATAAGCAAAAGTATTTATGTAGCAATATGTAAACAGTAGATAAAGATAAACTCCCTTATAGGATGCTCTAGTGTATGCGCCGGGTCACTTGAGAGTACCTGCATTTTCCATTGACTGTAAAGTGCAGGTTTGCCTAGTTACCAATCCGCAAGTCGAGAAGACACCCGGTGTATAGAATGATGAATAACTTATAGGTTTGTGCTACCGCTAAGATAACGAACTATTGTTAAGAAAAACATTCAATGTACATGTCAACCTGTTTTACGGATTAAGCCGAAGTTCTGGGAGGAGGCTGTTGAAATTTTGAACAAAAACAAATTACAAAGGTTCATTAAGAAAGAACGTGCTTTTATGCAAAAATACATGGATGTACATACAAGGTAATTCAATCTAATCTCTCTCAAAATGATCAACATAACTAAATTTCGATTTTTTTCTAAACTGTTCATGATAGCTTCATGGGAAATTCAGTGCATCATGAAACTCCAGGGTGATGATTTCAGAATTTTAAATGTAACTGTTGTATAATGTTAGCTATTCTGCCTTAACAAATTAATATATTTTTAAGAAGTTATAGGTTCTTTGAAATTAAACATACTAAGTAGAATAAGATAAATGATGATAATAAATTAAAGCTATTACTTTTCAGGGATTATTAAGTTTTCAAAATAGTCTCCATTGTTATTCTTTTTGGGTAGCTTTCTCTAACATACAAGGAATAATAGTGTTTCAGGATTTATGTGCTTGTTCCTTCATGTTCTTTTTGTCTTTAGGTGATATTTACATATCCCCTAAAAATAATCCAAATCTGTTATATAGGGGAGTGGCATAATCATATAACAGATATCACGCCCAATGGAACTTGTCGTTCAACAATTCACCGAAGCGTGGCGTTGTACCTTCTTGCTGGTACCATATTTCTGCTCATAATTGAGGGGCACACATTGCAAAAACGTAGGTAATTTATAGTTGACAAAATTACAATATTACTTACTTTTTATTGTGCCTTTATAAAAGTAAGGACTTGTTATAGTCACCAAGAGGGCCTCATGAGGCAATTCTGTGTGTCATATATAAAATATTATTATAAATAAATATATTAGTATAATTATACTAATCATCGAGTATTAACCCAATCGCAGCATTAGACAATTTCATTATTTGATTACCTACTTTTCCTTCTTCGTAATTATTATAGAAAAGTAATAATTTTGGCAGTTTGTAATCTACTATTCTTTCTATACGACCCCAATGTGTTGTTTTTGTAATCTAACCCCATGTATGCAAACAGAGCTCTGTGATACTATTATATACATTGTTTACTAACAATAGAGACGTAATTCATTTATAAAATGGTAATATTTTCTCCTTATTGTTAGTTTCATTCGCCAATGTACTTTCATTTACACATTTCATATAAAGTCAATTATTTTTAGATTTAGAAGTATGTAAATACTCCTGTTTGGAATATTGTCCATGCTTATATTAAATTCTGTTCATTACCTTAAACGTTCTTGTTGCCTTTGGATTTTGACATTCTGTTGCGTATTGAAGCAACAAATCTACAATGTGTGCTTAGGTTTACCTACTCGCAATGTTCAGGATTCAGAGGCAAGGTAGGCGACCCAGGCACAAAAGGCCACAATGAAGTTCACATTATTGATGCTGATAAATAACGAAGGCCATGGGAACCTGTAAAGACTTCAGGTATGTTGGGAGGGGGAACGCTGCCAAAAGTTGTGGGTGTGCGAGAAGCTGACTGGGAGATATTAATTGTGCATCTCGTTTGTTAGGATTAAAATGTTTACGTCACTACGTTAACGACCCTCTCGCCGTGATGCATAGAAGTGGCTACGAGCCGAGCCACAGACTTCCCCCACTTAAAACGGCGAGTTTTAACAAGTTTTGTAACCTGCAAAAGCATAAATATATTAACCCATTTTGACCCAACAATATCATTAATATGTTTTAATGTTTAAATATAATTAATATATAAAAATTATGTATATAACGGTAAACTGCAAGAAATGTTTGGATATTACATATTGGTAGGGTTTATACATAGGACAACGAGGCTATAGGTGCTTTTTTCCTGGCCTATGCAAATCAGTATTTGTCGTAAAATTACTTATTTAAATAATATACATAATGTATTAACATTAAATTCCTGTTCAAACTGAACTAACATTTAAAACACTTTAGGAAAAAGGGAAAAATAGTATTAAAATGTAAGTTAAATAACAAAGCTGTACCCCTACATTCGCAAGTAGGTTTGCCAGATTTTCTCTTTTTCCTGGACATGGGTTCAGTTCTTTTGTCCATTTTGGGACTAAATTCTGCAATGTCTTCTTTTTTAAGAAATAAACTTACCACTGTATTTTCATCTCACAATTAACAACAAAATCATATTGGCTTTCTAGCTGGTATTCAGCAGGTAGTCTGTACACTGTGAAGAAGGATATATAGCTATTCGAAATATCGTGTTACTGTGCTTGCGTACACTTCACAACTTCTAAAAACCTGTATATATAAATAGAATTTTCTATATTTCAGATTATTTACGATATCGATCGAGTATAATCTGATTTAAGAAACTATTTTATGTACATGACAATTCGGAGCAGCATTGCAAATTATTAAATTCCGGTCTCTTGAGCACATTTTCTAATATTTCAAGCATTTTCATATGTGAGGACACGTTCCAGGCTTATTAGCAAACTATCACTTACTGTACTCAATGGCACGTCGATCCTCGACTACATTGGGAATCAGTAAGGAAAATCCCGTGCCTGAATCTCTTGCACTACACTGTTGAACGCGAGAAGCATTCTTTACCATATACGTTCGTTCAAAATTTCAAATTTTTGGTACATCTTCTCACGACAATATGAGATGAATTCATACTGAATAACAAGTCTCCCTGACCGAAAAACACAACTAGACTCGTTTTTCACGGTCAACGTGCTACGCCCATTATCCGAACCTACCACCTTCACAACTATAGCGTGACGCTCTAACATGTAAATGAAATTACTCATAGAAAACGTGCGATGTAAGTATATCGATGTGTTTGTATATATGCATGTAGGCCTATATGTATGTGTATATGACCATTTTGATTTTTACAAGAACGATATCAGCATGTATGACCGTACGGCCTATGCGACAGTTGTACTTGTGTGTATTTTAAAACTGGTACAATAAAATCTCGATTACTATTTCTACATTATCCAGTCACAACAGTAATTCAATTATTTTTAAAACAATTCTTTTAGTCTGAATTCCGTTTTTCATTGCCCCATGCAACCTCCAAGCAATATTTCGATCAACTAATACTTCTATAGCTGAATGTTTTATTTTCAAATATAATGCACACATTAACTTTGTTTCAATTTTCATAAAGTACCAGTGTAGGCACAAACGAGTTACTTGATACAGTGTACTGAAAATGAACAGTTACAAAGGTAGGTATGTCCTTCATTAGCAACAGGGCAAACTGCCGAAAATAAACAGAATAAGAAGAAAATACACAACCTCTCTCTCTCTTTCTGTAATTAAATTATAAAAAGTAGGTGACTTTAAACCAAAGACAAAAAGAGTGAACGTTCAGCTTCATGCACTAGCGATCCCAGGTTCTATTCCCGATTTATACAAGCTGTTTTTTTTTTTTTGTTCTGACAGCTTCTGTAGTTACGAACAGGGACTGTCAGATAATTTGAGACTTTTTTGGCCTTCATATTTATTACAGCCATTTTTCCAACAGGAAGTTGGCATTGAATTTCATGATTACGAAAATATGAAAATGTTTAGAACACCTACAGTGTTTGCAATAAAGGATTATAAAACGTCTAATATAAAGGAACATTATACTCACCATAGTTCGAAAAGTCACCCAATGTCAAGTATCGTGTCATTCATTTGTTTATGCTCGTTTGTCCAGACAGGATGAACCCGGCAGTTGACAACAGAGCAAGCGGCATACAGACTCGCGCAAGACTATAATTCTTGTTTAGTTCGGCGATCGGCACTATAGAATAGGAAACACTAGCACAGATATGTTTGTACATTAATAATAGTGGCACGATAATGATTGCCGCAGAACTTGCTGTCAAACATCAATTCTGAGATAAATGATTTTCTCTCATAACAACTGACACAATCAAGAAACCAATAAATGCTTGAAAAGCTTCCTTGCATGTGTTACTTACTGTATCATTCATTGGTTTGAAGTTGGCCTTTATTTCTTTATTTGTTCTTAGAACAATCTCATCATTAAGTATTATAGTTCAGTCAAAAATACGTGGTAGCAGATCAATGGATCAGGACAGACATTTTCCATAGGTTCAGTTCTTACATGCACTAAATATATTATGTATATTTAATATTTCACAATCCTGCTTAATTGATTGCATCTTCCAGTGATACCAGTTTTTCCTATTAATTTGTTACTCTCAGCAACTAAAAGAAAAGTAAACACTGTTCTTCATTGGTAGATGCAAAAGAGGCAGTAGTCAACGTACTAATATTTCTTCTTTCATAGATTTTTCCAGACGAATATCTTTCTTTTCTTTTTTCCACTCTGTGTGAATTTTATATCAGGTTAAGTCAAAAAAGTAACCTTAATATTTTTAATTCATATAATATATACATTCGGCTTGAAAATATTTATTATTTTTCAATACAATTTCCACCATGTTCAATGCAGTTTTTTATTACTTCCACCTTTTTTATTTTACTTAGTAACAAGAACTATTGAAAGAGGGGCTGGAGGTGTTCCAGAGTTTCACTAATGCTGGATTTCAGGAGAAAAAAATTCTTGTGACTGACTGAGTAGCCACCCATGCACCTCGTCAATGAGGACAAGTGTCTACTTGGGTCATTCAGACAAATGATAATCTGAACATTTCATAATGAACAGTATAGCTGGTCTGTCCAGATCTGCCCTTGTGAACATCGCATACGGGTCTGAAATTGTCTCAAATGCGTGAAATTGTTACTTGCGTCGTTGTGTACCACGTTTGCATTGCCTTTGAATTTCAACAATCTAGGTTTTCCAATACCGCTTTGAAATTGCTTTTCGCTGTTCAAACGATAATTTTGGCTCCATTTTGTTGTAGAAAAGCTAGCATAACGTAATGTGAGCCACATCTGTTTACAGAACAGAATGATAATCTTGCCTTCATTTGTTCATTGTTTATTTACGATAATCTTGGCTTCACTTGCTCACTGTATATTTACCTGTAACGTAGCAACGCTATCATAATGTATATGAGTCACATCTGTTTACAGAACATCATACTAGACATTGCTGTTGTCTTCCGCCCAACTTCCGCCCAACAACAATATATTAAATAGATATCTACTGTGAAAGTGTGTATATATATTTTTGGCACCTTCGGTATATATAAGCCTATATTTTTTCTTTAATGCTTAATTATAATTGGTTTGGATTATAGCTTGGCGGTATCCCAACGCACTTATTGCATTTCAACGGTTCAGATAATGGGCATATAATGGAAATTTATTATTTTATTCCATGAAAAATGATTTTTTGCGTCGACAACCTCTCAAGCAACTATATTAAGTGCAGCTTATATAAATGTCCAAAGAAGAAATTATTCCACTTTCACATTATATGATAATTGATAGAAAAATATTTTTATTCTATCACATAGTACGGGTATTTCATTTAATAAACTTTCATTTATAATAATTTTGTTATTTTCTCTTTGCAAGCTCAAACTGCATTTGACAGACAGAGCCAGGATTCTGGTTACTCGTCTAATAAAATCATTTATTTTCTCTACATTTAATCCGGCCTCTTCTTTAAAAAATCAATACACATAGATCCGTTCCTTCTCTTCTCTCTACTTTGAAAGACAGAATCATGGTATGCGATGCAAATATCAGCTGCAAATTAAAATTGCATATCTGCATTAAAATGGCACACAAGGCAATGTGAAATACGACCATCTCGTTTAACGTGTTGACTATTTTTCGGTTCCTAGATTATTTATAATTAGAGAAGCCAATATGTAGTAAGGGGGTTTGAGTACAGTATTCATAGAAAATACACCCTGCAACTAACAAGTACAAAACAGGTGCTGTGTGAAGAAGGAATGCGAAAATAAATCTTCTCCCTTAGGCAGGCCACACAATTCGTGCGCTCACAATCACGGCCTCTTGGATAATTTAATTACCAACATGACGCTTTCCTGTCGGGGTTAACCAAGAATTCTCTCTTTATCCCTCTTCGCATGAAAGCGATTTATTTTATTTTCTCTGTGAGTTCGGCGTGACCCAAAGTTCGCGACCCTTTGCCAATAAATCTCGTGGATTTAAACGTTGCGTTGCGTCAGTGGATTTTATTATTAATCCGGAAAGAAACTGTTCATTCAGAACGGAACACGCCACCAACTACAGCAGCAATGTTTGGCTAGAAAACAAAGTCAAAACAACAAACATCAGCAGTCAGCGTTCTTTCAAGCTTTACCACGAACCAATCAAAGCGGAACTATTTTACTCCGGTGTGTACACTAAGAGCATCCCCGCCATGTTAAAATTAGCAAATTCATCATTCGTTATCTCAAATTATTAAAGACAGTCGATTTTGGTATGGTGTATTTATGAACATCTTTATATGTGATAAGTGAAAAAAAGAATTTGAATGCAAATTTTTAAACGAATCGATGCATTTGCTTTAAAAATTGTTTTTTTTATTATGTGCATAGTATTTAAAAATTTTTAATTAAATTAGTTGTTACTCTATTAAAATAATTGGGAAAGTCTAATTTTTTTATATTTACATTTACTAATATAATGGAATATTTATATGGACATGTTTTAAAAATTGCAATAAAACACGAAAATTAAAAGAAAACTAATATTTTAATAGAAATATAATCTCAACACTGATATCTTCCATCTATTTTTTACTTTTTTATTTATTTACCGAGAAATTAGAAAAAAAGTACCTCTCTATAGCAAATATTTACAAAATTATTGATGTTTAAATCCGAAAATATCGTGTAAGAAAAAATGTAGCACATATATAATTACCGTACTACTTTAAGCCTATATCAAGCGGGAAATCAAAATACTAAAATTATATCAACATCTGAAAAAAGTAAATAAATGATTGTGGAAGTCACTACTTTGATTCCCCCTTAAGTGCTTTTTTAGAGCCCGTAACTTAAGGCTGTACAAAATCGACAATTAAGTAAATCTCTGCAGCACATAAATTTAAGAGTGAATAAAACAATGGAATAAAGAAATTACAACATCATTAAACCAACCGCCGTTTATAATGATAGAAGACACGCATGAAGGAAAAGTTCTAATCGAGACCGCAGTTCAGCTTTATTCAGGATAATTAATAGTTATTAAGTCCATTGTAGATTTTGGCAGCTAATTATTTAGCGAGGATTAATAACTTACAGAAATGCCAATTAAAATCATGTTCAATATTCTCTTGAAATAGCTACATTATCCAAAAACATGGGCACGGACACCTTTATGTGTCATTTGCGAATTAATTTTCTAAGAAAATGAGCTTGCCAAGGAGTGCACTAAATGAAAGTGTCATCAGGGAGTTCCTGGAAAAAAATGTACTTACCCCATGTGCCTGACGAAGGGTTATGTTGCTGGCATATATAATTTAAAATCTGTGCTATTTTAAACAACACTCTTTTAAATGAACAATGTCTTGGCATTTCAGGTTGTTATCAATATAAGGAGAAAGATATCAGATCTGGGGCGATTGAGATGGACAAAACATAAGTGGAAATTTTTTTGGTTGACAAATTTTCTCAAGAAGCCCCTTCAAAACCCCGTCTTGTTACTCGCAATATCTAGAGAAGTTTATTCTCTAGCATTTGCAAAATTCTGAAATTACTTCATCCTTGATTTGCTTCAAAATATAACATAAAAATAAAATAAAATCGATTATACTTGTTAACCTAAAAATTCATATCTTTCAGTTTATACATTTCATTAATTTAATGTTTATTCATTATTTTCAGTATGTTATTCCTATGGCCTGGAGAGGATTCGCCGGAAAATATTTTTTTTGGCGATACGGCGAAATATGTGGTAAAAAAGCAGGAAAATATCATTATCCAAAAATGATGCATCTCATTTGTACATCGTGTGGCTTTAGAGGTCATTAAACTCTTTCCGCTAATGAATCTAGTGAGAGTTAACATAACATTGCATGTTTCGACTCGGGAGAAAGACCATATTTTAATCGAAAATTTGGACACAATATTTGGAAACCAAGTTTCAAAATTTTGGCATAGGTTGCAAATATCCTGAAGGGTAGAAAAGTGTCTTTCACGAAGAACGAACAATCCCTTATTACAAATTCAGCCCCATAAAAATCTGTAAACGCTGAGGAAAATTTCACCTATAAGCTTGAAAAACGAAACTGAATAATGAAAAATTTAGAAAAAATATTGTTTATTGTCATATAAATTATAAAAACATTTAATTAATTATTTAAATGCTTAAATTATGATTATAGTTGGGCTATTTTATGGTGCATAGGTATCTGTTATTTTTACAGCATATTTAAGTCATTATAGTGCACAGATATATCTAAGAGTATATTTTGTCATTTTAAGTGCATGAAGGTGGAAGGTCTAAAATAATTATTTTAAAGTTACTTACTGATGGACATTCAGGTTCCGCTCTTAGCGGATAGATGACAGTTTTAACACTTATTGGAGACTTATAATAATCTAGATTAAGAACGAAATGAAGCAATAAACGGAACGAGAAACAGGATAGCAAACTGACAAAAACTGCTTAGATTTTAGACTAAACTTAAATTTAATCTAAGGAGATAATACAAGAAGATAGATATTATGTCCATCTTGCATCGAAGCCTGGGCATCTCTTCCTGTTTTTTGCTAATTGAGCTATTCTGTACTCTTAAAAAGTGTCCGAGTTCTCTCTCAACTGGATATTCATTTATTTGAGTCTAAAGTTCGTAATAAGTTACATTGTTTTAGTCCCAATGCTTGCTTCACATTGAAACAGAAATAAGATGCATTTCATGTTCCCTGCTACCCTATACAGGCATTTTTCTGAATACCCTTTGCACGAAGATGTTACTTGAAGCTCCCATAGCCAGTCATAAACTCGTAATCTACCTCACGTGTTTTCTGTTTAGCTTGCAGTACTTCTAATTGGACATGACACTGGCATGATAAACTTTCCATTTCACTGTTTCTGGATATTAATGTCCATCCTTTAAACCAGTTTAGTAATTTCTTCACTGTCCTCTTAGCGATATCCAAGATAGGTTCTGGTCCTATTTGGCCTGTCACCATTGCCCCGACTTCGTCATTTGTACAGATTAATAGAACTTAATCCAGTTCACCGAAATGAAAGATTATTAGTACAAATGATTAGGCACAGTTTATAAAATTAAACGCTTGTATTCATATTAACTAGATAAAAAGCATTACTATTCCAATTAATACAAGATGTAAGATTTCGTTAGGTATGTAATCGTAAGACAAAGGAGAGTTAAAAGTTTATAAAAGAAGAAAAGTCGGTGGGTATATCCGCCTGTGCTATACGGTTTCTGCAACATATGTTGTGAGGCGTACTTATCTTGTTTCTGCTGGATTAAATCTTATCTAGCATGTCTTGTTTTAATATTGTGATGAGTAAAGCATCTGGCAAACTGCGTTATTTATCGCACTTGCATAGAAAAAAATGTGCGGGAGTTTTATAGATAACTCGAGGCCTACTTTCTGCAATAAATAATAATAATAATAATGAGCTAAGATGATCAAAATACAGATAATGAAATATGTCTTTACTCCTAAGAGCTAACTACAAGCAAGCTTATAATTCAATTGATGAAATACTTGCGCAACGTTCAGTATTGCTCGAAAACGTTAGTTATTTACACATTGATTATTTGGAGTTACTGAAATGGGGTAGTAAGAAGCTAATATATATTGGCAATACTATAAAACTTGTGAAATGTTTAATGATTTAAATATATTCTATTATACTGCATGGATTACTCGTTTGTTTCTTTAACAGACATGGGAACAGTGATATATTCTGAACAAAGCACTCTAATCAATAGGGCGTCATTTTCAAACGGGTAATAATGCGTTTACTTCCTTCAAAATATACGGGGGGGGGGGAATAATATGAGGAAACTGAAACCGAAACGCTTAGTTGAAGTTTAAAATTTTTATTATCAGCATGCTATATTCTTAAAACATCTTACGGAATTCGTTTATTAAATGACTTAATTTCTGAAAACTGTAAATTAATATATTTGAAAACTATGTGATTGTGCAAACTTAATGTGTATTTCAAGACAATCAAAGAAAATGCTCTAAAATATAAGTAATTCAAATGTGCAAGTTAACAGTGAAGTACATTTGAAGTATTTTGCATGTTCTTTAAGTCCTTCATGTACCATAACTCTGATAGAAGAAACATTTCCCATGTGACACATTTGCTGCGGCGAATAAATATTAACTAGCATATGATAATTATTTCTTTAACGAAGTGATCTCTATCAATCTTTGAACATTAACTGTACTTATATACACATTTTGGTAATGCGCAATAACAAATTCTTGTTTTAAAATATAAAATGAAATGAAGAATTGGTTTTTCAGTCATTCTGCAAGTTCATACGCCTAAAGAAGCCTAATTGTTTTTAAGAGAACTGTTAATGCAAAAGAACTTTTTGTGTTGCATTTATAGGATTTGTGACCTTGTTCTATTTTAGTTTATATAAAATAAGTAAAATGCAAAATAAAACCAACAATAAAAAAATGTGCGAAAATGACAATGAATTAGTTATAAAATAGCACAAAAACTTATTTCAGAAAGTTCATTATCATCGGCTTTTCGGTATGTGATTAACACTCCCAGTGTCTCTTCTTCCTTGAAACAAAACTACATCACCGCTTCCGTGGTCTAGTGGTAGCGTTTGCGACTACTAATCCGGAGATTCTGGGTTCCATTGATCAGGTTACACTGTCTAAGATTTTTTTTTTTCGGATTTTTTCTTTACCGTGAGAAGTTGAATGCCAAATAGCTTTAAGGCGCCGAGGACTTCGAGCACATTTGTTCCATCATTAATTTATTTCATTTCTTCATCCCTACTGACTTACATTCATACTATTCACTTCACAATCGACATACGTTGAGAGAGAACCAATGCAGTCAAAGACAATAAACAATTTAAAAAAATCAGTTGCCACGTTTATTCTCTCCTAAACGACGACCCATCTTTGCTTATAACTACAGATTGTTTAAAATTAATGCAACTGTTACATTTTAGCATTGTCAAATTGCTAAAGCACTGTACAGTAGGAATTGTATTCTTTTTCTTGTTTTACACGATGCAACCCAAAATTTTCTGTAGTAATTGTAACTATGACAAATATTATAAGTATTATTTATAAACCTTTTCCGCCGAACCAGTGTTCTACATCTCGGCTAAACGCATCGCATCCAGCAGCGCACTTGTTTCAACTCCGCTTCCAAGGAGAAAGCATGCTTACCTAATAGAAGATGCCCTTTGTATTAAATGATGTATTATATCGAGAAAACACGTTCTGATTGAGTTCTACAACCGTAATGACTTCTTATGCTAATATTTTCATCGACATTCCGAAATCCGAATTAATGGACTAATTTCGGAAGTGATTTTGTTGGTGATCGTTCTAGAGTTGGCAATTTTGTTAGTTTTTTCTCTGTTAAAACTGTATTTTGCTCGTGTTTATGCTTTATACTGAACAAATTTAGTACATTTAAATATGTGCACAATATTGAGTTTGCATTATGGAAGGACGCAATTGATAAGGAAGGTTCTGATAAATTCAACACGGACACAAGCTATTTCGTATTTAAAGTAATGTTTAAAACAAAAATTCGTTGCCATAGAGTAAAATGTATCTATTTCGTGAATGAATATATATTTCCTTAAGACCTGTAACAAACGATTCAGAAAGCGATGATTAAGAATATAATAAAGGGCACCTGCAATAGTTCTCGTAGTCGAGAGGTTAAACGCCGCATGAACGCATAAGGTTAATAATTAAGAACTGCAGATATCTGATGACCAGATCTCAAAAGTTAGGCATAATGCCTTTTCTATCTGAGTGGATATATTTTAGAGTCAGATAGAAATGAACACATGTTTCCGTACATTTGGGAACGGTAAGGCCAGTTTTGATTTTACCTTTTTTTGTTGCCTATTTTACGTTTGAAACTTTTTTCCTATTTTGGATCGTTATGGAATTTTTCTGCGGTTTTAAAAAGTGCATAAAGATTTTAATATAAGGTAACGAAAAAAGTTAAAAAAAATAAATAAATAAATAAATTGCACGTTAATCTCACAAAAATATCCATTGCGAATCTTGTTATTCATTTATTTCTTTTCAAGCAGTCAAAAACTTTCCTCTCAACCCATTCACTTAAGCTCCTTAAACAGTACAGCCTTCATTAGTGAAAGTAATGCATGGTACCTCGAGCATACGAATTTCCGGAAATAGGACGAGGGAAGCTATGCAGTTTGTAATTGTCCTGTGAGTGACCTTTTATCTATCTGCGCGAAACAATACTACGAAATTTGTGATGCGTTAACTTCTCAACTGCATAAATATAACAAGCAATTGCAAGGTATAAATATGATAGGGGTACACAGTTACCGCCCCTACAATGTGCTCGGTACGGAAGAAAGATACTAACATGATTCCCCTATAAACGCATAAACAGAAAATAAACTCGACCAGAAACTACTGCACATTTTTACTCATTCGCCAGGACTATTAAAAACTACTTTGTCTTAATCAACATTTCCATGATGTCCTGAAAAGTGAATGTTCTTTTGTAATTGATATGAATTCTTTCGAAATAGTTTGTTTTAAATATGCTCCAAACATTTCAGTAGAAAGAACGTTCTTTTTTCCTTGATGAAAAAGTTCTCTCTGCCAAGTGGCTGACTATGACAGTTGATATTGAAAAAAACGTCTTATTGTTGCTTGTAGTCAGAAAAGTAAGCTTAAGAACTTTGTGTGATAAAGAAAGTGTTTAGTATCTTAAATACCTGTTTTCATTCATAATGAGTGATATCACTCTTTTTTTTTTACTTGTAATAAATGACTATTTTAATTATATTAATACATATTTTGAGTATTTTAAGTGCTTTTTAATTGCCTATTTTAACCATAATAAATGCCTGAACTTCCGGGCTCTGTTGATCACTATTTATTTACACTTAGTTGCTTTTGTTTAAATATAGATATTTTTATCCTCTTGGTTAGTAAAATGTTGTATTAAGCATGCCCTTTTGGATTACAGCTTGATCATTGGCATCTAATGTTGCATTACTAAATCTTTCCCTTGACTTTTGTAATCTATGGATTAGCGAGTTCGGAGGCCCCGGGTTAGAATCCGGTGCACTGAACTTTTCTGAAAGAAACGGGGTATATTACGGTGTGCACCGAGCTTCGTGAGAAAATAGCCAGCTACTTTATCCCAGAAGTAGCAAATCCGGTTTGGAAAGTCGAGATTAAGATTGTTAAGAGTTATTGTTGCGCTGATCACTTAACTTCCCGGCGGTGACTTATCTGTAGCGTATTGCATACTTTGTCGCAATTGTCGTTCCATTTTCTATCTGCTCACTTCATTCTTTTGAACATTTCTACAACCTTCTGATTTAGGAAGGATGTTCGATGATCATAATGTTTTTACAGGTTATTTCTCGAGCTAAAATTTATCTTTATAATATTTTGTTAGCTTTATGCGTAACGTGCTAGTTATGTTGTCACTTCCAATTCCTGCCTGTGAAATGTTGAGACATGTTCAGTTCCGCCTATGGCAAATGCTGCTCTGAAATCCTGTTTTCAACAAATCTTCAGCTGATCTCTATGGAGAGTTTTTTTTATTCTCAATAACTTAAATATGGTTTAAAATGTTTAAAGGGGTAAGACAATAAATTTCAAAGGAAGATGACCCAACTGTCCAGTTTGTGCTTTTGCGAAAGAAAACATAAAAATCTCTCTATTAATAGCATTATTAATACTTTCAGTAATTCTGAACATTTCACTGGGTGCTACCCACAAGTAGGTAAATAAAAAGTTGCATATGAGAAGTGTATGTGTACGGTGGGTTGCAAGATTGCTGATTTCCGAACAAAAGTACGTTCGTGTGTAGTTGAAGCTATTATATGAAATGCGGAGTTTCTTTCACTGCTGATGAAACTAGCCACATCATTTCAATACTGAGAGCAAATATTAAAAGCTCTGTTTATAAATTTACATCGTCAACACTAAAAAAATTAAAAAACATTGCTTCTGTTGGAAAACATGTCATTTAATTGGAATGCAAAAGGCCACATTTCTGTATGTAACAAGTTGGATGTTGCACTGATAATGCACAGTTGCACGTCACAAACGTTGTCACTAAGTGTCTCACACAAATCAATATGAAGTGTGCCCCTCACTTCCTTACAGTCCATATTTAGCTCCGGGTATCATTTTCCTTTTCACTAAATTGAAGAAATGCCTTCGTGCGAGGCATTTTTCATCATCAAAAAAAAAAAAAAAAAAAAAAACTGTTAAGGCTGCAGAGGCTATTTTGAAGGGTCTGTCAAAAATAGTTTCCAGCATGTATTTGAAAATTTGTGCATTACAACCAATAGGGATTACTTTGAGAAGATTATCAAAATTATGAGAGTGAATAAAGATATGTTGTCAAAAAATTCCTTTATTTGTTGATATGACATTAAACGGCAATACTTTCAAGTAACTAAAAAGCTAACAATCTTCCGAATATTTTGAACTATAGTTTCGACAGTACATCTAGATTCAAAGAGAAATAAATTTGCTCTGTTGGAAGGGAACAACGCCTTGAACAGCTACGTTAGCGATTGCAGGCACAATAAACATTTGTAAGATCTGAAAGGAGGTTTAAAAGATGTTTCGTGTTGCTCACACATAGAGAGAGACGTTGTACGGGTTATGAAATGAATTTTTTGAAAGAAAGAAAAGAAACATTATGACCTTAACCAGAGAGAAAAGGTAATTGAAATTCATCACTCTGTCTCTGTTCCTCTTGCGAGTTCCTTGGGAGATTGTAATAACGACTTCTGGAACGGTATCACACAGCAAAGCGTTTTCGTGACACGGGATTCACCTGTTTGCACACGCGCGACGCCGTGTGAATAACAACAACGATGCGGGTGGCACACACAGTTTCCCAGTGCTGCTCACATTTTATATATGTTGATGCTTATTCATTTTTTATTAATCGTTTGTACCGTCAATTCTTCAGTAAAAGCCAAGAAGCCATCCATCTAAGCGGAGGATGGTTAGAAAAGCAGAAATGGGATCAGCAGATAATGGGAACCAGGAAATCTCGAGGATAATGATTATAGTGATGAAATCATCAAGGGCCACACATAGAGAATGTTTGTATAAAATTTATTCAGCACAATGAGTTACACAAAGTTCGAAATATTCTTATCAGGGATTTAACCGTAGATTACACTATTTCATGCTTTCGATTGCTGTTAAATTCTAATTTTGAGAATAAAAACTAAATGGCTGCTCGTTAGTCATGCAGTTCTCTGACAACCACACAGGAAAAAACAATACTACCGAAGCGTTTTAGTCAGCCCCAGAAATTAGAGCCGAATTATGAAGCTGTTTAGTACGATCCGGCTAAGTGCCCCAGATTGATCACCAATTTTGAAGAGATTTGTTATAGACTTTAGGTGGCCTCATGCTGTGATTCAATTTGGAATTGGTTTGTAAATTGATTATTGGTGGCTTCGGTGTTGTTGCCCACACACGCTTCAATGACAACAATTCATTTCAGGGTGAATTCGGCTATTTTGTTGATTCGTGCTCAACGAAACTGGGAGATAAATTCAATGGTGTATATGAGCACGCTATGCGATCTAATGTGTAATATATGGTACTGTATTATGTCCAAAATCTTTCGCGTCCTCTAGTATTTTGCGTACAATAGATTTAGCTACGCCGATATAAACGTATTTGCCGCGTGTGAAACTTACAGATGAGTGCCGCGTGTAAATCTTATTATGCATCTCACAGCACATAGAACTTAAGACTCCATACTGAGTTGCGTCTCACCGCGTTTGGAATTTAGACTGTTTCAGCGAACTTCGGTATCTTGTCGAGTATAATGCTGCTCTGCTTGATGCGTTCTAAGATTAGGCTCAACATCACTCAATTCCTCAACATGATCTACCGGTACGGCGGAATCAGCTGCATTATGTGATATTCCTTCATTAAACTTCTTTCTGTAATAAACTTTTTTACCATAAAAGTAGCTAGCAT
Source organism: Metallyticus violacea (assembly GCA_030762175.1). Taxonomy (NCBI): domain Eukaryota; kingdom Metazoa; phylum Arthropoda; class Insecta; order Mantodea; family Metallyticidae; genus Metallyticus; species Metallyticus violacea. The sequence goes on from CM060838.1 coordinate 28,437,016, forward strand.
ACCTGCCCTCATTTTCTTCAGACCTGAGTTGCTTCTAGAAAATTATCTTTCACCTGTCTGAAACCTATGAAACCTTTTGTCTTTATCAAGTCGTATTTTTGATGAAGTTTTTCAGCTTTTCTGTGGTAAAACTCAACGATTTTAGCTGAAAATCAATAAATTGTTTTTAATTATTCCAACTTGCTTAAACATTTAATATAAATACTATTATGTATGTGTTTATTCGTTACTTTTCAGATTTCTATTTTCGGTCTTTTTCACGAACAAATGGATCTTGTGAAATTAATATTCGGAGCATAATGTTGATTAAGTGTAATTGCGAAGCATTAATTTACTGCAAGTTTTATTTCGGTGTATGAATAATAATGCTTTTAGAGAAGCATTGAACAGCATACCAAATACCTCCTCCTGCAAATCAGTTAACTGTTTTATTAAATTATCGTTAGTGCAAAATTAAGCAATGCGTTTAAAGAGATCAGGAAAACTAACTAAAATACGCAATAACTGATATTTATGACTTGTTGTGGACTATATTGGAGTAAGTAAGAATTTTCCCCAAGGTTTCCGAGATTTCTGAGTAACCTTTAATAGCATCACACAGGCCATCAGTTGAACTTTTTTACGAAAGAAGAGATGCTTTTTCATTTTTGAAATATTTTTGAATATTACTAAGATAAATTATCGCGGTGTATTTTGAATTCTAGGCCTAGTACAGTAGGGAGAGTGAAGTTTAGATTCTGCGGTGATAACTTTGCTTCTGACTTATTTTTTTTTTTTGAAATTTATTTATGGACGCTCTTTAACAGCTCAGGTCATCAGCGTCCCATTCAACTCAGGGCGTGAATCGGCCGACAAATTTTGCTCAGAGGCCTCTCTTTCAGGCTTGAGGTTCTTTTTCGTGCCGTAAATGTACGACACGGGACCCACGGCTTTACTTCTCTTCCGAAGGAAGCCATACTTAGGATTTTTACGCCCTGAAAAAATCCATCGGTCCTGGCCGGGTTCGAACCCGCGATCTTGGGTGTAGGAGGCAAGTATGGTAACCACTACACCACCAGGACCGACGCTTCTGACTTAGGTACATATACATTCAAACATATACCTATAATGCTGCTCATAATTATTCGTTTCTTAGCATTTACAGAAAATAGTCAAGCGAGGAAAGAAACATATTCACTCACTTGCCTGTCGTATACCCGAAGACCGGTCAGATTCCTTACCTCCATAATTCACGTGTTTTTAAAGATGCGCCATTTCGAGAGGAAATGTAATAACGAAGTAAACAAACGACGTCTTCTAACCAAACCCTGAACATTGAAATGGTCTCCTTGTGGTCATTTTTCTTATATTGACACAAAATTAACTGCAAATGAAGCACCCTAACGGGAGTTTTCCTCAGTCCATTTGATGAACGCGTATGATAATTTGTTCTATATGGTCAACATTTGTTGTCAAGAAAATTTAAATATTATACATAAGATGAAAATAATAAATAAATATATAAAATAATCAGTAAAAGATAAATGCTACACATTACGTTGAAATTTGTATATAAGTAATTTTATTGTTTTATCAAATATTTCGCTGTTACAGGTTCATATACACATAAATGAGATTAAAAGCAATGGTTCATATATTCAAGATATGATTGTGAGACACGTGATGTAATTACTTCCTTCTCTTACGTAAGATGTACCGCCACGGTGGCCGAGATCGTTAAAGCACGGACTCGTGAGCGAAACGTCTGGTGTTCGAATCCCGCCAGGACCGTCCTTCCTGACTGGGTTTTTTTCCAGGTTTTCCTCAGTCCTCATAAATGGCAAATGCCGGGGAGGTACCCTAAACTTATGCCTGGAACGTTTACTTCCTTAAAAATCCTTTCGCAAATTATCATTCATCTCATGTATCATCAGTGTTCATCGGCTGTGGTACCTTAGTAGTAAAAACGGGCATTATACACCATGCAATAAAACAAACTTACATCAAGATCCTGGCAACATAAATGCTAAGCTACCAGATAGCTAAACTCACAGAATTCGCTGTTAGATTCAGCATTTATCTTCTGTCTGGTGCTCTGCCACCTTTCTTCACTGGATGTTCGCCTTGTTTCTGAAAGTACTCATTTTGCTAGACACACAACGGTATTAAAGATTAATAATATATTATTGCATAGAGTTAAATAGCATTGCATATGTAAGTAACCGCAAGGTTCCTAAATTTTAATACAATGCACTTGGTAATTTGGAAAAGTGAGTGGTACAAGGGGAAAAAAATAAATAAAACACGATATGAAGTGAACAGAAAAAATTATGCATAATGTTTAACGCCTGTTTTTACTACTGAAGTACCACAGTACATTGATAATAAATGAAATTATGTACTGAAAAAGGATTTTTTTAAGGAAGGAAACGTTCCAGGCCTAAGTTAAGGGTACCTCCACGGCATTTGCCATTTATGAGGACTGAGGAAAACCTGGGAAAAACCTCAGTCAGGGAGGACAGTCCTGGCGGAATTTGAACCCCAGACCTCCCGCTCACGAGTCCGCGCCTTAACGACCTCGGGCAACCGTGGAGCTAGCGAACCATCAAGAAGTCGTATGTTCGAAAACAAACTCTTCGTTAACTGCTCAACTAACTGTTGTATTATGATAGATAAGCTCTGGTGTTACTAGTATGTGTGTGTGTAACGCACATTTTACTGGAAGAATGGCGAAAGAAAACAATTTCGTCCTACCTTGAATCCAGCTTTACCGAGCGAGTGTCACCCATGTAGCCGATGTTTGACTTTAAACTCTGGAAGCAGACCATCTTTTATTGTTCAATGATACATTTACATTAGTACACGGGAACAGAACATTTATAAAATACATTATGTTTTAATACTTTTTAATGAATTTTGCATGTTTATACTTTGTCCATTTGCCATTTTCAGACTCGCTTCCCTCGTCTAATTTGATTTACTACAGCGACAGTACTCCTTATTCAGTCAACTTCTGATAAAATACTACAATTCGGAAATCTAGTCGTGACACAAAATGGATTTGCGATTTTTAATACACAACATTCACACAAGGCGAAATCACTAACACTTTTGAAACATTAAGTTTATCGCGAAATCACTAAAACCTTTGAAACATTAAGTTTATCCCTTTCGTCTTGTGTGTGTGTGTGTGTGTTTTTTTTTTAAAAGAACTTTTTTGTTCAAAACCGCCAATACTTAGTAAGACATTTTAATGTTTTTTTTTTTTTTATAAAAAATTGAGTGTTTGGTTTTCCTAAAATAGCTCAGCATTTTTCATCACCTACACTCTTGCTTAGAGCGCCCTGAACGTGTTGCTGAACCAGAGGCTTAAGGCTGTTATTTACGGCTAATATTAGTTCGCAGAAAATGTTTTCAAAACAACGAAGTTAGATTATGATACACATCGTTGAGAACAGTACATGATTTTCACGTCCACTGCCATAACACAAGAGACGTTCGCTGCATTACTAAAGTTTTCAAATGTCGATGACAGCCACATTGTTGTTTACTGAAATCACGAACTGTCGTTGTAGACATGCATTATTCAAGGAGCCCGTCACAGTGTTGAGGCGCCGAGAAACATGAAAAATGACATATAGGACCTTTGTTTCAATACGTACATATCTTCCTCCAGGATGTGAGTTGCCCTCCTGATGCTTAACAGGAACGTTCATGCGCATAACCACTTGGTCCTTGTGGTCATTACTAAATTCAGGGGAAGCTTAGCTGCTTCCTGAACATAATAGAGTGCTTTAATTGAAGGGTTCTCTTAAGAACGGTCAGTTCATTTATTGCATTAAATTGTGTTTTATTAATAACTGATAGTACGATTGTCTGCTGAAGAAATGTTACCTGATTGCTCACACAAGTCCAGTAATGAAACAATTGTCAGATCCTTAATACTGAGAAAGTACAAGATCTGATAACATGCCATGCCTAGAGTTTTGATATTCGTAACGAAAATACTGCATATTGCATCTAGTAAAAAATGAAGACAAGTTGAATAGGAACTGGTGTGTTAATCATTTCGACCGACATTTTTATATTCATTGCTTCGTAATGCTTCAAATCTAGTCACTCTTGTGTCTAGATAAGTGTGTCGCAGTATATTTGATAACCTATGAGGCAGACATGGGCACGGTCGCAGGAACCAAAGTTGAAAAAACACAAGCACCGCTCTACTTGTATTGGATCTAGAAATTACAAGGATGCACACAAACTAAACCTTACTGATAGAAACCAAACGCGATAACATGAAAATAGACACAGGAGTGAGAGCAACCAAGTTTGAAGTAAACACAAACGGCAGGAGTGCTAAACCGAAACTACTTGCAGACGGAGGAATTCGAAAGTAAATGGAAGCAATACCAGGAGGGATAAGAACGTACAAGTCAGGTTCAACAATGTTGAGTATTGTCAAGTATAAAAGAGAGTAAGAATAGAAAAACTACCAGAATATTAACAGAATAGGGCACAACCAAAATTAAATTGTCATAGCAAGATTCAGGTGCGGAAAAGAAAGAATGAAAGAAAAAACTCAGCTGGGACAAACAAAAGCTTGCCAAGAAAAACAGACAATAGAACATCTTTTGGATGAGTGTGTGCCACAAGGATGACGGATAAAGAACTTGCAAAGACGACATCTTGGCAGACAGACAGACACACATACACACACAGAGAGAGAGAGAGAGAGAGAGAGAGAGAGAGAGAGAGAGAGGATATAGAAACATTAATGGGGAACATTTTAAAGAGAAAGAGCATAATTATTGTACAAAATACATAAGAATTTTAATGCTGAAAGGCATTAAATATACTACTTCTACTACTACTACTACTACTACTGCTACTACTACTACTACTACTACTGCTACTACTACTACTACTACTACTACTACTACTACTACTACTACTACTACTACTACTGCTACTACTTCTACTACTACTACTACTACTACTGCTACTACTACTACTACTACTACTACTACTACTACTACTACTACTACTACTGCTGCTTCTACTACTACTACTACTACTACTACTTCTACTACTACTACTTCTACTACTACTACTACTACTACTACTACTTCTACTACTACTACTACTACTACTATTACTACTGCTGCTTCTACTACTACTTCTACTACTACTACTACTACTACTACTACTACTACTACTACTATTTCTACTACTACTACTACTATTACTACTACTTCTACTACTTCTACTACTACTACTGCTACTACTACTACTACTACAACTACTACTATTACTACTACTACTACTACTATTACTACTACTATTACTACTACTACTACTACTACTACTATTACTACTACTACTACTACTACTACTACTTCTTCTACTACTACTACTACTTCTACTTCTACTACTTCTACTACTACTACTACTACTACTACTACTACTACTACTACTACTACTACTGCTACTGCTACTACTACTGCTACTCTTAGAGAATCGAATAATTTCCTTTTGCTCCAATTTAGCTCCTTTGATTGGAGCTGATTCATTCTTATTTATGATAAATCAGTTCTTGAAAGAAACTAAATATGATTATAAATTAAGCAGTTAAAATATGATTTTAGCAATTTTAGCAAAATATGTATCATAAAATTATAGTTAAAATGTAGAAACTGCTATGATTCCAAAAAGTCAGCAAATAATTTTAACATAGGAAAAGCATGCACACGTATGAAAATCCAGTTGCTACTTATAATATTCAGTTATAATTTGAGTTACAGCTGTGAAATATGTAGATCGCATTGGATAAGCACTAAACTTATACATGTAGATATCTGAAAACTTTAGAACTGCCAATACAACCAGCAACATCCAAATTGTCAGAAATATATGCCTATCTAAAGGAAAAAGTAATGAAACAGGGAGCGGGGAAAGATTGCTTAAAATCGCATTTATTGGAACCCATCGACATTAAAGTCTCATCTCGTCATTGGATTCTCGTGTATACAGATGCTTTTTGTAAACCTGATTACACCTCAAACAGAGGCAGAAGTGTGAATGTTTATCTCATATCGGTGTTTAAGGTGAAATAGAAGGCATAAAAGTGGTCTTAGACGAAAGCTAAGACATGAATCAAAGTTCTGTAATATTTTCTAATTCAAAATTAGCACTTCAAGCAATAACCTTAATAAGAACTCCTACTCGTAGAGAAATTACTGATTGCAAACCAAATTCTGAGCAACGAAAAAGTAATAATAATAATAATAATAATAATAATAATAATAATAATAATTAATAATAGCAAGGAAAGTAATTAAATTTAAAGGTAGGGGAGAGGGTGAAACATAAAATGTAATGAACATTGTTTTTAAACTTTCCCTCAGTATCTAAATTGACGTTTGTTATTTTAATTAATTAATTTAAGAATAGGTAATTATTAAAACTGGCAAGTTTTGAAATGAAAACCTGTGTAGAAGCATAAATATTACACTTACTTTAAGCTTTATTTAATTATTAACTCTTTCAGACAATTTCCAAACCACAGCACACACATACTCCCTGAAAATAATTTTTCAATTGGAACTCATGCTTTGGAGAAAAACCTGGTACAATGTCCCTCTTGTTTCCTCTTTGGACGCTTTCTGCTTCAGCCATTTTGGAGATTTCAACTTGCTTATCTGTAGCTAAGCAGTTTCTGTTCCTTCCTCTCAGCATCTGTTTTAACATATGTCTGCAACACAAGATTAATAACTTTTTATGAAAAAAATCTTTCTCGAACGCATAACACTTTCGTTGTTATGGTACATTTTATATATATTTCGTATTTTCCACCATTCCTGTTAATTTATCTAGCAGAATATACGCGCCAACCTTAGCCAAATCTAAATATTTTTTCACGGGGGGCAAACAGAAACTTTTCTAAGAGAAGGTAAATATATTTTTGTGTATTCTCTTCAACCACCAGCCATCGGATCGATAATGCCGTCGTTTCTTCGGTCTGCCGGACATTACTTGAATGACTAGCAGATGGTTGACTGGAACGCATGGTATTTACTTTATGATTGTGAAGCTAAGCTTTACATTTAGTCTGCGCTTATAGCTCAAATATGGATCTTGTTACTGTCTCAAATAAATTCTAAATAATGACATACCGTGAGGCACTAGCCCTCAATAACGCCGATGAGATCAGCTCAAATCTTCATTATTAAATAATGTTCATTATAGAGCGATAACACCTGGTCGTCAGCGAATATTTCTCAGGCACATTTTTTTTTATTTAGGTGACGTCCACGGTAAAAATGTTATGTTACGTTGTATACCATGATCTCAGGGCAGGCCTTTGCATTCCTCTTAAGCGCGTTAAACTTTCTTTCATATTTTCACGAGTTTGCATATGCAACACACGAGAAGAACATCAATTTCCCCATCTGGGCTCCTGGTAGATATAGGCAAGCATATGACACGAGGAAAATTCTCCACAAGCCCGAAAAGGTTGCCAGAAACACAATTGCTGCATTCACATTCTGAGTTTAGAATTTATCGTAGAAAATTAATAGATATGGAAAGCGAAAGCTTTAGGGATTGTATTCTTTAAGATGGCCTTGAAATCTTCTTTTATATGTTAATATGTGTTAATACTGTGAATTATTTCCGGGATAAATTTTGCAGAGCTGTGAAGATATTTTAAAGCTGCTGAAAGTAAACAAAGATATCTGGATATTATTTTAAAGTTATAATAGAAACAGAGAAAGTATTGTACAAAGTACATATTCTGGAATATACCGATATATGAGCTATGCGTACTTTATTTGAAATACCAAAGAAGACTACAAGCAAAGCAAACTGCAGGGGGATTTGTTTTATTATGTTTTAAGAAAACATATGATCTGCGATTGATTAATAGCACAGGTTAATTTATATATTAAAAATCTCTATTAGTTTAAAACGGCTTTACGGAAGAAGCTATTTTCCAGCTTACGTAGTTATCCGATAGTGTTTCCGACAAGTGAATAGTTTAGCTACAAAAAGCAAACAATGCTAAACTGCTCTCTTAAGATATAAAACTTAAAATCGTCTGATTCACCAAATAGGGGCGTAACGTAAGAAAGATGTTTCTTATATTATTTCTCTTTACTCAACTTAAAGTTATATTTGGAAATTAATGTATGGAGACATAGTTAATGGGTTGTTAAAGTTGGGTATTAGAACCTATTCCATTATGAAATACGGTTTGGCCCTGTATACTCTGCATGCCATTTTTATTTGTTTATTGTTCTAAGAAAATGTGCATAAAATAAGTTTTGAATGTTAATATCAGTACTTGCTAGCCATCCATATTAGGCCCTAATGAAAGTTCGTGGAGTTATTGTCTGCTGAAAAACTAGCAAGTAGACTGTGCAAAACTCTTATTTCAACAATTGGAGCATCTTAGTTACAGTCTAGTCTTGGCAACAGTTCAGATGCAGTAGCTTCTAGAAGAGCTAAAGTGATTTGTTTAAAGATTTGTGCTTTTCGTGAGTGTCTAGAAGGACAAACCTACATACTATATGGGAGAACTATAATATTACATAATGGTTTTAAATTAAATATGCACAAGGATCCTTGTATTTATATAGACGAAAGCACTAGTGTGAAACGAATGAGTGAAAACATCTAAGGTATCTAGATAAACGTTCCTCAAGAGACCATTAAGATAAGAAAAGGCTTATTTAGAAAAAAATTCTACAATATTAAACGAGCAGTAGAAAAAAATCTAAATATTAAATTTACAGAGCATATAACTTAACACTTTTGTCGGTCCTGGTGGTGTAGTGGTAACCATACTTGCCTTTTAAACTCAAGATCGCGGGTTCAAATCCGGCATGGATCGATGGATTTTTTCGGGCGTAAAAATCCTAAGTATGGCTTCCTTTGGAAGGGAAGTAAAGCCGCGGGTCCCGTGTCGTACATTGGAAAAGAACATCAAGCCTGAAAAAAAGAGGCCTCTGAGCAAAATTTGTCGGCCGTTTCACCCTGAATAGAATGGGACGCTGACGACCTGAGATGTTAAAGAGCGTCCGTAAATAAACCAAAACAACTCAACACTGCTATTGTTGCATTTCGTATTTTTGTTTACTGTACTATCTGTTTCATCTGATATTTTGCAAAATTTTCTATCATAGTGGTCGCTAATGTGAGACGTATATTTTATTATAAATAATTAAAACATTTCAGCGATCTTTTGCATGTGATTTCAAATGTGTGAATAATAATATTTTTTTCCTGCATTCGACTGCGATTTGGAATCAGAGTCAGATAGGAACAATTCGATGTTATGGCTGGGACTCAATCACGTGCCGATGTTCTTACCATCTGAGCTACCGTGTCCTATCCGACCACAATCGTAAATCTCCCCATTCTGAGCCTAGAAACTTCTAAAGTTATCTCGTTATAGATATCTTATCTCGAAATGGGGAAAAATCACATTTCATAAAAATCCTAATAGTTTGATTTTCTATGAAGAGTTGGCCATAACTATTCGAGGGTTTCGAGTCGCCTCTTAGGGATAACAACTCTGTAATGAGATAATCTTGGAACTTTCGAGGTTATGGAGGACATTGCGGTTGTGATCGGACAGGACACGGTAGTTCATATGGTAAGAGAATCGATTATCTCAGCAAGCCGAAGATCCTTGGTTCGTGTCCTGGTCGCGACCTCAAATTTTTTCTATCTGACTGTGATTGCAAATATTTCCTTACCTTTGAACTACACTACTCCCACATTTGGTTAGCCAGAGTTGATGAAAATGCAGTATCTAGACTTACAATATCACTGTGATTTTCAATATACATTAACTTGCCCATATGTTGCATCTTTTCATAGCCCCTTAGAAGTACAGGATTCAAGAAAGCACTATAAACTCGCTTGTTATTTCTCTTAAAATAAAGCTTTCGTCAACGTAAAATGAGCAAGGAAATTATTTGAATAAGCCTGTTTATAAATCAGTGCTCTCTCATATTATTAGCCTTCTATTAAGACCAACGAATTTATGTCCCATTGTGCTGTGCAAAATCATTGGCTCTAAATAACAGAGCACGTGAATTCCTTCGTGCTTGCCACCAACGCAGCCAAAAGGAACTACAAACGACTTGTCGTTTTTATACCATAATGTAGTGTTTTTATGGAGTGTTGCATTATTAAGGAATATCGTTGCATGCTGCGATCCAGTAATTACGCTTAAAATTTATGTTTCTATGCGCTCCACCCAAACGTAATAGCAAATTGGCCGCAATAAAACCCTTTAGTGGCATCGAGTTTCGAATTACTTAGATAGTTGTGTTTTCTAAGCTAATCATGAAGGAAACAGATCAACGTTGTTCGTTGATAGCCTACTTCCCTTGTGTTTCGTATTATCCTACATCACAGGCACACACTATATATATGGAGAATCATCTCGTGTCCATCACAAAATCTTTCTCTGTAAACCACACCTTCCCCCAAGACTCCATTCTCTTCTTTTTGAACATTCTTAGATCGCCGCTATTGTGAACTCTTCCTGATTTTCAGCGTGTTCAATTTTTGATGCTTTTTGTAAGATTGCAGGACTTAACATCAATAGCTTCTTGGATGACGGTCTAACATGAACTGAGTCGACATTCTCTGACAGCACCCTTATCTGCACTTTGCCTTACAGTTCCCCACACTAATTGGTCTTTCTTCTATTTGACTGTCACTAATTCCATTTGGTTTGCACTGATCTGTTAATATTCCAAGTCCCGATGTATTGGGAACCTAAAGGCCGGTTTTCAGTCACCTGTCTACCCTAGTTCCACTGCACAGTGGTGTGCAATATACTACAGATTTTCTCCTAATTATGCACAGCCCTCATCCCTTAGTTTAGGGAACCATAAATCATCTTAATGATATAAAATGGAAAGGCTGCAGAAGCACTTTCCCTGTTCTAGATATTACAGTCTTGCTGACGAAAGAGGGGCAAAGTTCGACACATTTGTATGACACTTGTTATGTCCTGCCGCACTAAGTGATTCAATATTGTTTGTTGTAAATCATACGGATTATGTACCGTTTTATTGTTATACTTTTAATGCTGTGACTTTATTTTTTCATACGTTTTATTTGCTTCACCCAAGTTGAATGACTACTAAAAGTATTCATTTATCAAGTTTAATTTATTTGCGGTAATTATCCAAGCAATGCGCAATTAATCTTTTATTTGGTTGCTTCCCAGATTCAGTGCACAAACATCGGAAGTATAAAAATAAAAACATTATATTGGGCAATTCAGTTATTTGATGACCGACGCAGCAGAAAGAGAGGGAGGAGAGACTGAATTGGCCAAAAACCCGGGCTTCATGAGTCAGTCCAGTCGGACGGAGTTTACTGAACTGCTACATTGGTCTTGAATCTCCTACCATTCGGTGTCGTTTGAACAGTGAAAGCAACAATGCAGGGTAATTCTGATAAGATTAGAAATTGCAAATACTAAGCCTAATTCTTCTATTCTACAACGCGTATTTTATTTGCGGTACGCATGTCCGTATTGAGTTCGCTTGCACTGTCGGTAGATTATTTTAAGAGAGGGTTAAAATGATTAGAGTTCCAAGTGATAATATGTTTCGTAAATTAGCAGTATCCAACCATTTGAAGGATAACTTCCTTCAATAGATCAAATTGATTTCCCAAAGAAACTTAATAAGGGTAATGGGTATGGCAGAAATTTGTGGGAAATAAAGACAGGCGTCCCAATTTCTGCTTGTGTGACATGGATGAGCTTATTTTTGGCACATTAGAATTTGTTAAACTGTTACACTAGTGTTTCTACCACCGATTTCTGTGCTCCTCTTCTTGCTCTTGCATGCCCTGTCTCTAGTGCAGCTTGGCTGGTCGTGAGTGATAGTTTAACGGCTGATACAGTTCACAATGCCGTCGGTCATCAAATAAATGGATGGCCCGCTAGAAAAACCTTCGTGTGAAAAATAAATATTGTATTAATGTTTAGCGTCCCCGATTCTTTTCGATGAATAACTTGTAGCCTTTATTTATTCATAATGTTTTCATAGAAGCAAAGGACAAGTTTTCACTCGATCACTTGCACTCTAGAGAACTTACGACAATGGGAAAAAATCTCATATACTAAATATCATATACAGATTGCTATAAAGCACACTAAGATTTCAACTGGTTGACGGTTCTGATTTGATAAATACTGTACTTCCTTACTGCTATGGGAGAGCTGACCACACTGCCTCACTGAACCATCGCAAGTGCCATATCTTCCAGCTCTAAAGCAGGCTAGAATACTTGTAGTAAAACCTTGTCTCAATATTTTTTCTTGGAATTTATAATTTTAAATAATATATATTTGACAATAAAGATTGATGCCTGCGTTTAAACGTTTAATGATAGGAGTACGTTTAAAGCAGAAATAGTTTTGGAAATAAATGAAAAACAAGAAAACTCATTATAATCTTATTCCAGGCCTTATGACCGTATTACCGTATGAGGAAAGGTAGATAAATCTACCATCTAAGGGGCAGTGTTTTGGTCGTTTTCTTTCAGGGAGATGGTTTATTATTAGGGGAAGATAAGAGCGTATGATGTGTAGGAGTGGCGGTTTCTGTTGAAAGGTGCTGCCTGATAGCTTAATGGCCGGCAATGGGATAATGGCTTGTAATTAAAAAGAAACAACTCCTTTTTGAGTCGAAGCGTTTTAATGTTTTTACGGGCATAATTGCCCCTCAGATGGGTTGGCTTTTCTCTCAGCACATCAGCTGGCTTTGGTCTTTTCTTTCGAGAACATCCTCAACAGAATTTATAGAGAATAGGGTGGCAATATGGGAATAGCCTTCTATACACCAATGCAACATAATCCTTATTTGATAAGAGACCCTAAAAACGTTTGCTATTTTCAGTAAAGACAAAACTTTACAGGATAAGTGAATTCGTTCCTCATATTGTACATAAGCTTTAATATGCAGTAGCCCCAAAATGTTTAAATATCCATGTGCCGAACTAGAACATTTAAATCATTGTAACTATAATAGTGGAGTATGAAAACATCTATGTCTCGCAGAGGATTTATTATAATATTCACCATTTCAAGTTGAAAAATTTCCTACCTAAGCAACGTACCAAGTTGGGTTCAAACCTGCGCCCTCCACTTTTTCAGGTAGTAAGGAACGACACTTTAACGAAGGGAAGCTAGAGGGATTGCAATAGTATTTTATATTTATCTAGGTCCAATTCGACATTTATGTGGAACAGTTTTGTAAAAATAGTAATGTTTTATAATAATTAAAGTTTAAACCACTATCTTTTCAGTAAATGAGTGAACTTAATTTTAAATTACTAATCTGAAATGCAATTGCAGTCGGTTATACTGTAGTTCATTTGTCAGAAATTACCGTTAGATCTACTCTTATGGTCGGATACAACGGACACACAGCACTAATTTTGAAAATTGAGGAGAAATGTGGGACCATGCATTAGTTGAATTTATGCAAAAAGGTTCTATAGAAATACTCGTCTAAATATGCATTAAATAACTGCCCTGTTGTTACAGATAGGAGTGGTAATGGAAGTCTGCTCAGCAAAAGGTGTGCCTCATTTCCTGATTGGTCATTTACGGTAAGTAAAATATCAATAGCTTTAAACATGATGCGCTTTCAATATGCTCAGTGTGAATAGGCTCAATGAAGTAGACTGAAATATTGGATATATTTTCTCTATTAAGTGAAATACACGGATTGATTCATTATCGCTTTACCTAATAGCTGCTATGAAAGAAGTCACTAATGAAGCAATACGTGACTATGACATATGAAACAAAGCAATTAATTATATTTTGTTTTGTACTGCAATTTTTACGTTCATTATGTACAAAAGTGAAGTTCGCTATTTTATTGATCGTGAAGAGAAGCAAAGACAGAATACTTTTATTATCTTTGTAATTAATATGAGAACAGTTCTTTTTAAAACATGTTTACAAAACTGTTATACATCAGCATGTTCAATCGATAGTATATGAGCCACTGTCTTAGTGCTATATGATTTTGAGATTTTAGAACATTAACAAAATTACTGGAAACTATCTCCCTTTGGAAAAAAAATAATGTTACTTTGTTATTTTTCTAATTATTCTGTTAAAATGCCACATATCTAACCGAGTTCGCAGACACCAGTTTCCAAGTAACATTTCAGTGAACAACGGTTTTCTTCTTTTTGTTATCAGCAATAAATAACGGAATATTTGCTGTTAGATTTCGGTCTGAGGTTAAAAATTATAAAAAATATAAGAAACCTGAGTTTAGTGTTGCAAGCTCAAGTATCTCATTGATAATACCCCCGTCATTTAAATTTTTGGTTCTTTAATGTGTCAATTGCATATGATTATTTTAACATTTAGGAATGACCATGGACTTTCAGATAATGATGCTGAAATAATTAGACTCTATAAGTGATATTATAGCTCTTACGGCTAAAGTTAATTCTCTCTTGGTTTTCTGTATTTTCAATCAATAAAATAATGTGTTCCACCCGACCAGAGTTAGTAAGGATACTGTAAGCTGGAGAAACAATAAAATAAATGAACAAATAAAAATAATAATAAGGCTTAGGTTCAAACAGAAACGTTTTATTAAATTTTTATACTCCGATTACATTATAATACCGATGAAGATGCAGCATAATTCGGCTATGTAACAAGTAGTGACCAATTTTTGTCTTCACATATGTACTGACTTATATTTTATCTTATGGACAATTATTTTAGACTCCTCCATTCAAAACGTAAACATTTCCAAATGCTAGTATTGATTGAAATTAAGTGTGAAAAGAGGTCATCAAGACTGGAAAGCTGCCGCTCTTTGCTTTTCATATTTTTCCAAACAGCTCTGTAACATTTTTATTAACTGTATCTTGGTGAGGATGCATACATCTATAAGGTCTTTTTCCCTATATTTTGTACTTTATACTTCGGTTATGAAGTGGAATATTAAATAAAATATAATTTAACCCATTCTAAAGTCAGTACATTCAATATACCCTCTTCTTTGGGAAAGTTTTGTCACCAAGAAACATTTCATAACTTCCAGAAAAAGTAGTAAATTCCTTACAAAATACCCCAGCGTCCTTCAAATCGTTAATAAAACCAAATAAATTAGGGGGAAAATGTGAAAAGTGTCAGCTTTAAAACTGAAGGGGGTGTACATTATGGTGCTAAATAGAAGTGAACAAGGGTAGATGTTCTCTTATAAAGGCTTATTCTAATCGAGGAGCTTCTGTAACATTATAAGTAGAGCTGAGTCAGACTCTGCCTAGAGCTGTGTGTTTTTGATGCTTCGAAAACGTTAGCCAACTGAAAGCTAGCTGTGGAACAGTATAACAACCGCAAGAAGTACGGCATTAATATGCAAGCTATTGTGCTGTTACTGGAAAGTAAATGTGTTACATCTCTACTCTGCCCTTACTAGACTTAGTTAAGCTAGCATCCGTTTAGCCATGTCCTTAAGCATATTACATATGCTATAAGTTTCTATGTCTCTGAAACAGACATTTCCAACCGTTTTCAAGAATTGGGGACAGGTAACTGTTGATAAACGGACTTGGAGAGAACAAAAGGAATAAAAGGTGATATTTTTGTTATGATAATATAGTTTGCATTGAACACTCGTTCGTTTTTTTTTTTCTAATATATATTTGCTCAGTATTATTAAGAAAAGATTTATATTTTATTAGACATGATAGTACTCGATAAAAATGAAACAAAATGAAGAAGGTAATCCAAAATTTAAATTCAGAAATCTCAAGACGTACAAAACAAAAATTTAATGATCATATTCGTGCATACATAAGTACATGACAAGAAAAAATAAGAATGAAAGGTAAAAAAGTAAAACAAGTATTACAGAAGAATATAGAACAAAAGAAGAAAGGAAAATAAAATAAAAATATATTAAGGAAGAGTAAACACTAAACAATGAAGCAATAAAAAATTAACACAATAAAGATAGAAAAATTACAAATAAAAATGAATATAATGAATTATAAAATATCGTGGGGAAATTAAAATAGCATGGTCGTTCCATCTGTGCGTCGTGTAATTGTAGCATCCTGACAATTCCTGAGCCTGAGCAACCGGAAAGAGGAAATGGTACACAAAAAGGACAATATTGGAGACAGAGGACAGTATTAAGAGACAGTTTTCATTATATAGAGAAAAATCAGTGAGTATTTTTATAATAAATTTTTAAATTATTTCGTATTTGTTTAGTAAACTGTATTTTATGTAATTTCCTGCAGCTGTTCAAAACGTAGTTTAGTTCCAGACAAGAGAGTACTGAAGTGATAACTTGATAGAAAATCATTTGTTATTATACAACCAGTTGCACGTAGCTGTTAATTTAATCTAGTTCTGTCTACGGTTGAATATAATTTGGATATTATTAACCGAACAGTAAGAGTACAGAAGCATGGTGAACAACACTACCCAAGAGAATTTTTGTAACAGTTTGTCACTCATAACAACGAAGGTCTAAATAGACGATGAATGAGTGTTTTTAATGAAATGAGCTCGGAGTCAACAACGCATAAAGTTACCTGGCATTCACCTTTCCAGGGTAAGGAAAAAATCAGGAAAAAAACTTGCCCTGAACTTATAGAATTCGAAGCCGGACTTCTGAATTTCCAGGCAGACTTCTGAATTTCCAGGCAGACACGCTGATCACAAGATCACGGAATCACTTTAATAGAGCAGTTCGTGACAAAAATGTTGAATATAATATAATGCCACCAAAAACAATGAACTTTTCGTATATCCAGCTCTTGGACGTGTATTTCGTTAGACAATGTAAAATATATGCAAAAGAGGATGACAGATTATCCTCGAATTCTAGTCATAAAGCTATAAATCGCGTTTTTATCATCAAAATGCAGCTGCAATCCACATTCAGGTTTCTATTGCTATCGTCCAATACTGAAGTATGCTTGACAGTCGTCTGGATACGATTCCTGTACAAGTATCCAATTTCAATAGTGTAATCCAATTGGCATGAAATCTCACCAAATTAATGCTCTTTTGAAGGTTATTGTGAAGTTGTCCTATATTCATACTGCAACACACCCTTCTGATGTAATCATTTATATATTGGCTGACGAAATTTATTCGGACTTTACCGCGAATCAGCTTGAATGAGTGATTAGTCAACGCATCTTGGCTTGAAGGGTATCGGCTTCGAAAGTACAATACTATGCAATCTAGAGAGTGGTTAAAGAACTTAACGCGGTAGCATTTGGCAATCATTTTCTTTCCATCTAAGAGGCTCACTCCTACGCCTTCCACAGGAATTTTTAGAACTAGATCTACTGAATATACTAATTGAAACCGCTCTGCAATAGTCACGCCATTTATTTTAACTGACTCGAGGTAAACTACGAATAAATCTGATCACTTAATTTTTTATAATAAAATATTTGTCCTGAATATCCTATGCTAATATATAGGGCATATTATCGCTTAGCTTTATATGAATTAAAGTTTTTATCATTTGCCTTATCGAAAACATTTTTCCGCAATAAAATTATTTTAGTTTCTGAAAAATTGCATTTCTTTAAACATCATCATAAAAAATGTGAAATTCGGAGCTACTGATACTGCAATATTTGGCAATATTGGTGGATTTGGTTTAAAAATACATCAATGGTTATTGAAAAAATGAGAAAATTTAGGTTGCCAGGCAATGGTACAAAACAAAAGAAGTTATAACATTTTAATGGTCATTAAAACTTAAGCACTATTTGAAATTTTAAAGTAGGAATGACTGGGGGTGAGAGGATGAAATCTGAAATTCAATAAACATTTGGTTTTAAATTTTCCATTAAATATGTAAATTAAATTTTAATTACTTTAAATAAGTAATTATTTACAATGGAAATTTTTGAAACGAAAGTCATATATATATATATTATATTATTGATGTTATATAGTTGTTGAACTTTATTCTTTGAACTGTTTGTGTTTGTCATTTATGTTTATGGGATTAAACTATCTTATTAAATTATTAGTCAAATGTTGGACATGTTATATAGGACTTTAAAAGGCAACTTGTTAAAAGTGATCTGAGTACATACGTTATTTCTGCTCTTTCTAATATGAAATAAAGAAAAGAATATTCTTATAAATATCACTTTTATACTTGCAGTGTAATCAACCAAAAACGCTAGTTATGATAATAATAATAATAATAATAATAATAATAATAATAATAATAATAATGAGTGTGCTGAGAGAAGTTACTGCATTGTAGTTCGCTGAATAAATGTAAACTTTTTTCACTAATTAAAAAATAACTTGTTGTATTTAAAATTACATTTGCTATTATTAATACAATGTAATTAAATTATAATGAACTTAATGACATTAAATTAAAATTATACGTTTCTTAAAAACAACTACGTTCTTTAAAGCCATCATTTGAACACTTCAAGCTTGTTGCAGATTAATTTTGTGTATGAAAACTTGACTTGGCTGGCCAGTTTGTAAATGAAAAAGAAGTATAAACAAAGAAGCTTCCGAAAACGGAAGTAAATGCAAAGAAGTACAGGAATTTCAGAACTAAAGTCCTGTCGTTGGGACTTTCAGGAATCTCTACAAGAAGAGAGAACAGCATTCCGTCATCGCCGCCTCATGTTGTGGATTGCAATCCATGGCGCTCTTTGGCTTTCAATTGCGGAAGCGCTGTTTGCATCATTACGGTGACTTTTGCCAGGCTCGTGCTCCTGCAAACAGTTGCCAAAATCGTGCGCCGTGGCCTAATTGAATGTAAAGCGTCTTTCTATTGAACTCCGCATTCCATTTGAAGCGTGCTATGGAGAGCATTTATATGACTTTGGACATGATCAAAGTTTTCTTCTCAACCCAGTTCTGTTCAACAGCTATGAATTTATGAGTTTTGTCTTTTATAGTCTTTGAAAATCCTGGAAATTTGTTTCAATCAATCTGTGACTCATATAGTTTTCCATTTTGTAGCTTTAAGAACCGAACTGGAGTTTCTTTATAGTTTTACTGTAGTTTGTGAATTTGAATGTACAGGAATAGAAAAATGGAGTTTAGATTGCAGAAATGGTCCATCATGTAGAAACATTTAAAATAGAGCACAAATGAAGGCATTAGGGGAATGTTTATAAAGTAAAGAATAATGGAATAGTCAACTGATGTGAGACAAATGTAATTAATGAATTCAAGAAAAATAATTAACATTAGTAAATACACGAGGGGTTTAAAACACAGAAATAATTAGGAAAAATTTATAAGAAAAGGATATTGAAAGTGAATCTTCTGCTGTTAGTACAGGGAAATTTTAACCTCTGTCTTCTGGATTTCCAGTAGGACACTACTGCGAACCAAAGATAGCATAAGATTGTAGATGTTAGCCAGTGGGTACTCTGTTTATTTTGTTTTGTTCTAAGAATAATAATTATCAGTTTATAATTTATTAAAGAAATTTATTGTAATACTTTAGTTGTAATCGTAATGGTCGCACCTAAGAACGGCCTGGGCCAAATAAGTGGAAGCCTCCTGGCATTTTTCATAGCATTTCAATAAATATTCAAATATTCTAAGTGTCGTTGTTGATTTGGTTTATTTATGAACGTTCTTTAACATCTCAGGTCATCAGCGTTCCATTCAATTCAGAGCGTGAAACGGTGAATAAATTTTGCTCATAGGCCTCTTCTTTCAGGCTTGAGGTTTTTTAAGTGCCGTAAATGTACGACACGGGACCCACGGCTTTACTTTCCTTCCGAAGGAAGCCATACTTAGGGGTTTTATGAACGAAAAAACCCATCGATTCTGGCCGGGATCCGAACCGCGATCTTGAGTTTAGGAGGCAAGTATGGTTATCACTACAACACCAGGACCGACATATACTTAGTGAATTACTGCAATTAATGTAAATAACTATTCTGATACATGCAATTTATATGTCGCTATGCAATACAGGAACGCTCCATATTTTGAAATAAGTCTTTAACAGTTCTGTTGTGCTATTAAATTACAGCAATCGCCTTAAAGCTATGAACTGTTAAAGAGCAAAGAGGAAAGAAAAGAAAGAAAAAATTGTAAACCAGTGAGAAAATGACAATATGACGACAAATCGGATGGTGTGTATACGTGCACCAGGAGGCGTGAAATTCACTCCGATCGTGACTGCGCATGAGCCAACAGCTCGTGTCCGTTTCGTAATGATCGTCAATTTGCATGCGCGAGAACCTCATGACGAGCTATAATTTTTTTCCTTTTCGAGCACTTTTTTGTGATCGTGATGGATGCAGTTAACTGCTGTTAACAAGCAGATGGACAAATGAGTACAAATTGAATTGGCACGTTTCTGTAGGACTCTTGGTAAAGCTTTCATCTTGCTATCAGTAGTTATTGCTACCACTGAAGTTCTAACAAACATTTTAAGAGCAAATTTTAAATGATCTTTTGCTTATTATGATAAGAAATGGTCACTATGCTTCTTGTTTTATGATTATAGGACGCCGCCACCAACATCCTAATCGGATATTTTTTTACGTTAGTAAGACTAATATGACAATTTTTCATACAAAAGTCAGTTCCCTGTTTCAAATGATCTTAATGTTGGCAAATTTTTAGATTGTGCAAAAATATAAATATACATTTTGTTATAAAGAGAATTTTATTATAAATGAATAAACACGTAAATATTAAATTTGATCACAACAGTGTCATTCAACGAGAAATAGTGGTTGTTATATTTTTTAAACTGCATTAGTATGTGCATTGCTAGAAACGTTTTCAATGGTCTGTTTTACGCAAGCAATGGAATACGGATGTTAGATAATTTTACATTATTGACAATTTATTTTACGGAAATGTCTGTTTGAGAAAGGGAATATGGGTTTTACAGAGTTAGTACATTTCTCAATGCATTGGGGTATTGCGTATTGCATTCGTAATTGCACTGAATGAGGCGAAAACGAACTAGTATGGCAAAACCATTCTAAAAGTTGTTAGAAAATTGCTGTCAGTATAGTAAGATAGTGTAGAATACCTGCAATCAGTTGTGATGTATGTGAAGAAAGAACAAGCTCTTCGTTTCGTGCGAAGTAATTCAAAAGCGCGCCTCTCAGCGAGTGTTTTTTTTTTTATTTATTTATGGACGCTCTTTAACATCTCAGGTCATCAGCGTCCCATTCTATTCAGGGCATAAAAAGGCCGACAAATTTTGCTCAGAGGCCTCTTCTTTCAGTCTCAAGGTTCCTTTTCGTGCCGTAAATGTACGACACGGGACCTACGACTTTACTTACCTTCCGAAGGATTTTTACCCCGAAAAAATTCATCGATCCTGGCCGGGTTTGAACCCGCGATCTTGGGTTTAGGAGGCAAGTATAAGGATTGCTGTTATATGCGTATGAACAACTAGCACTTTTCATTAGGGTATTGAACTATAAGTTGCATATTAATTGTTAGATTTAGTGTCCCTTTAGGTAATCACTTTAGGGTTGAACATCTATTAAGCTGATGACACACTCATTAATACAGCGGTTTAAGTTGCAGTAATCTTGTGTCTGTAACAATATATGGAAAAGGGTCAATGACATTATTTCGTTGAATTCATCAATAAAATCTGCGCATCAAAAACCATTAAGATGGGCAATATGATGGACACTGAGAAAAGTTAAAACTGTTTTTTTTCAAGAAATCCGAGTCACGAATATTTAAAATGTGATAGCCAACATGATCTCCCCTAACACAGCAATGCGTGCTGGTTAAGAAGGGGCAAGTTGCTAGATAGTTTCATTTAATTCAGAGAAGAGCTGGACATTTAAACAATTTGAATACAACATTTAAGGCAAAGGACTCACTATCATTGACATGTACTGCTTTCTAATTAGCTTTGATTTTGTGGGTGCATCAACTTTTGGTTCCATATAATAAACATTTTACAAACTTATCGCGAATGGGATATTCAAATATTACTCTCTTTGAAGAATATGTGCATATTCTGCAAAATATTCTTTGCCAGGAGGAACAATTTTGCCTATTGTTTCGACTTTCTGCAACTCCCTATTAAGTTTTTTCTGGGAGATATAATTTACAAAGGGATGATTTGTTGAACAAATATGAACATTAGAATATTATTAGATTTTAGACACATTTATCATAAATTGGTTCCCGAGATTGTATGTGTATATTTGGATCGATATTTGGACCTAACAACTATTTTCGCTAATGAAATTCCTAAGTCCAAATAAAGGAATTCTTTATTGGATAGGATCTAATCCATAGTCTCACATTAAATATTGCTGCATCTCAATAATGATACGCTTGTTATAGAAAAGTTAAACGAACCTTTGTAACCATTCTGTATCAGTAATCTGCCTATAAAACATTTCAATATTTTTTACCTTATTTTCATTCTGATTAGTTAAATTGATTCATATATGTTTTTCTATGAAAGAATGTTGTTTTAAATATTAATATAATAAGATACAGAGCAAGCAATGCAAATAAGAAGGCGCGTCACAAATCAAATCATTATCCAATCCGAATATATAGAACACCGATTGTATTAAATATTAACATATCATTATATAGAACCAACAATATCTTATTTATAATATGTGGGCAAATGAAAATGGTATCGGAATTAAAACACTGAATATGCAGAACATTTAAATAAATGACATCATTAACCTCAAAACGTTGCGCAAACTCGCTCCTAAATCACAGCAGCCCGCAGTGCTAGTACCCGCTCCTCCCTCTTTCAAATGCTGTCCACATTTCACATGCACCCCGCCCAAGATCACTGCGAGAGCAGAGCGAGGTGACGTTACAAAGCGGTTCCTGTCTTGCCCCGTGCTAAACCGCAATTGTTTATACAAGCGTGACACAATTGCTACAAGCTACAAAATTAAACATATATGTGTATGTGTGTGTGTGTGTGTGTGTGTGTGTGTGTGCGCGCGCGTGCGGGAGAGAGAGAACTATTAATGTTGCAGAAGATAATCTTTTAAAAAGAGAACTTACTTTTATAACTAACTATACCCATACTCAAAAGGGGAATAATGTATATGCATTTTAATGGCAAACCGGTTTATTAGAATGCCACCATAAACTTTAATGACTCATCGTCACTCATTAAAGTAATAAAATAACAACTTTAATTTAAGAAGAATGATTATTATGTGCAATATATTCTAACATATAGGATTGCGAGGAATGGCTGGAATTTTCTTCATGCCCGTGGATCAGTTGGTCTGGGTAACGGCCCGAAACCATATATAAAACCGAAGGGCGAAGGTTCAAATATTAGACCAAGTTGTCTCGGCCGGAAATCGGAACCAGTTGCAAGGTTGAAACTTAGTGCCTGAACACATGGGTGTGGAACGAAATCAACTTTTAAAAATGACAGGAAAGCGATTTTTACAGAGATTTACAATTTACAAGACCAGTTAATATCAGCGCTTCCAATATTTAAATTATTTTCAGATTCGTAGGCGAAAGACATCGAAAATTGTATTGTATTAAAAGTAATTAAAGCCTTAAGATCTAATTTGGTGCATGTATACACCAAGTACGATGCTTTCCGTGCCGGATGTACCAAATGCAAACAACTGCAATACCGTGTATCACGAACAATGTTGGCACCCAGCTTACATCCGGAGTTTGACTGCCGGTCGAATCAAATAATCATGATAAGAAATTCACAAATAAAAATACACCCTGTGCATTCCGTCACATAGAGGCAGAGGAAGGGAATTGACCCCGGTGTGCCTGCGATTGTCATGGGCAGCCGGTAGTGGGGACGTGATCGGCGGAGTCTGCTGCCCGCCCACACCATGCGTACGCACATACAGACGTCATTGCATATTCTGTAGTGGCAACCATCACTCACGCGCTGTCGGGAATGTCGTTATATTAGAGTACACCAACAGAAGAAGTCAATGAGAATGATGTCACTATAAGCAGGACGAGAGAGGTGAAACTGTTCTCGACGTGTGAGGGTTTTGTTTAACTGGGGGCTTATCGGAGTTTTCGTTTAGATCGGTGGGAACTTGAAGATTTTCATATGAGGTGTCTTTATTACTACACGATAATATCAACATATTTTATAGTCTGCAGCCTTCAAACTTATTGTTAAATATCATTATGAGTGTTAAAGTTATTTAAAGTCAGAAGTTTATTGCATTTAAATTACATTTGTCTTTTATCCGCAAGTAAAACCTGAAGACAAGGTATTTGAAAATGATCCTGGACCCCTGATTTGATATTTATACCATAGTACAGATGTTCGAAAACTGAGATTCAAGTACGTGGTTTTAAATAAAAGATTACTACCAAGTCAACCTGAGCATTTTTGCAACTAACCAGGCCTAGAGCATTAAATACCAATTGTCTCAGCCATTGATTTAAATTCAAAGGGAACATGTCAACCCTCTAATTATATGTTTTAAGTTTTATATTTGTCAACTACACACTTTTATTCTTAAAAAGAAGTCGCTCGTACTTCACTCCACATGCTAGGCAAATAACTTTCTTTCATTTGGAAATACTAGAAGAAACCTTATCGGATAACCATGATGCTTAGCCTCTCTTGGAATTCTGTCCCTCGACTTATATGTTAGAGGCCAGAGTGGCACGAGGTCTGGGGTTCGATTCCCTTCAGAACCGTCTTTCCTGCATAATGTTTTTTCCCCCAGTCTTCAAAATTCAAGGCTGAAACGCTTCGATCCTTCAATTTAAAAAAATCCTTTTCAAATGTTATATCTCATGATGGATTTTTTCAGACTTTCCCTTTACCCTGAAAAGGAGAATACCGAAATAAAAATGTAGGCATCAGGGACTCTAAACATATTTGCGCTATCATTTCGTTAATTTCATTCTCGTCTTGAAAAAATCTTATAAAAATCGGTTTATAAATAATATATTCGACCTACAAACTATTTAATTCTGGAACATCTCCCTTTTATTATTACATCTCTTGTAGCGTCAGTGTCCAGTGCTTCAGCAGTAAAAAGAGCGTTAATCACCATTTAAAAAGGGCCAGAGTAGCAGCTTATAGAACTGTGCCAACTGAAGAGAAAGCCATTATAACGCCTAGTCACTCTTAAATAATAACCACAGTATTAATTACCTAGCACAGTGTTTGACATACCGTCTTACTGTATGTCTACAAAGCTTAATTTTGCGTAGCCGATCAGAAACAGAATTGGAGAACGGTCTGACCGGATGAGAGAAAATTCACTGCTCTACCTAAGGGTCTCCTGGTCATTTTTTTACAGATGGCTCGAATAAGAAGCTGGAGTTTATAGACTATCTAAAAAACAAAGGGAACTTTATTACAGTTTTTCATATAGAAATAATTGCACTTTTGTCTACTATGAGAAGAAAAATCATTTTAATCGCTTACTCATTTTCACAGACAGTTCAAGCTACACAAGTGCATTTAAATCTCATCAAGTTAACTCGGAACTTTATGGGAATGTCTCCAAGCTCTCGTTAATATTTCCATAAGTCATTAGAACTGTATTGGACATCAGGACAAAGGAGGTAAAGAAGCAGCAGATAAACTGGAAAACGAAGGAACTTCAGAAAAGTGCTAGATTCAAAGGACCAAGAAAGAACATCATATAAAATGGTTACTACTGCACTGGGTGAAATTATTATTAAAACATCCAATATCACTCTAGCTAATGACTTAGGATAGACAGTAAACCAGGAAAGTAATTGGAATTAGTACTGGATACTAGCTATTTCGTACGCAGGGCTCTACCATGTAAATCATACTTACTGTCTGGGTGGACAATCTGATATCTCAAAACAGATGTTACTAGAGTGTGAAACTCTTGAAAAGACAAAGGACATTCATATTACCATACAATTCTTTATGAAATACATCCTAACCTTATATAAAAGATTCCAGAGCTCATTAAAGCGCTCAAAATTAAAGTTAAAGGAATGCAGAAAAGGTCCTTGTAGCATATACACACTACACCGCCAGTCAAATTAAATAAAATCAATGATACTTCGCTCTATTTGTCCGGCACACATTTCTGTTCTTGCACATTACCTAATAGGTAGAAAGGAACTTATGAGTAATGATGTCAGTAATCCATTAATGGACGTTAATCAAAAGATTAGGGTAATGTATTTAACGATGCTCTATTACTAACCCTGAAACACTACTCTGCGTGGATAGAAATCAGTGTAAATGTGTTTATAATTATAACAAGTGCATTCAAATGCAGAGTTTTATAGCAGTTTAGTAAACATAATTTAATGTTTCATGTTTAATTAAGATGATTGAAGCATATTTGTGATACTGCATATTTGTAATCATTTTTGTTGCGAACGATTTTTATTTTTGGACTTACGTAAAACGTGAAATATATAGCAGAGACATTTAAACTACCAAATGGAATTTCAGTAAAATTGGCAATACTATGCATTGGAGACAGTTGCATGTAAAATACTCGAAATGCCAAGAGAAAAAGTTGCCAAAAAGTCCTTGGTTGAAGAATTGATAAAGGTTATTCGTGCTTAATGATGAAAATGCATTTTGCCAGTTATGCAAAAATGAAGTATACATATTTGTTGTACTTGTACTTGAGCCTAATTTTAATTTGAAGGTAGGGTTAATGTTCGTTTACCTATTTCAATTTTTTAAGAATTTGTTGGAACTTTAACTGTACTATAATAGCGCTACTTATGACAATGTCTACATCTTATGTTAGATACCACAAAAAATTCAAGTGCATCAGTAAGAGGCATAAAAGCGCACAAAACAAAAGAAAACAGACATTGCTTTGTAACTATTTAGAAGCTCAGATCATTTTTGTAGAGGTATTTATTGCAGCAGTGATACCATGGAATGAATTGGAAAATCCCAAAGTGCATTAAATATGTGGATGCAGTACCCAACAGGCAACAAGAAGTCGTAAAACACAAATTGGCGAATGTCCTTGAAAAGTATGATCGCCTGAAGGAGCTGAAGAAAATTAACTAAGTGCTTCAAGGATGCCAGTAACGTGCACGTAAATTCTAGCAAGTTGTAACAAAATTTTCTTCCTCATCTCATATGATTAAAATGCTTTTTCAATGCGCAAGTTTATTTTTACGTACAGGAAAATAAGTCGGACGATGAAAACATGTCACAGGTTTTCATACATTCAGTTAATGTGAATAACTAACTGGTGATGATTGATAAACCTAATACTTTTAATAAATATTCTCAAGTTTTAGTGCATATGTAAGTGAATATTTTGACATTTTAAAGCGCACATTTGCTAGCATATTTTAGGGTTTTGAGAACTTATGATTCTCAAAGTACTGATAACTCTCATACTCTGTCTAGATCTGCTGCATTGTATGAATGAAACCTTTTAACTCTATTATAGCATTTGACATTTTTTGTCAACTAAAGAACTCAATCTGATTAATAAAAATCAAAAAAGAATCGAGCATATCTCTGCTGTTCTATAAACTGCTAAAGCGAGAATACTTGTAAGAATATATAACATCTAATATATTAAATTCCTTGGTTTAATATTGGAAAGATCACATCGATCTTATGATATTTAAATTTAACAGTGCATGCTATGCAATATGTGCATTAGCAATGTTGGGGTCAAATAAGACTTTAAAACTATTTTATTATGCTTATTTCAACTCAATAATGAAATACGGTCTAATATTTCAGGGAAATTCAGTTAAAAGTGAGCGTGTCTTCCTATTACAGTAAAAAGGTATACGGATAATCGCTGGTACACACAGCAGACATTCATGCAGAAATATTAACTCTTCCTTTTGAATATATATTATCCTTCATGAACTTTTATATAAGAAATAAAGAAAAAAATGTTCTAAATCAAAATATCATGACAAGAATACTAAACAAAAGGCAAATCTACATAGACGGTTTCAACACTTTCCTGCCATCAAAAAGTAGTTTATTATGAATGCATTTTAGGACAAAATGCTCTACCCTTTAGCTTAAAAGCCTTAATAATTACTTTAAATCTGCTCTTGAAAAATACCTAACTTGATCTATTATTCTGTAAAGGAATATACGAGTGACAATATATTACATTGAGTTAAAAACACTGCAATAATTTTATGTCAATGCATATGTAAACATGTATATAGTAAAATTGTGTAATTAAGTGACTTTGTCTTTTCTGCTTCTCTGTTTTGTTGCCTAGTTGAGTTGTTCTAGGTGTTCTTTTTCATTTTTATTGTAACTATTTATGTAGATGTACACAATATATTTTGTAAATATAGATTATGTGCTGCTGTGATAATTGCATATGACAAGTTCTATGTTCGTAGGTCTCTGTGATTGCTTCGCGAACTCACTGAATGCTCAAGGAACTAAACTAAACTGGCAATATGAATGTTATGTTTATTCAGAAATTTTATGAGAATGATCGTTAAAAGTTATCTACGATGTTAGTACTAGTATTTTCTAATGCTCCGTCCCATTTGCTGTTGGTCTAAAACTTATATTTTATTATACACAAATGAGCTTTTATTGCATAAAAGCTGTTTGGATGCAAGGTTTGCCGATTCAGTAGCAAAATGGAGGGTTTGAACGAAGAACTAGTGCAAAAACGGAAAACTACTCCCCTTTTCTCAGGAACTTTCAGGGTAGGCATTGTGTGTTGTGGTACAGTGAAATATCGAAAAACATCTTGTGAAGATGAACGTAGTGGGGGCTTTGCGAAACTTTTGCAACAAATGATACGATCAATAATGAATGAATTAATAAAAATGCAGGACAACAAATGATAATCAGATATATTGCAGAGAAAAGGGCATACATTACATGTATAACTTAGCAAGAAAAAACTAACTGTAAGAGGAATGTACGCTTTCTCAATCATGCGATTTGTGATTTACAGACAACAGCTAAGAACATATCGAGCAAACTTTGAAAGTTTATGAATGATGGTTAAATGACCAGTTCATCATTATGACTTGTAACCAAATTTCAGAGCAAGCAATTGAAACCCAGGGAATCTTTACCTACAAGAAAGTCAGAATGCAGCCATCAGCAGGTTGAACATATTTTTGTTTTTTGGAATGCACAAGATAAGAAGTTGTAGAGTTGCAAAGGGAAGGCGAGTTCCTTATGAAGCCCGTAAATTTTCAAAGTTGCAGGATGCAATCAGGCAATTGCTCCCATCAACTAAAGGCAATTTCCAAAGCCTTAAAAGAAAGCATTAGAAATGTGACGCGCCACTCGAAGGGGCACCAACTTCTAAACCATTTACGGAGACCAGGTTGAAAAGGTCACCAGAAATGGGTCCGAGAATCCATCCTTTTAGATACAAATTTTACGCATCAGCCATAACGTGTTGAACTAAAATTGCTCATTAATTAGTCGAGCTATATCTTTAGAGCAGCCATTCTATTCCCCCTCTACAATGTTATCGTTGTGAAACATGCTGCATAGAGTCTTAAGAGATTCCTTCACTGTCGACATTTTAATAGCACACCCGCCCGCCCGCAGAAATGGTCAGGGTCACGTTACTAAAACGTATAATTTCCGGTAATATGACAATCCAAATAACCGCTTTCAGTTAAACGCTCAGCTGCGTACGACTTTCACATCCATGCATGCACTGTTTTGGTCGCTTCGAGAAGGCGCAACATTTTATTCGGGAGACATTGGAAATGGCGAGAAAATTACAATAATTTCCACCGCACTACGTAAGTACTGAGCGCGGGAGACGCCCTGTACGTGATCGGCTTGGTCGGCTGCCCTCAGCAGTAGTGCACTATCCAGTACCACATTCAAAATGACTGTTGCATTTGAAACGATATAAAGAAGATTAATCATGAAAGTTCCGTCTTAATTTGTTTAATAGTAGACCTACTGATTATTGTATAGCTCACTATTGAAGAGAGCAACATATTATACACGTTTATCTAAAAAAAAGTTTAATGTATTGACGTTCATTAGAATAAAAACATAAATGAAAGAAAAGATTTTATTAAAATAATCGTGCATTGCAGTACAGAAAAATTTAAAAAATTTAAAAATGAAATAATTGGTGACATAAGAGCGAACCAGGGGGTTTTACAAGACCGCTACTGGTCTAGCACCAGTGTTCGCGTTCCACACGGAGGCTCTGATTAGTTTTACACCTGAATTCCTCCTGGACGATTTTTCCGCAAGTTCTTATGTGAGTATTTGGGACTCAGGGCGGCCAGTGCCTTAATCAATATAAAAAAAAATCAGAACTGGTTAAACCACAGAGATGTCACGCGGTTAGTACATTAACCTCCGCTTCCCAACAATTCTTCATTATGCTGGGGTGTACCCCAATGCAGATCCAACGTTTCAAAATTTTTCCACAGGAGTGCCGAGAATTGATTCCGGGATCTGTAACAACTTAATTCAGTTAAATACTTTTACATAAGGTAACTTTTTTTTTGAATGGTGTTTTACGCCCGTTTTTACTACAGAGACACCACAGGCGATGAACACTGATGATACATGGGATGAAATGATATATGTGGGGAAAGGATTTTTTTTTTTAAGGAAGGAAACGTTCTAGGCCTAAGTTTAGGGTACCTCCCCGGCATTTGCCATTTGTGACTGAGGAAAAGCTGAAAAAAAACCTCAGCCAGGGAGGACGGTCCTGGCGGCATTCGAACCCCAGACCTTCCGCTCACGAGTCCGCACCTTAACGACCTCGGCCACCCGTGGTAACTGATATACTATGTAGTCCTAAAGGAAGCCTAAATAATATTGTACAAAAATGTCCCTTGCTTGTTTTGAATGCATGGAGTAGAGAAAATGGAGGTAATGCACACTCTTTCACAAAAATAAATGAATAAAATGAATCATTCTCGGATTCTACGTAGATCAGAGGCTCATAAACGTTCTATTTACAACGTGCATGGAGTGACTGCACACTGCATTGGGCGCTTTGCCTGTAAACGTAATGGTCACAATAATAAGCATCTGGAAAGAAAACATTAAGATGGCATACAGCAGCGGTGACTGAGGGATTGCTATGCTGTGTAAGCAATTGGGCTACCCTAAGATAAAATAGAAAAAAAACGATAATTACTAACTGTGCTATTGTTGATACATCTGTAGCTTTGTTTACAATTTCAGATACAAAACCAGCATTAGACATTTTCATATTTTACCTCCAACATCTATCTTACAACCTTTTTTTTAAACGCAATTGCTTCGGCTGGATGGTTTTTAAGACACTTATTCAGTTCAATGCTAAAACTAACAAGTCTCCTTAAAAACCCTGCGTAAGGGATTCGGTACTTTCTTCATGTTCCCGAAGCGCAAGCTCGAAAACATTATAAAATTTCACACAGTAAATTATTTTCGATAGTACGTGCCTGAAAATGTTCTATTGTATAGATTACCTAGAAGCACTGCTTAAATGCAATCAAAACTCTTGAATGCCTAAAACATTTGATTCCATCTGCGAGTGTAAAGGATTTTTGCAGTGCTGATGCCTTTATTTTTTGAGAAAAATGTTGCCAAATCTTCTACCCACACGCAGTTTCAACAAATTCAGCTCCAAACATCAAACAGCGAAAGCAGTAAACTATTTCATGTCTCGTCCGCAAATTTACAAATTTTTATTATAAATCTACTCAGAACTTTCTCATTTGAAACGATTTTCTTTGGAACAACATTTTCTATTATTGCAGAATGTGTATTTTTCGCCTTCATTGGGTGACAAGAATATATATATTATTTATTTTCTCTTCCTACTACGCATGCTCCGTATGAGGTCTTATTTTTTGTGACTCCTATGAAACTGAATTGACGCACTGCCTCCAGTAATCCCTTGCAGCAAATTGAAGCTGTTTAAGATAGGTCTCTACTTCAGCTCATTTCGCTTTAAAACAAGGAAGGGAACTTGGTTACCGCCAAACTAGCCCCGAACCCAACAGCCCAGAGGGTTAAGGTTTACCGCAGGACCGTTGGCTCTCTGTTTCCGTCTGGCTGGACAGGGTGCAGTATTGCAGGGGGATATGATTAGCACGCGGCGTTCTTGATCTGGGGCTGCTACCACTCCATCACGAGGCTGAACGGACTCGATTTCAGACCGCCCTTAGAAAATTTCAGAGCAGGAACCAGGGATTTCCCGGCCAGCAGTCAGCAACGTTGACTACTAAACCAAAGAGGCTTTTCCTAAGCACATGACATATTTTCAAGGATATTTTAGTGCAATAATAAGCGGATATTAATGTTATGTGTAACATCTATAATGGCGTTGAAATATTTGGGGGTTTCAGGGCTCATTTGCTTCTTAGTAGCAGTCCCTTTTCATAAATACCAAATATGTCTTTGGATATATTTTTAAGAGTTTTATACTTTATTGTTGAGCTCGCTTTATTGTTCTTTATGTAACAATGTGTGAACGAAAAAGTAAGATTTATATAATACCATACTGTATGAAAACATAGCACCACTTAGGACTAAATTCAGTAATTTATTATTAGAAAGAAGAAAAATGTGTGTGTATATTTTTTGTTAATAATAGAATAATTAGGAATTTTAAATTAACACGAACGGAACCAGAAAAGAATTTTAATATCTTGCACAAAACGTAATATCTCTCTATATTGCTTATGTACTGTTAATTTTAAATTACCAATTTTTATCTTAACAATGGTAGTCTTTTCTTAAACCAACCTGTCTTATGATCTGAATTTTTTAGTGCTGTAAGAAAGGGGATGGTAACTGGCTATCTCATTTCTCAGAGTCGTTCGGTTTTATTGTATGTTACATATTTGGTGAGGGAATTTTTATTTTATGACATGCTAAGTTCTTTTTTTTTTTTAAACTTTTAATACTACGTAACTATCAATTTTCGATTTTATTTCTTATTTAAATTGACTGTTTCAAATAGGTTTTTAAAACAAGAGTTATTCCAAGAAACATTAATATAAAATGAAGCACTATATATTACAATATTATCACTTCATTTTATATAGAGCACAGATGTTAAGGGGGCAAAACTAAACTAAGAGCTGGTACAATATAATAACTAAAACATGGAAAAAATATTATATTATATATTGTCTTAAGTGCATAGCTTTCAGGAATATTGAAATACTTAAACAAGTATAGCAAAAACTTTTATTTTATTAATTCCGGAATGTTCATATTTTTTTAAAAAAGAACTTTCCCCATAAATTTGAATTTTGTGATGGATATATTGATAAACTTTATTAATATTTTTCTTTTTGTTAACATTCATAGCTCATAATATGATAATGTGACCAGAAACACAGCCATGATCCTTTCGATTATGGTAACACTTGTATGAAAACTTAATCCAGGCAGTTCAACTGAATTCTGCTGCGAATATTAAGCCAGTTCTTGTCATTTTCTGTGAAACGTTTATTTAATTCTTTTTTTAATAAAATCAATTTCTAAAATTGACAATGGTGTTGCTTAAGATTTGCAATAGGCCTTGAGCGTTTCAGTACGGGGAGGATTAAATTGTGGTGGAAATTTGCGTGGCGTGTTTCTTTCTGGCATCGCCGCAGCAAGTGGGCGGGACTGGAGATCGTGCAACAGAGGCCGGACTGAAGTGCCGCAATAACAGCCCTGGAGATCACAGAGCGATGTGATGAAGTTCCGACCGAAATGAGGCTATGTTATTGATGGATAATCGGGCCTCGGCAGCGAGGTGTGGGAGTGGGACCTTCTCTAAACCCGTTAATTTCAAGACACCGCCGCGCACCGACAAGGGAGAACAATTTCCCTCCCAAAGAAGACGTGCATACCATTAAGGGACACTCCATTGTTGAACAAGAGTCGTAGCCTGCTCGAATTTCCTTTTCCACTTAGTTATGTTGATGTCTTGAGGCACTCTTGCCAGGGATTCAGTGCTATAGAAAACCCCAGAGCTCGAAATGTGAAGTTAGAATCCAAAATTAGTACGTTATTGTTAGATATATCGGATCAGAACAAGAAACAGTAACTCAGAAATATTAATGAACAGTCAAATAGGCTAAATCATAACAAGGGGGGATACAGTTACAGTTAAGTAGACATAATTTGGTTTATTTATTTATTCTGTTAGATCTAAGACCATTAGGCCTTCTCTTCCGCTCTACCAATCTAATAATAATTACATGAAGTTATAGCGACAATATTACAATCACAACATTGACAGCAAAGTTGACAATACTCATATTCATATAAAACATTATGTATATAAATATATGTATGCTAATACATAAATACATAAACAAAGAAAAACGAGTGGCCGAGGTCGTTAAGTTGCGGACTCGTGAGCGGGAGGTCTGGGGTTCGAATCCCACCAGGACCGTCCTCCCTGACTGAGTTTTTTTCGGTAGTCCTCATAACTGGCAAATGCCGGGGAGGAACCCCTAAACTTAGGCTTGGAACGTTTCCTTCTTTAAAAGTCCTTTCACAGTTTATCATTTTATTTCATGTATCACCAGTGTTCACCGCCCGTGGTGCCAAAGTACTAAAAACGGGCGTTAACCATCATTCAAATATATATAAACATCTTGGTACAATCCAATATGTTTCTGTCGATTACTTATGCCGATAGCCAAAAAGCTCAGTGTGTATGCTTTGGGTTCAAAGCTCAACCAGGTGGATTCGTTTAAGTTTGGGTACACTTTGGATCGACAACCATCTCTACCCCCTCACCTCATCTGGACGAAATATGACGTTTGTTACATAATGCAAATGTCATTTCATTACAATATTTTAATTGCAAGTCATTGTTTTGACAAAATATTTGCATGGGACTGTATCTACTTTTCCTCTGTGGGCGAGCTACTGACCGGGTGAGCTTTAGACATGCAAGAATTGCAGAATATTTATAATACTGGATTAAGAGTAGTGTTGAAATTTTTGAGCTAAACTTCCGAAGCCCTCAATACAGGCTTCCTATGTCATTACACCGTTTTAAGTGGGTTCAATATAGCAAGAAAATATTTTATGGGGTCTAAATGGAGAAAAACTGGTTACCACATTAGATCATGCTCTTAAAAAGATGTAGAAGATCCTTTTTTACCACTTCATCCTGCAAACTATGATGCGGCAGAATTAACTTCGAAGGCCACCATAAAATTATTGCAGTTTACACGTTATAAATTTGTTTTAAGAATTATTGAAGTCTTAATATAGACTAGGTGTTTATATTTTAATTAAATTGAAAAAATGTAGGCAAAAGTTATAGGATATATTACAAGATTTAAAGAAGGACAAGGACCACCCTGTTTGGAAGAGCAAAAGAAGACGAATAAACTAATAACGTGTTGGAACCTAAGCTGTGGAACGGCCTTTGGGCAGGTGAAGGAAACGAAGTAATTAATTTTCAGTGTCGGTGGAAACGCGGGGTCTGTATTGGTCAATGCCCGGTGAGGTGTGACGGAGCATCGTGTATAAAACAAAGCCACAGTGGCACATTGCGTCACGCTGTTGGGGTTCGCTCCCGTAACAAACACAAATTTATGGAGTTAATGGAATTTCTTGCGCAGAGCCAAGTTTTTCCACCACAAGTTTTGTCTTTTTCATGTTTTCTAGATCTTCTGGGGAAGTGAGCTTTAAAACAAACAGCTGTTCTAATGTGAAACTGTCATGCCAGGTTTTAATACCATTCATGTAATAGCATCTTAACATAGGTCAGTTAGGTGCTATGTGCAAGTCATGTTATTTTTAAGTATGTTGCTTTACTGCCTTTCGTCATTGTTGGTATCTTTTTGGTTTAAAAGCTAGGAGAAATACTTTTTAGCTACTCAGTTCAGAAGTTCGGTTTTCAATTTTAAGGCTTTTAATTTTGTTTAAAATGTAGATGTAAAGTTTATATGCATCCTGAACCTCTTTGCTAATTTCTTGCTGCAAGGTATAAAAAATAAATAAATAAAGCACTAAATGTGCAAAGAAATGTGTTTTGTAAATGATCTAATCTCTAGGCGCCTCGAAACAAACATTAGCCAGGATCTTGGTACATTCATGGATGTGTAATCTGGGATTTGATTTTCATCTCATAACATGAGCAAGTTAGTGGGACACCAGCAATTGCTAAGCATTATAGACATGAATAATTCCAATAAAATCAAGTAATCTGTAATCATCCCTTCACTGATTCTGAGCCCCCCCCCCCCCGGTGGTCCAGGTCGTTAAGGTGGGGACTCGTGAGCGGAGTTCTGGGGTTGGATTCCCGCCAGAACTGTCCTCCCTGATTGAGGTTTATCCAGGTTTTCCTCAGCCCTCATAGATGGAAAATGCTGGGGAGCTATCCTAAACTTAAGCCTGGAACGTTTCCATCTTCAAAAAAATCCTTTCTCAATATATCATTTCATCTCATTTGTCATTAGTACCCTCAGCAGTAAAAACGGGCGTTAAACACTATTTAAAAAACGTTTCTGAGATAAACCTTGCATTCACTATAGACGGTATACACTCTGTTGGGAAAACCCTGTTGCTAAAACCTGTGGGGAAGCACGTTCTCTAATATATACTTTACAAATATTGAATGTGCTCACCCAGAACCTTAAAAAAGAACCTTTGTGCAGTCTCCAGTAATGCCTCACCTGCACTACTGCAATTTCCCCCCAACACTTAAAAGTTCTCATCCAACCCGCAAACTACAGTCTACTCATAGATATGTGCGCTTTTTGAGATCATATAACACCTTCCTGTGCTGACTTGGTTCCGCCTGAAAGACCGAAGAAGCATCCATTGTCTTACACTTTTTAAAATTATCCTTATATCTTTTCTATCTTAATCTATTCGTTTTCACACTCTTATCTTCCGCGCACAACCTTAACACATGCTGTAAAGCTCTGCACTTTCTGTCATCATTGTAACGGACATCGCATTTTCACCGTAATCACAGCCTGCATTCCCACAGAATGTCAAGTGACTGCCCTACTTAAAAGTATGTGATTAGAAATGAGAGGTAATCTTAGAATTGGATGCCTTATTTTGCGATACAGGTATTTGTTTGCTCTGCTGTTAATTTATCATATTAATAACAGCACTTTTGGAAATTAATTATGATTTCAAAATTCCGAATTTTTCAAGCCGGTTCTTCGTTTCTAACTTATATCCTACACAAGGCTAGTATGAAAGAACAATTCCATCTTAAGTAATGTTTACCTATAACGTTCATAATAACCTTAGTGTTTTTCATTATTTATGTTTTACTAGTATATTTATTTCCACTGTCTTTCATGATTTACTAGTTTATATGTGTGTGCGTTGTCTTTGTTACTGTTTGTACTATTATTGTTATTATGTTAATGGTTTTAATTATTCACTTTCATGTTTGCCAGCATATATTTACTCCCTTTTTCACCTTAATTGTCCTTACAACAGTTTATGTTATAATTATGGTATTGTAAGTGATAGTGATAGTAACTGATAGATAGATAATGCCATAATAAATAAATTAATTGAATTTTATATAATTATATTTTAAAAATAATATTACAATGTACGGTGGATATATTATGTAATAGTGTTTTTAATATTAATCTCGTGGATTATTTTATTTGTAACTAATCTATTAAGGACTAAAATAAATGAAGACCGGGGTGCATTTTAACTTCTTGTTGATATGCTTTGAAAACACAGAAGTGGAGGTATAACTAAATTGTTTTGCTCGACAAATGCGCGCTTTCTCCCTGATGCAGACCTACCAACCTACCTACATCTTGTGGTTTATTCGTTTCTGCGGTTTTGCCAGGAAAAAGGCTCTTGTTTTCTTGGCAAGTCTAACCCCGCGGATTTTCGACCACTAAATACGATAAATTTGTCCTTACCTTTGTTATTTTCGTTTCTTATGTGATGTAAAAAGCAATGAAATCATTTTGAACAGCAAATCTAGAACACAAAAAGGAATTATCTTAATTTAGCAGTGTATTTTAAAATTATACGACGTTCCTGCTCTTACTTTATGGGAAAGTTTTCTAGTGCTCAGCCATGTTTGGAGATTTTAATAGATTTTTATACGGCATGTTGTGGTTGAAGTCTTTTATATACAGCCTGTCAAAAATCACTTCAAAATTTAAAGCGCTGTAAATATTATACTAATTGAAATAGGAAATAGACATAAACATCACTGTGTTGTATAAACAATGGAGTTTGGTATTTAAAAGACACGACAATTTGTAGACATTATATTGGAATAGTCCAAATTGCTCACGAGAAGCGTCCATTAATTGTTGCAGGATTGTTGGTTGTGCCACAAAACTCTTTTTATTAAATAACCCCTTACTAAATGTCGGCCTGTTTGAGATCATGGAATGTCATATTGTTAGAAACTGCCAACTGATGACACGCTCGCCAACAATCCCTGTAATTAATTGTTTTTTGGGGGTGTAGATGTAGAGCGGCGCGCCATCTTGCATGAAAATATTCTCCAGTAGCCTATAAATAAAAAAATTCTATAATGTTATGTAGTAGTGCTCCCAGTTTACTGTAAGTTTTCTTATTATTACATTATTTTATTTTTTAATGAAATGTGGACTGCTGATGATTTTTATTATGAAGTGAAGCCAAAGCCATACCTTTCAGTGATTGTAAGATGACTAAGACCAGGAGCGACTCTAATAAGGGCCCTCGAAGAAAATGTCTCAATTATTTACCATTTTCTCTTGTACTGCTCAAGTGATATAAAAAATGCATGAAAAAAGCAATGTATGACGCATTAGTTCTTAATTATATCTTACGTAATAAGCAATTTTCTTCTCTACTGTAGTAGCAGTAGCATGTGGGTCCTCCTTTAGACAGGAAGGCTCATGGTCATCCCGAAAAATTTTACGCTTTAATCTTATACCTTCATAGGCCAGTAAATATTTACAAGGACTTATATTTGTCTTCCTCCAAAGTGGATTAGCCTTTCTGCTGCTTATTTCTGCGTTCTCTTGGGCGGCCGGCGCTCGGTATTCTCTCTTTTCTTAGGAATCGGATATTGAGGGGTTACTGACACCGCGCATAACCAACTACGGGTTGTTTTCGCCCTTTATGTGAAATTGGGTGATTTCTCACTTTTTACCAGAGAAAAGTTTACTTTCACCGTGTGAATTAAGTTAAAAAAAATTGTATCTGTCTCATGGCAATGAATAAAGTGGACGATTTTATTGAAGACTCTATTTTTGCGTCTAAGTTTGTTAAGTTGGACGTCATCAACCGAAAGCTATAGGAACTTAACCGGACAGCACAAAATTGAAGTCTTTTATGCTTTTAAAAAAATATCTTGACTGACCCGTGTGAAGTGTGAACACATATTGTCTATAGTAATGAAATTAGAAAAGAAATAGAAAAGACAAATTTTGTTGTACACGCCGACGAAACGACAGATATTACATGTGTGTCGGAATTTGTTATAATATTACCATACATCATCATTCCATCCTTCTATACAGCCACGAGCCGCCACTGATTAAGGCCTGGTTGGGTTAAAGTTCGGGAGTCATTTTCGTAGCAAATTCTGCAATTAGGGTGTCAACTCAACATTAAAGAACAAGTGTGCTTGGTCCATCCAGAAAACTTTGTCAATCTGTAGACAAAGAAAACCCATGTATTTCCTGCTTGTCTGTTTCTTAGGGTGCAAACGCTTGTTTTCGTATGAGTACAGACTGAGATGTTTCTTAGAATTCTTCAAACTATGTCTAGATATCTAATACCATTACTGATTACATTATAATTATTTATACTTAGTTCATTACTTGTATATACCAACCAAGGGTGGCCGAGGCCGTTAAGTTGCGCACTCGTGAGCTGGAGGTCTGGGGTTCGAATCCCACCAGGATTATCCTCCCTCACTGAGGTTTTATCCAGGCTTTCCTCTGTCCTCATAAATGGCAAATGCTGGGAGGTACCCCAAACTTAAGCCTGGAACGCTCCCTTTCTTAAAATATCCTTTCCCAATTTATCATTTCATCTAATGTATCATCAATGTCCAGCACCTGTAGTGCCTCAGTAGTAAAACGGGCATTAAACACCATTAAAATTACTTGTATAAGGCACCTCAATAATATTTTCTGTCTTCCACATTTCTTTTCACCAACGACTCTACCAATTTCTTCAAATTTCCTAATTAAATCTTCATTTTTGCAAATAGAATATGGGCTTTCTGTAAAGTTATATGTTCCAAATTTTCCTTGACCTTGAAAAAGACTTAAATTACTTTCATAATAGCATTAAAGCAGCTATATCCTAACATTATTTGTAAAGCCATAGCTATCGACTTATAATATGTATAGCACTAGTAATAATTATTTTATCAATGGCATTGTTCTTTCGGACTTTGAGGATGCTCTCCAAGGCCGACTTATGGATTGGGATGCCTGGAAGGGGCGGCTAGATTATATCAAGCATAACTGGCGAGAAAATGATAATTAGCTTTGATGAACTCAGAAAACCTAATAAAATGATCAGTGTTTTAATAAAAAAATTAATTATTGAATGCAAAAAAGAAATAAATGAAAACATTTGCCCAACATAATGATGTTTTGTCATATATAATATTTATCTAAAGCCTGAAGTGACTTTTGAAAGACCGCATACTTTAAATAGAGCGTACATTAAAATACGTAAAATTTCTACAATTATATAATTACTAAACATTACTTGGAAATCTTTACCCTGTCACAAACTGAAAGTATTATAGTAGAAGGGCTTGAGATAGCGCTATATGGACATTTTTAACCGCGTGAAAAATTTCCGCAACAAGTACTTTTGTCATCTTTTCACCCCAGCCATACCTCTTACCATACAGGGGTAGTAGCATCCTCCGGCCACCCTTGGTAACTGCAGGCTTCTAAGAGCTCTTAAATTACGTTTTGTGGGCACAGATGGCACTTCGGTGTTTTCTTCTTTGGTTTTGTTACTTCCGGTAGTTCCTCTTCTGTTATTGAGAGATCTTTTCACTCTCCCCTTGTGCACTTTGCACTACAATGCTTTTTCCGGGTTTCTCTTTTCCAATTTTTACGAGGTGGTAGGGATGGCTCATAACCCAAGTTTTACTATCTACTGGGGAGGTCAGACCAACTGCTATGTGACCACGGAAGTGAAGTAATAACGACCAGCGAACATAAAAACAAAAAAAGATGACAGAAAACAATAAAGTGCGGAAGGAATGAAAGTTAATATACAGCCCTACAGGCTGTGTTTTCTGCCAACTTCACAACACTTTTACAAGAAGTAGTTTTATTATTCCGAGAAATGGAGCGACTCGCACTTTATGTGCCTCTAGCAGGAAACAAAAGCTTGTTTGTATTGTTTTTCGCGTATTTTCTAAAAAATTAGGAAAATAGACGTTCGCCTCTTTCTGTTGTTCTTCTCCAACTGTCTTTAATTGCTATATGTTTATTATTTAAAGTATGCATATACTTTAAATACAAGCAACTATTTTGTATAAACCCATGTTTTGAGAGAGAAAGAGAGAGAGAGAAAAAAACATAGTTTTAAAATAATA
Source organism: Metallyticus violacea (assembly GCA_030762175.1). Lineage (NCBI taxonomy): Eukaryota > Metazoa > Arthropoda > Insecta > Mantodea > Metallyticidae > Metallyticus > Metallyticus violacea. The sequence goes on from CM060838.1 coordinate 28,478,500, forward strand.
ATAATAATAATAAACATTTTACCTGTAATAATTAATACACTATACAAAAGAAATATCCTCAAATATTTTATGACTATAATTTACCAGTAGTTGTGCACAAATTCTGTACGTAAGGCATGCCAGTAAGAAGTTACTTATTAGTTACTCCATAATACTTCGTTTTGTACAAATGAAAGACTTAACCGCTGCAAAAATTAAAATTCGCTTTGATGAAGTGCTTGGTGAGCCTTTCCCGTCATATTCAACGGTAAAAGAATGGGCTAAACAGTTTTGATTAGGACGAGAAAGCATTGAGGGCCGATTGGAATCCACCGCTCTAGTTGAAGATGTGATGTTTTACAACAGGAGAGTAAAACTGAAATAAATTATACCCAGGTTGGGTGTTTCAATAATAATCATCTTTAGGATTCTGCAATAACATTTCCATATGAAAAAGGTTCAATCTTGCTCTCTTTTTGAAGTTCATGGAGTGGGGTAAACCTGGCGAGGGGCCACAATGGAAGACCAAGGTTATTCAATCGAAGAGAAAGATCATGACAATTTTCTGGGACTGCAGGATCATTCTGTTAGTAGACTTCAACAGAACACAAAAAGTAGTATTCAACCCCTTCTCTCCACATCTAGCACTCACCGATTTTTTTTCTATTTCCCAAAAGATCTACGAGGAAAGAAACTGAATGACAATAAAGTGGGAGAACATTTTGTAGACAAAAGTTCAGGCTATTCTTAACCGATAGAAATACTATGAGGGCTGTTCGACAAGTTCGAGCAAAAATGATTAAGACATAACATTATAAAAATAAATAGTTTTATTTCTCTATTCACTTAATCCAACAATTTTCTAATTTGTTTATCCCATTGTCAAATACAACTTCTACTTTGTAAAATACACATTATTTTCGGCGACAACCATTTCATTTGATGCGAATCACTTTCATGCTAGTCATTTCTTCATATGTTGGGGGACAGGAAGTAGCCCGGGGAATAAGGGAACATGGAAGGATTTCATAATATAAATTCAATAATTTTGAGATCGCGTACGCAGACTAGAACGTTGGCGCATTATCGTGATGGAACCGGGCTTTTTCTTCGCCAAATGTGGACGATTCTTTTTGATCGCGTCGTTTAATTGCTCTAGTAACAAGGCGTGATGTTCGCCGATTATGGTTTTGCCCTTTTTCCAGAAGATGAAATAAAATTATGCCGCGGAAATCCCAAAACACAGTCTCCTCACTTTTCCCACTGAGGGGTTTGCGTTTGCCTTGTTCGGAGCGCTTTCTCCGGTAACAACCTGTTGTTTCTACTGTCCCTTTGTTTCCGATATATAGTAATGGATCCACGTTTCGTAGACTTCCGGATAGTCAATGAAATGCTTGAATTTCTTTTTAACAGATCCAAATTTTGCGTGAAAGTAACAACTCGTTCATTTTTCGTTTGCAAATTTTTGTGCAAAATAATATGTATCTGATCTCAGAAATGCTTCAACAATCTCCCGCACTTTCGGTCCCGATAGCTCAGCGCCATTTTGTGAATTTTGTAAGAATTTCGGGAATAGTTACCTCGACCGCATGTTCGGAAAGGTCCGCATCGCTTGTGCTCGTTCGGCTCCTCTAATCGAACCATTTATACACCATTCTAAGAGAAGATGAGGATTTGCCATTATGTTTGTCTAGCTTCGCTTTAACTTCTACGGGCGCTGCTTGTTTCAAAAAGTAATGTTTTATTAACACAAAATACTTCATTTTGAACCTTTAAAGCAGGAAAAATGGGCTTCGATCATAGCCTAAGCTCCGTTTTTTTTTTATTGATTTATTTATGGAATCTCTTTAACATCTCAGGTCATCAGCGTCCCATTCAACTCAGGGCGTGAAACGGCCGACAAATTTTGCTCAGAGGCCTCTTCTTCAGGCTTGAGGTTCTTTTTCGTGCCGCAAATGTACGACACGGGACCCACGGCCCTAAGCTCCGTAACTGTTTATAATCATCCCAATTTGCAAAGTAACTTTGAAAACAATCTAGCGTCTACCACCTTTTAAGTTTGCCCAGACTTTCGAATAGCCCTCAAAAATGTTAAAAGAATGTTGAAATAAATGGAGACTTTTGAAAAGTGATTTGGTTGTTTTCTCTAAAAATATGTTAGGTCAAAAACTTACGGAATCTACTTCGTAACTTTAATCTTTTGTATCTTCTAACGCATTGCTTTAACTGACTTTGCTTTACATACACCAAAACGAAGCTAGAACTTTTTGTTAAGCTGCATAAATTGTGTAATGTTAGAATACAGTTACAGAGAGGTACTCTTAATTTTATTTCTCTTGTTTGAAGCTTGATGGTCAATCATTTCCTTATAGAGCAGCCATTTTGTATACCATTAGGAAACAATGATCTTCCTCTTGCACAAGCACTTGTTTCTGCTTTGCGGACATCGCTTTGCTTTTATTATCTCATATGTCTTCCAATATCGCCCTTGTTACAATGGACCTAAAGCATGCGATTTCAGGCTATAAAACCTCGTCCCAAATCCGCCTCTATTGCCTCCCATTACTGAAGAGGAATATTTCGATTAAAAAGTGGAGCCTTATGCAGACAGAGTATGTAAATTCAAGAGATGGACAGAGAAAAGTCTACACCAATCGATTTCCTTCCTGGTTCGTTCAGATGAACAGGTCGGTTGTCTTGTACGTCAAGTCTCTAATATTTGTCTAGTATAATAACTTTTGCTTGTATTCACGCAGATACTTGTGGGAAATATTAATGGATGTATTTCTTTAGAGGTGGTTTATTCAATTTTGCACCAATAGCAAAAAGTATAGTGATTTAGTACATTTCCCTGTGTTGAACAAATAGGGGAGAGGTGATCGTAAGATTTTTGTGTTTATATAAAAGAAAACATTTGCTGAGATACCCAAAGGTTGGATAGAGAGGCTAAAATAAGACAAGAATGCTAATGTTCACATAAAAATAAACGTCTTTAATTTACCTTTTGAGTAACTTATTTGTTTTGTAGCTATTATTCGATTTGAATACATTCTAGTAAGAGCCTCATGATCTGCCGAACACTCTCGAATGATCCAGCTGTTTGCCTTATTTGCTGGCATCCTTGTCCAACGCAATGGCGAAGTGTTCCAATTTAGCCAATAGACAACGATTACATGATGCCCTTTAATCAGGGCAGCTTCTATACGAGGTTGCTGTTTTGCGCAAAATGCCAACGTTTTATTCCCGATAAATATTACTTAATGCGTTAAAAATCACAAACATAGTGTCTATAGAGTTGTTTATTATTATTATATTTTATTTTTAATTACTCCGGACGCTCTTTAACATGCGTCCCATTCAATTTAGAACGTGAAACGACCGATAAATTTTGCTCAGATCTCTCTTCTTTCAGGCTTGAGGTTCTTTTATATTCCGTTAATCTACGACATGGGACCAACGTTTTTACCTTTGGATTTTTACGCCTAAATAATCCATCGATTCCGGCTGTGTTTGAACCTGTGATTTTGGGTCTACTAGGCACATATGGTTATTACTTAATCAGTGGGACCGACTGTAAGTGGGGGGTTTCTATCTTGCGCCAGATGTATGCATTTATGGTTATTATCTGTAGGGGACTGGTCTGCAGTAATTGTGTAAACCAATGTTTCTGTATGTGGAGAAGAGGTAGGTGAGAAGGAGCCCTTTGCCCATAAGAGTCATTATGTGTATGCACCCCCTGAACATCACCTTTCGTCATGTGCATTCCCAGGAACGTTTGTCTCGAGTTTTATATAAATTGATTGTTTCTGCATTACATAAATTATTAAAGTATTCTAAAAGAATTGATATAATTATGGTGAAACAGTGAAATAATGGCATCACAGCAATTAATATGAAATATGAGAACATTTGTATTTCGATATTACATTAATAATTATCTCTTTCTGACACACTGCAGCAGTGATAAATCGTTTTTTCGTCAATAGTAAGCTATTGCTGAATGCCACACTAGTGTTTTTCGTGGAATTCGTTTAAGTTTTAATGAAAGGTAAAGGTAATAGATCCTATACAAAGCTTACATTCTAAGCCTATTTGTTTTACGATCATTGGAAAGAAATTTGAAATTAAACAAAATAAGGCGGACTAACTCCAAATATAAATTTGAGCTAATCTGTGATTTCAACATGTAAAGTGTACAATGCTTTCTGTAGAGACCAATTTCATTATGCAGATTTCAGACTTTAATGCTATAGATAAGGTTGTTGCCATGAAAACCAGGTTTATATTTTGTTTAAACAGGCGTGTTGTTAATATTTTTATTAAATCCCCTCTCCCTCTCTCTTGTATATTCAGCAAGACACATAATATGAATGTTAATTGCATCCGTTAAGATTCTAGAAGCTTGTGCTCTACACGCAAGCAGCAGTTAAATTTATGCAACCGCGAGTCGCTCACTGCCCTTGAATGTTGTCATGATTATGTAGAAATCTAATTTATTTGCGTCAGCGATGTAACAGGTCAGGATACTGGTCGATGGTAGATGATATGTGAGATGAAATCGAAAATTGAGAAAGACATTTTAGGGAGGAATCCCTCTAGCCATTTGTATTTCTCTGGCTGTTGACTGAGGGAAGCCTGACGAGCACAGTCTTAACGAGATTCGAACCACAGATCTCCCGTTCAGAATCCATGCCTTATGGACCTTGAGCATCCGTGTCGATAAACATAAAAATGTCCCACTTACGGCGAACAGCATTAAGTGGAGATGAGGTAAAGAATTCCAACAGGAAAAAAAAAAACCAGTCACAGAGCCTACAATGAGAATTTTCCAAGAGCTTTCTAAAATATGGTCAAACTAGTTTATCATGGTTGTGGTTTTTATACAGGATATACAAAAAGGTATGTCAAAACTTGGGGAAACATTCCTTGTATATAGAAGGTGCAAATGTTATTTGAACATGGATCCGGAAATACTTTATATGCTTGTTAGATCCCTCTGTCTAAAACTATATATATATATTAACAATAATTAGAAAAGCAGTGAAGGATAAAACACTAAGAAAGTCACAGAGCTGTAATGCGATTACAATTATGTGACTTTTTCTTAGTGTATTATCCTTTTCTGTTTTTGTAATTATTGTTAATTCAGTTACATTGTTAATAGTGTTATATTTTTTGTCTTATATATATATGTGCCTGCTTAGCTGTCCTGTGGCAACAACCGCACACAACAGAACAGTTGCTTAATACGTACAGTAGGTAAGCATTCGCTTTTAACTCTGGTTAAATGGGGTGGGGGTATTGTACCTAATCTTATTTCATAAGTTTACCGTTATTGTGGTAGTTCTGTACCATGTAGGCCGCTTATTATACTATTCACTTCATTGCTTGACGTAGCACCGAGCACTTAGTGTCAGCTCTGTGTGTTTACGGATCTCGTTCCAGGTAGAGTAAAATGAGGTATTTAAATGCGGATTTTGCAGATGGTCATATGGTCTATAGATTAGTAGAAAGTGTAGAGTCTTAGTGCTCGTTGCCAGACAATACTCCAGGGATTAGGGAGTTCATGCGACACCGGGTTGATGGATGAAGCTGTGCTAAAACAGGACATTTTAAACATTTCGTATAATTTTCTGTTTCTCTCGGTTCTGTTTTTTGAATATTTTGCTACATGGTACATGTTTAAAAAGGCTCTAACAAGGAAATAAAGCAATTCCGGTCCCATGTTATAATTTTTTATGCTGTATATGTGAGGAATGTTCTCCAAAATTTTGACATGCCTTGTTGTTACACTCTGTATATTACATGTAACATAAAGTGTACCTCTAAAAGTAAACGAAATAGGCAACATATTTACACAGGCATTTCCGTTGTTTTTAGATTCTTTATCCTCTATCTTCTGTTATGTTGTGCTTGGCGTTTAAATATATTTTGCTCTATCCAAATGTAAGAACACATCATTTTTAATTGTATTTCGACAAATAAACAAACAAAACGCTCTCCTTGATAGTAAATTAAAGCATCGATATTAATATTCGCTTTCAATTCTATTATATATCTCTTACTTTTAATTTATCTTTCTTTTAATAGCAATTAACACGCTATTGATACATAACACATTATTCAAGCTGTTTTAATCCATAATTATTGCAGAGTGCTGTTAAACGCGCTTAGTTGCCTTCTATTTTACTTAACGAGCTAAAATAAACTCCAGGTACTTGGAACTATTATTTGTCAAAATTGGCGGTACCCTCAGCGAATGGTTAGATGTCTCGCTAAAATTATTTTGGTAGCCGGATGTACAGTTTGTGGCGGATAAAGCGACAGCCTGTACAGATTTCCTTTACCACTAACCCGCTAACATTATCATCATCATCATCTTCTTAAATATATAGCAATGCAGTCCGCCTCAAGGTGTGCTACTAGAAAATAAACTACGTTACCGCCCCTGCTAACGATCACTGAACATCAGGTAAACGTTTGGCATTATAAAAATATAATAATAATTTGGCTAAATATTTGCTTTAGCCATGTCCGTGATAACAATAGTGGTCGACATTTTTGTGGTATGGTATGCAATTATTGAGAAAATCTTATAAAGTATTTCTGGAAGTTTGTACACTTATTTTAAAACATCCGAAAATAAGGGCGTTAGCCAGCATCCACTGTACACTAACTGGTGCATATAAATTAAGTGAAACAATTACATAAATGTAATTCTAATAGCTAAAATGCTAGCATCAAATGCTTCTTTACTGGTGACATATGATTTCGTTAATAGGCGAAGAAAACTTTGCACGTAAGCTTTGTATTTTGCACCAACAATAATTTGCTACACTTTGAATAAGGAGAAATTAAGTTTGGTATAAAAGCATAAATTTATCTGTATTTTAACTTTTATGATAATTTTTAATGTATGCCTATGAAAACGAATATCTCACTGCCACTAAGCTAGTTTTGCTCCCCATGCTTCCATCAAAACTACCAAAATGAATTTGATTCATAAATATAAATAAAATTCTTTATAAGATTGTTGTTTTGATGAACTAAAATTAGGTTAAATACAAGTCCTGGGTAATCCTCCTATTTAAAATTTTAATTAACATATTAAAGCATAATGATTTGAGAGCTATTCTCCTTCTGGGTTTCCTGTAGCAAATATTATTAATATTCTCTCAATTTGTGTTTATTAGGTTGTTTGAACATTTTTGAAACTCTTTATAAAAAATAAATGTTTTCGTATGCTTCTCTCTACCTTGAAAATCTATTTTGCTCAACTGTACACAGTTTAAATTTTTAGAGATTATGACGTGTGTAATTTTGTTTTCTGTAAATATGATTTTAAAAATAAACTCTCTATTGTTAATGATGCCTATAGCGTTTCTAACTAATAAATATCAAACTACGACGAAACTTCCCACCCAACTTTTAAAATGTTTTACACTTGCTGTAAATAAATTGGCAGAGAGCATTGTTTTGGCTTAACGTTGTGCAGTTTTACGAATCGACAAAGGAGCTTCTCACTTGCATATGTACGACGTAACTGTGAGAATGTCTACTTCAAAGTGAATAACATTGTAGTATTTACAAAATGTTCGTTACATTTAACAAATTTTATTATGTACAATATATAAATTGAGAATTTTATGTCTGCAATGTAAATACGAGGGCTGTTTAGTGAAGAATGATCATCCGTTTTACAGGCATTATTTCTCGCGATAAAGTTTAAGTTTATACTAATTCATAATGTACACGTAGAACTATTAGTCACTTCCGGTTCCCACCTGTGAGAGAGTCCCCTCAGGGGCCCAAATTATAGGGTACGGGGCGTAGCGACCCCGAGGCACCCGAGCTGCTCCCTCAGGTCCGCGCTCAGCGCGTTTGACTCCTTTTTATTTGGCCTCTTTTATTGTTTTATTTGTCCTACTTCCCTGTTCTTTGTCTGATGGGTGCCCCCGTGTTTGACGCGGTAAAAAGTGACTGGGTAACAGCGTAACTCCCAGCACTGGGTTATCATGTAGGACGGGAGCGTATCCCCTGGTAAAGGCCAGGCCCGGGGAAGGCCCATTGCATGAGCTGTAGACTCCTGCAGGCGATTGGGTCCCTTCGTCAGCTCACAGGAAGGTGTGACCCTGAGGTTACTTTGTTCAGGCCAGAGCCAGTAACCTAAGCCGGGGTGGCGCCCAGGAAGCAGCCCGCCATCGGAGACGGTTGCAATGGTGGAGGAATAAATCGCTATGGTACTGGAAAATAATCCTTTACATTTTAAACGTAAAAGAGTTGATGCAAAAGAAGTAATCGAGAAGTCTTTCCCTCGTTACTTAGTCATTAGTCGTACTGAAGAGAATCAGTCGTTTACGACCGTGAATCCATTCAAAATTCAGAAGGGCATTGATGCCATAGCTGGACCCGTTAAGTCCTGTACCCGTCTACGCAACGGATCACTTTTGGTGGAGACACTTGGCCTGTCTCAAAGCAACTCGTTGCTCAAGGCGACGCTACTCCACGGATATCCCGTCCGTGTCGAGAAACATAAGACCATGAATTCGTCGCGAGGAGTTGTTACCACAAATGTTCTAGACGGAATGACCGACCCGGAAATCCAGAGCTGTCTGGAAGACCAAGGGGTCACCTCAGTATATCGTGTACAGGCAAGGAAAGAGGGGGAATTACAGCCGACCCGGACTCTTTTCCTCACATTCGACAGGGTCGATTTGCCGCAGAGGATCAAGGCGGGCTACGAGGTGATAGAAGTGCGCCCGTATATCCCGAGCCCGTTGCGATGTTTTCAGTGTCAGCGTTTTGGACACACTCGCATATCGTGTAAAACTGCCGTTTCCATCTGTGCAACCTGCGGTCAAGCAAGTCACGAGGGAGCATGCCCATCCGCTCCTGTCTGCGTCAACTGCCGCGGTGGACATCCAGCCTCGTCCCGCGATTGCCCTCGTTTTCGAGAGGAGCGCTGTATCCAGGAGATCCGGGTGAAGGAAAAACTCTCCTTTACTGAAGCCCGGAAGCGATTCCAGTCTCGCCAACCTGTCGTGCCTAAGACCGGCACCTACAGCGCAGCAGCCTCTTTTGCGCCCAAGAAGTGCGATAGCAGTACGCAGACCTGCGATCTTGTGTTTACACGGGTCCAACCTACGCCTAGTTCTCCAAAGCGCTCTACCGTGAAGCCCAAAGCGGTTGTTTTTAATGCCCCTGTTATTAAGTTCAGGACGAGTTTTACGCGAACAGATTTTTTAAAGTCATCAACTCAGGTAGAGCAGAAAAAGAGCCCTTCTCCTCCTCGGAGGTCACGCTCCCATGATGGGAGCAAACCCGCTAGGCGGTCGCCGTCGCCGCCTATATCTACATTCAACCGATTCCAGGCGTTGGAATCGGTGGATGGTTCTCAGCGGGAGAGCCCTCCCTCTGAGGAAGTGATGGAGCAGGATGTGCCTGCTCCTTCAAAACCACCGAGTCCCACGCGACTGAAAAAAGGACGTTTGTTTCGCCCTGCGCCGTCCAAAAAGTAAGGTGGTAAATGTTTAGCTTCTTTTATCTAATTTTAACAATGGCTATCCTTTCGTGGAATGTGCGTGGTCTCCGTAGTCGCAGACCTGACCTCGAGTTAATTTTACGTTCTACTGACCCTTTGCTTGTATGTCTCCAAGAGACTAAGCTTCGCCCAAGCGATTCTTTTAATTTATGCGGTTACTCTTCGGTGAGATTTGATCTCCCTCCCGAAGATGGCACTCCCGCTCACGGCGGAGTTTTACTTTTAATTCGCAATAACGTGTACAGCACCTCACTACAGCTCCAGACTCCTTTACAAGCTGCTGCAGCTACAGTTCACTTTTCTGGCCTTAGTTTTTCTGTCTGCACTGTTTATTTACCTCCGTCCGCCACCATCACCACAGATGACCTGGATGATCTTTTGTCTCAGCTACCACCGCCTGTTCTCTTTTTGGGGGATTTCAATGCACACCATCCCCTATGGAGTTCCACCACGGAGTGTGCAAGAGGTAACCTCTTAGCTGACTTTTTGCTAACTCACAATCTTATACTTCTCAACACTGGTCAACCTACTTTTCTCTCTGACAGCACTCATAGCTTTTCGCACTTGGACTTATCCATTTGCTCTGCCTCACTTGCTGTACATTTCACCTGGAATGTTATCTCTGATTTATATTCCAGTGACCACTTTCCGTGTCAGATCCATATACTCTCTCCGAACGCACATTCACAGCGCACGCCAAAATGGCTCATTGAAAAGGCGAATTGGCCTCTCTATCGCTCTTTGGCCGAATTTTCAGGGTGTGACTTTCCATCTATCGACATCGCGATCGAGCACCTCCGTACGGTCATCATAACAGCCGCAGATAAGGTTATTCCCCGGTCGTCTTGTCACCCCAGACGTTTACCGGTTCCTTGGTGGAACGATGAATGCCGGGATGCATTGCGTGCACGCCGAGGTGCTCTCCGAGTTTTTCGTCGCCACCCTACTTCAGCAAATTTGATCTGTTACAAACAACTTCGCGCCAAATGCCGCCGAGTCATCAAGGATAGCAAAAAGGCTTCTTGGATTTCTTTTACCTCTTCTTTTAACCGCACAACGCCTTCATCCGTAGTTTGGGAACGGCTACGCCGCGTTGCTGGCAAACCAAGGTTTACACCTATACCCGGTCTTAGGATTTTAAATCGAGTGCTCACCACTCCGACTGACGTCGCCAATGTTTTAGGGCGAACCTTCGCTGATGTTTCTAGTTCCGCCAATTACCCGGCTACATTTCGCGCATTAAGGGAGCAGGTTGAGAGGAAAGGTTTCTCGTTTGCCTCCGACCATCAGGAGAGCTACAACGTTCCTTTTACCGTCAGGGAACTGGAGCATGCCCTTTCTACCTCTCGACATTGCACACCGGGGCCGGATGACATTCACGTTGCCATGTTGCAGTATTTACCAGCAGAAGGCAAAGCCTTTTTATTACGAATTTTTAATTTTATTTGGTGTTATGGCACATTTCCCAACGCTTGGCGATTGGCCACCGTCATTCCGATACCTAAGCCTGGAAAGGACCCACATCTTCCTTCCAGTTACCGTTCGATTTCCCTCACCAGTTGCGTTTGCAAGGTGATGGAACGCATGATTAGCGGACGGCTCATGTGGTGGTTGGAGTCGAGACATCTATTGACGAACGCCCAGTGCGGTTTCCGTCGTCACCGCTCCTCTGTCGACCATCTCGTGTCTCTTTCGACCCACATAATGGACGGTTTTATTCGGAAGTGCCAAACGGTTGCTGTGTTTTTCGATTTAGAGAAAGCGTACGATACTTGCTGGAGAGGCGGTATCCTCCGAACGCTTCACGATTGGAACATACGTGGGCGTATGTCTGTTTTTATACAGGAATTTATGAAGGACCGGGTTTTTAATGTTCGCGTGTGATCAGTTTTATCATCTAATTTTATTCAAGAGAACGGCGTACCTCAGGGCTCGGTACTTAGTTGCACACTATTTGCCATTGCGATTAACTCTATCACCGAGTGTTTACCGCCAGGAATACAATCGTCGTTATTTGTGGACGATTTTGCCATCTATCTTTCCTCTCGGAGAACCTGTCTCTTGGAACGCCGCCTCCAATGCTGTCTCGACCGCCTTCACGCTTGGAGTGTTTCTCACGGGTTCCGTTTCTCCGCAGAGAAGACCGTCTGCATGAACTTCTGGCGCCACAAGGAGTATCTTCCACCTTCGCTCCATCTTGGCCCAGACGCACTTTCTTTCGCAGACGAAGTTCGGTTCCTTGGCTTGGTGTTTGATAGGAAATTATGCTGGTCATCGCATATAGCGCAACTCAGAGGCAAGTGTGAACGTTCTCTTTGTATTTTACGTGTTTTAAGTGGCACATCTTGGGGAGCTGACCGGACTGTTCTTCTACGTTTTTATCGCTGTCTTATCCGGTCCAAATTGGATTATGGCAGTGTCGTTTATGGCTCTGCGCGGCCTTCTGTTCTGCGCCGCCTGAACCCGATTCATCACCGGGGTATCCGTGTTGCCATTGGGGCATTCCCCACCAGTCCTGTGTTGAGTTTATGTGCGGAGTCTGGAGAACCTCCGTTGTTTTATCGTAGGGATGTTTTACTAGCTGCGTACGGTTGTCGCTTAGCTGCGCAACCTCGTCATCCCACGAATGGGCCGTTTTTTTAATGTGTCTTTTGATCGTTTTTATGCTCCTCGGTCTTTTACTCCTAAGCCCCCTGGCTTTCGTTTTCGGGAGATTTTACGGACGTTGGACATTGAGTTACCTGCTTTTTTCTTAGCCGGGGAAACTTCTTCTCCCCCCTGGATTTTAGCAGAGGCCCCCGTTCATCTCGGGCTTACGTCCTGTCCGAAATCATCGACCGCAGCACATATTATTCGTTGTTCTTTTAGCGAGATCAAATCCTCTTTTAATGGCTGGAATTTTATCTATACCGACGGCTCTAAATGTGACACAGGTGTAGGATGTGCTTTTGTTTTTAATGGGGCTAGTTTTACGTATGGGCTTGACGTTGCAACATCTGTTTTTATGGCGGAGCTTTATGCTATCTATCGGGCGGTTTTATTTATTTCTGATCACGGGCTGGGGAACAGTGTTATATGTTCCGATTCTTTGAGTGGCATTTTAGGTTTTAGAAACCTGTACAACCCCCACCCCCTTGTACAGATGGTCCAGAATGCAGTTTTAACCCTTTACGACGCTGGCGTCCGGGTAACACTGCTATGGGTGCCTGGGCACGTCGGAATCCCAGGAAATGAGGCCGCAGATGTTGCAGCAAAATCCGCTCTTTTAGACCCTGCTGAGTACGAGCACCGTTTTTACTTCGGGGATTTTATACACTCCTTACGACGAGGCGTTCTCTCGCGCTGGCGCGATGAGTGGGATTTACTAACCACCAATAAGCTTCGGGAGTGTAAATCAGCCCCTTTTAACTGGTCGACTTCTTCTCGCGCTGTTCGTCGCGAAGAAGTAATTTTAGCTCGTCTTAGAATTGGGCATTGCCGTTTTAGCCATTCTCACCTTTTTAAAGGTCAACCCGCTCCAGCTTGCCCCCACTGTGACCACCCCTTTACAGTGCGTCACATTTTAATTGAATGCCATCATCTGGCAGCTTTTAGACATAGACTAGGTTTGCCCCCCTCTATTGAGGAAATACTTACAGATGATGTGGTTGCTGTTGAGCGAGTGCTCCGTTTTATCCGTTTTTGTGGTTTTTGGAGCAAGGTGTGAGGTGTTCTCTTTTTATCCATGAAGGCATTTTTAGACGCTTTTACGACTGTTGTTGTTTCAGCATTTGATGCATCGTTTTTAGCATCAGACTTTTGTTGAGTTGTTATATGTAACCCTTGTTTTTTGTTTTGGGGTTTTATTGTTACAGTTTAGATTTTTACAATGCTGGTTTATTTTCAGCTTTTGCTGATGAGTTTTACTACCAGTTTTTATATGTTCTAGTGTTGATGGTTATAGGGTTTTATTGACCCCTTTTAGACCATTATAGGACTGTTGTTTTTTCGCTATTAAGGCTTTTTTAATATCAGTCCTTTGTTGACCATTCCACCCAATTGTTACTTGTTATGGGTTTTTATTTTGTTGCACAACGTGCTACTGCGATTTGATTTGTGTTACCTATTTATTTTTTAGTTCTGACGCAGTTTTAGCATGTTTGGGCGCTAATGACCTTAGCTGTTGTGCGCCCCTAAAACAACAATCATCATCCACCTGTGAGAGATGTGCAAGTTAAGACATATTCTGTCCCTCCTACAGCAAAATTGAGGTGACACCCGACGAACAATATACTGCTTTAGTTTCAGCAACTCTTCAGGTAAGGTCTGTACAATGTTACATGAGACATGGAGAATTTATTCTTCCCTACAGCACAACTCGAATATAGTTTACAATGTTTAAAAAGAGGCAATCATTTTCAAAAAATACTCCAGTTTGTGCTGTAACGGAAGAAAACGTTATTTCGCCGCTGTCATTGTGGGAGAGGACAATCGAATAACATTAAGATCACTTTCAAAAAATGCTGAAAATTTCATTTGGTGCCATCTAAACGTGAGTAACTGAAATGTTGCATATGAGACGTGTTTGTGCACGGTGGGTTCCAAGACTGTTGATTTCAGAACGAAAGAACGTCCGCGTGCAGTTTTGATTGTAGTTAATGATGATGAACCGGAGTTTCTTTCAAAGGTAATCACTGCTATTGAAACTTGGCTATTTCATTTCCATCCTGGGAGCAAACAGTAAAAATCTGTATCTCCATCACGAATTAATGGTCACCATATCATTTTTCAATATTCAAGGAATGGTTACAGCATGTCGTATGTGCACATACAACTGTAACTGGGAAATACTGCAGAGATGTCCTGATATCTGCGTAGCGTATAAGTATCTCTATACTCTTTGGAACGACTGCGCAAAATAATCAAGTTATTTGCTCCTTTCTCTTATAATGTCATTCATTACCTCGAATATCTCTTGCGGATAAGATGGAGCATTAAAACATTAAAAATAATTAATATTTAAAGGTATTCTTTGAGATAGCCCCGTTTCAGGGAATACTGACCCTACCTACGTGAGTTCCAGGTTCCTCTGACCTGGAGGATAGTAGCTGGTAAGGTTCCCTGACGAGGGTTATGGGCGAAGTCTACTTCGGCAGTGAAGACAGTAAAAATCGCGGAAATGGCGTAATTTGCAATCTTTCTATCAATAATATCGATGTGCCGGAACAGTGTACAGCATGTGGGGAAATAACAATATTACTCCACAAGAAACATAGCAATAGAAGTTATACCTCTGTAATTAATGAAAGATTTGTGAACATTAGAATGAAACCGCACGTGGTTATTTAAACAGTTATTAGTGCATATGCTCCAGAAAAAAAAGAGAAAAAAAGAAAGTAAACAACTTTATAAGAATCTACAAAACAATTACAAAATTAACAATAGGTGGAGCTTTTGAAGCCAGAATTAATTAGTCACTGGAAAAAATATAAAAAGACAATAATAAGAACAGGCGTTAAATGCAAATAGGAGCACTTTCAGAAGCCTTGAAGTCTTTAATAATTTAAGAATCTTTAGACAGAGATGTTCAAAAATAAACAAAAAGTTACGACCTATCACTTCGTGGTAATAATTTTTTAAGAAGATATAAATAAAAAAGCAAGAGAGAAGGTAAAATAAAGAAACAAACATTTAAATTCTAAAAGAGGAAATTATAAGCAGATTATGTTGGCAACGCATGAATCAAACAGTTGAATCAACGAGAAATTACTTTAAATGTTACAATGGAATAGAAGCCCGTAACAGAAGAAATTAAAAGTAAAGAAGGAGAGGACTAAACATACGAAATAATACAATTGCAACACTTGTCAAGGACAAAAACATACTTAAGATGTTTAAGTATTTAAATAGTAAATACATGACTTAACTGAGCATAGAAAACGACATGCATTATTGAAGAGGGAAATAAGAAAATTGCATCAACAGAGTTGGAACAGACAGATATATAATTTAGAGCATGATATTCATGGGGGTCAAAGCATCAGCATATATACTTAAATAGGCCAAAAAGAGAGAGTTATATTTAACATTATACCAAAAAATGACAAATGTTAAATAATACATTGAGCACGCTCAAGGTTAATAAAATCCCAGAAATTGAGAAAATCAATATAGAATTAATTAAAAGTGCATCGCCACTTAAATTATGATTATTAAACTTTTTAATATATGCTGGTCCACATTACTATCCCAAAAATCTTAATAAACTCGGCATTCTATAAGGGTATCGAAGATGAGTGTAAGAACTTTATAGTTTAAAAACACATTATAACATTTTGCTAAGATTTTAACAAGGTGATTCAATATTATATAAGAAATCCTTTTAAGAGGCTATATCCAATATTAAAATGGTGGTTTATAAAGTATAAGTTGGGAGCTGAAATTTTTTGCAACTTATTTAAGTTATGACAATTTAACACAGGGATTTCTTATGTATGGTTTCATTAGAGAAATACTTATATATATGTAATGCATTTTTACTATACTTTTGGGTCAGTTTATATAGGCGCTATTTCATGTGAATTCAGAACTAAAGTCCTTCAACTTCTACATTTAACCAAAAATATGAACTAACACAGGCAGGTAGTAAGCTTCGTGCAAAATATGAATAATGTATAACATAGTTTCTATGCTAGAAATTTGAAGTATTTTTAAATTTCGAAATAATCAACTCTTCTGAACATAAAAAAAATTAATATTAAATGAAAACTTCCGATAATCTATTCCCTGTAAACAGCTCTTTATTTAACAATATTTTGTCCTAAGGGGTTGCTTTTGGAAGTAATTGTTTTCATATTTGATAGTCATTTTAAAATAAGTTTACAATCCATGTTGATTCCTTACTTATACAAAAAGATGTAATTTTTCTTAAAATGCCAAATATTTAACATTTATTATAACAAAACGTACTTGAAACAGGAGTTTCATATTTTGTAGAAAGATTTCTCTTGGTTCTTCATAAGTTTAAAAAAAATCGTTGACTTCAGAAAATATGAAATCCTTTTTTTTAAATGTGTTAGCCGATTTGAGATGGAATGTCCCACGTGTAAATTCGATAAAAATGACTATAGAAAAAAATGCCATATTCAATAAACATATGAAGAACATATGAAGAAAATGACTATACTAGATTCTGAGAAAATTTGCATTTTGTATGATAAAAACAACATTTTGGGAATCAAGCGATAAAGTTCAGAATACATTTCAGTGTATTTCAGCCCCATAGGTTGGAACATATTCTTCTACAAGCCCCTAACTAGAACTAGCATAGAATTTAAAGGTCAAAGGACCAAAAGTATCATTAAAGTGTAACTCTTGAGCTTGAAATGAAGTATATATCATTCAATTTTATTCACTGATGAACAACTTACCTTTGCAAATAATGAAGATAAACTTCAATTAGCCTTATTCAGCTTAGTAAAATAATGATTACATATCATTTATATAAACTGAAAAATCAAAAGTAATGGCTTTTGTAGAAAAATAAAAAGTGGAAAATAATAATAATAATAATAATAATAATAATAATAATAATAATAATAATAATAATATGTAATGAAACAAGTAAAACGATTAAATTATTTGGAATGTGTTGTATCTTAAGATTATGATAGAACTAAACAAAAAGTTTATAAATTTCAGAATATATGTTATCATAAAACTAACATTAAATATTAAATCTAGGAAGAACACGATTTTAAAATTTTACAAAACAATGTCGGTACCGTTGACTTACGAGTACGGTTCTGAAAGGAAGTGATAATAGAGTGATTCTAACTACTGAAATGGGAGTTTTGAGCTATGTGACTGACAGGCTCTGATAGATCATATTAAGAATGTTGAAATAATAGAAAAAGTTAATACTTTTATATACACTGTACACAACGAACAAACAGAACTGATGGAACACATTTCTCAGATTCCTAATGAAAGATTAGAGAAGTATATTTTAAAATGTCAACCGAAAAAAAGACAAAATATAAAAAACTTAAGATGCTGTTGAAGATATGAAACGAAACAGGTCAATTAGGCCTATCTTGAATGATGATGATTTATACCTTTAACATTATTAGACTTGTAAATAAAATTTTTCAGTAGTCTTTTGACAATTACTTTTCGATAAGAATTTCGTTTTCTCAATAAAAAATGCACTCAATGTGTCTGAGATTTGTTGCATAGACTGCAACGTTTGACACTATCTCATCATTCATTACGATATTATCGTATAACATGACTATATTTCGATAAAAGTACGCCTACTAATATACTTTAGTTTCTAGCCAAACTTCTTAAAATTGGGCTGCCATTATTAACAAGAAAGGCAGCGCACTGTTTTGTTTTTCGTCTCTTCGCGCTAGTATAAATGGCAGATACGTTAAGTAGATAAAAGTTTTACTGGGGGATATTCTAGACAGAAGCTTCCCTCGTATCGAGATTCCAATCAATTTTATTATATTATTAAGGCCACTGCTTGAAATCAAGGTCCCTTCGAAATTGTTCCTTCCACCTTTGTTTGCTTCTTTTTCTACCTTGCAGCCGGAAAGTAATCTCTACTATTACAAGTTTATCTTCGGCATAAGAACTAAAGACGTTTTCCATGATATGTTTACTCCAGGCTGAAACAGTAATTTTAAGGAACAGTGAAAGTACTAATTGTTCTTAGTTATTGTTATAAATATGCGAATGCCTGAATATGGGCGTTTATTTAATTTAGTTATCTCTCAGAGATTTTCTCCTGCTTACGGTAAAAATATTTCTCAATAGCATCGGTTTAATATCCTCTGTAAATGTAAATATCTTTCTGTGTACTTAAATATCTCTTTATAATGAAGAAACAGTGCAATACACCTTTTTTAAGGTAAAGGGTAGAATATTATATTTTTGTTTAGTTTTGGAGAACATTTTATACACAAAATTGTACGAATAGAAATGCAATCACATTTTTCTAGATATAGAACTGTAAAGTCACTAATAGGGGAACATTAATCCTTTAATGCCCTCCCCCCTTTGCATTATATAGTGTAAGTCTAACTTAGTTATTTTACTAAAGAAGTACTGAAAATTTATATTTATGATCTGAATTATCGATTTAAAATCTGAAATTAGTATGCTCATGCTCAGCTATCTCTAAATGTACAGGGTGAACACAAATTATACCCCTATTATGAACAAGTGTAATTTAAAAACTACGCCAGATGGAGAGATACGTTTTCAGCAAACGGTGCCTCAATAAGCAAAGTTTTCATGGGAACACTTCATATGTACTCCAATTCTTGCCCGGAGAACTCTAATTAAAATCTAATAATGCAATGTTTGGCCACTTCTCTTCGGTTACCATCTCTATAGCCTCTTTCATTCTGATCTTTAGAGTTTAACATTTTGCTTTTTACGTAGCTCCCTTAAAAATAAAAAATAAACAAATCAGAGGGGAATTATGCTTAGAAAGGCTATGCATACAGTGGACGGTCTTAACATCTGGTGGATTTCGTCCCTCCAGAAATACAGCTGTGCTGTAATTGGCATCCTCGTCTGGAGACAACACTGCATAGGCGCCATTTTTACACTGAGTTGTACAGTATTGGAAATCTACTGGTAAAGAGAACTAAATGATTCGGAATATTCAATACCATATCTTTGTGTTTCTCTAAGACAATTTTTAAGTTACAAGTTTTCATAATCATGGAGAAACTTTGTATTTACTCTGTAGAAGTTTAAAAAATATAAAAGTTGGTAAAGGATGAGCTTTTTCTTGTTATCAGTTTAATAGTATCTGTCAATCTTCCAACCAAAACAAAAGGCCCAATTAATCCTACAATATGACTGGTGTCTTGCTTCCAAAATTGCTTAAGTTTCATACAAATATTTTACTTTCCTGCAAACACACAGCAATGCACAAGATGATTTTCTTATACTTTATAGAACTTGAGGGATTTGTGATAATTCTGGTGATCACACAGATTGCAAATATACTCGAGCGAATGTGTAAGAAATTGTACAGAGTTTTAATGATATATTAGTAATGAATACTTACATCTATATTTTGCATCTTCTATCTTATGCTCACGAATTCCACCCCATTGGCTCTACATGCTATCTTTCCTATTCTACTGCTTTGCGTGTTAGATGACCACTTGATTTTGGTAATGTGTCCATGTTGAATGTAAAACTTTTACTTGTATTCTCATTATTTTACATAGTTACGTTTTCTGTATTATCTATGTAAGCCCCCTCGAATGCTGCAAGCAGATATTTTTGCCTTATCAGTGTGTGAAGGCATACAACCCTCTATTTTAAAGAAGATGATATGGATCAATAATAACCAATAATAAGATGATATGGATCAATATTCGCAAACTATCGTGAGTTAAATTTTGATTATAGTTTCAGAAAGTTTATGTGATATACGTATTTTATTCGCAATAGTATAGAACGATTGTCATTGATAATAACAATAAATAAGCCAAAAAGATTACATTTTTAAAAACTTGTGTTACTGTATAAAAACTGCACTGAGTAAACTCTCTTATGACCACCTTCTTAGTCCAGTGGTTATCGTTGCTGACTGCTAATAGACCCGGGATCTATTCTCGGTAACTGCTTAGGAATTTTTATAAATTGGGGGGGGGGGCTGGAATGGGATCCACCGAGCCTCGGGAGGGGAACTGCCTTATGGAGATTTGGCGTTCTTCGATCTAGAGAGCTGCTAGATTGGCGACCCTGCAACACTGCCCTCTATTAATGAAATCATAAGACGTAGGTAGAGGATTCAGAGGTCGCTGCAGCAGTGCAATGCTCACTACGAGCTATGCTGTCAATGAAAAAAAGAAAAGTTCTGTATTCGTTTTTTTTTATTTGTTTATTTACGGACGCTCTTTAACATCTCAGGTCATCAGCGTCCCATTCAATTCAGGGCGTGAAACGGCCGACAAATTTTGCTCAGAGGTAACTTTTTTTCAGGCCTGAGGTTCTTTTTCGTGCCGTAAATGTACGACACGGGACTCACGGCTTTACTTCCCTTCCGAAGGAAGCCATACTTAGGAATTTTACGCCCAAAAAATCCATCGGTCCTGGCCGGGATTGAACCCGCGATCTTGGGTTTAGAAGGAAAATATGGTTACCACTACACCACCAGGACCGACTTGGCGTATACTGAATGCATGATTTAATATTGAGGATTAATCGACAAAATGTATCAGGAAGGTTACTGAAATATTGTCCTTTTAATAATTTTTCACCAATTTTAACTATTCTATTTTTACAAGTTTTTTTTAGATGTTTTTGCCATACAGAGTAGGGAAATTTAACTGAATTGGGTCATAAAATGGGGTTCTGCAAGGAGACCCATTAAACCTAGTACTCAGACCCCGTTCATTGCCAATGTGTAGAAGATGCTCCTGTTATAGTTCTGCGCATTCACTATTGTATAACATATGTGTTGGCCTCAAGTTCTGAATGGGTTCTTGGTGACTTGAGCAAATGTGGATTAGCTAGTTAGTTGTAATTTAGTGACCAGATAACTATATAAATTTTTTCCATATATGTATAACTTTAGTATGTTGCGTACATAATAAATAAGAATGACTAACAAAATTACAAACTGCGCTGTAGCTTTCTGTAAAAACAACAGAAGAAAACATAATATATCATGAGAATTCTGAACTTGTAACAAGTGCAGGCAAACGGACAGACACAATTAACGTTTTAAATGCGTGCGTGTGTAGTGCACATTTTACCGAAGAAAACTATTTGGGGGGTTTGCAAGCTGAATTGCTAGTTACCCCCAAAACACCATTTAAATCTGATGCCGTGCCAACTGTAAACCTAAAACTTATAGCTAATCAGACAGCATGACCAAATACAGTACAGTGGTTAGGTATGTACTAGTATGTAACAGAAAAATTAGATGTAATAACCGCATGTTCTTAAGCGTGCAATGATTCTGTCACACCTCCCTCCAAAAAGTATTGATGTTGTTAATATTTTGTTATAATTAATTTCAAGCAAAATTGTAAACTGCCTCGTATAGTGGAAACGTATTTCGATTTGTTATATAAACTCTGAAGGTATGCACTAGAATATTTATCCGAATAAGCTTTTTAAATGCATTGGCCAACACACACCGGCTTCTTTTGTTTTTGTTTTCGAATTTCGCTGAAAAGTTTTATTATATTTTGACATTGTTGTGAGCTAAAGGTTATGAAATATTACTACTCATTGCATTTGGGCAAATTTCAAAAATAAGAAATTACATAATTCTGTAAACCAATTTATTTGCTTTAAGTTCAGTAATTTATAGTTGTAAGCAGAAGTAAATTATATAATAGTGAATTTTTTTAATCATAATTGATTTTTATTAAAAAGTGTACGCTAGCAAATTCGAACTAGTTATTATCAATTTTAAATTTTATAATCCTAACCATTGTACTATTTGTTATGAATACTTTATTAATACACAGTTTGTTATTTTTATTATTTTTTCATTTTTGATAAAAACAGAATGATACAATTAAAGCGAAAGATATTTGAGGAAAAATGAGTTTTTTTTTTCATGCATGGCTATTGCGTTGACGTAAGTAAGATGTATTAACTGCAAAAGAAAACTGCACAAGAAACGTGAAGGAGAAATTAAATAACATGCAATTTATCTAAAAATAATTAAGCATTATTTATTTCACTTTATAGAAATAAAATAAACGTTACAAATTAGTAGAGTTACACAGAGTTAAAGATGTGTTAATCGAATGACGTTTCTACAATATACCGTCGTTTCGAGAGCAGCCTTGACAACGGTGACGTCTAACATAAACAATTTTTGATCCAATGCGAATGAAACTAGCTAATAGTGGTTCTATGTACCTTGTCTATTCAACGCCTTTACTGCTGATGCTGCAAAATAACGCCTACTCTAAAGAGTTTCCAATGTCTCAAAAAGAACAATATTCAAACTGACTTATGCTCCTTTCCTGTAAGAAGACATTCGCAACGAAATCCTATCACAACTGCACCTAGTCACAATACACGGACGTGACCATAAAGCTTGTAACCAGAAGCGTGTCCGTGAGCCAGACGAAAACTGCATAGGGTTAATTGTGCAATGGCACACGCACAAAAACCGCCACGGGTGGCCGAGGTCGTTAAGGCACGGACTCGTGAGCGGGAGGTCTGCGGTTCGAATCTCGCCAGGACCGTCCTCCCTGACTGGGGTTTTTTCCAGGTTTTCCTCAGTCTTCATAACTGGCAAATGCCGGGGAGGTACCTAAACTTAGGCCTGGAACGCTTCCTTCCTTAAAAAAAAAACTATCCTTTCCCAATTTATCATTTCATCTCATGTATCATCAGTGTCCACCGCCTGTGGTGCCTCAGTAGTGAAAACGGGCGTTAAACACTACTCAAAAAAAAAAACACGCACAAAACGGACATAATCCTTTATAGAATACAGTAGAGAAGTAAGGGAACTAACTTACGAGTGAATCACTTCTCTGCATTGTTAAAAACGTTTTGTTATTATGAAATTAACGTTATCGAAGTTATAGTGATATATTCGAAGAACTTGACTAATGTTTTATAATTTAATCATACGATAACTCGCTTGACGTCTTACAGGCTCTGTGTAATAATTTGGAAACAAGTGCACATCGCCTGCAGTGATTTCGCCTTACGCTAAAAGGAATATTGAATCACTCTGTTTGCTGATTTTCAATTGGTTTATGATGCTCCTACCTGCATGTTCAGGATTCCGACGTTTAAATTAACGCAGTGATTTACCACCCCTGTGAATATCATATGCATCATTCAGTCATACTGTCTGTCCAATTAATACAACGCAACACCACGGTGATGTATTGCATTTGCCTACATTTCGAAAAGAATGCTTCACGGTGATTTGTGGTAGCAACCTTCCACCACGCTTCCTTTCGGTGGGGGGTCCGCACTCTCTTGCACTCTGGTGGGAAAAGGCTAAAGCTTTTTTTTTTTTTAAAAAAAAAAAGACGATTAAATTGAATTCCTGTGTTTGGTTTAGTGATTCATGTTTCTGAGTTTCCATGGCTACAAAGACATTTCCTTCCCCCTTTTTTTTCGGCGCGTCTCCTGGTCACCAAGTAAACACAACAATGTATACTTAATATCCGTGTATGATGAGGTTTGGAATTTTGTTTTTCTATCTAATGCCATGGTGCAATATTTTAAGAGGACTAAGCCATTTTGCAGGTGGTGATTAAAAAAAAAAGTCATGTGTAGAGAGGACAGGATTTATTATGGATATGAAACTTGTACGGAACGTCTTAAATTTCAATGTCTTCGCCACCATAACCTGTTTCATAAAACAAACTGAATATTGCTGTTGTTTTTAAAGTACCCTTCTTAATAACACCAAGACTGCTATATTAATTCTAAGCACACAACCAGTGCCTTGCAACCACTGGAATCCCGGGGCCCAGGTTTGACGATCTCATTAAAAGGTTTCTACAAGCTTCTTTGGTCTTTCAAGAGTTATGATTTACGAACTTCGTTCAGAGGTAAAGGTTAATGTTGCGAGAGAAACATTCAGCAATATAAAACACATTCATTAACAATTGCTCACATAGCTCTTCTTTACAATAAATTTTGCAGTTTTCGTATTATGTGACTCCTAAAATGCCGTTGTATTTCACATCTGATATTTTTTATGTTACACTTTCTTATATTCAAAATTAAATACTTAACGTTACCGCTTCAGATATTTTGGATAGAAATAGAAGGCAATTAATTCTATTTGTGAAAAGTGTTACAAAATAAGAGGCTCACAAAATTGGGATACTTAGTCACATAACTTGAACTTTTCTGAAAAAAGGTTATATTTGATTTATCTAAATTTTCGTAATGTTTTAGCGTGAATAAAACCTGAAAAAAAAATCTGAAACTGCTTCTACGGAGATTGCAGTTTATGCATTAAAAATAATACGAAGCGATCCATGAGCTATAAACGAATTGCGCTGTTGTTTTTCCATTGCGTTTCCCACCGCTGAAAGGAACAAGGTTGCGCTAGCTGCTGGCCATCAGTGTGGATCTGAGAGTATTGAGTTCACTTATCACGGGCGGTGTGTTTTTTCTGTATTTAAATGCGGAGTAAATTTATGGTTTAGCTGAATGTATAAGTATGGGTGCTGTTAATAATATAATTAGAAGGAAAAACTAGACTGAGTCCATTTCACCTCAAATGAAAGTACAATGTAGACGAAAACAAAAAAGTCCACAAAAAAGATGTTTTGCGACTGTTTGGCACTCGCAGGCACTAAATGTTTGATTGCTATTGACGGAATGACGAACAGCGACAAGTACATTCCAATTTTAGAGAAAAAAGCCGCTCTAGAATTGAAGAGATTGGCAGAGGAAAAGGCGATTTTCCAGCAAGACCTTGCCCCATGTCATGAATCGAAGAATGTTAAAGACTTCATGGTGAAAAATGGTTTTCAGCGTTTGAATTGACCGCATCTCAACCCTGTAGAGAATCTTTGGGCTTTTGTCAAGAAACGGCTAAGAAAATGGACTGCACCATCAAACATAAAAGTGTGGTTTTATGGCCTAGTTATAAGTGAAACATGTAAGAAACTTATTGAGTCTATACCAAAACGAGTAAAATAATAATTGAGGCCAAAATTGGGCGCGTTAAGTAATAAAAATTGTTTAACAAAAATAATATTGAAATTGTGAAATAATTAAAAGAAAAAATAGAATGCTATCTTAAATCACATTAATTTGCACAAGGGTCATTTACTGTTAATGCATATGTGCAATAATGGAGTATAAATTTTATGAAAAGAATTTAATTTACGTTAACTATTTTCTCTAAGTTTTTTAATGTCTAAAGCACTATTTCCCCAAAGACTGCTTCTGAATATACTGAAGCGTGTGCTAAACTGACATGGTTTCGTTGTAAAGACTTTTCCAGCACCAATTTATGAAGCACCTCCCAAAAATACTAACTATATCCGCCCAATCGACATAAGAACTGCAATACAACAAGAACACGGAATATGGAAGCCTGTTGTATCACAAAGACTGTGTGGGTACCTTTTAGCCTTGCCTAGGGCGAGGACCCCCTGATGTGACACATTGCGGACTCCCCACGGCTTCTGCTAACCTACAGCGCTATAGATGTATACGCTTGGTAACATTAAAAATGGAGCCTTTTAGGTACATTTTGATTCACAGAGAGATCATGCATAAACATACTGTCTCGTCGGGTCCTCCGTTACCAGGTGGAGTTTACTTTTGAGTTTCACCGAATCTGATATTTGAATAAATGTTTGGTACATAATAAACTTCAAATGCATTAATTTTCATAATTAGTATAAATTAAACTTTATTTGAAGAAAGAAAGTGCAGATTTCCTTTTGTAGTTACTTTCTCGAAATAATGATTTGCATCATGTTTTGCTTTGTGATTTACAGTTTCTATTCGACTGGCGTTTTATCCTCCAGCTATTTACTTATCCTTTAAGGGAGGGTTGAAAATCTGCTTAGGCAATCAATAATGCAACATTTCATTTGCCACACTTTTTACCTTTTTTTCATGTGCTTGATAGTTTTAAGTTTGATAGGTTAACCACAGCGATACTAAAGAGTCTTTAGAAGTTGAATTAGGGCGAGAACTGGAATTAATGGCCTATTACAAATTTGTATTCCATATGTGTGGTAATAGTTAATTTAATTCATGTGAACAAATAGGTTTAAAACATAATTATAAACTACACGTCTAGGTGGTACATGAATTTTGTATTGTTCAAACGCTAAATCTTGTTTGGATGCTTTAAATTAATAGCACTTATCAATATCTCATTTTTATATGGAAAGTTAATTTTTATCTTTCCATTTTAATTTTCATTGCAGCTGTCACTTTAGTTTAGGTTGATATATAATTATTTTTAATAATTAGAAAAGAAATAGAAATAATTCCTCCTTTCAGGACAAAGCCACTTCTATTTTGCTTTCCATAGGTAGGTATTTTATTACTTTAAACACCCTCTCTTTTCAGGGACAGAGGTTGATGCGTAAATTGCACCGCCAGGCCATCCGGCCCAACTCCCAATGATTCACTGGTAAGACGGTGGTGTTTGCAAGTGGGTAATTTGTGGGTTTAAGATAGGTCATTTTACTGCTGTTGCCAACCTATTTCTCCACTATCGGGTCACATACTACACCAGTCTACCTAACAAAAAAAAAAAAAAAAAAACTCGAAAGGAGGTGCTCAAATGTCCGCCCTTGTGCACTTCTGGTAATGTAGACCTCGCACATGATAAGTTTTCACTTGAATTATCTTTTTGTGAGGAAGGAGGGAAAACTGTCCATAAGGGAGAACATCCTGCGCTTGTGCACAACCTTATTCTGTAGTAATAATTTTTTCTAAGAAAGCATAAATTATGTGCTTGAGCGAGAAACGCACGTGCGTGACGAGTAAAAGTGAAAGTGCCTGTATGCCATCTTTAGTTTATGCAAACAGCTATTTTTAAAATAATAGACATCTAAATATTTCACTAGAATGTAGTATATGGTTTAGTTTACATGATCTTTCGGCAACTGACCGAAAGATCTATGTCGATATAGCAGGTAGAGACCGCCAATGGCTGTATAGCGTAACCTGGGTGCAGAGTTATCGTGCGTTAAGTCTACCATGCAGGTTCGGAGTCCGCATATCTCCCACCAAAACCTGTGAAGGGGTCGAGAAATAGATTGAAAATACAACTTCGTTTGGCAGACAAGCTAAAGTATGAATGACCCAAAAATCGCCATATAGCAGTTTTATTTTAATTGTGAAATGCGATTGCAAAATATGTTCAACATCACTCATACGTGGAGAGTACACATGCTAATGCGTTTGGCCCTATCAGCACCTGCAGCATCTCAACACGAATCTGAGCAAACGCATCAAGAATACGGTGTTTCAAGTGGTTAAATTCCCTAATTTTCTCCTGACAAACAATCGGCTTCAAGTGATTCCAAAGATTTTAAAAAAAAATCCTTTGGCTTCAAAGTCCGAGGAGCATGGCGGCCATTCAAAGGTTCTATTGTGGCCGATGCATTCGTCCAACCACTGACGTACGAACGCGTCGCTGTTGTAGGAGACACCGTCTTGTTGAAAGAAGGTGGGTATGAGCCATCCTCTCAGAAACAAGAAAATGACTATCCTGGAGAATGGCAAGGTAACTCTCTGCGTTTAAGTTGTCATTGATGAAGTTAGAACCAATGCTCTTTCTGTCTCAAATGGCACGCTAGACATTCCGTTTTGGAAGGGCTGGTGCACTGAGCATTCTTATCACTCCAATAGGCCCAGCCTGACGATTGACTTCACCATTAGTATAAAAGTTATCGTTGTCGGTAAGATTAATGAAGTCCGGATCTTCACGGAGCTGCCGCTGTATCCATTAACAGCATTCGATAAGTCTGTCTGATCATGCTCACTGATATGATGAAGAGTTACTTCTATGAGTACTGCTGCATAATGCTAGCGATTCTGGTTTGACTGATCCCAGACTCTGCTGACAATAGGTGGGTGCTCTTCTGTGGGCTCCCGGGTATCGCTGCCAACACCATTATGGATGTTTCTTCATCTGTTGTAATGCGCTCCTTGATCATTCGCCACATTTTCCATATTCTTGAATTTCTTGATCAGCTTTGTTACGGTGTCGTGTATAACAGGAGCACACTGTCCTGAGGATCTCCATGCGTTAACGCCATAGTGTTAATTACCTGAAACAAAAGAATGGCGTATGTATGGCAATTGTTAAATCGCCCTGTGCATGCATAACGTTACTCCTAATCCCTTGCACCTGGACATTTAGGGACTAAATCCGTCACGCTACTTGCTTTATGAAAACAGTGAGAAATTTATGCCTCAAACATTTTTTTAATTGTTATTCTGCTTATCCCGTAAACTTCTACCTTCTTTAATGAAGCTGCATAAAATATCATTATATATCCACACGTTTCATTATGGTCTTTTAGCTCCAAGAAAATGTTCTTAAAATTTGCTTCTAAACCTCAGCTGCTTCAGTTTTCAGTAAATGCCCAAAGAAAAGTATTTTTATGTAGTATAACAATACTAAAAGCAACACGACTTCCTTGTGCTATACTTTGACGGACTGAACAGGACAGAAGATATTAAAATAATAGGGGGAAAACATCTATATATGTATGATGAAATTTATTCGAATTTTACCACGAGCCATTTGAAGTGAATAACATCTCTATTGCGGAGCGAGTTTCTGTCAGTATAATCAATTAACCTAGTTCTGAAATTTTGCTGTGGGGCGCTTGGAGAAGGAGAAAGAGAAAGGCTATTATTAGTTATAATTCAGTTTGTTTACAAAATGTCATCGTGTTAGTTCTATAACCACTCGCTAGGTTGCACAGTATGTACTCTTAAAGGCAATGTGCGCTGACTAGCAATTCCATGGGGGTCATGGGGCTTTCCCTAACAAAGAAGGAATCACCATGACATCCTGGAAGTATTTACGTCATTCATTCAAACTGACTCGCGCTAAAGTCCGAACATATTTGATGAGGAAATCTTGGCTTAATGTTTGTTAATACAAATACTTCAATTGGTAAGGGCTTTGCCGATGTGGTCATACACAAGTAAATGACAATGTTTGAATAATTTAAATGAATATAAAATAATTCACTATATCATTAATTTTTATTTTTCTTTCTCTCTCTTTTAAATATTTTATCACATTTCTAATGAAATTTATAGCGGACAAAGCAGCGCCTAAGTGAAAATTTTTTCTGTTGCTCGTGTTTCTACATCCATTTTTTTTTTTGTTTATTCCATCAGGTGAGATGTCCCGCCGAAAGGCGTACTCTTAGTAAGTCGGCTATATCACTGTTCATCTGCTGCTAACGTTTTATGCCAAGGAGGTTAATGGATAAATGGAATTAGGTATTTGGATGTAACTTTTTTTTTATTTAATATTCAATTAATTTCTTATTATGGGTCATTAAGGTGGAGTATATTATAAAGAGATGGGGTTCTTTTAAGGATAAAATGGATAAGATTATAAATATAATGATAAAACAAAAATAATGTTTAAATGTAAAATATATTATATATAACATTTATTTTATTTTGAAGTTATAAAAATGTTATTAGTTTTCACACGAATAAATATAAGTTTACGATTACTTCCGCCTTCCTTATTTCTCTTCTTAATAATAGCTGTGGAAGAGGGGCATGCGTAAAATATGAACTTAATAGCACACCGAGAGCAGTTTAAAAGGTCCGGTACATAGTTCAGTCGGTCGGCGGTTGGATCCAGTGTTGTTGTCGGTATTTTCTTGCATAGAGCTTTACCATTTTAAAACTTATGTATAACATATTAAATAACAAAATTTGGTATTCAGTCTTGTTAGTAGGTGCTGGAAATGTTGACAGTTTTCCCTTATACACAATTCACATTAGAATTCAGAATTCAGAATTCAGAAAGTATCACTGAAACGCATCAGTTCCCAGTCATTAATGGATTAACTTCGTTCCTATAAGTCCTGCAGTGTATGAGAATATATTCCATTTTTCAACACCCCCCTAAGATCGAGATAAAAATCACACACTGCAAAATCTAGGAAAAGACTTGAATGGAAGCTCTTATTTCATCAAATTTTTCTTCTATTAACACACGAAGTCTTAGATATTTTCTTAGATTGATGTCACAAAACCTGTTCCATTAAAATTAGGTACTATAATATTATTTTCTTGTTAGACCGGGCTGTCAGGAAATTTACGCCTAAATACCTGTCTCATTCTGCCACACAGCCTTTTATACCTGATTTATGTATGCCTTGATAAATATGCGTGTACCACTGCACTTTTTAATGAAACCTCACTCTCGTCTGCACAACACAACTGCTCGACTCTCAATCGAAATCCTGCACGCAACTAACCGGAAAAGAAAATGGCGCTGCACGTGTCTTAGCTGGTCGCATGATCTAAGTTGCGGACTTTCGCTGTATTTGCAACGTTTTGTGTTTTTAATGCATTATCTTGAATCTTTAGAAAACAATGTCTACATTTGATGACTTATAGCTTAAAATAGCATTTGTTGATTTGACATTGTATTATGAAAGTACTCATTCATTTATTATCATTACTAACCTCCTAGCTTCAACTGGAATGAGGTAGACGAAGGTATGTAAGGTAAAATGATTTACAATACATGTGAGCTTGTGGTCTAGATAAAAATAAAAAATCTCGGGTAGATAGATCCACAGGGTTGAAACGTCACCTAGCGCTTGGGTACCGTGACTTAAAATAAGAATTAAAATAACTTTAACCTCGAATGCATTTATGTCATACTGAATATGAACATTTCAATAATGAACTGCACCCGTTTTCTCTCTCGGGCGACTGTACCATAAGCGGGAGGTCTTTTCCTCTGGTTATGTGAAACTGATACCCATATGGAGTTACGGTGGAGGGTGGGTCAATTAGGTCATTCATAAATTACGCCAACGCCACAGCGGTTTCTGAAAAGAGGCAAAAACACTTTGTATGTCACAGGTGTCTGAGTAAAAATAAAACGGCCGTGCCCTAAAGTGCATTCTCCAAAAGATGACAACTTTAACTTTCTCTTAGTCCCACAAAGAGCGTATTTCGTGACGCAGGCCAATTCTTGTCAGCATCTACAATTTTATGTTGTTATAACAACGAATTGCACCTTTCCAGAAAGACCATTTTCCTATGAAATTATGAAAAACTCAAACAAGTACATGAACCTTTGCGAACATTAATTTTAATATTGCCTATGTATTTGTAACTATTGTTGATTGCCCTTTTAACAATTTGCTATATATATATATATTTTATGAAATATTTAGTACACAAAACTAAAACAGAAAAACGTACGTAATGCTTGCATTGATGTAAAACACCTGATAATGGAGTGAATGTAGATATTTTGATAAATGCAGAACCACAGACATAAATTATTCTTTAGGAAAGAAATGTACAATTTTCAGAAAAATGATATTATAACGTATTTTATAAGCAGCAGGCTGTATTGCAATAAAGTATTTGGGTTTTGTATGCCGTCGAATAGCAACGTGGAGGTAACGCATATGTCCCTTTTTGTTGCCACAATTAATATTATTCTTTTCCACCTCATAGCAGACGAAGCTACATTTAAATCTAGAAAGAATAGCACAAACTTCTTTAAGACATCTGGTTAGTGAAAATAGCATTGAAAAAAAAATTAAAAACTAAAATAATGTCAGGACCCGGAACAGGCCTTAGGGCTAATCCGTGTTAAGATGACTAAAATAAAAACTAAAGTGATTTTTTTTTAATTTTAATTTTGGCAACAACAAGAGATTGTACCTCCAATGCATTCCCTCCACATACCTATTTGATGGGATATAAAACCCAAATGCTTTACTGCAATACAGTTTTCTGTTTATAAAGTAAAGCGGCACATCATTTGCCTGAAAATTGTACATTGCATTCCTAAAGAATATATATTTATTTCTGTGATTCTGTATTTATCAAAATATCTACATTCACTCCATTATCAGATGTTACACATTGATGTAAGCATTATGCATGTTCTGAGTGTCAAAACTTTAGGGACCTATTCTTCTCGTGTAAAGGATGAAAATATGTTACATGAACACGGTCCTGAAACGCTTTATTCCTTTTCACCGATATTTTTCTACAACTATTGTTACATGTATATTATACAATAAGTGGAATGATATCATATCATTCGTGTAACAACAACCCCAGATTATAAGTAGATGCACTTGTCCTCTGGTTAGAATGTCAAATGGGGTTGGGGGAGTGCTGTTATAACTGACAATTCTTAGGTTCCCCACAACTATCTGTATATTCCAAAGGTACTGTACTACATACCCATCTTATAAATGACCCTCTTCATTGATTTACTAGCACAAGCACATACGAATGATCATGGACTTGGTTTGAAGTACAGTACAATGGAAGGGCATTCAAGCGCAGCATTGACAAACGCTCATTTGATGTATAGGAAAGCAGAAGATAACACTCAGCGTTTGTACTGGGAGAGATTTCCAGAGCGACGCTGCCCTTACAGGAGGGCGTTTCAAGCAAATGATCGTCGACTTATGGAGAACAATTTTAGTACAAGGACTTCGCAACTTTGTGAGACTAAAGACAAGCCTAGTTTCAGCACAAGATGAAGTAATACCGTAAGAACATGTTGTATACGTACGTACTGGCACTTTTATACGCCCATTTTCATGCTAACGGGGAGAATTTTGAGCACTTGTTCCAAGACAGATTTTCATGTAGTGTGTGCTTTTTATTTCATAATGTACCATATCATAAAAAAAACTATAATAAAGGATTTAGCGCTTTCTTATCCATTTTCATATATTTTCATCCTCTACATGAGAGGAACATGCTCCTACATTTTTAGCATACATTTATACATTTTTTTACACTCTGAGAGTATATATGGAAAGAAAACAAGTGAAGGTGATAAAAATAAATGTTGAATATCGAAGGAAACGTTATGCATGGAAACAGATGAAACAAGCAGAAAGAGTGTGTGTGAGAGGGAGGGAAAAAATTAATATGTAAGATTTAACCCCGGTGGTCAATGCGCTTTTTGAAAAACTTTAGCTGCCATTTCTCTACCTCTGAGTAAACTTTCAGAGCTATGAGTCAGTAACGAAGCAACAAGTGTTAGATTAAAAGCATCATCAAAATCCTTACAGTGAGATAGGGCATGTTGGGTAACCGGCAAGGGAGACTTGGCTTTAACAGAACGTCTGTGATTGTTCATACGTAGCGAAAGAACAGTAGAAGTTAAAACAATATAAACTGGTTTACAACAGATGCTTTAAATTTTCAGTATCCTTTCTGCCATGCACATTTACTTTAATGTCTGATTTGGCCAAGTACAAACATCTAGAACAATATTTTAATTTCCAGGATCAAACAGTGTAATTCTTGCCTAGAGTTTGTACACCTTTTTGCTCTGAATTTTCTTAGTCCTCGTAGATACCAGCACTATTCCTGACATTAAATTTGGTTTAGCAACACTTTTATTACTAGTTTAATGCAAATACACTTAGGAAGATGAAAATATAATATTTTATAAGTAAACCTATAAAAATGTCACAAAACTGGAATACCTTCTGAACTTCTTGGAAACTATTATAGTTTCTTTTGTCCGCATCCATCATCCATTTGTACATGTTTTATTTATTTACAAGCGAATTTCATATTCTCTTTGTGAGTGTTTTTTTTTTTTTTTGTTGCAATTTCTCTCCTCCCCATAAAGGAAACTACAAAATGCAGATAGTTTTAATACACATCTAAACTTTTTTTAACTAATTCAGTAAACGTTTCTTTGCAACCAGAGTGGCTCAGAGGCTATCCCAGCTTCTTCATAATGCGCAACGGTGTGGGAGGTCACAGGATGCATGTGACAGCAAAACTTGGTGCACGGTAAATTCCATTCCTGCAGAACACGTAAAGTGATTCTAGAGGAGAGATTAGCTGTAGTCTTCGGCTTATTAATTGAGGAGATTTGGTCATCGGTGCAGGATGATGTCATGCAGGCCACACACGTCGTGTGTTCGTACCTTAAGCGAATGTGTGCATTCAACTATTTCTGTTTCTCCTGTGTCATCAAGTCACGCACAATATTCCGTTGCTGGTGTTTATATAAAGAGATTTGACAGAGAAAATATTGATGGAAGAACATTTTGTTACGGAATAGAAATTAACCAAAAATGCTTGAAAGGATGGTAGCGTGTTTACAAGGGAGGTTTATATGGTGTACAAAATCGATAATAGGTTATAGCTATTTGTAGTTGTTTCGTCTTGGTTGACACATATACCTCTTGGATTTAACATATTACTGCAGATATAGCGTTTCTTTTCTGATACAGTGAAAAATGCAAGAGTTCTGTTAGGTGACCTGAAGAAATTTGCCTTAGTATAACGCAAGGAAATTACATGTCTTTCAGCGTGAGTTATGCATTAGGTGTGTCTTGCAGTAAAGAATTTTCGTTGATCATTTTCTAAAAACTGGCCCAGCTGATTGGTCCAAAAGCTAATTTTAATAACATTTTCCTGGAGGTAAAGAACCATAATGAAACATTAATCGGTATTCAATGATATTTTGTGCAGTTTTGTTAAAGAAGACACAAGTTTAAGGGATAAGCTTTTCTCTATTGTATTTTTACAGCAAGTTAGGGCGAAGGACATGACCGGCAAATGTCGAAATAGATGCAAACGAATAAAAGTAACATTATATGTGTATATAAAAGTAATACAAAAATAAAATAAATTATCAATAATGGTGTAAATAAAACACAAACTTTTCTTTAGCTAATGTCTGTAGAATAAAAACACATTATTGTATTCTGTAATACAAGCTTAGTGAGAGAAAGAGTAGTATAAAAACCCGGAAAATAGAATAGTACTCGTAGAAATGAGCTTTCTGTATAAAAATATTGAGACACTGTTAAGTATTACTGATCGACATGAAAATAAGATTTAGTATTTGAAAAATGCAAGATGGTTCGTTTAATAATATGCATTACTTAGAATTAAACCCTTAAGTTTTTCGGAATGACTCTTATTAGTAACCACCAGTACTACTACATATATTACAAATCATCTGATAGGGCATTAGTTTCCACTCTTGTTATGCGGTATACCTCAATACTAAAGTTCTGGAAACTGTGACACTGTAAATGTATCTATAAAATACAAAGTGCAATATAATTGCAACATTTTGTTGTAAAATTAAGATATGCAAGCAACTGTCAAGGTTAAATGGGGACCAGTATACTAGTATGAGCGCCTGTGATCAATTCCTTTCATTAGTTCTGAAAATATATTTCACAATCAACTCCTTTTTTAAAAGACTTAAATTTCACTAGCTAATGCAGACAAGATAGATAAATAACACATAATTGACTTTGAATAATAGCAAGAAATATTTGACACAAAATTGGAATAATAGTTTTATATATACTAAATATCTTAGGTTAGTTTCACAAACAATGACTCAGCTAGCTTTATTACTAGCTGAATCGTTGACAACGTGATTGGTTAATTTTTGTCGCTTATTATTTTGATTTATTTACGGAGACATTGTTTAATTCTCAGGTCACCAGCATCCCGTTAAATTCAAGATTTGAAACGGTCGATAAATTTTGCTCAGATGCCTTTTCTGTCAGACTTGAAGCTCTTTTACGTGCCGTAAATGTACGACAAGGGACCCACGGCTTTACTTCCCTTCCAAAGGAAGCCATACTTAGGATTTTATGTAGTTATTTTTTTTTCATGAGGAGAATAACACTCACTTCAGCATAGCCTTCAGTTCTCTTTCAGATAACGCTATAATTACTTCTTTTAATAAGATCATATGCAAAATGGTTGTTAATAAAATATTAATACTAAATATTATGTTAACATTTTTGTTAATACTTTAGGAGAAAAGGAAAGGAGGAGGAAAAGAATGCTAAAGATAAGTTTAAGCTGTCCAACTTTCTGCTAAATGTCAGCAGTTAGAAAAAAGATAGACGTTATGTATTTTATGTATTAACTCATTGTTTCTTTTTAACTGTATTTCAACATCTTTCCCTTGTTGATAAACAATTTTTCCTACACGTAATCTCCTTTTTCTTTGCATAAACGAAGTAATGCTCTTTTTTTTGGTCATATTTGTAGTTTATTTTTTAACATTTATTTTTTATGCAATTACTCTTGCCGAGCACTCCTAATTTAAGTATGTTACGCATAGTTAATTATGCTTAATAATCATTGATTGTGGCAGTTATCTCTCTTGGACAACTAGTTTCATGATATTCTTGTTTAACAAAGTGCCACTCACCGCAATTAGTCAAGTATATGGGACATGTGGGCCTCTTGATTAAGTATCACTACAGAAGTTTACCGGAATTGGGCATTAATAATCAGTTTCGTATGTTCAAATATCAGCTCTCTCAATTATTTGTATATTTATATTAAAGAGCTAATTTTGTTTTAAATAATGAAGCTTTGAAATTATGTAGGTGTATTGGGGGAAAAGAGGAAAATGTAGTTTTCTGAATTTCCACATGTTTTTTTGTACCAACGATAAATTTTTTTTTTAATAATTTTGGAATATCCTAATAATATTTCAAATAAGTTTTTGTTTAAATACTCTGGTATAAAATATCTTGATTAAACACTTTATATAATTGAATACTTATAGTAAATTATTATCTTACTATATATTATTATTTTTTATTCCTTGAGTAAATGTTTAAGAAAGTTCCATCTGCCGTTTTATAACTGCAATAATTGTGTAACATTTTAAACTAGTTTTGTAAATTATAAAAGGATTCTGGTAAAAAGATAATATTAATGTCATTTTATAATGGATTACTCTGAAGTCGATGCTTTATTTAATTATACTTTGATGTTTTGCATCAATGGAGGTTTAGTTCGTTTGTCTATTGTTATTGCCGCTAGCTAAGACAGTTTTACCACAAGACATTTTAGCCCAAGTTAAAAAGCTGAATTGTCACTGATGCCAAAAAAAAAAAAAAAAAAAAAAAAAACAACCTTCTGCTACTTGTCAGCAGGAATATGATAGATTCATTAATTAATTGGATTGGATTAATATTTAATATTTATTAAAGATATTGCAGAAACTTTAGTGTGGCGTATATTTATTAATGTTATCAAATTCTAGTAATTCATTTGCTAGCTAATTTTCATTTATTCATTTTTATCAATCCTGTAATGAAGATGAACGATTAATTCTCTTTTCATTAATACACAATTTTAATAAATATTATCGTAACAGAATATACAGTGAATGACGGCATTTTAGCAATGAACAAATGTAATGATAGTAATTGTTGTTATGGCAATTTTATGCATCTATTCATAATGTAGCATTTTATTAATTATTTACACAAACAATAAAAATATTTTATAATAATACCTTTAAAAACTAAATCATAATATGGCTGCATTTAATCATATGCAAGTGATTATGAGATAAAAAGTGCAAGCATGATTCATATATATTTTCTGCAAAAAAAAGTAGTAGCAAAGTAATATAAATGTCTTTATATATAAGTGTTTAACACCCATTTTTAATACTGAGGCATCATAGGCGGTGGATATTGATGACACATGAGATGCATTAATAAATGGGGAAATTTCTTTTTTAAGTAAGGAAGCGTTCCAGGCCTAAGTTTAGAGTACCTTCCGGTATTTTCCATTTATTATGGCTGAGGAAAACCTGGAAAAGTAACTCAGTCAGAGAGAATGGTCCTAGCGGGAGTCGAAACCCAGACCTTCCTCTTATGAGTTCGCGCCTTAATGACCTCGGCCATCACCGGCGGTATATAATGCATTATTTTCTAGATTGAGTATTTAAATAAAATTCATAAAATACCCCTACTTGGGCAGATATGGGAGAATATTTCAAAAGTTTGGTGTTTTGGGCAATTGTATAGATAGGTGATTGATAGAGATATGCTAAATAATTTGTGCTGAGCTAATAAGAACATGGCCAGCAGCTATCAAGATAAAATGCTAAAAAAAATGTCTCCGAAGATTTGATCTCTGTACTGCATAATGTAATCGGCAACTCGCTGGGAGGCAGATATCTGATAATAACACTAGTAGTACAGTACAGAAAGATGTGAGATTATGACATAACGTCACAGAGCGTACAGACAACAATAAAATGTTTACAGTAGTACAACACTAACACAGAGACGCTGGAAGCTGTATAAACATGTTGCTACTTTATATGTTTTCAATCTCGGTTTCTGCTAATGAATGATCCCTCATATATATAGTGCCTACAACATGGAAAGAGGCGTTTTCGCGGAGAAAAACCCAAGAGCTTTTGGATTTATTTTAGTAACTAGAAGTTTCTGTAAGCCATTAACTTGAACTATGGGAAGAAAGAGCGTGTTCTTTTATGCTTTATAGTGTTTCTTATTTGCACAACATAATGCAGGAAACTTTCGCCAAAGCTTTGATTGATCAGTTTGAAACACGTCGACGGCAGATGTTGGAAATTCTGTTTTCCTTGGTGAAATGTATTTAATTAACTGGAATGTTAATATGTGTAAAATTAATTCTGCATATATTTAAATTATATTGGTTTATTTAATTATTGGTAACATGTATCTAATTAAGTTAACTGGTTTCTCTTTTAAGTATTTTGCTGCAAATTATCATTGCACACAAAGTTTGAAGCTGATCGCCGTATTTTGTAATCGCGAATCGTTAATTGACTGTTGTCGCTTTGGTGTTGTTGCCCACGCTTCAATAATTAATTATTGTAACTTCTTTCTTCTATTCTATTGATTA
Organism: Metallyticus violacea; assembly: GCA_030762175.1. NCBI lineage: Eukaryota > Metazoa > Arthropoda > Insecta > Mantodea > Metallyticidae > Metallyticus > Metallyticus violacea. The sequence continues at coordinate 28,517,408 of CM060838.1, forward strand.
TTATCTATTACTTATTGGTTTTTCGTCTATATTGAATCAGGTTAGAAATATTCATATATCTGTTTGATTATAATTCTTATGCATATAATTCGTAATCTTGCACCCATTTTCTATGCACTTACCGTCTTCATTTTATCTTTATTTGTAAAATGACGAACAAAAGAAATTATGGCAAATAACGGTTACTATTCCAAGATTCAATAAGTTTCTTTCCACGCTTAGGGCTCTGCCACGAGTGGCCGAGGTCGTTAAGGCGCGGACTCGTGAGCGGGAGGTTTGGGGTTTGAATCCCGCCAGGACCGTGCTCCCTGATTGGGTTTTTTTTCAGGTTTTCCTCAGTCCTCATAAATGGTAAATGCCGGGGAGGTACCCTAAACTTAGGCCTGGAACGCTTCCTTCCTTAATAAATATCCTTTCCCAATATATCATTTCATCTCATGTATCGCCTATGGAGCCTCAGTAGTAAAATGGGCGTTAAACACCACTCAAAAAAATAAAAAAACCGCTTAGGGTTTTCTGGTCATATATGTCATAGCAAGTCTTAAATTTCTGTCTAGTTTTAGAAACTGGAATATGTACATCATCTTAATCAGAAAAATTCTACTTATTTGTAGAATTTCTATCTGAAACTCTTAGTATTGACTTGTTCCTCATCCTGTGGAATTTTCTTTCTATTTTCATAGAAAGTGTTTTGTTTCAGATTTCTTCAGAACAGAATCATCATATGCTGTGCGTTGATTTGTTCTAGTAATATGTTAACCATGAACCTTTTAATAATAATAATAATAATAATAATAATAATAATAATAATAATAATAATGCAGGTAATGCACCTCTTGTCTTATTTCAGAAACAAATATAATAATAACAAACCAGAAGAACGTGTTCATAATAAATTAAAAATATAGTCGCATTTTCCTAATTTTTAAAAATAGGTGCATATTTCTCTTGAACCAGCAATACTACATACTTTATGTAAAGCTTGAAAAATTATAACAGTAAATTTGGGTTTGAATGGAAAGTGTGTTTTTAAACTAAGTAAGTATTAGTCTATTACTGCCAAAGAAGTTTACCTCAGTACTTTAGAGCATACTTGCTAATGTTTGTAGTTAAATTGTGATAGCCGATTTCGGAAGAAATTATGCCTGTGTTAATAAAGAATGATTGGAGAGAGTGTGCACGCATGGGAAACATACAAAACTGTTGGTTTACTCGTTTTTGTCAGGAGCTTTACTTTAAGTGGCTAAGTAAGGACAAGCTGGACGTTAGATTGGAGCTGATGATTGCAAGTTCTAGTCAACTGATAGAAGCAAGGGGGAGGAGGGAGTGTCGGGTGCAGCCAGACCCTCAAATGAGGTCAGCCCCGAGGTATACCCACCGCCTTTTCTTCTTCGTCGTCGTCGTTTTCGTCACTGCTTTTATTTTACTTTTATTTAGTTTTGTTTCCACATTATTATGAAATAACAAGAGAATATTGTGATGTTGGCGGCCCTGCTAATCTCCGGTCCGGATCGCAATAATCACATACGCTCCTGGACCACGCCCCCTGCATCCACACAGCCTAATTGTAATCCAGGTCTACATAATTACCTTTATAGTTAGTAGCTCGCTCGGCTTCATGCTTTCTTTTGCTTTTGTTTGCAGTCATTTTTTCTCCGATCTTGTTAAGCAGTGAGGGGTTGTTACGAATGCTGTTATCCCTTGAGTATAGAAACAGTTACAGTAACTTTACCCTTGGAGTGATTTTCCGAAAATTAGGAAAGGAACTTCATTTTATCATGAAACACGAAAAATATGCCCTTAAGATAATTTTGCTCATAAAATTATTTTCACAATTCATAATTTTTAAATACCAACTCAAACAATAAAAATAAAATTTAATCTCAATTCATTCAAAATTAGTTGAGTTAGCATACTTGGAATAAAAAATGTTAACTGCACAATACAAGAAAATTAGTAAACAATTACATAATAAGTACAGAGTGACTATAAAGTTGTGAACGAGGGTTGTTTTCTGACTGTACGGGTAGATGAGCTATGGTGACAAAAGAAGAATGAGTGAAGATACTTTGGGGGGGGGGGTGTACGGACGCTCTTTAACATCTCAGATCACTCAACTCGAGACCTGAAATGGCGGATAAATGTTACTCAGAGGCCTCTCCTTTCAGGCGTGAGGTTCTTTTACATGCCGTAAATATACAACAAATGGGACCCCCGGCTTTACTTCCCTTCCGAAGGAGGCCATACCTAAGACTTTTACGCCCGATGAATTCCTTCGACCCTAGTCCGGATTGAACCCACGATCTTGGGTCTAGGGCGCATGTTATGGTTACCGCTAGACCGGCAGAGCCAATGATGAGAGGGGTGGACGCAGAGGAAAATAGCATCAAAGTTTAATAAGAGACATCTAGAGAGATAACCAAGCCGCAGTGCAACTGGAAAATAAATAAAGTGCATGCAATAGAACTGGTTTTTATTAAGGGGTGTTATGGAGGCTCGTCACTAGATGAAGCAGTCAGAACTGCAGCACTTGTCAAGTTTATGCTAGCCATGTGCATACATATGGATAGAAATTGTAAAAGTTGCAGCTACCGTATCAACAAACGGAAAGCGGCATGGTCGCTGCAACTCAACGCTGTGAACTTTGTCATTAAGGGATTTTGAAACCAAATGTATTCAGTATCTAGATTATCTCCGCAAGGTTGTGCTAGATTTTCACATGTTATAGAAACTTCAAAGAAACACACTAAAAATGTGAGCATATATGTTGAAATTTGTGTCTGGTGTCTGGAATAGGTTTTACATTAAGGAAATATGATGTTAGTGCTGCTGTGGTTCTAGTCTTTATAAACGCCCTGTATAGCATTATTAAACCTCAAATCCTTTGAAGTACCTTCATCGTAACATCAAAGTGAACGACACTTAACAAGGAACGCCTTCCACTTCAACATATCGCATATTACTTACTGCTGGTATTTACTAAGAATATGTATTTGAATTGCTAATCTTGCTAATTTATTATTGTATATAATTATAAGAAACAAAGAATTGTTATTACCGTCACGGGTGGCCGAGGTCGTTAAGGCACGGACTCGTGAGCGGGAGGTCTGCGGTTCGAATCCCGCCAGGACCGTCCTCCCTGACTGGGGTTTTTTCCAGGTTTTCCTCAGTCTTCATAACTGGCAAATGCCGGGGAGGTACCTAAAAAACTTAGGCCTGGAACGCTTCCTTCCTTAAAAAAAAAAAAAAAGTATATCCTTTCCCAATTTATCATTTCATTTCATGTATCATCAGTGTCCACCGCCTGTGGTGCCTCAGTAGTAAAAACGGGCGTTAAACACTACTCAAAAAGAATTGTTATTAAATATATAAGAATATATTGACTCTGCTTCACAAAATATGCTCAGACACAAACTTAATAAAAATGCATAAAAACTTAGGTAGTATTACAACACAATTAAAGTAATAACATTACAACAATTATCTTAAATTATTTGTCAAATTTCAACTGAAGCATGATGAATAAAATTGTTCTGAGCACCATAATTAATGGAAACATTTGAGTGAGTCGCGGTAACAACCCATTATTTTTAGTTATTTATTATTGCACTCTGCTATACATGTATCGTATTATCTAAATAAGAAAACCAAAGTGTAGAATCCAGCACTCTAAAGTAAACATCACTCGCAATATTACAATTTCTGCTCTCTTCTGTTATGACTCCTCGGGTATTTTTCTTCTAATATTCCAACAAGTATTATTCGCACCTTAAAGAAACCGTTTTTCATGCTGGTCACTTAAGAACCATACTTTTAGGGAAAAAATGAAGTTTAATGCAAAAAATATCAATTACAAGATCCCATTATATCAAAATCTTACAGCTTATTTTATACTAGTTCTTCATATTTTCACCTTTGTGGCCTTCAAAACATTTGTTAACTGTTCTTGAAGGCTATTATATATTTTTTATTCTTCAGCACATAGTACCTCACCGAAATATCTGTGCTTGCACAAATATGGCCCCATTAATTTTGATATTACGTGTCTTGGATAAGGAAATGGGCTCAGTTGTAGTTCATAGCCTTGGAATTTTCAATAGAATGACCAGAGATACACAAGTACAACGCTGTATGATGCAGGTTCCAGAGATGTGGCATCTGCTTCTTGAGTGGTGTTATACCATTAACATATCAAACAACGATACTTCACATTTTGCAGCTGAAGTCACAAAATACTAGTGTTTTCTTTCTTTCGTTCTTTCTTTCTTTCTTTCTTTCTTTCTTTCTTTCTTTAACTTCCCATCGTCGATGCTCACAAGGAGGAGCTGGTGTTGATAGCTCTCCATATATTGTACATCCAACAGAAACAGAGGACTATGTGTTTGCGTTATACGACAAACAATTTTAGAGTGAATGAAAAGTATATAATTTGTAGTTACTATAAGTTGATGTAGCTCGTGCAGAATACCGCCACGGGTGGCCGAGGTCGTTAAGTCTCGCTGTGGTACCTCTGTAGTAAAAACGGGCGTTAAACACCTTTCATATATCGTACAAAGTACTTCATTTTGAAGATTCCAGCTGAATACTGACAATGAAATTGTGTTATTGAAATTTTTTCTTCTTAGCATCTCAGCTTTATTATTATTATTATTATTATTATTATTATTATTATTATTATTATTATTATTATTATTATTATTATTATTATTATTATTACTACTACTACTACTACTACTACTACTACTACTACTACTACTACTACTACTACTACTACTACTACTACTACTACTACTACTACTACTACTACTACTACTACTACTACTACTACTACTACTACTACTACTACTACTACTACTACTACTACTACTACTACTACTACTTTTTTCGTCCGCAAACCATCTTTAACTTACTTTTCGAAGTTTTGAAAGGCAGAACCACTTAATACTTTTATTAATATAAAATATGCATGCACTGTTTGACTTGCAGCATTTTAACTGAGATACTATCAAATGCCATTCTTGTAAGAAAGATAGGAAAGCATCATAAGACATTCTTGCTGTGATCGCCTAGAAGGAAATGTATTATTTTTAAAAATATAGTTTGATGTAAATGTAGCTTATTGGTCTCGCTCTATTATGTTCTCAACTCAAAATATATTCTAAAAGCAATTCACTGCGACTATGTACTTGGGTACTTCTCTTGAATTCAGTTTAAGAAAATTGTTAGAATGCATTTGATTCGTCGCAGTTTTCACAACATTTCAGCGTTGCCCTAGCAAATTTAAAGGAATAGTTTTATTCCTTTTTTCATCATTCATTAGTTTCATTAATGCAGAAATTCTACTTCGAAGTAGTTTAAAACATGCTATTGATGGCTAATTAATAGCTCTCAGAGGACAAGCGAGCAATTCGATGTTGTTAAAGGGACATGTTCATAAGAGGACGCTAGTGTTTTGAGCAAAGGCGGTGCAGATAAAGTATCACATGTTGTCGAGTCATTTGGCCTGTCTCACGTCCTCATAACTTTTCTTTCCGCGTTAGGCATGCCCGGATAAATAATTGCTGGCAGAAACTAACACTATTTATTTCAAGATCGCCGCCTTGGAAAAGAGGGTCGGCCTCGGTTATATTTCACAGTGTTTGTGTGTGTCAACAACTTCCCAGGCAATGGGGCTGGACAAGCATGATGGTCTAATCCGCCTCGGCTAGCTGCAAAAGCCGTCCAAAGTTTTACTGGGTGACATTTTTTTTAAAGTCAACTTGATTTCTTCTTTCATCAACGATCATTTTCTAGCAATATAAAGAATATTTTAATACTGATGACTAGATACATAGGTACACACATACAGTTCTCCGAATAGACAGGAAGTAAGATCTGCAACTGATCACAACGCTTGTATATCTACTGTGGTCGTCTTGGGAATCCAAATCACTTTTTTCAAGTAAATTTTTCTTTGAGCTGATATAAAAGAGCCTACTTCCAGGAATACTTAGTATCTTATATGTGAACTGTAGTGAGAAACAATATAAGTCCCTAAACTAAAATAAATCAAAAAATATTGTTGTATTTGAAATATTAATGATTTTATTATTTTAAAACTTATGTTATTCAAAACTGTCATAGGTTATTGTGGTGTGAAGGTAGGGGGCTTTACTATCAACCAAAGCATAATTTCAAGCAATATTTATAAACGTGGAAAAGATATTAGACACGCAGTACTTCTTCGGACAATATAAGTACCAGCCAATAACACATAACGCAAATAAAACAGTATTTAAAGAGTATTTTTGCTTTATGTAAGATCCATAGTCATTGAAAAAATTCACTTCGTGCACAAGTTTGCTCACAAAATGAAGTCATTTGCAAATATCTACATAGTATTTTACATTCACAAACATTTCACATTGAAGATTCTTCTCTGCGGAAAATTCATTCTTAGTACTTAATGGTTTGAACTTGTCCATATTTGAAAGATATCTGGTGATTTTCACATACCCAATACTGAATATCATGTAGAAATTTATTTGTTCTCTGCCAATTTACTTGTTACATGTGTCGTTCCTTTGAAAATTTTAAGTGTCATCTAAAGACCATTTATGAACCACAGGGAGTGCCTATAGCGTCGTTATCAACAATACATATACCAAACTCCACGGACAGTTAGTTTATTTTACTATGTAGCAAACAGTAGTATTGTAAGAGACGCTTTGTATTTATCGAGAGGTTGATTTTTCATAAGTGATTGTGTCAGATAGTTGAATCAAAAAATAAATGTAGGACTTCAAACGTTATAGTGTTAATAATAATAATAATAATAATAATAATAATAATAATAATAATAATAATAATTAAGAAGGGTAACTTTTACAACTAGTGAGCTCAATATTTTGCCATGTAATGCTAAGTATTCTTGGCTAATGGTACCATATTACAAAGTTAATGTAACCAAGAAACCCCAACTGTGACTCCTTATAGGGAAAAAAATGTTTTTATAAAGTCGCTTTGAAATAAGAATTTTGTGCGTATTTGGCTGGGACAGTATCTCTCACAATTGTGATGAACAGACCTAACGCTCTATCGAATATCATTATTGAATTACTGGATTAATTTCACCTTGATTACAAAATTTCAGTTGAGGGGGAATTAGGTGTTAAATACATGCTTCAAATGTGTAATACTGTTAATTCCACACCAAGGATAAATTAGAAGCAAGATATATATACCATTACGAGCTGTGTTAAGAAAAAAACAAACTTTCCATAGACCAGCTATAAATGTCTCAGATGAAGATTTATTGAGATAAAATTTCAGAGCAGCATATTGTTCATAACTCTTCTACTCAATTTTGCTGAACTGAACATGACTCAACTTGCACACCTCTCACAAAGGGTACCGGAAGTGACAATGATTCAAGTACCATGTGCATTATTCTTCATTGAACAGCTGTTGTATAAAATACCAAATTCAATAGCATTTCGTCCTGTATAGGTAGTACAGCCAGTAGATAATGTCCAAGTTACATGACATATGGGAGCCAATATACAGGATAGGAATTTGGGTGGTCCCACAACATAAGCAGGTGTCCAGAATATAGGAGAGTGCAACTGGAGAGGTTTCGCTGTATTCATTCACCCATGCGCCTGCAGTACATTCATGCCTACTTACTATTACACTTTTGATCAGCCAAATCCACTATTTAGACACTTGTCGTCACGGTCCGCATGTTCCTTTGCTAGTTTCTAGTTTTCTTCAAAACCAACAAAAGTAGAGATCGAGAAACTTGTCTTTTATTTAATAACGCGACATTTAAAGTGACGTATGCATCAGCTAATATCCTGCAACGTTTCCATCCGTTTATCTTTATCCCCCTCTTTATTGTTCGCATCATTAGCAACTGATACGTGTTACATATCTTTGAGGTGCTGAAAAATGTTTTAAACGACTGTCATTTCAGTATTCCTTCTTGAGTTGGTAAAGCTCCTGCAACACCAACCTGCTGGTCGTTGGCACAGCTATCTAAACGCGATAATGAGAATTTCTGTTTTATTTGAACGATGGGATATAACGGCTTGCGGGAGGCGTTGAGGATATAAGGATGCAAATTGTGGGGAAAGTGAGGGCTAGAGATAGGAATCTTTTTCTTAAGAAAGAAGAATCAACAATCTTAAATTGTTTTATAGAAATAGTAGATAGCATTCAAATTTATAAACTGTATGGACATCTAGAAGAAATTTGTATACTGGATATTTATAGATTATCACTCCAAAAATAGTAACAAAACACCAGAGCAGACTCAAAAAGAAAAGAGAAATCAAAAAATTGTATACATCAAAGTGATTCATAATACACTCTGATTTTGATATACCTTAGACAATTTTAATGTGGTTGTGGACTGTGTAAAAGTAAATTGCAATAGGAAGCAATAAATAGCTGTAGCTGACCTCCTTCCCCATGTGACAGAGGTGCCTTGCTATGCCTTCCTACCTGTCGGTCAGAGTTTCGCGGTTCCTTTTGACTGTTATCCTGTATTCATCTTCCTGGAGCGTACTATGTGGTAAAAGTAGCGATGGGGCGGATAATGCTGACGGGAAGACAGCCTTCAGTCCCCTCTTCGCGACAGCGCTGTGAAGAAAACTTCATTCAGACAGCTGGCTGCCAACCTCTTATGTCCAAATTCAGTCAATGGAATACAGTAGTCAGTCTCGCAAAACTGTTACACAAGACGTCTATTCAGAAAGGGTCAGAATAGATGATTAAAAAGCTATTCCCAAAAAGATGTTATAGATTTAAAAGACTAGCAAGCTTAGACTTTCTAGCACAGCAAAATCTGTAGAACAACGTAAGGAAAAATGCAGCCATGTGTATGTTTGCATCAATGTATTTATTCGTTACGATGTTTATACTCGCATAGTAGTTACCGGCAATAGCTTTAGAGAGCTCTCACTCTTATCAGTAAAAGAATATTTATCTTAAGCAAGACACGTTAGCACTCATTCATACGTTCATCCTGGCCAGCCGATGAATTCCATGATACACGGAAATGCTATGAAATTGCCAACTGTCAGACAACTGAAGCTATGGACCGAAACTGGGAGCACAAAATGTGGTGAAGTTATTTGAGTTTGGGGAAGTGCAGCCGCCACAATCGAAAAAAGGGAGAGCACGAGTAGCTGCATAAGGTCTATCATATGTACATAGTTTCACAACAACTCGAAAGGATGTCATTTACCACAAGCAAGGCCCTGAGTGCGGAATGCGCCTAGCATGAGGATTGCTTTGCATTTCATTCAGGTTACATTTCACTTGATATTCGATTTTATGAATGGTTTAATAAATATTCATGTATTATTTGCACCAAATGCATTTTCTTCGCATCTCTGCATGTGTGTTTCGTAACGGTTTACTACAACACAGGGAACAGAACAAATCTCAGTACTGGGTTAGTGTTCGTTTATGTATTCGTACTCTAGGCCTCGAAGCGTGCACAGTCTTGTATCTGGAATTTAAAATACTAAAGTGGAGCATTACTTTTAATGGTAAGTTTTACTAGAACTTTCTTTTAAAAAATCCGGCATTTTATAGGCCTTATTGTCTTGTGATTAAAATTACAGGTCTTTTAATTAGTTAATTCTGAATTTTTAAAAGCATGTACGTTTTGTAATCCTATGTTCGTTTAAATTATAAGTTTCGTACTAGTATTTTCGACACTTTAACATTGAAACTTTTTGTTTATATGGATAAATGGAAGGTTAACGTACTTTCTCCAATATAATCACCCACATTAAATTATTCTTCAGTGAATTTTCCAAATTTAAACCTGTAATCATTGTTACATGCTTATGAACAATTGAATGACCGCCTCGGGTGGCCGAGGTCGTTGAGGAGCGGACTCGTGAGCTCCCGTTGGGGGTTCGAATCCCATCAGGATCGTCTTCCCTGATTGGCGTTTTTTCCAGGTTTTCCTCAGTCCTCATAAATGGCAAATGTTAAACTTAGCCACGGAACGTTTCCTTCATTAAAAAAAAATCCCAATATATCATTTCATCAGTGTCCACCGCCTGTCATGCCTCAGTAGTAAAAACGGGCGTTAAACACCATTATAAAAGCAAATAAACAAATGAAACTCCCTCCTACAATTTCTGCTTTGCAGAACACATTTAAATAATCCTTCCGGCTTTCATAAGATATTTCCTTCACATAATTATGTAAATTTGTGTCCATCAGCACCGGTTTTTTGTAAGTTTTAATTATATTCATTAATATTTAGCACATTTTTCTCCCAGATAAGGGTATCTATCAAATTAAGTAACTAAACTCGAATTATACCAGTCTAATGGAGAAACAAAGGTAACACACGTGATCTATTTCTTCTATTGAGGACTAGGCATAATTCTCTAGTTTTAACTTCTACTAACCATTTAATTATGTTGCCTTGTTTAGCAAGATAGGAAATTTAAATGTTGGAGATATGCCACTAATGCACTGCAGTACTGTCAATGTATTCTGAAGCCGTTCGGTTGGCAGGAGTGGTTTCCTCTAGTGATGATACGTGATAGCATACGGGATAGCGTCCACCAACCCACCCACAATCTCACTTCTGAACCAAATCATGTTACCAACATCGTCGTTTCCGCGATTATTTCTTTTACGTGAGTTTTACACCTTGCGCATTAAATCACTATTTTCTCTTTTTTAACTTGCACGCAGTTTATCAACAGGTGTGAAGACTACCAACGAAAGTACGTAACTAATTGCAGTGTCTAACTTCTGGCGCTAAAGCAGGTACATTTATCCTTGCTGTATTGTTTAACGACTTTGCTCATTGTACGTGGTTAAGGTTCAAAGCCTACAAATCCCTGATCTGTGAATTCGTGAGCAGAACAAAGAAACAATCACGGCATGCAAAATTGAATTTTCACTTCAAGAGAATCTTGGGGAGAAAATAAATGCTAGTTAAATTATCTTTCGTGCGCTACATAAAATTTCATTATTAAATTCATAAAAAGTCCTAATAATCTTTTAACAGTAATTTCTTATTCCACCATTTAGCTTCATCCATAAATTAAAAATAATTTTAAGACATTTGTCATTTAAAATAACTTTTTAACAAAATCACAACAAATATTAAACCATAACTAATAATTGAATGTTAAAAATTCATACTAGTATGGGATTGCTCAAAGTAGTGGCCTAGTAAAAGTGTGAATTGCATTTTAATCGCCCCCTCCCAATATACTTGCTTTATTAATTGTATAAAATGAGTGGTAGATTATTGAAAGTACAAAATTCAAGAGTAGAATATACGTTTTATATAACATTAAAATGTTTAATATTTCAGTAGAACAATGTTGATTTTGGAAAGCATAATTGGCAAAATAGCTGCACATGTGTTTCGGTACTGGACTGAAAAATTAAAAAAACGTGATTAGTATTGTTGCAAACCCCATCGATAAATTCGTTAGCATGATTTGTACTAGATTAGATTTGGTAATTCTGGATTTCTAAGGCAGGTCACAAAAAATCAGAATGCCGCCATTCACTGTCATAGGCACTTAAAACGGGAGTCAAAACAAAGATAACAGAATCAAGATAATCATACATTTCAGGCCCAATTTAGTATGGCATTAATGAGTCAATATTTAAGTGGTAAAAATAAATATATTTTGGAAAAACAGATATTATATAACATATTGACCAAAATTATTATTACAGAAAATCTTTTAACAATTTAAGACGGGATAATAATTATTTCTCCTGGGTAACATAAATGTAAATTAATAATACGGGGTTAACACAAATGATTATAGCGATTTTAAACTTGTAATTTTTCTTTGCGGTATACAACATAATTTTGAATAATAACTTAAATTGTAGAAAAACTGCATAAGTTTCAATTCTACATGCACAGATTTTGTTTCGTTACCATGGTGACGAAATAAACAAAATAAGACAACTCGCGTGCAAAAACCTTTTTATGTCTTGGAAATCGAGAAACATAATCCAAATATTTACCTCCAAGAAAACTCTTGATTCAATAATGATGGATATTTAGTGAATATTTAGGCAATTTTATATTAGTTTTATGTCTGTTTAAGCCTTATTTCTGGAACGTTTAATATTTTTTTAATTATTATATAAAAGTTGTTAAGTTAAAGTCTCTGTTTAGGATGCTATTTTTCAAACATTTTAGCGCTATATTTCCTCTCTCTCTCTGCTTCTGTATTTTTTCGCACACATTGTTGTCAGAGGCACCCATATTAGCATGTAACAGAAATCGTCCGTAACGCTGAAACATTGCTTATGATATATGTTTTTACAATTGTTCATTACTTGATTTTGAACTTTGCATTTTTTGAGACAAAATAAGCATGATTTATCAAATTACCGACTATCTCAATGACGTTATTGTTTTCTTTCCCTTTTGTTATTTTGATATGATAACAGGCTAGCATCTGTTGTTTCAATTAAGTTCCCCTGTGTTACCGATAACCCCTATGAATTCCTTAATCGAATGTATGAGAAATTAAGCATTTGAAATGGATTCTAATGTTAAGGAACAGCCGGGAAGACATAGATGCAGAACCTCTAAAGCATAACTGAAACTGAATTAATTCGGCTGGATTTGAAATTTAGAGCAGGATAAGAAAGAGTAAGAAAATTAAACGTAACTATTTATTCCAGAATCATAGTCGAGAAATTCACTTGTGAAATAAGAACCCTCTTGTTATTTCTCATCTCTTTCTCTTCCATTTGGCTTTGATATTGCACAGAAATTGTTTTGTTCATTTTTGTTGTCTCTTGCTATCTTGTGTACATGTTTCGTATCGTCTTACTAAATTTATTTTTAATAAAGTTATAGTCATATCAGATTTATTGTACTGCATGTATATTAATATTTATTTAGGAGCATTTATTTGACACAAATATAATTAAGACATAGAATGATATTTTTTATTTGCCTATGCCATCTTACGATCTATTCCCAATAAACTAGGAGGTATTATTGCTTTAGTTATATCAATTTAAATAAATAATAACATTAAATAATTCTCCAGACCCAATAAATATTAAAGGAAAAATTAAACATTTAAATTCTCTATACGACTGTACGACTAAATAACAGTACTTTACAACGCCTACAGGTATTTTGCCTGTACTGTACACTGCCTTCATGTGACAGCTGATATATGTACCGATGTCATGGGTATGCCTGTGCTGAAAACTGTCTCGGGATAAGGTCTCACTGCTCTGTTAACAAACTCTGCTATAGAAACGCTCTCATTCCCCCCCTCTCCTGAGCTTTTAATACAGAGATTATACCATAGGCCCAAAAATTTAAACGTGGCATGTTCTCTTACTTTCTCTTTGTTATGATAGCTGGATTACCTTAGGTACTTCTCTTGAAAATTAACATAATTAATACCTAATCTTCTAAAGTTAAATAATATTGTTGTTAAATCTCTTTTAAGTTTAAAATCTGCAAGCATTCTATCCGCATCATTTTGTTGTGCTCATATCTCAAGGTCTCTGTATAATTAATTGATTGATAGGCACGCCACATTTCATTAACTGCTCCTCATAAAATATTCCAATGAATGAATTAATTGTTAAAAGTGAACATAAAAACACATTTAGAAAATGTACATCCCGTAATGATCACACACACATTTTGCAACAGCTGATTGAGAAAAGGCGGAAGTATAAAATGGAAATAGACTTGAAGCGGTTTAGTCGCCCCCAACAATTAGAGCTTAACTATAAGATTGTTTATCAATTGCCCCACGTTGACTCCGGCTATGTACCCCAGGCTGGACACCAGTTTTGAAGCGATTTATCGACGTCAAGTGACCTCACGTTGTGATGGCAATTTTGAAGCAGTTTGGTAGATTGATTATTGGTCGCTACGGTGTTGTTGTCCACGCTTCAATGACAATTTCTCAGGGTGAATTCTGCTGTTTTGTTGATTGGGACTTAACAGAAATGGGAGCGGACTTCAAATACAGGGGAATCAAGCTCTTCTTCGAGCAGTCTGTTTAAGGGAGCAAATGAGAGGTGAGGGATAAGAGTGGAATACGGGATGGGCATCAAAAATAAGGAAAGGCTTAGACTAAATTGGATTGGGGTGTATTTAGTTAAGGGGAGAGGACATTACACGAAATAGTTGAGATATGGTTAGCATGATTGCGAAATATAGATGGACAAAATATTTTGTCTCGATACACAGGAAAAGTGTCTGAGAGGGGACGTTATTTAGGTATCTGTGGCAGGGAAGAAAGAAGTGGTCCTCCATAGTTCAGATTAGAGGCTTGGAAAGGAAACAAGAGAGCCAATGTTCTCGGGGAAAGAATTGGTCATTGTGCGGAGAAAGTTATGCCTGGAGTCATATTTTGGCAGAATGCAGGAAACGGACATTTTAAGAAATAAGCATCTATCACCAAAATTTCTGAATTCCAATAGAAGTTTGAACATTTGCCGGGAAGTATTGGTGCATGCGAGATACACAATTTGGGAATATTTCTAGAGAAGACCCGACAAAGGAGTTTAATGACCATAATGAAGAGGGGGGAGTTGGAGAGGGGATGTGAGTAAATGGATGGGGGACTCAAGAGTAAGGGTTCCATTCATGTCTATGTATTTGTGTGTAAATTATTAATAGAAAACGTAAATACATCTAAGTATTTGTGTGTGTATGTATGTATGTATGTATGTGTATGACCCTTTTGATCGTTATAAAGACAACACTAGCATGTACGGCTGTAAGGCCCATGCGACATTTGTATTTATTTGAATGTATTCTAATAACAATATACAATAAAACATCCATTACCACTACAAAAATGTATTCTTTATATAGGTATATATTGATACTTTATTATGCCCAAAATCTTTAGCGTTTTCTGGTGTTTGCGTACGATATACGATACAAACATAGTTGCTGCTTGTGAAACTTACAGATGAGTGCCGCAGCGCGTGAAACTGAAAATTGCTTAACTAATGTACCGGAACTATATAACTGAACTGCGTAACTGATACCGTTTCTCTGCTGTATATCAACTTAAAAACTGCGCAACTGATGTATCAGAACTGCCTGCCTGCGTCCGAAGTAGAACTTATCTGCGTCTGAGAACTGAGTTACGTCTCATCGCGTCTGGAACTTGAGTGCTTGCCGAGTAAAACTTCAATCTACGTGCTGAGGGGTGAGCAAATGATGAATTACTTGTCTCTAGCCGCGTGTAGATCTTATAACTGCATACCTCAGCAACGTCAAACTTACAACTGCATCTCGAACTGCTAAACTGAGTCGAACTGAATGCTTCAGCCGAGCAACAGCTCCCTTATGTATTAAATTCAAATCAGTAATCGTCGGTTTTAGCAATGCCATGGGGTCACAAAGGCACGCGCAATTTTCGCGCCTGTCTTTAAAAGCTCAAACATACATTTTCAATTTATTAGTTTAAGTTCACCTATTTCGCCTGCCATTCGTTATTTTTGAAAGTTTAAAATATTTGGTTGACAATAGCTAATTTAAAGGCTACTGGTATAACAACCTGTTGGGGTCTAATCCCCAAACAGTTTAAAAGTCCTTCGGTTTATTAACCTTGCAACGGAAGTCGTTTTAAAAAAGAAAGGGACTTCACCTGCAGCCCTCGGGTTTTTCTCTATTGTGTAGTTTTATGATCTTGTTGGCCTTCCAAGCTTCCGTGACAGAACACTATGAAACACTCTCTTTTGTACAAGTCTTACATTGAAGTTAAAGCTTATGATACACATATACATAATATTTATATTTATATCATTTATTACAAAGCGAAATATATTGGTTGGGCTTACATAAATATACGTTATAAATATATTTCAACGGAGGAACTGTTGCAGACTATTTTTTGAAAAAAACTTTCGATTTTGTTCGCAGTAATATGTTATGAAACTTACGGTATACATATGATTTTTATAAAAGTAATAAGAGAAATATATGGAAATAGCATTCATTGATGCATTTTATTACGTAGAAATAAAATCTCTATAAATAAATGAAGTGAAGCAAAATTGTCCATTATTGCCAAATTTATTTAACGTTTATACAGAAGAAGGCATTAATATATGGCAGAAAGGGTTGAAAGTAATTTAATAATTATTAATAAACTTGATGTATATGGAGCGTGATATGACCTAAAAAGAAATTATATCAATTGAAAATTGTGAAAGAATATAAAAACTTACTAAAACAGCTTCACCACCTACAGAAGAAAATTACACCGCAATAGATCTAATCTCGTGTGGAATCGAAGGGAATGAAAATGCGGATGAACTTGCCAAAAAAGGGCACACGAATAGTAAGGGTAAACACCTTATCACACGACAAGGAAATCTCTACAGAACACAATCACAGCATTAGAGAGAAACGTCAAAATGGAACATGGTGGACCAAGCTCAAAGATATATCTGACTGGCCAAGAAGTAAAGCAGAGCTACGATATCTATGCAATCACAATTTCTTCTTGGGTGCAGAACATCTGAAAACATGCGTCTCCCTTACAGACATGTTCCAATGTGAAAGTTATTGGGAAGTCAGAAGTTTTCAATCCAACTATTAACTATGTTGCTTATTTGATGCTTAGTTAGTTGATGTTTATGTTGCTTTCTTAGGCCAATGATGTAAAGCAAGTGCTGGCTACATTAAATAAATTACTGAAAGAATATAATCTGAAAATATCCAGTAACTTAGCATTCCAAGGAAATTAGCATACCTGAAGTAAAATAGTAACTGAAGGAAATGCAATAGAACTACTATCCGCATCCTGGAATATCTATAAAAACATTTCTTCATGTCAAGAGAACCTTAAATTTATGTCAAGAGAATGGTGATGCTTGCGCTATGTTATGCATGTGAAGCATGGTCATTAAAAAGAAAGAGAGGGGGAAAATGCTCTTCAGAAATGAGATTGATGCAATCAATTGCTAGATATACCATGCTGAACTGCAAAACGAATGAAAATATACGAAACGAACCGAAAAATCTATTGCTTATTAGAAAAAAATATACAAAACTCAATCTGCTGAAGAAATCACATAAAAATACAAATTTTAGGCTTCCGAAATTTTATTTGATTATTAGCAACTGGGAAAAGAAAAGCTGGAATTCTAAGAAATCGATAGATGGACGACTTGGACCGAACTGACTTTGAAAGTGCAAATCTTGTAGCTAACCTCACCCAGAGTTGGATTGCTCTGTAGACTTCTGTTGTAATATTGCAGACAGACCATATCAGGTATCGGTGATTAACTCGCGATGAAAGGAGTTGGAGCGATGTATAGCAAGTGTTATTGTTGCGGGCAGGCAGTAGCACATCTGGAATGCTAGTCACCGAGAACAGGTGATAAAGTATTCCCGGATCGTGTGGCAAGATTTATATATTCCCGACGCACAACCGCAGTGCATCTTGTTTGCAATATACAACAACACTCAGAAACGGAGGAGAGAGTGAAAGGGAGAGGAAAAAAAGGAGGGATGTACATAGTTAATAATGTATTCGTGGAGGTGACGGCGGTGGTGCATGTGATACTAACGCTGCATACAAAACTCTTGACAGAGGATAGTCAGTCTTGTGTTCTTACCGCCGCGGCGCAGACGGTTAGGCGCCCTGCTCTCTAATCTTTTGGATACTAATAGTTTCCGAAATTTTTCTTTTTTTTAAGTCATGTTTAATATTCGTATCTTGGAGCATTAACTACTATGAACCGTTTTAAAAACTAAAATTAAAAAATTAAAACATACAGAAGCAATATAATTTTCTTTCCTAAGTGGATATTTTGCACTCTCTCTCAAGAAATATGCGACAGGTGTGAGCTTTATCCTACATCAGGGTTTAAACATTATTCAATTTATTTTTGTGGAAATTCATAAAATATTTAACAATTTATTTTATCTTTCGTGTGGTATTTCGGTGCGGAAGAATGATTCTGTGAAAAATAGTTGACTAATAATATCCTCTATTAAGATGTAACCTGAAATTTTACAATCGATAAGAATTAAGAAGTTGCAAACAGAAAAAAAAAACTGCATATTTTGTCCCGTTTTTGCACACATCCCCTTTTACTCGATCGATAGAAGAAACTATTCTTTCTTTCCTTACTCCCCCTTTCTCTTCTCTTCCCTTTTCCTTCCTTTTGCGGCTACATATACATAGTCCGATCGCCAGGTAGATTGCAATGCATCGTATGTTAACAGAATTGAAGGGTTTCTGGCTGTGTAGCTCATACGACACTGTTTGACTTCTATTTCGTCAGACGCAGTAAGTTTTAGATGTCTTCGTTTAAAGAGGAAGAAACTAAAGCAGTACTCTTACTTAGAAATAGTAGCGTGATGTAATACCGACTGTGCGAAAAGTGTCTTTGTGAACCCCTACGTCCTTGATGATACAATATTACAATGAGAAAAATGATGGTGCATTTCACTTTCCAGCCGTGATATATTGGGCTTAAGAGGAACAGTTTGTATTCCGAGTTCTGATTCTGTTTTTCAAACGATCTGAATGCTTGTTATAGATTAATGAGTGTAGACCATATTTGCATAAGTTGTTACGAAAGACATTGCTATTTTCATGCCCTTCTTTGATAGTCCGGGAAACTGTAGGGAAAAACAATTCCCCGCCGAAAGAATGTTATGACGCCAGGGAAATTATGACAGTACATATGAGTGTTCTGCCTGGTCCACTGAAAACCTCCCTCCATAAAAAAATAGCCTCCTTCAATTTTAGTCTGATATACTTTACCTCATTAAATTCACATTGCGGATTTTTATATCTTTCAATTCGTTGTTTCCATCAAACATTTAAGAATAAATGTAATTAAAAGTACTCTTAAGGCTTCGTAAATTCCCTGGAAGACTTCGAACCACCGATGATTCATGAACTAGAGTTCGAGAACCGTTAATCCAGGATCATGTTTAATAGCAAGTTTCCTGCACCAGCATCTTTGCGTCAAGATAAACCTCTGGCGAAGAACGGGTCAATCGCACAAAAGCAGTTTTAGACAAATATTGACTCTTATAACACTTGAGTGATCCAATACGAGTTATTTCGATCTGGTTTCCTATAAACGCTCCATGTACTGGTGGGAGCTGGAGAGGTGGCCAGTCAGAGGAATGTGCTGATAATGCAATGGTGCCGGAAGAGCGTATTGTTTCTGGATAGCGCACGTAATATATATATATATATATATATAACATTACCTTGGATAGATGTCATAGTATAAAATGTATTAAACAATAAAAAGTATTAGAAAACAGAGAAAGTAAGAAATAAAATTACAAGAATAACAGATAAATAGTAAAGATGTCAAAAGCAAAACACGCAAAAGCAAATTAAACTTTATAATTAAAGTTAAAAGCAACACCAGAGGTGCAAACAATAAAAATAAAAATAAAAATAAAAATAAAGTAACACTATTAACAATGTAACAAATTAGCAGTAATTATAATAGTAGAAAAGGATAAAATACTAAGAAAAAGTTACAATTGAGATCGCTATATTTCGAAATCGAGGAGTCTTTCTATGGCAAGAAGACAATATACTATGACATCTATCCAAGGTAATGTTATGAAATTTGACTTCTTGCCATAGAAGGACTCCACGAGTTCGAAATATTGCGATCTCAAGTGTGACTTTTTCTTAGTGTTTTATCCTTTTCTTCTATCATTATTACTGTTAATTTGTTACATTGTTAATAGTGTTACTTTATTTTTCTTATATATATGGGCTATAATGCGTTTAGTAAATGTTGATCACTTAAAGCTTAAATTAATATACTTAAATATTCTCAATTTAATAGCGAATTGATGAAATATAATTGAATACTCACTTTCTGGAATTCCTATCTGGTCTGCTTATAAGACAGAGGAGTGGCAAAATCAGAAAATCCTCATTTTCCTCACTACGGTCACTCGTTTCAATTGTCTCTCTCTCTCCAAAGAAATGATGAAACTGTGAATGTCGTCCTCCAGTACCAATTTTTACAAAATTGTTTCTATTTTTACAGGATTGCAGTAAATCTACCATTGTTCAGGAGTGAAGGAAGAAAATATGGTAAGTGTATGTTTCAGTAACGCTTACTTATTCATTTCTCCACTAACCTCTCTTGTATCTTGCACCAGCAAGCTCAATGGAATTCAGTTCACACATGTATGTGAGGGATTTTAATGCATCTTTGATATTTAATTTTAGCATTTTGTCAACAAGAAATAATAATCTGTTCGTTTATGATCCTCTACCAGTCTGTAGAGTTAAGATTATTTTCATGTGTGTTGAACAAGGAATGTTATTTTGCAGTCTACACATCATGTCTTGTTTTACAATGTATTTCGAATAAGTTTGTTTCCCTGAACGTTGTGGTAGGGAAAATTGACCATAACGACACTCCTAGGAGATAGGGGAGAAGCTGATTGTTAATCCGAAGTTCAAAGTTTCTGAAATTCATTTCACTGTGATAATCTCCCGAGATTTTGCCTGCTTGAAAAGTTAATAACGAATTCTTCACAAACCGCATTTTGGATCCTGCATCGATGACAATGAGACGTTACCGGGATTCGGTTTAATCATTATACCCAGTTGACTCACTTTGCTAGCATTGCTTCATTGTTAAATTATTGTCCACCCAATTCTCATCAATATATACGATAGAACGATTATGTAGCAGTTTATTGCTCTCAGAAGCAAAGTCAATCCGCTATATTTGGCTTTTGAATAAATATTTTACTTAAATGTTGGCACTTTTTCCATTTTTAGTTCATTCCTTTAAAAACTCCGCTCTAGGAAAATTTAATTTATTCTTGAATAGCACATAACAATTATGAACATGTAGGAGCTTCCTTTTTCAATGAATAAAATTCGTCTATGCAGCAGCGTATTACATTCTTGTCAAAATCATCCAAATTCACCTTTGTATGTTCCGGTCTATTTCTCCGTTTTTCTGGAGTGGACAGAGAAGAGTCGCCGGTTTCAACCCTTTCTCTTCGTACACTGGTGTTCTCACTAGAACACAGCTATAGTGTAAGTTTGACTCTTGTTTTTGTTCTAGCTTCCCTTGCATCGACTCATCATACGCAGCGATCATATTTCTCAATGCTCGTTCTTCACTATATATAGTTTTTGCTTTCTTTTTACGTGCAATATTTGTATCAGTATTATTATTATTATTATTATTATTATTATTATTATTAGATCAATATCTATATGAAGCTGTACAATAACACTAACCAAGCCATACAATGCAAAACGTTCAACTGTTCACTATTAATACAGGATGAACAATCCTTCACACAACCGATTTCGCGGCATGCAGCCAGCCGGCGAGTGAAGCCTCGCGCAGCGGAGGGGAAATATACTCCTGCCACCGCCGATAGCGCTGCCGGCCGGTCCCGCGGTTGCGTCAAGCATTCCTCACTCTTTATAATGCGCTTGTTAACGAAATGACGTTCAGGAACAAAATGGACCCCCTTAAGTATCTGAATAGGCTATACATGTGCAAATGTTTGTGTGTAATGTTCTAATGGGAGATAAAGTCCATCTTTCTCTCTGCATACGTCGCTAGCCATCTCTCCAGCTCCCAGCAATACATGGATCAACTAAGAAATTGAGATTAAGAAGGTCCTGGCTATAAATGGACGGTTCGGGCTATTCATTTATGTTGTCATTGACAAGAATTTACACAGCGATACTTTTCTGACGAACACTCCCGAATTCGCCTTTCTCCCACGCCTATAAACACACAGTGGCCACTCTGCCGTAAGGCCACGCTTCGCTGACCCCTTCTCTTCAAAATAAACCATCTCTCTCTCCCTCTGCCACAGTCTTTTATTTTTTGTATCTCATTTTATTCTTCCCAGAACTGGGGGGTCAGCTGCGTATTTTTACCTGCACAGAAGTGAGAGAGGAGGCGTCTGCTTCTTGACCACTGTATTGAATAAGTAAACACTGCGACCAAAGAAGATATAAGTGGAAACGCACGTTTCCTACAAGAGAATGTTCTTTGTAGACATTCCCTACTCGTGTTATACAAGTAGGGACCGCTGCAGCAAGTGGTTACAAGCGGGCTAATTATGTTGCAATAAATGCACCTATTTAACACTAACATAAGTCGAGATTTAAATTTCTAAACTTATGAGCAAACTTAGCTCTCTATTCTTCATCCAAAGATTTTTTTATTGAAGTATTTTCAGTATGCAGCTAGCGAAAACATGATGGGGCGTTACTTTTATTTTGGAAGAAACTTTTTGTGTTCCATAAGAAGAAATTTACTCTCCTAGTTATTTAATATTCATCGATTATTCACTCCCTAGAACTTAATACGTAGAAATAATTCAGAGCAGAATATCAGAACACAGCAATATTTTTTCTCACATATTGCATACACCAATGTATTTTATACCTCATTCATTTTGGGGACCTAAGTAGTCTTCATTTTGTTCAAGACGCTTTAATTAATTCAGATGCGCACAATGCACTTGATTTTTGTCGTCAGTTCTGACGCTTGTTCCACTGTTATCATATATATATATATTTATTAATAATTTAAAATATACAATAATTTATAGCGTAATAAGTATATTAATTAACCCTTTTCCTCACCATCAAAAAGAGAAAATTGTTTGTCTTTTGCGTTTTGAAATGTTTCAGTACATTTCCACTTTTTACTACTAACCTCGTAACGTTTCACTTCCATAATGCTTTAAATGCAACATATCTTGTGCAAAAAGCTCAAGTTAAAATGTTCCTCATTAATAATTGTGATATTTTCATTGAATGGTGGTGCGCACTTTTAGTCCTTGAAAAATTGAAATTAAGGGATGGAATGCAGAAGATGTCGGTCCTGGTGATGTAGTGGTAACCAACTTGCCTTCTACACCCAAGATCTCGAGTTCGATCCCAGCCAGGTCGGTGGATTTTTTCGGGCGTAAAAACCCTAAGTATGGCTTCCTTCGGAAGGGAAATAAAGTCGTGGGTCCCATGTCGTACATTTACGGCACGAAAAAGAACCTCAAGCCTGAAACAAGAGGCCTCTTGAGCAAATTTGTTGATCGTTTCCTGCCCTGATTTGAATGAGACGCTGATGATCTGAGATGTTAAAGAGCGTCCGTAAATAAAATAAATCAATGCAGAAGACAACATTAACTGATGTGGCCAGTTCATTTCCTTCTAATAAAATTTCATAACATTGGAAAATTCTCCCATAATATTTCTGTCCCTGCATAAAGACATATGGATCCAAAAAGCAATTTAAGAGGTATATCTCAATGGATACTCTAGTGCACACTAAAGTACTACTATAAACATAAAATGTGCAGTTAGTGTCTTTCACAGGATTTTTAAACTGAAAAAATAAACAATACAATGCTGTATTGCATTTTGTGTTTACATTTCCATATTATACAAATATTGTATTTTGATGAAAAAGTATAATTTGTTTCCGTTTAAATGAATAATATTCCAAAAAGTCACAGTCAAAAAATTATACGCTTTAGGGAGATTTCCATGCCCTCTGTAGAAAGAAAAAAAAAAAAGACCCCCCCAGGGCCCAATGTCGTTGGCGCTGGGAAAATTGGGTTCTAAAACAAAATTATTTTCGTTCGATTCATTTCCATTGAATGCCGTGCACGCCATATTAGTATTTCTTATCTAGTCGGCCGTTTATAACATTCGTTAAACATAATAGGGAAAATGCCACAAAAATCACAAAAACTCCACTCTCTCCGTTGCTAGGTTAGGTTCTGTATAGCACGTAGACAAAAAATTAAAATATATCAACCGTTGGATATAAAATTAAAACATAAACTTTATATTTTTATATTGAAAAAAAAGAAAAAAATTAAAATTAATAAAGAGATAAGGCATGATCGAATTTACGCTCTTGTGTCGCTCGCTTGTATAATGAAAGCGTATAATGCAACCCCAGCTTACTGTACATAAACATGTTGGTAGTTGATAGTTTTCATGTGTGTTGTGCCTAATGGGATTTAGACTATATTCAACCCCAAAGAAGCCGACCACTTTTTATTATTATTATTATTATTATTATTATTATTATTATTATTATTATTATTATTTTGTCTCAAAGTGTACAAGTTCCCCGTTGCCATTTTTTTCTACATAAATAATAAATTCATTTTGTTTTAGATATTAACATTTCATATAAAAGAAGACAATTAATGGTTGACAAAACTTTGTATTCAACTCGTCATAGGACAGAATGCAGTTGATAAACTAGACATTTTGTCGTTTAGCACTGCAAATATCGAGAGAGGGTGGCTCAGGTGGTAAGGCTTGGAACCCTCATTCGGGAGGTTCCGAGTTCAAATTCCTTGGGGCCGTCCAATCTGACTGAGGATTTTTTCCGTGGTTTCCACTGGTCCCTTAGGCGAATGTTGGACTGGACATTTCCTTTCCAGGAAATTACGGATTACCCATTTGATATAATATATTACACATGTTCTGTTTAGAGTCGCAAGTGCCAGAGTGAGGTCACGGTGGCTTGCGCCCTTGAAAGGTTTCGTATGGGATCTGAGGGGCGCAACTCTCGAAGGGGTCTCTGCCGGCGTTGTGACACTCTATCTGGAAACAATATTAGGACCGCTGGTTCCTCTTTCACCTCTTCCCTTGTTCCCGGAAGCACATGTGAGCAAGACTGAATTTGCAAAATATCCTATTCCAACCCTAACAATTCAACCCAACAATAATTCAAATTTATAAAAGCTAATGGTAAAAAATGTGATTGCTTAAATGTTGAAAGTATGCCATAGATATGAAAGCTGCCAGGAGTAGATAGCAATTTTGTGGGAAACGAGAGCTTCATAACCTTAACCAATTTCCGCTATCATTTATAGCACATGTTTCATACTGACATGTTCATATATCGGCTTTGTTTTCTCACACTGGAAACATTGCTTACGTATGCTTATTTTTACACTTTATTGTCGTTTCGACTACAAAGCACACGACACAAAATGAAGTCTCCAGAGTTAACCAGGCAGCTGAACAAAGAAAAACAACTCTTGGAGCTGTGATCACGTTAATCGGACTCAGGTGTCCCTCTTTCCAATAAACAATTACCTTAAGGAAATGAGACAACGTCCTAGTCCGGGCGGCAAGGGATGTTAAAGCGTGAAGAGGTCGGTGCTGACTGCTGCAACATTTCAGTCAACAAGTTCACCTGCTGAGAGCAACAGTGGAACTTGACACAGCAGTCTCTCAATTTTACATTTTATTGACGTACTGTCACAGTTTTACTTCATAACGCTTTAAACGGGGTGCGTTCATTTTATTTGTGTTAAAAGTGTGACATTGCGAGAATGTACTTTGCCCTATTTGAGGACTGGCACTTTTTTCACTGCTAAAGTTCTGTTTATTTTGTACGTATATGAGATATTCACAATTCCCTATCAAATCATTTAGGGACAGTAGTGCCTTGTGCACATTTTAGTTGGTGGGGCATAACTTATATAAATAATATTGTATAGAATCAATGAACATAAATGTATCACACATCATCTGCAAAAATATACTGCCATATAAATAAATAAAATTTTAAAAATTCACATTTCTTGAAAATATAGTCAAAAGTAATTTTTTATGTACCAGTATTTAATTTTTGTTATGTAGTAAAATATTCACTACATATTTACTAAAATAAACAATTCATCTTCACTTAAGTTTCACATGCATTTAAAATCTTTTTAATAGTTTCGCTACGTACTCTAGTTCAGAATCGAGAAATAATGACAGCAATAAATATAAATACTTAGGATTTCTAATAGCGTTTAACGTCCGTTTTAACTATCGCAGGCGGTGGTCATTGATGATACATAAGATGAAAAGATGCATTTGGAAAAAAAAAATTCAAGGAAGGAAGCATTCCAGACTTAATTTTAGGGTACCTCCCCGGCACTTGTGATCTACGAGGACCGAGGAAAACCTGGAAAAAAACCTGTCAGGGAGGACGGTCCTGGTGGGAATCGTATCCCAGACCTCCAGCTCCGCGCTTTAACGACCTCGGCCATCCGTGACGGCGCAATAAAATATATAGCATCAGTATACTTAACAGATGTCCGCGACATCTTTCTCTTTTTTTATTCCTTTGCTTGACATTGTATTAAACTTCTCACTAATAATGTACGTTAACTCTTATTTATGATAATGCTGGTTATTTTCAAAACATAATGATATTCAAGGATGCGTTAGTTGAATTACCTAGTGGAAGATTTTCTTATAGTTAGATTCATCACAAACCATTGCCGCGAAAGAGCAAACAGCTGTGGAGAAGTAATAACGTTACTGACAACAAATCGCTTAGAGAAGCTCCTCTTGAAGGACATGCTTATTGCGCATGTGCGTGGAAAGTCCACAGATTCTGCGTGCTCTTCGTGAAGCCTCACTTTGACATCCCTCTTATCTCCTTGTCCACCAACTTCATAACTTTTAAACCAAATCTTTCTGCCCTGCTAATCCTGGACACAAGGAGAATGTGCCCTAGCCCGTCCTCTTCACACATACACACACAAAGTTGTCTGCATCCGCAGGTGTTTAAACAGCTCGCGTCTCTTTTGCAGGTGTTGGTGTCTATGAAATTCTATAATCATTTTTGAGTTGATAATTTATGGTTCAAAATTAAAGGGTGGGCAGGTGTCCTTGTACCATTTAGAGCGAGTCGCCAGTGTTTAGCAATAGTA
The DNA here is from genome assembly GCA_030762175.1 of Metallyticus violacea. Lineage (NCBI taxonomy): Eukaryota > Metazoa > Arthropoda > Insecta > Mantodea > Metallyticidae > Metallyticus > Metallyticus violacea. The sequence continues at coordinate 28,544,127 of CM060838.1, forward strand.
AATGCTTGTGTGTTCAAAATAAGTTAGCTGAGAACATTTTGTTATAAAAGTACATACAGCTCCCGTGGACTTAAAGCGAAAAGTTAGAATAACTGTAGACTTTCCCAATAGTTCAGTATATGGGAAATCTAAATGTTTAAAGAATTAAAACTAATAAAATGGTATGCATAAATCCTGAACTCTGAACTTCACTTTCCCTAAGAAATAATTTTTATTACTTTATTATAAGTCACGGATTAAACCTTTAACTAAGGTCTTAAGATAGTAGTCACTGGGGACAGAAGCAAGATAGAGAAACATTTTCACCTTTCTGTGTCACATATATAACATTGCCATAGTAGCGAGAATATATTAAATTTTTCTTGAAGTTAACACTTATCGCAGCAAGCTACAAAGTTACGAAGAATGTTCTGGTGATACTTGGGCCCTTATAGTGCGAAGGCCCTGAGAGTCGTTGCAAGATGGTGATTAACGAGGTACAATTTAGATGACGCCAATAGGGTAGTACTGTCTCAATGGAGGGTTGAGGGTATTGGTTGAGCGATACCTTTGATGTCCTGCCGACACTCATCTTCCATTCACTGACCTGCTTTCGCTCTAGACACCCATTTATATCTCGCTAAGCGATTTGATTCGGGCTGTAGTGACAGAAACCAGAGGTTATCTGATCGTGAAATTAAACTCCAATGAAGGTCCTTAATTCCCTTCGAAGAAATAGCTGAAAAGTTCAAATATTTCTTTCCTCCTCAGAAATACCTTACAGATGCATACAGACATGCAGTAGCTAGTTTTTGTGAAAAATTATAATCCAATTATATTTTCCTCTTATTTGTAACTTTACACCGTAACTTTTCATCATAGAAAAATGCGGTAAATGATGCTGATATGTTTTAGTTATTGAGAAGAAACGTGGCCTATACTAACCAGGTCTATTTCTTGAAAATGAAGATTACCACTAAAGGCTATGAACTCTTTTACAATTAGGTTTTGTGCACTAAAATGGAATAACAGCGTCCTAAGCAATTTACAGCAGCACTTGTTTCATTGTGTATATGTTTTGGTGGGTAAAAGACCCTGAATATGATTTAGGACGTTTTGCAAAAAATTATATTTTAACTAAAATGATAATAGAAAACAGTTTCTTTTCTTCATAGTTCATTATATTATATTAATTTCCCTTTTAGCAAACATTCTGGCGTTTCATATGTTTTCTTTTCTTAATAAGAATCATTAGGGAGTTTCTGAAGATATTTAAGATTTTTAAATATATTTTAGTTATTCTTTACATTACCTCAGCTAGGTATCTAAACTATTAGGCTGAGATTTTGAATTCCTTTCTATTATAAGTAGCTGTACACACATAAGCAGTTAGGATGAAGTGTCTGGAAATAACTTTAGGCAACACAACTGTAAAATGTACGAAATTAACGTTTTTCCTACCTAAGTCAGCAAAAAAAAAAAGGGGGGGGGTTGAAACATGGCGGACTCTTGAAATCTATCGAGGTGTTATACTTCCTATTTTAATTTAAGGTACACCAGTGTGACGTGATTCTATCTGTAAAGACAGTAAGGCTAAAAACTCATAATAGCGCATAAACTTGTTGCTACAGGGTTTCATTCGGCTACGCAATCGGTTTTTTTTGGAGGGGAAATTACTGTGTAAAGGTCTTGCCGTTCACCGAGGTAAATTTGGGTGCATTTTGTTTCTTTCGTTATTTATTAGTAGTAAATTATGATATTGTGCTCGCAATTACAGTAGACACTCAAAGTGCTTGCCCGCCGATGTGAGAGATGCCTGAACCCTTTTGAGATATTTGTCACAATTCATGCCTCCCGAATATTTTTTTAGCACCTCCATGGGCTATTTCAGATGGATAAGTTGCAGCAATTGAGTGGCTTTACACGCATTGCCGACAGATAACACCAACTTGTTGAACTTATTCTGTGAAAGGCTTCCGAAAAGAAGCTACTAATTGACCGCCTGTTTTATTAAACTCTACCTGTGTTTAATTGCCTCGGCTTTTTGTAAATGAAAACGCCTTGGTTTCGAATTTTGTTCACGAATCTGAATATTGAACTTCCCGATGTAGATTTTACTCCTGGAAAGTCAGTTCTAAATTCTCTCCTACAGGACTTGTACAATTGCTTTTGCACATAATAATGATAAGTAAATCTTCTTTGTTTAGCGTATATTTCAATCTCTGCTTACTCTACAATATACAAATGCATATTAGCACTTCCCACAGAACTGCAACTGAAATAATTCGGATAATAACACGCTGAGTAAGCTCAATTGCTTGGTTAGCGAAATATGAATTCAAATCCTCCCGAGAATAAAGTCAACTATCTTCTATTATTGTATTCAAATCGCAACAGAGTGGGGGGATGGGAACACACTATAATAGTTACGCAGTTTATGTTGATAAGTAAATATAGCTTTTAGTACTTATAATAATCCCTACAAAACAAACAGAAACTTATGTATTAAATACGCCACGTTAATGTCGTTAAATATACTCTTAGGGTTGGACATAGCAAAAATGGCAGTGTTGAAGCTAATTGGGTAATGTAAAAATTATATGAAGTTATGAGTTCAAATATGTTAAATTAATTTCTATATAGAATGAATTAAGCGAATTAATTTGACACTTTTAAAAATTTTAAAAATATGAATTTTGAACTATTAAATTAAATATTTTATTACTGTTAGACACTGGAGGTTGCGGGTTGGACGCTTCTGAAAGGGATATTAATAAAACACATAACAACGAGAAATACTATTTTGTAATTAAATAAAAAAAACATAATTACTTTAATAGTGAAGTAAATTTACAAAGATATATTTATTTCTTTATTCTTAATATTTACTATTTGAAAGTTGAACTCGTGTAGTACACACTGAAAGCTCAAAAAAGAATTCTTTGAACTTTAAATATAATTAATATACTTGCATAAAAACACAAACTTTTTCTTACTATGCTTCAATACGGTGATTTCTATTGTTAGTACGAAGGCAATTCTGAAAGTAAGTTCCATTAATTGTTTTAAAGAATGCTACTTTACATTTAGCACTTTTATTATGCGCAAGAGAAAAATACGCCCTTCAAATATTTTCCAGCATAATTTTCATTTACATTCAGACATTTGTCGTGCCGCTTTCAAAGCTTTGAAATCCTCTCTGCGTAGAACTCTAGCGCCTGTGATTATAGCGACCTGTAACGCTCATCTTGAATTTTCGGCACCCACGAACACAAAACTTGCAATACTAATTTGCGGAAAATGCCCATGGAGTTGTGATATTGTGAAGGGGGAGATTTGGTCTAACCGCATCATACATATTTGTAACAAGTTCGTCGTTCACAACAGAGGGTCGCCCACTTCGTTCATCATGGAAATTTTGTGCATCCATCTTGGAACTGATGCACTAACTGTACGTACTCTCACCCTTGATTGGAGCTTCTATTGTTGCACACGTTTTAAAAGCTTGTTTTGCCGCTTCTCCTGCTCGTGAAGACGAGGCAGGAACTTTGGAGTTGCCCTGATATATTTAGCCTGTAAAATAAAATGCATAATTTTGATATTTCATTTCAAGATTCTGTATATTTGAGCCCTGCTACCTTTGTTAATTTGACTAATAAACAGCGAACCCTTTCCTGCTGCAACAACACTTAAAATACTGCAAGTTTGGAACAGGTTGGTCAATATTCCATCTAGCCTGAAGGTTCTCTTTTACAGATTCAATATCCTGTCTTGTACCTTTTCTTATTCGCAATGTTTTTACAATTTTTTTTGAATACTCGTAGTGTTCTTCAAACATATTGGTGACATTTACGTTTGACAGCAATCCCGCATTACAGCTACCTTCCTGTGTCGAGTGACAAGTTTCACTTCACAATTATTGCTAAGCCTTGATTGAAGAATAATAAATTAAACAATGTAAATCTGTTCTTGAGTTGGCAGTACACCCGTCGCTGAAAACGTTAACTTTTTTCAGAGATGGGCGATGCTGTTGTGATGCAACAATGTTATTCTTGCACAAATTTGGATGGATGAATTAGACGTAATGTGTCTGCTATATTAGCTCTGTGCATTTTGTATTCTACTGGTGGCTATATTTTGAATGGCTTTGATGTCTTTTGATAATTTATCATCATTTATAATTAAAATACCCCACTCGTCTTCCTAATCTCTCAGGTGAACTTTAAATTTATCAACAGGAAAATGTTGTATGTGAGCATTATTATTATTATTATTATTATTATTATTATTATTATTATTATTTCATAGGAATTTTATTGCACTATTTCTTTTGATTGTTACTATGCGAATACTACAAAACTAAAACCAAATCTGCTATTAGTCATTAAGCTGTATCTATTGGCAGTTTTGAATGTTACGGTCTTATTTGCAGCAACTCCTTAGGGAGCTGTATAAATAATAAACTCTTCCTCTCTCGCACCATCACCTTCCCCACTTCCCAGGAAACTTCCCCGAAGCTCATAACGCTGCCCTTAGTCGAGAAAGGGTTGAAAAAGCAGCGCTCTGCAGGGACTTTTAAAAACAGCTCAAGCGTTTGATAAGAGTCGAGAAGTTAAGAAAGGAACTTCTTTTGTTGATCCCTCTCGACCATTTAAGTTGGTGAAGAAGCCGCTAGTTGTCGCTGAGCACGTCACGGTCATTAAAGTTTAATATTTTAACACAGCAACTTTACGTCTTAAGTTCGCCCCTTCAGCACAAAATTCCCCTTGCGGTACAGTACATCTCACTGAAGTATGCACAGTCCAACTCTACTATTTCTTCAAGAATTATGAAAGAAATGACATGTATATATAAATTGAAAGGGCGCCAGTTTGTAATTGAGGAAATTATCACCCTGCATACATTTAATTACATTTATTATGCTTTTGTAGTAAAAATACAAATTATTATTATTATTATTATTATTATTATTGTTGTTGTTGTTGTTGTTGACCAACTTACAAATTTAAAAATATTTCTATCGAAAACGCTAACCCAAAACCATTAAAGTTTATGTAGAAGTTAAAAACTTTAGTCTTGTTCCAAAAAGTTTATAAGATTTTTCAATGCTATGTTTCGCATACCATTAGCAATTAATGACACTTTAAAATGCTTATTGTCTTCTATGTAATAATGAAAATTAGAACAAATACGAGAATAAAACATATATTTTGTGGGCAGGAAAATATTATTAACGGAAATAATACATGAAAGGTTTTTACAGTGGTTTCTATTCTTCTAGTTTTTAAAATTAGCGATTTTTTTTCTTTTCAGAACTATAGTCAAGCCAGCAATTGGACTATACGCTCGTTTTATATTTATAGCAGTTTAAAAACAAACAGAAAGAGCAATGAAGGATTATTGGATTTATGAAATAAATTCACTATATATAGTAAGGAATACTAGAAATTAAAAAAAAAAAAAAAATGTCCTCTTGTGTGTCCGCCTCGTTGGTCTAGTGGTTAGCGTTGCTGACTTCTGGCCGTGAAGTCCCAGGTTTGATCACCGGTAACAGCTTAGAGGTCTAGAGGCCTCGTGAGGAAAATTGAGAAGCTGCCTGATAAGAGAGATGGCGTTCTTCGATTTCAAAAGTTGCGTGATAACGGAGTTGTGGCTTTGTTGATCACACGCTGCCCCGCAATATTGCCCTCTATCAACGATGATGCAAGACGGGGGTAGAGAATGCAGCTTTCGCTGCGGCAGGCTCCATATCGGGCCGTCACACCATTGAGGAAAGAGTGCTGTTATGTACATTAGTCACTTTGCATGGTTGTCTTCTACGTCAGGCTTTTGTAGGAAGAAATTGCTGCAAATGTTGAACGTTCGCCAATGAAGCCACTCCCAAAATTAACACTATATGTAAGGGTACCGGAACGTAAAGGAATATTTCAACAATGAGATCAGAAACTTTACACGCCATTCAAATTGTGTTTTACCGATGCAATTCATGTTTAAGCGGGGGAGCACAACTTTTTCAGCATTTTCTATATCTATAAGGTCAGATTGCATACAATTTTATACATTTTAGGTAGAGGAATTGAAGTATGGACTCCACCAGTTGCGATGCAGATTCGTAAAACACCACATACAACATCAGCGGACAAGATTTATAACTAAATAATTCCAACATATTACTCCTTTTCCACATCTTATCCGAGCAGTGAGTAATATTTAATGATCTCAATGATGACTTCAAAGAAATCGCTAAAAGCTCCGACTTAAAGTCGACGAAAAGTGTGTTCGAACTGCTATAGAGGCGAACTGTCTGCGATCTAGGATCTCATTGCTTGGGGTGATGTCCGCGCATGCGCAAAGCCTTGTTACCTTGTGACGAGACAAATAAATGAAGAGATTGGCACATTTGGAAAATAAAAATTTCGGCAATTGCAGTTTTATTTTTAAATTATTTCTAAAGTGCTGGCGAACATTTAAACAAGAATTATTTTCAAAACATTACATTTGAAAAAAAAGAAATGCCCTCTTTCACTTTTATTTCTATGATAGATTGCTAAGAAGGTGTACGGATTAACGCCAGATTAAAAATAAATTATGAAAGTCACGACTCTTCACACACTGGCCAAACGTTTCTTCCCAAGCTGTATGACTGATGTAGCGTATCGCACGCTCATTATAAGTAGTGTCGCTGTGCTTCGCATATCTTTTTACAATTGAAGTTAATGAACTCCCTAAAAATCCACTTTGGCAAGAAGCGTTATGGAGGCGAACAGCTGGGCACGTACCATAAAGTCTGCACGGTGGTTTGGAAACATTGATGAGAAGCACTACGGCAGACCACCTAGGGCTCCTCGGCACGTACCAAGTTCGCTCCATTTGCTTTCTCTCGCTTGACTTGATCGGCCATGGTTCACAAAGGATGATTAGAATTGTCTTGTTTTTTGGTTCTCACCGTGTTCATTCCCGGAAACTTTTGCAGTGGTTCTTGTTCCCAGCGACACTTGTATTTTGTACTCGCAATTAAATGAACTTAACGACAAAACCGCAGGTCGGGACTTTATCCCACAGAATGTCTTCATATGCTACTGCGGATTACATGGTAACTACAAACCTCAAAGGATTAGGGAGACTAAAGAGAATCTGTATCCATCACTAGGTAGAACATCACAGTCGGTCCTGGTGGTGTAGTGGTTACCATACTTGCCTCCTATACCCAAGAGGGCGGGTTCGAACCCGGTCAGAGCCGATGGATTTCTTCGGGCGTAAAAATCCTAAGTATGGCTTCCTTCGGAAGGGAAGTAAAGCCGTGGGTCCCGTGTCGTACATTTACGGCACGAAAAAGAACCTCAAGCCTGAAAGAGAGGCCTCTAAGCAAAATTTGTCGGCCGTTTCACGCCCTAAGTTGAATGGGACGCTGATGACCTGAGATGTTAAAGAGCGTCCATAAATAAATCAATAAAAAAAAATCTTAGGTCACTTTGCACCTAGGAGACGTTCAAACACTCGCCCATACGTTTCTATCAAAAGACACTAGCTGCTGGCGTTTCATAACGTTACTTAAACGGAGAAACAATGGCGGTTTTCTAACTTTCAGGGATAAATCATGCATTCTTCGTGCGGGAAGCATAGATAGATAGGCCCCTTTCACAATGAAAATGAAACATAACGTAAACTTAAACAAAAGCTAAATGCTGTGTATTGTAATGGAACCATTCACAATGAATCAAGTAAATATAAAAATAAACGTAAACTTAGAAGCTTGCAAGGTCCGAGGTTTTGCGTCTACGTCTAACTTACGCTTAAGAAATCAGCCTATCAGTGTTTGTAGAGCTCTTTGGTAGAAGTTATCCATACACGGAGCACGGAAATAAAATGCAACTCTTGCTGCTGCAAGTCCCGACCTACGGCGGAGAGAGCCGAAGGTAGCGACTTCCACAGATACCATAACATAAGACTTTCAAGCGAATAGTACCACATACAGAATGCACTATAAATGTATGTGGGGCGTGTAAATCACCATTACAGTGATTTACACGCCCCTATCAATTTATATTTACGAATATATATGAATTGAATTAATTACAAATTCCAATAAGAGCAGATTTGCTACCGTTACAATATTTTACCGCGCCTAACAATCCCCTATCAATTTATATTTTATAAGTCACGGAGGAAAACGCATAGATTACATCATGTTTAACAAAAAATAATACATGCAATATTTACACTGCGGCCACCGCAGTAGTTTGACTCTCCAGCTAGCAGCAAGAGTTGCACTTGTTTTAGTAGCTATTACTTCAGGCAAATACTTTCTACTTTGAGCATGAAGCCCTGTTAGCTCAGTAGGTTACAGCAAAGTGCTACTGATGTGAAGAAGTTGGTTCGATTCCCCATGGGTAATTTTTTTCCTTACTTGAAATCATTTTTTTCCCTCTCAGAATAAATTTTACTCGCTTTGTTTAATATTCATAATTTTTCTACACTATTCTTAATCGAATAAATTGTACTTTTTTCATAGATTACATAAGGTTAGTTTGGTTTCAGTTTAACAAAAATAATATAACATAACTTAAAATAATATTACTCTATAATATTTTTTCCACAATATTCTTAATAGAATATATGTTACTTTTTCATACGTTAGTGTAGTTTAAGTTTAACAAAAAATAATAAAACATAAAATTAATAACATTGCTCCATAATATTTTCTACCTCATCTGTTTTTTTTTAATTTTCATGATTTTTCTACATTATTCTTAATCGAAAATATACTACTTTTTGTGTTAGTTTAGTTTAAGTTTAAAAAATAATAGAACATAAAATAATAACATTACTCCTTAATAACACTTTCTAACTCGTTACTTATTATTATTATTATTATTATTATTATTATTATTATTATTATTATTATTATTATTATTTTATCTTCATAATTTTTCCACACTATTCTTAAAGGAATAAATGTTATTTTTTATACGTTAGGTTAGTTTTTAAGTTTAACAAAATAATAATAAAACATAAAAATAATAATATTACTCCATAACACTTTCTAACTCGTTACTTTGTTTAATTTTTATAATTTTTCTACAGGATTCTTAATCTAATAAATGTTATTTTTTCTGCCAGTTTACTTTAAGTTTAACAAATAATAATAATAATAATAATAATAATAATAATAGACATAAAATAATTTATATTGTTCAAAAAGAATGAATCTGCAGACCCGACCATAGCGAAGAAAGCCGAAAAATCTTCTTACTTAACTAGTCGGCAGTCCTCGCTACCTTTCGGGACTGCCGGCTGTAGATGCATTCTGCTTGTATGGGCAGGTGTCAGAAGTGCTCTTGATTCCTCGTGAGCGCACACGCTGAGCGCTTGAGTGGTCGTTGCTGCTATATATTACAAACATTATTGAAAAATACTCCATTTCATGGACGGCTAACATAGAAATGAACGTATTTTAAAATTATGCACAAATTGCATTATGTTAACCTAAGTAGCCAATACACACATAAATAAGATCAAAAATTGATTGAAGCTTGCTATTCAATTTTTAATATGTACTATATAGAGTGATTCAAAATTCGCACGCTTTAGGACAACTCTATTATTAGAGAAGATACCTAAAAAATGGAAAAAGGGGAAATTATTGGAAATATTTAGTTTTAAATCATATACTTGAATGTTGCGACGTATGTATGATACAGCATTCAGCTAATTGTAGTAATTATCGCAAAAGGAAAAAAAAAGATTAAAGGATACCTTTAATAGTCTGCTTGAAAACACAAATAACGTTTATTTATGAATTTTAATAGCTTACATAATTTTAGTTTTTAAAAAAAATGTTTAATAAAATGATTCTCGTTTTTAAATGTTGGTATGCTTGTTAGAGCGACGATCTTACCTTTTTTCTTACAGGCACATTATTTGAAATTATGTTATGAAGGCGGTGATGGCTTCATGGCACACTGTTGCTAAGTTAAAAAATGGCTGGTTCAAGTTTACCTGACTCGCGTTCCATTCGCTATTTTTGGAAAGTTTTAAAACGTATATCAATATTGGCTGGTTTAAAGGACTGACACTACGACAGCCGAGCCCCCCCCCCCCCCAATGGTTTAAATTGTCCTAGAATTTAAAATTGCAGTAGCTGTTCCATTTAAAACTCAACCCTCCGGTGTCTTTTGTATAAAGGTTTTAAGGTCCTTTTGTGGGCTTCCAGGCTTCAGTAGAAAAGCACCAAGGGATTATCTCTTTTTTGTTGACATAAAATTAGCAGGTTACAGTATTACCATATTACAAATATGCATACAAGGTATCTTATCAGTAACTATAATACATAAAGTATTATGATTATGTTTGTAACAGATATTTACATTTTAGTGGGGGTAGGCCATAAGTACAATTTCAGATCCAAACCGCGCTTTATGAGAAATTTGCTGGGAAAATGCCCTCCCTAACCACAAAGTTTGGTATGATACGTTTAATACACACCACAATTTCACCATTTAACTTTAAACTTTGCATGAGATGTACTCTTTATCCGCTGCTTCTTTAATTCCTGCTATTTAGGAAATGCAAATATGGCGTTATTCCGTGCACTGTCTTCATAAAGAGCAAACCCACTTGGTACTAACACTTTCTATTAAAAAAGCTCCTGGTGTGATTTCACTACACCAGTATTAACTAATTAAACAACAAAAGGAGTAACACGATACTGTTGATTTACTTCGCACTATAAACCCCTGTAATAAACCAGATAACTGCAATTAATAACGTGATGTAATTATCATATGGGTCACATATCCACCATTTAGTCTACTATCGATGTCTACCTTAGGGTCTGGTAAACATGGTGGATCATGTTCATGGAAAAGAAAGAACTACCTTCGAGTGCATCATTAGAAATTTAATAGGATCAGGACTGTAGGTTCTGCTGTTTCCTTTAGTTGGACATATTTTTCAATATAATTAGTGAATTTTAGTTTGGTGGAAAATTAGTTGCTCAAAGTTAGGTAGATATACCTGTAGCACATAATGGCTTACAATACATCGATTTCGATAAATGTGAAACAACCTTGTTTACGTATTGCATTGGTTATAGATGTTCATTAAACTGTTGTAGGCTTCGTAGCTTTCTTCTCAATTTTTTCAAAGAAAAAAAAAAAACAGAAATTGTTACTTTCACTACAAAATATATTGCCGTCTTTAGCCTTGATTAAGAGGATATATTTATTTCTGCACCTCTACTTATTATTTTAGATATATATGAAAAAGTATATACAAAAATCCTGAGTTTGAAGAACACAACATTTTTGAAATATTGCTAAATTTCTATGAATTTCAGTATTTTGTTCATTTTAAACATTTATTTCATATTGTTTTATCTCCATATATTTACCTATATATACAATATAAATGAAAAATGAAAATAAAGCATCACAATGTAACAAATTAACAGTAATAATAAAAGTAGATAAGGATAAAACACTTAGTCACACTTGAAAGTGCTATATTTCGAACTACTGGAGTTAGAAATATAGCAATTTCAAGTGTGACTTTAAGTGTTTTACCTATATACATATCCTTATATATATATATATATATATCCTTTTATATATAGGTAAATGCGTCCTGTGCTGGGTGATTTTTTCTTCTCGGGACCGCTCCACTTGCAGTTGGCTGCAGTTGATCGAGCACTGCAGTTCTCGTCTCGTTGGCACACTTGAAAGTCAGCACGAGTTTAACTCTAGGAACGTACCGACATGTTCTTTTTTTTTTTTTTTTTTTTTTTGAGTAGTGTTTAACGCCCGTTTTCACTACTGAGGCACCACAGGCGATGGACACTGGTGATACATGAGATGAAATGATAAATTGGGAAAGGATATTTTTTTTTTTTTAAGGAAGGAAGCGTTCCAGGCCTAAGTTTAGGTACCTCCCCGGCATTTGCCAGTTATGAAGACTGAGGAAAACCTGGAAAAAACCCCAGTCAGGGAGGACGGTCCTGGCGGGATTCGAACCGCAGACCTCCCGCTCACGAGTCCGTGCCTTAACGACCTCGGCCACCCGTGGCGGTACCCGACATGTTCTTGTGTGACATTGTATTACCTATTCATTAGGCAGCATAATATGGTGTATTAATTACGTTAATGTTTCTCAATTCAAGTATTCTATTCCCCAAACAGCATTTATTTACGATTCGTATATGCGCACAGAATGGGCTCGCGATGTAAGGAGATTGTTTCAAGTAAGATTTCCCCAAGTTGAGTTCGAGCCACAGTTTGGTAAATAAATTTCGGGAAATGGGAAGTATTCTTGATGACAGCCATACACAGTCAAGTGCAGTACTCATAGAAGAAGCGATTTATAACATTGAGCATGTTTTAGTCTACGTACAAATATAGTTATATCGTTGGATAAAAGTTCTAAGTTTTAAAAAAGCAAACACGTTTTTCTTTCTCGTTCTTTCATACTTTTTAATGCCGCAGATTTGACCTGTGTTCAGGGCTATTTTTGTCGTCAATAATTATTTCGCTTGATCAATTAATACCCGGCCTTGATTTTGACTCATTATCGCGAGACCAGTTTTTTTTTTTTTTTTTTTGTTCTTAAACCAATATAAAGCGATTGCTTTCTTTAAATGTAACAGAAGAAAAAACTGCGCTGTAGGTACATTTGTCTCCAACTGATTCCTAACGCCGTGATAAGTGAACATCGAGGCAAACTGTGTCATTCGGAAGCCTTTTCCTCCTCGTCCCGTCAGAATGCATAATTTGTTTTCTGTGTACAGCTCTACCAACATTATAATAATTTACTTTTTGTTTGACTCTTCCATTGCACGATTGCAATACAAATTATTCTAATTATACGAAAAATATTAAAAACAGTCGCACGCAGCAGCACCACCGGATACACTGGCATTATCTTGCCTCTGTCTCTCTCACATACACATAGGCGTATGCATGAGGTGGGGGAGAACGTCAAACTATCCTTTGTTTTGCTTGTTTGTTTGCTTTTTTTTTAACCCAGAAAGTGCACATAATTTTGTCCCTAACCACATGTAAACATTGAATGCTGTAGTGGAAAAAGGGTGCAAGTTTAAGTACTCGACCCTTTTATCGGATGTAAAGTTCATACAAGATGAAGCTATTAATATACTTAAGTAAAGATTCATTTGCAGAAGACGGGGCTTGTTAGTCTTTCGCATCACCGTGCTGCAAGCATAATCTGGGTTTAGTGTAAAAACATTGTAAGATTGTATATAAAACACTTTACTTTATGTAAAACTTACTTACCGGCAACGAAACTGCCTACGTCACACTCTGCATAATCGCTACTTATTGAAGCAAGTAGATTACAGTTGATGTTTGTTAAACAGATTCTATATATACTTTTAATGCAGTATATTGTTCGGTGCTAATGACTCGTTTACATGCATCTTATTTTCGCAACGCCATTGGATTACACACGGTTGACAACTATACCATGTTTTGATCCCGCTGATCATTGCGCTTTCCGCAGTCACGTACGTTTTATTGTCAACAACTACACTAGCGACACATTTTTTTAGTGATATTTAACGCCCGTTTTCACTGCTGAGGCACCACAGCCAGTGGTCACTGATGATGCATGAGATGAAATTATATATTAGAAAAGGCTTTTTTAAGGAAGGAAACGTTCCAGGCCTAAGTTTAGGGTACCTCCCCGGCATTTGCCATTTATAAGGACTGAGAAAAATCTGTAAAAAACCTCAGTCAGGGAGGACGGTCTGGCGGTATTCGAACCCCAGATATCCTGCTCATGAGTCCGCGCCTTAATGACCTTGGGCACCCGTGGCGGTCGACATAACATTCAAAAGTAAAGTTTGCTGAAACGACTGCCTTACTGTATAATTTAAATAAATGAAATCATAACACTCGCATATAATTCTGTGAATCAAACTTCACAAATATTTAATACAGGCACAGGGATTAGTGATACTGGCTAATAGCAAGAGACTATAAAGAGCCTAGACTGCAATAATTAGTCACAGAATTGCCGATATGAGCAGCTAAATATGTAAGGTGAAGTTACATATAAGGACACAAATAAATCGTAATTATACCTAGAAAGATGGGAAGTTAATAACCAAATTTATGTGCTCAAGTTATAGATATCATATTGCCAAATCGATTTCATGTAGAAATTCTTGCTCAAGACTCTGAGTACCTTGTGAGCGTAAGTTGGGTGGTTCAACTTTTTTGAGGTAATGAATTTTTACTTATTTAATAAGCAGCGGAAGGCCTATGCAAGTAAAAGCAAATATGCCTGCCATTAAATTTCCTTTATCACTCATGGTGAAAACCACAAAATACGGCTATTACCTAATATGTAATGATACTTTCAAGCGCTTTAAAATATTATAGTGAGAAGGATAGCAGCATATGAAAATAATAATATAGGCACAAATATTGTTACAGGGAGAAAATAAAATGGTATTTTCCACAATTATATTAAACTGCATAATTTAAGTAAAAGTACAGTTGATGGTGCCTATTGCTGTTGACAAATGTATTACTGTTAGGGACTATCTAATTGATGAAATCCTATCTTAAATTTTTCTATTTTATCCCATGATTGAATTTAATTTGTTTGTTTAACGATCCCAATCTTAAGTTACCGAGTAGTTTGGTAAATTGCTTGTTTTGAAAAGGACAAGTTCAGTTTTGCAACAAATTTTATTTTTCAACATAGTCCCAGCGAAGTTCAACGTTCTCGTTCCGGGTTTCTCCAGATTCTTGATTTCCTTGTAGAAGGGGTTTTCTCGAGGTCCTCAAAATGCTCTTTTCCTCCTGCGTAACCTCTTAGTCTTGTCAAAAAGCTCTGAATTTCGAAAACAGCCACAGACATGACCATTATATGGTTTATGACGTGTTAAATAATGTATTAATCCCTTAATAGGGTTTGTGTGTTTTAACTTTAATCTATCATTGATGTTATTAAAGATATTATAGGTTTGTATAAAATACATTAAGCGATTTCCCTACTCTCAACGTGTATGCAGCTCTATCAATAGGACCATCGCTTCTTTAACGCCAACTAGCTATAGCTATGAATCTTACAATTTTGAAGTATTTATTGTCTCCAAAGGTTTACAGGAAATTAAATACGATTTAGATACAGCCTCAGTAACCTACCTACAAGTAGATACGCTATGAAAGTACCTTAAGTATATATCGTTTCATCAGCAGAAATCCTATATACACGAAACATCTATGCCAGCAATAATTTTTTCTAAGATGTCGACATAACAAGAATCCAAGTAATTCTTCCTGAAGAGTTGCGGTTGTAGTTTTTCTGTAAGAAATATTTAAATTCATACACCTGAGTTTGTTTGCTGCAATCATTGCCATGCAAAAAGTAGCCATTAGATGATGTAAGCTGCCCCTGCCTCTTTGTAAGTAATACCTGCTTCTTTGAAGAAACCCGTTGTTTATTTCCAATATGTAGATCGCTTCGTAAATGTTGATCGAATTGAAATTTCATCGTGCAACCAACCATTTATCGCAAGTTTGGCACATGGCTGTTTTAACACTATTTATTATGAAAGAACTGTCAATAGCAATTCATGTTTTCATCTTGGACGATAACGAAGACGCGCTGGTGTCATGGTTAACAGTTGACTGCTACAAATTCTTATGCGCTTTGACAACAAGAAAGAAAAACGTTTAAAGCGAGTCCATTACTGGCGGCCATCGAAATCTTGCAAATTTGCTTGGAATGTTCAATAGAAGTGCAAAATAAACCGAAACATTTATAATCATTCTGCAATAATGTGGAAATATGTAAAATATGTGTGGTATGGTGTGAAATATGTAATATTATACCAAACATGTAAAAAATATAAAATACATTTATGGACAATCCTATATTACAGCAATGCAGCCTATTTCAGAACTTTTGGCTAATCCGCTTACATTTTATTCTTTGCAACGTTTTGAAGCAATTTATTACAAAAATAATTTTTACATAAAATGCTCAATTTTGTATTTTTATTCTGTTCAAATTTAAACAACAATTCAGCTATTCAGGCAGCGATAGAAACAAAAGAATGTAACAATTGAGTCCTCTTCATTAAATTTTAAGTGTCATAGGTGTGGAAGCGTTTGGTGGTGAGGGGATGAATCCTGAAAGTAATCATTGGTTTTTTCTCATTCCCTTCAAATTTAAATTAATTTTCTGCTTAAATTAAATTTATTTTAAATAGGGTGATGTGTTAAGTTTACTATGTTAGTTGATCTAGTATGCCATTCTGTGTTAAATTCTAATTATTATGTAAATAAATTCATTGTTTGAATTTCTAATATTTGTGACTGTTATAATGCACACATGCAGGTTTACCCCTCATTTTTCGTCTTAATTTGGTATCTCGATCACTGCTTTTTCAGAATATCTTACCATTCTGTACTTTAATTTAAGAAAAATTAAGCAGCTCTTCCTAAAGGAGTGAATAAATTAAATATGTTTTATCAGTTTATAATGTAATTTTGTTAACCCACACAATAAACAACTCAATGAAGAATCTTTAGAACCGCGCATGCGTAAGGCGCATATTCAGATTACCAGTCAAATTTTCATCTCCAACTCCAGAACCTGCTCACGATGGTAACCATATAATTGCTCTATGATTGATTTTTTAGTTTTTTTATCGCGACTTTACAAAGGATGAAGTTTGTAATAGTTTTATTGTTATGGATCATTTATATAAAGATAGAAGTTTCCTTAGTGAATTTAAGCCACTTACATTATACGCACAAAACTTGATATAATTACTTGAAAAAATACAAAGAATTCATAAGAGGGCAATGCAAGTTTTTCTTCTTTTGAACGATGTTGTCTTATATTAACCATCACAAAATTTATATGTAATAACGTATACAATAAAATGTCTTTGATATAAAATAATTTTACTTTTAAGTTTAGATATTTTTCCCCTCATTTTCACTGCAGTACTGATGAATGGTTTGTAGTGAAATTTTGAGTTAACAAAATTCTCTTTTTTAATGTACACGTGGAATATTTAAAATGTGAAACAGAGCTCGTTTTCTTTATTTATCTTACATTCTGCTTGCTCCTCTCTTTATAAAATGTGGAGGCTATTTCTTTAAAAAAAAAAAAAAAAAAAAAACACACACAGGAGGCATATGTTTCAATCAACCACATTACGCAATCTCTTTTATATTTTCACAAAAATTGGCAATAGATTGTCCTTTCATTGCCTTCGCAGAAAGTGTTACAGTGGTCCTGGGATCGTAGCTAGAAAGAAAATTGCAATATGAGGCCTTACTTGGGTCGCTGTAGCAGGGAAAGGGTACGAGATGTCGCCACTGTTGCATCATGTTTTAAACATGGGACTGGAGAGGGGGGTGTTTGACGTGATCCTCATGTTTGTGGGCTTCATTACAGGATGGGTAGCGCAGTCTGGCGCAAGATACTGTGCCCACACAATAATGTGTTATGGATTGTTGTATGGCAGGCATACAGTGATGTTTAATGGTCCATTATATTGATGGTACACCTACCCATCCTCCCTGCAGTCCGCACATTTTTATTATTGTTACTCAGTTGTCTTGTGGTTCAAACAGGCATTCCGTTGTGGCAATTCTGTGATATTGGAATTATGTTATAGTATCCGCGGTGTCGGTGCTAGAACAGCTTATAAAAATAGCTAATAAAATTTATAATGAGAACAATAATTTTGTATTCTTGTGCTCGTACTTGAGAATTAACCTTCTGATGCATTAATAAGCATTGATATAGTTTTAAAAATCAAGTTTGGCTAATAATAGGGAGGTTGTATACATATATGCGATCGCAATGCACATTCATAACCTCCTGGTCAATTGCTATGGCACATTTTCCCGCGTTCGGCACACAAGATGCTGCCAAAATGAAATTCATGTTGTTTTAAATTACTTGAGGACTATTGTTGCACGCATGCGTGGGTATTATTGATACCAGCATGACTTATAGCTCCGCATATTAGAGGCAAAGTTTCCGAAAAGAAGAGAAACGCCGAAAGTAGGTGGTGTCGATAATGAATGGTCTATTGTGTATACAAATGTACACCCACAAGTATACACCTTATTGCTTTCCAACGCTTACGTCATTTATCAGCTGACCTTTTATACTTTAGTGAACACATAATTAAAATAATGGGGGATTGCTTATATGGAGTTTAAAATAAGTGGAATGAGTGTTTAGTGATTTGTGAAATTAGTTTTATATTGAAACGTTGGCATTCATATAATAGGTTTAGGGAATAAAACTAATGAGAAAATGTTGCTTTGAATTGAAGCAGAGTGGAATATGTAAAGTTTATATGTTAATTAGTGATTGATAAACTGCAGAAAAAATTAGAATATAGAAGGTGCTTAAAAGAGAGCAATAATAAGGAAAATAAATAAAGAAAAGAACGGAAAGAGAACCCTCTGATGTAAAAGTATTACCTGAAGTGGTGACTGAACCTTTGTCTGTTGGAGTTTCAGTAGGAGGCTAGTGATAAACCGAAGACAGGGTTTAGCAAGGATTATGAATGTTACACGTTATACTATTAGTTTATTTGATATTGTTTTAGCAATTGAAATAAGAACAATTATGTTTAATCTAAAACTAATTAAAGAAATTATTGTAATGGAAATTGTATTCATGGGGGTTACACCTAAGAATGACCAGGGTCAAATAGGTGACGCCTATTGTATTTATTTTTTCTAAAATTTCAATAAATAAATAAAATTAACACAATGCATCTCATCTATTGACGCAGACTCGTTTGAAGAAGGTTATACTCGCATGGCCACCATCGGTATTATCAAAAATGCTAACATTTAAATATCTTTTAATCTAAACATTTTAAGTTAGGTTAATAATTCTGTTTTTGTCTTAAGGGTATAAAATAAATGTTTGGTGTACAGCATCGTAATGTTGTTAATAACTTTCAAATTGCATTCACCTATTTGTTTGAGACTAATTAGAAGTATGACACAATCAGACTTAAATGCTGTCACAAGAAGGCGTGCACTGCCATGTAAAGATAAGATACAATATCTCTATATAAATGCTATAGTACATGATCTTCGGGTATCTTTTTTGGACCACCCTAAATGATAGAGTACCCTCTGATAAATTGCTTGAAATACTCTCTGTAGGTATCCATTAGCTACAGAGCTCAATATCAAAAGACCCATGTAAAAACAGGGAAAGTTATAGCACTTATCTTAATGTGCGGTTACTTGCTATTACATATATTTGGGAGTAGCACTAGAAAATTCGAATAATAACAAAAAACACTCCTAAAAAGGGGTCACAGGTACACCTGATGAAAAAACTAATTACACGCATGGTCAGATTTAGAATAAAAACACATGAAAGTCGTCAGTATTATTTTAATACAAAAACAATATTGATCAAAAGATAGTAATTTCTAAACAACTTTCTTATTTGTTTTTTTAATTAACTTCAGAATAAATAGACGAAATTGTGTCAGTTTGTTGTTTTTAAGAAACAGAACATTCCGAAATCGTCACGTTATGCAAATTCTGTTTTCAGATGATGCTCCTTAAGTGTTTAAACGCTTCTCTGATTCATTTCCATAGCACCAGTAGGCATACGTAACTTGGAAGAACAGAAAGATCTCCTTTGACTCACTTGTTTATCGTTGATGGTGAGGGCTCTGCACTGTACCCTGGAGGCACATGTTTGTTTTTCTCCCGGTTCAATTAACTCGTAATTTAACTCCCTCTTTGCGGTAGGTGCTAGCTGGACCACCCAGCATCCCCGCTGATCATTCGCCCATCTTCGAGTACTCCTGGATACAGCTAACACTTTGAATATAACTTACCCATATGCTTAAAATATTAGGATATGTTTAACATCGACGTAACTGTTTAAAGGTTTTACTGAAAAACGAGAAACATTCGCTTGCATGAGAACCTACCCTCTAAAACACCTTTCTCCAAGGAACCAATGAATGCACAGGTTAATTGTGATTTGCGAAGGGGAGGGACATAACTATTGTTAACTTGTTGCGTAGCTTCAAGCCCTACACGTTGAACTTCGCATTGTTACAACCGCTAGCTGTTTCACTTTACATCTGAAATGCACGTTACTTTCAGGTTGAATTTGATAATACAGTTGTATACGTCAACATTTTAACATTTAAAAAAAAATATTTTGTTGTGGTGCCATTTGAGATCTTAGAAGAAGTTCGGCTTTTTTTTTTTTCGATGCTAAATTAGAATAAAAATTTATTTATAGAAAATCATTCCTGTAATAGTTGTACTTACAAATTGAATTAAACCAGAGACATGAATGGCTGAATAGTCATATTAGATATTTTATCATTATATATAAATTTCTAAGTTCACGAAATTCAAATCGAATCGTCTAAAGCTGTGTGTTGCACCGTGTCTCAATACGAGTAACATCCTCCCATTAATGTCAGAAAACTACTACTTTAGGAATGTACTGGAAGAAACCATGAACAGGTGACTTTACAGTACAGGAGAACAGTAATAAACGTTTACAATATTCAACATAACTATTTAAATGCAATTTGCTACACAACAAAATTATATATATATATTGTGTAGCTTCAAAATGCGCGCGAAACATTAAATTTAAAAATTAATAAAGTGTGAAAAGAAGCATATTAATTTGGCGCACAATAAGAAAATATAGGGGTAAAAGTATAACAATAATGCAGTAAATATATTTAGCATTAAAGAATTTAAATGCAAACTTTAAATCACAAAATCTCATATAAAGAATCTTGAAATTCAACTTAAATTTTTATTAACTCTCGGGCAAACAGATATCAAACAAAACCTTACATTTTAAAACCCTGCCAAAATATTATGACCAAGAAAGTCTGAAAAAAAAAGGTGAGAAAGAAGAAAACTTCATATATCGATCGCGGAAAACAGGAGAAGAGCAAGAACGGCAAAATGCAAAAAACTGTCGAGGACTCCATATCATTGCTATAAACGCCCTTACTTTGGGGGCTGAGGGATGATTTTTTCCTCTTCTCCTCTCCTGGATTAATTGTTGCTAATGCCTTACAAAGAATGTACATTTACAATGCGTCATATAATCAGCGAACTGCCTGCCAGGATGCAGATATATATTTTTTAATTCTCACGGAATATTTCAGCATTATAACTTGGTTTTTCGTTAAGAACCGACTGTTGTTCGTGCACATATACAGCTATGAATGCAGGTTGAAGATTGTATGATTAACAGTAGCATCAGAAAGCCCCCTCTGTGAAACATTTCCGCTCAATATTTTATCTCTCTTCAATTACAGTTCATAAATAATGATGGATATCGATTAAGCATGCTAGATATGTGCCGTTTTTGCGCCCATTTCCTTCTTGCATGACATCTCTCCCTTTAAATCCTGTTCACTTGCCCACACGTCAGGATGGTTCGCCAAACAATGGTCGATTCCTGGCCTACCGAAAGTTCCACTATGATATGACGTAATCGTTCTGACAGCAGGTAAGCTCTGGCCTTTCTTCCGTACCTTTACATTACGTTATAAAATTTCATGCAAATTTAACATGAAATGGGCTTAAAATACCAAATATTATACACAGCTTTCACTTCAAAACGCACCAGTCTGAATAACAACCTTTTTAAAATAAATTTCATTTAAATTAAAATCACGCGAATTTAAATATCGAGGAGAAGATTAAATCTAATGTTCATTATGTTTTAGGATTCAGCATCTTATTGCAATTTTAAATGACGTCCTACTTTAAAATATTTATATTTTAAAGATTATACAATTATAATATCTTTTTTCTATCGTTGCCTGGTAACCTGAATTTGCACAGAATAAAAAATAAGCAAGTTTTTTATTGGATAAAAACATAATTACTAATATTATGCAATACATCGTATTCGGAACGTTTGATATATTCCTTCTTGTAGGGTATACACCATTTTGAAGGAAAAAATAAATATGTTCAATAATTTTAATATATTTAGTCTTCCAATATCAAGAAACAATAAATAACCCAGGTTCCAGGCAACGATAGAAACAAAAGTAGTAGTAATTGAATATCTTCTTTAAGATTAAATATAATAAGGCAGGAGTATTGGTTGCAATTTCAAAGGGAGTAAAAATTTATTTCAAATAGCTATTATTTGAATAGAACATTCTGAAATGAAAGGCCTGTAATTAACAAAAGGCATTGCAATTATAGGGGAAGAGTCCATAAAAGTAAAGTACTTATACAAAATAGAACTAGAATTAGTGCAACAATAGGGTGCGATGTAAGCTACAATTTAATGAAAATATAAATAAGGTGCATAAATTTCGATAGAAGTATAATGTGATGGCTGCACCAGCAATTCTTAATGAAATTGAAAGCATGGTATCCAAACAGAAATGATAAAAGCCAAATTTAAGCGCAAAAATAAGATTTTAAGAACTGTTAATGCAATAATTAAAATGACTTGATTCCCAATGAACAAATAAGAAAAGATGTAGTCATTACATTTTAGAATACTTCAAAAAGAAGCTGAAAGACCATATATATATATATATATAAAGAAAATATTAAATTACAAATCTTGAGGGAAAATATCTATGGAACAGTAGCGAACATAAGGATAAGAGGCAGTTAAAGGAGATAATATGATTTAATATTTTAATACAATTATAAATGGTTTGGAAGTGCACCTACAAGTAAAAACAATTGCTGACTACGTACACTATATGAATGGAAGAAAACTGAAGCCTGAAGAGAGATTTAGAATCTTCAAGAACGACCGCTGTCATTCTCTCTAGATTATCTATTTCAGTTTCAACAGCGCTCTTGCCTTGCCTCAATTTACAGAATGAAGACCATAAAGAAATCTGTGAAGAAGCTACCTATGTGTAACATGAAAAGTGTTCTCTGCTTCTGCAGGACCCAGAGCAAATCTCAAGTGTCTTGTCACCGACGCATTCGCTTGTTTTTTGTGATGGGAATGTACCACCTTCACCTGTAGGTTGGTACGCCTGTCCCATTCAGAATTAGCCTTCATGTGTATGCCCATATCTCATAGTTCACGTCCCATAAACAACTTTGTTGTCTAGACGACTGTAGCATACCGCTCCACGTGATGACGTTTTTTTTTTGTGTTTTTTTTTTTTTTGCCTACTAGCTTGTCTCTGAAAAATTCGACCTTTTGTAAATATAATCCTTATTTCTTTTTATCCTAATTTGGGCACATGACTATCACATAGGAGTCCCGTTGGAGAATGCTACACTGTCAATACGTTGCAAATGTCGTGCCAAAAAAGAACACGAAAATGATAGAAGTATCTATTTGATTATAGTGATGGAGATGAAAAACTTGTTCCTATTCTGAAATAGTTCTAGGAATTAGTGTTCAATTCCTGAAGCAGCAATCACAATTCACTGAAAAAGAAAACTTATGAAAACCTTGTTATATTTATAACTTTACCGGGCACTTCGATCTCAAACTTGAATGCCGCTATCATGGCTGTATGTCTCACCAGAATAAGCTTTGATTCGAACAAACAAAGCCACACCAAAACTTGTTTACAAGTCATATCTCTGAATTTAATAATGATATTTGTTTTTCCGCAAAACGCCATAGTTTCTCACTCAAGGGCTCTACCGCCACGAGGTGGCCGAGGTCGTTAAGGCGCGGACTCATGAGCGGTCGAATCCCGCCAGGACAGTCCTCCCTGACTGAGGCTTTTTCAGTTTTTCCTCAGTCCTCATAATGGCAAATGCCGGGGAGGTACCTTAAACTTAGGCCTGGATCATTTCCTTTCTTAAAAATCCTTTCCCAATATATAATTTCATCTCATGTATTATCAGTGTTCACCGCCTCAGTAGTAAAAACGGGCGTTAAACACCAAAAAAAAAAAAAAAAAAACTCAAGGGCTCTGTTTAAATTCTTTCTATCGGTTTCTGCTACACCTTGTATTGCATGCTTCGAAGTGACACTTGTCACTTCAGAAATCACTACCAGTCAATTGTGGCGTTTTACAGAAGAAGAAAGATCACCATTGAATTGAGTGGTAATAATTGGCTTTTGTAGCGGTTTTGTTTGTTCGAAACTGAGTCAGTCGGTAAAGAAGGTGTGAAGAAAGGAATGTTTTTCTTCTTTTTCCCTTCATGTATTAAGACCCCTTGTTCGTTGCTCCTTCCATATTTTGGAACAATGAACACTGCTACAAAAAAGTTTAGAATTTTAAATTTTACCAATTTATTAGTTTTACTTTTTTCACGAAAAACCTACTTTTTATATTTTCCAAATTTTCATAACTTATTTTATAAGCTATATGCCTTATATAATTGCTAAAAGTTTCAGGTCGATAGGCTGAAGTGGATTTATTATACGATAAATCGTATATTTATTATACGATAAATAGGACGTAATAAGATGTTTTTAATTAATAGAAATAACAATCATTGTTTATATGATACAGTTTAACAGTTTGACATTTAAGAAACATTTATTATGTTTGGCCTTTTACATACAAGAATAATGAAATTACCTAGGTGATAATTATATGCAATGAAAAAAGACATTATTATTATTATTATTATTATTATTATTATTATTATTATTATTATTATTATTATTATTATTATATTTCCTCTGGTGCTTGTCTTCAATGTCTCCGAAATGCATTTTTATAAAAGGTGGCACGCAGGTAGGTACACTTGTCCTTTCTGTAAAATATTCATAAAGGAACGGGGAAAAAATATATAAGGACGTAAGATGGCGGATCTGTCGTCACCTAAGCATCACCCTTATCCCCACCTAGCTGCAGTTCTCAGAACACAACGAAACAAAAGAAGATGAAATCTACATCTGATAATGAGATGGCCTGACCCGCATAAACCCTGCCATGTTGTTGTGGCGCACACATTGACCTTCCTCTCAGGATTTTTAGAGGACTTCTCGACTTCGTCTCCATGGAGGATCTTCACCTCTTGTGTTGCTGCCAATTACTTTCTCTAGCACTTGAAGCTTTATGGATAGTCTTATCAAAGTTGAAGCAAATTTGTGTATAATGATAACTTTAAACGCTCAAATAAGCTGAATGTAGAAAGGCTTACCTTTTTCTCTGACGTCATTTTTATTGTCGCGTGATGATAACGCGATGTTTTCATTTCACTAGGATAAAGGCATGATGTATGTTTTGAGGAAACTATGAAAATTTTGTACTCAAAATATTTTCCGTTTTATGCTACGAAAGTTATGAAGTCATCACAACATTTTAGAATTAAAACCTATAATTTGATTCGTATAACCTTTAAAAGGATATGTCTTTAAGTGCCCTTGAAATACATTTGGCATTCTCTAAATTTGTTTAGGAACTAAATAAATCATGTAATTTTTATATATATCGAAACGTAAGAGGATCTAATACCAAGAATTGCTCCTGATTCTTCGAACGTGTGCGCAAAGTCTGTATCGAGGCTGTGGAGGACATTTCAATAAGCTAAAGCAATACATTGTCATATTTCACACCATTCTGCCACAAGATCAGAAAAGAGTCATTAAATAGCCTAACCATTATTAACATTCACACGTGAAATTTCTATATAGATTAGCAAGATAATTGCTTAGTAATGAATTTGTCATTTTCCAATATATCTACATAATTTCCCACTTTTCTACCGTTAGTATAGATAGTTTCGTCAATCTGTACTCAGATTATTATTTTTTTATTTCCCAAATTGACCTAATGTGTATTTAATGTTTCATTTGAGCACTTTGGAGGGCATTACCTTGACGTGGTACTCATCAGGCAGACTTAATGTTCGTATTATACAAGTAAATGTCAATTAAAACAAATGCTTTACATAAACATAAATAATACACCAAAGCTTTGCAAGGTGGAGAAGGCGTTGATTCAAATTAAGAAATTGCCTCGACGAAACATCTGACGCAGGTGCTAATTTGGTGAATTTGGCATTACCTGGCAAAGTTGATCTCCACGTACAGGTTTCGGTTTAGGAAAAAAAATATTTTTTCATCTGAGGTAAAAGTATTGTTAAACTCGAGTACATACTGCTGCAAACGCTCAGGTGCATTCCATTTCCATTTCGTAATTTTTAATTCATACAGCTAAACTTCACAACACCATCTTCTCTACTGATTCTGACTAAATAACCGGCAAGAATTCAACTCAGTGTAAAAGTTGCTGCTTACAGAAGCAGAAAAAAAAAAAAAAATACACAGATTAGTAATGAGTCCTTGTATGATAAATATAATCTCAGGAGTGGAATTTCTTTCTTCCTCGACTATGCATGTGCAAATAAATCTTGACTTTTTGTTGTAAAACATTAAAGGGAAAAGGAAAAAGTACTAAACAATGTATTTGTGGGGGGGGGAAATATGAAACTTATTTACTGTCATAACTTTTTTGCAAAAGATGTGTTTTTATGTGATAGTTTTGCATTTACACATTTCTGAAATCCCTCGGGATATTAACGTTTGTTTTAGGAATGTTAAGCATTAGGAAAAAGTGCATTTTCATAAAATCAGAAACATTATTATTGCTTATTTATTGTTAAGATGTATTTTGTTAATAGTTTTCATACTATATAGTAAATAGTACTATATGAACTTATAAATAATATACTAACAATCTATCAATATCATCTTAGGCTCCAGGTTGACAATCTGAAGTATTCAAATTGGCGCAAACTGCCGAATGGAATAAAAAAACCTGCATAAGTAACCAAGAGTTACAACAACGGAACAATTTGTTACTCTGGCAACAATTTTTGCTTTGGTTAAGGTTTTTTGGAACGTACATATCTGCATATAATGAGTATCGAACAACATGATGAGAGTTATGAAGTCATCTAGGTGTATATATATACAAAGGACCAAATCTTCAACAATTTTATCTTTCAAAATATAAAATGAAGCATTTAAGGTATATTTGTCATTAAAAGTATGCTTTCCATTTCAATAATACTACACATTTATTTCAGGGATTCCAAACTCCTATAAGGAATTTCTGGGTCCGAAACAAAAAATAGGCCACATTGTCTTATACGGAACAATGGGAACTAACTTCAGGAACGATTCTTGACAGAGAAACGAACAAGAAAGTTCATATACACATAATATGTCCGGAAATGAACAAACCTCATAAGTAGAGTAGTAATATAATTGAAATGTCGATGTTACAAGACATCGAAATACATGCCTGCGGTGAGATGAGTAATTCTGTCAACGTCACATAATATGTTCAGTGCCCGCCATGCGCCTAAATGCATGCATCCACATGTCGCATTGTACCAGTGTTTCTCCTGTAGGCAAAGAGCGGCGAAGGGCTCATTGACGTTTTGTTAAAAGCATTGCACATTATATATGACGTCTTTCAAGTGTCTCTATCGTCCCGTATCCAGCTGCTCTAGTTACACCGTTTTTATACACCAGAGATTCCCAACATGTGTGCCGCGGCATCTAAGGGTACCACGAGATATTTTGGGAATAAACAAAAATATAATAGGGACACTTTAAACATATATATATATATATATATATATATATATATATATTAAATTATATTACAAAAGCACTGATATGTGATGATGAAGAGAAAGACGAATTATTATTTCGATTAAATCTCATCTCAGATGTCCAATCCATAAATAAATAAGAAGAGACGCCCTCATAAATTCAACTGTTTTATTTTGTTGTTTCGGGAAAAATTTGAAGACCAA
The DNA here is from genome assembly GCA_030762175.1 of Metallyticus violacea. NCBI lineage: Eukaryota > Metazoa > Arthropoda > Insecta > Mantodea > Metallyticidae > Metallyticus > Metallyticus violacea. Next base: position 28,571,855 of record CM060838.1, read on the forward strand.
ATATGCCTTACGTGTATTGGAAAAGTGGAAGAAATCCACCATGGCCGAGTATGTTCCAGAGACAAGTACGACATGCATCGAAGTGCGTGAAAAACTCTTTATCTATACTTGGTGTTTCAGACCGAGTATATTTAAGAGAGAGGGGGAGAGAGAAAAGATGACCATATGTCATATCATGACTCTAAGTCAAGTCACTTACGTCTGAAGGATCTTCTTCGATCACTAAAAACAGCCTTATTATAATCTGCCTACCCGTTTTAAGTGCCTCACTCTGTATACCGTAGCTCAGGCATTAACTTTCTGCTTGTCCCTTACTGGACTCGGTTTCGATTCCCTATTGGGAAAAGTTAACAACGTAAAATAACCCAAACAAACGCACCAACACATTCCGGACTCGGATAAAGATGTTTTGGGGAATATTGAGAAATGAGAAGTGGCAACACTACTTTGATTCGAACTGTGAAATGGTTAGTTTTGTTTTTACATTGCTTAACATCCATTGTAAGTGAAAAATATATAACCTTTATTTAATATGTTAATTACTTTAAATTTAGATAATTGCTTTTGATGGCTGTATTGATAATGGAAAAATTAGTTGTTATAATTTAATAGGAAAAACTGGAAGAAAATTTATTTCTGTTGTAAGCTATAAATCATAAACATACCTCAATTGCTAATCTAGAAATTGTTTTATTTTTAATTAAATAGAATATATTTGTTTTGATTCACTCGCTACTTTGCTCCCAGAAAGATTGCTAATTGCAAGTTACTACAGTAGCGGCAGAAGACGGGGGGGGGGGGGGGTAGAGGAGGGGAGCTAGTTCATGTTGCAATATTCACAATATTCTGGGAAGTAGCTACTCCACAGACTCCGTAGACCAACTTGTGAGAACCATATCTTACAGCACTCCGAGCAGATAACGATAGCAGACACAAGGAAAAGGATAGAACGATTACGATCGCAGGGTGCTGCATAAATTGACGGAGATTTAAAGTGCAAGAGAAAGGTTGCTGCGTATAAACATACAGCTATTTTTTTTAATTGTATATGCTTTTAACAATGTCCACATATATTACAATGTCTTAACACTAGCGTAGAATGCGTTCTAATGTAAGAATATGAACGCATAGGCCAGTATGACGAAAACAAAAACTTCTATTTTATAAAAAAATTTACTCACGCAGTTTAATTTCCATAAGGTATACATTTGAATGAATGCGATAGGTTGTTGTTTTCCTTCAGTTGTTTGGAGACGAAAGACAGTGATGAATACGCAAGGTAACATATCCCCCTCCGGTTTATCAAGATGTTTAGCTAGCGGCAGCGTTCCCTAAAGGAAGCGGGTGTCGGGTGTTATGAGACCACAACACTGGGTGAATTTATATCCCTCTTCCTCCCACGTACCAGGACAAATTTATTTCCGGTGCTCATCACATTTATCTTTGACCCGGAGTGGGGGCCGGGTTCTAGTCCGGGTGCCAGCATTTAGTCCCTGTACAGGCTGTTAAAACAAACGTGTAAGATTACCAACAGATATACCTACTATAGCTACAACTATAACTTGTATATGTTTAAGGGAATTGAACAATAAAACAGAAGGAATTCAGAACAAGAAAGAGTGGTAAGGCAATCGGAAGGGGGGAAGCTATACAGATTGAGGCACTGAAAACAGGCCATTTGATTAATATGGGCAATTTTAGTGATAGAATAAAATTTTTAGTGGGAAAAATTCTTTCATTCGGCACCACTCCTTTGTTTTCACACATAATCACCATTATTATTCAAAAATTTTCATGGTGTAGATTGCAATTTTCTATTTCCTAATAATAGACGGTAAAACCCTGGTCGTTAAGCCTTCTCTTCCACTTCGTCATGAGAAAATCGTCTGCCTAGTGTATGACTATTTCCCCCCAAATATGAAACATTTTACGAGCTGTTGATTTGGGATGCTTCAATTCCATCTTTCCACTCTGATTCTGGATCTTAGTACGGCACCTACTGTTCACCCCCTGTGACAATGTGCGACAAAAAGAACACGTTGTGGATTTGTTAATGAGGTAATTCTCTCGAGTCCCTCCCCCCCAAAATCATACATTTTCTTTGGGAGTACGCATACTAATAGCCCAAACATTAATGAACAATATCCCATACAGTACCATGTAAATTGACTAAATTACACCTTAAATCTATTCGACATCACACGTGTGTGTGTTCTGCCGATGGACGCCGATTCTGTTGTTCATGTGGTTTATTTACGGACGCTGTTTAACAATTCAGGTCATCAGCTTCCCATTTAATTCAGGGCGTGAAACTCCCGACAAATTTTGCTCAGAGGTCTCTTATTTCAGGCTTGAGGCTCTTTTATGTGTCGTAAATCTATGACCAGGACCGACGGGGTGACTCTGCTATTTATATTTCACAATCATTCGACCATCTGCGCAATTTCTTCACTTGGATAGAGATCACTTCCTCTTGGAATATAAGCACAACCCTCAAGTTTCGTGATTTCTGCCCACCTCCATCCGTTCAGTACCTGTTGTTGCGCCAAGGTTCTGTTTCGCCTACCTATGCATCTGTGGGAATATATACCTTACAGAGCGCTATGTCCTTTTGTTTCGGATTAATGAAATGTGAAAACTTACTTTTTGACTTACCCTTATATATTTAATTTAAACTACAGTAATAAAATGCATGTACCATCGAACATGTGTGTCATCTGACACATAAGAATTTATTCTTCACAGTGAGCAAATATTACTTTACACTTTCTTACCTCCTTAAAAATAAGCGTAAAAGAAATTCAAATGTAAAATAAAATTTTCTGTAATGACAATTATAAGAAAACTGAATTCGTATTTCGTTTATACCTTTGTAGTAACTGCAAATAAAATTTGTTCAAGGTGCTGTAAAACATAATTATTTATGTTCAGTAAATAACATAAAGGTTTATAGCCATTTTCCTCATCTGGTACTGACTTTGATAAATTTAAAAACTAGGAAATAAGATTTCACGAAAGAGATAAACGACATAATTAATTCGTAACTGACGCTAAGAGTTCATAAAACGCCGCTAAATCGTTAATTATCATAATGCAGAGAAGTGGATGAATCGAGAACAACAGGCACAGAATAGAAAGATCCATAAACTTTTATGAAGATACGAAACATTTAAAAACCAAATAACTAGAAGCATTACTAGTTTTATTTAGATAAAAGATGTAAAACACTAAGGGGATAATTAAAATGCCTTTATATAGAGTTTCTGAATAAGAAATTATAAATTTAATGGAAGGGGCCTCTCGGTTGAGCACTAGCACAAGAATATCCAAACCTAAATCCTTTACAAGTACTTCCAAAATATTCCATTTTACCTCCGAAAATGTACACACCAGTTTCAAGTATGTTTATATATGATGTAGCCGGAACAGTTTTAGCAGTTTACTATTTTCCGGAGCTTCAATTGAACATAGTTTTGTAGTAAACATTTGAGCTAATGTACGCTGTCTAAATCGGTTTTAGAATCACTACGGAAGTTCATATTGTATCTCCATTATTCTTCCTATAACAATTATTCCTTTCAATTAAATTCAAATATTTTATATGATTAACACCATAAAACCGAGTTATTATTAAGAATAAAATAATTATTCCAATTATTCAATTGAAATATATATATATAATTTTAAAAAGAGAGTTTGTTTCTATTTGAATATAAAATTTGCATTAGCAATCTTTATAATGATACAGAGGTTTGCCCCAGTTAAGCTCGGACGATCTTGGATGATTCATCTCCCGCGTAATTTTTAGTATACACATGCTCTCTCATGACAGAGTAAGCGTGAAACTGAAGCAGTTGTTGGTGCAATCACATACAAGAATTGGTGAAAAATGATGTCAAAACTGGTGATTTGTGGAACGGGGCAGTGTTGTGCTCTGGCTATAATATAGCAACGTTTGTAAATAGGACCTCACCGTTAGAAAGTCGTTTACTTAACTATACAAGTAAAGACTGTCACTTAAAACCCAAACTGCAGAATCATTAAAAAGAAAGCGAGAACAGAGGTGTACTGTGGCAGTAGTAGAAAATGTCAAGAAAGCAACAACCCCTAAAAACTCACTCATATGGAGAAGGCTTGCCAATCCATAGTTAACATCCAAAGGATGTTCATAATTCATGAAAATTGGGTGCTAGAACTGGGTCATAAAGTAAGTGGGCACGCCTTGAGAGGGCAGCATATCAAAGAACGCTTCACCGATATCAGAAAATTGTATGAATGGCATCTGGCGGATGAATAGTGACAAATGAGGCTTAATAAATTTGGATTATACAATCCGACCCCTTGCCATTTACTACCGTCCAGTGAGCCAAAAGATTCACGATTTGCAAATAATTTCAAAGTAAATGCATCCAGCTTTCAGGTGAATTTCATACATCCCATTTTTGACGAGGGATTCCTTGGTTGTGTGGTGACTATACCTCGTTAGTTTGCACGTGGATAAAACATCCTATCACACTCCCAGGTCGTCTCTATCAGCGGCTCAAACTGGTTGTCCAAGTGATATTCTTTAAATCTATCTCTCTGAAATCAATATGGGTTTTTGTAGGGTTGGTTTGTTGAAGCAAGTTTTACTTCTAGAGACTTTACCACCAATGAGGACCTTGGAGAGGCTTCTAGGTGTTTTTCCTCTTCCTGCGCTAGACCTCCACAGTGGAAATTGTGGTGTAGAGCAATAGTCCAGACCTCGCGCACAACTGCGGTGACGAAAGGGTACATCGCATGAAACAAGGTCTTCCTATAACTGAAGCAACCACCCGTAGAACTACATCCTGTAAATGTGTGACATTTTATAACGGATTTGATCTCTTCCATACTAAATATCCCATAACACATTTACCTACAGTATATATAAAAACTTATATCCACAGGTGGTTTCCCGACCTCCCCCCCCCCGAAAAATGCAATATCAATTCTGAAAGTTGGCTACTTTTTAGTCGCTTTCAAAGAAAATTGTTTTATAACTGATTTATGAAAATCAGTTTTTAAAACATTTCACAAGAATGAATTTTGGTAATTTTACAGTTTCATTTCTAAAGATATTTTATTTATGTTTACAGATATAAACCATTTTTTTTTCATAAGTATTTCTCCTCTGTCGGCCTCGATGGTCTGGGTAGTGCCAAGTCAATAAAATTTTCAAGGCGTAAATTTCTCCCTGAGGGACTTTAAACCTCTAGTCCCGTGTCGTAGATTTTTGCCACTTTAAAGAACTGCGTACCTGGGAAAAGGGGGGGGGGGAGGAAAGGTGTCCTTGTACAAAATTATCGGCATTTTAAACCCAAGTAATGCTTTATTTCCCTGTCAAATGGCGTTTGAGACGAGGGGCTTACCACCTATGCCTTTGCTCTCTGTCGGGAAATAGTGTATTTGAAATATTCTCTTTCGTAACTGAAACTTCCCTCACGGGAGGTGCTCATGTTCCAGAAGGGAATGATGGGTTCTAACTATTTGTTTTTTCCAGCAACGTTATTCGAAAGCTCCGTTTGTTTCCGTAGCGTCGTATTAGGCAGCACTTTTATATTCTCAGGTTTTAACCATCTGTGTTTATGAATTATGCTGGCACTTCCAGGCAGTATTAGTGAACTAGTTTTCTGAACATATGAATAATTGCAGGTACTAAGGGTTTTAATTCTAGCATGTCCTTGACCTTGGTCGCGCTGTTCGTCTGGGAAGAAAATGTCTTCGTCGCTGAAAGATTAACATGTTATAAAACGTATATAGTGAGCCACAAGGATAACGCACTGTCGCGGCGACCTGAATGATGCCGGTTGCAGAGAATACCGGTAAGAAGCAGTTTGACTTCATCAATGGAGAAATTGTTTTATAAGAGAAAATAAAAATAATAGTTTGAAATGTCGCAGGAAAAATTAAATCTGCTTTTGTAATGAATTCCTGCAGGTTTTATGGCAGAGCGTCTCGACTGGCTTGTATGTCAGTCCATCAAGCAGGTTGCCGAGCGTGTTGGACAAATGTTGGCCATATAAGGGGGTGAACTTACTGGTGGAAACCTTGTCAGCGAGTTGTTTGTTTTGTGCTACTGGATACTATATAAACCATTTCCAACTAATCCTGGTCTGACATGATCTTAATTGAAGAATTGATCTCGTTTTCATTGCTACGGCTTTTTAACCTTCACATGTTGAAATTTTACAAATGTGCTGACTTTAACCGTTATATGTATAGCTAATAAACATATTTATACTTGCACAATTATCATTTATAGCTACTATTATCACATTTCCAATAGCGTTCCCCCCACATGGTTTTTCTTTTCTCTGCAAAGGTGACTAACATGCAATTAATTTTAGTTCGATTTCATTCCTCATTTTATTTAAACAAATGAAAATACTTGACAAAATTGCGTCTAGCAGTAGGCAAGATGTACAGGCATTTTTAGCGGAAAAGTATAAAACGAGAATGATTCAAGACAATGCTGAATTTTTATTTTAACTGGTTTAAAATTGTGAGAAAAAACATTAATGGTCTGTGTGTAAATGTTTGTATTTATTAGTGAAGTTCTTCTTCAATGTTGACTTAACAACTAAAGTTTTTACAGATTTATTTATTCGTGTAAATATTTCTCTGATTCGTTCCTTCTACAACGATTCCCTAAACAAACAGTTTACATGAGGTTGATGGTGCAAAATTATAGTGTCGCGATTAAGACCATGTATTTGGTAATCAGAACCAGGAAAAAAAAAATTATTCAAAGAACCAATATTTAGATATTGTTAAACGTATATTATTATCCTTTATTTCTGAAACAATAGTCACAACATAATTACGTAATGTGAATGGAATTCTGGTTTTTAGCCAGGTGCTAGTATTACTTGACTAAAATATAAAATATAGCAAAATTCCTCCTTGCTTCAGCTAGGGGAATATCAACCACTATGAAAAGGCACCTTCCCTTCCATCAATCAAAGTATCACATGCAACCTATATCCTTAATTCTAACTGATGATTAAATGCAGTGGATAGATATACTCGCATCCCCACCATGATTCACTTACATTCAGCTCGTAATTTCATTTTCATTCTCATCTTGATTTCCATGAAAACGATCCATGTGGTTATATACTATAGCTTATATACATCCGTACAGTTCCATTTCTGGTTTGTTAATTGAAGACACATCCCTTCCACCCTGCTAAGCTGAGGAAATCTTTTTCTATTTACTTAGAATAATTATCACGGAAATGTTCATTTTAAGCAAACAAGAGCTAAATCGGGATAGGACATGCATATAAAAAAAATAAAATAAAAGCCAGATTCGTGTTTATCATTTCAAAAAAACTTAACATTATATATCGCAATAATTGCAGAGATTGTTGACGTGTCTTAGAAAAGCAATTTGCTATATATAATGTTCATATTTCAAATTTATGACATTAAGCATTTAAAGGACCAGTGCACTATGATTAATGCAGCTTCCATTAGAAATGATACCACATAATAACACACGGAAGTACATAATTTATAAAAGAATAAAAATAACAATAGCAATAATAATAATTAGAAGATAGTAAGAAATAAATAAGTACAAAAGTATAAATGGAATTATATAGGCTAACAGAAGACTGGGATTAAAATTGAATGTCTCGCGTAAGCAGATGGCATTGTATTCTTTGAAAGGTGTTTAGAGATGGCAGCAATGAAAGCGGGACTACAAAACTCGTTTGAAAATACTGCATGTGTGAACATCGATGTCAGAGATCCAATATGGGCCAAATACGATGAAATAACAATAGGCCAACAGTTGAAGTACCGAAGTGAAGTGTTTACTCTGAACGTCAATGAAAAAGAAGATGGAGATAGCTTTCAGATTAAGGCAAAACTACAAATCCAGACCCTGATCTTACCAGGCCATATTTAGACACTACAGTAAAGTAGAGCGGTGGAGGCAATAGATGGGAAAGAACTTACGATAAGAAAAAATAAAGATAGGAAAATTCTAAGGAAGATTTTGGGGCCTAAAAGTAATCAACTAGTGAGTTCACTTTTTCACTAGAGATCAAACCATGAGCTATATGAAAAGTTTAAGAAAATCTCTAAAACAATGAAGAGAAGGCGGTTAGGGTTTCATGAAACGATAAAAAGAATGGGAACAGAAAGAACAGTAATTAATCTTCACCTTCCAAGAGGAAAAAATAAAAGAGACAAAATCCATGGGTGAAGAAGGTTTATCTAGATTTAAAACAACGTGGAGTCAAGGATAAAGGTAAACGAAACAGGAAAATGTTCGAAAGAGATTTGCAGAGGTGAAGGATCTGTCCGAAGAAAAATCTAAAAGAACAACAAGAGTATTCTCGGAAGAATAAATTAAGATGAGTCACAGAATGAAAGAATACTGGCTGGCATCGTATAAAACAGTTTGCGAAAGAGAGGGAAGTTGTGTAATTGCATAACTGGAAGGAATAAATAAATAAATAAATAAATAATAGCTTACTCAGTAAAATCCGAACTTACGATCTTTCAAAATCAAAGTGTCTGTCTTATCCATTGAGGCGAATAGCTTTCTCTAGACTAAGCTACGATAAATTAGTATGACATTGTTCAATGTTGTACTGTCATAGATTCGTTTTTAAATGTGTTTATAGCATTAAACTTCGAAAACGCCGGTGTTGAGCCCCTCTTCCGCGAAGCAGGTTTGATTATATTTCACGGCAAAGTTTTACCCCATTTTGTTTTAACAGGGACTTGCCAGTTTCTAATGAAACTCCGGAAAAACAAAAAAAATTATTCAGGCAACTGATCTTAACGAATTCGAACTCGTTCTCTCTGGATATACAGGTTGATCCTGGTGGTCTAATGGTAACCATACTTGCCTCGTAAACCCAAGATCGTGGGTTCAATCCTGCCCAGGGTCGATTGATTTTTTGGACGTAAAAAGTATGGCTTCCTTCGAAAGGGAAGTAAAGCCGTGGGTCCCGTGTCGGCATGAAAAAGAACCTCAAGCCTGAAAGAAGAGACCTCTGAGCAAAATTTATCGGCCGTTCAAGCCCTGAATTGAATGGGACGTTAATGACCTGAGATGTTACAGAGCGTCCGTAAATAAAACAAATCAACGGATGTATAGACAGACATGCTGACCAGAAGATCATGCAGACTGTTTCTAAAAAATCTGAAATTATTGCTGTGTAGTTTATAAACACTTATGTCTTGTATTAAGGCGTTTCGTTGAGTGGTTTAAACGGTAACAAACTTCGTGTTAATTTAAGCCGTCTTAGTTACTTCTTTAACTTCAGTTACCCGCTACTTCCGTATTTCCCAAGGTAGCCAAACTTGGGCGCCACTGTCCTTTTAGGGAGAGACAACGTATTTATCGACTTCTCCCATTCTGTACTGTAAATCATCAGCTATTATGCAGACATCTTAATGATTAATTGTAAACGACGTTTCTTCCAATGTCCGAACTGTCCCTAAACGTTACAAAAACACCCCATTTTTCATCCGTATTGCTAATAAATATATTTGCTTCAGTTCTTAAAGACGGTAACATATTTAATCTGAAATTACTGGCAGGATACTAATTGATTTTACAGCCAAATCCCACATTTCTTTCAGCTGCGATTGTTAAATATGTTGCTTCATCTTTAATTTATTTAGTAAACTTTTTTCTCTTTCGCTTCACCTACTTACAAATGGTAATAAGTAAAAGAAGGTTTTCATTTCAGATTTCGGAGTACAAAAGAAATTTTAGTCGTGTTCGCATAGCAAGTGCTTGAGAGTCTTGACAGTTTGACAGCTGTAGCGGGAAGAGAAACCTTCGCTATAACCAGCCACCTCCAACTCTTGCCACATTAGAAAACCTAATTCCTCACTCTCTTCCACGCCCAGCATGAGAAAAAAAGGAGGAATACAGACATCGGCTTTCGTCATGAAAGTTTTTACTTCGATTAAAATTGTCAATCGTTGTATGCGTCAAAAGTTTTAAGCCTGAATATTTCAGCACTTGCTTTCATAAACAAAAACGCACGAGAAAGATAATCTAACTTGCACAGATACACAGCTGAAACAGCAAAAAAGGCAGAAAGTTGGATTAGATGAGGACAAACGGAGGTAACTGGATGGGTGGGTGGATGGATGGGAATTAGATGCATTTTTACTTTGGCAGCACAGAAGCTGCTTGGCTATTCTGTCTCCTAATATACATTTGTTATGTTTTTGTACATATCATCTTGGCCACATAGATTATTGTCAGTATTGGTGGACCGCCACGGGTGGCCGAGGTCGTTAAGGCGCGGATTCATGAGCGGAAGGTCTGGGGTTCGAACCCCGCCAGGACCGTCCTCCCTGATTGAGTTTTTTTTTTCCAGGTTTTCCTCAGTCTTCATAACTGAAAAATGCCGGAAGGTACCCTAAGCTTAGGCCTAGAACGTTTCCTTCCTTAAAAAAAAAAAAAAAAAAAAAAGAAACAAAAATCCTTTCCAAATATATCATTTCATTTCATGTATCACCAGTGTTCACCGCCTGTGGTGCCTCATTAGTAAAAAAGGGCATTAAACACCATTAAAAAAAGTCCTGGCGGTCTATGGTAACCAAAGTTGCCTCGTAGACCCAAAGTCGCGGGTTTAAATTGAACCAGGGTCGATGGATTTTTTTTTTCGGGTGTAAAAATTCTAAGTATAGCTTCCTTCGGAAGGGAGGTAAAGTCGTTGATCCCGTGTGGTAGATTTACGGCAGGTAAAGAAACAAGCGTGAAAGAAGAAAATTTATTGTCCATTTCACGTGCTGAATTGCACGAGACGCTGATGAACTGAGATGTTAAACAGCGTCTTTAAATAAATAAACAAATTAATTAATAATAAGAATAATTCCTCACTTTTACTTATTAGAGGCAGTAGTAGCATTATTTGATATATATATATATATATATATATATATATATATATATATATATATATATATATTTCGAAATATAGCAATTTCAAATGTGACTTTATCCAAGTGTTTATACTTATCTACTTTTATTATTACTGTTAATTTATATATATTACTTCCTGCATAAGTATATACGTGTACAGGTATTCTAAAAAGTTTCTCTGTCCTTGTTCTCTTGTATATTTGACATTAATAGGCTTTCTAGATCTTGTTGAATCTGATATAATCTGTACATCCTTAAGCCCTTTTGACAGTCATAGTTGACTGTATATTCGAAAATTGATGCGAGGAGTTCGAAATTCAGACGTTTCCAGGGATATGAGATTTTCTAGGATTTGGATTCCATAAAATTTAAAATTCCTCCTAACTGTATTTTTTTTTTTTTTTACAAACGATTGTTTTGGGCAATTCAAAGCTCATTTTGAATTGCTTATAGGTTATTCTTGTTCATGCTGTATGCACCTCTGGGATGATACAGTCTATTCACTGCTTTTATTTGAATTACAATGATGGGTTATAGTACGCTAAATGATGGTTAGTCGCTCTTTTATGTTTTAATATTTATGGAAATATTGGTTCAAAAGATAGTTTTGAATTTATTTGTTTTCAGTAAAGCAGCGATACATTCTAATTTATTTGTACACATATGTACTGAACTGGCAATTCTGCAATATCGCACTATTTATATATACCTTATGTTATTACAGGTCATAAAATCATCAGCTTTGTTCAGTAACTAAAGAAAGTAATTATGCATAATACATTTAGAGTTCTTCTACTACTCACAATTATTGCTTGAGTTTTCTAATGGAGAGTTTAATTTTTTAGCATTTAATATAAACTTAAGCTACTGCAATGTAAAATAGGTTATCTTAGCTTTAGATTAATTCTAAATTAAATGCTAAGTTTCGCATTCTTCTACCTGTTTTATATTCCAAAAACCGTAGAAATATTTGTAAATTGTATACATTTTTCTGGTTTTATTAGTAGATTAATATTGGTATATAAAATGTAACTTTTCTTTGTTATTGTTTCTGACTTTATAGCACACCAAGTAAAATTCTATGGAGAATTTATAGTTCTCTTTGAATTAAATCATGCTTTATGAGTTTATACACGTGTTACTACACACGTTATATTGCAACACCTTCTGCTTATGTTTTAACTAGTATTTCATGTTACGTTCTCGCTGTACCTGTGAATACCCTAAAGTTCTGTTACTCGATACACTCTCGTTTTAACACCTTTTACTTTTGTTTCCTTTTACCCACTTGCCCCGGCCAATGTTAAAAGTAATTTCTTGTTCGTGTAGGGTTTTGCTAACAAGATTAAACAACCTAAAGATGCACGTGCATAATAAGCAGTAACACCAACTTCCGCTTACTCCAAACGATTCGGGAATGTGTACCTCTCCCCCGCATCGCCATAGCAACTAACAGGCCACGTAGGGCCATTTCACTGCCTTGTCTTTAATTAGACAAACAGGAAAGATGAACGATCTTTTTTTTTTCTTCCCCTGCATGTAGTGTTTTTATATTATCAGTGAATATACTTATTATTACAGGTTTTTCTCCATAAGGAGCTTAGCTACGTAGGGGGTGTTAGAGAAATCCCCTATGGCTTCTCTCCTCTTTAAAGTTGAATTATTTTTTTTAATGCGACTGTTTGTTGTATAGCAAAACGTAAGCTACATTAATATTTGCCTTATTTGCCACTTAGCAAGCCGCGAGACTGCGCTTTATCTTAACGATATACCACTTGCCACTGATGCAAAAGGATATAAATAAGTATTATATAAGAAGAAAATGTCTTCTATGCAAGGAAACTGTTACTTGCTGTATTGGGAATTAGAAACAGGTAGCTTTATTTACCACTTTCTTTGAAACGCATTTAAGCAGCCCAAACTTTGTGTTAAAATACCAAACGGCAAGCCTTGTTTCACGAAACAACTAGTACACTAGTCGTAATTCCGCCATTACTAACAAAACCTGCTACACGAACATTTATTCTACAATCTTAGAATCGTAACATTTTGGCATTAGTCACTTGTCAAAGTAACTAGTGTAGCGACTGTATCCGAGCGTCGAGAAGGCTGTTTGTGTATTGTTTGTTGATGCGATTTTGTTTATGCGGCATGTAAATCGTATATGAAGTCATTATGTTTACCTCATTGGAAAGAATCTCTAGTTTTCAAAACAAAATAACAGTGCTGCATTTAATTAATGAGATAAAACTTACGAAGAAACACAAATCCGGAATGTGGAAAATAACACAAACTGTGAAAGCGTTGGGGTTAATTACATCAGAGAAAGATTGCGTATATGTGCGGGTCATATTTTGGCCAAACATCAAGAAAACTACAATGGTAAGTGCTTTTTGTTATACATTCATATTATTATTTACAACTAATGGTAAGTAACTCAATAGTTGATGTATTTGAGAACACATATTGCCTAAATGAACCTTAATGAGCTTTATAATTAAAATGCGCCGAGCTTAATTGATAGAATCGATACATAACCTAAAATATGTACGGTAGTATGTAAATCAGTATTGGAGATTCACGCGTAGATTTCCAGTAAATAATAATAGACAATATTACAATACCAAATGTTTCGTGAAACAGAACACTGATAAAACAAAATCGCACGCTGATCATATCAGTAACTATCAGGAACGTTACGCCGGCGTTGAATGTGCAAGATCTGCCTGTTCAGTTACCACCTTAGCGATGCTTTTATTCTGCTTGTTTCTCTTTTCTTTGATAGTGATGAACAATGAAAATTACTCCAATATAAAAAGTTTAACCTAATACAGTCAGCAGTTCAGAAAGTTCCATTGTCGCCAAGGTTGACATTATTCGCGGACGTTTCGTCGTACCAGAATAGGAAAAGAATGCCGGACAAATTCTTCCTATTTTGTTACGAAAGTGAAATTTGTTGAAGAGAGCGTAAATGAAAATATTGAAGACAAGAGTGAATTACACATCCATAGATGTGCCTCTTGTAGGATCATATGAAACAACAGTTTCATTTTTTTGGTAAAACACACGCCTGATGATCTCTTAGACAAGTAGAATATGTAGATGCTATTATGTGTTTTCTCGTATTATCTCTACGAATTATATTTTTTAATTCTGTAAATATTTCATAGCTCTGAACTAGTGAACAAATTTCCCACTCACTCATACAAAACTTATTTGGCTTTGATGATATATTGGCGAAAGCAACAATGGCGACACAATGCTGGTAACTGTTTATCGACAGCGATATTTGACCAAGAGAATAATCAATCTTGCAGTGGTGAATATTTATCTTAAAGCAGCCATTTTAACTGCTTTTTACTGCCCTTGTCTTGAGATTGTTATTGTCAAAACGAATACTATTTAGGAATCGAAATCGTTCTGACGTTGTTATTCTAAAATTACCCTGCATTCTAGAAGCCGTGCATTTGCTGGTTTCCGTTACGAAATACCACTGTAAGCCAGTAAATGTTTTATTTCAGTCAAATCTGTCAGTTCAGTGTCTTTTTAGTGATAAACGTTCTTTTTTATGCTATGCATGTAATGTTGATATTTACCACATTCTAATTAATCATAACAAAAAACTTCCAATAAACAAATTTCGCTTTGGCATCCTTAGCCGTTCCTATTAAATCGGGCAGTTTCGTCAGAATATTATGCAGCCATAAATACAGTATTTTTTATCCATAATTCCATCCTTACCTAATACACAAGAAAAGAAAAGTATAGATTGACGTTGTTTCATGATAGTGCACACTGTAGTGGTGGTGGTGGTGGTGGTGGTGGTGGTGGTGGTGGTATTTTAACTACCGAGACATCAAAGGTGGTAGACATTGATGATATGTTAGATGAAATTATAAAGTTGGAAAGGATTTTTTTAAAGGGAGGAAGCGTTCCACGCCTAAGTTTAGGTTACCTCACCGGAATTTGCCATTTATGAGGATTGAGGAAAACCTGGAAAAACTTCACACAGGGAAGACTGCCCTGGTGGGAATGAAACCCCTGACCTCCAGCTCACAAGTTCGTGCGTTAACATATGTAAAAATTTAAGTACAAAATTATAACTTCAACTCCGCTCATGAAATCGGAGTTTAAATGAATTGAGATTCATTATTATGCAGACGTTTACATATACATAGTTACTAAATAAATATCACTATTATTATTTTGAAATGTCATTTTTACACTTTGTTTTTATAAAAAATGGGCGGTTTTGCGCTACAGAAATACATTAGAACTATAGATATCCGCAACTGTATGATTACTGGCTGGTTCAAAATGCACCCACGTATTTAAATCAGGTATGGGTACTGTTCGCCGTACTACTGTACATACATCAAAGTCGTATTACTACATAAACATGCTGTATGTAGTTCAGTTTGTTGGTGATATGTAAATAATAGCAGGTTTGCTATAACTCCAAAAGTGCAAATGACACTTGAAAAAGGTGCTGCGGTTGTAGAATCGACGAAAATAGATTTATCGATATCTCAAATTGCTAAGAATGTAGTCATCAATTTATCAATTGGGGGAGAGTAATACACCCTTGGTCGCCACATAAATACTGTAGCAAAACTACAAAAATTGATACTAAACTACTCGCAAAAGAAACATATTTAAAACTACATCGCAAATATATCTGTTGCATCAACAAAAATACTTTCAGAAATTATCTGAAGGTAAGGTGGCTGAAAGGAAACCATTGCTATATATTATTAAAACCAAGAAGAAACTCCAATTGGTTAGACAACATATGATAATTAATCTAAGTGCTTTTCATAGATGAATTCAAAAATGAGCTCTTTAGTACCAGGGGAAGAACATGTCTCCAATGTGAGGTTCCCCACCAGTGTTCAGCTAGCTGTTAAATATAACGGAAGATTTGTTATAGTTTGGGAATGTTTTTCTTGGAATGAAATTGGGAACATTGTGAAAATTATAGGAAAGACGGGTCAGAAACAATATCATAAAATTTCTTGTGTCATGCAATACCATTCGGAACAAGCATCTAGTACAGGCAGCAAAACAAATCTTTTTACCTTGATGTATTGCATTGCATCTAAAGAAAAATAGAGGGCGTTGAAAGATATAAGTCAAATCGGACTGCAATTTTTTATAATTATTACGGAGTTTTCGGGAAGTGCATTTTCTAAGCTTAAGCAATCTTAGGGAAGCATGGAAGGACAGAGGATCAGAATATCTACAAAGAGCTATACACCAAATGCCTTATTTGGTAATTATTAAAGCTGAGGAGAAATTTTGATGAAAAACTTCAATTTTGTGATGTGTATGTTATATTTTTCAGCCGATACACATATTCTTTGCCGATTTATTCGTTTGTTTGTGTTCCTCTCAGAAATATAAGGAAATTACATGGTGTTTTGAAATTAATGACCAGTAGTGTACTTAAGAAAGGGCAAGAAAATAAGCATAAAATCTAACGGGAACGTTAAAGAGTTACAATCGTGCACACATAATAACTAAATAAATGTGTATTAATTTTGTATACAAGAGTAATAAAATTGAAACACTATCTAGTATTCTTCTTTACAGGCCGAAAGATATTTACATTTCCCGCACTTTTTTGTCTATAATTGCTCCAGAAAACGTTTGTTTTTGGTGAATTCCAAAGGAATGTATCTATTGCGGTTGTACCCATGAAACTATTTTTTAAAGTTTTCTTCAAATCGCCACCGATGCCACTTACTAGGCGGTCAAATTGACATTGTGTGTGTGTGTGTGTGTGTGTTTGTGTCTCAACGCTCTAGCGGTCGCAATTTTTTTTCCTCAACGAAACTCAGTATATAACTATTAATTAATGAAATTGGACCATTGGAAGTGGGGTTAACTTAAAGCGAAAATTTAAAAAAGAAATTAAAATCGCTTTAGTGGCCGCATTTTTTGTTTGTTCCTAACGAAACTCTGTATATTTTATTAAATTAAATTAATAAAAATAGCTTCTTAAAATCAGGTCATTCCGGCATTAGGAGTGGGGGTATGCCTGAAAAACGAATGGGGGCAAAGTGAAATTTAAAAATTGCTCCAGCGGCATAAATATTTTTCTTCACAACAAAATACCATTCGAATAAAATTAAAAAAAAGTAGTTTCTGAAAATTAGGGATCGGACCTTTCCGAAAACCGAAATTATAAAACTGCTCTTGCCTTTAATCCTCTCTTTCTATTTTTTTAAAATAAACTGACAAATTAATTCAGTTTTTAAACTGCATTTATAACGTTGCATATGTTTTATATTTTACAAAAGCATCGTCGTGAAGATAGCAGCTGTGAAACATTAATCTAATATGTGTTGAGAACTATATTTGTATGCAAGAGCGCTTGTAATTACCTTCAGAAAACGTTTTCGTTATTGTTTTTACTACAATAGCATTTAAATTAAATTTCAAACTCAATGAAAATCAATTGAACTTTCGATTGTTTATTGTGTATGTTTGCTTACAATATTGCAATTGTTTTTAAATATTGACGTATATCTGATGTAATAAGTGCGATTTAACAAATTTTTGCAATCTAGAATGCTCACGGAAAGGGTATTATATAAAGAGCTATATATTTTAGTTATAGAATTTGAACCGTGCACTTTGGTGTAAAAAGTCCATGCGTTATGCCAGGAGAACACGCTTGTAGAGTAGAATAAAATGGCATGGTGGTAGAGCAATGCAGGGAGGAGTGGGGAGGAGACAGTATGTGGGTTTACGTGCACAAAATTATATTAACTGGATGTTAACTCAAGCAAGAAGGTACACAAGGAGAAAGTGCAGTGAATAGTTGTAAAAAATGCAGATAGGTGTATATGATGAGATGGGGTGATTAATTCTCTTCTAAATGACAAGTTTACAAACATAAGACGTGTTATGATTATGTAGATAGCTGCAAACCTCATCAAGGAATGCAGTGGTATAATTATTGACATGCTGTACACTAACACACGCAGTTACATTAGATGCGGCTTAAGAAGATAAAGGAGAAGTCTAAGAAGAACAGAAAGAAAAGATGCACGGTTCTCCTTCATAATAGTACATAACAAATTGCATTTACAATGTAACAACGAGCTAAACTGTTAGCTTCAGATGTCAAGAGCGTGTCAAAAAATTAGAAGACTAATATTTATTAGTTAGATACGCTTGTGAAAAATTTGGGATTTTCGTATTTTTATTGTGACTTCTAAATGTGGTACTTTAGTTATAAATTGTTTCTAACAATATTTTTTTGTATTACGAAACGAAAACTCATTGATGCTTAAGTGGACACCTAAGAGAATTATACAGTAAAACTTGGAGGACTTTGCTAGTAGGCCATTATAAAGCAATGATGGCTTTTAATGAACACACAGTGCTAAAATTACAATCTAATACATTCAATTAGTACTTATCCAACTAGAAGAGCAAATAATTTCTATACTTTCACCCCAAGTTAAAAGAAAAAAGGTGTCTACAGTGAACGCCATTATGTCTTGACGTGTTTGACGTAAACTGCTACTGGAGTGAAAGATTGAGCAAATCACGTGACAACGCATGTTTCATATTTCCCATGACGGGTGCGTTTGTACTTGGAGCTTCATTACAAAAATTCAACGAAATCTAGATCGTGGAATGTACGATTTTGTTATTATTTTATCTCTACAGCTGTAGAACTTAATTACTATTGGTCATTAAGAAGCCGAAAATTCCAGTTCTATGCACAAAATATATTATTATGCATTTTGTAAAATATGCTTCGATATCTCTTCTAGCTCACACACATAAATGAAAAACAAAGAATCATTATACAAAATATTTTTGAGCTAACAACAAAATTAAAAGCATGTGATTTCATCAAGGAAATTGACATTTCACGATATATTCTTCAGACATTATGAACATTATATCTTAAGTTCTCATGTAATTTTCTCATATGAATTACAAAAAATTTCTCAAGCTAAGAAAATGGATTCGCCTGCAAAAATGTACAATTCCTGACACTGTATTTTTCAGTTAATTCTTTGCACACACATATATATATATATATATATATATATATATACACACACACACACACTTTAGTCATTTCGCCAGAAAATGAGCTCGTCAAGAAGAAGGATTAGTTATTTGGAATTCTTGGCACATTCGAACATTTCAAGGCTATTCAGTCATACCCTTCAAATCTTACTGCTCAGGAGAGTCAGGACTATTTATTCTGCCACTTCCACTCTTTACACATTTTCTTCAGTCACGCTAACAATTTAGATTTAAGTTCAGGTGCTAAGAATCACGAGTCACTTATCTATTTTGGTTTTGAGTGTAGTTTACTGATATATTTTCGGGATAACAGTTGCACAGCATCATTTAAGTTAGAATTTTATAATACGTAGCGGGAATGGTGTCAAATCAGCGTCAAGAAAGTATCGGAATTATTTTTTATGCAGATAGAAGCATAAACTAGGTAATTGTAGAGACTTCTATACAGCGCTTAATCAAGAAGAGGCCGGTAGTAGCTACTGAAGGCATAACTATAATTAATATACACTGAGTTCATGTCACGCTTGATCCAAGAACGTGGGTAAGCTGGAGGAAACTGGAAGAGAGCGAAGTAAACAGCGGCCATATGCTTTCTTGGATCAAATGTGATGTAAATACACATTAGAAGTCTATTAATTGGCCAAGTTCTTCCTTCTACCCTCAGAACATTAAGCAAGCACTGCTGCGTAAATTCCCCTTTTCCATTTTCATTCTATACAATGATGATAAAAAAAAAAAAAAAAAAAGCGAGGACAGCAATACGCAAAAAAAAAAAAAAAAAAAAAAAAAAAAAAAAATTTAGGTGTTTAACAATATGTAACCAGTTACACATTTAAAATAAGTAAAAACTACGATTAGAAATACAGAGAGGAAATACTTTAAAATATTGGGCTATCCATTCAGCCTGATGTAAGGATCATATCTTCCCCACTGCATGGTAACCTCAGAAGGTAAGCGAAAAGGGGTGATGTTTTGCTCCCCTTTAAAAAGCATTCCACCCCGAGCGTGAAACTCGGGGCATCTCCGACTGCGGATTTGTTCCAAAACAGAACCATTAAGAGCTTTCAATCACCATTTTACCGTGAGCCAGTGCGACATTTACTGGGTCTCCCCTTGCCTGAAACCTTTCTCACCCGGAACGGTCCATTAACGCAATCTTAACAAAACCATTCTGTTCCGGAACCTTTTCTGCCGTAATAGCGCCCATCAATAATTGTGATCTCTCCTTTTGTGGGAAGAAAATGCAAATAATTCTCGTCTTGGGTTTTTTTTTTCAACGAAGACATGTGGCAAATGGTGAGATTATTCCGCGTTACCTGGAACTGCTGCTTAGGAAAGGTGCAGTTGTTTTCGGAGATTGATCGTTGCCATTTGAAATCGATTCGAATTTTTTTGAAATGTGTACGATGCCTGAAAGAACCGCAAAATTGCTGCAATAGCACTATTTGAAAATAAATAGGTCTGTGTTTGTCTTCCAACACAGCTATCTTAAATGCTAACGTTACGTTTTATGTATGGTATATATAGCTACGAAATTTCCATTTGCAGATACCAAACTCAAATGTAATTTTATTTTTTTTCTAGATGAGTATCTTGCAGTTTTGTAGATTTATCGATTTTTAAGAAGTTTATTTTTTCGTTTCAGAACCTTAGGATAGGAGTGTTTTTAAATTAGCGCATTAAGTTAACAAACAAAGATTTCTAGAACCTTAATTTCAAGAATTGGTGTAATCAAAATCAGATAGGAAAAATTCGAGGTCACAGCCGCTATCTAACTCTTGATTCCAAACAGCCTAACACACAAGTTTGTGAAAGAATCACACACTTAATATAAATTAACCGTAATGGTGTGCTTAACTATGAAGACTAGGCCACAAGTTTTTCGAAGGTTTGTCTCTTAAGAATAAAATCTCTGCATCAAGATAATCTACAGGTATTCAGTTGTATAGGAGAAATTCGCGGTTGTGAATGGAAAAGCATGGCAGGTCGATGGTAAGAACATCGACAGGATAAGCCGAAGATCTGTAGTTCAAATCCTCATCATAACATTGAATTGTTTCTGACTCCAATTACAAATTTTATACAGGGAAAAATGTCAATGCGCAACATTCGGGCGCCTAGACCAGTTCTATGATGTCATCGTTTACATGATTCCCTGACACTGGAAGGCGAGAAATGTTGCGTGCTCAGAGGCGGAATGTTTAATTCTTTTGTTTACTGACCTATATATATTATTTACTGTTAATAATTCCGAAACTGCTAATTCACAGTGAAAAGAGTACAAATCGCATAAAATAAACATTTGTGAGTGTTCCTTTGGCAGAGGGTACCAGGACAATGACCCTTGTGTCCTCTTGAGCTGATTCTATTGGCCTATTGTTTAGAATATCAGTCAATACTTGTAAACTGACGTGCTGCCCTCAGTTCTAAGAGTATGTCGTTTCTACTGTCTCCGATTGACAAGAAACAGAGCACCAGTTGGCCATTCTTAACGATAACTAGAATAAGAGCAGTTAAACCCTCAAGTTATGTCCTTATCTGACCATTATATACTTTGCAGTATACTGGCATAGTAAAAGCTTTTATTTACAAAATTTCTGCACCTATTTTGAGCCCATATACTATGAGTATTTATGTGAATGTTTTATTAGTAACATTAAGTGATTCTTTTAATGTACTTTTTAATTAATTTTGCACACTACATTTAAAGAAATTACTGTACGCAAATCCTGTGTTACAGTGGGCCGTCCTGTGCGTGGTAGGTTCGTGAAATTGTGTTTTATGTTACGCAATCTTCAATTTATATTGAAAAAATGTGGAATGCCAAATAATGTTACTGATTCAACTAGCATGTTATGTCAAAACGTTTCGTAACAAAAGTAATGAAAGAAGGTAGGGGTTTTATCAGAACTAAGGGACGTTCAGATTTTCCTACACCTAAAAGGAAATCGAGCGAAAGAAATGAATAGAGATATATGAATTTTACGAACATTTTACCATTTGCAGACCTGTTATCTCAGATGCCATAGACCAACCAGAAAAAGAATCGAATGGACCGACTCCAAACATGGCAGATTAATGCTATAACCAGAGACTTGTGTGAAAAAAAATCACATAAGAAATGTAGCGTAATTTCATTTTTGTAGCTATGCATTACACTTATAGGGTTAACGAATTATATATGTAAAGCAAAGAAAAACTGCAATACAGTCTAGAAGACCTCGTGGCTTAATAATCTAACAGACACTTCTGTCATTGACTTGGGTATCTTAAGTTATTAATATAAAACAACGTTCATAGTACATATTATATAAAGTTTCAAATCACTATCACCATAAAAACAATATTTATCTCCGTCCTTATCAACCTCACCTCTCGTATCTTTTCTTTGACAAATCCAAGAGGCGTTTTCTATTGACCCAAATAGTGATCTTAAATAACCTCTTTGTAACATTCCTTTTGGCTCAATTTATGGCATGTTTGTCAAGCATTTGAATGTATAGCCTCATAGCAATGCATTATGAATCACAATGTCAAATACGAAGTCATTAGCATTAAATTGCGCGCTTGCCAGTGAGACAAAACTCCACCAGAAGTATCAACGTTTGTCCCAAAGTATTATTATTATTATTATTATTATTATTATTATTATTATTGTAACTATCATTTGGCAAGTTCCATTCGCTTCTGATATCCCCAATTGAAAAAAAAAAATTAGTTGCAGGCAAGGATGAATGAATAAATAGGAGAAAGAAAGAAAGAAAAAAAGAAGGAATGAGCATTAGTATCTAACAAGTCCGAATATCTAAATGCAACAATAACGACAGAGAAGAAACGGTGAAGGCACCTTTATTTATAGGAAAACCTCCTAGGAGGGCAATTTTTACCTTTGGCTTTCTGTTTCTAAAAGGACTCTCCCTTTAGGTAACCGGGGATAACCAGTAGCAGCAAGCCCACAGTTGTCTGTCAAATTTAATGCCTGTCAAAAAATGATCCATTAATCTCGGGAACAGGCATTAGGGTAGCCCTTAGAGATATTGGTAGCTTGTTTAGCTCTCTTAAAAATGTACAAAGTCTACATATTATCTTATTAAAAGTGTTTATGTATAATCTGCTCTTTAAAATATTTAAGCGACATATGGATATTCAATTATATGTCGGAAATTTCATGCATAAAATCTATTTATGCAGTAACAGATATGCTGGAATTAATAAATACCTTACTAATAAATAACTCAAGGTTAGAATTGGAGTAGTTTATATAATAATTTTTTTATTTTGAAGTTAATGTTTAAATCTAGAATGAAAACAGTTTTAAAGTATGTACCAGATCAGAAATATGTTAAATTTTACGCATTTATTTTCCAGTTGGTGATTAAATCGTCCTCATAGAATAAAACGAGATAATAATTTGAATAACTTAGCTTTTCTAAACCCTATAAAAATTAAGAACAATAGATTGAAATTTCATTTGTGAGAAATATTCGTCTAAATAGGGAAAGTTGATATTGTAGTCCTAGATTTGTGATTATCCATTCGTTTTTTCTCATAATTTTACCGCTATATGATTGACATGAAGCAATTTGAACATATTCCCACCGATGTCACCTAACAACGCTCACGCGGCGAAAATTAATGAGATCATCCATGAAAATCTATGGGATCGTATCCTGAAATTCTGAAAAGCTTGGCATGCAGCGAGCTGCAGCACAGTTTGTCCCTCTGCTGTTGATACAAGAACAGAAAGACAACAGCGTGGCTTAGCTCTAGGATCGCGTTAATGAGAATGCAACTTTTACGAATAGAATGCTCATCATGAAACAATGATCTATGGTTACGGCGTTGAGACGAAAATCCAATCGTCACAATAGGTTAAAAAAATCTTCAAAAAAAAAAAAAAGTTTCATCAGATCAGTCAGACGTCAAAAGTACTGTCGACTGTTTTCTTCCATATCCAGCTATTGATCAAAAATATCTGTTGGAGGGTCAAACAGTGAATCGCCGGTGTTACTAAGGTGTCCAAGAAAATACGAGAAAAAGGCCTGTACAGTGGAGAAATAATTTTTGGTTCCCGCAACAAAATAACGCAACGCCACATTCATCGTCGCTATTTCTCGACTTTTGTGCGAAAAACAAGCTTAATTTTCTTTTCTACCCTCCACAATCTCATGATTTAGAGTCTACGGACTTTTCCAAAACTGAGATCTATCGATGAAAGAACAAAGATTCCATTCGGTTGAGAATTCGCAGACAGAGCCTACTGCAATCTACTTTTAGAAGCTCAAACGCCTTTGGGAGAAAGCATCAATAGAAGGGGAGATTACTTCGAGGGAGACAAAGCTCTGTAAGATGTAGGTTAGCCCTAATTTTAAAAATTTAAAAAGTTCAGTAATTTTTTAACTGTTCTCATCTATAAAGCATCCGTTTACGTGCATCAAGTTAATAATATTTGCTAATTCTTCCTCATTTTGCAAGACATTAAAAACATCAACAAACAAAAATCATTGTTTCTCTTTTCTTCTTTTTTAATGTATCAAATATAATTAAGTAGGGGCTGAATACAAATTCCTCTGACACCTTTAGGTACTAAATGTTTTAATGGTTCATATAGTCCGCCAGGATCCGGAACAGGCCGTAGACTGAGCATTTGTAAATCGATGAGAGTATTGTAGGTTAGTTCCGAAGTCAGTCTTACCATGCCTATATCCAGTTCTAGATGTACGACACCGTTTTACAGTAGTGGTGGTGATGTGCCGGCGGCGGTGGTAAATAAACTCAAATGAAATGACTCATGTGATTCAACTAGAGAAGAATCATATTCATTATGCTGTTTTCTCAGCATTTCCTTTGTTTTTGGAGATAAGTTGCCATATCTCTCAGGTCTTTTGGCATTTCACCTAAAATACAAAACATTTTTGCCATGATTATGATCAGTGCTTAAAGTATATTTTGCTGAAAAGTATGTTGATTTTTAAATTTAATGAAATAAAAGGAATAAAAGGTAATGTAAATAGCTGATAAATTTATCGTTTTAAGTTGATTCCTCTATTTTCAGCCGCAAGTTCCTTGCACGATTCTGATTTCTGAATTTACCTTGAAATCATATTTGTTCATTTCATTGCTTATAATGTAACGTTAGCATTTAATAATGTGCTTATTACAAAAAAATCGTAATTTAAGATGCATTTTTGGATTTACCTCATAAACAGAAAACACATATATAGTATTATCGGTTAGTATTGGCAAGAAAATATGTTCATAAGTCCCCATGTGCTTTCGTTTGTTGCAAAGAATATTTCACAAAGGGGAAAGCCTCCCATTAATTTCTGAAGTAAAATTACTGAGCGTTCGTGATAAATATTTCAATGCTAGATTTACATTTAATGGGGGATATAACAAATAAAATATATTTGTTTTTTCTGTCGCTTTTATTATTGAACCATTAAATTCATATTCTGCAGGCTGTGTGGAAAAAAAAACAAAAAAAAAAAAACCACACACATAGGTGCAACGAAATATTTTTAAAACTGTACTAATTCTTTTGAAAGGAATGTTGTTATAAAACACTGTGCAATGGAATATGGTTGCGCTATAATATATGCAGTACAAACATTTTCTGTATGAGTAGTAAATAACAGCATGGTGCCAGCCTGCCTTGTTGTTAGTTATTAAATAACTACACACCTATTTACTAAAATGAATTATGTCTGCAGTACTATCTTTACAATAAGAGCAGCATAAGTTAATAATCTAAAATTTGTTAGATTAGCCAACACCGATTTTATTCGCTCCACCATTTTTATTTTCTCCTTTTATTTATTACCTTTTCATGCAAAAGTTTACCGTAATTGACAAATAATGGCTTTATTCCTAGAACACCTATTTTCTTTTTTTTTTAGCAATCTCCTCACCTCTCCCCCTCTAGGGCCTGCCAATATTACAATTAAGGTCCGGTTTTAAACGATCAAAATTGTATTTTCTCTCCCCTTATATTTTCAATGACTCTGCAGTTTCGTAACATGGATAAGATAATCGCTCTAAAATATGAAATAATAGTTCACTTTTGAGCACGGTTACTAGCCTACTTTAATAATCACCTTAAGCGTTTATTTCTTGATATTTCGTCATTTTAAGAAAATATTGCTCTGTAATTGAATGTTATCTTAATGTCGCTATGTCGAAACAGAAACTAATTTGGGATGTTGCTGCATCATTTAAAATGTTTATGTCCACTGCTATTCATGTATATACAATATTATTTGAGGTGAAACCTTATACGTAAATAATAATGTAAATATATATATATATATATATATATATATATATAATTTAAGTAAAGTATTGCCCATTGAAAATTACCTAGTGGTTTTGGGTAACGAAGGAGAAAATTTTCCAGAAGCGAAACCTAATCTTGAGACACCAATAGACAAGAAGTACTCTGTTTTTCTGGACTGCAATATTTTTTCACTTGTGACAAATTATCATACACTTTGAGTATGCATAAAGATTAATTCAAAATAAAGAAATGAAGAAACAAAATGGCAATGCTATATAGTAACAAAAGTTGGACAATAACTACATCTTCTTGAAGAGCTTAATTGGTGTGACAAATACAGAACAATTAATGAAACAATGAAAGAGGTACATAAATGGAACAATAAATACTTAAGAGAACATTTTAAAAGTTTGAAAGTATGGAGCATGAATTAAAAATAATGTTAAAATGATTTGGCAACGTGCAGACGTGATGCTTTTGTTACCCCACAGTCTAAAAGAAGCAGTCAGAACTAGAATGGAGTTCACTCACCAGGATTATGGTTTCATGGTTTCTGAACATGTTTCAGCGTTTGATACCGATATGAACATTCAGTTAATAGCAATGTAACCGGTTTACAATTATCTTAAAATATCTTGTACTTGTTGTGTGACAGTTAACCTTCTCTTTCACACAGATTCTACCTCTTAAGTATTTTGTGATATGCTTTTCTTTTTACTGTACAGATGGTAAACACATTCAAAGAAAATATTTCCGCTAGGTGTCCTTATCTTTTCTATTGTATATAATATAAGGTATAGCATCCTCCCGCTGATGCCTGGACAAAGTATTACCTTAGGAAGTACTAGTGAGCCCCCTTTCCCTGGGCATTACTAACCATTTTGATTTATTACATAAAAGTAACCAGAACTGATATAAAAATAAGTAAAATTGAGATAACACACTTAATTTGCACTCAACAACATAATTTTATTTTACAACGTTGAACAACCTGTAATAATTTTCAAAATTTATGAAACAGCAGTATTCTTTAACGACTAAGCACTAAACAAATCTGAATTAAAACCCTTTAATAAATTTTTAATGCTAGCCTTGTTTTGCCAAGAACTTTAAACCCTATGCAGATACTATTACCATATAGTTAGAAAAATTCCTAAAATGTCACTAAAACACTACTTTGCTTGCTTACTTACTGGATCAGGCTGGCGGAGAGAGTTAAGATGCTATCAATTTAGTATTAATGGCCAAAACGTCTAACCTCGTTGAAATCGAAACCCTCTCTGCGGAAAAAAAAAAAAAGTTGAATGATCACAAAGATCTGACGTCACGTTCCTTCTAGAAAATATCGCGTGTTCCAAACAATAGGAAGAAGAGCGCGTTAACAATGGCTTTCAACATGGAGCCGAAGGTGAATAAGTATTTGGTTCAAGAGTACACAGAAGTACGTGCAAGAACGACAAATGAATTAAAATTTAAACTTTTTTTTTTATCTTGAACTTTAGTTTTTTGGACATAGTTCTCAATCATTTATTTCAATGATTTATTTGCGCCCATTAAGAGAAATTCCTGACTGCACAGCTTGGGTTTTTGCTTCTTTTATCTTAATTCTCTTTAACTTTATCTCTTTTTAAGGAAACTGCTACTAATGTTTGTCGTAACTGAACTAACTGTACCTTTTAAATTCTTATAATTCTCCAACAAATGCTTTCGACATTGTGATATCGTTCTGACTTGTGTTGTTCTTTCTTTTTATAGTCAGACATGTTTAAACATTCTTTGAGATTATAAATATAAAATAAATACAATTCTAGATTTCCTGTATACATAATATACTTCTTTCTTCGGTGATACCACCTGTTTTATGCCCTGAACCCCAAGCAGATAATTTCGATTTCAAAATAAGTTCAAAAGTTAAATAATCTGAATTTGAGGATAACAAAAGCTAGGACGAATATTAATAACAGAAGATTTTAGCACGGTCGGATTTCAATTGTTTCAAAGACCTCTAGAAAAAAAGATACAGTAGGTAGGCTCCAATGTCCATAAGGTAGAAACTGGTTTGATTAGTTGTTAGCAAGCAAGCTATGGAACAGTAGAAATTGTTCCCTTGCGTAATTTTCAAGTGGTTGTGGAGGAGGAAGCCATTTTCATTATTTGCAGAATTATAATTTTTAATTTGCTTTACGTGGCACTGCACTCTGCTGCATATAGATGAGGGATGTGAAAGGGGGAGGGGCAAGCTGGCGCCAACACAGAGTTGTACGTGACCGCGCGTTCTATGGGTTTAGAGTCCCTTCATGAGCTCGGTACATGAGAGGCCATGCGTTCGACTACCGTCTTTCCCAGCGAACTCTATTAGGCCCTATCGGAAGACATTTTTGTCTCGATGGACGTGTGATAGTACTCTGTACAAGTTTTTCTTATTCTAATACTTGCGTATTATACGTAATCATTGCTAATCCTACAACTCTCTCCGTATATTGATACAAAAAGTGACTGCTTACATACTGTAAATGACATGCGAAGAAACCATCCTTGTGCATAGTGCCTAATTTTTTTTTTTGAGTAGTGTTTAACGCCCGTTTTCACCACTGAAGCACCACAGGCGGTGGACACTGATGATACATGAGATGAAATGATAAATTGGGAAAGGATATTTTTTTTTTAAGGAAGGAAGCGTTCCAGGTTTTTAGGTACCTCCCCGGCATTTGCCAGTTATGAAGACTGAGGAAAACCTGGAAAAAACCCGTCATGGAGGACGGTCCTGGCGGGATTCGAACCGCAGACCTGCCGCTCACGAGTCCGTGCCTTAACGACCTCGGCCACCCGTGGCGATTATAGTGCCTAATAACAGTAGAAGTTACTTCATGTTATTTTCCCTCTCCATTTTATAGTGTCCAGGAAACCCACTCCGGTTTTTGATGTAGTAATTAAAAGCCAGCAGTGTCTAATACTATTTTGATGAAATAAACGGAAACTTCTGAAGTTTTCTGGAGTAACCTTCAGCTTCAATGCTTTTAAGTACACATAAAATTTCAGTTTATTCATTTATAGTTTTCTAATTTATTACAAACAACTTTTGTCTTTAATGTATTATTGAAATACTGGTCTTCCAATTCATAATGCTGCTTATGTATATATCTTGGAATAGGTCTATAGAATGCTGGAATCGCAAGGCAATTTAACAATATGCATTGAGTAAAAATTATAAATACTGAAGGTGCCAAAAATGTATACACACTTCAAGCAAAGAAAAAACTGCGTTAACATAACAAAACTGAATCCACACAAACAGAAAATGATGAGCACTAATCATCTTAAACTTTTACAGTTACAACACTTGCTCAAAATGCCCACCATCGCCGTCGACACTTCTAATTACGTTGAACTACTGACTGAGCGGTTGTGAAAGTGTTCTCAGCGATTGCAGCACATGCCGTTTCAATTTCTTCCCGAAGTGCTGCCAGTGTAACTGGTTTTCTACGGTATTCGGTACCATGAGTATGAAATTTGTCTCAAATGCGTGCAATTTTTACTCGCGTTGGCGGTTCTGTTCTGTACACACGTCTCCATTGCCTTTGAACTTCAACAATATTCTCGGTTTTCCAATTATTTCGAAATTGTTTTCCGCTGTTCAAACGACAATCTTAGCTCCATTTTGTGTAGCAACACTAGCATAACGCAATGTGAGTCACATCTGCTTACAGAACACCATACTACACATTACTGTTGTTTCTCGGTCCAACTTTGAAATATATTAAATTGACATCTACTGGGAAAGTGTATATACATTTTTGACATCCTCGGTATTTTGCTCTTCATTCTCGGATAAATAGAAGGTACACTTTTCATCTATGCATTCCATTTCTCTCATATAATTTTTAGCTTTATACAATTATTAATAATACTGGCATTTTTGTACTCGGGAAGGATAATATACTGTTTTCAATCATATTGAAGTATTTGTTTCACTAATATAGCTATTAATAATTAACAACAGCCTTAGGGCTTTTTCTTAAGAAGTAACTTGCATTGTTTGGGAAGGAGGAAAGTTTTAATAGACTGACCACCAGTGCCCGCGTTTTCTCATTCAGCTGTTCAGCCTCAGTGGTAAGAGACATAATGGGTTCAATTGTGTGCAATGGATTTTATAGCGTCGTCACTACTGCCTAACGTAGGAACATGGGCGGTGATGTGAAGGTTGGGGTATATTAACTGTGCAAAGAAAATGGAATTTACTCGGTGAATTCATGATTATATGAATTAATGTAGTAGTAATGTGTTTATTTACAAATATATATTTGCTACAAGTCTAGTTCGTCCACGTCACATGTCGGTCCTGGTGGTGTAGTGGCTACCATACTTGCCCCCTAAACCCAAGATTGCGGGTTCGAACTCTGTCAGGACCGATGGATTTTTTCGGGCGTAAAATCCTAAGTATGGCTTCCTTCGGAAGGAAAGTAAAGCCGTGGGTCCTGTGTAGTACATTTACGGCACAAAAAAGAACCTCAAGCCTGAAAGAGAGGCATCTGAGCAAAATTAGTCGGCCGTTTCACGCCCTGAGTTGAATGGGGCGCTGATGACCTCAGATGTTGAAGAGCGCCCGTAAATAAATCAATCAAAAAAAAAAAAATCCATGTCGCATGGGTCTTGGAATCTTATGTGCTCTCTCAGTACACCAGGAAATACTTGAGGTTGCACAAACCAATATTTAATATATATAATGAAACAATTAAATAAATAGAAAACATATATGATAATAGAATTTTTAAATAAAAAATAAAATAAAAAGAGTACAAAAGTAAAAATACCTTCAACTTCCATACATACATGTCCCCTATACCTCTTCCCGGTTGTCTTGCCTCTTCCGATCTGAGCTATCTCACTTTAATTAAAAATTTACTTTCTCCTTCCTCCTAACGTTAATATAGATACATATATTTTAAAAATAAGTGAATTCGATCACAAGCCAGTATTTTTTACGTAATTTGCAATGCTTTTTAGTGAAAGCAGTGAATTTTTAAAGATGTGTCATGATCATGCAGGTACAACTAATCCCTGGAAGGACCGCCATATTCATGAATATGTTTATTCCTTCAAAAGTATCAGTTAGACAATTGTGTGATTCTGTTAACAATGCTATGCATTGTTGATTATCCCAGGATTTGGTCATAGAAAAAATTTTTTACCATTTAGAACAAAAAGAAGAAAACACAGTGGCATTAAAACATTAACATTTTAACAGCTGCACTTCTCTAACAAATTAATTATGAAATAAAACGTAACACCAAGGCAGTGCACACTAACAATAAACAATAGCTTCGAGATAGTTTCCTTATTAAATTTTTAATTTGAATATTTAAACAGGAAAGTAACACTTGACACGAAACAATAGCATCACCTCAACTTTAAGAAAGTATACCAAAAAGTTTTACTCACACAATAAGAAAGAATCGCTTACTACTTTCTAAAGACACAATATCTAAATGGATGAAAGTACACCAAAGGAAATACCTTACATACTTTCTTGAAAAAAAAAAAAAAAAAAGGATTCAAATTTACGAAAGTTTACCAAAAGAAATGTCACAGTTTTACCCACAGAAAGAGCTACATAATTATTTTTTCCAAAGGAATGCCATAATATCTATCTACTCCAGGAATGATACCATAAAGTAGAACGAATAGAACAAACACACTGCAAAACCAGACAGTTGGTTATATTGTACTAGTAAATGATTATGATGCTATTTTATGTTGCGTCTTCATTATTCTGGTTACGTTAATGATCTTGAGTAGCAGTGTCACATAATAAACCACCATTAAAGTATTAAAATGGAACATAAAACAAAAACTATTATTTTTGAATCGTTCGTTGCAAAAATCGAGGTCTTTGGAACAACAAAGTGAATTTGTATGCACAGTGGGCAGCCAACCTTCAACTGAACTGTTCATTTTTTTTTTTTTTTTTAATTTTATTGTTAGCGTGTGGCTCGGTGGGACAGCATTCACGTTGTGTGTATGTTGTATGCTTGCGGACAGGGGGAATACAAATCGCACAGTGGTCGGGTGCCGCAAAAGAGAGCAACAGCACAAATAAAACTAATCAGCAGCCACTGTGGTAGCATGGTCCAGCACTGATCTATGACATTAATACTGCTGGAACTTGAGTGGGTCTGGAGCAAGAAGATATTTGTAGACCTGTCTTGTCGGCAGTCAAGCACATCCATCTTCGCTGCAACACGCCATTTCGGATCCGTGCATGAGTTTATGGATAGTAACCTGACCGCTTGTTGTTGAGAACACTCATCTCGTCTTTGTACTTACAATTAATATCCTATGCCGGTTGGTTATATCCTCAAATGCGTTGATATAATGAAGAATGAATTGGGTCATATGAGAAACGCCTTCGGATACAAATCTGAGCCATGGTACTGCGATAATCGCCTCTATCTATCCCAACTTGGTTTACAATTCCAAAAGTATAAGGCCAGTTTATCTCTGGCCACTAGAACAACGAAAAATTATCTGCCCATTAAAAAAAATATTTGACAATTACAGAATTAAACTAATATAGAGCGTAGTTAAGCGTTTTACTGGAATGGTGAACTTAATGTTATATAAACATTGTAAAATAAAAACATGATTAATATTAGAAACGGTTATAAATAAAGAACATTTTTCATTTCAGAACTTTAAAGTAAGTAAATTAATTTCAGTCCCGAAAATCAGTATTTAATGAACCTTATATTTTGTAGAAAGAAATAAATAACAAAAAAAAAAAAATAATTATGCTGACTTACCCCGGTTGATAGATGCACATTGGGTAGTTATACGTCACTACAAATATAATTTAACCGTTAGACCACAACCAAAAAGCCCGGAGAACGTGTTAAGATTCAGCAATACAAATATTAAACTAAATTGCCTTTTAGATGGAGAGGTGCTCATGAAAACAAAACGTTGACAAATTAGGCTACTGTACGCATTATATTTAATATTAATGTTACATATTTTTACATGTTTTTAATACTATATATTTTTAAGGTAAATGTGTTTTTACATAAAGATAGTGTTCATGGCAAATGATTGTGATTAAATGCATTGAATTATAGGAGATTATAAAACATTATTTTACGTAAATTTATTTAAAATTGAAAGTTTTGGCACGCAATGAAATACATATTTCAACTTTCACGATGTATCAACCACGCAGATCTGGCATTTCCCATCTTAATCTGTCATCTTACGCTTAGGTAATTGACATAATGAGTGCATCTTTACCTCCACGGATGGCCGTAAGGCGCGGACTTGCGAGCGAAGGATCTGGGGTTCGAATTCCTCCAGGATCGTTCTCCCTGACTGAGGTTTTTTTCCAGGTTTTCGTCAGTCCTCATAAATGGCAAATGCCGGGAAGGTACCCTAAACTTAGGCCTGGAACGTTTCCTTCCTTAAAAATCCTTTCCCAATTTATCATTTCATCTCGTGCATCTTCAGTGTTCACCGCTAGTAGTGCCTCAGTAGTTAATATGGGTGTTAAACAAATTGAGTGCATCACTCTGTCGCCTGAAGGAAACTTAAAACATATCATGGTCTTTTGTTAGCTGCTGTTTACAGCAAACTGGAAATGAGATTAGCTAAGATATTCATTGGAAATGTAGCAGCCATGTTTAAATATCTTTTATTACAACATGAGACAATTCGGTTTACAGGCAAGTTAAAGCTTGTAAGTTCTTCAAAAGGGCAGGCCCTATTTTATAACTGGAAAACTGGGCATGTGCCCAGAACGCAAGAGTAGTCTCTCCCCCTAAGAGACTGATATTATGAATCACCTTGCAGAATTGCACTTTGACAAAGTTTTGTCAGGGACAGAGCTATGACAAAGCGTCTATGGTCATTACACAGAACTCCAAGCAGGAATTAAGAACCACAGTTCGTCAAACGAATATGTTCCTATATTGCATTTTGTAGGGAGTCTTTTTTTCAGCATTTTTCAGGAATTTTATAACTTTTTCTCAGCATCAATAGCATCAACACAGATAGGCTATTCTAAAAGTATATTTTAATTAAAATTTCACCCCTGTATTGATACCATTATTTAAAATTCGTTGATTAGCCAGAGCAGGTGGCACAAAAATCTTGATAAGGGACGCAACGAAATGTCAAATCGTTTAAAGGAATTATCCGAACATTCTTTCCACACTTCCAAATACTCGGCTGGAAGCTCACGTTTTTAGCTCAAGTTTCATAATTTGTCGTCTGATAAGATATTTTAAAGGGGATCAAAATTGCAGCAACAGTTACAAGAAAATACTCAGTGTAGTAGCAGCTACCAAGCAACTTAGAAGGGTTCTTGAATGGGAAAAGGAAAGAACTATAAAAATTAGCTTTGAATATTTGTGATTGTGAAACATGAAATTACACACAAATCAGAAAACCTAAAGTATTTCATGATGAAGAGAGAGGTATTGAGGACTCGGACAGAAGAACAAAATTCAGGAATGTCGTGTTTCTCAAAATAATACACTCGCTGATAGCTAACTGGCCAAGAAGTAGAAAAGCACAAATAAATAGCCGTGAAAGATTGTCTCTCCCTCAATCACTTGATGTCGTAAACCAAGCTATTGTTTAAACTGCATTGAAATTAGCACTTTAACAGGATATTGGGTACGATGACCTCATTTCAAGATAGATCGTATGTCAAACTGGAAACGCTGACAACGATACCAGAATTGTATTCTTAAATTAAACATAACTACCTCCAAAATGTTTTCTCTAACTTGGAAATTGTATTAAGAACTTTTATTAGTTTATGAGTCACTAACTTCACAGCAGAAATGGTTTTCCGTCCCAAGAAAAGTGAAAAATACTACAAAATCAGTTCTTGGGCACTTGTTTTAACTTGCAGTGAAAAGGATGTAACACCGAAAACAAACTTCTCTGGTCTCATTGGCATATTTACTCAGGCCAAAGATGTAAATTGTTTTACTAACATAAGTTCTCTTGTACTTTTAGCTAAAATACGCTCAATTAACGCCGCTTTTTGTTTGGAGAATTGACACAATTATTGTTTCTCCTTTTTGCTAGATAATAGAAGAGGGACCCAATTTAGTTTTCCCAGGGTGCCAATCAGGCAAATCAAGAATCTGCAGGAGGGGGAAAAAAAAAATCTTACTACTGAAAAATATGACCATCTCCAAAATATTCTTGATGCACCAGAGAAGCAGACAAGGCATTTGAAGCCTTTGTGTTGTGGCAGTCATTTGGCAGATGAAATAAGTAGACATTTCATTAGAATACAGTGTTATCATATCAGATGAGTTAAGTTTTATGTTTCATCTGATGGGCATGCACAGAACGTCATAGCATCTGTTTTCTAATTAATTCTACAGATTGGGGTTTTAATACTGCTTTCGTTTGGAAGAAGAGTTTATTGTGCATGCAGGAAACATATTTATGACAAATTAATATTTCAGATACATTCTTGAAGCTATTGCTTCGTGCCAAAAAGAATTTCAGCTAGGTGAAAGTGTAATTAATTTTGAATGTCATTACTTGGGATTTTTCCCACATTATCCATGAAAGCTCTCACCTGGCCGAGAACCGAGAAAAATGATTGGCGGCTTTGAAACTATTGTGAAAAGGGTCTGTTTCTGTATATGGAAGGCAACATTGGCAGCGTTGCTTACAGAAAAACGGTGGTGGCGACAGCATCAGCCTGTCGGCAAGAGAATCAAACAGTGGATGGTTTATGATATCGCGACGCCTGGACGGTGGTGGGAGTCCAAGAGGCCGGCTCTGGCGAATGCGCCGCCGCGACCATTCTCTATTCTTTTGTTTTTTTGCTTCTTCCCAGTTGTTTTCTCAGGTTCGCGGTTCACTGTCGAGTTCGCGAGGGGCGTGGAGGGGAGCTGGAGTGGGCGTGGCTAAGGCGCATCACGTGGTCGCATGACGACGCACGCGGTCCTGGCGGCTTGGCCCTGCCCACCACGCTCCCTCCCTCCCTTGCCGAGAGCTAGACACGACAGTGAGCGGACTTGGTCCACGTGAGCCTGCAGCAGTGCTAGTAGTGCCTGCGACGGGCGCGTGCAAAGTGTTTGTTTACAAGTGCTGTGTTGAGTTGGTGTCGATTTGTACAACCCTTACTCTGCTGCTGCGTGTGTGATTTTGCTGCGCGCACGCTTACACACCCCTTTCACTCCATCCCCTCCCGCGACGGTGGCTCGCGGCATTACCGCCAGGGGGCTTAGCGAGATCTTCACAGTGATACGTGTTTCTGCCTGCTGTAAATCTAACCTCATCTTCCTGTAAACCGGAACTCAAACTAAGGACCTAGGATCGTAAATATAGTGAATTGATTGCTTTACGGTGAGGTCATCGCCACGGCCAGGTTTTCCTGACCTACCGCAATTTGAAGCAGTTGTTTTTTGTGTCAATAAAACACAAAACGTGTGTTGCCACGGGATAGGCGTGCAATTTGCTCCGGTTATTTACAGGCAGATAAACATTCCGCTTAGGGGTACAGGCGTGCACTGTAAACGTGTGTTGCTTTCCTGCTGAGCGTCTCACGTGTGATGTTCATCTAGTCTAAGTAGTAAACATGTCAACATGCTCACATCTACGGCTTATGAAGAATCATTGACCAGCATTTCCAGAAGTATTTGGAACAGCTCAGCTTCTAACAATGCCTGAGAAGTCTCAAGTGATGTAATTTAACAGCTAACTGTCACAGTGACACAAATATTAAACACTGTGGACGACACTTGCAGGGTAGCAAAGTATCAAGAACTTCTCTGTGCTGGGGTGACATGTTTCGTGCGGACAAACCGAAGAAGCGCTAAGGAAGTGCTGGGACCGTCAAATTGGAAACAGCAGAGAACGTGTTTGATGTGCCATGTGCTGGGTTTGCTAGGGGGGCGTTTCTCCACGTCGGATGCACTGTGGCGTGGTGGAGCATCGCGGCTTTGAACTGGATCACCCGGGCGGTTTTGCTTCGTCCCCCTGGGCCGCCGCGGTCCTCGCCGGCCATCATCATTCGGCCGCTGCAGCCGCCGCCGCGGCCGCCGTCGGGGGCGGCAGCGGCATGATGCAGGAACACCATGGCTACCCCCATCCGGGGGCAGCCCATGCTCACCACCCGCATCCAGCGGCGACTGCAGCAATGCCCATGGATCTTCATGTGCCCCAAGGATTCCCTTACTACAGGTAGGCATTCACGTGCGGTACACAGCAAGCATATTTGTGCAGGATTAATGTTGCAAAACTATTATTAAGTCTGCAAAATTCCTTTGTGAGAATTCCGGGAGCACATTGTTAGACATTAAACATATAGACGACTAAATTGTCTCGTATAATGTTGAGGATTATGCGAATGGACGAATAGCCAGCGCTAATTTTTATGAGTGTCACAATGCACGAGTTATATAAAACGTTTTATGCAATTTTAGTATTGTAAATTGTTAATAAATTACAAAACATTAACGTTCATAAACATTGTTTCATATAATGGCACACTAAAGGCTTATCGTAATGTTTTTTTTTGCAACAGTTTCTAAAGCAATCTGAATTTGTTCACTACTGTAGTAATGAAAGTACAAAAAAACAAAACAAAAACAAAACAAAAAACAAAAAAAACAAAACAAAAACAAAACAAAAAAAACAAAAACAAAAAAAAATCATGCATTTGAAATAAAACAAATGCATCCAAAAATAACAATAGATAAGCTAAAGCGTATAGATTAGAGTGGTTCAGGAATAAGCGTGAAAATTAGTCATCGCTTCTGTGATGTTAGACGTTTTAATTAACATTCTTGCAACAAACAATCCGTTATGAACAATTTTAATCTACATAACAGAATGTTATTAATGCAACGAATATATAAACGAAATTTACAACAATACTGTCGATGAACAAATGCATAAAAAGCGTAATAATTATGTGTTCTTAAACAGAATAATAATTTATGATATAGTTTATGTCAAGGAAACGTATAATTGGGTAGAATTCTATTATGTAAAGAAGTTCCATTGAAACACATTACAAATATTTTAACTGTAAATATTTTAACTGTAAGTATTTCATGTATAGTTATGAGAGTGGCCGTAGAGGCAAAAGTAAACTGCCTGGATGTACTTCACCTTTCACAGAAACTGAAGCTCAAGTAAGCAGTAGATAAATGCATAAAGTCAATACATAAAAACCATATTATTGGCATTTTTAGCATACAGCATCCCTTAAGCTTAAGGTGGGTTTACCAGGCAAAAACGTAACATTCTATAAAGCAATCGCACCCAGCTAATAGGAACGATATGCCATAAAAGTATTTTCGAATCGTAACTTTCAATCTGTTGGTCG
Organism: Metallyticus violacea; assembly: GCA_030762175.1. Classification (NCBI taxonomy): domain Eukaryota; kingdom Metazoa; phylum Arthropoda; class Insecta; order Mantodea; family Metallyticidae; genus Metallyticus; species Metallyticus violacea. The sequence continues at coordinate 28,610,465 of CM060838.1, forward strand.
AGAAGTGGTAACACTGTATATTAATGAAAATTGTTGACATCAGATACTCGCACTGTAATGTACTTGCCTTATAATAAGCCCTTCGATAGTAAAACTATGAATATAGACACCTATATCTTTTCATGAGACGAAACGGGAACAATTGCTACTTCTGGAAACAAACGGCTCTTCTAGAGCTAGTTTACAGCTGAACACATTGCATATAAGGAATATAACACTGTACTTTAAGAAGTTTATCTTATTTTATCTGTTCCCTGATAGTATAAAAATAGTTAGCAAAACATTACTGCGACTGATTGGTGACATATCTTATATTTTGATGTTGTGTGAAGCATAACAACAACCTAGTCGTTGATATTTGTTCATTGAAGAATCTTACGAAGAAGTTTCTGGATATCAGAAATTTGAAAATTGTCCGCAAAAAGAATAAGAACCCGTTGTCTCAGCTATCGAGTATTGAATTAGCCACTTCTTATTTTTATTATGGCCGCTAAATTTTCGTGGCTTCTGATATAAATTTTCCTCCTTTCTATGGACGTTAATTTCTTGAAACCCTCTTGGTTTTAATGCTGTTATAGAATTCACGTTAAAGAAATGCTGCACACAGTTTATGGTTTTTTTTAAAGTTTAATATTGATGTACTATCAGATTGTTAAGTCTACAGACTGTTTGTTTGTATCGGCAGGAATATGCTAGGTAACCGAAGTGCTCTTGCTGTGGCAATAATTAAAGTTCAGTAAATTTGCTTAAAACATGTATTAAAATAAGGTTTATATATTCTGGTGTCATAATTAATCAGAGTGAGATGAAATAGCAGTGATAACATAATGTCCCTAGAAGTATTTGAGAAGAATATAAAATTGCGCGGTTCTAAAAATTAATATGGATGAGCGGAGGGCAGTTTAATTATTGTAGCGGACAGCAGGTGTCGGAGCGATAAAGAAGCTAAATAAAGTTGGCCACACTGAATAACTAATCAACACGTTATTGCGGAACTGGGCTAGGTAACTTAATCCTTCTGCTTTTGCCTTGTTGCTAGGGTAAAATTGTCTTTTATATGAATATTGCGCTGGTTCTTTTATTTCATTTTCCTGTCCGCAAGCAAGCAACAAAATTTGTGGAGACGAGGATGTTCTGTTACTTAAAATCATCCCCACCTTCATTAGCAGATATTATATTTGTTGCATAAGAACTTTACAATTTATTATTATAAGTAAAATAGTTCTCTGTACGTATACATGTTACTTCAATATTCGCACTATCTTGTGGTTATTACTGCCACGGTATCCTCCTTAAACGCTGGTGGGTCAATGAAGGTCCAACTTATAAACCTCTCTCAGTGTATGAAGCTACTATTCCACATGGATTCGTCTGCAGATAAAACCTGAACTGCTTTTAGCTTAACATACTAATAGTTGTCCGGTTGTTAGAGAAATATATGTCGATTAATAAGAATAACGAAATATGTCCTCGGAGTGCCCCATCATATGCTTAGGTTTCAAGTAGCTAAGATAACCTCACGTTTCATAGTTTATTTAAACCTTTACAGTGCTAGCTTTACCCATTAACACATATTTCAGCCAACTAGAAATTATAGGAGCCCCGTCATTAAAAATACAACACTGCAGCCCACCTCCACACTTAATTATTTTTCTTTTATTTGATCTGGAGGAGAGACGAATTCCACAAATCTGAAAACTAGCAAAAACGCTTAATAGCTGGTGTGATATTAAATAGCAAACTTAAAGCTTGCTACTTACCTTGCTTGGAAAATTCACAAACTCTGCTTTTCAATGTCTTCTAAAGCAATAATGGAGACTTAATGCTCAAAATTTGGTAAAAAGTTAAACGCTGCTTCGCTTTATGGTTTCAGACGGCTGCTAAGGCTAAAAGGAAACTTTTGAGATCACGTTCACGACTTTGAAATTTGGGGGAGTGATGTTCCCCACCCAATGATTTCCGTTGACAGGTGAATTAAAACTATATAAAAAAAAAAGTTAAATTAGAGGAGCTCATAAAATACAGTTAAATGTACCGTGGCGAATGTATCTCGTGGCCTGGAGCGATAATTTTACTGATGAACGTGCATTAATTTCGTTTCGGTCTTGGATAAAATACCTTTAAAAGTTTGTTATAATAGCTCCATTGATAAGTGCTGAAGATATTTTCCTTCTAAGATCTTAAATGCTGTTTAAAATAATTACCTTGTAAATAAGCAAGTGGAGGGGAGATAACTAAAAGTGAAGGTGTAAATTGCATATATCTCGGCATGGCCACAAATACGCTATCATTAATAAACAAAAGTTCATGTAATGCAATACTTACACTTTTATATATGTCTGAAAATACTCCTTTGGGAAAATTTTCAGGCATAGTAGCATGTTCTTAATTTTTATAGTTTTAGTAGCAAGTTTTAGTGATTCAAAAAATGTTTTTGCTTCGTTATCTGTTACGTAGAAATATTTAAAGGAATCTACAGGAAACAAAGGCTCTTGTTTAATATATTTCATAAATTATTTAATTCTTTTTAAAATGCACTCATAATTTTTTTTATATTATGGCAGAGTATTGTATTTTAACTGTAAAGTATTTGGTTTTGATAACATTTTTATGAAGAATAACGATATATATATAAAAATTTATAAAATATGTACACATGTTTTAAATATAACACCTTTTCTTGTATTTTACTGTTATTATTGAGGTATATGAGAGATTTAACTTCAAGAATGGAATGGTTAAGTAAAGCTACTTTGTATAAATGTACCTGTAAACACTTTTTAAACTGGTGAGATTGATGCAAGTTGTGTTTTTCGATAGATGCCTTATAAAAAGAGACTTCCCTACCCAAATAACGGTTTCAAACTTTGCAAATTACATGAGAATTGGTTCTTTTAGCTCAGCAATGCTATCCAAAAGTTGGTGCAACGAAACTTCTACTAAAGTTATCACATGTTTTAAATTTATTTATTTACAGCAAAGTAGTTGAATGACAAACATTAAGTTGCAACCATTGCTGAAGCAAGCTGAACGGATTTACAATATACGCAGTTGTGAACAAAATATATACAAATAAAAAGTTTACCACTGTGATACTGAAAGTGCAAATTGTGGAGTATCCGGTTTTCATGACGTGCAGGTGCGAATTTTTTCTTTGAAACAAAATTCTTTTTCATAACGTGCTGCCATTTTATAATATGTAAGATTTATTAGAAAATATGTGGCATATTTGAATTTAAAATTAATTTCATACAAGATCTCTCAGAACTGGTGTATTGTAACATAATGTATTGTTGAGTATTTGTATGAGTAAAACTTTGTTACTAGAGTTAATTACTTTTGTTGGAAGGGTTTCAAGACATTACTTATGTAATTTTGGTGCTCAGGTTTTCACAAAGAGCATCAACAATGCACCTTGTTACAGCCTACTGAGGTTTATTGAAAGATAAGCTCTTAGGACAGAGACTTTTATTTCCCAGTCAGGTTTATTATGAGAGAAATTTCTGTTGCACATCATCTGTTGCTCTCCTTTGAGAATGTTCTCAAGTATCAATAAAAACGAACCTGTACTGTACATAACAGTACGCTATAACTCTTTTATTTATTCAATACAGGGGAATATTTTCCGTATTTTGAATTTAAATACTCTCGTTGTTTGGGATTCGTTTAACGACCAAGCCGGAATCTTACTTTCTCAGAGAATGGAAGGCATGACACAAAAATAAAAATATCATGATAATCTCAAAAATGTGCTTAATTGCTGCGTTCAACATAAAAAAATATATTTGCAGAAAATTGTTGACTTGCAGTTATTGTGCATTAACAAAGCTAAAATTTCGACGCATTTTTAATGTTTAATGCTACTTCCAAAAAAGCTCATGCCAGAAGATAATCAATGAACCATTGCAATATGAAAAGCCATTTTCAAGACTGGTAAATAATAATCAAAGTGTAATTCCCAACCAGTGCGCGGCAATTTGTTCTTGACCGGGTCTCAAGAGACATTTTTGCTGCAGTATAATTTATTTTTGTATAAGCTTGCATATTCAAAAATGTCATAAATAAATTCTACCGCGTGTGTGTACATATATCTAGATGTATGGCAAATGCATTTTTTATTTCGTTTTGATAAGCACTAAACAATAAAGCTTATCTATTAAGAATGCAATTAAAGTAAATCTTGTTTGCTTCATCTCATTTGTGCTGCTAATAAGATTCACAACATTAAAAGGAACAGAGGCGATAATTACATACTCCATTTAATGCCTATACCAAATTAAATTTAACTTTATTCAACGAAACAACTGGCTTATTCTTTTGGAAATCTAGAACAAGCAGCTAAGCTATTTGACCGTGCCTTAACACACACGGGGTGGGGGGGGGTTGAATAATTTTTAAATCTTCTGCATTTCGCATACCTTTATGAGATTTTGAATTTTATTTAGGTATGGTACAACACTCATTTCATTAACTGATTTTATTAACGAATTTTAAGAAAATTCAGTATTTTGATGAAATATCTAGGTATAATTTATTGAATTTGGTGCAACTAATTTTGCAAAAAGGGTTGAACTAAATTTTCTGCTACTGTTCATGACTTTGGAAAGCTAGATTGCTACATAAAACCTACGGGATAATTACATTTTCTTATAGGACAAGAATAATTCCGTTACTTTACATGACAGTGCCAGCTTACAGGCCGTGAATGAGCGTGAGAAGAACAAAACACACTCGGGTTCCGCATGTTTGCGTGTACATATACGCAAGTATTAACGGTGATGATAATTTGCCTACAAGATTGAGCAACAGGTGCTTTGCCCGGCCGACCTCTGTGAACACGCGATTGTCGTTTGTTTAGCGTGTCATCACGGAGCGGAAATCGGAGGGGAATCCCTTTTCCAGGACCCTAACTTGTTCAGAAAAATGATTGATGGGGTGCAGTTTAAGGGTAGTATACCTGATGTTTAGTACGTCCGATATCAGCCACCGGGTCTTTGGAAAAAAATATGTCTGACAAAGTCAAGGGCATTCTTTGAAGAGAAGTCGACTGAGACAAAGTCACCCAATTATTTTCTGCATATCATATTTCGGAAAACCAGTTATTACTAAAAGGTTATATTAAAATAATGTTTTAGTTTTCATTTTTTAATTTTTATTTAAGAACGCTCTTTAACATCTCAGGTCATAAGCGTCCCATTCTATTCAGGGCGTGAAACGGCCGACAAATTTTGCTCAGAGGCCTCTTCTTTCAGCCTTGAGGTTCTTTATCGTGCCGTAAATGTACGACATGGGACCTACGGCTTTACTTCCCTTCCGAAGGAAGCCAAACTTACGATTTTTACACCCGAAAAAATCCATCGATCCTGGCCGGGTTTGAACCCGCGACCTTGGGTTTAGAAGGCAAGTATGGCTACCACTACACCACCAGGACCGACAAAGCAAGCTTTGAAATGCTAGATATATAGTGCCAAAATGCATACACATTTCAACCAAAGAAAAAACTGTGTGAACATAACAAAAGTGAATTCACACAAACAGAAAATGATGAGCACTAATCATCTTAGAATTTTATACTTACAACACTTACTCAAAATGCCCACCATCGGCTTCGATACACTTCTGAGTACATTGAACTACTGACTGAGCAACGTTTGCGAAAGTGTTCTCAGCGATTGCAGCACATGCCGTTTCAATTTCTTCCCGAAGTGCTGCCAGTGTAGCTGATTTTCAACGGTATACAACATCCTTAAGGTTCCCCATAGGTAGAAGTCCAAAGGAGTTACATCCGGAGAACGCGGTGGAAACTCAATTGGACCTCTTCGTCCTATCCAGTGTCTTGGAAGATTGTCATCAGGCCGAAGACGCGGTACTTGTTGCTGTGCAAGGTCTTACAGATTTGCCCTTGTGAATGTCGCATAAGGTGCAATTGTTACTCGCCTTGGCAATTCTGTTCTGTGCACGTCTCCATTGTCTTTGAACTTCAACAATATTCTCGGTTTTCCAATATCACTTCAAAATTGCTTTTCACTGTTCAAACGATAACCTTGGCTCTGTTTTGTTGTAGCAACGCTAGCATAACGCAATATGAGTCATATCTGTTTACAGAACATCATAAGACAACCTTGGCTTCATTTGTTCATTGTTGATTTACCTGTCACGTACCAACGCTATCATAATGTATGTGTTTACAGATACATACTACACATTACTGTTGTTTTTCGGCCCAATTTTGAAATATATTAAATAGATATCTACCGTGAAAGTGTGTATACATTTTTGGTACCGTCGTTATATACACACATTGCATACAAATTTATGGGAACAATATGGAACAAAAGTATATAAATTCAATTTATTTGAATGTAAGGGCTTACAGCTATTTTGCATAAATAGCAGTATTATTAAAACAATAAAAAGTGTATCAACTTAAATGGAGTGTGTAAAGACATTTTTACTATTTTTTATTTTATATTTAATTAATAAGTTAATAATTAGGCTAACTTTGTTATTAAAAACCCGAATAAATGAACTGAACAGTTAAACTACGTTTTCTAAGGGTATCTCAGACAATCTTGTTTTACTTCGCAAAAGAATGTAACGCTAATGCTGATTAAAGGCTTCATTTTCTATGGAAACTAGTTTAAGAGAGATACTCCAGAATTTTTGCTGAAACTTACCAGCTACTCTTTTGCCTACATCTTGCTAGTGCAGCAACCCAAAAGAGCTCTTAAGAGTTCACAAAAGTTTACAAAGAGTGCAAGTGATAATATTCAACGTGTTCTAATTATTAGCTTATATGTTACTATGTATTAAAATGAGATTTAAGTAACTTATGGGCTATCCAGACATTCATGTTAACGCAAATTATTATGGCTTTCTCTTAGTTACCATGGGAACTAGAAGCAAAGAAAACATCAAAACCGCTCCTTTTTAAAAAGTGAATTAGAACTGCAAGATCAAGAGCCATTTTATCTATTATTTTATGTCAAAATGTATTCTTATTAATAAATATAATTCAACTTAGGCGTATAAAGTACCAGAATAATAGATTAAAGCAAGTGTTACATATGTTCTGCTTTTAAATTAGACAAATCTTACACCCGCAAATAACGGTACACTTGTATTAAAAATAACTCGATTGAAAAACAAACAGCTGTGTCAAGAACTTGTGGCATTACACTGGTGAATAAATATCCCGTTTTATATTTAGTTCTACTGTTTATTTTTTTAAATTCTAGAGAAATTTTGTCAGGTTATTTAATATACGGTTCAATGTTTTGATTCAGACACTAGATTATGTGCAATGAAAAGAGAATTCCAACCCTTTTTCTCCGTATTTATTTGCTACACAGAGTAGAAAATAAAAAATGACTTGTTCAGTACACTGTTCTTTTGTTATACCACTAACATTTGCAAATTTGAATATGTCTGGAAGGTTGGAATAGAGGAGGCCGGAAAGTAGTCCTGACCTGCGATTTCTTATTGGATCCATATTCTTTTATAGCACCACTTAGCAGCTTTTATCAATATAATGCATGAATGGTTGCTGACGCTAATACAGGTATGATAATTTAATTACGTGCAATAGAAATGCAAGGAAATACTTTATGAAAATAGCCTCTTTCGTTTAAAGTTAAACGCTTAAATATTGCATACTGATCGATAGTTCCATACAAAATTACATTTCTATAAATCCATTTCTTCAAAAGTATTTCAAATTTCAGCAGTATAATAATTTATAAAAAATTATATACCGAGGGTGCCAAAATATATATACACACTTTCACAGTAGATATCTATTTAATATATTTTTAAAGTTGGACCAAAAAGCAACAATAATGTGTAGTATGATGTTCTGTAAACAGATGTGACTCACATTACGTTATGCTAGTGTTGCTAAAACAAAATGGAATCAAGATTATCGTTTGAACAGCGATAAGCAATTTTGAAGTATGTATACATTTTGTCATCGAACACAGTGACACTCATACTATATGCACCGTTTGGCAATTATTTCTCTCGGAAATCTTCGTTTTTATGAACAAAATGGTGTTAATGTGATTTGGAATGCACTAATGGAAATTTAACGATAGAGGACCCGTTTTAATATAGTGCTTATTACTCAAACGTTGTCTCTCTATATAAAATCTGCTTTTTTCCTGACGCACTGAAGCATTAGGATCCAGCGTTTTGAAAATGTTATCACTAGGAACCTGAAGCTACTCCTCACAATCATACTGGAGCAAAAAGTAGATAAAGCAATGGGCTACTTTTGAAACTTTTCAGTTAAACTAAGAATTCAAAAATTTCCTCACTTCTTCCAATGAATATCATTTAGTAGCTGTTAGAAAATGCAGTCATTGGCCCTTAAAATTTTGGGAGTTATAAATTTATTTGCACATTAAATTGCTTAATCTGTAAAATTGTTCGAAATAACATAAATACAAATTGTTGGGATTAATAATATCTTAAAACATAATATATATTTATATGTGGTCTCTCTAAATTTACGCCTTACTTTTTAAATGCAGTTGGAACTTTTGACTCAACATTTTAAGTGTTTTTTTAAATTAAAGATAGACACAACAAAAATTAAAAAAATACAAGGCGACAAAAATAATATTTATTATTAGAATATATTCCTTGTATATTTATTATAAAGACTTATACAAATCATTGCCTTGATTGAAAAATACATTGTATGAAACATTTTTATTTATCATTGAATTTTGATTATTGCTGTTGTAATCAAGTTGGCATGATCCTAAAAATTAAAAAAGAGTTCAATTCAGAATGTAGAATTTAATAAACGAAAATTTAAACTTCAATATACTAAACAGTTTTACACCGTCGAAATAGTTTGTGAATAATTTATTCTTTTTCTACTTTGTGTTAATTGTTTTTGTTTTGACTAAAAATAATACGTGAAATATTAAAACCAAGTCACCAAGTAAAGCGAAAGGAGTCTGTTTCTGGTAAAGGCGTGCTAAATTAAAATATTAAATTTTCATCAATACCTTCATCAATATTTATATAAAATTAAAAGGATGTGCAACCAAAAATGTTTAATTTAAACTCGCTTTTAAAAAGGCGGATGGCTAAAATTTATTTTCTTGTAGAGAAATGCATTGAAATCTGCTAAAATAAAAGTGTAATTTTGGGTCGATTTTTACTCATAATTTGGCAATGGCTGCCCTTAAATAAGTTAAAAAAATTAACGATGCAAGTCTTTTATTTTAGTGATCTTGCAGGCACCTCGTTATTGGATGTCATCTCCAGTTGCCCCTGGTGTCTGCGAATGACGAACTTTGTTGTAAGATGGTGTAAAGGCAGCTTTACGTTCTCTGATTTAACAACAGCCACACTTTTTTTAATTATGAGTGTTTTATATGATGTTTATACATTTATATATAGGAGTAGGTTGTACATTAACAAATTTCGTGTTGTTCAAATTGCAAATTCGAAGCTCTCGGTACAACCGCACACGTGCGTATTTCCATAACCAATCCAAGCTATGATGGATGTGCTTAAGGCGAATTAATTAGCAGCTTCAGTTAAAGTCATTACAGCTTGTCGTTTACAATTAGTCTCAACAAATGCAATCTGGCTAAATTTAACACTAGCCTTATTGCACATTCATAATTAATATTTTATAAGGCGTTAAGTTATCTATTAGCTACCACCCTTGACATCATGTGAACTTACACTGGCCTCCTCCGTATTTTGCATACAAATGTTACGTTGTAAATAATAATACATTGAATGCTGCATGTAGTATAAAATAATAAATCGAAATTACTGAATTCAGAAACATTGAAAATAATATTTATCTTTTACAGGCTGTTTTATAGATGTCAGATTTACTCTTTCTTAGTTTATTGTTATCTATATTTACTGAAAGAAATATACTTTTAAAAGAGTGAAATTATATACATAATTATAATTTTATCACATTTATTAACAATGTATAACGTGAGAGGCTTAAAATCGTTGTAGAGTTTAATTAAATTTATATAAAAATGTCTGCTCTTTAGATTTTCTCTTTAAGTTCAACTGAAGGAGACTATTAAATAATTTATTAGTTATACGCTTGGCCTTAAATTTGTTCAATTTCAATCACTGTACTGTAATGTAAGAGCATTTAAAAATTACCATAACGAATTATCTTTCAACACTGTAGACCAACATTCCTCTGAGAAAAACTAAAGATATGGCGATCAAAATTTTTCCAAAACACTTTATAAAAAGGAAAGAAAGTTACAGATAAATTAACATCTACGATTAAAAAGTATATGCTAGTATTATTATTTCGAGCAAACTATAAAACAAGATGTTAAAACATTTCGCCATAATCGTATCACACTCTTCTGGACATGCAGGAACTAACGGCTTGTTACTAGAGCTTTATGGAGGGAGGTTAGGCGGTTATCAGTTGTTCACTGTTTCTCGGAAATACAAAGTGGAATTGCGTGTATTTCTTCAATGCAACTTTGATAGTAAAGTATTATTTATATTACTAGTCAAAGGTTTTGTTTATGCAAACTTTAAACTTTTCCATTAATAAGCCCATTATTAGTTTATGCATAGCTGATATTAGTAAAGAATATATATTAACAGAATTTTACTGATTGTCTGCCGTATTGCAGCGACCCTTCTCTGTAGACCTAGACAAAATAACGTTTTACGTCATCTAATGGATTTGCTACTAGGAACTCGTAATGAAAAAGTATTTTTGCAGGTTAGACGACTCCTAAAGTTTCTCAAATCCTAATTTGAGTCCTAAAAGGTCCTCAAGTCTCCCGAATTTGTCCTGTAAGAAGAAGAAAGAGGAACAAAGGGGCAAAAAACTTTTACCTAAAATTAAAAAATGGAATACAGTTCGGATAACACGAACGTACACTGAGTAAATGAGACACTTCGGAGAATTGAATAGAGCTAGAAGCGCTGAATAGTTCATTGGTAGACTACTTGAATCATGTACTCCGCGCATCATAAATCCAGGTATGGGTTGCTAGAAACCTCCAGCATTATCGATATTTTGTTCCGAGTGAACACAGGGCAAGGCAGTACGCAAGAGTCCACTAGATGGCCTACTAAAAACAATTGGTACTCAAAGCTGCCATAAAGTGATATTGGTGTGTATTGCTGAAGTTGCAACAATCGCCGTTTGTTAGTAAATACTTCTTTTGGACGTCAGTAGTGTTAAAATAATGTTTCCAAACGTTTTAACATTTTCTACTAGAGTTCTAAAGACTCCAATGACGAAGAAAGCGCGGAAATTCTAGTTTTCAAATCTCGAATCTTTTTCAGGGTTTCCAGGATTCGAGAGTTTATATCATCCGTTACTATTAATTTCGTATACAAACTTAGATTTTGCCAAAGCTTTACCTTTTACGAATAAAATTGCATTTGAACCTAGTGACTAAAGGGAATGATGCATATTTATTGCCAGAGAACATTTCAAGACTGCATTAGAAACATATACATAGTTCAAGAATGTGCTTGCCCTATTATTTGCTAATTTGAAGTTAACGGACTTCGTATAGTGTAAATATAACGAACATTAAAATGTTTAGGTGCTAAAAATATAATAAATCTACTATTTAAAATTATATATATATATATATATATATATAGGGCATGCCCATGTAAAATATGTTTTAAACTATATATATATATATAGTTTATCTATTTTATAATTGTTAAAATTGAAAAAAACAAAAAACAAACATATTCTACATGGGCTTGCCTTATTAGGAACTGTCCAGCTACTGACAAATGTGGCAAACCTCTAACATATGCAGTACCTTTATAAACACTTAGATGTCTCTAGTTATTATATTTAGGAGTTTGAAGAGTACATGTTTCAACCTATAGCAATGAATGAATGTGTTTAACGCCCGTTTTTGCTACAGAGGCACCACAGGCGATGTACACTGATGATGCATGAGATGAAATGATAAATTAGGAAAGGATTTATTTTTAAGGAAGGAATACCTTCCCGGCATTTGTCATTTATGAGATCTGAGGAAAACCTGAAAAAACCTTAATCAGAGAGGACGGTCCTGGCGGTATTCGAACCCAGACCTCCCGCTCACGAGTCCGTGCCTTAACGACCTCGGCCACCCGGTAACCTATAGCAGAAATGCGCTGAAAGGTATTCTAAAACTTATCGCTGGGTGGCCGAAAAATTTGTTTTTATCACATAAAATGCCTGTTTTCTCAGAATCTAATTTGCTTCACTTTTTCAGGATATGTTTAAAAGACCTGTGCATTTAATTTAACATAGTATATTTTCGATGAAGTAAGTATTACATATAGAAAATGACACAAACAGTAAAATTCAGTACATATAAAATGTTTCTTTAATGAAAGCATAGGTAAAGGCAATTCTCATTAAGTTCTCGTTAAAGCTTTTATAAACAATCTGCAAAAACTTTAGCCCCCAGCTTCACATAGATTCTGAGAAAATTTGCACACTACAATTTTTTCTTGACTGATTTATTTATGGACGTTCTTTAACATCTCAGGTCATCAGCGTCCCATTCAACTCAGGGCGTGAAACGGCCGACAAATTTTGCTCAGAGGCCTCTCTTTCAGGCTTGAGGTTCTTTTTCGTGCCGCAAATGTACCCACGTCTTTACTTCCCTTCCGAAGGAAGCCATACTTAGGATTTTTACGCCCGAAAAAATCCATCGGTCTTGGCCGGGTTCGAACCCGCTTTTTGGGTTTAGGAGGCAAGTATGGTAATCACTACACCACCAGGACCAACACACACTACAATGTAAGCACTATTTTAACATTGGCATTTAGAAGCTCCTTAAAAGTCTATAGAAAATATTCGATATTAGGGTACATTTCGTTTGTTTGTTATTGAAGATTAAACGTTTATTGTTATAATATGTTTTAGCTCAGTGTAAATAACTATAAAATAGTTTTAATTAGTAGGAAGATATTACATTATAACATACTTCATCATATTATAACTGTTATGTACGTTTTTTTAAAGTATTTCTTTACAAGGTTCAGTTATGTGTTACCGGTGCATTTATCTCTTAGCAATGTACTGCGTACAATCAGACTATGCATGATATGTTGTGTTGGTAGTTCTACAGATCCATTGGTTCTGTTTCGTTAGATAGGTTAAGTAATTCCGTGCAATTTTATGGTTGTGAGTTTATTTTATTTTCCATCTTAAGTTGGTTGAATTTTTATTCCACACCAGGGATTGGCCATGTTCAATCAAATCCGAGTTACACTGTGCTCACAAAGCACAGCAGCGAAAGACCACCGTATTGCCAGTAATGAAGTATTGCGGGTTGCAAACCTCTAGTGTGACTGGACGTTGCCATTCCTACCGTACATGTTCTGTAGTACGTCAGCTGTAACATGAGCGCTAAAGGAGGGATTACGATATGAAGTGGTGTATTATGGTCAAGGAGCACTGGCGTTTGTTTATGTTAGTTCGCTCTTCTGTCAGTACCAAGAACTGCATGGCTGGCTCACTTGTTTAGCTTATTTCTGTTCATGTTGCACTTTCGTGCGAAAATATGTTAAGGAGGAATATCGTAAATAGAGATATCATGGCACTTGAAACAATCCTTTCTTTGCGAGGGCTATTCAGTGAAACTTTCAAGAAAGAGAACAGGAAACATGTTGTGTATTACACAAGCTAGCGGCAGTACCATTTTTAAAGCACAACAAATCTTCAGCATAATTCTTTTGGGTCTATCTGATACTAATTATTTTATTATAATCCCAACTTTTAATAACTTTTCATAATTATACTTGCATGCTGGAGCAAAGCATCTGAAATTACCAAAATTTACGTTAGTAACATAATCTATTTCAAATAATTTCTTCACTCGATTTCATACATTCATGAATTTATTTCAATAATACGCATTACATAAGTACACACCTTGTATACTTATATTTAATTAACAAAGGAGAAATATAATATAAATAAATAAACTAAAACGATGCAACGGAGTAATTTGCATGCAAGCAGACCGCTTCACTTTATTTAATGGTTTGTAACGTACAGGGCAGTGGCTTGTTGCGTTGACGTTACATTTGTGTTTGTTAAAGCTAAGACCTTGTCAATGTCCAACTCGCGCAGTCTCCACAGTGTGCAAACGTCGAATAATTAAATGCTATGAAACTGTATTTGATAAACATCAACTTGAACGTAACGCAACATCAACGAACGTTGTCATAATACCAAAAAAAGAGTTAGCTAGTTTTTCACAACATTCGGCAGCATATTAAACTCTCCAAAAATAACAACTCCATTTCAATTTATGCTCTTTGCATCAAAAGTTTGAACAGTAAGTATATTTTTGCCCAGTTATAAAATTTAATATCTTAGTTTTCGAGGTTTTTAGCATTCCGATAAACAGCAGCAGTTATAGCAAGCGGTCTTAAATTATGTTTAATTGCGGAAATTATGTGTGCATGAAAACGCATTAAGAATATCCACAGGTGAATCTTGGGCAAAATCTTAAAAATTAAATTATTTGTTTGGAAGTTTAAAATTATAATAATAAAAGTGTAAAGTGAACATCAAAATAAATTAATTGTAGTGTTGCTCGTCTTGTAAGTTAGGGTTAACACGTGTTACTATGGTTCTAAAAAGTAATATTTTATTTGATGTCCCCTTTTAACTACTTGGGCTGCAATATCACCTATATTAAAGATGTTGATATTAAGTTAAATAAATCTGTGAAACCATCCTAAGAACATATAAAAAAACTACCCGAAACATAGTTAAAGTTTTACAAAACCTTGACTGTTTCATTACTGACTTATGGGTACGAGACCTGGTCATTAAATCCAAAAAGTAACAGAAAATTGGAAAGCTGAGAGATGAAATATCTCGCACTACTAGATAGAAACAAAAGTAGACATAGACGACAAGTTACATAAATTTAAAGAACAACATGTGGAGAATCACGGACTTTCTAAATTATTCCCCATTTATGATTCTGCTGGTAAACGAGAAGCCCTCTGAAGTCGGAACAGTCCATAAGGCTGGAGAAGTTTCGAAACTTAAAAAACTTTTGAAATCTATATAGCTCTTTCACATGATAGGCTAATGGCCGTCAAGAGTTGTGGGTATTGTAAAAATATTCTAGATAAATTTTGAAATGACTGTTTTTTTAATGCTCTTTAGCTTTTCCCGAATTTTAAAAAAATATCTTTTTAATTGAAGCGCACAATAAAATTGTTATGCAAATTTTATTATATTTTTGACGTTTAATTAGAAAAAAATAACAAAACTGTCACGATTTTCTGAACACTTTCATATCAATTATGAAAAAACTAAAAAAAAAAAGGTAAAACAAAAAAAAAAAAAAATACAATATTAAAAAAATTTAGGAAAATTTTTCTGAGACAATAAGGACAATACAAACGATTAATCAGTATGCTAATTTATTTTCTAAGTTTCAATTTGATATTTTTTATTTAGTCAATATTATGTACTCTTCAACTGGAAGATTAACACATTAGCATATAAAAGTAAATGAAAATATATTTTAGTAAAATTAAGCATATATATATTGGTAGAGCTATATGTGATACACATTTTAAAAATAACTGCAAGATTTCCAAAACTTAACTTGTAGTTTCCACAAAATTGCAAAATTGGGCGATTGCGGTCTGTTCTGTTGTACAAAATGATCTAAAGTCCCGCAGCCTATTATAAAAGGTCTCTAGTTCATTTTCTAAAAATAGTTTAGGGTTTGATGCAAGGGACCAAAATTATTGATCTTTCATATTTAATATAAGCTTATTTTTTGCGCATTTGATATGTGTAATTATGGTATTAAAATTTAACGTTAAATTAACAATTTGAAGAAAATTAGGCAAACATTTAACGAAGAGATGCAAAGGGTTTAAGAATTGCAGCACTATCTGCCATTCATCCAATCAATGCATAACAGTGAAAGATTTTGTTAAAAATGAAAGGTAAATATTTATTGCTACTCTCACAACTTCTCTTTCCTTGAAACTGATAATATGTAACACATTTTTAAGATTGAAACACACCTTTTTTCTCGTTCAACTTGCCTCATAGAGCTTATATTGATGAGAAAATCAATCTGGCGTTTGCCCTCGAGTTTCTGTTTAGTACTGTGTGATATCAAAATAATAAACATGCGCTAAATGATAAACATATTTGTTATTTTTTATTGCTACTCATAGTTAGCAATGAAAGAGACAAACATTGGGGTGCAGATTTTAATGATGGTGTCATCTTGTAGTACACTTTTTACCATAATACCGTTCTTATCAAACGTTCCAACCTAGTCCCATCTATTTTTGCCCCGTGAATTTTTTATAGAAACTTATGCATTTCTAAATCTATAGGGATTCTTAAGTCACAGCAATTCTCTAATATTAATTACTAAACCTTTTATATAATAATCATGTTAAATATGCTACAGAAAGTACTGAACAATTATATTTATTTCTGTACGTCTATGAAAATACGTTATGTTTGCCCAGTGCTTTTCTCTTGTTTCTTATTAAGTGTGCAAAGGCAGGGTAGTTAGCGAGGCAGGCAAATTGAAAGTGGCTACATATTAGTGTCCCAGGACAGCGGCCGGTCACAAGAAGAAGAAAAACAAGTTGATAGCCACAGGTATGCATATGATGTATTCGAACGCGGTCTCTTGCTTTTTTTTTTTTTTTTTTTTTGTCCCGTTACCGTCTTGTAGCTGTTTATTAGGATACTTTTCCGCTGATAAATCATGTTTAAGGTTTGTCTCCTTCTCCCTCCCGCCGCACAGTTTGTTTGTCACATAGGAGCTTGTAATCAGTGTATGCAGCTCGCTCCGTCTTGAGCGTCCGCTTTTTATTCTACTTCTAATTCACTGCTGTAACACGTATTTGACTTTTCTCAGAATTAAGAGATGGACACACTTAAGAGAGATAAATGATACAAATTTAAAAGTCGCACAATTGTAAGAGCACAAAAAGTAATGTCATAATCTTTTAAATGGCCGAAATAAATTGCACTTTTATTTCTTTAAAATTTGAATTATACTTTTTTCGGTAACTTTCATAAACTTTTATCAATACATTGCCTTCATATTCTGAAATGCTTGTTTTGACAGAAGATATTTAACTTTCTATAACGTTGTGCTCTTGTTTTTAACACATTTAAGCTTTTTAATTAAAAGTATCACATCCATCCAGGTATTATTCTTGAAGATAAATACAGTCTGCATTTGAGGTTCAAACAACAGCCAGGCAGACTTTCGATCTATATTTTGTTTTATAAGAATTTCTTAAATTTTTGTAAAGAAACTATAAATATGCACATTGATTGCATAAGACTTAAGGGGACATTAATTGTTAAATAAATAAATATTTAAAATACATTATATACGGTAAATGTACACAAAGATATACTTTTATATACTTTATATACTTTTCTTGTGCATATGAGGATTGTTGCTTCCTTTTGAGGCTGGATCTTTTTTAGATCGCATTGCACTCCATAAATCTGTATCTATATTGCAACAATAATCATAATTACTATATATCTGCGATTAATCATTGTTTTAAAATTGACATAACACTCAAAGTTGATATCTGGGATGTATTTTTGCTTGATATACAATATATACTTTTTCATGTTTCATGGGGACTATCCTTTTTAATTGAAGTAACACTTGATTTGGTTTATTTACGAACGTTCGTTAACATCTCAGGTCATCAGCGTCCCATTCAAACCAGGGCGTGAAACGGCCGGTAAATTTTGCTCATAAGCCTCTTCTTCCAGACTTGAGGTTCTTTTACGCGCCGTAAATCTACGACACGGGACCCACGGCCTTCCGAAGGAAGTCATACTTAGGATTTTTACGCCCGAAAGATCCATCGACCAAGGCAGAGATTGATCCCACGATCTTGGGTTTACGAGGCAAATATGGTCGTCACTAGACCACCAGGACCGACATTTGAATTAACAACCAATCGCATGCAAAGCAGATTTAAAAAACCGCCATGTATTTGTCAGTTGTGTTCATATCTTACGGCCATATTTATTGGAGAACATTGGTGATATGATAATCCGACTGTTTTGATATCAGAATTCAGGCAGGAAATTTGAGATCTACTCGCTGTTTGTGTATTTCTGACTGGTTAGCAAAATATTTTATTGATAATCGTCAAATTTAATTTACTAAAATTAAAATAAAATAGAGCAGTTAATTTGTATCTTATTCGGAGTTTATTCTTTAGGTGCCCATATCACTAATGGTAGTTCACTTCCTATCCTTTTACAGTGATACAATGCTCAGATTTCTTGTGTATATGAGGAGTATTGCTTTCTTTTGAAGCTGGGTCTTATTTTAGATCGCAATGCACTCCTTAAGTCCGTACCTAAATTGCAATAATAATCATAATTACTGTATATCTGTGATTAATCAATGCTTCAAAATTGACATATCGCTCTTAAGTTGATATCTGGGATGTATTTTTGCTTGTGAGTTAGCATTTTTAAAATAATTTGGACTTTAACTTTCCCTCTTTCTTTTTATTTAATTGATACATATTCAATAATTTTTTATTGTTGAACTTTTGCCCTTACTTAATGTTAACTTATATACTAACGAATATTATAAATGAAGAATTCACGAGATAAACATTTGCAATAATGACAAATAGACGGAATTAAATTAGTATATTCTGTTTTGCAATTTAAATGTGTCGAAAATCGTTTTAAGTTTTCAAATGCAATTTATAGTAGAGTAATGTATAAAGAGACAAAATTCACAAAACACATATGGCAGAAATGGCGAGCATTTCTTAAACAGTGTTGAAGCGTGAACACGCTACAATATCTCTCCCAGCAAACATCTTTGACTAGGAAGCATATTTAAGCATGTCTATAGCTTTTCAATTGCAAAACTGTTATAATTATGTCCTCTCCATTCGTCGTTAACACAATGGTACACCCTGCGTGATTTTAATTTATAAGAATGCACGTGTTTGTATAAGTATTTCTGGTTCACCAATTTTCGATAGTAGCCGAAAATATTTCTCGGCTGCCGACTGTCACAAGCGCACTACTGTTTAAATTAAGGCCCAGACAAATACATAGCACCGTAACTACAATAGCACGTTTTCTGTTTTGTTTATTTGATGTATCTTTTTCACTTTACCTGTTAGTTTGGGTTAAAACGTTTGTTGAAATGGTTGATCTTACATAGATACAGGGGCTTTAATTTCAAAACTTGTCACTCTGAACACAATTTAATTTAAACAAAACAGAAAAGCGTGTAGTTTGTATATTGAGAGGAAGGTTAAAAGCAATGTTTATTATATTTTAGGTTTCACCTTCACTTTGAAATTTCAAATATCAGTCCTAACTTACCATACATACATTTTATAGATTATATTTGCTATCATATCTTTAACCTGGATTGTTGTTATCATTGTTTGAATTAAAAATAAGCAATTTAATTGTAGGATGAAAACAATTTATTTTGGAATTTTACTAAATTAAGTGTTCAAAACATGTTTTATGAGTAGCTAAATAGCAATAAAACAAATTTCGGAACTCTGCGCGAACTTTTTGGAATGTTTCTTGACTAATCTGTTTATATTCTTGGATTATTCCAATTTTGAGATTTTTATTCTCGACCGGAGGAATATTAACACAACAATTCAGATTGCCAAGCAACGATTTATTACAATTGAATCTGATTTAAATTTAAGTATCAAAAGTAGGAGATACATTTTAATTTTCTAAGTGGGATGAGAGGTGAATCTTAAAATATAACCCATATTGGTATTAAATTTTACCCTCAACATCTAGGAGATCGTGTTGTTTTGTTGAAATTAAAGTTATTTTAAACAGATAACTATCTATTCATACTAGGAGGTTTTGAAACTAAGTTCCCTATATGTGAATGTATAACTTATTTATTAAATGATGTTTTAATTACATATTTTATTGATATATTTAATTGCATATCTAAAAAGAAGATTTTTAGACAAAATTACCGGTCATTTCACGTCCTAGTAATACCTTAGTATCGCATTATATACGATTTAAAGTGATGGCTGACTACCTATCCTTGACATCTGTAGGTGCTATGTATAGCTATATTCAAATGATTCATAAGGTCTTTCAGGATCCGGAACCAGTGTAAGTTGTTGATTTGTTATATTTCGCATCCACTTTCAGTTTTTGTCTGTCGTTTCTGTACTTGCTTTTGTAAACAACACTGATGGGGGGGGGGGGCACACATTATATGCGGTCTGAGCGACTGAATTTACCTGCCCGGCTAATAGATGGCATAAAAGTGATCAGATTTCGCGCGGCCGCAGTCTGCACAAGGGATTCTCATTGTTAAGTGTCTGCAGAAGCTACAGCGCCATGTGGCGGCCAGAATAACCGCTTTTAATTATGATCCTAGGCACGATTCGAACAAGCGATCACTGAAGTGCTTCTATCCCCAGGTTAATTGCCTTAAAGGGAAATTTGTATTAAAACAGTTAATTTTGTTTTATTTTCTTACAAAGCACTGCTGCCGTAAAACCCACGAAACCTCTAACAGGTTGCACGGAGTGCGCTTTATTACAAGCACAGTGCTAACTTCCCAAACGGCTTGTGCTTCCCTCATATGTTTACTCGGCACGAGGCTGAAAATAAAACTCCCGACTAGTTCTTTATTTGAGATCAATTTTCCCGAAACCTGTTCCACACAAAAGACCGTAATGTGGAGCCATAGCACACAAATGAATGGGGAGGTAATTTCTTGGAAAATCTACCAGCTGGACCAAGGCTCTTTTTGGTATCCATTCCATCTTACATAAGTCAACTGAGTGTTTGTTGAGCAACTAGGTTACCACGCAAACATGTACATCAACTAGAAAATGTTCAAATGTGTAAAGTGTAATATAGACCTGTCTGGATATGTTCTTAGAAAATATAAGTCACAGGATTTGTAGTATATTTATAATGTGATATTTTTTTTTATTAATTTGCTCTTCATCCTCTGGCTTTGTTACCTGTTACAATTCTCACTGGCTTATTTGCATGGTCCTCCTTTTCTAGTTTTTTTTTTTTTTTTCTAAATTACTGCTTTTATAAATTGAGATCCCTAAATTCTTTCTATTGTGTCTATACGCTTTAGCTGTATTAAGCATTACTGAAAACTCTCTAATATATGATAACCATGTGCAGTTAATTTTAATTTTAAATACTACACTTTTTCTCTTTGTTTTAGTATCGGTGTTTCACTTATCAATTAAAATGTTTTGAAATATGTTATTCCCTTCTAAAGTGTGACCTTATGGTTATACTATAAAATAGTATGTGTACATTGTCTATTATACATCACTAATATTTGAATTTGAAGCATTTTATTTCAAAGACAGACAAAATGATTAAATTATCCCATTAAAACTTGCAAACCTACACTTTGAAAATATATTCCTTGCAATGCTGTTAACATGATTTTGGGTGTATTTATTTTAAATCGTAATTTATGTCAAAAGCAGTTAAATTTTTGGTTGTTCTTTTCATCATCTGAATACTATCAATTTAAAATGTAGTATAGGAGATGTGTCATTTGTGATCTGTTATGTTGTGTTTCCTATATTTAGACTATAGGTAGCTAATTCTGTAGCGTGTGATTACATACAAAAACACTCTAATAGTATTTCACTAGCATATGATGGTCAGAATAATAAAAAAAATCTTGATAACTGCACGAACTTCACAGGCAAGCAAAGTGACCCAACTAAACTAATGTAACAAGTAATTAAAATTAGATGTTCCAGTTAGCAAGTCTAAATCAAAACATTGCGTCTTTTATGTGTCGGATTCCAGCCGTTTCATTTGTATTACTTTGATCGCCTTATCTTGGTTAACAGGTTATATTGTTTTATACGGGCGCTGTTAATTATTTGTTATTTATATACACGGAACTATAATGGTGCTGAGAATCAGCCCTGTCGGACATTCTTATTTGTAATGTTTATATTATATTTCTTAATTTATTATGTCGCTTTGCTTCTTTAAACGGATAGCTTCAATGAATAAGGTATACTGTTCTAAAACTTTGTGTGTATTAATATAATGAGGTTTTTTGAACTACGGGCCGTCTGGGCGCGCCTGCTTACTGGGGAAGTGCAGTCGGCACAACCGGACAAAGGGGCGATAGAGTCGCCGCGCGTAGAGTTAATATCTTTATTTTAGTATTTATATTTTTGTTGAAAGCATAAAACAATACAGAATTTAAATCTGATAATAACATTAACATGTGTGATAAGAGATGTTGAAATTGATGTCCCTTAGTGGCGACACATTGTCGGCCACCATCTGCATAGGAAATTCCTGTATTTAATCCAACTTTTCTTCTCCAAGAGGAACATATTTCTTGTCATTGAGAGTTCCTGTCTCAGTTGGCGAGTATTTTCTCTACCTGAAGTAGGATATTTTCCCTGCCCAAGCCAGTTTTCACACGCATTCAAATAAAAACCCGTTCTTCAACAATATATTTATATAATGGCATAAATAACGAAGAACAACTAGTGTGTAATTTAGACACAATGAAAGCACTGAGAATACACCAACGCATAACCACCCTCTGGCAAAACCTCCCTCAAATTAACTATAAGCTGATACCTGCATATGCATTATAGGTCTTGGCTGCATTCTGTGAGTACACAGCCGCGAACAAATAACCTCACTATATTACCGCTTGTCTTTTACTTATAGCTCAGACTTACGTTTGTTTATAGTAGACTTTTATGAATTTTGCCAATTCCTTGTTATAAAACTAAATAACTACATTCACTGATCTTTCACATTACTACACATTTTGAAATGTCTTACAATGTAATATGGTATATTGTTATTGTCTTACTGTTGTTTAATGTTATTGCTAATTATTACATCGTATTCTGGTACCCAATTTCAAATGAAACTCTAGAAACGTCCTTGTTTAGCATCCTTCCTAAGCAGCCGATATGCAAGTTTCTTTTCAGAGTAGCACAAACCACGACTAAAAGTATTGTTTGTAAATATTTATTGCATACGTTGTTATAAATGCATTATGGGTGTACCACATAGAAGTTTAAGATCACATATAGGTTAATGCTTTGATTTATATAGCCTTCATATAAAATGTTCTTCAAATAAATGCTGCTTCACATCGTAAATTTCATTCCTTTGAAAACTTGTATCTGCTGTCCCTTTTGTATACATTTTATTGTGTTTTTGAGTAACTATAAATAGTGCGAATTGTTTAAAATAATTTGTAAATAAATTGTGAAGGTTTGTATTTCTTTCCTTTGCTTAAAAGAGAAATATTGTTTCCACATTGTTCGAATCATTTCTCCATCTAAGGGAATTTTAATCTTTTATTTAAGAGATCGAGTGAAACTAAGCACATGTGCATTGGAGATACCCTAATATGAGAATGAGCTCTCATAGTCACTGGCATTTTTGTTACTACTCGTATATTCATTGTTTCTCATCGTAAAGATGAACGAGCTCAGATAAACTTTCCTATATTTTACTCGTAGAAATGATTCTTTTGTAAAGATCTTGAAGTCGGCATATGTGTTAGGGTCTTAATAATTGAGGAATTAAGGAACCTAATTTCTCTTCCGTTGCAAACGCATCTGGCTCTAGGTCAGGACCGCGGCCTTCTGGTTTGTATTGTAGAGTTTGTTTGGTAATCCTCTTTTCGTATGTTCATTATTTCTATATGCTGGAACCATATGCCATGTATTATCGTTAATTTTTCATCTAATTTGACTATTGTTTATGTTTTATTTATTTATTTTTTGATTAGTGTTTAACGCTCGTTTTTACTTCTGAGGCACCACATACAGTGGACACTGATGATACGTGAAATGAAATGATAAATTGACAAATTATTTTTGAAGGAAGGAAACGTTCCAGACCCAAGTTTAGGGGCCTCCCCGGCATTTACCATTTATGACGATTGAGGAAACCCTGGAAAAAACCTCAGTTAGGGAGGACGGTCCTGGCGGGATTCGAACCCCAGACCTCCCGCTCATGAGTCCGCGCCTTAGCGACCTTGGCCACCCGTGGCGGTACTATGTTTATGCCATTATGTATATGGTTGCTAAGAATGTGTTCGTTAAGTGCATAACCTGATATATGTCTGAGACATTGCATTTTTGATGTTTCTATTCTTATTTAGGGCCCAATTTTCCACTCCGATATAAAAGTAAAGGGGACTGCCGGCACCTAATTAAAATCTGATAGTTGTATATTTTTTTCCTTCCCTTTTGGGTGTCTGCACACATAAGCTGAAATTTGTTCAATTTTTGGTTAGCGTCTTTCTTCTGTTCTTAGGAAATCCAGCAGCCTGAATATTTAAAACTGTTAATTGTGCTATTATTTTATTATTTAGGACGATTTTAGATGTAATTGGAATTTTTTCCTCAAAATCCTCTTTGCAGTTCATAAACAAAAATGGTCATATTTAAATAAATTTTCTTACCTAATTTTATTATTCACCAATAACAGCGTCTATATATATATATATATATATATATATATATATAGACGCATATATATAATGTATGGGACGCAACCGTTAGAAAAAAATTAATTTACAGCCGCAACACCATCATATGATGTACCATTTTGTTCTAAAATGGAACAACTTTTAGCTTCTAGCAAGTTCGCCATCAACAATTGTTCTGGATGCTTCATTTATTAACCTATTGGGGATTCTAGAACCAAAATTAATATATAAAATATGTGAATGCTGTTTTACAGCAGTAGCCTAAAGTTTTTATTTAAAGTCCTAATGTTGAAAATAACAACTTTAACTTAAGGGAATAAAAAGGCTTTTGTTTGCTATGTATTAAGACATGAACAAATACAAAACTAATTGCGTCATGTGATACTTCCTGCTCCCTTTACTCTCTTTCCTTGTCGTTAAGTAAAAATAAAATGTGTTTTCAGTGCATACAAGAAAATATTTTTACATGCCTTTTCTTTCCTCTAAGAGCTTAAGGGTACTAGCTTCTCTGTCTCTCTTACACTGCAAACTGTGGGCGACGAAACACAATCCTTAACAAGCTTTATCTGCTACTTCCCTTTGCAGTTGAGCTGGGGTGTATTGTTTTAGCACACAAGTCTATGACATTTCATTGAGAGAAACATGAAATAAGTTTTAACTTGCTTACCATGAAAAAGTTTAACTTGCAAACCACAAAGTAAAGATCAAGGTTATGCATCACACACCATCGTATTGTCTTGTCTTGTATACAGACGTAAACATGGACGCTCTTTTCATGTATCATTTTTGAACAATGTACCGTAATAAAGATTTCCATGGATCAACGGTTAATTTTGCTGAAATTGAAAATATTCTGGTATGACTTCACAATTACAAATTTTGAAGAGTAAGAACTTGGTAACAGGTTATGAAACAAACAGTGCAGTCATTGTTTCGCAACCGAATATAAAACCTTTTTTTTTTCGGAATTAAATAAACATTAGACCGCTGTGTAAATTTGTAATACGAAAACCTGAATATATACTTAACTTTTAACAATTTATTCTTGTCAAAATTACAGTTCAGCTACAGTTTTATGTCACGAATATTTTCGCAGTTCTTCCACGGATCCACTCCGCAAAGATACTATTATTATTCAATTTAAAACAAGCTATTTTAATGATAAATTAACATAAAATTTTAAATTGTAAAAGTAGATTAAAACCTCATGTTTAATATTTTTCAGACTTAATCTTCGGAATAAAATTTGGATTAAGGTTCTGGAAATAATGTCGCATGAAATCCAATTTAATCTTTTTATGGCATAGATAGCTCTAAAACTATCTAGATTGTGCTATTGTGATTTTAAATACTAATTTTGAAATATGTTTGAATTTTTTTAGTGTTGTGTTCCTTTTAACTTGGAAAAACAATTATTTACGGACTCTGTATTAGCTGTTATGTTTGATGTTCAAATCTGCTTTGAAAATATTGCTACAGTCTAATATATATTTATTTCTATTCAATATTTTGTTTCGTCTTGTTTCAACTAGAATGTTAATGCTAGAATTTTACATATCAAATGATCACAAACAATGAAAAACAGAAGGAGCACACAGTAGGTCTCTGTATTTTACAGCCAATGCTCTACTAGACCTATGTAACAACAACAACAACAACAACAACAACAACAATAATAATAATAATAATAATAATAATAATAATAAGAAGAAGAAGAAGAAGAAGAAGAAGAATAAAGTAAACGTAAAGAACAATACAGTAAAATAATAAGAACTGGAGAATCAAATAATTAAAAAACTGAAACAGTCATATAAATAGCGCAATATTTCGAAGTTACGCTCAAGGACGTGGATTGTATCGTGTCTATAACCTGTTCGCTCTTACTTCTATTAACGTAAATATAATAACTATGTGGTACTACTATTTTCTCATTGACTCCAGAACGACTTACATCCCTGATGTTACGCACAGAATTCCCTAAAGGATATTACAGCTTAAACTTTAATAAAAGTTAGTTTTCATTAAGAAAACATTGGTGTATACTGTAATTATGTTGAGAGGAACGAGTGGTTATGAATACTTTACCGTGCGTTTCAATTGTTAGTAATTTACGTAAATGTTGTTTTCTGTACAGTATCAATACAAAGAGGCGTCATGGCGAAAGCATTTGTGTTCCTGCTAGTATTGTAAAATATCAAGGAAATTCGTTGAAAAGTGGCGACAAGTTAATCGTGCAAAATTATTATTTATTAATGAGATTTGTGAATAATAACGTGTATCTGTTGTTTGTACGTCTAACAGCGCTACTTAGATCAATGGGAGCCATGCACCGCGAAATGATAACTTCATATTTGTGGGATAGAAATGATGTAGTCAACTGTACTGTATGGTTGATGCTAAGGCTACTTCGCGTCCATGTTCCATCACTACATATAACAAAGGGTATTTTGTTTTTTCCATTTCATACTCATTTAGTAGGTATATTACAGGATAAATATGTATATATGCAGCTAAATAAATAAATATTTAAAAAAAACAGACTTCTGTGAGTTACTGCGCAAGTTTCCTTATTCTGTAAGACTTTGAATGTGGAAAAAGTAAAATCCCCTTTGTTACATTTCAAAAAGAAGAAAATTGTTTTCGTTTGCTACTATTGCCTATTTTTGACCCATTTTTTATATTTTTAATTGTTACAAAAGTGGTAGTAAAAACTAATTGGAACAATGTTATCATAATTAACTTTCGATTGCGAAAGAATTATGAATGTTTTGCTTAAAATGTAGTCTTTGGAATCAGAAAGCCAATTTTAAAATAACAAGATTCAAGATAAATGTTATTTTGTAAAAGAAGAAACATTAACAACGCGAGAAATGAATTACGGAACTTCCGTTACCACATGTATGGCAAGATTTTAAGCCCAAGTATATACGAAGGTGAAGCTAAATACAAGGTTTGGTAGAGGGGGCTTAGAAAAACAACATGTAGAAATAAAAGCGGGCAAAAAAAAAAAAAAAAGGACGGTACAAGTTGAGGGACTGAGCCGAGACAAGCACAAAAAAGCATGATCTTAGTTACCGAGACTCCTCTGTTAAATTACACCTTCACACATACACACACGAGACCCTGTTTGCTCTGACTACCTCCACACGTGATTCTCTACAAACGAACAATCGTTGCGTACAGGACACAAGGTAATGCTGTTTACATAACTAGTTTGTATCCCATTTTATAGCAAATTAATGTATACCTACGTGTCTTCCTCAAGAACACGAATTATGTTCTTTTACTTTATAACGTGTTTATGCTCTTATTCATCAATAAAACGTTTATGTAGCACACAATAGCAAGCATTGAATGAGGAACAGCTTTCAGCAATGTCATTCGTCACAAATTAATTTAAAATATACCTGCAGATGGACTGTCAAATACCTTCTTTTACATATACATATGGATGTTTATAGAGCCATGCTTTTGAAAGAACATGTGGAGAAATACTTCAATAAATTAATA
The DNA here is from genome assembly GCA_030762175.1 of Metallyticus violacea. Classification (NCBI taxonomy): domain Eukaryota; kingdom Metazoa; phylum Arthropoda; class Insecta; order Mantodea; family Metallyticidae; genus Metallyticus; species Metallyticus violacea. The sequence goes on from CM060838.1 coordinate 28,638,505, forward strand.
AATAAAATTAACTTTGTTTCTACTGATGCTTCGTAGACCACCTTCGGCTTAAAATGTATACAAATATGCCACCACTTTCGTTATACAAAGGGTGGTTTTATGTTTAAAATGTTGGTACATGCTGCAAAACAAAACATCTTTCGGCAGCTAATATATATGACAAGAAATTAACAGAATACAAGCAAAAGCAAATAATACATCGACTACAATAAACCGAAAAACAAAGGAATTTAATTTCAACAGTTTTCAGTATGAAATACATTCAATTTAAACAAGAGAACGTGTCTATCTAGATATTCAGGGGAAACTTTAAAATCAATGATTACGTGTTAGATTTCACCCCCAATTTGAAAGTTCAAACGGCACCGCTGCCAATTTATATTTGATATTTGAATTTGAAAAATCATTAAATTGTTAACACTGTTGCTGTTTTCTGTAGTTACCTGGTAACTAACTGTTATTATTGCTTTTTAAAAGTATAACGACTGCTGAGATTTTGATAAAATAATTGTATTTTGGTAATAAATTGTTTCAAAATAGCATATACCCTATAAGAAAGTACAGTCACAGTTCCGAAATAGGCAGCATTACTGTAATATCTTACAATTAACTGAACCATTTTTAATAACATTCAAAGCTGCCAAGCAACACAGAAAACAAAAGATGACATTCTCTATAAAATTTAAGTATCAAAAGACAGGTGTGCCATTTCAACTTTGAAAGGGGTGTGAAAACTAAAATGTAACCAACATTGATTTTAATTTCTCTTATATTTAAACTGGCGTGTTTTTTGTTTAAATTAAAATAATTTTAAATAGATAGTTATTTACGCTGGTGAGTTTTGAAATAAAAGTAATATATAATTATTATACTGCACAACAACTAATGGTTTTAAGGTACATAGCTATAATGTATTTCGATTTTCCACCATTCAAATTAAAAAAAAACTTTTTGAATTAGCAAAAGCGAAATTGCTTTTATGGCATATATGTGTAATATAAATGAAAAATAAAGCAACACTTTGAGCAATGTAACTAAAATAACAATAGTTAAAGGAGCAGAGAAGGAAAACACAATTATATATTCACAAAATTATCGCTCGCAATATTTCAAGCAATTAGTGTTCTTGCCTCTGAAGAAGTATACGAGCAACAATTCTGTGAATATTTAAATGTTTTATTCTTAATGCATATATACAACATGTCTATAGCATAATCCTTTCTTTAATTTGTGAAAATGTTCGCTTTTATGCTTCCTCATACGTAAAAACCGTTTAACCGTCTTCTGTTGGGTAGTAAAATAGAATATATTTGACAGGAAAATTATAATTAACATCTAAATCTAAACATTATTTTATGTATTTTATAAACATGCTTACAGAGAGAGATAATGGGAAGAAATAGAAATGCACTGAAAATAGAAAAAGAGATTGTGATATTCTGTTGCGCTTAGAATACCTAGAGAGTTTTCTTTGGTATGTCAAATTTCTTTCTCCCTATCATCTATCAACTTTTCCGATATCTACCTATTAATCACTGCACTGTGAATAACTTTTTATTTTTATGTTTCACTTGTGGCTAAATTGCATGCGCCGTTTATTTAGTGTTTTCGGGCTTAAATTCAATTGCATGCAGATAATTGTAGGCAGAATCGGGTAATTTCAATTCTTGTCAATTAATATGCAATATTGACAAGAAAATGTATTCATTTTATGCTTTTTTCATATATTGGGAACAACCACCATGGTGATTAAGTCTGTAATACAGCGTGTTTCGGATATATCGTTTTCTTTCTTTTTATACTTCCGCTAAAATTGTGTAAAAGCTAAAATGTAAAAACTACCTAATTTTTTGCCCCTATACTGTTCCTTGACATTTCATGCTCCTTATCTCGCCGTAAGTGACAAGTCACAAGGCTACCACAAACGCATAAACATACTACGATTCTCTCTCTTTTTTTTTTGATTGATTTATTTATGGACGCTCTTTAACAGCTCAGGTCATCAGCGTCCCATTCAACTCAGGGCGTGAAACGGCCGACAAATTTTGCTCAGAGGCCTATCTTTCAGGCTTGAGGTTTTTTTTCGTGCCGTAAATGTACGACACGGGACCCACGACTTTACTTCCCTACTGAAGGAAGGATTTTTACGCCCAAAAAAATCCATCGGTCCTGGGCGGGTTTGAACCCGCGATCTTGGATTTAGGAGGCAAGAACGATTCTCTTGAGAAACAATACGAGAGTAAGAACCCGTTAAATAAGTTCAATGCAGACATAAGTTTTTATTTGAGGATAGTTCATCTTGATACTTGCATTTTCTTTTCGTTGTACCATTTTTTAAAATGTTTTGCCCTAGTTCGGATTACTTTAGACATATGCTTGTTCCTTTGGTATATTTTCGCAGAAGTTTGTTCTTTTTGGAAGTACCTATGAGCCATGGATACTATTTCACTTAATGCACATAAAGAGTATTATTTTGACTATCAGAAATTCAGAAAACAGATTGATAATTATTAGCATATCAATACGGTAAAGCCTAAGTGATTAAATCCTAAGTGCCACATGTTATGTATACCGTTGACATATTACAAAATATGTTCTTCAAATAAATATAGGGAGGCGGCTTCATATAAAATGTTATATAAATCACAGCATTAACCTATATGCGATGCTAAACTTCTACGGTACATCCATAGTGCATTTCATTCCTTTGAAAACTTAATCTGTTATTCATTTTATTGTGTTTTTGTAGTGTAGTAGTACGAACTGTTTAAAATCATTTGTAAATAAATGATTTCATTTGCTCGTAGATGAGTTTTTATGGGACCGTATATTGAGGATACATTGTTTCTTATAATTAAATCTACTTCTCTAACACCAGTAGTTTTCGCCATGAGAAACTCATATTTAGAGGAATAAGGGACATTCTAGCATACTGTTAGGAGTGCTCGATGAAGGAAGCTGGAGAGATGACTAGCGATGTATGTGGGGAGAGTCTTCATCTGCCATGTAAAACACTACGCACTGCATGTATATCATTATCTATTCAAATACTTAAAGAGTTGGTCCATCTCTTTCCGTTAACAAAAGCAGAATATTAACAGTGAAATATTGGACGTTATCAACACATTCCTCTGACTAGCCACCTCTTCAGCACCCAGCATATGTTTAGCAGGAGCGAGTTTACAGCTGACATTACAAGGTCAAAATATACTCGTATAGTGAACATCTCCTGTAGTTCTATGTATGCGATTATTTCTTTACTTCAGAATTTTAACGCTACATTAGCAAATCCAGATTAGCCAAAAACAGGGATTTTGATACAATATTTTAACTGTTATTATTGGTTTATTAACTGTACTGTGCTCTCATATCCTTCAGAACAATACTGACAATCTGCCATTCCTAATACACTTGTCAGTAATGGCTAAAGAAAAGGTTCACTAAACAGGTGTAAGCACCGGAGTTTGTATCCCTTTAAGGTAAAATTATTTGTAAAGGTTTATCTGGCACTTTTCACCAACGATTAAAGGAAAATGCCGAGAAATTTACAGGCGACTGGTTTCAAAGTTATGTTTACTTTATTCATTGCATATTCATGAGAAGAAATGTGTGCCAGGTAAAAAATGTACGCAGTATTTATCGATCGTTAGCGCACTGGCTTCGCGGTGTACTTTTTGTTTCGTGTCTCTCGACGACAGCTAGTCAAATATACAACTATGCGAATTCTTCTAAAGATAGAGCTGTTTCTATTCTTCAGTCTGTGGAAACGTATCTAACATTTAAACGAAAAGAATTTGTGTAATTTTATAGAAATAAAAGCCTGTACAATTAAATCTGCCGTGTTAATTGTAAATGTTCGATAATCCGAGGAAAGGCAGTCGTAAACATTCTAGATATTTGGATTTTTTTATGTATTCATAAGCCAAATAATAATTTACAGCTATTAAGTTTAAAATTACTAAAAATGATATTGAAAAAAAAAAAAATCTAACGTGAACGTGCTTTCACAACTTCTTATACAGATAAGCAAATATACTACGAGACAATGACCTTTTTCCTATAACTGGGATCACAGTCATGCATTTGTTAATTTATGTTACGTTGACATGATCTGTTGTATCAGAGTTTCTCTCACGAAAACAACGTTGTCACGTCTCTGGAATCTCTTTCAGTACTATTTAGTATTAAAAGAGGCGAGCGCGGAAGTGAAAGTGAATTATTTAATAATTTATTGGTTATTTATTCATTAAGGCACCTCAGATGTATAAACGTTTGTCCCCTTGGCTGCATTGGTCTTCTCTTGGCGTCTGTAGATTGTGCACTGAATACTATAAGTGTAAGTCTGTAGGGATGAATGAAATGAATTAACGATGGCGCAAATGAGATAGAAGTCCTTAGCGCTTTAAAGCTATCTGACAATTCACTTCCTCAGAGTAAGGAAAGACTCCGAAAAAAACTTACCCAGTTTTGACTTAACCAGCATTCAAACTCAAGACCTCCGGATTAGTATTAGTAATCGTCACTGCTACACGAACGAAACGGTCCAGATATTCTTAAATATATGAGAAACAGGAAATATTATTTATGCTCAATTTTTTATATACGAAAGTAACAATGGAAACACCGGAGAAGTAGTAGTGTGTCAATGTTTAGACGAAAGCGATAACCCAGGACTCGATGGGATGGGGCGAGGTTATTAAGATTTGTGTTGTACTTTAGCAATCGATGATTTAGCTGTCCAATTTATTTTAACACTTCAAAAGACACACAAAAGAGCAGAAACGGTGCACGTACAGTGTTTTGGAATTCGGCTAAAGCCAATGGAACATAAATGCTTAAGCAGAGACGCCCAGTGTCCCTCCCTACTTCTATCGCCCTCTCTGTTGCACTTATGCAAGCAGCATCGTGGCTGTTATAACAGCTACATTTTCCTAAAAATACACGCACTTTCAAAATAAATAATATTATTTAGCTTATATTTAATGCAGTGAAAGTGCTAGAGGCTCATGGTAGGTGTCAAGTGTCACTATTACCACCCTTATCATCGTTATTGTCTTCATCATTTAGCAGTTCGTCACTGTCAGCATCAGAATCCTGTAAATAATGTATTATTATTATTATTATTATTATCATCATCATCATCATCATCATCATCATCATCATTATCATCATCATCATTATCATTATTATTTTTGTTGTTGATTCTAACATATCGACATTTCTTTGTTTCTTTGTTTGTTTGTTTGTTTGTTTCTTTCTTTCTTTCATTTGTAATTTTTCAGCGTGTTGAACGAACGATTCCCAGTCTTTCTCTATCACGTTGTCTATTTCTTCATTACGAGTCTTTCCATATGTTTAATATTAAATGTGCTATTTTTTTTTTTTTTTTTTTGGCATACCACACGTTCTCGGTAGGATTGTAATGGCAATAATAAGAAGCAAACGAATTACCTCATACCCCTTTCATTAGCCAATTGATCAAGTTCGTATATTTTAAAAAATATTTTTGAACGGAAAAATGTATTGCGAAAGTTCAATTTTTATCTCATTTGCCAAAAACTGAACCCTCCCCCTTTTGTAACCATTGAATTATATAATCTTTTCTAGTTGATGTATTTGGAATTTTGTTTATAGTGACCGAATGATAAGTGCATTATCCATTGTTACCACATTCCCCTCTTCTAAATAAGTTAGGAAATCGTTCAAAAACCACTTTTTAAATGTTGACGCTGTCATTTCCTCATGATAGAAGTTGATTTAAAACGGAATACCAATTTGGTCTATGGAACAAAATTTATTTTCGCCGACCCTACATGACAAAGGATGTCTGCCGCCCTTCCCCAAAGGTACCTTCAATTCACAGTTATTAGAGTATTGTCAAATGGGTTTTTCGTCTGGTTTTCATTAACTCAAATTTCATCTAAATATAAAAATTGGCCTTGTATCGCCAGAAATTCGAATTTAATGTATTGTGTGCACGAACTTTAACCGTACTGCCACTCCACTCCATCAAGAATTTGTGTCCATCATTTGTCTTTCTGCATTTGAAGCCGAAACGGTGCAATATTCTATAGGTGGACGAATTAGAGCATTCGTATGAAATATTGGTTTTAAAAATTTAGTAATTTGGCTGTTTTTGTAAATTTATTTTCATCTTAAAAGCCCCAAAGAGTCTTTTATACAAATCCTTGTCAATGTCATTTAAATATGTAACTTTCTTAGGAGGTCCTTATGGCACAGTGCTTTTATTTACTCTACATGCCTCTGCTGTTAGGCTTTGACACTTTTTATAATAAAGATTTTGTCTTCTTTTTCTGAATATATTTTTAAAAAGTAATTTTTCGCGCCAGACTTCTTACTACTTCTCATTTAGAACTAGGAGCATTTGTACTCTGTTTACTGTATGACATGATTAACACAATCAGGTATTATTCATTTCCACTTCACTTGCCAGACTGGCTACTAGCAAATAGACGTACTGAGTAAGCAAAAAGAGAAAGATAAGTTTGTTATAGTGATGTTACGGCTCCAAGAAGATATTGTGAACAGCTTTTGCTGACATTTACATCTGATGTTTACATCTGTAGACTCAGTGCGTTAATGTCGTAGATAATATGAACGTGTTATCGTCAAGTATGTAGTGGAAATTCTTATAATAACCTTGGGATAGTCAGCTCTTGTGCATGTGAAATAAGACCAGTAATAAAATTGGGTCTACTGAAGCTAAATATATGCAGTTTACACGTACATGCCCACAAAATCGTTCTCTACGTTGGGTAGTTTATGTGATATAGAAATATTTAGACCCAGTCCTATGAACACTTAGGATGTTGATCCTCTTTTCCGGATAAGATTGACCGCAACAGCGCGGACACAATATTACAATACTGAAAGGTTGGCGAGAAGCTGGAGGCTGGAGATCAATTCCTTTCCCATTTGAAAAACATTACAATGTTTATTAGAAATAATAAAATCCGTCAACAACAGAGTTCTGAGAACAATTAGGGAGAACAACAATCAGTTTTAAAAGAGATGCAGTGAATTATTGAAAAAGTGCCCATACAAATCACTACAAAGTAATGTCATAAGATGTATTGAGTTTGCATTACCTATTCTCAGAGCCGAAAAACAGCTGAGAATGCGGGTGCGTTGGAGTGAGACCGCAGGACGGCGCGAGAGGAGACCGGCATATCCGGCGAGGTATTCCCGGATCAGCGTAAATTTGCTTGCCGGACATCTAAGTGGGTCTGTTATCATTTGGCTTTCCCGTCACACACTTGGCTTACAAAACGCATTAGCAAGAGGATATACCTGAGTGTAGTACAAAATTGTAAACAAGTAAACATATCTATAAATAAACGCAATGGTCCTGTTTTAATTACATGCAAGCATCATTAACAAAGAATATTTAATCTAATTTTCAATTGGATACAATAGTAAAATAATTCTCGATATTAGTGAATTTTTAGCTATTAGGTATTTATATTTTTAAGTGAAAACGAAACAAGTGGCAGTTATTAAATAGTAGGTATAAGAAGTCATAAATGTGTTTCAATGGGAAAAGGTTATAGCTTCAGTCTTATCAAGCAATACAGTTAGTACATGAATGCATGAAAAGAATGGAAACATCATAAGCAAGGCAGCTGAAGTGACTGAATAACTGAAATTAAAATGGTTACATTGTTAATCCTTCTGCCCACTTAAATCAACAAGGTAGCGATTGTGCTTTTAATAAAGGGACAAATTCTTAATATTCAGGTACATAATATATGGGGTTTTTATTCGCCATATATACAAAAAAAATTATCGTTGAATCTGTGAATCTCTCCAAACTATAAACAGTGTTCCTTTTATTCTGGTGTACTCCTTCACATTAAATTAAAGGAATTGGTCACTCTGATAGCCAGCAAACTTTTTTCTTATTCTGATAACATTAACCAATTGAAGTCATTAATAAAATGGCAAGTTTACGGTTATCGGATTTATAGCAAAATTAATTTTATTTTTAGTGACCGTTACAAAAGACGTAAGTGTACAGAAAATATATTCCTGAACTATCAAACATTTTGTGAAGATTTTATTTTCACCTTTTTTGCCTTTACTTGTATTAAGTCCGATAAATAAATCGCTATTTAGTGTTCTTTGTGAGTTGCTGATTACAGTATCGATTACAAATACTTTAAAAAGCAATAATGACGTGACAAGGAAATACTTTAGATGCTGTTCGTTCATAATGAACACGAGATTGTAAATTACATTATTGCATTGGAATTTCCAGCGGCATTCTTTGTTATACTCAACAAGCAATAGGCTTTCTTTTCACAATCTGCACACTGTTAGTACATAAATATTGAGGAAAGTAAGTTTAGTAAATTTCTTGAATATTTTGTTTAAAAATGTAACAATTGCTATTTAAATGCTTTTGTTATACAAAAATATGAATTATAGACTACTTTAAATAGATAATACTATATTTATGATATATTTTAAGTGTCATTTGTGTTTTTCTTTATAAATGTTTATAATAAATAAAAAAATTCAGCAATATATATTTATTTAAAGTAGCTTTATTCGCTTAACTAATGTTTAGCGTTATGCGATTAGGTCCAATGTCAATAGAACTACAAGTCGAAACTTTTTGGATGGGGAAAATAAAACGTCATTGTTTATGGAAAGTTTAAGTTATAAACTTTTTTTTAGAAAATGTTTTAGTAAACGATATTTGAATATGTGTATAATCTGTATCTGTAATCTGTAGAAAACGGGACTTTGTTATGCTACTTACAGTTGTATTATCACGTTTAGCGGTTTGTTGAAGTCTTTTTTCACAAGCTGTTGTAAGAGTAGTAGATATATTTATATGAGTTGGCATACATCAGCATTTATGTGTACATATTCGCTTTTTTATAATAAAAATAGCCGTCCGCAAACATTTTGGCAAATCATCCAATTTGTGTGCATTTTTCATATAAAGTTTTATTTCATATTTATTAAAGGGCGATATTCAGCCATCTTTCAATATTAACAGTTGGTAACATTGGATGATTAAATAATGTAGCCGTTGGCTATAGACAGTTAAATTAAAATCAAATCAATATTCTCAGTTTGGAAATGTAACGCCATACCGACGATATGCAGTATCGAGGTGTACAATTAATGACAGTAGATCTATTGATCAGCTTTAAAATTTGAAGAAGTTTGTCGCTTAATGATGAGAAAGCAAAGTTAAGTCAAGAAAAATGACGTGACTATATAATGTTGCAAAAGTGATTTTGTTAATTGATTAATTTCATTTTGCAATATCAGGCCAGAATGGCAGTGGTGAAACGCTCCTTTCTTCAATACAAGGAAAGAATTACTTACCATCGATTCTGTAAAAGAACTGGTTTTAGTAAACCTTAATTTCAGATAATTTGCAATTAAATGTATATCAACAAGGAATTGTTGAACAAAATTAGGTCGAAGGAAACTGAAAAGTGATAACTAATAATGTGAGGGAAGAGATGTCAGCATTTTCAGACCTCAGAATATGGCAACCCTAATTGAGTATAATCTGGTACTCCACTCCAGATTTCAGTTATAACACCCACAGCTAAATGACTTTAAGGAATGTTAAAAGATAACATTTGGCGAGATTTTCTTCCTTCCTTATGTGCCTTCACACTTCAAGAGCAAATATTTCTGTGTTTGTCAGAATGTGTAAAATTCGATTCGAGGCATTTATTTTCATTATTTCTTATATATTCTTTGACACGACATACTCTTAATGCATTAACTTAATATGTGAAAATTTCCAACATTTATAAGTCTTAGATGCGAAGCAACAAACTATTAGACGAAAAATTGAAAGTTTCGAACTCATACTGAACACAAAAATGAACTATTGCTTACAGTTACAAAAACCATTGTCCTAAAGAATTTGCTTATCATAATTCTAAAGCATCTTTCGTTCATCTACTACCCTCTTGCAAAATCTTGGCTATCACCTTCTTTTACGACGCATCAAAATTATAATGCAGTCGGTAGATAAGGCCTTTGTTCCGGCTATATTTTACTTATTTTGATATGATGCAAATTCTGATTTAAGTACAATAATTATATTTCAAACTTACGCACTGTAAGTGTCGTCCAGGTGTAACACAAACTGATTTCTTCATCCGTTGCTTATTGCTGAACATAGAAGTAATGTTCTCAATATTTAAACGACCAGTAATTGTGTCTGTAACCGCCGCATATGAAGTTTCTCTACTGCCCCATAACTGTTGAAAGAATCCTTAGCGTCCCTTTAAATGCTTTTCTCAGTAGCATAGAGGTGTAGTAATCTTGTGAAGTTTTAGAATGCATAGCAATTGGTCAAAAATCAGCTGAAATTTTTGCAGGAGTTCGCCGTTATATACACCACAGAATGTTTAACGTTATCAGACACTATCGTCACCTTTTAATTTAGAATATAGAGAACTGACTGATCATTGTTTAAACAATAAGAGTAAATAGTTTGACTCAATAGCTCAGTACATATGTATGTATTTTATGTGTGTGTGTGGTTAACTACAATACGTTTAATTTATACAAAAAATTCATCAATTTAGAAATTGAGGAGGAAGTTTAAAACCAATGCCGATTACATTTTGTGTTTCACACCCTAACTCCCAGTCATCTCCACTTTAAAATTTCTTACCTTGTGGTAATTACACCGTAATGCGGATTCAATTTTATCGATTGTTATAGATTGAAATTTTATATTAAGATTATGTCTTGAAATCATACTAAGAGGGTTACACAAAAAGAGATTTTGTTTTTATTTAAATATAAACTTAAATAGTTTAATATAAAATCGTGATTTGTGGGTTTTCTATCATTGCCTAGCAATCTGGATTATTGTTTGAATTTATACAGGATAAATCTATAAAAATTATTATGCATTTATTGCAATAGTTGCATTTTAGTAATAAATTGTTAAAAATTATGTATATTCTATAAGAAGAACAGAATGTATGGATTTGTTAGTGCTTGAAATAGGCAGTATTATCGTAATATTAATTATTGTGATTTTACCTGAAATAAATTATGTTTACATTTTAAAACGCTTAGACTCAATTTTTATTGTGTTCATATAAAACAATAATAACAATTAAACTTCCTAAGCAACGATGGAAAACATAAAAGTGCTAATTTTATACCCTTTAAAAGTATCATAAGAGAGGGGTAACATTTAAAATTCCAAAGAGGGGAGGCTAAGGATGAGATGAAACCTAAAATTTAATCAACATTGATTATAAACCTTCCCTTCAATATCTAAATTTACATGTTTTATATTTAAATTAAGTTTATTTAAATTGGTAGTTAGTCAAACTGATAAATTTTGAAATGAAAGTCGCCCTGCATGAATCAATAATGTTTTACTTGGACTATCCAGCCAGAGGTAGTAGCCTGTATATCGGTATATTATAATTATTTATTGTATATAAATTATAATGCCTTTAGTGTCTACTTATTTTTATTTCCTGCATTTGTTTTGCAGTTGATCGCTTATGACAGCAATTTAAATGAAGGGGAAAAGTATTATGAAATTTTAATAATTTAAAGCAACATACAAACATTTTCTATTAGAATTTGATAGAGCAACGTGTAGCGTTTCTATTGCACTAAAGTAAAATTTATTTCATAAAATTCTCATCCCGCGTGCAGTATCATGTAGCAATTACCATAGAGTTCAATTGTTCCTTTCCAACTGCTTGCCCAAAGCATTTTTGAAAGTGGTGGTCAAAGAGACGCAACTTGTGTGGTATGGCGCGGCACGTGCTGGAGTCTACACTGTGACCAGTCCCGCCTACAACTTCCATGTGGATGTGTTTACAGTAGAATTAAACATGCAGTGAAGGGACCTTTCTGATTTCCAAAACGTACACACGTTCTGAAATAGCCAGAAGGTAATAAATAACAATTTCGCCTCACCAGGAGAGGATCCATAAGTCAAAATGGCTGGAGGCAGCAGCGGCAGCATATGTTGCAAACTTATAGCTTCCAAATCTTTTTTGTGAGACGAGAACGCGTGCATAAGGCATAGAAACGAAAAGACAGAGTCTGCCTCCTACCAATTACGTTGGGTATAAGCTGGAAGGAGATTGAAGCGGGGGAAGATGGCCCACAGACCGACTATTAGACGCGCTGATGCAGGGTTTTGGTATTAATAAGGCATCATAATAATATGATCGTCAAAATTGTTGTGTTAATACAGGATGGTTCAAAAATGTACCTTACCTTCTCCATACATGCCCCTTTTGTCTTGAGCGTCCTGATTGTTAACAATTATATGTAATTGACTTTATTTGGTTTTTACGCAGATAATATTCTCTTTCTGCCTTTCATAAAATAAATTATAATAAAATACTTTTTTAAAACAAGATCGCATAATTCTATTTAAAATATATACACTAATATACGGTTATCAAACATTCGTGTAAGAACCATTATTGTCTTTGAGAGGTCATTGGTTCTAAGAGACAAACAACCGCAACTTCAGAAACCTATAAGAGCAAAAATCATAGCTTAGCAATAAGTTTGCGGTTAAAATAGTATAAATAAAGTAATAGCACCTTAGCAAGAAGTTAGCATTAGAAATTTGCAGCTCTTGAGCCGTAAGTTTGAAAATTACGGTTAAATATACGGTTATGTGTCAGGTTTCTCGGCGGTTTCTTGGGTATAATAAAATATAATTTAGTTAGATAAAATAAGGAGGTCTGAACTACGAGTAAAAGGCAGTAATTTCCAGCAAAAAGTTGAAAATTTTCAAAATATTTTTCAACCCTTAGACAGGATTATTTCGAACTGTAGATGTTTATATAAGTCTCTCAAGGTGTCGAGTTATTTCGTGGACAAATCCAGCTGTGCCACAAGTGAAATTTGAATTCATGGATATATCGTTTCCAGCACGGAACTGGTTGCTTGAAGTTTTTGAAGGTAAACAGACTCGTGCATATCACTAAGCTCGCAGTCACATTAATCTTTTTGCCTCTTCTCTTCAATGTACTTGATTAGAAACATGGTCTTAATTTCAATTTCTATGCAGACGTCATAACTGTTGGCTGCCATCTGCACAAGTGCTGAATAATGCTGTTAAACGTTAAGTTAATAGAAATATAAAACCTCTATTTTGTTCACAATTCTATGCAATTTACTTAAGCATAAGACAATTTTAAACATTTTAATCTTATCTCTGCAATCTTATTCTCTAGTCATTATTGGTATTTCTTTCAGAAGACAAAGACATTAAAAAAAAGCCTTGCTAAATTAAGTGATTTTTTCAAGTTGTTAGATTTAGTTTTGTAACTTAGCAGGCTAACAAGGAAAACTCTTTCTTTTAGATATTCCTATAGATCTTAAGAAGGTAGGTCCTGGGTTGGTAGAGGCCAAATGGTAGGAAAATTTCGGCTTCTAAATCTATTTTTCTCCACAATTTTTCATCAGGTTCACTCCTACCAAACTGCGGTGTTGTATCATAGTTTATCAGTATTTTCAAGTTGGTATTTACCACCACTACTTTACGGTCCCCTCCTCAAATTATGTTATAATGATGAAGTAATTAATTATTTAATCTCAAAACGATAGCATTTATGTCTTGTATTCACCAATTATGAGAGGTAATATCTCTTGACTGTCTAGTTATTTCGGTTAATTGTTTGTAATGGTATTATAGATTCCTTTAAAAAAAACTTAACTTTTGTGAGCGTACAATTAGCTGCTTAATAAAAGCTCACCTCCCATCATCTCATATTCTGTTCTATATGTTGAATTTCATCTGGTATACTAAACGTCATTTAAAATCATTGCAACATTTATCTTATTTTATAACTTTTGGCCCACCAGAGAGTTTTATCCGCCAATGACCCGTGTCTACACGTTTATTTTACAAGCTTTCAGAACTACCATCTTTTGTGATGAGAGATGTGTACATAAAAACACTGAATATGGTCACTTCATGGTTTCAGCAGTTAGGTTGTTACGTGAATGAGCTTGCACAAAAATTACGCTTTAATTCCCTCAAGAATATTATAGAAAGTATTAATTTAAACACTATATGATTGAAGTTTACAATATCCAAAAATGGTGGAATAATCAGAAGTATAAAGTTTAACCCAGCATTTTGAATGTATTAAACCATATGGTTATTTATAATTAATTACATGTAAAGCGAAATAATTGTTATTACCTTCTGATTTCTGGGAAATGCTGTTTTACTCAAAAATTCCCTACAATTTTATTCACTTTACAAATAAGCAATAATTGTACATGCGAAATCTAGTAAATTTCTGTTACTGTCTACGAACTTCACATTTTGTCATTTCTCGTTAGTTTAATGGATCTTCAAGAGGTTTTAGTTTCGCATTAGAATTTGTTCCCTTCTGTAGTCAAACTATTCCTTTTGCCTCACAAAAGTCCTGGAAGTTTTTGGCAGTAAAAGTGTTTGATCACCAAAAGGAATCATATTCCACCTTTCCATCTCCGTTCTTTTCTCCTTGCAACAAAATATTCTGAAAGTACTTGAAATTAATGTTTGGAAGGGGCTTCATGTCAAGCAAAGAAGAATTCGATAGTCAACGGGAGCTTCTGTGATCCATGGAAAGAATTCATTTGTGAACTTGAAGCGCCGGTCGAAGTCCTTGCATGTTCTTTGTACTGAGATATATGAAATCCCCTTGTTTATTTATCACAATACCTTCCTATCCTCGATGTACTTATACCCCAACTCTTGTCTCTCAGTTTGCTCATGTTGATTATCTTCATGATACGGCATTCCTTTATAGTGCTTAGCTCAACAATGCATGTTTTATCAGCTATTCATTCTATTAAATCTAGTTACTCACCTTTACTTCATGAAACAAAACAAGTGGACAGAACTCGACTCCATGTAAAAAGCTGAAGGTGCTTAAAAATTCTTCATCGTCATCCAAGGCAAAATTACCCTGTTCGCGACTCATTTGATTTGTTGCAGCATGTGATTTAGTTTTGGAAGTTGTGAGCTCTTTTGTCTCTTTAAATAGAAATATAAATACTTGTGGCGGTGTTGAAGCCATTCGCAGTCCAACTTTCCAATAGTTGGTTATCAAGCTGTGATATCAACTGTAGCGCTGTCGATTCTGGTGGTCTGGAGGTAACCACACTTGCCTCGTAAACCCAAGATTGCGGATTTAATTCCGGCTAGGGTAGATGGATTTTTTCGGGCGTAAAAATCATAAGTATGGCTTCCTTTGGAAGGGAAGTAAAGCTCCGGGTCCCCTGATGTAGATATACGGCACCAAAAAAAAAAAAAAAAAAAAAAAACCCTCAAGCCTGAAAGAAGAGGCCTCTGAGCAAAATTTATTGGCCGTTTTATGCCCTGAATTGAATGGGACGCTGCCTGATATGTTCAAGAGAGTCTGTAAGTAAACCAATCAATAAACAACAAAAGCTGTAGTGATGTAAATTTCTGAGTTAGGATGATTACATGCGATACATTTTGACGAAAGGAAAATGCCATTGCTGCTGAGATGTTTGACGGGGCAGTTTTTTTTTTTTTTTTTAATTTTGGAACTGTAGCTTTACATAGAGCATTCGGGAATATTTTTATTTATGATATAGGAATTTCAATTTATTATAGTTGCTACTTCTTTGATTTTAAAATAATTTATTATTTTCGTTGTTATGTATCGTGGGATTGTTTTAAATCGTTGCCGAATTGAATATTTTTGGCCAGAATGTCCGACAGCTCATTACCAGCAACTCCACAATGTTATGAAATCCATTGAATGACTGATTAGCCGTAATTAAGTAATATGAAATTATTCAGTGACATTAGCATGATTGCTTTGTTAACGACATCTTTCCTTATCAATATATTTTCATTACTTTGTCACCGAAATTAGTTGCCCTTCAACCGTCATGACAATAAAATGAGAAGTTACTGCTGCTGCATACCTACTTCATTGTCTGTTAAACAGCCATTTAGAAAAATATTCATTCTTCCATTTTTCAGGAGAGTAAAGTAGATCGCCTCCGCCTGATTCTTAACAGCAGGTGTACCCTGGGAAACACAAACTGGTCCACAATTACCTGGGAATGAGTGCTGATAATTTTAGTTTAAAGTTTGCAGGTTTTTGCTAAGCGTTCCTTCATCGATGTGCCTGGATTAAGCTTTTTTAAAATAATGTTTAAATTATTTCAGGAAAACGTAAATATTTCACAGTTTTTGCTACAACTGCAATTTTTTTACAATTTCTAGTCGTTAATTCCAAAAGATTGAGCCTTGCACGCATTATATATAATGTCCCTCAACGTTTATTAACATCAGTGATTGCTTTCATCCCACAAGTTGCAATTTCTGTGCTGTTAACGTTCAACCTTTACAACAAACTGAATATCATAATGGAAGTCAAATGCAGAAAATTCAGACTTCTTAGGCATGCCATATAATGATAACTGAAAGTTTGGCTTAATTCTGCAGTCGTTAATTAGAGCAATTGCAATTCCAGAATGAAATTTCTCCATCATCCAAATTGTCTTACGTGGGTGGTCATGGGGTTTTGAATGCTTTAACTGCTATGGAAATGAAGGCCAAGCCAGTTCGCTATTCTTTTGTTTCGCAAGGTGTTTAATATCGACTTGTTATATCGTTGAGTTATAGAGGGCAGCACCCAGACGCTAACCGTCACCTTTGAGGTGGCGCGCACGTGCGTGTGTGTTTTTCATTAGTACCACGAGGGAGTGGGTTCCATTAGGATGCTGTTGTTCCTATTAAGCCTCGCGCGGGCTTTGTTTTTCCCGAATGCTGGAGTGTTTATGTTCCTTTGCCTCTATTTATTATGGTGTCTCGATGTTTTATCTCGGCGAGTGAAGCTCTTAGAAACGGGCGACTCCCTGTCGCTTTAGCACCTGTTTAGGGATGAATGAGCTCTTAAGGTCGCGAGTTCGATTCCAAGTGCGTTCGTTTGTATTTGAGCGTAATCATATGGTTAAAATGTACTTGTTTTATTGAACATTTTTCATTGAGAATGAGAGTGTTTTTAATGCTTCCCCTAGAGACTTGAGTAAATGATCATGCTCAATGAAGTTTCTCGAGTTTTGGCCGCGTGTAGTGGACTGTTTTGTCCCTGCACATCAATGCAAAAAGCAGAATTTTGGGGGAGGATCTGAATGTTGTCCATTTCATAATAAAAGGGTGAACATCCATTTTCAGTTCATTTCTATTATAGTTATGCCTCTGGTAAATGCTCCAGATAGATTAATTTACATATTGGGCGCTGAATCGAAGAAGTTACATGCATATGGAAGAATCTGAAATGCATATGGGTAGATAGAGTGGCTGTTTTCTGTTTCTCAGGCTACTGGCTTATGTATGGCAGAACGAACCCGCTCACCTTTTCCTTGGTTCGCCAGGAGTTTTCCTTCTATCAGGGATTCAGCTCTGCTGATAATCTTACTTTTTTTTTTGAAGACATTTTCGTTTATGTGCATTCCATTTTCCATAAGTAATATGCTCTAGGTTCAGGTACATGAGTTATCATTTTCTTGATAAAACAGCGGATCAGCCCAGAGTTTGCGCATAGAGAGAGACCAGCGTCATAGGTTAATGTGTCCTTGGTCCCCATTTCCATTTCTACTCCCCCCCTCTCTCTCTCATGAGATCAATCGGAAGATATTTGACGCGCTCTGTTTCAATAGTCCTCGATCTTTGTTTTTGAATATTGTAACAAAAAACTTCTATCGGGCATCTATTGTAGACATTCTAAATACTAGCAGGTCACACAGGACAAAGGCGAGTGCCAGCAATGCATACTGCGCTGTAAATCCGATTAATGATTTTTGAAAAAAAAAAACTTCTTGTTTCTCTGTATTCATCTTCCTCCGTTTGAAAGACTTTCACACCAATGCACGGGTCAGGTGCCTATTTTCTCATGGAGTATACATGCACACTGAGGGGCTCCCTAAATGGATTGTCAGTCCTATGGCAGAGGCGCCTCGATGACACCACAAACACAGACAACGCAAAGAAATACTAACTCGGAATTTGCTCTTTATTAACATGGTGTGAGAATTAGTCGGAAGCAGGATTTTAACCTGCGAACCCGAAAGCGAGTATCAAGAGCTACCTCCTGAATTATGAAAACTTTCATGTGAAGTCTACGGTTGGTGGTAGACCGTCACGTAAATCCTCTTTAAGAAATGATTCACCGTTTTCACTATAGAAAATTCTGAATAGCAGGAATGTAAAATTGAAAAAGGCTACAAAATTGAACGGCTCTCTTTGCAATTGTGAGATTCTGACATTGGGCATAAAACCAAAAGGACTGTTCTGAAGTGTATAGACATTCTGTTTTTATGGGCAGAACTAACAACTCATTATTTCTCATTCACAGGTTAGTGATATTTTGTATGTTAATCCCACCAGCTGTAGCAAAAGGAGAAACTACCCATTTTATCTCTGAAACGAACAAAATAGGAAAGTAATTGTATTTTGCTACCGAAGTTTGTAGCAAAGTTTTCTGTTATTAATTTCTTCAGGCATCCTTTTGATTTTTAGCAAGCTGATTTTTAACTAAAAGAAAGCACATACTTGCTATAATTGAAGATTGCCATAAAAGTATTTTTTCAAATCGTTTATGTGAGTGAAATAATGATTTCTCGTTTGTATTAAACGTTCTAAAACTTTGATATATACATCATGGATCTCCGTAACACAACGATAGGGAACTTGTCGGAGGCGCGAATTTGCATTGCGGTCTGTGGCTGTTCTTATAAAATGTAAATTATAATCAAATTTAAGTACACTATTCAATAATGAATGTTTATTGCCGAGACCCACCGTTAAAATTTTTTTTGATATGTGCGTACGCAAGTTTAGAGGACTTATTTTCATCAAAGATTAATTTTTGCTGTTTGCTTTATAGGTGAATAAAGAGGAACAAAATAATTGTAGAATATTTAGGAAAATTAAACGAGAAATAGATAGAATGGTTAAGGAGGAGAGACGAGGGTATGATGAAAAATAGTGTTAATAAGGGAAACATAAGAAGGGAGGGGCTTCATTATGCAGATAACCGGGGCGTTATTTGTAAGGAGGCTTCATATATAGGGGGTTAGAATTATTAGTATTATAATGTAACTTAAGTATGTTAACTTGATGAATATTCATACATGTTCAGTATAAAACGGTAAATAATAGTGGGTTTGATTTGTTTGTGTTTGTATTTATTTATGAATATTGCATGTAGCCTAACCTGAGTCTTGAGGAAACTCTAGTGAATAATTACTGATGAGCCAAAGACAAAGATCCGGTGGGTAGTAAAATGAAAATTGTTAACTGTTACGTAAAATATATTATTGGAAAATAAATTCAATTCAATTAAGTAATAAAAGCAATGGCAAATATACTAGATATAGATATACACACATTCATTTCTCTATTTTAATTATTTATTGCTATTTGTACGTCAGAGAAGGAAATGCCTAAATATTCAAGCAGATCTTTGTAGATCCAATCACCAAGCAATTTAAAATAGTCGCTTAATATTATAATTGGAATTCCATCCTACGCAAAATCAGCATCTCCTGTTGATTTATGTTGAATAATTGCTCAAATGTACGTCAGTTTAATAATATTTATGTCGTTTTAGTACATATAATACCTTGTATGAATAATTTAAACGCTGCACTTTTTCAATTTCATTATTACTATTTTTTCTTTAAAACACATGAAATGACATCGTTGACTAAGAAAGCTTGAAGTTCTTCTAGAACATTTTAAACTATTTTCAGAAACAAAGCATACACTTGGAGATAAACACTTGCCATATAAGTTCATATTTCTTTTCTCGACTCATTAAAATAATTATGGAAAGCCTGGTGTTAGTTTCTGATAAGCTGTGGGCATTCTAGCAGCGATAAAGTGGCCAAAATGTGCTATTTAAGCGTCCTTTTTTCAACGTTACTTAAGGAACAATGAACAGATTAGGACAATCTTGGCGGTATATTAGCGCCTGAATTAAGTGGGAATTTATTTTCCTAAAATAATGATAAAGTCCCACGATTTAACTCACTTTGGATTAGAATTTAACTGTCTGAAAAATTTACTCTATCACTACAGTCACTTTTTGTACTTTGAAGCTTTGTCGTTTTGAATTATTATTTGCCTTATGAACTAACA
This sequence comes from Metallyticus violacea, assembly GCA_030762175.1. Classification (NCBI taxonomy): domain Eukaryota; kingdom Metazoa; phylum Arthropoda; class Insecta; order Mantodea; family Metallyticidae; genus Metallyticus; species Metallyticus violacea. The sequence continues at coordinate 28,658,684 of CM060838.1, forward strand.
ATGGGATGTGCTAAGCCGCTAAGATGTTAGGATTGTTCTTTGTATTTCTACGTCTTTTTCTAATAAGAATAAAATATACTTTGTAGATAAAATAAAATACCTAATCTTGAGGATAATTTGAGCATGTACAGTGTTGGTACACATGATTTTTTTTCTCCTGTTAAACTGATTTAAAAATTCGTTTATATTTACCTGTAATCCTTATAAGATATTGAGTGTTCAAAGCATTTCTATATCATTATAACCGTTCATAAACAAACATTGGCGTTGTGGGGCTGCAAAAACCAGTATTTGCTGTGTATTTCATCTTAATAAAACAGAAATAAAAAGAAGTAATATTATATCGATTTTAAACGCCTGACTGAACACGCCAGCTGTTTGAGTTTGCCGGTTACCGCACAAGCCTTGAGCTGGAGAAAAATGTTTTCAAGTCAGCCCAAATCCTTTTTATAAAGGGATAAAAAATAATAATAGAGAGATGCCCTATTTGGAAACGTATTTCATTGTTGCTTTTATAACCGAATTATATTTCGTGATGAAAATTGTAAATGGATGTATACATGATACATCCATACGAAGATTATATGTATATAACAACATTTCGAGCAACTTAAAAGCTTAACGCAAATGCCATAAAAGGTCACACGCTGTTAAAAAGCTAATAGGTTTTTGTATACTTCATTTTGCCCATTTTTAAAGAAGTTGCTCATAGCTACTTTTTGCCTTTGAAGAAAAACACAATTTTCTTGAAATATTGTTATATTTGAGCTTCTTATTGGAGTGTTTTATCAACTTCTGCTTCTCTATTTCTTGAAAATGGAAGAATCAGTCTTGAAAAACTCGGATCAGTCCGGGTTTCGAACCATGGATCTCTAGTTCTTGTTTAGCTACTATGTTCCAAGAGTTATTATGTTTTATTTATATTGTATATATCTTAGATATATAGGTATCTTTTTGACTGACAATGGATAGATGAAATAAGCTGAGTTAGGTATGAAATAGGCGGATAGTTGATCCACAAGGCATTGTCGGCGTTGATTAGGATCCAGAATCCACGAGGAAACTCCGAAGTATGGCATTTTGTATCTTTGGGAAGAAACACCGTGGTTTGCATTCAGAAAACAATTGAATCATCAAATATGTAATGAGAAAAGTAACATCTGGATTCTCTCTGAAAGCCTTCGTTTATCAACAGTTCACGTTAAAACCGCTATGGGTGCCCGAGGTCGTTAAGGCGGGGACTTATGGGCGGAAGGTATGTGTTTTGATTCTTACCAGGACCGTCCTCTCTGACTGAGGTTTCTTTCCAGGTTTCTCTCAGTTCTCATAAATGGAAAATGCTGGGGGGGGGGGGGTATCCTAAAACTTCGGCCTAGAAGATCGCTTCCTTCCTGAAAAAAAAAAAGTTTCGTCTCATGTATCATGAGTTTGCATGCAGTTGAAGATCATGTTATAGATGATGCGGAATTTCTTTAAATGACAATCCTTGCTTATGAAACTTCACTACGTCATTTCGATCCTGAGAGCAAACAGCAAAGCTCTCTGGGAAAATCTCCCGTCATCACCAACACCGAAAGAAGCAAAACTGGTTCCTTCTGCCGGGAAAGTTAAGATCATCTCATTTTTTGATATTCAAGGAATGGTTTACGAGCATGTTGTGCCTGCACAAAGAACTGTAACAGGGCAATAATAAAGAGATGTCCCGAAAACTCTGCAGGCCATATCACACGCAAAAGGCCACAGTTTCGTGCAACAAGCTTGATGCTCACTACGATAATGTACGGCCACACATTCCAAGTATTGTTGTTGAATATCTTACAAAAATTAATAAGATATGTGTCCCTCATCTTTCCTATTATTAGCACTGTCTGGCTTTATCCTTTTCCCAAATTGAAGAAACATCTTCCGGGAGGCATTTTTCGTCATCAGAAGCTGTGGTGAAGGCTGCGGAGGCGGTTCTGAAGGATCTCTTAAATGGTTTCCGGCATGTTTTTTAAAAGACTGGCAGAAATCCTGGGGACTACTTTGAAAACGATCATCAATTATGAGAATTAATGCCAAAAATAAAAAAGAACATTCTTCATTGAATAGCTCTCGTAATATCAAACAACAGGTTTGGTTTTGATCGAACAAGATGAAGAGAATGCATTTCTTATAACAAACTCTATAAAAGTGACCTGATAAGTTTCTTGCCGAACGCTTTATGATAACATCTCATCTTGTAGTTTCTTCCTTACTGATGTACTCTGACATACAGCTGGTCCAGAAACATACCTCCCCAGGATTAGCATCAAGTACAACGTGAAACGAAACGGTAAGCAGCAACTAAAGCAGTACCGCGGGTTCATTGATTAAGTGGGACCTATGACATTCCTTTTACAAAATTAATCTTTATGATGAATAGTACAGCATTTTTAGCGTGCTAGCTCTTTTTGAAGTGGTTATTGAGAAAATATTAATAATTAATTGCTGTTTTACATGCATCGTTCACGTAATCTATTGAAATTTGGAGATGTTTTTTGCTCAAAAGGCAAGATAATCATCTCTGCATATGTAAATTTGCACAGTCTCTTGTTTTAAGAGTCGAAAATGACAACATTGCAGATTCCAGAATCAAATACAAGGACGGTCTTAGAAATGTTCGGGATAACAATGAAGGAACGAGTTGTTAACTTGAACATACATTTCTTTTATTCCTACGTAGCTGCAATGTCACCATCCCGCCTTTGAGTAGTTTTCCCAGAAGTTTTCCAAAATATTACTGCATAATCGCAGTTGCCTGTTTTTTTTTTAAATGAAAACGCCAATTAATTCTGAGCTTTGGGAACAAATGGAAATCAAATGAAGTCAAATTTGGGATGTTCCAACTACGTATGCATCCTTGTAATCTCTCAGTTTTGCCATTGTTAAAAAAAGTGTATCATCTTAGAAAACATTTTTTTCCCTTCTGAGCACCGTGTCTTTTCTAGCATTTTTTTTATCTAGTTGAGTTTTAAGACCCCTAGCTTTTATTGTACGCCGATAGCCTGTTAACGATCTTTTGTTTGTTGGGTAGCTGCAGGTGATCAGGAATTATAACAGTAGGAATTCCTGCATTGAAGATTTTGCTTAATAAACAGTGACGGTTCCGGGAACTAACAGCGCTATGACAATATTAATTTAAACAATAATCCTAATATATTGTAATCTTTTTGAGATTAAGAGGAAAGTCTCAAGTCCCTTCCTTCTTGTATAAAAATGTTAACAAACTAAGGGTTTTGAATTATAGCTAATTTCGCCCATTTTTAAAGATGTTTCTCATAGACATTAATAAACTCAGCCCAGGCATATTTTTTTGTTTATAAAAGAACGAGTTCCGTAATTTAAATATAATTTATTTGCGCATGATCTAATTAGATATTATTAGAATAACTTATTTTATTAAATTTAGCCTTAGAAATTTGAATTTTTTGTTATTAATTTACTCATATATTGTCAAAGTCTTGGTAGTGACTAGTTGGTTTAATGGCACTGCCGTTTCAAGAATCGACCCAGCCGTAGCGATCGTCTCGAACGTGGTGCTACGCGTTATCTTCAACACCTTGTAGCACGATATTCGCTCAAAGAGTAGCTTACAGCAACTTGATTCATTTTGACAGCTGTTAGGTTTGGTGTCCGGTGCTAAAGGCAACGATGTGGAAAAATAAAAACAAGAACTGCATTGGTTTTGACACCTTAATTTTTTTAATCGCTTTGATGTACATAACGCAGAAGCTATCTCTTAATCTTAATATTACACTTGTGCGGACCTATTAAAAAAAAAAGACCAACTTGCCACACGCGCTTTGCAATGTTAATCTTTTGTAATGGCGGGAGAGATGGTAATCTCTTCTCAACAATAGAGGCAGTGGCAGCAAATTAGCGAAACGAGAGACTCTTCACACATGACAAGTGAAGATCGAGCCAAGCGTCACAACACCGATTTAATATTCTTTCTGTGTCCTCTACAACAGCCGCCTTTAAAAAAAAACCACTTATTAAATCTTCTTTCCTGTTTTTTTATTGCACCGCCTCGTGAGAATGGTTTATAACATCTTAATTTACGCTTCTCGCTTTTCGTTGCCACGATGAATAAGACGCCATGTGTTTATCAAGATGCACTGTTGCAGGCAGGTTAACCGCGGAACGTTTTGTAATGCTGTGATTTCTGTCATTTGGTGTTGCTAATTTCAACATATTTTGTAATTATAATCAAACCTTTGAGGCAATTTGTAGATATATGAAACTATGGCACACATACTGTTTAAATCACATCTAATTGCTCGACGTTAAAACCTTTTTAAAACTTAACTTTATTTTAGAGTTTCTGTTATTATAATAGGTAATAATATTTTCGTAAAATGAATTATATTTGTGGAAATAAGCGTTTAGTGAGATGTGAATGAAATTATATTACTTTGAAGTTTTTATTGTCAATGCTATGTTTACTGAAAATATTTTTTCCCTCGTCACAAAAAACACCGCACAAGTACAAATACATAATTTTTTCTTTCAAAATAATTATAATGGCCACAAAACAATCGAATTTCATACACATTGTAAACATTCCAATTTTTTTAAAAAATACTTAAGCCGATCTATTCATTAAATTTGCCAGAGGTGTAATTAATAATTAGGCAGTTAACAATAGATGACATAACATATATGTAATATATTGAAGTATGCACTTTTTCAACAAGCTGTGCAATAGGGTAAGATACGAGACAGTTACCAAAGCCTGCCCCTACCATAGCCGCATATCTCCTCGTCTGATTCTATATACTCTGTAGATCTCTAAATGACAAAAACGTCGGCAAGACAAACTGAAAATCTGTGGTTTGAGTTCGACCGTGCCCTCTAATTTTTCCTACATTACTGTGATTTTAGACTTTAGCCTAAAAAAAAAAAAAAAAACAACAACACATTTCAAATAAATTAACTTAATAGCGCTTAGCTGTGAAGCCTGGGTCATAAGATTTCGCCTCTTCAGGGTGTATAGACTTAGATAGGGAAGGTTCAGAGCACGAGAGCTCAAATGATGAGAGCTTCTGCACGGAATGCAGAAGATTCGTGTTTCGAGTCCCGGCTGTGATCTAAAATTTTTCCTATTTGACTCTTAATTCTATGATTATCAACAAATTTTGAAGAATGACAAATAGGTTGGTGAACAGGTGAAATAATAATAATAATAATAATAATAATAATAATAATAATAATAACCATTTACCTATAGTATCCTAAAGCGTTTAAGCAATATGAGTAGAATTTTGTACATTATACATGTTCTTTAGAAGGTGAAAAATTTACTTTACCTTGCAATTTGCGCCAACATCCCCTTCTGTTGATTTCTCCGCTTTGTGTGTCAATCAATCAGGATCAAATTGCATAATTGCGTTCTAGAGTAGTGAACTATCATAAAGTCCATGATTACATCCCTTAGGCTGTAAGGAAATATGAAAGGAGTTGTTTTATTATACTAATAATAGTTTTTATCTGAAGGGTTTTTGGGATGCAGAAACCGAATTCGACATAGATTTTTCAAGTTCATACCAGCAAATGCAATTATATATGGGACAGTCCACAAAGAACAAGGTAAAATTGAATGTTGATGTTTCAATAGTTGAACTTATGTAATTATTACAGGATCACATGTAAGATCATATTAAACAGCTAAATAAAATATAGTTAAACCTTTTCCGGAGATTTAAAATGCAACTTCATAAACACTAATAAAATGCACCAACAGATACAACAACTGTGACAGTTTTATATGTTTAATTTGGATTTTTAAGGCTACATTGACAGCATTATTGTACGTGTTCCACTTCGAGTGCAGATGCATATGTTGTTGATATACTCTTGTACATTGTTGATCTCAAATTCATTTAATTGCACAATAGATATATATGTCGGCGATGTTGAACTAATTTTGGACTTAGTCGCGTAGATTTTCAGCACATGAAATGCTTCTCCGTCTCTGTGGCCGCCGTTTTCACAAAACACCTACTTCATCGAGTCAAACTCTACTCGAGATTAATATATATGCATTATTTTAAACTTTCTTTGCGTTGCTCTGCAAAAACGTTTATTAAGAAAGTTAAAACTCCGGAAATGTTTTTGACTTAGCCTCTATTAAAACGGTTAAAATCTTCCGGGCTGATCCGCTGTGGTCCATGGTTTAATGTGCTACCATAGCTTTCGCCAACTACTGCGGTTGGCATCATCAGTGGACAATGAACAACACCTGACTGCTAAAAGACGACAGTATTGATCCGCCTCTGTCTGGTTTTAGAAGGTCGATCAATATTACGTGTGTGGCGGAAGTGCAGAGGGGGGAGGGATTTGTTAATTGAGCCGTGGACTACAGCAAAACTGCCCGGGTGATTTTAACTCCAGCCACGAAAGCCTAAGAAGCATCATTACGAGCTTCTATTATTATTCTGTTCATCTGCTTATTGTCAACGCTGTGTCTTTCTTTATGAAAATTTAATATCTATTTTAATAAGTAATCTTTTGAATCTATCAATATTTAAAAAAATAGTACAAACTATCAATGTTGGTATGATCTCATGTTCCAAAATTAAATAAAATAATTAAAACATTAAACATTTCGTAAGTAGTATTAATTCGTGGAGGAATAGAAACATTTTGTAATATTTTCATCATATTGCCAAAAATTCGAGACTGCTTTTATTTTTAACGTTATTCAAATACAAATCTGAGAAAATTTCTCAAATGTGAAGTTTTGAACATTTCACAGATTAATGAAGTTGTCTTAGAATCTTTTCTAGTATCTGTGTACATTTTTACCTTCATATTCTAATGTTGCAAACGAATAAGTTTGTTAAATACCTGAGATAGCACAACAATAATTAAAGTTGTTAAAATGCGTTGTTATTTTCTACCAACATAAAAATAGATAATTAACTAGAAGATGTAGATTTGGTTCTTTCATTGTAACTACAATTTAAACGGTACTCTCCAACAGAGAATAGGATTTCAACTAAGTTATCTAGTTATTTGTTAACTCTTTGCAAAGTTCCCCTTTTTTCCCTTTTTGTTATCAAAGAGACTTAATACATAGTACAACTTTAAAAAGACTAGAGTAGATGCATTCTGAGTTTTCTTTCACTGTATGGCTTTGAATAAAAAAGTTAAAGAAGGCCGATTTGAATATCAGACGAAATAAGAATGAATACATTATAAGTGTCACCCCACGTAGCCGAGCTTTCCAGTAGTACTAAATTATGCTTCACTGTAAATAACCATAGGGGGCTCGTAGGGAGAGAGAACTAAGTAGAATATGATGAAGATATTCTTGTGGTATTCATACTTCGTTCCAGCATTTCTTGCTTCTTTAAAAAAAAAAAAAAAAAAAAAAAAAAAAAAAAAAAAAAAAAAAAAAAAATGAAAAGGGTGGGGGTTAGAGGGTGGAAATGTTTGATGTAAAACATATGTGTCATTAATACTTTCCCTTGTACACTCTATAATCCTCCCGCATCTCTTCCTCGTATCTGAATTGCAAATTTCTTACATTCGCCTTTTTATGAATAACGCCACTCTGTGTTCTGAAAGAGAAGTTTAAAGAATAGTAGCAGTACCTGAGCTGTTTGTGTGCAACTGAAGAAAATTAAGTGCTCCTTGCTTTCAAGAAACTTTTAGCAGATGCAAGATAGGTTTTATATGCTTCCGGCCTAATTAAGAGATACTTTCCGTTGATTTCAAAACGTTTTCACATCTTTGAATAGCATTCTATATCCTTGAAAATTAGTATGTGCTTTTGCATGAAATTATTTCTAAAACTGCAACCTTTATCTCATTGTCAATATTAATTTTTTCCCCTAAGATGTCGGTCCTGGTGGTGTAGTGGTTACCATACTTGCCTCCTACACTCAAGATCGCGGGTTCGAACCCGGCCAGGACCGATGGATTTTTCGAGGCGTAAAAATCCTAAGTATGGCTTCCTTCGGAAGGGAAGTAAAGCCGTGGGTCCCGTGTCGTACATTTGCGGCACGAAAAAGAACCTCAAGCCTGAAAGAGAGGCCTCTGAGCAAAATTTATCGGCCGTTTCACGCCCTGAGTTGAATGGGACGCTGATGACCTGAGATGTTAAAGAGCGTCCATAAATAAATCAATCCATTCCCCTAAGGCAATTCTTCAAATTATTGGGAGCTAGATCTGGGCGGTAATTTGCATCTTATTTGTTGAATTTACATTTCTTCATAGCATCCTTTGCAATCTGGGTAGTGTGCACTGGTGCATTTTCACACAAGGCTAGTACCATGTAGCAACATACCGCATCTCTTTTCATTAATTGCTATTCGCAGTTTATGCAGAAGGCTCCGTTGGCACTGTGTCTCTCTCTTTGAAATCAAATAACATAATCCTCCTGTAGTCCCGGAAAATTATGATCATGATCTTTCTCCTGGATTGGACTACCCTGGTTTTCCTGGCGTCTGACCAGGTTAACGCTACCCCTTTTTGAAAGCGGATCATATTAGAGAACTGTAGTTTTATTTCATGTCACAAAGGACTGGAGAACATACTTACTGTTTGTTTGATACAAATCGAACACCTTTCGCAATAGTACACTCCATATTGTTTTTGAACTGCCGATAGAAGTCGCATGTAATATTGTTGACTAATATATTCTGCATTGTGCAGTGTAGCCAAATTTTGCAATTAAAATTCGTCGGACCATATTTTGTAACCAATATTTTCTTCTTTCCATTTGTCTAGGTTGTAGCACTTGTGCGCGAATTACGGAACATTCTGTATATAGCTGTACTTTTTTTTAAAATAATTTTGCTGCATTGCCAATTTTTTTCTCAGGTTCTGGGTTACTCTGGATTCTTAAATTACCGTGACATATGTCTAGTTTATTATGCCAATTTTGAACTTAAGTTTCAAGTAAAATAGAATCGCATGCTATATTCCCGTGCATATTGCTATAAGTGCAGAATAACTTCAACTGATTGTAAAAGGCTTTTTCATTACAGCAATGGGTTACGCCAACATATAAAGCATCGCTTTAGTTCCTCTGCTATGTCATTTACTGCTAAAATACGCCTTTAGTTATGGTTTTCACTTGTCCCGAGTTACCTGGGAAGCAGCGATGCGAGTCGCCCGTACGTATGTGTACAAAATGAAAGTTAGTTAATGCGCTGAACTTCGGTACGCAGAGACAGAAAAACTAAATTACCTGGCGATCGATAGACGTTTGTGATTGTGTTGACTACGCGAGGGCTTTGCTAACTGCCTTCTGTTACGTAAAAGAACTGTCGCAACGAATTCGATAATTTACTTGCTCAAGCCGCACATTCTGGGGCGTAGTGTTTCACTTTTAGGATTTTTGTTCTTTCCAAAGATATGCCAAAAGAGGTCACATTTAATATTCTCGGCGCCACTCCGTTCCCGGAAAGTGGGACTTTTAGTTGCACACATTTTCCCAACACTTGCACGTATATCCAATGCTTCGTTTGTGCCGAAAGAATAAGTGCTTTTTAAGATTCTAGCTATGAAAGGAAATCCTAGAACTGACCAGACATGGAAATGCCAAATTGGTGCAGTTCTCAGTTATGTAGATTTTGCACTGTCTAAAATTTAACGAGCAATAGAGAAATGGTGGAATTCCCACAATGAGAAAAGATATCAAAATATGGTTTATTTTTTAAAAAAGGAGCATTTTTATTTGTTGACTTATTCACATAAATAAAAACACTTATTTATTAATATTTAGATTATATAAAAACATAAAACATTTTATAAATCAATAAAAGAGCAATGTGAGGAAGAGATATCAGCAGAAATATAGAAAACTGGGAACTGAATGATAGAAAACGACTAAGAAGTTTAAGAAAGAAGGATAAAAAGAATTAGAAAAATTTGAGAAATAGAACATTATTTGTAAATAAAAAGTGTGCACAAGAAAATGCTCCATCCTTAAAGAGAAGAATTTAATGGATAAGTTTCCTTTAACTTCATTAATTATGAAATATACTATAATTTCGAAATTGATACATAAAATATATTTATAACATAAATAATATTAATAAGAATTTAAAAATAAAATTAGGAAATAAAAATAATTATACAAAATGATTGCGCCTCCTATTTTATATATACCAAAGATTTGAACTCTTAAAGTAGAAGAAGAAACAAGACTGCAAACAGAAGAAATGAATTTTCCTTTTGGCTGAAAAGTGTGGAAGAATTGAACGAGTTAAAAATGAAGACATGAGAAGATATTATAAACTTGAGGACATAAATGATATAATAATGAAATGAAGAAGTGATTTTGAGCGAATGAATAGCAGTGAAACAAGTTTATGAATATAAACCAAATGTAAATAGGAATTTAGGTTGGTCGAAGAAGAGATAAGTAGATTATTTTTGGTTTGAGACGTAATGGGCCTATATACCCCAATAAGTTAAGAAGAAAAATTACAATTATTATTATTAAACAGTAAAATGAAATGTGCAATAATGGGACAAGGAAATGAAAAGAGATAGAATTTCACAGAGCACAACAGAAGAGAAAGAAAAAGGGGCAAGGAAAATATAAAAACATGCAAGAAAAGAAATTAAAGGTTCTTGGACGAAATAATGAAAAAGAAAAAGAAGTGACAGAGAGAAGTGTACATTAAAATTCAAAAGGAAGAACACGGAGAGAAGGAAAGAAAGACAGTGAGAAATATAATGGAAGAAAGTCAGAGAAGCTTGAAAGTAAGAGAGTGAAAGAGAAGGTATAGCAGCTTAGAGGCACTTGTAGGAACCAGTACTTGAGCAAATTACTAAGTTCAGTACATGAAACATCTCCACACGAAAACACCTGCAAGTTTGGAGCAACAATCACAGTTCTTAAAACACACAGACAGACGGACAGAGGAAATATCACATTAACCGCCAACTAGCGGCAAGTTTCGGGTCCATTTACTCAAATAATGAGAGGAAAACCATAATTACTTCTCTAGCCTGTTACATCGAATGCGGTTTTGTCCATCGCACCAAGTTACACTTGCCTTTTTCTACCAAAAGAAATGCCTCTCTGAACACTTTTCCTGTCATTTCTCTTTTATTCAATCCTCTTCATATATAATTTAAATTGATCTTTAACAATTTTCATTACTTTTGAACTGCAAACCAATCAAAAGAAAGACATCAAGAAAAACTTTAACTTACATGTTGTAATTCAGTGCGTCCCTAGAACATGTTCACTAATACCGTTGTTTTGTTATTACAGTTTTTATTCTAAAGTCATCTCCAAGGTTTAACGACACCGTGGAGACTGTATAATTAAACATAGCTGATCGGGAACTTAAATGCAGTTAACGATATCCCTTATAGTGAAGTATAAGAATAAGTTTCAGAAGTAAAAGCTTAGTAAAAATTTTAATTTACTTCAATAACTTAGTAATGACCAAACTATTTCTCTCGAAGTTCGTTCACATTGGTAGATGTATTCTGTTGTAGATCATAGAAAGGTTATGTAGTTTCTTTGTGCATTTTACACCTTTCTTTTAACATTCCTTGTTAATTTTCATAAATGATAAGTAAACAAATAACATGGATTAATTATAGTGGTAAATTTAATTTTATGAAGTTGATAACCTATCATCAAAACGTTCTTTTAGATAAAACGATCCACGATGGTATCAAGCAGTTATAATCATTACATCTCCACATTATGAAAATATTTCACGTTTTTCTTATATTTTTGTTTGATTTTATGTTTTAATTGCCCTTTATTAACTTTTATAAGCCTTTAAATCAATGGATAAAATAAGGTTTTACAACTGTTCTAAGTTTCTTGGCGATTAGAACCCAATTGGAGAGCGATTATTTTTTAACTGCCCAAAGGCGTAACATTTAATTTTATAGGAAATATATTTTCTTTAAATCTACTGTATAGTCTTTTCTTTCTTAAACTATAATTTTGCATCAAAAGACTTCAAATTTATATTAAGCCATCTGAAAGGTACCCAAACTTAGGCCTGGAACGCTTCCTTCCTTACAAAAAATATTTTCCCAATTTATCATTTCATTTCATGTATCGCCAGTGACCATTGTCTGTGTTGCCATAAACGGAAAAAATGGCGTTAGACACTATTTAAGAAAAACCTGAAATTTTTTTTTTAACTTTTCATTATGCTGTGTGGTAAAGATGCAGTTATTTTGAGAAGTCGATAGAGACCACATAAGTTCTCAGTGAACATGAATTCTCCATTGTTTTACTGTGCTATTTTCGTATTATATTTTTCTTGTTACACACCTTTGAGTTTTATGTATATATTTTAAATTCAGAGCTGCACAACATTTCTTTTCTATTTTTACTTGATTACTTTATTATGTTACATTAATAAAACATTAAAATGTTTAAATAATTACAAAGTGATCAAATAACAACACAAAAGTACAAAAATGAAACAGATTAGATGAATAACAACATGAACACTTTCATTTTAACAGTTAACAATCTCTGAGATCACGATCATAAAAATCCTTTGTCTTCTTCCAGGATTTTTGAAAATGTACAGGAAATTTTCAATATTTTCTTATTCTTTTTGTGACACGTTGTTAATTTGTTCTAGGTAAGAAGACTTTGGTATTTTTGCTACTTTTTGATTTGGACTTGATAACAGTAAAGTATTTTGCATAGTTGCAGGAACTTAACCGTCTGTGTTGAAGATTTCGTTTGCGAGATAATACGTTCCATTGTTTACTTTAAATGGTAAATTCACTTTGTTGAGTTCAACAATACCTTGAGACTGCAGAAGACGAAAGGATCATTGGATATAAAAATTTCTCTTTACCTTTGTACTTAATAATTTGCTAAAGACACGATCAGGAGCTATGTAACTATGTCCTGTCTCATTTTGAGTTGTTATTTTACGATGCAAATCAACAATGCCTGTGCATCCACTCTGCATTGTTTACTTTTTTGTTTTCGAGATGGATGAACAATTTTAAAGTCTATAGCTATATTTTAGGAAATATATATATATATATACTTTTTAGCTGGTACAATACTTATGTACTTTTCGACCGCCCTCTGAGCTTATAGGTCAAGAAGATCAATCATCTATTTCTTCCTTTTCTTTTTCATGTTATCATCATCATCATCATCATCATCATTATTATTATTATTATTATTATTATTAAATACCCACTTTAAGCTTACTATATAGACTCAGAAGCAAGTGATAGAAAAGATATATTCTGTTAAAAGTACATGCAAAACACAACCCATATGCCACCAACAACGAACAATAAGGAAAATATCAAGTAATATTTTCTCTAGAAGTCCTTGATAAACAATAGGGCGTGTGGTTTAGAGGAGAAAAACCGTATGTACAGATATGCACTATTATGCTCTGCTTTAATGTATGATTTACTAAGTTTTGAAAATCCAGCTTATTTCATTACTCTGGTTAGAAGACCAATGCAGATTTTTGCAAAAGTTGACATAATGTTGAGTGACATAAGAGATTGATCGATATGTTGTGTGTGTGTGTGTATATATATATATATATATATATATATATATATATATATATATATAATTTTTTCAAAGTTTGGTCTATGACGAGTTTAGAAAATACGCCTCTAAATTAAACAAACTTATTTTGAAATAATTGGATAAAACAGTTAAGATAACCAGACATTCGAATAGATAGTCAGTACACATTTAAACGCGCTAGGAGATCCCACGTGCCCTATTGCATTTGAGCTGTTTACCGTCGGCTGTATTTCCTTAGTAAGGTTGGATTGTGAAGGTGGACATTTCGGTATTTAGGCCTTACTCAAGGGCTGGCTATTTGTGCCTAGACCCGCAGAGGTTCACATCCGAGAGGAAGGAATGAGGTGAGATCGAGACACGTCCCTAACAAAGTTCCAGATGGAGCAACCCGAAACATGCAGAGCCTTCCTTCCAAGAAGTTCACACTTCCATTACAGATGCGGGGACAGAAACATTTCCAAAGCGCAAGTCACCGTCACACCGCACCAACTCACATCGCCCTGGCATTTATCTTGTAAGAGAACCAGCGGAATGAAATGAAATGAAACGCGAAAACGAAAAAATCGTGGACAGGAACGATTCGTCCCAGCTTTCACTTAAGCTATCAAGGGAAACCACGAAAACATCCAGGATCTGGATGGCCAACCCCAAGGTATTTGAACAAAGTACCTCAGGAGTTAGCGTCTGAGCCACCTTGCTATGTTTCCTTAGCAAGGTGGTATGCATGTGTGTTTCTACTGTTTATTTATTTACTCACTTAGCTACCATTTACAGTTGTTACAAATAAATCATTAACAGATTTAGATGCTTATTTCTTGTCCCTAAATCTTGGTAAAGATATATTGAGCAATCAGAAATAGAAATCTGGAAATATACTGAAATAACTACTTTTTTTTTGCATGAAATACAGTAACAGTAGAAAGTCTTATTAATAGCATAAGGACGGCTTTGATGAAAGTGTTAAATTTTGCACAAATCTGCTTTTAGTTTTATACTTGTGTAGCAGTAGTTCGGTATTTTCCATTTCGTTTGAATAGGAAACACAAGCGTAGATGTTCTCCCTAAGAAAGTAATGCATTCTTAAACTAGGACGTAGCAAAGTAGAAGCTTCATTACGTTTTTAAACTTTTAATACTTATAGTTTTACTTATAGTTATACTTGTGTAGCAGTAGTTCGGTATTTTCCATTTCGTTTGAATAGGAAACACAAGTGTAGATGTTATCCCTAAGAAAGTAATGCATTCTTAAACTAGGACGTAGCAAAGTAGAAGCTTCATTACGTTTTTTTAAACAAGCAGCATATTATTTTGTTAATAATGCCTACCCGAGCAGACAATCAGCTGACTGAGATGATAGCAGCATCTTCTATGAAAAACAAGTTACTTTAAATAACCATTAAACATGCTGCGGTCTTTTAAAATTAAATTGACGAATTCCTCCACCGCCATTATTTTGTTCAAGCTAACCGGCATCAAGGACAGAAATTAAAGAATAACAAAATGAATACACGGAAAAACTCTATCACGCAGTTCCCCACAGGCTGGGCCCTGACCTCAGGTGCAGAGGGGATAGGAATGGGTGACCTTCATTAGCATTAGGTATGTATTTCGTTCATGCATATGAGGCTTTGCTTAATCATAAACTGAAAACGCTTATTATGGGTAAGTGAACGTTTATGGTATTCACTATAGCATATGAGAATTGCAATAAATAGGAATACAGTAGGTGCTGTGTTCAAAATTTGAAATATTGGTTTAACGGAAAATATTGTGAAATAACATAAATCTTGAGGCTGGCGAAATAATAAGCGAATAAGGAGCAAAACTTGATAATTTAAATAATACATGCGCAAATAAATTATTCATATAGACAAATAAAATTATGCTTTTGGATCTTTTTAATTATGTAGTGTAGTCCAGCAAAAATCAAGTTTTAAAGCTTTCATTTGCTGATGTTGAAAATCAAAAGGAGCTAGGGAAAATCCGTAGTATTGCAACTAATAAAGAGAGTTAATTTAAACAAAAGAGGAAATTTCTTAAAAGGAGGGTTTTGATTTTGGTATTTTATATTTTAAATACATACGTTCAAATTACTTTCAAGGTGTTAGGCCGAGCATTATGTGCGTTTAGTTTTTCTTATCACATTTATACGATGCATTCATTTTACGAATTAAGATACATTTGTATATGCTTGGCCTAAGGGAATAAGGCAAGCAATTCATTTGCTGACTTTAAACAAATTGTGTTTTTATAATAAGGAATATCTACAATATTACCTTTGGAAGTAATGAAACTAATTATGCATGAACAATGTTGAGGCAAAATTAACATTGAAAAATACACTTCTTTAAAAAAAAAAAAAAAAAAAAAAGGGTTGCAAATGCTAAAATCATTATTCAGTAGTATTTTAGTTTGTTTGTTTTTTTTTTTTTTAATTCTGGACGAGCAACAGTGACTGGAAAATGTTTATTGCTTAGAAAATAATGTAATATTCTACCAGAAAGTACAAAACAGGTGACCTTGACATATAATTTGCATTAAGATGATTTACATTATTTTTTTTTTCCTTGCGATAAGGTCCCAATTTATTGCATCGTTCTCCCAAAGTTTGAAAAGTTTCAGATAAACGTCTTAGACCACATAAATTCTGATTTTCTTAACTTTCGACGGTGTTATATTTTAGAAATATAATTTTATAAGCTGAATATCCAACTGGCGGCTCCAACTTCCAGGACTTTTCTGTAATATTTAACATAACCAGTCATGTTTTTTAAATAAGGATTTGAAGCTTAGCAATTTTGAAATAAGAATTAATATAGTCGATGCATTTATTTCTACATGCAATAATATCGGGTCGACCAAGTATCTGATGACCGACTCGGCGGCGAGGTACAGCATCAGCCCATAAGCCATCGACCGGGCTATACTAGAATCTAGGTGAACGAACGGGCGAGGTAGTATAAACATCGGCTGTGTGGTATTCTAATGCATTTAAAACTCATGTCACGCAGGGTGATCCTGAATTCGATCTGTTAATGAAATTATCTGTTATGTGTCTTAATTTTTGATGAATTACAAAGCGATATGGTACTGGACCATCTGGGAATTTCTCTTCAAAGAAACTGCTGACATAATGAGCGGTCTCTGTACGTGTATACAAATCATAAATAAACGCTCATTATGGAGCTATAAGTAATTAATATGAACATTAACGTAATGAAAAACAATAAAAATAAATAAAACATGAATAAGTAAAAATTCCTGCACCACGAGAATTTTGTCCAAAGCTAATAATAAGTAATTGATGAAAAGGGGAGGTTACGGAATAAGAGGGGGGTTTAGGGTATATCACTATATGTCCTCTAATTTGTGCTGTTTTGGAGGCAGCTGTGCAAAACTGTGCTTTGACGCCTGAACGTAACAAGTCTCTACTGGGATACACAATCAGAGGTTCCAGAATTGTTAACCGGTTTGTGCTCTTTTCTGAATTTTGAATAGTTGATTGGTTATAAGTTTGAAAGTTTTATCCAGCTTGGACATCCTGAATGTGGCTTTTAAATTACAAGTGAATTTAATATAAGCAACATAATATGCGTGTATTCAATATGTGAAGCTTACCTCTTACATGGGAGGGTTTTATGGACCATTCAGTTCCAAGTATTCCATAAGCCTCTCTCAGTTTTAGGTAGCTGCTGCATGTCTGAAATATTCAGTCGCTCAAAACACGTTCATTGCTTCATTTAGTTCTAAATATTGCTTTGATGTGATTTGCAAAGTAGATAGCTCTAATTGCTAAAAGAATAACGTCATTATAGTTTGAATATACAGTTTATCAGCGACTTTCCAAAGCAAGTATAATACAGAGCCACAATGAACCACTGCCGCCAGAAAAAGGCAAAGGAAGAAATGGGATGCAACGATGAGTTAGTCTCCAAAGAGGGGGGGGGGAATGGTTCTTGAAAGCACCTCCACTAAAGGCTTGTTTAGTGAAGAAATGTTTAAATATGCAAGGGAACTCTGTTCAATGCTTCTGATGTAATAGAGTAAGATTCTAACGATGAAAATACTGTCAGCGTGCGTCAAAAGCACTCGTGAAGAGCAAATATTTTGTAGCGCTAAAATTTCCGAAGATGTCAGTGGGGAAGCATTGGTGTAGTGTATGCAATCTGAGAGTTCTGAACGTGATATAAATAAATATTTTTGCGATTTTTGTAAATGTGTAGTGTTAACTAGTACCGCTCCATATCCTCACCACTATTCTATAATTTCTACTTTTATTAAACTTTTTTTAGAAATTATGAAGCACTGTATATGAAAAACTTCATAGCCGTAGTGTCACTGATAACAATTAAACTTCCAGTAAATGTATAAGTACATGTTTTAGTTGAGTATCCCCTCAGTTATCCTACAGAACAAACAACATTCCAGCAATTCTCTCTGTTCTTAGCACCCTTTACTATAAGTTGAGACACTGTTCAAATGACACTAAATAAGTGTGGCGTAAGACTTGATGCCAACGTAGCAGATTGGTAACCGTTCCGACTTGTGCAGCTCGACTGGCCTTGAGCGATGACTTCTCGACCGATTCAGTCTCCCGCCGCGGTTTCGGTCATCAGAAAATCGGTTGACCCGATATAATTTCAACTACCATACTATAGATCTTACTAGATGAGTGGTCCTTAATGTTAAGGCACCGAACTATATCAAAAGAAAAGATAGTGAAGTGCATTACTGCTCAACATATTTCAGGAAGCTCATCAAATAACTTATAAAACAACCACTTAAGTACACCATTAATCAGTAGTAACTACAACATTTTTTATCAAAAGATTTTCATACATCAAGTTAAAATTCAGAAAAATTAAAACTGGAGAAATATTAATTTGTTACAAACAGACAAGGCACTTTTTCTAGATACAGGAATGAAAACGTGTCATTTGTTGCTAATTGCATGAGTAGCCAATGAAATACTGAATTGTATTTTCTTAAAAGTTGACAATTGGGCGAATGCCTTCAAAAAGTTGGCCAGGAAGTTCACAGTGCAATCTGTCATTGAGCACACCTCACAGCGTTTCATGTTCGAATGAAAGTAAAATCAACTCCGCAGCGGTCTCTGTGTAATCTTACCGAACGAATGAATGGTGTTAAACGCCCGTTTTTGCTACAGAAGCACCATAGGCGCTGGACACTGGTGATACATGAGATGAAGAGATATATTGGGAAAGGATTTATTTTTAAGGAAGGAATCGTTCCAGGTCTAAGTTTAGGGTACCTCCCCGGCATTTTCCATTTATAAGGACTGAGGAAAACCTGGAAAAACCCTCAGTCAGGGAGGACGATCCTGGCGGTATTCGAACTCGGACCTTCGGCTCACGAGTCCGTACCTTAACGACCTCGGCCACCCGTGGCGGTATAACCTGACCGAGAAGTATTGCAGTGCTGCAGTTGAAGACTCCGGTCCTAAGCGGGCAGAAGTCTTTAGATTTTACGAGATCGTATTCGATATAGAAAACACCGACTTGTTGCTTTTATTTAAATGCACCATTTTTGCTCGGGCGTAAAAATCCTAAGTTTGGCTTCCTTCGTAGATTTTCGGCACGATAAAGAACCTCAAGCCTGAAAGAAGAGGCCTCTGAGCAAAATTTATCGGCCGTTTCACGTCCTGAATTGAATGGGACGCTGATGACCTGAGATGTTAAAGAGCGTCCGTAAATAAACAAATAAAAAAACACTTTGCTCATGTTCAAGTTTTCCTCAACACTTTCCTCCCTAAATCTTTCTTTCACACAACGATAAGCTTTCTGCAGCACTTTCCTGGCCATCTTCAAATTTCACGTTTGTTAGCTCTTCTTACATGCCTCACAATTTCGGAGCAACTCTTTGGGGAATTGAAAACACGAGTTCTTAAAAAAAAAAAAAAAAAACCAGCTAACTGCAGTAAACATGTATTAGAACGTTTATTAAATAATATGCCAATAATTGAAAAGCAAAAATGTTCATTAATATAATTTTAAAGCTACAGAAAGTTTGTTTCTACATCTTCTCGCAGTGCCTAAGAAGAAGTCATTAATATGCGTTCCTGCTTCTGTTCTGTAATGTCAGCCCACGTAATCAATAACATATTTCGGGAAGCTTGAGAGTAGCGTTGTTTCAGCGTACTTAGTTTTGTAGTGTACAGGCAAGAACTAATTACTTTTTACACTTGCTTTGTCATGGCATGATTTCAAACCCATGTTACGTTATGAGAGTATTTTTTATTGAAGTGGCAAACCACCCATTGCTTTTGTACGGAACGCCAGTTAAAAAAGAGTGCTCTTCTTTTTTAGTACAGCGTGTGCACTAACATAATAGCATTTTTAACCCTCCTTTAAAAGTTGCTCGATTAAATTGATTTTTCTTCCGTCCCTAGAAGTTGGTAAGATGAATGTAATTAGATTACCGCGTTAAAACTGAAGGGGGCAGCAAATGCATGATGGGAAAAAAATTAAAGTGCGTGTAATTTACTATAGGGGATATTTAAGCGATCGGAGCACTTTGCCCTTGGGATGGGGTTGACTTTCTATAATTTTTTTCTCCCTTAAATTTACGTAATTAAATCGTAAACTTTTTGTTCTAAGTCAATAGCTTAAGAAAATAAACATCACCAGGAGAATGTGAACTTTTTTTTAAGTAAAATGATTTAAAGCAACCTTATTGAAATGAGCATTTTGTTTGAACATATGTTGAAACCATTCTCTCTTACGACAGTAAACGTAACAAAGCTCTTGTTTATACAATTGCTTTAAGCAAAGCATTACTTTTAATTTTAAAATGTATGTAATAAAACATTGTCTTCATTCTTGTTAAAGAGCAGTTTATATCCGGACTAAATTGAGAAAACTGCATCTTAGAATAAACAACTGAAAAGATTTTGCAATTCTGTCATACCTAATACGTAGGTACATATTGCCCAGAAAATAAAAACATTTAATGCAAAAGATGTGCGATAGGAAAGAAGAAGAAGAAGAATAATAATAAATGAAATAAGAAAATGCAACGACAAAGTTGGAACAAATACAAAAGCAATATAAAGGATGATGCTCATGGGCTCAAAGAAATTATAGAATTATTTATTTTCTAAATAAGGACATTTATCACAGAGTACATGACTTAAATTTTTAAATAATCTGTAATAAGAAGACGATAAAAGAAAGAAGCCATATATAGACATTTATGATTATTTAAATACTGATATTTTAAAACATGTTTCATTAAAATCTAAAACAAGATTTCTAAATATTATAAATGTCTACTGATCCACAAGTAAAATTCAGGTGACTGGAGAAGTAACATAATAATTCTAATTTTGAAGAAGGGAAACAAAAGAGTCACCATCAATCAACTCGCGCATTTAGGACAATGGTCGACCTTAACACTGTGCGCACAGTGGCCACTGCTTACATTGCAGTTGAAGGGATGGGAAGCCTTACTCAGCAGCACAGTGCAGTATCAGATCACATTATTCATTAGTTCAAAATTAATACTTCTGAAAGTGATTCCTCTTCTCTCTGAACTTTTCTGTTTGGGAAGAACTTTTTATTTGAGGCCAGGTGTTTAGCTAAGTATTTAGTGAAAGGCAATGTTGTTTACACAGTTAAAGAGTATAGCTTATAGAAACACTACCATATAGCAATGAATATTTTTTTTAAGGAATTTACAGATAACTGCATTGATAGAGCAGCTGAAATAAAAACTATGAAGACGGCAAGAACACAACTTAAGGAATAGATTTTATGACTTAATTTTATAATATAGCTTATAACCAGACAATTTGGGCAATTTAAAGATGGGAATTTGCAAAACAGGGAATAATTGCTGCAGAAAGAGAAACATATTTGCTAAAAGCATGACACTTTAAAATGTCAGGAACGTTGTCGTCAAAACCACAAATCTTGTTGTTCAAAGGGAATGCCTCATCTCCAGTTTAAAGCATACTTGGGACGAAGTTCATATAGAGGTCTTCCATATCACCGCAAATTTCGGTGGACAATTAAATGAAATTGCGTCATTTGAAGAAGGGAGGGGTTTGCATATTTTTGAACTTCAAAATGAAAAATATAATTGCGATTATCGATATAACAAAGAACTTTAGATCTTTAGCCTTTCTCTAGAACAGAAAGGACAGATCATCTCGCAGCTGCATGACTGTATCAGATCTTATGAAAGCAACTAATTTTAATTAATAATAATAAAAATTATCTTAAAATTAACAAAAGTTTTCAAAGTCTATATATTAATTATTATGAAAAATATGAGAGGCAAATAACATCATGCTTTTCATTTACAATTTCAGTGTTTGGCAAAGTTGGAATGTTATTTCGATATTTTTGTTGCTCCTTTTTCTGTTGACATAGACAGTCCTCCTAACACGTTTAATTCAGGGCTTACAGATCTGCAAACCCATAGTCGAATGAAGAATGCATTCCAAAGCAAAATAAGTTTATAATATTTTTACCTACAGTTTTTCCATTCCTCATTTAAGCGATTGCACATGCAAATTTGTGATATATTGAGAATTTATGTGTGAACAGTTTTTCAATAATGAAAATGTCATGGAAGTCAACATGCGGATACTGGTTTGAAATGAACTTCGGTTTGTTTACAACAAAGACTGCTGTTCCAAATTTTGTAAAAGTAGTTCGAGAGAAAGTAAGCCAAAAATCGCGACAGATGACCAAAGAGTAGCTTGGTAACATTTTATTTTATTTTCACACTTTAAACATAAGTTGCGCCTTTAATTAAATAAAGTGTCTGTTGACAATCGATTAATTGACCACCATTGGCAAAACCTTGCAGCGGCAGAGAACATCAGGTAAATACTGACAGAAGTAGAGCTAATAGTTGTGATGTCACAGAGTACTGATTTTTTAAATGCTGTTTAACGCCCTTTTTAACTACCGAGGCACCACAGTCGGCAGATACAGAGATGAAATCATATATTGGGAAACGATTTTTTTTAAGGAAGGATGCGTTCCAGGCCTAAGTTTAGGTTACCTCCCCGACATTTGCCATTTATGAGGACTGAGGAAAACCTGGAGAAAACCTCAGTACTGGATGGGTCCTGGCGGGATTCGAAACCCAAACCTCCCGCTCACGATTCCGCGCCATAACGATCTTGGCCACCCTTGGCAGTACAGGACATTGAGTCGAGGCTGACTGCTCTAAAGTAAAAGTAAACTGTTGAGAAATAAGTTTATTGAAACATGTTAATTGAAGAAAAACAAGGAAGGCACTATTCAGAATATCTTCTTAATAATTAGTAATAAAGTTAATCGAAAAAAGAAGAGAGTTCAATTTAGAAACCCATTTGCTTTTGGTTGATTACGTACGACATTTTATGACGTACTTGTAAGAAATTATGAAGTGAAATGGAGCTATAAACCTATTTATTTTATTAATATAAATGTATCTACCTATTAAAACACGGTCATCAGTGTCCACAGTGGTTCAAACGCTGATGACCTGAGATGTTGAAGAGCGTCCATAAGTAAACCAAATAATAAACAGTGGTTGAAAGAATGTCAAGGAGTAAGACAGAAATGCCCTAAGTCGCTCACACTTAAGCACATGGATATGTAAATAATAAATAATAAGAATCACAGAGAGAAAACGAACAACACATCGAAACAGCTACTCAGATTGCGAAATACCATTTGAGTTCAAAGGCAGAAGAAACTCGTAAAGAATAATGAGCTAAAATAACAATTAACTAGCGAAGCAGAAATGAATAAAAGGCTGAAAAGATAGGCAATCATATCTTAAACACAATCAACCGAGTAATAATAGCATACCATGAAGGCATGTTACAATCAGCTGTGTATTAATTAAGTAAAATGATAAAGAAATATAATTCGGAAATTGCAGCTAAGGAATCAAAATATTGCTTTTAAGGGAAAAGTAAACATTTAATCAAAATAATCATAAATAAAAAATAATTAACCAGGACAACCGGTACCGGAGGTTCAAAAGGTCGTTTACAACGTTTGAAGAATGATAGAGGAGATAGGGAAACGATTTTTATGTGCCAAAAATGCTGTAATTCGCTGTTTTCCTGCTCAAAAATCCATCTTTATTCACTAGGCATTCTTTTATTTCCACAAAAGGCGAGTTTACATTCACCATTTAAACACGTTGTTGAATTTGTGTTCCATTAAGTTGATTAAAGATAAGTTCGCACGGACCCTGTCTTAAGAAGCTGTTCATGAAGTTGTTGGAAGAAGAGGTGGGACAGAACCTTCTTTTTGGGAATCGTTTGGCATGCAAGCACTCTGAGGCATGCATTATGTGTTCCCATAAATGAGATGCATATCCGTCACTTCAGGGATCATTAAAAGTCATTACAAATTGACTTTCGTCACTGACTCTCTACAGCTACTGGAATGATACAATCAGCAAGACATGCACGTTACAGTATTTTGTTGTTGTAGTGTCATACGATGTTTTGTTAAACACAAAGTGAAGCAAGCTCATCACAATATACAATATCAACATTTATCCCGCTGTAAACACCAAATGAAAGATTATATCACGAAGAATCAGCGATCGTACATTTCTAACCCATCTATCTTATCAGCGTCCTTAGCGTGAAACGGTGAAACAGCAAGATTTTGGCGCATAAATATTATTCTTTCGACCTACTCTAGCAGCCTTCAAACGCAGTGAGACTAAAAAGAAATTTATATGATTATAATTGTGACAAGAACACGATGGAGGGATAAGCTTTGAGACGGAATGAATCAACTCTAGCTCACCTTGAAGAAGACCTATGTTACACACACTTTTACCAGAAGTTTTCTTAAGGACAGCTTCATTTTTTTAAACGTTGTTTGTATTTATGCATAACCATAGTTCACGAAAATTCCCTTTAAATAATCTAAGAGTCGCAATATTTACAACTAGAGTTGGGATGTGCTTCTTTTACTGTTATTAGCATAACATTTGGGAGTGTTTATATACTTTTTTTAACATTTCCGCAAATTTCATATAAATGCTTTCCAAAACAAAACACAACACAAGAGTGAGAAAAGGTCTTCATTGATATTTTGAAATATCCCACTAGTTGTATAAAGTGGTTACATTGATTGGGTGAAGGAAGAATTCTAAAACAATGGTACAGTGCAGATCTCGGTTATCATATGTCTTTGTGTCAAATGAGCAATACTTGAAACTCGTTTATATACACTGAAATGATCTAAGAGCAATAAAATTGAAAAGCATATACAAAACTAAAAGTGTCTTAGATATAGTTTTAGATCTTATTGTGTTTGATTCCTCTTCTCTTGTCTGGAGAGGCAGAAGGCAAAGTGAGACCACGCGGCGACGAAAGCCTGCTTGCCTCCATCTTAACCCATCTTCTCCCATTGATGATTCTTCTTTCGGTACCACCGAGTTCCCTCGGGAAACTTCGCTGTTAATCTTCTCCTGTGTCTCGGCAGGAAATTGCTGCTGTTCCCCAAGGAACGACCTCGCGATGGCTTCCAGATTTCCTTTACGGCTCAAAGAGACGCCTGTATATTTTGTTGCCTTGGTTACCATCGGTATGCATTCTTTTGTCTACATCTTCTGTTATTTCCTTTCGCTACAATCGACAACTCTTCTTATTTTCTGTACATGTCAGAGAGATTGTTTGTTAATAATGATTAAGACATAACATGTAATGAGAAGGCATGTACGGTTATAATTATTTTACTCTTCTGTTGCTTTTATTTTGTTTATCTATTCGCCTCTTAAATTCTCTTCGTTATTTGAATTATGGGAATTCATTTCTAGTCATTTCCCACTCTCTGCAATTTTATTCAATTGTTAAATACTCGGTTTTAAGACTTAAGGATTGAAAGCAATATTTATCTTACAATTTTCACCTAAGATTTATTGATTATAATTTCAAACTCTACGTGTCCTCATCAGTGAATGCATTAAAAATTTCTAAAATGGAACTTAATAGGCATTTTTTTCAAATAAAAATTGTGTCGTTTCCTCAAACGTTTGCTATGTTTGAAATATTTATTTAAGGCATAAGTCGAGAATTAAAAATAATTCTACTATTTTCTTTTTCTTTTCATTATTTGTCACTTATTTACTTAATTATTTTTATTAAATTAAGAGATACTATAGTTGCTTCTTCTTTAATGGTGTTTTCTTTTCTCCCCCTTTCCCCGTTTTGCTCCCGAACTGTTTTATTTCTCTCTTTTCTTGACTTTTTTTGGATAAAATTATTTCATATTTTCTGTTTGTTACTTATTGTAATTGGTACAAATATGCTTTAGATTGACCATAGTAACTATTTTGCATGACGAATCATTAAAGTTTCTATCCGAAAGCTGCAGTTATTTGACGATTACATATTGTTACAGCTGTAATAAATATGTCTATATTTGAGCTCTTTGGAAATATTTCTTTGCATATTACTCTTATTTGATGCTTTTTAACATAGTTGGTGCAGTTAATGTTCTTTGTATTTTTTATTATTATTTTGTCTTTCTGTTCTTCCTTCACAGTACTGAATTGATATTTTGTTTTTACTTTATTTTTCACTTTGTTTCCCATTATCTTATTGTTATAGAGATGCATTTTGTGTTTCCTTAGGATTACCCCACATTTGTTTATGTGCATGTTTATTCATTTAGTCACTGCTAATAAGCTGTACTAATAAATAATAGCAGACGCATTAAAATTCTACAAATTTTGCCCTTCATGTATTAAATAATTAGATACAAAATTTTACTCATGTATAACTCAAATTATGCTTTCTTAACTTCAGCAATTCCAGCATTTTATAAAGTTATACGAAACAACAGCCAAATTCTGCATTCCACTAGACGCATTTTGTTTAATATACATGAAAAATGGGGGTGCAATGGCGGCAGAGCCCTCAGAAAAGCAATTTACCGTACACAGCAAATGTATGTTATTATATAAGTGTAGTACGAGCCGCACAGTAATGCCAAAATCAGCAACAACCACCAAAAATTAACATCATTAAAGCACATGATGTGTATAAGTAGCTTGCCGCTGTTTTGTGCTTTCCGTTACTGGTGTAAAGATGATACAGCCTGCTGTCTTTGTTGTTGTTTTGCCGCCACAATGTGATTACCAATACCTGTGCAGGGAGGGGGAGGGGTGATTACTGCACGCTTGCGCATACCGCAGGGTGATTCATAACTAGATGCCTACATTGGGTGTGAATTGCATAACCGTTTCAAGCGTATGCAATAGTTCATATAGTTGTATGTACAAACCATGGGAAGTCTTCAAAATCAGTTAAGTGATTCATATCCAAGTTAAGTTACCTTTTTTATTATTATTTTTATTTAATTTTTCTTGATAAATATAAACTTGCATTGTCCGGTACATAAAGCAGACCAACCGTTTTATTTTGTTAAAGTTGCTCAATGGGAACTTAACTTATCCGCTTTCTGCTGAATGAAAAAAATCCAGTCACTGTTTCTATCAGTGAAGAAGTAAATTGTTAGTATTTGCATAATATGAAAATGGAATAGCAAATGTTTGCGTGAGTTTTCTGTGTTCCACATGCATCTAACTACAATGGGTACTTGAAAGGCATAATGTTAATATGAAGTAAGGCTACAGATTAACTAAAACAGGTTGAAACATTAAATAACACAAAAGAACAGCTTAATTTCTGAAATGTACAAAAACTTGCAACTTTTCGCACGTTTAATTAAGGTGGGTTAAAATTATGAAAGTCTTCATGATGTAGGTTGGAAGTTTCTGTTAAATCAATATCAAAAGCAACGCTTTCTCTCTCTTCATAGTTTGGGTGTTGTGCCATAGATCGGTTCTTCATTATCAAGTCATTCCTAATCTCTTATAGCTTTCAGTTTATATGCACTTATTTTCTATAGTAATTTGTTCTACTTATTTCTTTAAATTAATCTGACATAATGTTAAGATTTACATTTCGTTATCTGTGGATATTCAATGTTTATCTTAAGAGTTTTCTTTTCTATGCCAATGCTTTTAAATGAGCTCTTTTAATATTTGATATTTCATCTGTTTATATATGTTCCACATTATGAAATGCAGAAACTTTCTCTGTATTTCTCTGATTACATGATAACAGGAATTCGATGCATCAGAGTTCGCTTAGGAACGCAAATTTGTCATGTCTCTTAAATGTCTTTCAGTATAAGTTTAATGCCAATAGAGAGTGGGATGGAAGTGAAAGTAAATTAATTATTTACTTTATTGCTTATTATTAATTAAGACACTCTCATGTACTCTTAATAATATAACAAACAAACATTCAGTTCCTGCTCAATCTTTGATGTTAGTATTTAGACAGAAGTGACAACTCTATACACACGTAACCTGATGAGATAGGGCGAAGTTATGCGGCACTGTATGTGTCAGTAAGCGCTTCGGACTTTTACCCATGCGCATGCCTATTCTCTAACCGTCATTTTTCTTATGGCATGGCCATTTTCAGTCTCTGAGATGATCGATTCGTTTTATTTAAGGGCGCTCTTTAACATCTCAGGTCATCAGCGTCCCATTCTATTCAAGGCGTGAAACGGCCGACAAATTTTGCTCAGAGGCCTCTTCTTTCGGACTTGAGGTTCTTTTTCGTGCCGTAAATGTACGGCACGGGACCCACGGCTTTACTTCCCTTCCGAAGGAAGCCATACTTAAGATTTTTACGACCGAAAAAATCCATCGATCCTGGCCGGGTTTGAACCCGTGACCTTTGTTTAGAAGGCAAGTAGAGTCTCTAAGAGATTTATTTGAATTTATAATTTATAATCCTTGAGGGAAAAATTGCCTAAAATTCCTCCACAGCTACATGAATTAATTGTTCCCAAATGAAATAATACAAAGCAACTGAATTATCCTAATAGAAAAGATTGTGCCAGTCGAAAGAAATTTCGTTGGTATCCGAGTCACGGTGGTAGACTAGTTTAAAATACGAAAAAACATATTTACGACTCTGTTTCCAGAAAATTTTCTTATGGCAATTAAGAAGCCGATTGTCTTGCATAAAGTGACT
This sequence comes from Metallyticus violacea, assembly GCA_030762175.1. Taxonomy (NCBI): domain Eukaryota; kingdom Metazoa; phylum Arthropoda; class Insecta; order Mantodea; family Metallyticidae; genus Metallyticus; species Metallyticus violacea. The sequence continues at coordinate 28,687,266 of CM060838.1, forward strand.
GAATATGAGAGTTTTCCCAGCTAAAGTTCGCGAAGCTAAAAGCAATTTTATTTTTTATTAGAATGTGGAAACTAGTAGGAAGTGATATTAAGTTAATTTCACTCCTATCTGCGAATGTTTTTTTCCTATTTTTATTTTCTCTAATTGTGTATCGTATTATGTACGGTAGACTGTCCATACATCAAATGTATTTGTAATGCATAGACTTTTATAACAATAAAGATACTTTACTGCACCACCATCACCGTTATTACTATAATAAAGTCAAGCGTCATAGCTCGGTCACTAGTTACTCGCCAACTGTAGGTCCTAGTTCGATTCCTAGTAGGGGCAAGTTGCCTGGGTCAGGTTTTCCGAAGTTGCCCCTCGTTCTGAAAATGCGAATGTCGGCTACTTTTAGGCTCCAAATTCATTTACACCATCATTAATGCAATTCATCATCTTGAAAATCTTCATTTGGGTCATTATATGCTTACAAAATTTGTAAATAAACGAAATAAAGTTAAAAACAAGCAAATTTCTTGTATCAGTAGCACGGAAAGAAGTTTTATATAACAGAATGATTAACAAACCCTATTGTCACTCAAAGTCGTTAGTAAAATTCTACATTTTGACACCAGTTGTATAACATTACAAATATTTGAACACTAATAATTAAGCAATTAAATTGTTTTCATTGTTAAAATTCGGTCATCAACTGAACATTATATTGCGATAATATTAAGGTAACAATTTATATATTAATGAAAACAGAATTAATAATTCATAATCATTACAGAATACAATTAGAGAATTAGTACAAGATAAATAAGTTAATATTAGCTAACAGATGAATTAGTAGAATTTGATGATACTAGCTGCTTAGAAACATATGTCAGCATTAAACGTTTCTAAATTATTTTTTAATAATTTTATGGTTCACCCAATTAACGAATTTGACATATTACTTCTGATAGATTTTATCAATATTGATTACAATTCAGCCTTTTCAGCCTGGGCTAAAATTTCTTGCGGTAAATTCATTTTCGCTAAAATCAATAGATAATAGATAAACGAACTAAGTAATCTCTATCGATGCAATTACATCATAAGTATAATAAAAAGGCCTTGACTTCAGAATAATTCTTTTAAAAATCGACATTCATTTTTATTTTATTAATATTCTTTCAAAATTCTATTATAAAAGTGATTGCGTATGAAATTCATCTATAAGTTATACATTTATTGCATCGTGAAGATTGCGAAATTAGTTTCGCTCGAGAAACAAGAATGATAGGCAGCTGTCTAAAATATCACAAGTATTGTGTACCAGTTTTTTTGTTTGTTATATCGGAGACCCTTATTCTTGCTGTACTTTTTATTTTTCCGGAAACAAACAGAAAATCGTTTGACAAAAACCGATCATAGTTATTCATAAAAGTAACATTACTATTATTACTACTTCGGGGTACAACAATTGTTCTTTCAGAACACAACTTTTTGGTTCAAAATATTATCTTATTAGTGTCACCAGTAGTAAAATAATATTAATGTTATTGTTTTTTATTTTAGTTTGGCATATGAACCTCAGAATTTGCGTACGGATATTATAGGAGCTGTACTGCTGCTTGAATTTCTTTTGCGATGGATTCTTACAATTTTGTACACCTTGTATTGCATTAGAGTTGGAAGCGTCCAGCTGTCTGTAAGGCCCCACTCTAATCATGGGGGCAAATACAGCCGCTGAGCTTCGAAATTATTACTTCTTCTCGTAATAGAACGCAGATACTCCGTTCTTGTATTCTTTTATTTCCACTATTTCCTTTTCGCTTTGGTTCCTTTTGTTGTTTTCCCGACTTGATATTAGTAGTGAGATGTAGGTTCGTCGGCCAGCTCACGATTGCCAGATCATGTATAGAAAGAGAAAGGGAAGAAAATGGTTATATGTGTGCACGAGAGTAAATTAATGTTGTCATATTGACCGGTACTGCAGCTATAGGAATATAAGAAAAGAGGTTCATTGTAGCTTCTGAAGTAAGATCATATAGCAAAGTTTAACTTTCTCTTCTTCCCGGATGAGCATATTAAATACAGGGTTTCAAAAGAAAGCTACCAATAAGAAAGATTTATTACTCGGGAATTAATAAATATATTTAAATGATATTTGTTTCAAAATACAGAGCAACTCAGAAATTTGTTACGATAGTCAACAAATCTGACTCGGCAGATATCCCGATTGTATTTGGTCTGCCGCCATCATTTCCAGTGTGACATTTTAACAAGCACCGATGATCCTTCGGCACAAAGCAATCAAATTCGCTGTCGGAGTTCTGTACATATTGTCTTTTGTCTTTTAAGAATCCCCTAGAAAAACCCTAAAACTGATTAGACCTGGGGAGCTTGCAGGTTATACTATCTATCCACTGCGTCAAGTGATTCCTCTCTTGTGTATGTGGGGGAGCTCGATCTTGTTAAAAATAAAAAGAATTCTCCAGCATATCCAAATAAACGTTTCCATTATTTGTATTTTCTTTGAAGCAGAATGAACCGTCACTTGTTGCAATGAGACCATGCCAAACATTGATTTTTAAGGCTGTCTCGTCCAATTTCTCTCATTGCATGTGGATTTTCGGACGCTCACATTGGACAGTTATGTGCTCATTCAAAACAAACTCATCAAAGTGAAAATATAAGCGACAACCAAATAATTGAACATCTTGTAGAAAAATTGTTACCATAAATACTCGAAGTGTGTCTGTCTTTTGCATTTACTGTGTGACTCCGATTCCAAAGCAATTAAACAAAATTTCAATCCTGAGTTTAAAACTTTCTTATTGGCGGTTTTCGTTCTGGACACCCTGAAAATTGACTTTATGATTTCGTAATATTACATCGTTTGCAAAGAAAAGAAAACGTATAGTGTGCTAATACAGTTAGAAAACCAAAGCACTCATGGAAATGATTTTAAACCGAAATATAACTTAGGTACAATATAGTAGTTTAACCAATTTCTCTGCATATTTTGTTGAATTTAAATTTGTTTTGTAAAACTGAATTTATTTAATAGCAATTCCTGATACATTTTTTTCTAACTAGCTTTGATGAAACATGTTAAAATGCTAAAATATTTTAAAGCGTTCTTTTGAAATGTTCTAAAAACTGGGTGGTGAATATTTTTTATTGTAGCAATAATACAAGAATAGTTTCATTCTGCGCGTAAAATAGTGGAAGAAATACTCCTTATACATACCAAGAATACACATTGAAATACCATATTTAGAGAAGGGTGAATAAACTGGGCATTCTAAAGAGTGTATAATTGATCTAAAACGTTAATGAAATAGTTACCAATAAGAAAAACTATTCTTTTTTGTTGAGAATAATTTATTTATGAATACTTATATGCGTTTTTAAAGTGGTATTGCCCATATCTTTGGTTCAATAGAGTATTTAAAGCTTTGAAGTAAAAATTGAAAATATTTCTGCAGAATAGAAGAAGAAGAAATAAAAGAAAGCGTCGTTTCCTTCAATATACACTTTAGATTTATAATTGCAATATTTTTCAGTCATACTATTTTAAGTAACACTGAAGGGTTGAAACTGCAGTGGTAAAAATCAAATGTTTAATAAGATAATTGATGTATATTGTACATTATTTTGCTATGCAATGTAGTGAAACTGTTTTTCTAGAGTCTTAAAAGGTTTAAAAATGAAGATATTTTAATTTTTAAAATTTAAATATTGTACCAGTTCTTAACAAATATTTAAATGTTCGCTGTTTTGAGTACATTGCCAGGATGCTGTTAATTAGAGTAATGCTGATCCGGTTATCTAACAGAGCTGATGAAGCATACATACACACATTACAAAGGGCTCGCTATTTATCACTGAAGCGCAGTGTTCGCGTAGCCGCCATGTTGATCACGTAGTGCGCCGCCCCATGTACGTGCCGGTTGTGCTTAACCGCTACTCAGGTATGCGGGCGCCGTCCTGGTCGTAAAGCGTCCCGGCGCAGTAGCGTCCTTACGCTCAGCTGATGGATTCCAGAGACATCGCCTCGCCCCGCCCTGCCCGGGATGTGACCTGCATACTGTCCTCCACATGCACCAGGATAGAAAACCGGGGAAAAATGAATGTGATACGCTTTGGCATAATGCCACGTGCCAAAATAACTTCATGGGTTTTAGAGCAAAATTAAGCATATCCTAGGTCAAGTGTTTTCTGACTGTGTTCGCCACAGGTAGATTAGAACTACGTTTTTTATAAGGAGTCAATTCGAAGGTATACAATTAACGATATGAGTTAGTAATACGACTTTTTAATGGAGGAAACATATGCATGCTTGAGAACTTCATGAAAACATTCTATTTGTGTACAAAATGATGTCCGAGGTTTCCATTTACATTTTTATTTATTTTTATTATTGCTGTTGAGTGTTTCCCCCCCCCATTCTTTCTTTCTTTCTTCTTCTGTAGACTTTACAGACGTTTCCGTCTTACTAGGAGTAAGCTTCTAGCTTTTCTTAGCAACAGTAGGATCTCAGGCATTCGCTTTTAATTAAGATAATACACAAATTAATAATATCACAGTACTATTGCCACAATTTGAGAATCTTTAAACGTTTTTAATGTTCTCATTAGGTGGTTAATAAGTTCTAGGATTTAATTCCACTTCTCTGATGCAAGTTTCAACAGATGAAGAGATTATAATTGCTATATAACAAGGTTCTTTTACACTAGCCTTTGAGCCAGCCCATGTGGAATCGGACATAGGGAGTCTTATAGTATTGACATGAAAACAACTGTATAAAAATGTGTTAAGATTATGTGAACGCCATTACATTTCTTGTTTTAATGCGATGTATCCTATATGTTTTGATATATTTTTAAATTTCATTGCCTTTGTGAGGAAAATCATTCCAATAAGCATAAAAATATGTTCTTCTAATCTTGCAACATAGTTACTATATATTACAAATCATTGTTTGCCAAGACTTAAGGTTTTAAATGAAGTGCTGTGCTTTTACAAACGGTTCTAGAGATAAAAACAATTTTAATAGAATACCTTAACTCTTTTTTTGCATCAAAACTATTGGACTAAGGGATGTATTTCACAAAACATTAATATTTAAATATTGTAATAATATAAAGATATATTACACTTTTGTAAATGTGGGGTTAGGTCAAATTTTAATTCATATTTCCCATGGAATCATCCATTTGGAGTCTATGAAAATAGCTGGCAGAACGGACGTAAACAAATAAACTTAGATCTTTTTTCTACACACTTATGTATAAAAGATCAAACAATATAAAAACAAACTTTCTTTTGGCCAAGAATAGCTTTACATACACTCACTCGGGCTCTCTCTCTCTCTCTCTTATTACCTGGGTGATTGAGTTGATTTGCGGTTTCGCCTCAAACAAATATTTACTGTGGATATCACGCTTTAAAACAGTGTATATTTTCTTTTCGTGAATTAATGAACTCCTTTTTTATTTTTATATTGTAGATTTTTTGGACATTTGGGCTGCATTTTCTCTTACTGGGATTATTTTTGTTTTTTTTCCAGAGCTTTTTGAGGCTTCCCTTTGTTACAGCTGTAGCAAAACAACTGAAAATAAAAATGCTAGCGAAAACAAGCTATAAATTCCATCAGATTTGATTATAATTTGCTAAAATAAAGCCTTTTGATCAGGCGATCTTACGAGTGCTTTAATTCCTTATGCATAAGTTGTCATAAGCGCCTGTCAATTCAGGAAGCATTTGGGCCATATTAATAGTGACGAAAAATCTATTCTTTGTGCGACTATAAAGAATGTTGGTTCATAGTGTCTCCTGCCGTACGAGGGAGGTAGGCTGCCAAAGTGATTATGAAAGCGATATGAAATGACAGGCATTGTGCTCTCAAGTCTAAGGTAGCCATGGTACGCAGCTTCTTATCGCGGCCATTAGCGGCCGGTTGTAATCCATGCGAGGAAGATGTCAAACTGTCAAGTGCCGGGGTGGGATTTGTCAGGAGGGCCCTTTGTTTGTCATCTAGAGGTCACACATTCACCACGACAAACAGACGCTACAGAACGCAACTGACATTGTTTTCTGCGCATTTTCATGTACCAAAACTTGCTCCTTATTGTAGGAGGTTAATGTGCAAATGCCGAGGGTACATATTTGAATTTTATGCATTACTTTAGGGATCTCTTTGCAGAACAGAAAACTTCCTTCGTTTGACGAGATTAGACAATAATAACGTGTCTCCAAGCAACATAGCTGATGATCCGAAAGGCAAATCACAAATCTCATAACAAAAACTGGAAACTGTGAGCGTTATACGAATAGTAAAGCATTATTATCAGTGAAAATAAACACTTTTATGTTAAATCTTCACTCCTGCTCCGTGATGCTAATTTCGGCCAATAAACTGCAAGGAATAAGTCACAAGCGTCTATTCATGTTATGTCATCGCTTCTCATTCATTTTTAAGGCTATGTCCAGTAGAACTAAGAAGTAGGCAGGCAGACAATCTACTGGAAATAAATTATAAAATGGCGGTAAGTTAACATAGAATAAAGACGATGCAATGATATTTTTCTCAACTGTGAATTTATTAACTGTACATTTCATTAAAATTCTTTTTAACATTTTATCGTATCAGCAACAACAATAATAATAATTCCTTTGTATTTGTATTTCTTTTCCGTTATGGTTCCAAAAGAAAACTTGGAAATGGCTAGATACGGATTACGTTTCAAGCCAGTCTGAAAAACTACTTATTTAAAGTAATTTAAATTTAAACAAAAATAGATATTGATTACGAAGTTTAAAGCAATGTTGGTTGCATTTTAGGTTCCCCCTTAACCCCAGCAACCCTAATTTTTAATTTCAAATGTCAGTTCTAGCTTATGCTACTTGCGTTTTAAAGAGGATTCAATTGTTATTACATCTTTTGTTTTCTACCGTTGCCTGGCAACCTGAATTGTTGCTATTGTTTGTTTGAATTTAGAAAAAGAAAAAACAAGTCAGTTGTGGGATTAAAAAATTATTTTGGGCAATACTATAATTTTACTAAGTTAAATGTTCAAAAGTGCTCAGTTGTTGCCTAGACCTAATACTGCTCATTTTGAAACTCCTAATTAGTAAATTTTCTTACATTCTGAAACAATTTTATACATGAAATGCTCAGTAATTACTGTAGTTTTATTTTATCCAAACTTAAACAACATTAACCACAATTCAGGAACCAGTCAACGATAAAATAGAAAAGACGTGTTAATTGAATCCACTTTTAAATTTTAATTATCAAATAGAGTGTCATTTGAAGTTCAAAGTGAAAACTGCTGCGCGTGAGTGGATGAAACCTAAAATGTAATAAACGGTATTTTAATCTTCCGTTTCTACACCCGAATTCGCGTGTTTTTATTCAAATTAAATTTATTTTTAAACAAGTACTATTCACAGAGTTTTGAAATTAAAGCCAGTAGATTTGTATTCAGGTCATACAAAAACTATACACATAATATAATGTAATATGATATAATTACATGCCTTGCAGTCGTAAAACCGAGAAATGTGTGCACTAAATGCCAATCCAGGCATTCCTTTTCATTAAATAAATTTACCTGTCAGTTCGAAGCTCGTAAATATATCGCAAACACAAAAACCTGTCGTACCATTCATTACCTGTGAGAAATAAATATTATTTTCGTTTCTTGTGTTAAACAGTAAGCAAAACTGTTAATTGTCTAGACAGTTGATGTTTGTTTAAATTGCTTGGTTTTCATAGAATGTCCGTAAAGGATCATTCTCCTGCTGTAAAACTTGAGAAAAATAAAAGTTTCAATTCAAAGAGAGATATTCTTAGTGGACGCAGCTTTTCCGTCTTCATTTTGTTAATTATAAAATTTTATTTGCAGTTCCATACTGATATACAATCTGCTCTACTTCAAACTCCTTTTCTCTTTCTGATAGTGCGCTGCTACACACATTCTATTCCTCTTTAAAGACGTAACACACTCAAAAAGTCTTATTGCAGTTTATAGTAATTTTTACGAGGGCTGTTAAATAAGGAATGATCATAATTGTTTGGACAACATACCTTTACTCATGTTCATAATTTTTATTATCTTTCTCAAAGCAAACCCTGTTGGGGGCAATGCACTGTTTCAGCGTTTCTGCCAGAGACATGCTGGAAACCCTTCTTGACAGGTGCTTCAGAATCTACTCCGCAGCCTTCACCCCGATGATGAAAAATGTCTTCCACGATCAAGTTTATTCAATGTGAGGAAATATAAAATATCACTCGGAGCTAAATTTCGACTATAAGGAGAGTAAGGACACAATTCGCATTGCTTTATATGAGATATTAAGTAACAGCCGGTCGGTTCTGGTGGTGTAGTGGTAACCATACTTGCCTTCTAAACCCAAGATCGCGGGTTCAAACCCGGCCAGGATCGATGGATTTTTTTCGGGCGTAAAAATCCTAAGTATGGCTTCCTTCGGAAGGGAAGTAAAGCCTCGGGTCCCGTGTCGTACATTTACGTCACGATAAAGAACCTCAGGCCTGAAAGAAAATTGATCTATTTCGCTTCATTTCATGTCTTAAATTACAACTCTCAAACTATCGATATGAAAACAGCTGTATGTTTGAAATGGTGTTGCACTTTAAAAATCGTTCTTTACTGATTAGTTATGCTGCACCAGGAACCTTACCTATACAAGTCTCTGCTAGGGGGTTGACCGGGTACGCTTTGTGAATCACTGCCTCACAAAAAATAAATATTATAAATCTATATTCTTGCATTTTTCACCAATAATATGAATGTAATTTTCTTTACCTTTTAAACACAACAATAACAACAAATAAGAATGTACAATTACTTCAACAGTTTTTTCTTTTTTCCGTTAAACTTTATCCTCAACTGCAATTGAAGGAATTTAGTATTTTAATGGCTGATAAAACTACCAATTTTACTAACCAATCTGAACTTTCTTTTCAGGGTGCCCTTAAAATCCTTAATTTATCACACAAAGACTACAAATGATACAGTTTTCATATATATGTCATATTAAAGAATCGATAAATGTCATGAATCGATAGAAATTCCATAAGAAACTAGGTGAGAAACTTCACTGAATTATTGCATGAAAATATCCATAGAAGGTGAAAATTATCACATTGAATATCACAAGAGAGTTTGAGATTGCCGATAAATTCACTAACGTAGTGAACCAATACCAACTGAGAAGAACAAAACAAAAAACTAACGTACAGTATTTTTATTTTTCTTTGTATTCTGTGGTTTCAAATTCCTAAAGGTAAGATCAATTTGCACTTTTGACACATGACCAAAATTCTTTGAAGAACCCTCCATTTTGTGTTATGATTGTCGATTGTTCATGCTGTTGTTGCTATCAATAACACCCCATTGCCTCTAGAAAAAGTGGTCATTGATGCGTGTTCAGGAATTATATACCGGAGATATAGAATTGGCTACACTGACCACAAGACAAACACACGTCGCATGACAAAACGAATTTGATAATTTTTTTTGGATAATTTCATTTGGTAATCCGGCTGTGATTGGTCAAAATTTAAAATTTTGTTTCGTTTCATTGGTCGATTTTAAGATGACGTCACACGAGTGAAAAAATCCAAGTAAAGAGCATATATAACAAACAAAAATTAAATAGATGTTAACATGCATCCATGTCAATGCATAATATTATGCATAAAACATGAATTTATCTCTGCCATGTGTAATGTACCTATGTATTTAATTTATATTATACAGGTGGGTGGAAAGTCTTATTTCCTCAATAGTTTACGTTTAATTTACATTTGATTACACAATCCTTTACAGACATTGTTCAAAAGAGAGGCCCTGTTTCTCGATACGCGTGGTTGTCCATCCATCGCTCACACACGAGTTATTTGTTTGTTCCAGTCATGACATCTGTATATAACTGTGAAACCAAGAAAAAAATCGGGGAAAGGAACTTTTCGCCCACTCTGTATATACAAAAATGAAAGACTGTCACTGGTTACTTAAATGTGAATTACAACTGCATAATATATTTAAAAGTTCCAACAATTTTATTTCCTTCCTTTTCTCATTTTCCACGCCCCTGAGAATTCATGAAATATTTTTCCTGAAAGGAACACTGACGTGCTTGGTATATTTAAGCAAAATCCCTATTGGTATATAACCTAGGGTTCTGAAACCTCTTAAGTTCTCGCTAGTTTTACTCTTAAAACAGATGAATAACAGATGTCAGTCAATTATGGCAGAATACCAAACTTTTCAAGGACACCAGTAGGCGACTGGTGAGTTACCGGAAGACCACTGCTATCCCGCGATTCTGGTTACTCTTAACTATAGTGAAATGAAAATCTTGTCCTGACATGGGAAGCTACGTGTCTACAATTAGTTTCATAATCACTCGCTTGAGGGCAGTTGTGTGCTACGTGCTTGGAGTTCTTAATTAACACGACTATTCAGGTTGGATACTTTGCATGCTGTGGCCTCTCTCCTTTTTATTGTAATATAAATTTTACCCTTTTTGTATGAATAAATAAATATGTTGAAATTGCCGTGTTCTTAGTAAAGCGGCTTTAGGGACCAAGGTCTTCTAAATAGTGTTAAGACGTTTTAGGCATGATTGAGTAAACAGCCCCACAACCGAATATGAATCTGCTTTGACATAAAGAACTTTAATTTCATTCCTTAGGGAAACACTTTTTGTAAACTTTTTCCCTAATACTCCTACAGGTGTTTATTAGCATTAGCATTTGCCTATCAAGTTTTTGTACCTGCTTTTAATATGAAAAATATTGTCGGGCACTTATTACATTTCTAATTACTTTTATTATCTGAGCTACTTTGATCTACTTTATTGCAGTCAAAAATTCCTTCATGAGTAGTAGTGGTGGTGGTGGAGGAAAAATCAAATTTGCTAACGAAATTATATAGCCGTTCTCGCTTGTTTTTAAAGTACTTTTCTTATGTTAACCCAAATTCGGAAGTAATCTATTTTATTTTATTATCATGTGCTACCAGGCAAAAACTTGAGTAAGTGTTGGAGAAGGAATTTGAATGCTAAGTTTCTCTCCCTTTACTTTCTTTTTTTCTTCTTAAAAAGTAGGTAATTCGATTTTGTACAATTTATGAAGAGTTGTTTGCGATCTTTGGTAACAAGTTTAGGCCTTTACAGCAATACCGAATTTAAATATACAATTTAACTTAATGAAAAAATACACAGGTAAGAAGTACTCGCAAGTTTGCTGCTGACACTGTATGTAAAAATCACCGGAAAAAATAATAGATATAACTTATTGTAATTTACATGCTCATTTAAAATATATATTTAGTTTTTCTGTATGGCGTATAGTTTTGGAGATGTGCAATCTTTAATATAAACAAATTTCGCAAAAGCATTGATTAAAATCGGGATATACATTTTATTTTTTAAATCTTGAAATTATCTTTTAAAATTATGAAAGCTTTTTAAATATTCATAATTGTCTACAGTTCTTATGCACATTTCTGGTAGGATGCTATTCACTCTTGGTGGCATTTTCGTGCTGCCACAAATACGTGAGATCTTCAAAGTCGGTGCATTTGTGGAAACTCCAAATGATGAAGAGAAAGCTGATTTTTGAGTTTTTTTTAATAATCTCTTGTACAAAAAGAAATCTTCTGGTTATGAAAAAAGTGTTTTGAGTTGTTACAAAGCGATGGAATGTCACTGAAGCTGCATCTCCTACACTGTCATTTGAACTTTCTCGCAGAATCTTGCTGAAATCACTGATGAACTAGGTGACAGTTTTCTTCAAGATATTAAGACAATGGAGTGAGGATATGAGGACTTTTGTAAATTACTCCTGAATGGCAGATTTCTACCGAGAAGATCCAACCAGGAACCCCTAGGAAATCAAAATCACATTTTTAACACGTGAATGTATAATTATGTCGATATTTTGCAATATCCTTTATTGGTGTAGAAGCGTTTGATTTGCTCTCCGGTGATTAAAAATCTTGAGTTTGTAGACCAGCGAAAAAGAAAAATTCTGACAAAATAGTCTTATTCCGAGATTATCAAACAATCAATATAAGAGGCGTGGTTTCAGCATTTCCAAATAAGGTATCTCATGTATGCTAAAAAAACAAAACTAACGAAAAAGGTTTATTCCATGGCAAGAAACAGGCAAATTCACGACTAGCCACTAGCCGTAGCCCCGAGGATTAAGGTCCTTGTAACCGCCCTGAATCTAGCAACACAGCCATCATTGAAACTGGAGATTTAATTTATACCTATGATCACCATTATCTTCCAAATTTGAACCTAAAAAAATGGTCTGGCTGCGTCAAGATGAGTTTTTAACACGTCATTTTTTGGAGGAAATGGAGAAAGAAGCAGGAATGCATTTCATCCCTTACAACGGCATCTATTCGCTGTTAAATCACCCGATACACACGTCAATGGATTTGTTTTGGGTAAACGAAAGATCCTTGGAAACAGAAGATCGCAAACTGTTGGTAGACTCTGGAAATCCCACCAGAACAAGAGGAATAAAACGGATATCACTAGCTTGCTACAGTGGAAACTAATGCAGAGCGTAGCTTGCGCACGAGGCCACCCCCGCTGCTTGTTCGCATGGTATTTCATAAGTTAAAGCTATTTGAATTTGAAGTCAGTGAAAATATTGCTCATAAGGTTCCCGCTCTCAAAGTTATGGGTGATTTTTCCTTCAAGGGACCGGTCTATGCGTAACGGCCGGTCGGTCGGTTCAAGCTGGTAGCCGGTTAACAGGAGTCAGAAGGTCCCTGTGCAGCTATGATTGTCTCGTAAGCTACTAACACTTAAACGTATATTTACTCACCATTATCAAGCAAGAAGATGCTAGAACTACCCTTCTTTACTTTTATGGCATCGACTTATAAAATTAAGTAATACCCTCTGCAGTTCCCTCTGAGAAAGGAAAACATTTCTTCGCTAATGTTATTTTTTAATTCATCTAGTGTGTGTGTGTGTGTGCGTGTGCGTTGCGTGCGTGCGTGCGTGCGTGGGGGGATTTGTCTTGTATACTCTTCCTTTAATGCACCTCAGGTATAAAAATCTCAGAGCTTTAAATCGTGCGATCAAAGGAGATATGTTGTTAGTGATAACTATATCATCGATTATTTAATGAATTGCATGCAAAGGGACGTTATCTCTAAGTTAATTCACAGAAAAAATGTTACAAAAATTCTGCATATACCTATCACTGCTAATTGTTTCTTAAAAAAAAATAGACCCTTTAATTTCCTAATGGCGCCCCACGCTATCTATTAAACATGTAGAGGCTCCTCGCGAAGCAGGTTAGGTTTTTCTGAACTGCAGTATCAGTTGTTTAGTGAATTAACATACCCATTTAGGTGGAACCAAGATTTAGTCCGTTAAGAATATATTAGGGAAAATTTCTCTGTCGTGCACACTATTCAAAATCCATTCACATAATCTACTCCTGAATGCAGGGTCACCCGGTTTACGATCTTGCACTACAGTAATTTTATAAGGTTTTAATTTCTGTAGCTTTGTAGCCGTTCGAGTAGGAATAGGAAATTCCCATTAGCTGAGAAAGACGTGAAACTGATTTTATAAGGAACGTCCCAGAGCATATCCATTGTTGTATACTTTCTTCTGTGGGTGTTGTACGTGGCTGTGTACACTTTTTATCAAGAATACTTCCCGTTTACAAATTTTATTTACCAATTTGTGAATTTAATTTCGATTTGAATATAAGGGAAACAACTTCCAAATATCACGAGCCGATTCTGTGCGGACGTACGAATCGTAAATATATACGCTTTGAGAAATAGAATGCTTGAATTGAGTCAAACTAAATATCTGCATTATGCCGCCTAATGAATATTTAATACACTGTCATACAATGCATAAGAACAGTCAGTACGCTCCTAGAGTTAAACTCATACTGACCTCCTCTCTGGTTTCTCGGAGGCTTTCATGCACGGGAACGAGACGAAAAGTGCAGAACTCGGTCAAATGCGACCAACTGCACGTGGTACGGTCCCACGAAGAAAAATCACCCAATATTTCTTTAACCTGTTACTGCTAAACGCGGAGCTTTTTATAAATAATACAATTACATTAAGGTTCAAACGAGATGCTTTTTGAGAAAACATTTGTACAGTCAAGTCTTAAGATATGACGATAGCAAGGATATTTCATTTTCATTTTGCATCCTTATTTTCCCTTTCATATCTAGTGAAAGAGAAGGCATACTACACACACACACACACACACACACACACACACACACACACACAAACACACACACACACACAAATTAACAGTAATAATAAAAGTAGATAAGGATAAAACACTTAAATGAAGTCACACTTGAAATTGCTATATTTTGAACTACTGGAGTTCTATGGCAAGAAGCTAGACCAATATATATATATATTAAACAGAAACATAATTTATTATGATTCAACAAATTCAGATGAACTGAAAATAATTAAACAGTGAGATATTTGTAGATAGTTATAAAAAGGCGTTAATATTATACATTTTATTAATAATCTCATATTATAGCAAAAGCATTCTTTTCAGGTACTGCAGACAAATTCTCTTTTCGTTGTTAATAAAATGTTTCTACCAGAGATTTCCCGTCAATTAAAGAAGTTATAATTCTGCTTGTTTGCAGTATTAATGTTATTCATTTTGTGAATCTTCTTTCAACAAACGCTTTCTTTTCTCTATTCATTATTTTAACATGTGTCTTTTTTCTTTTTGAATTATAGCAAAACATTTTTCTTAAAAAGAGAAAGACAGCTATTTTTATTACAAAATATTGAAGCTAATGGTTAATCTGATAATGAAAACTTTCTTTCATATGTCAATAACATGCTGTAAAAATTACTACTCTTTATTTTTAATTAAAACTTAACACATTTACATGATGATAAACATTTAATATTCTTTATTATTGAATAATTCTTTTTCATTGCTTTTATTATTTTATGGGCATTTCCATTCAACCACTATTTGAAATTCGTATTACTATAATAATGTTTAGAGATTGGACCATTGCAACAAAATGTACCAAATTAATCAAAAAGCATAGGAATAAAAAAGTGTTTAAACTTCTAAACCCAATATAAGCCTGTTCTTAATATGGCACAAATCTGAAACGAAATGGTAATAATCATTGAAAGTACCGAGTAATTCTTTTTTTTTGTTTTTTTTGTTTACTGTTTGATTTCTCTTAGAAACTGCTATATTACTAGCGTTTAAAATTGCTCAAAGATTAACAAGCGATAAAGAAAGCCTTTCTATTATTTCAAGTGTGATAATAGCTTTGTTTAATCCACCAAACAGAACTTCCCCGTGCTTTACCGCAATCACGTAAAATATTCTTGTACGTTTGTATCCGCTGGCAATAAACCTGGAAGGAAAGTTTTGTTAGCAGCAGATAGGAGGAAGAAGATTCAGAAAGTTAACGCAGCAACAACTACCTGCTTTGTTTACGGATGGGGCTGAGACAATGAGAAAGTTGGGGGAGGGGGGCGGCGTGCACACACGGGGGCGGGCACCTGGGACGTGAGCCGCATGCACCCCGGGGGCTTAGCAACACAATGGCCCCGGGTCATCGCATTTTTATAATGGAACCGGAGGATGTTGGCCCCCAGGCCTGCTCAAGCTTTATGGACTCTCTGCACGAAGAGAGAGAAGAAAATATTATGCAGAATTGCAGTTGAACTCTGTACCTTCTTCCAGGAAAACGAGAAGTTCCTTTTATTGACTCTCTAAAGCTTGAACTTTTGTCAAGGGACTGAAATTAAGTCAAGTTTTTTCTTCTCCCCATCCCCCCCTCTCTCTCTCTCTCTCTCTCTCTCTCTCTCTCTCTCTCTTCCCCCTCTCTTTTACGTAATAGAATTAATTGCGAAAGAATTGGCAAGAACTTTCCCCTAACAGCATGGTATTTATGGCTTATAAAATTTTAATGCTAGATGTATTACCTTTTTATGTTGCTACGCAGTGCTTGTTGCATTCCCACGTTAATTGATTTCGCACCATACTCAGAGCAAAGTTGATCTAATGTTAACGTGCTTATTATTTTGTTATAAAGAATGTGGGCTAGAAATCTATAAACATTTTCTAAAAAAAAAAAAAAAAATAGAAGTCTTAAAATACACTTTATTGCTTTACGAGATTTTGTTGAATGTCTCCAGGTGTCTTTTTACCCTAGTTCTGAATACACTGTGCTGAATACTTCTAGCTTTCCAGGAGCCCGGCAAAATATGTAGGTCACTAAATTGTTTCAAGTCACCTCGAGTAAGATATGGCCTGTACACTCTTCTATAGCTTCCATATTACGGTTACAGCAAGACTACTTTTGTTTCCTTCTACCCAATCGAAAAATTGTTGTTGAGAATGGGTTTTCACGTGTTTAGTTTTGCAAGGGAATTTAATAATATTAAGAGCAATGGTAATAAGGTCTGTTAAGGTAACGATAAGGACATAAGGTTAGGATTTGAGAGGCAATAGTGGCAACAGCAATGAGATTACTGATAGCAGTATAAGTGGATTAGCAATATGAAAAAATAAGAATTAAAGGCATGTACCTTCAACACATTTTATAAAAAGCAAATATCAAGAATAAGACAAGTGTTTGAGAAGTGATCATAAAATAAAACAGTCTTCTAAACAAATTGAAAAAGACTCTTTAGTGAACGAAGTATAGATGCTCATTTTCTTTGGAAAAAAGAAAATCACACTGTTTCCAACATGAATTGTTTTTGTTTAGCAAATTAAACAATGACATCCCAAAATATGCTATTAGAAAAGCTCAAACATTAATAAGATCCATTGCTTCAATTATAAAAATAATTTCAAACCAGCATACTATCGGGTCATCCAGTATCTAATGACTGACGCGATGGCCGTTAAGCCATCGCTCAAGGCTAACCGGGCTAAACAAGTCGGCGGCTGCCGGGGAATTACCGAACTTTACCTCGAGTCTCGCGCCATTCAGTCAATCTGTCTAATCCTGATATATTAATTAATTATTATAATCCACAACTAGTGTTTGTTTATATTCATCGGTCTGTATCAATTTCGTTCATGGATGAGAATATTATTTAAAGATAAGATAACCGAGCAAGGCAAATCTAAAATTAATTGTATCTATAAGCTTTAGACGAAATAAATAGTAACTTCCGTCAAGAGATCTATTTAATTTATCAAAGAGAATGGTATTTTCCTAGGCAGAGGTCGGAATTGTTTTGGGAATTAAGTCGGGCAATTCCCTACAACTAGCGTGACATGGGTGAATGTATAACTTTAGTATTAGAATTTATTATACTGTCGCTTAAATGTTTCTACTACCTACTCTTGTGTTGTCTCACTTTCAATTCTAGTGTAGCCCGACTGACCATGAGCGAGGCTTATCAGTCGATGCATTTCCTTGCTGCCGCGTTGGTCATCAGATAAATGAAAAGCTGGATATTTATGTTTAAAAAATACGCAAGCATAACGCTAACCTTTATTATATTTTACTTTACTTTGTATAATGAATGTATTTTCATTATGTAAGGACATTAATTTATACGAGGGTAGGTCCATAAGTTTCAGCCTTGCCGATAAGGATTATCACCTTCACAAAATCCTTATTTGGTGTCACACCTTATCTGTTAAGTAAATAATTGTAGTTGTAATTTACGCTCCGCTGTGTTCAGTTGTTCAGATATAGTTGCATAAAGAAGGCTATTTGCAGAAGATTCTGACATGCTAAAACTGGAGTATCGAGCTGTTATTAAGTTCTTCACAAATGAAGAACTTACTACAAATGAAATTAAACAGCGTGTATATGGGGAAGCATCCCCTTCATATTCTGCCATAAAAGAATGGGTCAAACTTTTTCGAATGGGTCGAGAAACATTCAAGACGAAGAGCATGCAGGTCGGCCCACTCCAGATTTAAATGCTTCTGGATAAAGAGTATACTTGTCATTATTCCACCGGATTAAGTTGTTTATTTTTTATTCTCAGAAATTGTGTTTTAGATATTTTCTTGCACCCATTTTCTATCTGCTATACCTTCTTACATTCTTCTTTATATTTTCCAGCTAAGACCATTTCATTTTGCCTTATGTTCAATCTTGTGGCACAAAGTAATTTCTATAGAACATAGTATGGTTGTCTTATTTCAAATGTAATTTTTTTCTGTGCCATGTGTCATTGTAGTTTTTCTTTATTATAGAAAAGAGTATTCAATTTTGACATCGCTTATCTTCCTTTGTTAATTTTTTTATTTAATAATCATTCGCAGTTTAAAATGTTAACTCTTAGCATTATAATTTTGTATTGCAATTTTTAATATTTAAACACTATTTATAATAATTCAATTATTTTTCTGGTCATGAATAAGATGCTATTAACTGATCAACAAATAATAATGAATATTATTGACCTAATTCTCATACAAAACCCTAAGATAAGAAGCTTGAGTCAAGTAGTAGTCGAGACGATTGGAGTGTTTGTATACTATAGTTACTATGTGCTTATTGTGTAATTGACAAAACTCATAGCAAGAAGTATGCGTGCTTGCTTAGTGAAATAACTGAATTGGAACTTTTGCAGCACCAGATGATTGAGCTCACTTTATTGGTTTCTGCGGTTATAATGTCTGGACGTACAATCACAAAAAGAGTTGAACGCCCATAAAATACGTGCAAACTGTGGAAAATAATTATACGATAAATATGAGTGCACAGGAAAGACATAATATCTTAAGCTCACTTATATCTTCGCTTTCTTTTGTCCATTGACAGTCTGGTATTATAAGCGCAAACTGCAGTATAAATCGTAATTTACTTCTCAGAACAGCAGACTCTTGTCTTATAAAAATCTCTTATGAATATTTATTTACTCTCGCAAATATTTGAAATCCTGTTCTATAACTCAACAACCTTCCCATAACTTCGACAGTACAAATTTGTTTTTTCAGCAAGCAAGATCCTATAACTTAGCCTGAAATGATAACTATGTGACGGCTCCTACTGATTTTAACGTTCCACATCGACTGTTAACAGGTGATGCAAAGTGCTCCTCCATTTTGCTATAGAATTTTTATTGTCTTAAGGCTTCGAGTGAAAACATTTATTATAGTTCAGAAAATAGAGACACCGTTTTTCAATAGATATGAATTATTTATTTAAGGTTTGTCATTGTAATGTTAAATTTACCAAATTCAGTTCTCATTTTCTCAAGGACTAATAAAGCTAATAAAATGAAACTTTTGCAGCATATAATTGAAAATTTCTGATCTATTTTCGCTTGTATACTATGACTGCGAAGCAAATTTTAAACTATTTTCTATTTTTTTTTTTTTTTTTCCATTTTTCCCCAACATTTTATTTTTACTTTCTCACATTTTGTCCTGTCTCTACCATAATAGATCGACATTATCACAATAATATTATGAATAAGTTGTAAAATTTCAAAATTATGGTTTGTACATATCCTAAAAATAAGGGAAACTTTTACGCAAAATGCATAGTTTTTCAATAATTGCAGTAATTTTATTTTGAGGGAAGCACCAGCTAAAACCCTCCAACATTTTAACACAACATATAATGAAAACAAACGCTGTCAATTTATGCAGTACAAATTTTCTATCATTCAACAAAACCACAGCCTTCTAGAGCAAATAATTCCTACGATATAGAATTTTAGCTGAAGAAGTAGTCAAAATAATAATAATAATAATAATAATAATAATAATAATAATAATAATAATAATAGAGATTTCTGCAGTGACATAATTAAAATTTATTAAAAATTCCTATAATGAAGTAACATTAATGAAAATGATATAATAAACACAATATTCCAAACATTAAAATGATACAAAAAACAAAAATATTTTTTTACCCCCCTTTCCATTTAATATTTCCTTTAAATGTATTCCGAAGAGTTTACAGTTAATAGGATTTAAAAACAATTACTGTGTGTTCCTTCTTCAACTGTATCCTACATTCTTCTGCACGGTGGTTAATTTAACGTAGGTAATCAGAACTTCAAGGTGCAATAAACATGATACAATGAATAGTACATAGAGTCTCCCAGCATTGAAGACTAAATAATAATAATAATAATAATAATAATAATAATAATAATAATAATAATAATAATAATAAATAAACATGCACTCTTTCGAATGTCCAATTGAAGCCACTGTGAAATACCCAGAAAAAGTATATGGAATGATAATTGAAGGGTATAGAGTAAGAGGCTAGACAGTTCACATTGTAGGCATCAAAGCTTAAAGCATGAAGCTTAACACCATTGGCAGTATTTTTGTGTCATTCGTGACTTTGAGCATCCACTAAACAAGATAAGACGAGTGTGAGTAGTTAAGAGTGTGACGTCAATGAAGGAGATTAAAGTTTGTGACTGAATGCCAGAAATCCGCTTTTGTGCATGCTAGAATCCTGCTGTTGTTTACATCGAAACGCTATGCATAGTTCTATGCTAAGGCAACTTCGAATCCATGGTAGCACATTTTCCATTACTAATCATTATATATCCGAGTCGCATTTTTAATACGTATTGACGTTCTGCAATTTTAAGGGGAAAATATGCTGTTTCTTAAAATATAAATAATCTTAGTTCAAAATATGTTTAAATGGTCAACTATTAGTAGATCAAACTGATAAAATAGCACGTTGGAATGAAAAAAAAATTAAAACATTTAAACTTCTAAAACTTGCTATAAAATAACAAAAGCTTATCGAAAACATAAAAATGAGAAAATATATCAAGTTTAAACTTTTATGAACATTTATTTTGATCAGGTTAAACTTTAAAAAAATTACCAAAATGCTAACTGTCGAAAACACACACACTATTGGCACGGTCTTTATCTGAAATTCTTGTTATACTCAAAAACATAAGCAGCAATTTCGTCTTTGCTAAAAATATATTTTCAGTGAGAGCGAGTTTCTCGGTTGTATGTTGCTGTGTAGAAATGGGAGCTGATATACTCTACGGGGTGGGCCATTTCCTGAGGGAAGGTAACAATAAAAAAAACAGCAGAAGTGCACCTACTGTGTTCTACACATTGTTGTTATAATATAAATAATACCTTAACATGCACTTGGATCGTTATGGCTAACCAAATATTGCCAACACCTCGTAAAACAGCGCAAGACGAGATACCAACATAACAAACAGACATTCCCCCACTGAGAGTGACAATGTCCCTGGCAGCTTTATACACAGAAAACGGTGAATTAGTATGTTTCCACACACGATATCAAGCTTCTCGCGTGTTTTTCCTGTATTTATCACACCTGTTACATCTCTGTTCTCTAGCTGCCTACTAGAACGCAGGCAAAAAAAGGGATCATGGGATCAATATTTATCTCCAGAACATGAGTCTTCGCTGCAAGGGTTAATAAAATTTTTTCAACTACCCACACTACAGCTGGCAGCTGTATGAACATGTATTCTAGACTTAAAATGACTTGCAGTGGATCTCAAGAGAAAGTAATTAAACGTCTCACTTCTTAATATCACCTTGAGTCGTTAAGAAACTGGCTATTTACTCCTGAAAACTGATAAACTATGTATACCGGGTGTTAATGAAAGAGAGGTCTTAGCCATGCAATTTGAGATGGGCAATCCATGATCAACGAAGAAAAATAATGAAGCTATATGGTTATAAAGAGTTGAAACTAGATGCTGGTAAATCGGTGTTAACGCAAAATGGGATAAATATTTGTCTTGGAATGCTTCGCTCAATTTTCAAAAGCGTATTATCAGTGTTTTCAATGTTAATGTTATAAAATATTACATTATTCATAAGACAGTACAGTACCGAACAAATGTTAACTGATTTATCATGTTATATAACAGTCTGACTGTGAGGCCTAATGGACAAGACGGAAGGCTGTGGTTTCGTGAAACACTGGCTTAGACTATTGCAGGGAGACCAGCCAACACTTCGCGCTGAGTGCTATAAACGCCAGATGCAAAATATAACACCAACGCTTTAGTCTGAAGAGGTGGAAATGAGGTAGAATGTAACACGAACATTCCCTTGAGCCTATCAAATGAAATTAAAATAACCCGGGGTATAGAGATGTATATGCTTATTCTGGGAAGAAAGCAAAGATCAGGAATGACCTGGTTTAGACTGAGAGGTTGGAAGTCTCTAAAAATAACGGATAAGTTCTGGTAGGAGAATCTGCCCATTTTGTGGAGGGGAGAAGGAACGAGTACATATTGTGGCAGAATGTACCCACTGGGAACACCTGAGAAAAAAAAAAACCACTGTTCCCAGAAAACATTTTTAAGGCAACTAGAGGTCAATTGACACGCTGGGACCTTATTTGCGAACTGCGCTAATTGTTTGAGTATGGGCATTTTCCTAGCCAAAGTGCGCGAAGCTAGAAACAATTTATTTGCTGGTTAGAACTCAATTACTTGTATAATTATAAATGATATGTAATATATTTCAGTTCTTATATCTGTAAATACCGTTTTCATATTTTACAATTTTTATAAACATTTTTTATTAATATTGCCTTATTTATTTATTTATTGTTATAATTGTTATTGTTATTATTTGTTCCTCTTTCAAATTGTGTATCACATTTAAGCATGTATGGTCTACGATCCATGCATATAATGTATTTCTAATGTGAATATAGAATTGTATAATAATAATAATAATAATAATAATAATAATAATAAAATACATCTATTATTACTACTGCTACCACCACCACAAGTTGTAAAAAAAGAAAGTATCCAACAGGAATCTTTACTTGATAACAATGATCCGCTTATACTTGACACCAGGTATAACGACCAAAAAGACATATCCCACAACTTCTATTCTTTAATTTCATTTCGAATGCAGCTTAATTACTGAAGCTTGATGGCTCTAATTTTGATATTAGAATAGCCAGACTATAGATTTCCTATTTAAAATTAATGTCAAAGACTCTTCTACAATCTCTGAAATTGTTACGTTGCAGTTCATCAACACATTATAAAGAGAACTTATTATTAAAATTGTATAAAAATTCGATTTTAAATTCAAAAGAAACGTTAAGATATTCGTTATTTTAGAGGGTTGCTACTTGTTAATTCGTTAACCAGTTACTTTATTTGTGCCCAGTTATTATTTATGTGCAGATAATGAACATTTTGGAAACAAAGTGTGAAATGGTCTTCTATGTTAAGAAAGGTGCTCCTTTTTCGCTTGTTTTGTACTCTTGGATTAAAACGTATTCTTGAACAAATTTCAGACTTTTAGTTTTTCAAATGTTTCTTAATTGTGAGTGCCTGTTATTAATGACATCCATTCATGGTCACAGTCTGAGAAACACTAATCAAGTAATAAGTGTGATTTCTACTGTTGAATCTTTTAATAATTAACATTTTCTCTTTATGTGTTGTCTTCTTCCGTATCACAGCAGCTAAGCGGTCTATAGTTGCCTGCCTAAATACTCTACAGATCAGCGTGTGCTACTATTGCCGGCACTTCTAAGTGTTAAAATGTTTATATATAGTATTTAGTGTTTGTTTTACCTTCTGACGCATCACAGACGATGCACGCTGTTGATATGTGAGATGAGATGAATGGGAAAGGAAGCGTTCCAGGTCTAATTGAGGAGTGAGGAAAATTGAGGGAAAAAAAACTTAAGAGTACATTCAGGCAGGAATCGAACCCAAGATCTCCCGCTCACGAATCCGTGACAATGACTCGGCCACATGTGTAGGTGGATTATTAAATTTGACACCGAGTTGCTTCATATGAGAAAGGTGAAATCTAGTAAGGAAAGCCGAGATTGAGCTTGTTGAGGTTAACCTAATGAGCTTTCAGTAATAGTTTCATTTGGAAAATCTTAATATTTGGCAAATCATTAGAAAAACGTTGTAAAGGATGCCTGTCTACGCCTGACCATAGTTCAGGTATGACTTATTCCGCCCCTGAGCTTCTGTCATTCTGGAAGGTGGTTACGCATAGCTATATCGGAGATAATCGCAGGGCTGTCACTTTTGGGGCTCGCCGTGTTTACATTTGCGAGGTGCTAGGGAGTGAATGACAGGTAGCAGCAGGGCTATCGGCGGTCCTATCTCCCCCACACGGACTGGCGCGATGTTTATCGTGATCCCCGTGACATCTTCATCCTCCGCTGGGCTCCCCTCACTTGACACATCGCCCGGGGCCTGGGGCTGACACCTGCAGCTTCCTCCACTGATGCGTTCTTTTTCTTCTCCTTTTAATTTCTGCTGTCCGTTTCTTCGCCTTATGATGTATGTAGTTTCACATCTTCTCTGCAAATACAAGTAGTTTTTCTTTTTCTCCTACGCTTTGTCGCGCCGTTATCAACGTTACGGGCAGTCGTCATCAAACTTCTGGTAGGGAGAAGTTACCCGGGTAAGATCTTCCTTGCATTTTCACGCTGAAGAGGCGAATACCAGACATCTTCGATGTTTACTTCAGTCATCGTTGTGGAAGAGAGTGATGCTCAACATGATGCTTGAAACGCTTAAAACAAAAGAAAGGGGAAGAGGGCAAGAAGGATTTCTCCTGCTGATTATGCTTCAGTTCTGATATAGTAACCCGATAGGATCGTCAACATCACTCCCAAGATTTTTCTTCAGCCGGAGAAAGAGACTTTCAATGACATGGGCTCTTGGTAAAGTTTTTATACCCAAGTTCATTGAGCTTAATGGTCACGAAATAATTATCTTATGACAGCAATCTAGTTTAATAGCGAAATAAAATTATCTCAGGAAAACTACGACCTTCTATGGGTTGTATTCGGCAAGCTAATTGCAGAAGAAGATATTGGCCTTTGGTTCCATAGAACACAAAACATTTTGAGGTTATAACATGTAGGAGAAAAATACTTAAAGCACGGGAAATGGGAATAAAATCTTCCTTGGAATAGAAACAACTGAAAATTTGAGTTATAACAATTTATTATGAACCATTTTATATTATTTATCTATAATGAGGCATGTCAAATTGCTTGTGAACCAATTTTACTAATATTAAATAAATGTGCAATTATTCTAATTAATTACTGTTCCATGCTGGGATGGACAGTTTGAGAGTAAAAAAAATAGGAGAGCATTTACTGATCAGTGCTGTTCGATTCTCAATAGTCAGTCGAATATGAAGATGATCCTTTATTGGCTAAAAGACGTAAATATAGTTATCTACTGCATTAAAGGCTTCGTAACAATCGTTTTCATAAATGAATTAATAGAAACACATTTGTTCCTTTTTTCCCCCGGTTTTCCCGACCTGTACTCATTCTTTCTTATTGCCATGGTCATTTTAACCATCACGTTTCTATCATTAAACTTATAATTACATTTCATTTTTTAAAAATTTTTTCTTGAAGTACTCCTTGTACCATTTCCCAGAGAACGGTTAGATTTTACATTGAATTTCTCATTTCTTTTAATTTTGTTCTCTCTTAATTGCCTTTTCGCACATAACTTCATCTTTCCTTTCTTTCTCCATTTCTATTTATCTTACTTGTCCATGGAATTGGTGTTTCCTTTTCGGAACTTCCCATTTTTCATCATTACTTTTGTATTTATTTCTCCTTTCTGTGTGCAATTTCTTTATTTTTTTTTATCATTGTTCATATAATGAAGGTATACAGTTTCTAGTAAATGTAACAGTAATTTCTAATGAATAAAAATGAAGACTGATTATGAAATTTGAATAAATTTTGAAACAAAAAATTAATTGCACAAATAAGGACTATAAGAACTTGATTAATTTTGATAGTGTTGCACTGCAAGTAGCAACACTTATTTTAAACTGACCGATGCGATCAATTGAATTATTTTATTCAGCGCCATTTGTTTTTAGAATATTAAGTGCCATCCAAAGTGCTCAAATTCGGTAAATGTAGTTCTCAAGCTCACGTTCGTATCCAGTAACTTTTTACACCATTTGGATAAAACTATTTATAACGTTTTTCAAAACTTTTTGACGAAATTTATATGAATATACTTTACTAAGTTGTAATTACCATACTGAGTAAAACTAGGAAGATTGAAATGATGAATCTGGAACGGTACATACGGGTGATTTACAGAACCAAGTATTGTTAGTATTTACGTTAACGCTTTTAATAATATACATACTAATTTACTAATGTGGATACAATCGACTAAACATAAGATTCAGCATAACAATGAGAACAAACAAATGCAAGATTAATGCAAAGGAAAGTGCTTTACTTAAAACTGTATCCACTAGTGGTAGTAGGAGGGGTGATACCAATAATATAATACAAAACAACTTCACAAGCGCACGGGTCCAACGAACCGTACGTGCTTTTATATTATACTAGGTGCGTTTAATAAAAATAGAACAAAATAAAAAATACCAGAAAAATAATTTTTAAAAAGATTTAATCTACATATAAAAATATAAAAAAATCTTATAAGAACGACGCACTACTGGATTCAATCAATTTGTCTCTCACCTCCCGGTTATCAGCCCTTTCAGTCCTGAGCTGCCTCACTTTCATCTAAATTTACTCCATCTCTCCTGTCCTTCCTGCCTACCAGCAAAGTCCAGCACGACCATCTCCTCTGTTCTATCCTCTAAAGGAGTGTGGTAGATACTTTTCCTTTATTCTGCATCTTTAAATCTTTAAATTCAGCCAGAAAATGTGTCCAAGATTCCTCCTCCTCACAAATGGGGCAATTTCTCTATTCATATTCGTCAGTGGTCTTGATCATCCGCCATGCTTCTATTCCCAGCCACGCGAGTCCCTGTTTTGATGTACTGCTCCATCCCCCATTCAAATTTTAGCTCCGATTATGCTACCAGCAAAATCATCTCTCATTTTCATGAATAATTAGCAGCCAATACTTTCCTATTCCGATTTTACACTCTATGGTCTCGCTATAGGCCCAAAATTCCTTCTTAATTACGCAGTTCGGTATGCCCCTCCAATAAATCAACGATTAATGAACTTCACTATTACATCAGAGTCATTACTTAAATATTCAATAACTTTGCCCATCATACACTCTCTACATTCCTTTACGTTGCACTGAGAAATGAACAAACTACATTAAAATTCATCCGGAAGTTGTTTTGAGGTTATTCTCTTTCAGAGAGCGGTGATTTATTTTTGCGCTCGCTCTGTCAGAGAAGCCAATGAACATAGTCTGTTTTATGACCGGTGTCATCCCCTGAAAACCCGGACATGTAAAGGCAGCAGGTAGTTTCCCACTACGGAGCGGCACTGTATTTGTAATGGGTCGTAATTACTACATCGGCCGTCATCCCTGCCTGCTCTCTTCCATGACATCATCCTCGCCCGCCAAGCATCGTGAGAACGCCTTGCTTTGCATTGGGTGACCATGGGAACAGAGCACCATTAACATGAGCAACGTATGTGCGCCCAATAGACAATAAGTGGGAAAATGTAAATATTAATATAAAATAGTTAAGCTATTGCTTATACTACAATACGTGTCGATCCTTGTGGTGTAGTGGTAACCATACTTGCCTTCTAAACCCAAGATCGCGGGTTCGAACTCGGCCAGGATCGATGGATTTTTTCGGGCGTAAAAATCCTAAGTATGGCTTCCTTCGGGAGGAAGTAAAGCCGTGGGTACCGTGTCGTACATTTACGGCACGAAAAAGAACCTCAAGCCTGAAAGAAGAGGCCTCTGAGCAAAATTTATCGGCCGTTTTACGCCCTGAATAGAATGGGACGCTGATGACCTGAGATGTTAAACAACGTCCATAAATAAACGAGATCAAACAAACTACAATACGTTTTTAACGTTAATGCAGATTGTCTAGATATTTGAGGTGGTGATAGAAATTACTTAATAATAGTAGATGAGCTCGAAATCTGTTAGTGAAGTTATCCGGCTTTCGCCTTTCAAAAATGAGGAGAAATTCCAGAACAATAACACTTAGGCACCTTGTCTCACCTGGGAGTCGAATCTAGGACCATAGTTGACAAGAAAATGGAGTCTGTGTCACCGTAAAGGAATTCAGGCTCTGACTGCAGTCTAGATCCCTTTTGGATCAAACGTAAAGCTAATATAAGCAGGACAGTCCTGAATTAGAAGTTTGGATTTTTAAACACAGTAGAATCTTGATAACTCGAGTTGCATGGGACCAACTTTACTTCAGATTCTATGGAAAGGGAGATAATTTTTTAATTTTACAAATGTTTTACAACTACATGTATACATTTATTGTTTAACTTATTATTATAATGTAAGCAACATAAAGTTTAAAAAATTGTCAAGGTTTCACGTTTTCAAATCTGACTCCGTTTTATACGTCATTGTCTTGTCATCTGTTCAAGTGCACATCTGTAACGATTGCTTTATCGAGTGTTGCAGCGCCCTCAGAGTGACTCAACTTTCCAAACTTTTCAGCGACCTTCTGTTCAGCATCAGTGACCTCCAACTATTTACCGGCTGTCATTCACTCTTGAACTACAGCTGACTGGTCACCGTTTTCACATCTTGGTTATCGTTCCAAAAACTTTGCCGACGACTTTACGATCAAGAATTAAGTGCCTTTTAAAATACAACTTCCCGCTGTTGTAATAAACACCGTAAAGAATTGTCGTTTATCAGCGGTCGGTTTCGTTTTTGTGTTTTCTTTTCTTTCCTGTGGTCTCGGATTATATGGAACATGATTAAACTAACGAGACATTACTGTCCAAACCTAAACATAATACAGAAATGCATCCCCAGTACAGTTGAGCAACGTATTATGCTTGTGCAGAATTCATTTATTACTTAAAGGAGTTTGTCCTAGTTACACATGAAGTAAGTTCTTAAGTTTCCGACTAATAATTGGAAACCTTTTGCGCAGGAAATAGTCTTATTGATGCTGATATAAAACTTTTTGTAAGTGTGATAAGAAATTCTGAATTTCTAGATATAAATTTGAGGGTGAAGTCAGCAATAAAAAGCTGTCTAATAAGTCTTCGGCTGATAAAGGGTGCTCATGACATTTCTTCTTACAGTGTCGAAATTACAGATAGCTTGATGATGTCACTTATTATGAACTTTCGTCTTCTGACCTTACATTCAAGTTTAATCAAGTTATAGCTTCATTTGTCACTTCTTTTGGTACTGCAGAAAGATTTAGTACCCAAGAATTGGCTCTACTTGCTCCTAATGTCCCTCACACTCCCACCATATATTTTCTTCCCAAAATTCATAAAAAGAACTGTCCAGACCGTTCGATAGTCGTAAGTTTCGATTCCCAGCCCGAAGGTATTTCTACCGTAGTAGATTTTTGGTTACAGCTATTTGTTACATCAAGGCCGTCTTATATAGATTTGAGTATGTTTTACAAAGTTAACCTCACTATTGTGACGTCACCTTATATTAACATTCTCTACCTTGAAGGATTAGCAGCTGCTAGACATTTCTTGGAATCTCTAGAACATCCTCATACCCTGCATGGATTTCTTTTCTCATTTAGCCCACTTAGTTCTCTCTCACAAGAATTTATAGTTTTGATAAAAAAAATAATATCCACAAATTAAAGGCATCGACATGGCACAGTATTATGCCAATCTTTTTTTAGTTGCCTTAGAGAAGGGATTCCTTATGTCAGAAGTTTTGCACTGTTTTACTACGGTTGAGATACGTTCGTGCTTTGGACCTATGGCTCAAAATCTATCGATCACCTCCTTACCAATCTTAACTCCAAAATTTCAGTTAAGTTCGCTTCTTCTGTCTCTTTCAATCCTTGATATCGAGATATCTTTATGGAATGACTCTTTTCTTACGTCTAGCTCAAAAGTTCTGAGACCAAAAAGATTTTCGCTACCTTTTACAATCCTCTACCATTCCAACGCATAAAAATTCCAACGATAACCAAGAACTTCCAATAAGAAATTAATTAACTTTGTTACCACTTACGTACCTGGAATTGAGAGAATCAAACCTATTTTAAAAGAATGTCACGATACTTCATTAAATGCATAAATCCTAAATTTGTACCCAACCTTACTTTTAGAACTCCCCCTAATCTTCAGAAGTATATTTCGCTGCAACCTATGTGCGCATGTGTGTTGCAAAACATTTTATATTGGTTTAACTTCTACTGTTGTTTCGCTACGTATGAACAATCATAGACGTTCTGTTAAAACCAAGTCTCCCTTGCCAGTTGCCCAACATGCCTTATCTCACTGTAAGGATTTTGATGATGCTTTTAATTTAGCACTTATTGGTGAGTTACAGACTTATGACCCTGAAAATTACCACACAGATGCGTAGATAGCAGCTATATCTATTTTTGCATACAACCTATACACAAAATTTCTCTTGCTATTTTGTTATTACCAATATTAATTTTTTCAAGAAAATATATATTATTTTACTTTATATATAAGGAAGGACTTACACCTGCAGTAATTTAGTTTAGTTGGAGTGCATGGGGAAGCTTCTTTTTCATATTAAAATGTAAACAAACGGCTAAACAGTTCGATTAGGAAAAGAATACATTGAGGACCGACAAACAGAGGCGCTGACACCGGAATCCATCGCTCTTGCTGAAGAGGTTGTACTGAGTGACAGACAAATGGAAAGAAGTTGCTGCAAGGTTGGGCCTTTCAAAACAGTCGTCTTTAGGATTCTGTATGAACATCTGCATATGAAAAAAGTTAGTGAAATATGGGAGCTGAGACTTAAAAAACAATACTTAGTGGAGTGCTATGACCTTGTGTGAAACAAACAGGGAGGAAGTTATGACAGCGAATGAAGCTTGACTCTCATGTGCAGTACATGACATGACCACAACTTTCTGGGACTATAAGGGGGAATTCTGTTTGTTGCTTTCAAAGAGAGAAATGCCAATATCAACGCAGACTTCTATATAAACTGCAAGCAGAAATTAAGGAAAAAGCAGCATGTCCAGCCATTGCCCGGATTCAAAGGATGTTGTGAAGAACTGTGGGTTCAGAAAGTTGGGCTATCCATTCTAAAATGCAGATCTAGCCCCCAGATTTTCTTAAAATTAATGAAAAGACCTGCCATGAAGAAAAGTTAATGCTAAGATGCAGTTTTAGAGCATTTTCCATGCACAAGTTAAAACTATTTTTTAAAGGTCTTAGATGTGTCAATTCAAAAATTGAACTAAACTGGTCTATATTGAAATTCACGTGTTGCTTTCTTCTCTTATCTCTAAAGGTACAATAAAGAAAAGAAATAAAAGCTACTTATTTTTCTTCTAAACACAGCTTGTGCCTGTTTTGACAAGTAATAATATACCCATTCATCTGACAATCGTATGAAGGAGATTGTGACTGCTTCCTGTTTTCCTTGGCTTAAAGGAATTGTTTCTCTATGTCAACAGAAAAATGTTTTCATCTTTTATAGTTATCTATTCGTCGTAGATCGGCATAGGATTTAGTACTTGATAAATGAATAACCAGCATATTAAGAGCTAAATTATAAGTAAAATGTTTACATTTTGCCCACATTGAATACAAAAACCTCTACAATGGAGAGCCATGGAGGAGATAATAATATGAAATTAGAATTTTGAGCTTGTGCAAAGACAAGCTGAGAAGAACTTCGAAAAAAATGTGGTAGGTAAAATAAACTCGGCAAGAGTCGAACCGCACTGTGAGATAGAGAAGCTTTCTCTTGAGAATGACGTGAATATTGGCAGTTGCGTACACTTAATAACACCATGCAGGATACCGCTTTAATTCCTTCTTCCCCTGTTTCAAACTTGACATAAAGTGGCTGGGAAATATATATGTTTAATATATACACTGCTGGAGTATAATTGCATTGATTTATTGCCACATTTACTAAGTTAAATATATCCTCTCACAGTTATTTATTACTTCACTCCCACATAATAGCGAAAAATAAGGCCACTGCAAAAAATAAACATGCAAGGACAATCAACTTGAAATTTAAAAAAGAAAACAATTCTCTAGGAGTCCGCCTCTTTCCTTTCCGAATTAACACAAAAAATGGAATAGTGTCCAAGTTAAAGTTTGTGTAAAATATCTCCAAAAATACAGAACATACATTTAAAATAATGAGGCACTTGATATTACCTTTCCTGCAAGGCAACAGTACATAAGAAGCTGTTATTTTTAAAATAATATTTATTATATTAAAAGTGTGTTTTATATAGTTTAATTGATATATTATAGGTTACGTGTGAGTGTATGTAAGGGCCTGTGTTGATCTTGAGCCATCAGTTTTTATTATAATTGTTGCATTATTCTTTAACTAAGCAGTCGGTCCTGGTGGTGTAGTGGTTACCATACTTGCCTCCTACGCCCGGGTTCGAACCCGGGCAGGATCGATGGATTTTTTCGGGCGTAAAAATCCTAAGTATGGCTTCCTTCGGAAGGGAAGTAAAGCCGTGGGTCCCGTGTCGTACATTTACGGCACGAAAAAGAACCTCAAGCCTGAAAGAGAGGCCTCTGAGCAAAATTTGTCGGCCGTTTCACGCCCTGAGTTGAATGGGACGCTGATGACCTGAGATGTTAAAGAGCGTCCATAAATAAATCAATCAATTTAACTAAGCAAGTATGCCCTTTCCTTTTCAGTCTTTACTGTAGATAACTTGTAGTAGCACATTCTGGAATAGTTTAAGAATATTAAATTATCTTCTCATGTTATGAAAATAGTGATCATAACTGTATATTTCGTAATTGAAATTTTTTTCATTTTAACAATTATTTATAAAAAGTTCAACAAAGGGAAGATTTATAAGAATCATGTTCCAATTATGAAAAATTGTAACAAATCGACATATAAACTTTTATTTTTGCTGATTGCATGGTTTAAACAATATTGAAAAGATATTTGAAATTGATCATTATTGAAGATGAAATTGTAATCGAAATTTTTAACTACAATAATAAATGTATTGAGAAATAGGCGAAAGAAAATGCTTGCTATTAAAATTAACAGTCAGTGGATGTTTTCAGAACACGTAATTTATTAAAACTCTTAAAGTTGACCTATTGTACTCAGTATTTATTTTAAACTCTTTTAAAGTAAATGCTAAATAGAATAGGCATCAATAGATGTTTTGTTAGACAACATAAAAATGCAATAGCTTCAATGAGATAGAGTATATTATAGAAAGCTAAAATTTAACAAAAACAATGGGAAGAGTGTATATGTTAACAGGAATCATAAACACAAAACAATAGTTAAACACAAAGTAAATAACTTATCAAAGACAAGTCATAAATATTTATTTTTGCTTTCTCCTTCCTTCATAAAAAGACACTGTTTTATGTGATTTTAATTCTATAGTTAAGCGGTAGTAAGCGTGCACCATTTTCCTGGTTGGTCAAAGTACAAGTAGATGCGAATGTTTCGTTGACAACACTGTCGCTCACAAATGTGTGAAATGACTGGGGGAAAGTGCCTAGCACTAGCATTTGAGTTAAAGAGGGTTAAATGAAAGTGAAATCGCGGAAAGAATGCCCCCTTGTTAACCGACGTTCCATTTTGTAGGGAATACGTGTGAACAGGTTATATATAGAATTTAAATACTTATTTTCTGGGTGTAATAAAGGGGATAATCTTCATTAAACTTCGTATTTACTCAAATGAGTGAGTTACTCTATTTCTAGGTTGATATCTACAATGTTCTCCTTGATTCGCTTTTGAAGTTAAGTGCATTTTTATGAAGCTGTGTAATACAGTACGAAGCTATGTTGCTCCGTGCTGAGAAATGAATTCTTTTCATGCCCACACTAGCAGAGGTCAGGTCGAAACCTAAACAGTTTATCTTTTTTCATTACTCATTTCCAGACATTTTTAAAATTGTTTAAAGCATGAAAACATTTTGAACCTAGATACCTTAACCTGTGATTATTTGGGTGAGAAAAGCTGGTTATACCACTATTACATGTTTAAATATATTTTACTGATAATACATCTTGCCGCCGGCACTATTTAATTCATTTAGGAATAACCTTTCATCTAACTGAAATAGATCCACAATTCGCTTAAATACCGAAACTTTATTTTTATCATTGAAAGTGAAGAAACAACTGTAGTCGGACATTAAAATATTTTACCTTCACGTCATAAGTTAGGTAAATGTACAGCTTGATAAACTCTGCCCTAATGTCCTAACTTCATAAGCCAGTCGTAGGACTGTACAGAGGAGTGAAGAGGGAGGCCACACAAAAGGACGTGCTTCATCCAATCCATCTTGCATATTCCTTTCCATAAAGCAAGTAGTCTATGGAACTTTACCCTGCTTGACTTTGCTGGAGTGTTGGAAATGTTAGTATCATGCATAAAATTAGTAAATATTTTTTTCAGTAATTTCTACAAACACATTTCTAGATGTTTCTATCGATATGAATAAGCATTTTAGAACAATTACTTCATTCGCAACCCACTTATAAATTTGCACATTTATTTTCTAAAAATTCTCAAAGCGAGAATTTACTTGCATTTGTGAAACAAAACACACAATCTAAATTAATTAATATTTTGCAAATGTACTGCACCCAACTGGACTAAGATGTAAGTTTTGGAACTACGGTGTGTTTACTTGAAGTTTTAAGCACCAACACACGCTTACAATGTGAGCGGGAGTATCGGCTCAAGCTGTTGCAATTGAAGGTGTTTGTCATGGCATAAAAATGTGATGTGATACACGGAGACTCATTAAGCTAGAGATGATGACACCATTCACTTGCCTTGTGTTCGTAATCAGGGCGTGCAGAGTTTATTCTGCTCTAGCTGCAATTCAGTGGCGTGTCTTATTTACCTGCATTGCTGTAGAGGAGTGCTCAACATCTTTTATTTAAAAGCATAAAGCAAACAGAAAACATGGGGACAACAAAAAAGTTGGAGAAAATGTAATAGTTTTAAATGATAGTCGGCGAGTAATAGGAACAAATACAAAATACCAATAATAAGTAAGGCAATAGCTGGAAAATCACCGAAAAACTGCACAAATTAATAAAATATCACCATAATGGGAGATGATAAAAGAAAACTTCTAGTGTAATATGTTTCGTAGGTCAAAGCGTAAATTGGATCTGGCAACTAGTGGCGTCAAGGCACGGACTTGTAAGCGGAAGGTATGGGGCTCAATTCACGACAAGACCGTCCTCCTTGACGAAGGTTTTTTCCACATTTCCTCAGTCCTCATAAGTGACAAATGTCGGTGAGATGTTATAAATAGAGACCTAGAAGGCTTTTTTCCTTAAAAGTCCTTTTCCATTTCATCTCATGTGTAATCAATATTCAATCCTGTGGTGCCTTAGAAAAAAAAATAGTAGGACTGATTGAAAAATGAACATGGTGAATATGTGAAGGTAAATGAGGTGACAATGCTTCGACATATTCCAGTTTGTTGTGATAAGAAAATAGCCGAGTGCAAATTATGCTTCAAACTCTCCCTGAAACGACTGTACTGTTTTGTTGATTTGTTTTATTTACGGGCGCTCTTTAACATCTCAGGCCATCAGCGTCCCTTCAATTCAGGGCGTGAAACGATTGGTAAATTTTGCTGAGATGCCTTATCTTTCAGGTTTGAGGGTTTTTACATGCCGTAAATCTATGACACGGACCCACAACTTTACTTCCCACCCGAAGGAAGCAATATTTAGGATTTTCACGTCTGAAAAAATTCATTGAACCTGGCCGGACACGTAATCTTGTTGCTCTACCCTGTAGGCCGAAGACACTAAAAGCTGGGGTTATTTAAATTAATAAAAAATTATAGTTCCCAAGTGTTACTTTATTATTGTTTTATTTATTGTTGCTTTGACTACAGTGATATATTCTCGCGAAGTCTGTAGATTGTGGACCAAATACTGGTGTAAGTCTGTAGGGCTGAGTGAAATGAAAATGAATTAATGATGGCGCAAATGAGTTGGAAGTATTTGGAGCCTTAATGCTGTACACCTTCTCAGGGTAAGGGGGGAAAAAACACACACACACACACACACGCACACACACACACTACATATATAGAGAACTTGACCTGATCGGAATTTGAACCCATGACCATCGGATTAATAGTCGCACTGGACCACGGAAGCGGTCCATTACTTATTGTTTACAGTTTGTTGCTCCAAAACATACCATTCATTTGAACTATTGTTTTCATTTTATCTCTCTCTCTAAAGCATTCAAGCAAGTTTGTAGTTTGTAAAAGCACAAAAGTCGAAGACTTTCTGTTAATGTATGAAGCTACTAGGAGCCCAATAGTAAAATCATATTTAGTATGTTTATTTTAATCGGCATCACAATAAGTTGTATTTTTTATTTTAAGTGCGAAAAAAACCCTTATCGTCCCATTATTGTGCTTTCAACTTAAAACTATTTTTGGTGATATCACAAAATCAATTTGATTTTCTAGATAAGTGACACAGTTTAAAGAAGGATATAACTTGTCCTCTAGAGAGATAGATGATGTCATGTCATGTCATTAAAATATAAACACTGTCTATAAAGTCAGGAATAATTAAATATAGTGTATCATAGAATTGCTTAATATACTGAAAATTCAAGTTCTTATTTTTATTCTGAAAATGTTACGTTTGCCACTTTGACTTTTACAGATTACCATCCAAGTGTTTCATAATTATAAATAGCTCTTATTTTGCTTTATATATTTAAATTTCATCAATAATTTTTATTCCTAGTGTTATCTATGAACAATACAGAATGCACTTCAATTCTATGCATTATCTTATTTTTTTCAATTCATCTTTAAAATTAAAATAGAAAGAAAGACAACACGTTGCGATAAGATGGAAATTTTTTTTGTACAGGATGATGTGACTCATAAAACACAGAGAATTTAATTTAATATATTAAACTGAATGGAGATATGCGACAGAATAAACAGCTAAGTACTATCGCTTTTTAATTCAGAGTATTTTATCTTCCTCTTCTGCTGGAGAAACTAACATTTTCACTGAATCATAGTAAGTTCATTGACGGAGACACGCTCTGTGCTGAATTTAGCTGCAATGGTGTAGGAACAAACCTAAACATATTGCGTAGAACGTGACTCTTTGGTGAGATCAGAAGACAGTGAGTGAGTGAGTCATGCAGCCGCAACGCTCCAAGAATTGAGGAATTGTCGTATTTCATTATAAATCCGCGTCATCCGTGGAAAATTTTGTCTCCAGGTATTTCTTTTGTTCTCTTCTGGATACAAGTCTAAATTTACATAAATAATGTTCTGAAGAGCGCATGAATGGGCTTCCTATGTACGTGTTTCCTTATTTATCTAACGCTGAACAAAGGTTGAAACATCAGCGTGGAAAGTGCTCAACAGAGACCGTAGTGGTCGTAAAATAATAGAAAAAAAAGACTTTTGCTTCAAAGTGCTAGAGTAGGTCCATAAGTTTCCGGCCCAATCATTTCCTAGGTATGTTAAAGACAAAAACTATATTTCACTTTTCAATATAGTTATCCCTTGTTGCAATGCACTTCTCATTTCTTTGAATTAATATTTCAACCCCCCTCCAAAATAGTTAGAAGTCTTGGTTGCAAAATGGGCACAAACAGCATCCACTAGTTCTTTGACACACTTAAATTTCCTTCCTCAGATGATCGATTTCCTTGAAGTCACATTTATTCACAGTTTCCTTTGCAACAAGAGCTGTGTGCACAGGCGCGTTGTTGTGCCACACCACCACTCAGATTTCCTCACCTTTTCTCTTTGATGGAAACGTGTAGTCTATGCAATAGGTCAGTATAGCATTCCCCAGTTACTGAAGTCAATGAAGAGTATTATTTCACAGTCCCAAAAGTTTGAGACCATGATCTTTTTGGTTGACTGAGTGACCTTAGCCTTTAGAGGTGGTGTTTCGCCAGGTTTACGCCACTACATTGATTCTTTTTTGGATAAGGGATCATAGTAGAGCACTGTAGTTTCATCTCCTGTAAAAATGGTTTGCAGAACTTCTCTCTCGTTGCCAGGACAGAGCTCCAAAAATGCCTGACAAAGTTGACTCGTTGCTGCTTTTGGACTAAGGAAAGACATCTAGGCACCCAACTTGCACTAAACTTATTCTTGTTTAAATCTTCATGAATAATTCGAAGGACTGTTGTTTTAGAAAAGCCCAACCTTATTGCTATTTCTGTAACTTTGAGCCGCCGGTCTTGCATAATTTCTCCTTCCACAAGAGCGATATTTTCAGGAGTGAGTACCTCCAAGGGCCGAACTGCACGCTCTTCGTCTTCAGTGCTTTCTCGTCTCACTGTAAAAATTTTGGCTCATTCTTTTACGCACAATACGAGAGTGATGCTTCACAATATATGCCGTCCAATCGCTGTTTAATTTCTTTTGGACTGAATCCTCCGTTTGTGAAGGACTTAATAACAGCTGATAAATATCTGAACATCTGAATACAGCTGACCGGAAGTTACAGGTGCAATTATTTACAAAAACAGATAACGTATGCCATCAAATAAGGATTTTGTGAGTGTGATAATCCTTATCGGCGAGGCCGGAAACTTATGGGCCTACCGTCTTAATGTTCCGAACAGTGAAAGTATTGCACTGACACATTCCTCAGTAATGTTACTTGATAAATTTTTCCGCTGGGTGGCAGCTCTATTTCACTGTATAGCTTGGTAAACATTTTAAAGCTAGCAACATCATGAATTTGCGCTCCCCCTACATAGGATTTTTTCCCCTCACATTTCATAGCTGTCGCTGTGTGATGTGTGAGAGTTGTGAGAAAAGTTGGCAGAGTGCTGTCATGAACTTCTGTCGTGAACAGGAAGCGTTATTAAGTGAGAACACAACTTTTAGTTCCTTCAGGATCTCGATCCTTGTAAGTAGATGTGACAATGTATTTTATTCACAACATAAAATTAAATTAAAACCACAATGACACACCTACCTTGTCACAAACTCCCAATACTTCAATTTGCTCATTATGCCAAGTAGTTTATGTAATTAACGCGGCTTTCTCTATGTTCCAATGCGATTATTTTGCAATGCAACATGGCTATTTAAATGCAACCAAGGTTCGTCAGTGAAGAACATAAAGTATGGATCAAGTACACTTCACAAAACCCAGTTACAGAATTTCAACTAGCGCTGCAAATGTTGAATAGTAGTAACTAACGTTTCAATATGAGGCGTTTCGTAACTTTGCAATCTATGGTTTTCGAAACCATTAGGGAGTTTTTTTTTATAACTATGTTCTAATCTTTCTCCACTCTCATCTAGTTTCGCCTCAGTAAACACACGCCGTTCTACCATTGCTTCCTATTCTATTTATTGTTTTCCAAGTAGCCATACAGCTTTTCTGGAGGAGGAACATGCACCGGGTAATTTTATTGAAAGCTCCCTTTAACCTCCTTGCACATGTTTGTATATAAACATTATTCTTGTGAACTGTGCCTCTGTCATGGTGTTATAAAACACCAACAAAAACTATTTACAGCACTAATGCCAATTTAGAACACTTGACTTACATTTCTTTATATGTAATAAAAATAGTCTTTCCTTGTACTGGCACGAACTCGGCTGAAGAATCGCGAGAGAAACAAGGTGCCTAGAGCAAAGCGCCAAGAGCAGCCAAGCTCAGGTGCGAAGGCTCTGCATCTCATGCTTGAAAATTGAACCAAACGGAAGTTTTAATGTTTTGCTGTTAGATCAAATTTGATTTTTTAGCTTTACTTTTGCGTGGCAGTATTACTTCTAATATTATAGTAACCTGACAAGAACAACTATTAGCAAATTTATGTGCTTTTAGAGAACCTTTAAAATATTTTAGTGGATACCTAGAATTATTTCGACAGCAATAATCACGAAACGCATAAGTAATGTACATTTACAGCGTTTCTCTTTATAGTAAATTTGCTACTAGAGCCAATAGACAAATTACGGAATAGCAACTTTTCCCCAAGGTTGGAAAATAAACTTGGATAAGACGAAGTTTTTAATGCAAATAATTTGAAAGCTCTCTCAGAATTGTGGGTTATTTTATGTGTAAATTTTATAAATGCAGATCTTCCAAAATGTAAGATATAGATTAACTTTTGTGAAAAAAATTGCAAATAAGTAAAAATTCTCTCTTGTTTTAGGGTCAAATGCGGGCGCCAAATGTAGTGTGGAGGATTATTTTCAACTAGGGATAACTCATACTTTAGACAGCAGAGCTTTATTTTACTTGGAAAGACCTCTCCAACATTAAGCTTTTTTGTGTGTCCTTGTAGTAATAAACTTAAGCTGCATTAACACAGACATTGAAAACGATTAGAAACCCATTTCCTCTTATTTCTTTTATTTTTTCTCCCAATAGAAATAAAACAAAAAATAAAAGCAAGTTTATACAGAATAACTGCCACTGCCGAAGAAATATCGAGGTGGCCCCAACTATATTCAATTCAATTACTGTAGCTATCGATCTATATCGAATGACGTGCATGAAAGTAAGAAGGCGGGCAGATTCCAGACACACAAGGTCACGGACTGGACCCCAACAACAGGTGCCGCATTACACAAACTGCCTGGCAACCTGCCATTTTCATTTCTTATTGACTGCAAATTTGGAAGTGGAAAGCTTTCTTTCTTTATTTGATTTCTTCGGCGAAGAACCTCCTCCTGAACTAATCAAGTAGCCAGAAAGACTCGACAGTTTTCGTTTTGCTGTGACAACAGATCTCGCGCCAGAAATGTTACACACAGATATACACGGAGCGAAACCATTTCTTATTCCAAACTTGTCTTGTCTCTGCAGTTGGCTGGTTGAATATTGGTGAAGCATTTTTTGGAGATTTGAGAAATTTACAACCTACAAATCCATTAGCTCATTCAACTAACCTGAAGATGGTGAATTTTGATACTTTTTAAGATTCAAAACAGGAAATATTTTCATACCATTCCCCTTTCTTCAATGCTTCTTCGTATGTAGGAATGCCATTATTTATGTTTCAGTTGAAATACTTACTTGACCGATCCTTTATCCTTCTTACTTGATATTATATGTCTATATATACACAAGTATTTATTGGGAGATGATATTTTATCTGTAGTTCATGTTTCTTTCTTAAACAGCTATCTTTGCTATTTAATATGATCTTTGTTTGCTTCGCCATTCTTCACACTAAATCTGCTACCCTATTTTTTACATTCTAAATACCTAGTCATGTCTTCGTAATTAATTTCATTCTGCACATATATTAGTTTGGGATTTTATGACATTCCAATGGTTTGTTTCT
Organism: Metallyticus violacea; assembly: GCA_030762175.1. NCBI lineage: Eukaryota > Metazoa > Arthropoda > Insecta > Mantodea > Metallyticidae > Metallyticus > Metallyticus violacea. The sequence goes on from CM060838.1 coordinate 28,728,500, forward strand.
TACTTGGTCTTTTCTAATATTTTGTTTATTTTCATAAATGAAATGAATTTGGTCATATATGTATTAACTACTGTTCGATACTTATTATAAGGTAATCAAGTTTGGATATATGTAGTGGATTATGCTTCCTTAGAAAATGTTTGTGTGATTCCGTATTATTACTATGATTGTGTTTGTTTTATTTAAGGACATTTTTTTAACAACTTTGATCATTAGCGTCCCATTCAATTCAGTGTGTGAAACGGCCGATAAATTTTGCTCGGAAGTCTCTTCTTTTAGGCTTGAGGTTCTCTTATGTGTTATAAATCTACGGCATGGGACGGACGGCTTTACTTCCCTTCCGCAAGAAGACTTTTACACCCTATAAAAATCCATCTTCGACCTTGGTTCTACGCTACGAGGCAAGTATGATTACCACTAGACCAACAGGACCTACAAATTGCGACCCGGTATGTTAATTTAATTCCAGATCCTCTCTTTATCCACGTGTTTGATGCTTTCACCTATTCTAGTGGCACTTATCCAAAGTGAATTATTGTTACTTTCCTATTATCATTGTTTTGTCTTGGTTGACAGCCACGTCTGTTTTCTCTAGTTCATTAGCCTAGTACTTTTAGACTTTCCTGCAATTTCTCATGGTGCGCCACGTTTTTCTTAAAGCATTTGCAGGATATAGGAGAAAAACAATCAAAGTCCACTTTTGGTGAAATTTGAGATTTTGGTGCCAATGGATTGATTATGTAGTGCTACATTCCGACACATTCATAAAGAGAATAAGCAACGTAGAAAAAATAGTGTCCAGGGAAATCAGAGTGCTCTATAAATACCTACAATGAGACCATAGCAAGAAAGGGAGCTGGTGAAGTTGCATCAATGTTGTTGGACATTTTTTTCCAACATTTGGACCTATCAGTTCGAAATTTTCAAATATTTTTGTGATGCTTGCTAGGACCAAAATAAAAATTATATCATTATTCGTCTCATTCATGCTATGGTTCATAAGTATAGCATATTTGAATCAGTAAAATTTACTATTCCCATCAGAGGCCATAGTTATATGAAATATGACAAAGATATGGTTTCAATAAATTAAAAAAACAATGTTGAAACACCCTGCTATTGGAATGAGCACATTAGGAGATGTCGAGTGAAATCATCTTTCTCCAATATAATTGAGTGTTCCCAGGGTATTTTTAAATCGTGTCTTCCTTTCTTCATAAAGAATACAGATATATATTTCCGACGAAGATAAGAGAAATATGAGAAATTGTAGGTGACAAAAACTCTTCTAGAACTCTTCTAGAGCAGCCTATTCAAGTTAAATACCACTTTGCAAGACATTAATGACCTACAATGTCTGAAGAGATTCTGTTCCGAAAATGCTCACATTTTTCACAGTTACCTATAATAGGCAATTACCAATTTTGATTCCATGATTATTTTAATAGTGCTGCATTAATGTTTATATTTTCCTTTATGTATAATTTGGTGCATTCCATGGTATAGATAGTGGGCTTTGTTTGTTTTTATCTAAAAATATATTTACTTTGACTTTTTATTATTAATTAAACCGAAAAAACAAACACATGGCACAGATTTCAAAAGAAGAGTTTGTTAGAAAACTATCTTAAGAATTATCCTATATACTAATGTGCTTAATTTTTCATGGGGTTTTTAAATTTCAAGTTACATTCCTGCAAAAAAGTAAAAGGTGGATTTGATTGTTTTCCCCTTGTAGTCTTCATTTATATTCTTTATTTCCAGTTTTAAACATAGTTATATAATGCTTTAGAAGTCCGTAATGATTTTTGTATCTATATGTTAAATAATATAATTTGTATATTGGCCGGGAACCTTATCGAAAATGTTTTCTCTATGGAATTATTAGGTTGTTTGATTACGTTACAATAGACGATCTTGTTTTATTTATAACAATGAGATTCTTGAACAATTATTCTGGTCCTGTGATTCAGTCAACTTTTATAAGTCGCTAAGTATGAACAAATGTTATGAATTTTGTCAGATGGACACAAAGATTGCTTAAATGATTTTTATTATGTTTTGATTATCTTCCTAGTGCTGCATTTGTGTTTGTTCCGATATATATTTTTCCCAGGTTTTTATTCAATATTTGTACATAAATTCTCTGTTTTATTTTCTTCTTTTACGCTTCTTTCGCATTTAATATCTCCGATCCACCTGTTCGTTCTGTTTTATAATGCTCCGTGTGATGCGGTTTTGCATTTAACAATTTAAATTATAAATAAATCAACCAATATTTTTGATTTTTTAAGTTCGATTTTTGTCACCCTAATGACATTGAATAGAAAACCGATCCGGTGCGTGTGTCGGCATGAATTAACCTCAAAGAAACTTGGAGGGTGGAGGGGTGGAATTTACATTGAGGTAACTTTTAAAAGAAGGTGGAGATCGAATTTGTTATCTTATAAAGCTCTGTTAGACCTCAGAGGAGTATAAACTGAGCCAAGGAAGGAAATAAACAAGTTAAATGCTGTTTATTTCTCCAAGTTAAAAGGGTTGTATAGCTCATCGTGCGATAAGCTATTTCATTGGCGTGCACACTAACTTTTGTGGCGGCAGTACCTAAAAGATATGCACTGGCACGCACGGAGCTAAGACAATGTAATAATGCACCTTCAGAGTGTAAAATTTGCTGAAAATTGAGTTGGTAATGCAAAGCTTTTATAATTGCTTTGTGATAAATACATCATCAATTATGATTACAGCTACGTACTATGCAATTGTTTCTACATTCTTAAGTACTAGTTTGGCATGAAAAACTAACGCCTTTACATATTTTCTAATAACTTGTGTCCGGTGGTCAAAGTATGATCCGCGGACCCTTGGAGGACCCACGAAGCATTTCAGTATTGTTAACAGCATTTACTCTTGAATATATAGATACAAAAATGAAATGCAATAAAACGAAAGCTGATGCGAATTTATGATCTGTGTTTAATGAGACAATATAAATATGAATCAAATTAAAGAGAAATGTTTGTTCCGGTTGGAGCTTTCAAACAGGTAAGCCAAAAACATGGTACAATGTTTTCCCTGGCAACAGCACGCATCTTTCGTCTGGCAAGTCTTAGATATTTCCCAGACCATCAAAGAAGGCCATGAAAGTATTGATGCTTTTCGTAACAACTTACATGTATGAAAAATTGTTCTTTCTACTTCTTTATCTAAACAATAAGTATAGAAACGTTTGGTAAATGTAAAATATGTAAAATGTAAAATGTTTTTTCCTTATTAAGCCGGATATATCACGCCTTAAAAGTGAAATTCATCATCATCATCACTCTTATTCAGCAATAACAATTAACGAGTAAAATTGTGCCTTTTTATAGTGTAAGTTTTTAATATTCATTTAATGTAACGTTATTGTTACTATTAATACGCTACACTACAAAAATAAAACTAATATTGAAAAAAGGTGAATTTATTTGTTTATATGTATTGAAATTCTGTAAACCAGTTATGAAAAAACACACACACACACACACACATATATATATATATATATATAGAACACAAAGTTATGATTTTAAACTTTGAGTTAAATTTGGGGGTTCGCCAGAGATTTTTCAAGGAACCCCGCAGTCATGGAAAATTTGAGAACCGCTGTTTTATGTAACTCATGTAGCCTCTGAATAAGCGAAGAACTTAATACCAAAGATTCATTGGTTGTTAGATCATTAGTGCTAGGAGCTGGAGAGATGGCTATTAAGAGGAATGTGTTGATGACGTCCAACTGTTCACTATTACCATTCTGTTTTGTTAATGCAAAGTGATGAACCGTCTCTTAAGTATTTGAATAGATGATAATACACATGTAGTGCGTAATGTTTTACTTGGTAGATAAAGCCCTCCCCCGCATATAAACGAATCGAATAAAATAGCTGATAATTACACGAATCGCCAAACCAAACAGTCTCGTATAAGCTGAGCTTATCATATCATTGGTTTTTGTGAGCACTACACGAGAAATTAGTGTAACCCCCCTCTCTCGTTTTGCAAATTCACTGGTATAAAATGGAGAAAATATATCTGCCACTTTCGATAATCGAGCCGTAAATTGTTAAGTCCTTAGACAATAAGATATATCTAAAGCTTTCGTTCTTGTTTTTGGTATTATCTCACATAACTGCCATACATTTTCCGAAAATAAAACAAATTAACGTTAATGTAAAACACCTAGAATGCATCTTGCGCCTACAGCTTCCTGGTATTGATCTTTTCAGGGCAAAGGAAATCTACGAAAAAAGCACCTGAAACACAGGCTAAAATTTGCGCTTTTGCAATTGGTTTTCCAGCCGAAACTTTAACCAATTAATCCACGGAAGCTGGTTAAAGATTGGTTAAAAGCTGCTCTATCTATGGAGCCCAACTCTGTATTAAAACAACGTGGATAACATGCTAGTCAATATGTTGTTACCAAGGCAACTAAGAAAAGTATTCAGTATTTACACGGAGAAGCGAGAAAAAGCAAAGTATAGCTTTACATTTTATTGCCAAGATAAAACTTTTTAATGCATAGACAACTACAAGTAAGGTGGCGTTACAAGAATTTTGTTATAAAACTAATATATGTGGCGAAACCCAGAGGCATGTAATCGATGTGGTATTGACACGCCACTGGCTGATGGTGCTGCAGGAAGGGATGGGGTGTCTCGATAGTGCGCCTTGCACGAGAAAACACAAGATTTCAATTAAACGGACACGTTTAGTAATGAGAATGAAGCAGATTTATGGTGAGTAAGGGAACCTCCGCTCCGCTTCTATTTTTTGTTTATTTCGATGTGTTTGTTGAGTTATAGGTGGAAGGACCCAGCATGTATGCGTCAGATAACAAAAACAAGGGAAAGATCAGGACGAGGCATTTTCTCTCAAACACTCCCCCTACCATGATTTCGAAAAAACTGTCTGAGCCGTTTATTTTTATTCTTCCTGTTCCTTTTCGTTCGCATTTACTCTTGCATTTCCATAGCGGCGAACTGTAGAGTGGAGAATAGACGAAAAAAGATTTTGGTGTTGAAGAATTGCTAAAGCCAAGAGCCACAGAAACTTGCAAACCAAAGAAGTTTAGGCACTCGGAGAAATAACACAAAATTAGTTCATCACCCGAACATTGAAATACCTCGATTTTCGCCACTATTTCCTTGACAAGTAATTTCATATCTGCATTGTGTTAGAACTGTTTAACTTTTCACGGTTCTCCCCTTAGAATATACACCAAAGTCATGCGTAGCAGTAACACTGATATATCAATTGCTATTCCAATGTTCAGTGCACGTACGTACAACAAACGTTTTCGTTCTTCTTTACCTTGCAGAACTCGTTTGTTTCATGTTTTCATCTCCATTATGTTATTGAGGTTTCAGAGAGAGTATCTTCTGTTGCTTTCGTCACAGCACACACATTTTAGCTCAAGGATGTAGAGAATGAGAAACGCAATTCTGAAAATGACAGACTGTTCCTCCCAATGCAGATAACATCGTATCATGCAATTCAGCATTAGGAAACCGAGGCGTTCCTCTGGTTAACCAATCGAGCAACGATTAATTTAATACATTTGGGTAACCATGTTATATTATAGTTCGTGATTATTATTAAATGCTTTTGATATAAGCAAAGAATAAGAATAAGATAGTGCTATTCAATTGAACATTCTTATATATTTGTAATTGTGAAATTTCCTTTTACATTAATATCGCTTAATATGATGTTAACCTGTCCAGTCTTGGCTATTATGAAATACAATTACCTGACTTTCCATTTGCTTGTATTTATGATCGTTTAACACTTATTTATTTTACAAAAGTTTTCTCGGAGGGAATTTCATTATAAGAAGATAATCATCATAAGTATCATTTTACAGCTGAATGAGTTAGGAAAGAGTATGCGCAGAATCGTGTGCAAGTTATTTCAATAACTGTTCTCTGCACTTCAGTTTCATACAACAGCAACCTTGTGTAGGTTGCTCTGGGTAAAATGCGCGCTCTTCGCACTTACTGGACGTGTTTCTGCTAGTAATTTTAAACGGTAAATGTAAAATATTCGTGAGTGCACACACGTTTTCTGTACACAGCAATACATAACATTGCTTTTTAACGTCACTAGTTTCTTCAGGTGGTAAGGGGGTGCTCTCCATCTCTACAACTAGTTCTCTTAGCAGAAAGAGCGGGCTAGAAAGTGGCCACTGCGCAACTGAAATGTGGAAGCTTTTTTCAATTTGTATTGCTATAGCCATTTTTGATTCACACAAGGAAACAGCGGGTAGTACGGTACAAGTCTTGATGGCCTTAAATCCTGACACTGAAGTTACAGTTATCCTGATGCTTAACTCTGACATGATACGCTTGAATAACAGATTGTATCAGAGTTCGCTGAAGAGAACAACGTTGATGCGTCTCTGCAATCTCTTTCACTACATGCTTTTTTATTACATAAATCGGGTTTGGAAGTGAGTGTAAATATTTTTTCTATTCTTTATTTATTAATTAAGACACCTTCAGATATTCTTATTAATATGAGAAACAGGAAATATTCATAGTTTCTGCTCAATCTTTGATATACGAAAATATTATTGCCAGGTTCATTATGTTAGCATGGAGCATATCAAAGCTAATAACTCCGACCAGCTCCTTCTCCTGGTAAATACACAATCGCTGTTGCCAGTCTCAGATGAGAGGCGATGATTTATACGTAGGAATGGAAATGGCTAAATATTACTGTTGCATTATCTGTTTACCTAATGTAAGTATTAGTCTCTTTTGCTATTATTTCTATCCCAATCGACCTAGGATTATAAAATGCAGCATTATGAAATTAAGTCGCCGTTTTACGTCCTTAATTTCGTCCTCAAGTGTCACTTTCTCCCTCACATATTATGAACTGGTATTTTCATTCTCAAGATCCTGAACTGCGTGACATACGGACGTCCCGGCATCAGAAGTTTGCTGCAATACCGTCAAGCTCATGAGACAATGGGCTGGCATTGGGCAACAATAAAAATATATATTTCTACAACAACTGTCATACTTCCTCCATAAATTCCCATCTCGTATGTCATTTACGCATTGCTACAGAATATATAACGTCTTTTCCTCCCAGTTCATTCGGGTTTAAGCTGCAATGATATGGGAGTAACATGAGTACTTCATAACCATGGGACTTTGCAATTTGATCAGTGGCAAACTCTTTTTTACGTTTGCTACTTTAATGATTTCAAAGTACCGCCTTAACCTCAAGTGGAGTCGGAATGTCCTGCACTGAAGAATCTCTGAAGTGAATACCACGAATGGTTCCTTCATCTTAGGGATCAAGTCAAGTTGTCAGGCATTTTTGGAAATCTGTCGTGGCAACTAGAGAGAGGTTCTCCAAACCATTGATACAGGAGATGAAACTATGATCCTCTACTATGATCCCTTGTCCAAAAGAGAATCAGTGGAGTGGGGTAAACCAAGGGAAGCACCACCTCTAAAGGCTAAGGTCACTCAGTCAACCAAGAAGATCATGGTTACAATCTTTTGGGACTGTGAAGGAATACTCTTCATTGACTTCAAGGGGAGGAACACCACAGCGTGCTTCCATCAAAGAGAAAAGGCGAATAAAGCTGAGTGGTGATGTGCGCCTTCTTTACAACGCGCCTATGGACACAGCTCTTGTTACAAAGGAAGCTGTGAAGAAATGTGGCTTCAAGGAGATTGACCATGCACCGTACAGCCCAGATCTAGCTCCCAGTGGCTATTTCCTCTTCTCAGAATTCAAGAAGGACCTTCGAAGAAGAAAATTTAAGATTGACAAAGAAGTGATGGGTGCTGTTTATGCCCATTTTGCTGACAAGACTTCTGACTTTTTTGGAAGGGTGGGAATTGAAATTCAAAGATGTGAGAAGTGAATCGCAATAAAGGGTAACTATATTGAAAAGTGAAATGTAGCTTTTTGTCTTTATCATACCTAGAAAATAGTTAGGTGGGAAACTTATGGACCTACCCTCGTACATGTGTTTAAGTTTTCTAGGGATAGTAGCCAGTACCTACCAATTATAACGTGACATTTCATTGCCCTGCTTACGTTCGAGCACTGTCATGCAAAATCTTCGTGTTGTTTTTGTTAAGGTGTGTACAAATTGTGTTGGAAATAAGAAACCAAATACGGATATTGATGGTGTGCCATAGGCATACGGTATACATTACGATATAACCAAACCTTTCATTTTGCTGGGGTTCTGACTGTTTTAGATGTTCGTTGAGCCTTTGAACTGCCTTTTCATTTCTTGTTTGTATACGTCTCATCCAGCGTAATGAAACAGGCTTCTTCTTGGCACTCGGGAGCATTCCAGAGGGGTATAACGGTGTTGTATCGTCAGCATTTCTGCTCTTCCATCAAAACCGTGAAAGCCATCGCAATGTAATTGTTTCCATTGCCAGACGTTCCTTCTCGATGGTATGCAATAATCCTATTTCTAGGGCTAACTCCATGAATCCGTTTTCAGTAACTGGAAACAGATTAACTGTTCCCTAGGACGACCTATCTATCACCTTTTGGAAGTTTTCCATCTGTAAGGGGCAATTCACAGTGAAAATTAAACGTAACGTAAACGTAAAAACTAAATGTTATGTATTATAATTGAACCGTTCACTATAAATCACGTAAGTATAAAAGTACACGTACATTTAGATGCAAGCTTAGAAACTTGCAAAACATAAGGGTTTGGGACTACATCTAAAGCAAAACGAAAGAAATCAGCCAATCAGAACGCATTACTGCTCTGTTGATAGAATGACGTCGATGGGCGAAATATTAATATTAAAGAACGGCCGCATTTGTTGAATTGTTTTATTTATGGACGCTCTTTAACATCTCAGGTCATCAGCGTCCCATTCTATTCAGGGCGTGAAACGGCCGACAAATTTTGCTCATAGGCCTCTTCTTTCAGGCTTGAGGTTCTTTATCGTGCCGTAAATGTACGACACGGGATCCACGGCTTTACTTCCCTTCCGAAGGAAGCCATACTTAGGATTTCTACGCCAAAAAATCCATCGATCCTGGCAGGGATTAAACCCGCGATCTTGATCTTATGAGGCAAGTATGGTTACCACTACACCACCAGGACCTACGTTAAAGAGCATCCCTTAAAAAAAATCAGCCCTTATTCAATCCGCTGCTCGCAATTATTGCCTGCACGGAGAATAGTTACATTAATGCTTTGTTATTCATATAACCAACGTGTGGCTATGGGGCATTATTTGGTTTCATTGCGTGAGGTCTCTATAGCAGTGTTACCAATAAAATATCACAACCCTGATAGATAACAGCAGTCAGTGGTTATGGTAGTGCTTGATAAAAGTATTAAAGAAGGTGTATGTTCTTGATAAAAGCGTTAAATTGAACGAAGATACTCCGGGATATACAGCAAAAATCAGATAGGCCGAACTATAATTTTTTTTTCTTCCGTTCACATGCGCCTATCCAAATGTTAAACTTAAATTTATTCGTACGTAGAGTGTGCCTGTTTTAAAATGCTTCTCATTTTTTTTTTGTATCTCTTGCCTCACTTTTACGTTATTGCTGACCTCATTATGAAAATTTTACCCAAAGTACTTTTTAGTAAAGCATTTATTTCAACATGTATACTTTTAATCTGAAGCAGGCCGATACTTTAGTAAGCTATGCTGCTAATGATTAAATTTGCACAAAAATTAAAAAGGTTATGCTTTATTTTTAAATCCAACTTTCTCTGTAGCCCCGGCAAAATATTAGTATGGTCTGTTATCTCATAATCCAAAAGGTGTAAGCATGCAAAGTTTGCAGGGAGGGGATGGCAAACACTCAACACACTGATGAGCGAGATAATGCGCTCATTTCCCATTCGTTGCGCATGCCTATTACGTAGAGGCGTGTGTCTAATTACAGGTAATGGCCGTCTTGAGCTCACGCTTGTAGTGAAACACCGCTGCCGAATATTGCTGAGAATCAAACCGGGTTCACTTGACATAACGAGCAGATCCGCTGTACACTGCGCAGCCGCAGTCTCCCTCTGTTCGAGGCACCTCAAACATAACGGTTTGAAAAGTTTCAAATTTACGTTTTTGGCCCCATTCATACATGTTCTGTATGCAATAATTTAGTCCTATCTGGACATCCTTGATATGCCTGCATATCACGAATGCTGACATTACGTAATTTATTAATGCTAGGGTCTCCCACCGGTTTTAATTTCACATTTGTGTTTGTTTCTACAGTTCAGGACATTTATATTAAAAATATACATTCACACACTATCATGAACAACGGGCCGCTCTTATATCGCATTCCTTTCTGCGTACCCGAGCTATCTCTTCAATCTTTAAGTGATCAATGTGCTCATAAAGCGGTACATACAGCCTGATCCGTTCAAATAAACACTAACTAAATATTGCTCTCACGTCAGCATGTCTTCATGAGGAGAGTGATTAAGAGGCAAAGAACGATGAGTTGGAGAGAAGGCTAGTCAGAGAAATGTGTTGATAACGTAATGGTGTAGAAGGGCGCACATTGCGCTTGTGCTATGATACAGCCTTAAATTCATTATGCTTAACATTCTCCACATTTAATAAAATATAATTGCTCACTTTCTAAAAAGTGTTCTCTAAAGAAGAGAAGAAACCTGCACTATGTATTTATTTCTCCAAAAGCATTTGTCTGTCTTATCAAGTTTTACTTTGGACTAGCAACCTCAATGGAGTTCCATTTTATTTGGTTTATTTATGGATGCATTTTAACATCTCGGGTCATTAGCGTCCCATTCAACTCGGGGCGTGAAACGGCCGACAAATTTTTCTCAGAGGTCTCTTCTTTCAGGCTTGAGGTTCTTTTTCGCGCCGTAAATGTACGACATGGGACCCAAGACTTTACTTTCCTTCCGAAGGAAGCCATGCTTTGGATTTTTGCGCCCGAAAAAAATCATTGATCCTGGCCGGGTTTGAACCCCACTTGATCTTGAGTTTAGAAGGCAAGTATGGTTACCACTACACCACCATGATCCCAAAGGTTTATGAAAATATCAACATATATTTAATATTTCGTTTGGATGTATTAAATTCTTCTGGAATTAATCGAATTTGTACGATTGTTTTTAATTGTCTGTTGGACAAGGAATGTTATTATTTTGCAGTCATATCATTTCAGAGGTTACCAGAATTCGGCTTAGTCAATACGCTCTGTTGACTTTCACTTTGCCTGCATTTCCTAATTGTTAAATTGTTGTCCACCCAAGTCGAATTAACATAAATAATAGAACGACTATGTTCCCTAAAGCGGCGTATTGCTTTCAGATACTTGCAACTTCATTACATTTATGCTTACCTTTTCAATAAACATTCCTTTATTTTGGTATTTATATTTGTCTTTTCAATATATGTTCCTTTGTTTTGTACTTTTTCCATTTGTAGCCGATTTCTTTAAGAATTTTTCTTACGGAGTGAACCCCAAGGAAATACAAATCTTTTTCGAATTTCACGTAACAATTTTGGACGTGTAGGAATTTCTTTTCTCATTAAATAAAATTCTTATATGCAGGAACGTTATTCCATTTATCACCCAATATGCTTTTGTATCCTTTGCCGAATTAAGAAATGAACAACATAACGCACACCCAAGAACAGCTGCGCTACGACTGCGACAGTCAACAAGGTGAATAAGTAAGCAAGCAGGCTTGCCACCCCCCTCCACTGCGCGGCAAACGAGTGGGGAATCGCTCGTAGGAAAAACTTCGCGCTGCGGGGTAAAGCATCACTGATCGTACAGCTTCCTCCGTCCTTATCAACCGAATACAATCACGAGTCACCCACTGTCACTGTCACTTAGGTCTTCATGGAACGATGAGGCGTTTTGAGAAGGATGGAAGTAAGTTTCAGGAATGATTGCTGTCCTTGAACTTCAATTAAATTATCTATTAGCATGTGCTGTACTGTTGTACATGGATCATAATTTGGCGTGTGGTACATCAGACGGTAATGCACTGAACATTAAGGTATGTGATTCACTGAAATAATGCTCTGTATACGACGGAATAAATTATTATTTGTTTATGATAAGCACTGCTCACCACGGAATTAACCTATGCAGTACCACGACCATATTTGATTCCTATTCTTGAAGTGTTCATTTTTTCAACCCCTTTTCAGTCAAAACTGTTTGTAAATACCTTCTTCCTCATTTTGTGTGTGTGTGCGCGCGCGCGCGTGCGTGCGTGCGTGGTTGGTTTTTTTGTTTTTTGTTTTTTTTGTTTTTTTGTTTTTTTTGTTTCACGAGAGTTGCACATTGCTTTTTGTTAATCCACCTTGCTTAAATGCCCAAGGACGAATGGTGTACAATAAATTTTTACGTTGCTCTTTATTATTGGAAAGATTTATCAGGCTTCTCTATGTATCTGCCTTCATAAATTACATTATACGAATATATTCAATAAACACCTTGGGTGTCTCTTTTGTATTCAAAAATTTTTAATAGCAAATCAGCTGCTGAATGAGATGAGATTTTTGTCAGCAACCTTTTCCAGGTAGATTGACTGTAGCCCAAATAGTCGTCTTTTGTTCAAGTTGCCGTGATTAGATCGCGTTATGAAGTTTCTGTCTCAACACGTGTCAGGATAAAAACAAAGCACAGTGCTGTCCAACCATTTCTACTTCCGAGATGCCTAAGCCCAGCCCTCTTTATTGATTCGCGAACGTGTGAAATAATTGGAAAATTGCATTGTATGGTTTGTCCTGAAATCCCAATAGCTTTACTACTGAATATTAAAGCAGTTTTAATATTTTCGTATGATTTTCTATATCAGCTGAAATCAGTTAACAGTCGTTGAGTTGACAGCATATGCTAGGCATTTCTTTAAACTGAATGGGTTATTGGCACTCTTTGTAAAGAATTAATACTCCCATTCTTTTGATTTACAAGCACATTTTTATTTGAATCAGTAACTACACAAATTTTGAATCAACTCTCCAACATTAGAACTGAAACATTTTCAGAAAGCTTCATCTATCCAATTTAAGGTTACTTTTCTTAGTTTAGGGCAAGAGTATCAGCAATAACGTTAAAATAAAATCCATTGAAGTTTACTCTTAATGATATCTTAATAACTGAGATTTTTATAGCCGAAGGCCAAATCATTTTGAAGATAGTTTTGATTAACATTTTCCCTACCCAATATTATACAGCTGCCCTCTTTTTTATACTCCTTCATTCCTCAAGAAGGCTTTATGTATATTCCCATGCAGACGTAATTTCGAGATAACCATTACCTTCCAGTGTACGCCTGCGCAAAGTGGGTCCCCTGCCCCTTCGACCAGATTTGATTCAGGCTTAAGCCGCCCTTCAACACCAAAGTGGTTTTCGGGAGAGAGATATTACAAAAAAATAAAATCGCCTAACAAAAGTCCACCAGCTCTCACTAGAAGGCTGTAAAAAATGCGCCATAATGCGGCGTAACGAAATGTTATATTATTAAAAGGCGTTATTATATGTGCGGCATTTTATTTTTATTTCTTTACCTTTTCTTCTCAATTCTCTTAATGGATTTAATTCAGGGTCTGAAAATATGCTTTGAAAATAGCTCTCAGCTATTTACATCCCCTTTGTGGACATTGGTGAATGGTTGGTTTGTGCTGTAATAAACACGCAGACCGTGACGAATTCATTGCGAGAGAAACGGGAGGAAAACGCTTTGTATACCACGTCGTGCAGGATGATGCCTTTCCATTGAACTGTGAAATTAATTTTTTAAATCTGTAGTGTCCGAAGGAGGGTATTCTTTATTAGTTTTTTATATAAATTGTGAGCAAAACTTAGAACAATCTCAAAACGGTCATACTGAAAAAGATTTAAGTAAAGCATCCTTTACTTTGCTCCAAGCATCGGTCGAAGATCCGGTCTAAACGATTGGTAAACGTACTGTAAATTAAAATATAGTAGACTACCAAGGCACTTTTTTATACAAGTAAAACAGAGTTAGACAATATTTTAATGTTTCCAAATATAGCTCCTCTGTTCCTAAACGGTAAATAATCATATTATAACAAATTTACCTTTCATTTTTACCATGTGTTTATAAAATAAATAACTTTTTAAATTTAATTATCTCTACATACCTTACCACAAACTAAACTTGTGTAAAAATGCTTTATATGTATTTTTTACCAAATATAGTTTTATTTGCCAAAATATAGAAGTTCTTAAGACTATTTTTCAACCAAATAATGTTTACGACTAATTAGCGTCCAAAAGATGCTGGATTTGTCAACTAAAACAATTAAATGCAGTAAATAAGCACAAGATTCAATGTTATGATGCCATTATGACAGAATGAAAGTACGGTTACACTGTAATGAACCAACGCTGGGTTAAAAGTGTTTCTAGAAAAATAATTATAATTGACCAAATAATACTGCAAATCTCTCCTCTAATTTTACACATTAAAAGATAGCAGGAGAAAATCCGTCAATAATAAATCATTTTACAAGTAAAGACTATTCGGCATCTATAAGTAAAGTTACTCTCATTATGAGTATATTAAAGCGCAGTAAAAAAAATATTCTACTACTAAAACTAATGCACTTAGTCTCACGTGCTTTAGTGTATAGCTTGCACTTACACGTTAATGCCAAGCATTGACGGGTGTTTTGGGGAACTAACAGAAGTTGGACGGCTTACCTTGCCCAGAGCGGGGCCAGCTCCCAGCAATACTTAGCCGATATGCAATAACTTAAATATTCTTCTCCCATTGCTTCGTTTTAATGAAATACAGAGCCTTCTTTTAAAATTTCGCAGTCGTAATAACTATCTATTTGGCGCAATTATTATTAAAAAGGGAAATTTTGATATTTTTAAAACAAAATTAAAAATACTTGATTACATTTTAGGTTTCATCCCCTCACTACCACACCATCCCATTTTGAAATGTTAAATGACATCCTTATCTTTAGAAACTTAAATTTTTGAGAGAATTAACAGTTTTTGTGCTAATACAGTGTTCCAGAATGGTGTATATTCTACAAGAAAGAACAGAAAGCAAATGAACTAGTCAGGAGTTCGAAAATGGACTGTATTATTGTTGTATTCCCGCCTCCTTGGTCCAGTTATAGCACGTGGATGTTCCGGGTTTGATTACCGGTCAGATCAAATTATCTGCGTATGGTATTTTTGGAGTTTTCCTTATCCTAAGAAGGTGAATGCCAGATAGCTTTAAAGCAACCAAGGACTCCGAGTTCATCCGTGCCATTCATTCATTTGATTCAATTCATTCATAAAGACTAAGTTTAGATACGGATTCCCGAGTGCACGAAAACTAAATCATCTCCACTGGGACAATGTGGATGTCCCGGCCTTAGATGTCCGCTACAATATAGCCATGCGAAAGGGAATGCCCAAAGTTCATAAGAACAATGACAAAAAATTTGTAACATTTCCCAAAATGTTGGTTTAATTCTACAACTAATTGACTTTTTCTTTTGCGCAAGTTCAAACAACAGTACAGATTATCAAAGAGCGAAAAAACAAACAAAATATTTGATAACAATTGTATTCACTATAAAGATAGAGGTGTTATTTGAAATTTAAAGTTTGGGGTGTTTTAATTAAATTAATTTTGTTAAACCGGTATTTATTCAGACTGCGAAAGTAATGCGTTAAACAGTCAGTTCCTCTATTTCATATACCTATAGTACAATACGGTGAAATTTCCACAAAAATGCAATGTCGTACAATGCATAATACCTTTTGAATTGATCAGTTTTACTTAAGTCTTTAATTACAGATTTTAATTCAAGTACTTGTGGGAAAATAGGTGCAACCCACGAAACAAGATCCTCTAGAACATCAACTTAATCTTCCACTAACGAAACCTTAAAGATGAAACAATTTGAAAACTTTCAATAGCATAATTCGCAGCACCTAAAGCAATGCACACCGTGATTATACTCCCACGTCGTTCTTTTTAACAAACACTTTAAAAAATCAAATTATACTAGTTTAAGTAAAGAAACAGTGCCAAGTTTATATATGCATTACAAACAATTCCTATAGTTAATGCATTTATTTAATGAGCCTTTAATACAATATCAGTCGGCCACAATTGAACATTTACATAGAAATTTAAGACATTGTGGGACACGTGTGGATGAATTCACATTATTGAATATGAATTATGCTTATTCCGCTTTCCACTCAGTGTTAAATATAGTTATTAAAGATACTTGTTGCATCTGGTGTTAATGACATGGTTATTTCAAAATATTACACGATATAAATATGACTTAATAATACAGGAAGAAAAATTCATCTGTTAGTTTTATTTCTATTGGAATTCTGATACACATTAATATATTTTATTTATCGCTTCTGTAAACTAAATGTAACACAAAATATTGTCTTGCCCTTGCCCAACGCCCAGTAATATAATCTTTACTGTTTACTATTATTTTTGCTTTTCCGTTAGCATGACATAGTGGTACAACCCTTCATGTTTGATATTAGGGCTTTATTTTTTTATCTTGCTTTTTTGTTTTCTCCTTAACACAAAACTTCTGATTTCTATATTGTTAACATATTTAAAACGTGTGGTAGTTCCTTTCTTTTTTTACTAGAAGTTTATTTATTAAAATAAACCTCTGGTAAATTTTATGGTTATTATTATAATGATAATGATAAAACCAAATTAAAGTCATTTTACGTTCATTTTCTATTGACTTTAGAATAAAAACATTTTTATCTCATTTTCGAGTATAGAATTTTGATATTTTAGTTTGTCTTATTGTTTGAAATTCTATGTTTCTTCATATGTTATTCCATTGTCTTCCGTTCTTAGATTTTTCTTTCCATTCTCTTCTCTTTGAAGCAACCGTTTAGTAATGACACTGGAACAGAAAAAAAAAAAAAAATAGTTTGAGCGAGATAGAATTAACGGTCCATTAATTTTAAGCGGCAACCCAGAAGAGGAGGAAAAAATGTTTGCTACATGAAACGGCAGTATTTGTGATGTGATATAATAAAAGCCCTCAGGGATTGTGGGCACCGCAGAATGTCATTTCTTGCGGTCAGCTCTCTGGCCCTCCCACATAAGAAATGAAATCACTGCCTAGACAACTCGAGCAAGGTTTTTGTTTGCTCCTTATGTTCAGAATTCTAAGTCTGTCCATGGCCTTAAGTTTTCGTACATCTGGTCGATGATGGCTTATTAGATATCGCGCAGCTGCAGTCCCTATCGGGAAGCTTGTTGAACCTACTTGAAATAATAAATAATTTTACTCTAATAAATGTATAATGCTCATAACCACAACTTCGTATGATAACTATCGTAAGATTTAATAAATGTACATAAAATATTAATATTTTAAAGACTTGTATTTTCCAGAATACAAAATTGCAGTACTGGAATATTAAAATTTCAAATTTTATTTATTATCTTTGATTTGCACGTTATCCAACCGGAACGATTCTCATATTTAATGTAGATCACTTAAAATTATCTTGTTCTATGTACATTAAAAGGTGTAATATAAGAACTTTGGGTTTCACGACGGGGAAAATGAAATGTTGCTTTCGGGCTTGCAAGTCTTGGTTCGAGTTGAGCATTTTATTGGATTAAAAGACATCTTCAAAGATTTCCTTGTGTTGGGTATGGGCATTTAATGTTAATTATAATAACCAGACACATGACTTATTGACGCTGCCATTTTTTAAATTTTTATTAGTAATTTGCCTATATATTATTCAGGGTCACAGGTCTTATTTCCAGTTATCTGGGTGAAATTTTCTGCGTAATTCTTCCTCGCCCTTAAACGTCAGAAGATTCCAGGTCCGTTTGAACCATCATAAATAATTTCATTCGGCAAGAGAAAACGCAGGCACGCTGAAAGCTTTATAAACTACTTTAAAATGTGTTATTTTTCTCTCCCGATTTCATGACATTAGAGAAGTGCTCTTTAAGATGGTATTATCTTTAGCCAATTTTAATTATTTTTAAGGTACAATTTTATTTTAGTTTCAATGCATATGCACACTTCCAAAATATTTACTTTTAATGTAATTATTTTATTGCTTGTATTAAAAAAGCCTAAAGTGTTATGAAATTCGAGTGGTATTTGACTGGCTTTGAGATAATACTTTATAGAAAAGAAACATTATGGCCAATGTTTCCTTATTATTGAACTTCATGATTGAAAGAAAATCTGTGTCTTCTGCAACGTTACATTTATCTACTTTTGATCTCAGTACACAATCCGATGTTCCAGTTTATGCGGACTGTTTAGAGAGGGTACGCATCAGTTTTGTTTTCCTCCAGCGTGTTTTGCCTATGGACAAGCGCGTCGCTCGTTAACCGATTATCCGGCCAGCCGGATTTCGGTGATTGGGAGGGGAAGGGGTTAAAACAATAAAGCAAACCAACTATACATCAATACACAAACAAATTTAACAGTTTCATTACTTACCAAATTATCAAATGAGGTGTAGAAACTGTCTGCCTTCATTCTCCACACTTTTTTGGGCATCTCTTTAGGAAACTTTCATCACTCGCTGTAGTTCATTTCGAGAAATTTGGACATTTCCTGACGAGTATTATCTTTGAGTTCTTGTACGGGTTTGTATTTTTTTTAATTTACTCCAGATAAATAATCGTAGGCTGTTAAATTGAGGGACAGAGGGGACCACAAATCGCTAATAATAGTTTCATCTTGTGGAGACATTGCGAATTGCTCTCGTGGAAATATTCGCAGTGTAAGCCGTTGCAGGGCTCTATTGAAAATGCATGATCATGCTTCCAGTTGGCTAATTCTGTGAAAAAGCGGTTAGTATGATATTCATGTAAGTAACAGAATGAACTGCATGCTAAAAATGTTACCATGATTCTTTAACCAATGCGTTAACACATATGAATAGTACACGAGGCACAATACACTATGCATACTGTTGAATTAAGAAACGAAAAACACAACACACACCCGAGAACAGGTTCACTACAATTGAGACAGCCAGCAAGACCAACAAGTAAGCAAACAGGCTTACTATCCCTCCACTGTGCGGCAAACGAGTGGGAGCTTGCTTATAGGAAAAACCCCGCGCCGCGGGAGAAAGCATCACTATGTACGGTGTTTCTTCATACTGCAATGAGTGGTGAATGACTCTTAAACATCTGGAAAATCCATTAATTTGCATAACATATTAAGAAAGTTTGGAATCTATAATTACAACAACAACAACAATAATAATAATAATAATAATAATAATAATAATAATAATAATAATAATAATAATAATGTGTGTGTGCGTGTATGTGTGTGTGTGGATAATATGCTATGCATTTTCCAACTCTTCTTCTTTATTATATGCTGAAGAAAGATATGATAAACTTTGAGATTAAATTTTCAACTCTAAGCTTAAATTAATGAGTGCACAAAGTAGTCATATTATGTATTTCTCTGCCACTTTCTCTTTTTTTGACACAGTTTAATGTTAAAAATCCTCTATTATGACGTAACTGCCTGATATCGGGTGTTGGATTGCTGCAGTGACCGCTACATCATCTACCTCCGTCTTGAGACATCATTGATAGAGGACAGTATTGCAGGGTAGTCATGTAATCAGCATACTGGCATTCCGTCGGTTGCCTATCATGAGGTTTTCGAGATCGAAGGACCGTCCTCTTTGTCAGCAGCTCCCCAATTTTCCTCACGAGGCTGGGTATATCCCGTCAGACCTCCCTAACTTAAAACATTCGTAACTCGGGACCTCCGGGCCAGCAGTCGGCAACGCTAACCGCTAATGCTTTAAATTTATACAATGTATCGTATTCTCCAAGTAAGAACATGCTTCTTCTTTTCTTTTTTCAGAAGCATTATGCTCTGTTTCTTTATTTATCATCTAATTCGACACTAAATTCTAAAATTAAAAAATGGTTAGGTATTAGAGAATGAAATGTATAATATTATAATCCCAAAACAATGACAGTAAAACTTTTTATTTATTTTGTTTTCCCCACTTCTTAATTTACTTGTTCGGAATATCTGAAGGAATCAACAGTGGTAGATTAAAGCTGTGAAAAAATAAATTAATGAAAATAAAAATATGAGCCCAATGCCAGTTATGCTACATTGATCATCAGCTATTTCAACAAACATGTGATTGCGTTATTGCTTACTACCAACTTTCGCTCCTCGTCACAACAATGTTACTGATTTTACACACTAGCAAAGCATTCTGGTTGGCATTTCCATACAGCAAAGAAGGATGTAACAGATGTAAAGGAAATAATAATAAAACAGATTTAAAACAAGAGGAGGGCAGAAATACGCAAACAATTCTCACGTCTGTTTGTTGCCATAACGACGAACGAAACTTGGCGACATTTTCCCGCCCCTCTCCCTTTATGTGCGTTGTCAACTGTTTGATGGGCGAGGGTGGGAGAGTGCTATAGTTTAGAATGCTCATGTCGGCGGCATAAACCAGGAAAAGTGCGACAGACGGACAGACAGAGAGCAAGTGTTGCGTCTATGCAAAGTTTGTAACACGTGTTTGAAAGTGGGCAAACTGCATCGTAAAATTGTCGCGGCGGGGAGCAGGGATAGAGTAAAGGCCTTGTTTCTGTTCTCGGGGCAAATGGTTCATTGCAACAGCTATCGTAATGTAATGTAAGTGAATCATGTACATCTGATTGCGGTTTAGGAACTTAACAATGTATTAATGCTTTTCGCTCTGATAGAAATTTATGATGACGCTGTGTCTTTTCCTTCAAATATGATGGAAATAAATTAATTAGAATCATAAAAATTGAGATTTCCATAGCAAGTTATACACGGAAGAAGTTTTTGAGTAATGCATTTAAAGCTACCAGTAATGTAACACGTAAAATTATGTTATTTTAGATTTGTTCAAGATAAATAAGTTAAATTTTACATTTTAGTATATATTTTTTAATTTTTAGGTTAAATGTTTAAAATTAAACTTAAGAAGAGAGAGAGAGAGAGAGGGAGGGAGGGAGGGAGAAGAAGATGAAGAAACGGAAGAAGTCTCTGTATCACATTATAGACCATTTCATTGTCCAAGTAATACCTAAATTACCTGACAGATGGCGATGTAGGCAATGGATTTACCACCTGTCGCTCTGCTCTTTGTAAAAAAAATAAAATAAATAAATAAATAAATAAAAAATAAAAAAAAAAAAGAAGCGTAACTAAATTCTCTTTCGTAATAGAAAACTCCCACATATGAGGCTTCAACGTTCCAGAATGGAACGACGGATACCGTAGATAAAATTTTAAGGCAGACAAGAAGGGATGGGGGTACCAGTGTTTGAGATTTAAATAATTCGAGTGCAAACATATTCAGTATCATCTCTTATGCATTATTATTATTATTATTATTATTATTATTATTATTATTATTATTATTAATTTTTTTTTTGAAAATTCAAACATAAGCAAAGTTTTTTTAACATTGTTTCAGATAAAATTAAATATAACAGTTTATGAAACAAGATCAAATTGTATTCAAATTCACATATAATTAATCTGTTTCTTTTTTAAGTGTTTTTTATTAAACAGATATTTAAAAGTCATCTCTACATGAACGAAAGTAAATACCAAATTCTTTGGCATCTACCTGTACAAGTAAGGACATTTATCTGTTAGATTTCCCAAGGTCAAAGGTTCAGTATCAAGAAGCTATAGGAATCCGGTTTCGCTGAAAACGATTCATCTTAAGTAACCAGTCACTTATGATAAACGAAATGTTGGAATCGCATGTTACGTTACGACTATGCCCATGGTGCACCCCATTGTAGGAAGCATGAGCATCTGGTGGTAACGACCCCGGTGCCATCTCTTAGCAGAATGTGTAATGATATTTGACGTTACCAATATCCTCACCGCTAAGGTTACCACTCCTGCTAATGAGAATATAATTGGATCAGCTGTAGAAGACATGGTTCCGGTAAAACAGCTCAGAGCTCTGTTCTCCTAAGCTTTCTACCTGTTTATGTACAGTTACCAGTGTTTGTCACGTGTAATAAACACCATCAATTTTACAAAGTACGGCCTTCCAGGTCATAGTCGAAGACTGGACATCATTTTTTTATTGTTAATCACCATAAACCTATAAGGATTAGGTTCAAGGCCCGTTCCGAATCTTGTTGAGTCATATTGAATCATTGAAAAGGGTCAGCCTACAGCCTCAACTTACTTTTTATCATTAATACATTGACAAATTCTATATTTCCTTATCTGATGTTATCTTATTATTTCTATACTGGAAATTGTATTTCTTCCTTTAGTAAAACGTTGCTTCCTCATTTGTTTATTTATTATTTAAATGTTTATAGCAAAGCATTCGAAAACAGCATCGGTACTTTGTTGTTTCTCTTAATTTTTTTTATTTCTTCATACATTGTGTAACAGTTTCTCCGATCCACCCCCACTAAAATATAATTATGTAAGTCGTCATATATTTTAGCATTGTATTGTAATATAAATATTACGCATTATATTAAGGCGTTTTTCGGTTACGTAGCTTGGAATGCCAACAAGAGGGTCATAAAACTACAGAATAGGAAGAAACCCAAGGGTCGCGTTTGAAGCCCCCTCTCCTTTTTTTTAAAGGGCTGCCATTTCAAGGTTAATATACTGAAGGGCTTTTAAACCCGTTTGGGGTTTTGACCCCGGTAGGCGTCGTACTGTTAGCCCTTTAAACTAGCCAATGCTAACAAAATGTTTTAAACTTTCAAAAAGAGTGAATGGCACGCGTGGCAGGTGAACTTAAACCAGCCAATGGAAAATGTATGTTTGAACTTTTAAAGATAGGCGCAAAGATTGTGCGTGCCTTTATAACTCCGTTGGCATTGTTAAGTCAACGATTATTTAATTTTAATTTAATATATAAGGAAGCACTTGCTCTGCGAGGCATTCAGTTGCAAGTTCGACATTGCTGAGGCACGCGGTTGTAAGATCTACATGTGGCAGGATACAAGCAGTAGGCCGTTTTCAGGACTCAGTTGTCAGTACGGCAAGCAGTTCGCAGTTCTCAGTGCGCATTTGAAAGTTCTAAACGCGACAAGATACAAGCAGTTAGTAGAACCAGTTAGCAGTTCTCATTCGCTCATTCCTCAGTACACAGTCAATAGTTTTACACGGCGAGTTGCAGACGCGATGAGACGCAACTCAGTTCTCAATTCTCAGACGCAGATTCAAAAGTTCTGCTTCGGATGTGGGCACGCAGTTCTGATACGTCAGTTAAGTTTTCAGTTTTACGCGCCGCAATTTCATCTGCAAGTTCCACACGCGGTAAGTTTGTAAGTTTGTAGCCAAGTCTATCGTACACAAAACACCAGAGGACGCGAAAGATTTGGACATACTAAAGTACCAATGTATATATTATGTCGCATCACCTGCTTATTTACACTAATGAAATCGTCTCCCATTTCTGTCGAGTGCGAGTCAACAAAATAGCAGAATTTATCATGAGAA
Organism: Metallyticus violacea; assembly: GCA_030762175.1. NCBI lineage: Eukaryota > Metazoa > Arthropoda > Insecta > Mantodea > Metallyticidae > Metallyticus > Metallyticus violacea. The sequence goes on from CM060838.1 coordinate 28,752,019, forward strand.
ATTGTCGTCATTGAAGCTTGGGCAACAACACCGAAGCGACCAATAACAAAACTACTTCAAAATGGTATCACAACGTGAGGCTACTCGACGTAGACAATAAATAGCTTCGAAATTGGAGTCCAACCTGGTAACATAGCCGGAGTCTACTAAACGGCTTCATAATTTGGCGCCAACGTGTGGCAACAAACAAACAGTGTCATAATTAAGCTCCAATTGTTGGAGTCATATGAAACTGCTTCAGTTGTTCTGTTTTTCTGATATTTATTTCTATTACTTTTTTAATACTGTATATCAGATAGACTGTATAATTTGGTGATAGGGGAAAGAAAGCAATTATGCAACTTTTAAACATAATCTCCATTTATTTCAGTATTTTTCACATTTTTGTCTTAGAGTTTCTATTCCCTTGAAAAGATAATTTAAAATTTGCCTGTTAAATGCTCTAAAACGGCTTCCTTCACCTCATTGGCATTATTAAATTCTCTTTCTCGTAAGTGTTTCTTAAATTTTGGGAAAATATAATAATTACTGGGGGCTAGATATGGGTTGTAGAGTGAATGGTTCAGTTTTCTGAATCCACAGCTCTATTCTTTGCAATGCGTCTCTTTTCTTTAATTGCTGCTCGCAGTTTATGTGAAGTCTGTCTCGTGACATTGGCGTTTCTTTCTTTAAAATTCTTTAACAGTTTTCTGGGACTGCAGTTCTTTAACAAACTATACTTTCTTTTTCCGTCACAATAATTGATTCCATTTGACATAAGATCGAAATCCTTTCTCAGCACTCCACTCCATATTGTTTTACAACTGCCCAGAGAAGTCGCGGCACCATCTTGCACTAATTTGTTTCATATTGAGATATTGTGCAAAACCCTAAAGACGACGATTTCTGAAAGCCTCAACCTCGCAACGACTTCTATCACTGAGCACCACCCCTCTAACAAGAGCGATGGCTTTTGGCGTCAGCAACTCTGCTTGTCGACCTTCTCCCGATTCATCTTCAATGTTTTCCCGCCCTACTGGAAACTGTTTACCCAGTTCTTTAACCGTTGAATATAAAGGAGCTTTGTGCTATTGTTGAGTAATAACAAACAAAGATGAAATTGTTTCTTGCACAAAAGTTTTTCCGATTATAAGTTGGAAACTTGTGTCTATGTGATTCTGCTTTATTTGCCAAAATGTAAACTTTTGACGAAAAATGTGGATCTAGTATTATTTATGTATGTTTTGTGAAGGACGTTAGCAAATTAAGTAAATTTTATTTATCTTTTTTTTTAAAATATTATTAAGCTCATACTCTGGGATACAAAAACGCTTTTTAGCCAAATTCCATACTGAGCATTGCTAGGAAAGCATTTAAAAAAGGAAAGCAAAATTACTCTTGACCATATAATATTAAAATAATAAGCTATTTTTAAGGTAGTTTTCAAGCGCGAGAACTAGCAAATTTCCCAAAGGTTGCTACTTTAACATGTTTGAAGTCCTTGAATTTCAGCCCCTCGCCAACCCCGCTCCTTTTTTACCATGCAGAGAGAGTGGATTTACAATCTAAACATCTTGGTTAATCAGCTATATCTAGAAACATTAAAGAAATGTCTTAAGAAAAATATAATTTTGTAACAATGGAAGCATGTTCGAGTATGACTTTATTATTGGCTAAAGAACTTAAATTGCAGATAAGTACAAGTGCGCTGCTAAGAAAGAAAAAAAGAATATCGGCTATTACAATCAACGCAGTAACACCTCACTGATGTTTGCTTGTTCTCAACTGGAAAATTTCTATTGAACGCTGTTACTACTTCCTTTTGCCACATTTCTTCTCTTCTCTCCCGAAAATAGGACGTTCAAGGAATCTCGTAATTGCTGGCCTTAGTTTAACGGAAATGCAGTTTTTAATCTCGCCATTGGATCACGTATGTTCGAGTTTTATTGCTTGAAAACACCGACATCCATGGGCTAGCTTTAGTCAAGGAATGAAGACCCGAGAAAAAGAAAGAAAATGCTGTCGCGTGGTTTTTACATGTTTTTCAAGATGGCGGAGGAGACAAATGAACGTCAAACCGTTGTCTTGGAAACGGTCTTGTTCCATCTGTGTTGAAGATCAGGTTTTGAGTCAGGATGTATAACGGTATAAGTCATGGAATTCAATTTCTCCGTTTGCAAGCTTTTCTTTTTGTGATTTTGTTTATTACCTCTCTAAATAAGATTTCTTTTTCAGATGGCTATCTATTGATTTGTCTTTTACCTCGGTAACAAACCCTTACCAAAGATAGAGTTCTGTTTTAAAGAGAGTTTATTGTAATTTTCGTTTTTTAGAAGTTTACAAACAGAAAAACTATCGGCATTTGTGCTATGCAATGATTTCTCCTTCCCACTCCCGACTTCTGATTTCTGAACCTGAGAAATGTGGTTCCAAATGCCGCTATCGGTGGCATACAAAATATTCTGTGTTTTTATTTTATTCATAGCAAAGAAATTAAATTAATTACTCTAAGCCAAAGAGAGCAGTGTGTGTATCGAAACCTAACTGGTCATCTGTCTCCGGTCTACCTACGCCAAAGAGTTAAGTATTGGTCGAATGATAAATAAATAACTGTAAGAAGGCAGGACCTGAAGAAAATGAAGAGGGCGTACTCCGAAACAACTGATGAATTATGTTCTGTCTCCCTCTGAAATTCTTTGCACATAACGGGCTAGTGTTCAGCAGTCCTGCAATATAACTATTATAAGAATATCCTGCATGATTTGGTTAAAATCATAGATTCTGTTATACTAATATTCTTTCGATTTTAATTACTTACACGAACTTAACTTAATGGAGAAAAGTCCAGACATTTAAAAAATCAAAACTTAATTTGGAAAATTTAAAGAAAATTAAGGTGCATTAACGTCAATTTTAAGAAACTTCTTAGTGAAAATTTTGCCGTGGCGTTCTATCTTCTTATTTTGTTATTTTATATCAGTTTTAATTTCATAATCTCTTTATAAGCATATAATTTTGTTATTAACATAGTTTTAATCATCACAGTCTTTGCAACATTTTGCACAACCAGTGGGCATTTAATTCATATCGAGCAATTCAAAAATGCTAATAACACAAATAAAACCAGTAAACCGTTAATTTGTTTATACATTCAGACTGAGTGCGAAATATATTTGTGTATTTTGACATAATGTCTTGAAAATCGATGAACATAATTGGAATCCTTAATGAAAAGAACGGAGTTAGCAGACACACTAAGTAGGTGTATCTATTGAAGCGGTTTTGTCGAGTGGCCCCATGTTGGGCGCCAATTTTGAAGCGGTTTGGTATGCTCCAGCTGAATGTCCCGGGTTGGGCACCAAATTGGAAGTGGTTTAGTCAATGAGAATAAGATGGTCGTCAACAATGAAGCAATTTAGTTGCTGATCGCCATATTTTGTAATGGCGTATCGTTAATTAACTATTGATCGCTTTGGTGCTGTTGCCCACACTTCATGACAACAATATCTGAGGGTTTTGTTCCGCTATTTGGTGACTCGTGCTCAATAGAACTGGGAGAAAATATCAACTATGTAAATAATTACGCGATGCGATATAATATATTTATTATTCGCAAAATCTTCCGCATCCTCTGGTGCTCTGCGCACGATAAACTTAATTACATCGAATATAAATTTAGCTGTCGGGACTTCACGGAGATGAATTGAATCTGATTATGTGACTATCTGAACTGATTCTCTCTGAACGGAATATGTAAACTGATCTGAATTTCTGCACTGACCTGAATATGGGAACTAATCTGAATTTTTGAGATATGAACTGAAAAAACTGAACTGCATCTCTCTGCTTAACTGATGAACTGATTTATCCGACTGATGCGAACTGAGAGCTAATGTCAACATATTGCGTCTCGTTTCTTGCATAACTTAAAAATTGAGTGACCCAGCGGAGCAAGCGTCTCCTTATATTCCATTCAAATTAACTAGACGTTAGTTACGCTAGGTCCACGGGGGTCACTTGCTTTAAAATTTCAAAATTCAAAATATATATCCACTACTGGCTGGTTCAAATTCACCTACTAAGGGTGCCACTCACTATTATTTGAAAGTTTAAAACATTTATTTACTTTGAATGGTTTAAAGTTAACTGTACAACCGGCTGGAGAGTTCTTTGCCCTAACGTATTCGAAAGCCTGGACTTGATTAATCCTCGCCAACGGAAGGACTTTTAAGAAGTTGTGTACACTTGTCCCTACCTTTTATATAGGTATTTATGGCTTCCTTGACTCTGCCCCGTTTCTGGCTGGACAACTGTAGACAGTTACACCAGAGAACTTTCTCTTTTCAAGACATACAATTTAACATTAACATTTAACATTATATAAATTAATACTATATGTACATAAAAGAGACTTACTAATTAAAATGCACCAAATATTATTAGTCTTATAAAACACACACACACACACACACATGTATGTGTGTGCTATACCATACATATATTTTAGTGAAATTGGGCCGTAAGAACTGTCAATATAAAATTGCGGTTAAAATGTCACTTAAACTTCTTGTCAATGATAGCATTGCAAGTTGTGTTTTCTGTTTACAGATAACAGAGGACAAGAAAATGCGCTTATGATATACCATAGTTTTGATTAAAGTTTTTTAGGGAAAGTTATCCATTGGGAATAAAGGAGTTGTATATTACGGTCTTTGAGTTATGTAAACATAAATGTTCTTTAGATACTTTCTACAGTGCTGCTTACTCTAATTGCAAAAAGATTCGCGTGATATGTTATCCCTGTGTTTCCCATAATGTTATCGCCAAATTATATATTATATTGCAATAGCGATATATCTTTGAACTGTCGACAGGGTGTTTTAGACAAAACATATAGGCAGTTATCGATATGTTTCTATTATTTAATCCATTGTGGTGTTAATTCCATTAAGTTTATTAGTAAGTGTATGGAAATTAGAAGAATTTTCTTAACTTTACGAATAAAATGTTTATTTATATACTCTTTTGAGTTAGTACAAACAAATTATCGATTTTGTTAGTCATTTTTATAAAAAGGTTTTTCTATGTCACGACATGGCATGCATGACTGCTAGAAATTATTTTATTTTTTGTAATCTGATCTTAATTTGAAAAGGAGAGTTACAAAGTAAAAAAAAAAAAAAAAACGTATAATTGTAATAGTTTAAATGGCATGACTGTCTAAATATCAAAAAATACAATTTATACAGAAAATCTTAGTCTTTTCCCAATTAAAAACAAAAGACCTAAAGCTGTACATTCCACCCATATTCGTATATGAGACACACATGTACACAATGTATACAGGTTCTCATTCCCTACCCAATCGCATGGAAAGTTACAGCTTAACCACCTCGCCACCTGTCGAGGAAAATCTCATCTCGCAGCCGTAACTGATAACGCACCTTTTGTTATTTGTTAGTAGTAAATAAAATTATTACTTTACTCGCTATTATAGTAAAAAATCGAAGTAACTGCCTCCCGCTTGGAGATATGCCTGAATACTTTTCAGACATTATCAGCAATTTATTCTCCTGAAGGTTGTATTATTTCCTCCCAGATATTTTGTTTCAGCGTCGTTGCAAGCTTTATTTCACTTAAAGCAGTAATTTTATATGGATGAAGATGCAGCAGCTGAGTGGCTTTATACGCACTGCCAACAGACATACACCAACGTGATTTTTTGGTCTCGGTTCTTTGTTCATCAATCTGAAATGTGTACTTGCTACTCCTGGAAATTTAGCTCGAAGTTCTCGTCTACAGTTCGTGTACAGTTTCTTTTGCACATAGCAATTATAAATATTCTTTTTTCTAGGGAATATCTCATTCTCAGTATAATACACAAAATACACACAAATGAAACTGATATTACATCCTGTAGTATAGTGCGAGTAGAGAGGAATTGCTTCAAAGGTTTTTTATTATAAGTACTACAAACTGTAACGAGGATATAATTACACAGTTTTTTTTCGCTATATTATTCAGAAGGATTTATTTAAGATGACATTTTTTTCACGAAAGGACTATTTTTCCCTTAAACAATTTGCCTACTGAAATTTAATTTCTCACGATTATATTTCGCAATCTCCGGTATTTTATTTGTTTCTCATATTTAGTTCCTAGTGCACAGTTTATACAATAAAATTTGCTTTTATACTTCGATTGATTCATCTATTAAGCACTTTTAACAATTACTATGTTGTAAACCTTTTTATAATAAGTAGTAACAAAATAAAATAAAACTTGCAACTTTCATTCCATAGCAGCGATAATAGAGTACGTGCACTGCTTATAATAATAAACATTTCATTACTATTTCCTTAAAAAAAAAAAGGTATCATGCATAGCACAACCACACTCAGCAGAATGTAGTCACAATATATTTGTTTACTAAACCAGGCCATGTAATTGTCTGGAAAAAATGGAAATGTTAATAATTTACATTGGATTTCTTTAACCTTTCAGTATTTTAATGAAGGTAATTACACGATAAAATGAATTTGAGCTTGTGCTGTGTTGATCTGAGTTAGATATTGAGACTTGCTACATACTAGAACTCTGATAGCAATGCAGTGCTTTCTTTAAATAAATGTCATTACAAAATTTGAATTTCAGAGCATTTCATTTCATTATTCATCTCCATTCCACATCTATCATGTGCGTCTGCAGCTTCTGTGTTTGTCATATCATCCAAGCACCTCTGACATAGGACTGACCACCTATTCAGGGATCCCTGTACATGTGTACTCGATGTACAGCCAGAGTTCCGATGTTTGATTCCTACAAACGAAGGGAGTAAATGCAATGAAAGAAGAACAAGAAGAATAGTTTGAATGTAGGCACTGTTTGGAAATATATTTCCATCATAAGTAGTAGTTTCAAACACATAAAGTCATTACTTAGAGTTTCTTACAGATTCAACTAAATGTTCTAAATCCAAGTGAAGTGAAATGTGCTTTACGCATTAAATGAAACCTTGGGCATGCCCGAGAAATTTTTTGTTCTTAAGGTAACCATTTGTTTCAGGGTTCCAATAAAGATATAGAATAAATTAGTTTTTTCAAGAACCATGTTGCATATCACCCGACGAAGACAATTTATGAAAGAAGGCCAAGATTCAAGAAAAAACTGCAAGAGTCTGAATGTAAATTTGCACAGAACTCAAAATGCAATATACTGACTGTGAACAAATAATATTGTAGAATATGTAAACATTTACAAACGGAACAAGTTCAGTTATTTTGTTTTGTCCCTAAACGATGGACAGTTAGCAAACACTCGGACGAATTTGAAGTCTATGTTTATTTTGAACATAAAACGAGAAATTTACTACCATTTTACTCTAAATTCACGTTGAGCAGAACAAGGCGAATAGTTAAGTGACGAAATATTCATTTTAGTGAAGCAGTTTTATAAGAATGATGAAATCAGCCCCACATGTCCTGGGATAAAAAAATATACAAGTTAAAAATATCAACGCTACCAGAAGAGAATCACTGTTTAGTAATCTTAAAATAACTCTACGAAGAACTTGGAAGACAATATTTTAATCATAGAGTACAGTTTTCTAAATTTGCTGAACTTTATCCAAGATGGTATGTGCTTGCGAGCTTATCTGGGACACACGGTGACGTGTGTGTGCGCGCGCACGCTATCAGAATTTAAAGTTGCTGTAATAATCACAGGTAGGTTCTTTGTACAGTTCGAAACAACTGCTCCAAATAATGAAGTAGAATGAAAACTCAAGGCTGGTACAATAATTAACCAGAAATTGCAATAAAGATAATGTAAGATACTTGACGAACTACATGTGTTGGAACAGATGATGTGCAAATAGCGGTCAGCACACACATTTTTTGTTAGTGACATGTAAATAAACTCTAATCTCCGGTTTTTTTTAAAACACTAAAAGGCAATGTAACCTGGCGTGTATGTTGTTTATGGTTGGAACCTCACAAGGTCCAAAATGCAGTTCAAAATTGTGTGTGTTACCTCTATACCACCAGGTCCAAATAATATCAGAACTAGAAGTATTTCACAAATCTATTATTCCATAAAAATGGCGGATGAGTAACAATCATAATTGCGATGGAATTGCTTAAGGAAGCGCACGACTTGCACCAATAGCTAACTAACATATAATGTCCACTTGAAAGTCATCTAAATTCAAAATTGCTCTATAAATTTGTACGTATCACGTACAAGCACTTCTTTTGAAGATGTTCACGTACTGCGGACTAAGAAGGATAAATATTTGTGTAACATTCCACGGATCCACCCCCATTGAAATATAAACATAATGTATCCCAGTCATATTAACTTCAATGTGAGAACTGTATAGAAGAGAGAGCTCCTTGGTGTTTTGTTACGGAAACTTAAAAAACCAACAAAAGTGTCATAAAATCTTTGTTCAGAGGAAGTACCCCAAGGATCCAGTGTGAAGCCCTTTCTTTTTTTTTTAAAATGCCTACCGTTAGAGGGTTAATAAATCTGAAGAATTTTAAAGGTCAAGGTCTCTGAAACCGACAGGCGTTATCTGTTAGCCCATAAATCTAGCCAATCGCAACAAAGTGTTTAAACTTTCATAAATAACGAATGACAAGTGGGGCAGGTGAACTTGAATCAACCAATGGAAAATACGTGTTTGATCTTTTAAAGATAGTGGGTACCTTTGCGACTCCCTGGCAATCGTTAAAACCAATGATTACTTGATTTTAATTTAATATATAAAGGGGGACGGGTTGCTTGGCTAAGGCATTCAGTCCTAAGTTCTACACGCCACGAGACGCATTTTCTCATTCAGTTGGAAAATCGCAGAAGCAGTTCGCATTACTCATTAGAAGTTCGACTCTTAATTTCAAGCACCGCGCCACTCATCTGTAGGTTTCACACGCGGCAACTAAGTTTCTATCGGCGTAGCTAACTATTGTGAGCAAAACACCTAAGGATGCTGTAGATTTTGGACATAATAAAATACAGATATATATTATGTTGCATCGCGCACTTATTACAATATTGAATTCCTCTCCTATTCCCGTGGAGTACGAGTCAACAAAATAGTAGAATTCACCCTGAGAAATTGCCATTGAAGCGTTGGCAACAACACCGACGTGAACAATAATCAATCTACAAAAACGCTTCAAAATTGGCGTCACAACGTGAGGCCACTCGACAGTAAATCGCTTCGAAACTGGTGTCCAACCTGGGCCACATGGCCTGAGCCTACTAAACACTTCATAACTAGGTTCTAATTGCTGGGGCTCACTAAACCCTTAGAGCATTACCTGTATAAAATTAAATCTGCCGCAATTAATTCTTCGCAACAACTAAGTATGAACGAGTAAACACTTCTCATTGCTGACAAAGAAGCTCCAATAAGAGAAAAGGTTGCAAAAATAAGAAATAATTGCAAAAAAAAAAAATCAGAAATAAGCAGGGAGTCCAAATAGGTCAGAGAACAAGGCATAAACCCTCTGATATCCTTCATATTTCACTAATATGCTTTCTGTACACTCAGGTGTTATGGTGGTTTCCAATATAAAAATGAATTTGCTATAAATCTGTCTGTAATTACGATTTACAGAATTTCGATCACTAAAATCTGAAGTAGTGTTATATAACTGTTTCTAAAAAGATAGGTTGCTATAGATGAAAAATAATTAAGATAAATTAAATAGAAGCGCAGAAGAAAACCTCGCTGAACAGTGCACTTCAGCTTAAAAGTTCTTAAAATCCTTGAAACTTCAGAGTTATTTTATTGTTGGTATTGTTAAATTTAAAAGCATTTGTTTTTAATTCTCTTTCAAATTTGTTCATATCCCATAGATACTCTAGAATCTTGCAATCACTTCTTGCTTATTTTGCAGATACAGCAAAAGATAATGCAACTTCTTAATGCTGCTAGGCTGTCACTGTACGGCATTGCCTTTGATTAGCATCGTCAAGCAATGTATTTAAATTACTAATGAATTCCCTTTACGGCTGCTATAATTTTACATCCCCTTTAGCCAAGGTTCCCGTCCCCCATTCCCCTGGCCACGGTAAAAATGATAGATGACTTGTATAGATATGCAAAGTGTTAGAGAGGCGGTAGCCATTGTTTTGTCCCGTTGCATGATGGTTATCGCCAACAAGTTGGTTACACATAGAAATCGGTTTGTTTTCTCGGACGTCGGTTTCCTTCCTTTTTATTATCATTTCAATCCCATTCACTAAAGGTAACCATTCTGTTTAACTATTCATCAATGAATTAATTTGCCACGAATGAATCTCAAAACCTGTATTTAAATGCCAAGAATTTAATATATGATTTTCGTTCTTTGTTTGTATTTCATGATACCAGTGATTTTATTCAGTGCCCTGTGTTTTGCTTTTTACTGGGCATACATATTTAATTGTCACGGATATAACCATTTTAATTATTTATGCCTGTTTTGCATTCGGTATTTTTTATGAACTTTCCTCCATAATCCACTTACTGCAAGAGTGACACAACATTTTTATTCTCAATTGTTTAAGAGTTAAATTTCTATATCGCCGATTATGAGGCGTAATATTATCTCTTATGAACGTCGGTGGAATACAGGCCGAAAGCTAGACCTAAGCCTTAACCAATTATTAGGCTACGACTGGAGCAGATAGAGAAGGAAAGAAATACAATTTGAATATAACGTGTGCCCCGAAACATTTTTAATGTTGAAAAAGGGAACATTTTAGAATAAATGACTAACATTTATTTAATGTGATTGTACAAAATCTAAGTTGTAGTAGACATGATTTGAACTATCTTGTAGCTGATGTTTATATGTTTGTTTCTGGGGCGTATTATATCCAAAGCAAAATTTGTAACGTTTTAACAAGCCTCTCCCTCTAGTAAACTTTTCTAGTTTTGTTCCATCATGTTTATGGCCATTCTAGCAGTTATTATTTGAATCTTACAGGTTATTCTGGAGTCATTCTCTGAAGATAGTACACTGTCAAAACATTAATATTTGAAGTTGCTAACAATTAACTGTATCGCGGATATTTTAAGCCTTGAAATTGATAAAGTAACTATTAAATAGACACCGAAGGTCTTAACTATTGTATTCAAACACGAGATATATGCAGGTAAAGGAACTAATGTCGTTGTAAGATTATTCATTCATATATATTTTTTCTAGTGAAAATACAGATATTAGATACTCTAAATTTCAGCAAATAAGTACAAATGTTCTTGATAAATTTCTTTTGGCAGTGCTTAAAGAGTGTGTTGCACTTAAAAAGTGACAAAAGAGATGTGCAATATTGCTAGGTATGGCAAAATTAAATATACATGACAAAAGGCTCTTTAAACAATGGTTGGATTGGATTGGTAGGGACGGAGGACTTTTCGGTACTTCAACCCTGCTCAAAGGCTGGGCATTTGTGCCTACGCACCAGTTGGGAGCATATCTGGGGAGAAGAGATGCAATTTATTTATTTATTTATTTATCTACTTTATTAACACACCCTCGAGTACTCTTGATAATACGATAAACAATAAATATTCCTAGTTTCTTCCAACGAGTAAAGGTGGCAACACTGAAGAACTACCAGGAGTCTCGTGGTTGTTGTTACTTTTTAGACAGAGGAGGCAACGCTAACACTCGGAACCCGGTGGAATGAGACAGGGGTATATAGCTTTGCACCTCACTTTTTCAAAGCAGGTATTTCCATGCTTTGGCATGCATTTCACACTATCGGATCACAGAAATTGACTACTGTTGTTCTTCTTTGGGTGATATTTATACGCTAAACGATGGATTAGGTGTGCCATGCCATGTTATTTATTGGATATGGCACACCTAGTCACAAGAATGTAAAGAATTGGGACAGATGATGTATGACAAGCAAAAGAATATAATATTAGGGGCTTTTATAAAGCGAGAATCAGATTAGAAGATATTAACAAGCTAGAGATATTTGGTTCTTTAGCACCATATCAAGTTATGAAACGTGAATGTTGAAGAGAGATAGCGGGGGGAGAAGAGTGGAGTAGAGAAGGAATTGCACGAGCAAGAACAGAAATAACTAATTTTAAATTTAGACATTTGTCTTGTGTGCGAAGAAAGAGATCACAGTTTCCATTATTTGATACATTTTGAAGAGAGTGATACATGGGGACAAAAAATGACAAAGTAAGTGGACGAAAATTAGAGATGAGATGCGGAAGACAATAAATATAACAGCAGTACATAATATAACAAAGATAAAAGAATATTTGGCAAGATTAAGAAAAAAGCCAATGAAAAAAGGCAAGATGTTATACATGTGATGATTTACTAATCACGAATAAAAGTGGCTAAAGCGAGGAGGGTTGGCCTTGGGCCGTATAGTCTAGGACAAGGCCATAAATAAATACTTCATATATACAGCATGCGGTTAGTGTGAAAAATGTAGCGACATGCAGGCAACTTAGAAATAGTTTTTTATTAGTTTGCAGAATTTTCATGTTAAATTTTACTAATATTATAATAAAATGTATAGTGATAGTGACGTATTTAGGTGTACCTGAGTTAAAGTCTTCTGGATATTCCAGTGGGAACTTTATGTAAAGAAATAATTATTATTAAATTCATTAATGTAAGAATGTATCTTTCTCTTGCTAGAGTTTGAAATCTCCAAGATTTTCTTTTCACAAATGCTGACAGTTTACTATTTCTTTTAAATGCTGTCATAATTTCTGTGAGTGAATTAAATTTAATACTTTGTAGAGGTGAATTAGATAGGAAAAGATATGAGGCAAGAGCTGGAACTCGAAAAAATTAATCTTCAACCTGCCGGTGTTTCCTTTCAGAATTCGCGTTTAAATCTTCACTGCAAAGGCACGATTGAATTATTATTTTTTTTTCCCCTATTCCAAGATGCAATATCACTTCTCGAGTTGAGAGATGGCCATTTTGCTTGCATCTGTGCCCTGGAGGCTATTGATGTAAATAGCACCGGCAGTAGGAGGTGAGTTTCTCTCATTTGTTATCTCAGAAGCGTCTACCCTTTGTTTTGTTAGCTGGTAGCAAGTTTTGTAAATATGGCAAGAACTTGCGAGTATTCCTGTAGTATATTGCCCCCAGTTTTCCTGAAAGGATGAGCACTTTTTATCTCAGTACGCACGTATTTCATATATTTAATTTGCTCTATCCAAGTACAGAAATATGTGCTGTCAGGTTTGTTCAAATTTTCCGGCAAGCTTTTGACATTCTTTGGATATACTCACGACTATGCTTAAAAGCGGAGACTCCGCGTGCCGATTGTTACGTTTTTTTCGTGACACATTCCAGAGAGCGCATGCTTCATGTGTCAAGTGTTTTTCTGTCATCTCGCCCGGGTTTCACGCTCGGGCGCTCCCCACGCTACAGGGCATCAGGCGCGTTGCTCCGTTCCACAGTGAAAGTGAGCCGCAACAGGTGGCACTGGAAGATCGCTGTAATCTTTCAGATAACCCTACTACGTACGTCCATATTTAATCGAAATTGTTTTTTGTGCACAAGGCAAATGGGATGGCCTCGAGTCTAAGCAATTACTGCGGTTTTTCCTTGCTTATAAGTCTCCTCCGCACATTGTATAGCGCACAGCTTCAGTATATAATACAACAGTTGTGCATACAGAAAGTGTTCCTGTTGCAATTTCTCGTAACACTTAAATGTGACACTAATAGCCCAACGGATATTACAACTGCAGGGGTCACTGCACTTTCCTGTCAATAAGGTACTTCCCAGATTTGAGACAGTGATTCACTAATGTTATTATTTAACGTAAATGTCTGTATAACATATAACACATTAAAATCAGAGATATTAAATCCAAATTTACAATTGCTCCCAACCTAACGCAAGAACTATAGCGTGTTCATAATATGTGCATACACTACATTTGGGATGTGCGTTTGTTAGGTCATATAACACCCTTCCTCGATATGGTGTCTTGGTTCCGCTTGAAAGACTGAAGAAACATTTTTTGTCTCACACTACCTTTCAAAATTATCCACACATATTTTCCATTTTATATATTTTCTCGTTTTCAAAACCTTAACATACGCTCAGAAGCCCTGCACATACGATTATTACATTGTATCGAACATCATTCACAGTAACCCTGCCCGTCTCTGGAATGTCAGAAACTGCTGAACTTTAGGAGCATTTCATAAGAAATTGTTTACCATTATTACAAACAATGGATTACTCTAAATTTAAACTCTTTCTGTTACAACACAGATATTTATTTGTTTTATTCTGCTGTAGAATTGTTTCTTCTATTATTGCTATTCTTGTTATTATTATCATCATCATAATTATCCCCTTTATAATATTGTTTGGGTTTTTGATTTTATGTTTTGCGAGTATTTTTATAGGTTGAAAAGTGCACAAATTGTCATCGTTAGTGCTTGTTATATTATTATTGCTTTTTTCTTTTCTTTCTTAAGTTACAAATCTTCATTATTAATTTTCATTATCCATATTTATGTATAAGCATACGTTTATTTGTATACTTCATGTTTTAGATTGGTTTATATGAGTACGAGTGTGGTCAACTTTACTGTCATTGTTGTAATGATTGTAATATTGTCGCTATAACTTCGTGTAATTATTATTAGATTGGTAGAGCGGAAGAAGAGACCTAGTGGCCTTAGGTTTGCCAAATAAATAAATAAATAAGTAAATAAATTGCTTCTTGGTGAAGATGGCGCTAATTTTCTGTCCCATTTTTTTTTTTTTTTTTTTTACGCTAGATGGATTGTTATCAGCTAGCTGTTCATGTTCGAAAAATATGCCTTACAGATACATAGAACGGAAAAGTGCTCGAAGTGCAAAGATTTTCTTTAACTGAGGATAACAGCTGAGTGACAGTCTCATTTCCTTTTGCAGGATCTTCTTCATGAACGTTTTAGTTTCAATTAGAAAAATCCTTGATGCCAACATGCAGAACAGTTAACATATCCCCATTTTTTTTTTCTAAAATCTTCAATTTCTCTGTCAATATTAAAAGAACTTGAACGTGGCTTTCATGAAATAGGAGTAGGATTATTCCAGTTTTTCCAGCTTGTCTCAGGATTGCTCGCTCTGCTCCAAGTCTTTGTCCTAAACCTGGAGTGCATTCAGTTTTTCTGTGAAGTCTGTCAGGAATGCGAAAATATAGCAAGCCGAATCCCTAAGTTCATAAAATTCTTTGATAAACTCCATTCACTGTACATCAATAGTAGGCTATATAGGATTTCCAAACTTATTTATATTCTAATCAATCAGACGTTAAATCCTGTAATCGATGAGCGTGTAAGCATTAAACTCGCATTGCACAAGAATTACCGAATATAAAATAACAAACATTTTCAAAATTTTACAAAATGTCCAAAATGTGAATTACTTTACGTTATGGAGCTGGAAGCATTTACCTGAACTATTGATTATAAATGTTACCCCCGATTACAGAATAAATGGTTATATAACGTGTTTATGCTAGTAGATAGTATGGAAACTATTTTTATTTTGGAAGGGGATTAAAGGGCATCCAGAGGAATGAGAAAAATTTATTAGTGCATTTTCATTTTACATTTTTAATATTTGTAACTAAGGTTATTTCTAGAACATCTGACATATGCTTTTTTAAAACGAATGCGCCTTGAACGTATTTGTCTCAAGTTCTGTATAATCATTTTTCAAACATCCCTAAAGCTGCGATCAATTCTAACCATTTCATGCTGCACCCGTATTTCTTATTAGGCACTCATATTATATTTTGAAATACATTAGAAACAGAGGATGCTTCAATTTGCACC
This sequence comes from Metallyticus violacea, assembly GCA_030762175.1. Lineage (NCBI taxonomy): Eukaryota > Metazoa > Arthropoda > Insecta > Mantodea > Metallyticidae > Metallyticus > Metallyticus violacea. The sequence goes on from CM060838.1 coordinate 28,767,827, forward strand.
ATGTGTGCAGCTACGGATAAAAAATTGATGGCACTCACTAAAGCTGGATTCGAAGTAGGGCGAATTTGTTTTCGTCAGTTACTTTGCCAGTGAATATCTTCGCATCATTGTTACCCGGTCCCCATTTATAATATATCATAATCACAGCAGTGGAAATGCTACAAAAATACATTAACTCTCCGTCTGTGATTAATTGGATTAGGTATTTTGTTACATATAAATAAAAAAGTAAAATCTTCAAAGCTCTGGAAATAAAATTCGAACATAGAAAATATTTACTTATTCGTAAAATAGGTAAATTAAAATAACTACAATGATCCGGCGGAGATGGAACCTATGACTTCTTACACCACTATGCATATGTTAACCGATGAAAGCATGTAAGGCAACTTTAGCTTACTGAACTAAAACGGTTGGTAGTTTTCGTATTATGAACAAGGCATTATGTATAAGTAGACTTAAGACATATTCAGGCATTAAGCGTAAAATACTTTTTAGTTGTCTTAAGATGTACAATAACTTATGGATATTATCCTTTAATTTCATCATATTTGAAAAAAAGGTTTTGTGAAGAAGAAATATTAATATAATGAAGCATGAAGAGGATTTTTTTCATGTTTTCAGCTACTGTGAGCAGTATACCGTTGAATTTTTGTTTTTAAAATCCTCATAAAGAAATAACTCTATTATAAAAAGAGTTTTACAACTAAGCAACAGGGGGAAAATAAATAAATGATTAAACATTTATGCGAAAAATCAACACCCGCTTTCTTTTAGCTACAGCACTAATACATTACTGTACTTAAAGTAATATTTTGAAGAAAGGCAATCCAATAATTTTGGAGATACTTAAAAATGTAATATATAATGTGAAAAACGGACGTACATAAGTACCTTGTACTCACAAAGTACAAACATGACAGTGGTAAAAGAGCTTTTGAGAAGCTGTTCTTTAACGATTAAGGAAAAAATACAAATGATTAATGTGATGGTATTCAGCTGTTGTGCTAGTGATAGCGTTGCGTCATTTAAGTTATTCCGTCTTGTAGATGCAGTTGATTTAGTATCATCACAAAGGGTAAACGCGCCTGGAATGCACGTGTTTTTCGCCTCAAGGCCAAAAGGAAGTAGAGGGACAATGAGATGCCCAGCAGGTATTTGTAACATGCGCAAGGTGGCACTCCTGCCTGACAGTTACTTGTTTACCACATGTCTATCGGTTTTGAACTCGTTGACAAGTGTCATTCCTCGTTTGTCATCGTCACACGTCTTTCCTTCACACGTTGAACCCTAGTGCATTTGCATTTGTTGCTAACTGTTGTTATTAAAAGCATGCCAGAATTAATTAAAACTTTTCTTTTAAAGCTTCTGAAAGGGTCGATACTGGATATGAGGTCTTGAGATAAAGAACACACGCACACACACACACACACACACACACACACACGCTGGTCAACATAGTAGCGAGTTAAATCGTTCCTTAAGATTTCCGTGGCCGGTATTCATAATATTCGACTATTTTAGACAGCGCAGCTAAGCTGTTTCAGCCACCATTTATTTTATGTGTAGGTATCCTGCACGACACAATCCAAAAGTGAAACATACGAATAAATTAACGTTTTATTTATGCCGCTCGGACTGCATCTTTTTCGCGAAGTCTGCAGGTTGTGGACTGAATACTATAGATGTAAGTGTGTAGAGTTGAATGAAATGAAATAAATTAATGATGGATAAGAAAAATCTAATCCAGATAGCTTGACATGACCACTATTCGAACCCAGGACCTCCGGATTAGTAGTCGCAAACGCCACCGCTAGAGCACGGAAGCAGTCATCATTGCAGTATGTTATTTACGCTAAATGGAAAAACCAATATAAAGTACAGAAATAAATGAAAGAAGTAGAAGATATGAGGGGGGGGGGAAAGGAAGGAGAAAATGCAGCTATAAATAAGGATAGACCATGAAGAAGCAGAAAGAATGAATTCACTTGTTATTACAAATAGGCTGCTTAGAAACGAAAATAAACCGGGATATTCGATGTACCTTTGAGCATAAATCATAACGGTTAAAAAAGTTAAAAACCAGAACATTTAATAAAATTAGAAATAAAAATAGTTAACTTTGAATATACATTCCTATTGTGAAAATACATATTCATACATCGCTACATGACCTTTATCTGAATGCTCTCCTCTTTTAGCTGTGTAACTGTCAAAATGTTTATTAAATATAGAACAAACTATCTTAAGATTTCTAAAGCTGTTTTTTTTTTAAGTGATTTCACTTATCATTTTATACTACAGCATGACTGGTGTTATGTTTGGTAGCTTATGAACCCCGCTTTTTATCCGTTATAGCCGTCTGGAGATTTAGACATGCAATTTGAGATGTGTATTCTATGGTCGCCTGTTCAAATTTCGGTTATGGAATTGAGTTCTAAAGAAACAGTACGCCACTGACTAATTAAGCTTCCATTCGAAATGATACCACAATAAGCGGAAGTTGGTGCAGTCAGTATGATATTTAAAATTAATATATAAATACGTATGAACATATTGAAATAAATACTCGACACGTGAAGGAAGGAGTTCGAGAGTTTCGATTCCCCTAGACCTTCCTCCCTAACTGAGGTTTTTCCATGTAGTTCTCATTTATATCAAATGCCTGGAAAATAGCCTGGAACACTTCACCCCCCTCTCCCTTTTCCAATTATTTCATCTCATTTAGCATAGAGAAAACTGCCGTTAAACAGTACTTAAATACTATAAACATAAATAATCAACCTATAACACAGAACGCGAATCTTCTGTCCCTTATCCATTAGGCTACACAATCCGAAGAATAAATAGCTCACTCTAGACTAAGCTACAATCAGTTCTTGCTGCCACATGGTTAGTCAGAGATTTTAGATATTTTTATAGCACTAAATCTAGAAAAGGCTGATAAGATATTCGAAATTTTCTCACTCGTGAAGCAGGTTTTCACCGCATTTTGCTTCAACATTCACTTACAAGCGCCTAATTTCAACTTAGAGTAAAATTCCTTATTTGTTCTGTGCTTGACTAAGACCTCTTTACAATCTGTGAAATTATTGCGGTATACGCGGTTCGATCTAGCCTAGCAGTTGGCAGAAAAGAAAGTATTTTATGAAATTGACAAAAGGTGCTGGAAATGTTATGACTAGACTTCTGTACACCTTCAGCTACACATAAAAGTTTCCGTTTTGGCGCAGTTCATCTTCAGACATTGATGAAATTTCATGACGAGTGTTTTTTTTTTTTTTTTTCCTTCTTCGGTTTTACTTTAAAATATTTTCTCATAGTTTACAGAGACCATTTTTTATAGGGCGTGAAACAGCAGACAAATTTTGCTCAGAGGCCTTTTTTTTTCAGGCTCTAGGTAAATGTACGACACGGGACCCTTCCGGAGGAAGCCATACGTCCGAAAAAATCCATTTGTTCTGACCAGGATTGAACTTACGATCTTGGATTTAGGAGACAAATATGGCCGCCACGGTCGTTAAGGCGCGGACTCGCGAGCGGGAGGTTTGGTGTTCATTTCCCGCCAGAACCGTCCTTCCTGAGGTTTTTTCCAGGTTTTCCTCAGTCCTCATAAATGGCAAATGTCGGGGAGGTACCCTAAACTTAGGCCTGGAATGTTTTCCTCCTTTAAAATAAAAAATACTCCTTTCCCAATATCTCATGTATCATCAGTATCTACCGTCTGTGATGTCTCCGTAGTTAAAATGGGCGTTAAGACATTAAAAAAGAAGTTCACAGATGCAAGTCTCAAGCATTGGGATCGGTCATACATTATTAGAAATTACAAACAAAATATCAAATAAAGCAGCCGTCGCTCAGTCTTGTTAAAATCGCGTAGTTTCACTCTACAGAAAAACTGTAACATTTTGGTATTGCATTATAAGAATGAGTTGTTTCCGAAAAGCATATCGGTCCTGTACACAGATTTGCCCAGGTAGCACATCACACGCCAAACTGTGTCGTAGGATTCTTGGGTATCGTTTTCTATTCCTGACCTGTTTAGATCAAACCAGTACTCTTACTGAAACGTAATCACATGGTCTTATTTCATGCTCTGTCTTGGCTTTCTACGGTTTTACTTCTAATGATTCGAGCAACAGTTGAATTTACTGCAATCAGTCGAACCACACGTTAACAACGGTTCAGTTTTTCCTCCATCACTATTCGCACTTTACCGCTTCTTTTCTCGTCAAATTCTCGTTTAGGTAACATTATCATTTTAATCTGGTCTCTAAATCGTCCTTTGACCGCCACGGGTGGCCGTTAAGGCGCGGACTCGTGAGCGGGAGGTCTGGGGTTCGAATCCTGCCAGAACCGTCCTCCCTGTTTTTTATAGGTTTTCCTCAGTCCTCATAATTGGCAAATGCCGGGGAGGTACCTTAAACGTTTCCTTCCTTAAAAATCCTTTCCTAATATATCATGTCGTTTCATGTATCATCAGTGTCGCCCGCCTGTGGTGCCTCAGTAGTAAAAACGGGCGTTAAACACTACTCAAAAAAAAAAAAAAAAATCGTCCTTTGTGGAAGAAATGCTCAGATATAAAGGAGGCCGTTGGAAACTTCTTTAAATTCATCGGATATAAGAAATATAGATATTCAGTTTAATTTCTCTAATACTTTTATTTACCATATAAGGTGCGGGCTTTTTACATTCTTTTCTTTACCTGTTTCCCTTTTGTCAACAATATTTTATGTCTACTTTTATTGGTAAATAGATAAGTGTCCTTTGGTTTCTATTGGAGTAATGTTTACTGCTAAATGTATGCCATAGGTTGTAAGTTTTCAAAAGAGCAAACGAACTGTTTCTGTTGTCACAAAAGAAATTGCGGCTCCAGCTACAAACTATTCACATATTTTAGCAGCTACAATAATGCATAATTCTAAAATTGTATTTCGAGACTGCGATGTCATGGTTACAAACCTCTTGACTGTGCAGACACAGAAGTTGGCGAAACGTGGCATTTGCGAGAGTGGGTGAAGCAGCAGTTTGCATAACCAAACAGGAATCTTCCCTCCCTTTGGTGCCGTTTACTTGCAAATGTAGTTGTAATTAGCTGGTAGGTCTCCACAATGTCGCCTTGTCAGATGCTGGTTTGAGTCTTTGGACTATGGTTAGTATAAATGAATGTACAAATGCTTTATTTCTACGCAATTCCCTTACATTGACTTCTGCAAATTGTACAACTGTTCTTGGAGTACTTGTTATTTTAGGATCTTATACATTTAACACCCTGGTTTTGTGTAAAACAGATCCTTTATAACTCTTTCAATGTTATCTCATAAATATTCTCTTCCTGTAATTTAATCACTTTCTTCCACCATTTCTCTTTTACCTTCCCTATACAGTTACCAATCCCCCCCCCTCCAATAAAACCTGCGCTGTCATTTCCAAAAATTTTAATATCAATATCAAAATTACTATCTATAAAGTTATTACATACTTCTTCTCTACATGTTTAGTTTCTGGACATTCAATTATACAATGTAAACCTTTATCTATTTATCACATAGTGAACACTTCCTTATCCACTTTTAATCTAATTAGCCCTTTTATTTGAGCAAATGCCTCCCCTCCCCTTTTGTTGCAATTATCTGTTCTTCTCTTACACTAGCATTAAAATTCATACAATCACAAATTCCCCCCTCCCCTGGCCACTTATTTTCTAATTTTTCCTTATGTAGCGTTCTAATTTCACCTTTGCCCTTGTAATCCTTTTTCCACCGCTGATCTTTTGGCTCCACTATGGTTAGTGCATAAGTGAGAAGGTTCTATTTAGTTTTCTTTAGCATACTTGATCATGGTTCATTTCAGTCTAAATTAGTCTTGATGTAGTTGTTAAAACTTAGACATGCATGACTATTGGTATTTTGGACCAGCTTCGAATTTCGTGTTTTATTTTTTATATTAGTGTGTGGTTCATAAGTATATTTTGCGTTGGTGTACATTTTTGGGGGCTAGTTTTTAGATTTCGTACTTCAATTTAGTATCAATTATGGCTATTTCACTCTTTTTTATTTTGCTGTCACGTGCAAATTTTATCTCTGTTTTATAATTTAATTCGATATGCCACTCTCTGTTAATCTAGCAACTTTTTTGTAGTATTCTGACGTTGTGCGTTGCAACAAAACTTCATAGAAGTTGAACTTTCTTGCCGACTTCTTAATTGCACAATATATAAATATTGACTCGATCAATAAGTTATACTTGGATACAAAGAAAAAGAGAGAGAAAGAATGGAAGAAAACGTACAAGTGATAAATTCAACCATCCTTTATACCGTCTGATCGGCAAATAAGTACTGGAATTTTTAATGAATTAAACAGTTATATTTTTTAAAAAAATTATTATGTACAAGAGAAAGGCATAAGCTTGTGTTATTTTGCAACGTAATTGCTAAAAACATTAAAAAATTTATCATGCTCTTTCACAGCATGAATAGACGTATACGCGCTTTTTAAACAATATGTTTAAACGTTCACGTATTCAATAATTAATAAAGAACTAAATGTTATATTCATCAAACTAAGGTCCCCATGTTTCAAGCTCGTAACACTATAAATAGCTTTAAGTGACTGCTAGCTAAACAGCCAATGTGGGCAGTGCATTTCTGTAGGAACAAAATCATGTCAGTTTTTTAATGAAAACTGTTGCTGTAAAACAGGAACCCGCGTTGACTGTACTAGCATGCTTCCTTTTAAAGACTTGCTACAAGATTGTAGATGTCACCCGGCAATGGGGAAGGGGGTTGTAGAGAAAGAAGAAGGGGCGAATAAGAGGCGAAGTTCAGCGGGGCCGCAGGGGGTTAAATTGCTCTTAATAGGGACTGCTGGCAGATTTGCGGGCTGTGAAAATGGAGAGAGAATGTTATGGAGTCTGTTGTAGACTTAAGAGTGTCACCCCAGCGCCAAGTTTAACAAAACTTGAGGAAAATGAGTCCTTTACAGTTTCGATGTGGGTACTTGGCATCACAAGTTCTTTTGCTGGTTTAAAAAGCTTTTACTTTAATTGGGGTAATTTGGCAACACTTGTTTCTCGCTGCTGGAGAATGACAAAAATGTCCGATTTTTTTCAGCAGTTGCTAGGACTCTTCTACCTTTCTGATTAAATGTCAGTTAACGGAGGTAGTTTCATGCAATTGTATTTTCAGCTGAATGTGCTTCTCTTACTGTTTTCTACGCTTGCTTACGTATAGCAGGCTGTTCTGGCATTTGCTAGATAGAGTCGATGTCAGAGTAAATTGGAATATCGCAGGCTATGTTAGTTTAATAGGCATTAACACATCCCCTGCAGAGGCTCATTGCCCGTACCAGGCGGAAGAGCCGCCTCTGGCAATGATTCCCACACTCACGCTTTCTGCACAACCTGAAAACATTAGCCCTTCCTGCTTCTTGTTTTCTTTTCTTATTATTTTACATTAATCTCTCTTTCTTTTTTTACCATTTCCTCCTATTCTTCCTTCATTTTCATCTACATTTATACTTTCTTCTCTGGAACTTGTCTTCTTTGATGGCGTCGTCATTTTAACCTTCTTAGGGACGTTTGTTTGTGATCTGTGGCAACAAATTCAAACAGTTTTAACTTATGAAAAACCATGCGGCAGTTTTCCATGTGGTACCTCGAAAGCTAGTACAATGATGTCTATTCCATTCTATTCCTCTTCTCCTGGCAGGCTTTACAGAGAGGGTCTACAGTTCGCTGTCTTCTGCTTACAAAGGTTCTTTTCAACCTTTGCACATCGTAGAAAGCTATTAGTGACGCATCTGATGATTTAACAGAGATGGAATATATTCCTGTTTCCATGTCCTCCAAAAATGCGTGCTGATGCAGACGTGTAGTTTGAAGTCTATCATGATGCAGGCAAATGCTTTTTAGATTTATATCCCGGTTTATAATGGTGTTCACAGTTGTAAGTGAGATCTGATATGGTTGCATATAATTTATATCATGCCAGAGAAAGAACTTAACCTTCCGAGTTATTTCGGATGTTTTGCTGGTAACTGGTTATGGAATTGTCTGTTTGTTATCTTCTGGAATAAGTTCTATTCTGGCCTTAAACTTTTAATTAAGCACGCTGAGATGCCTTTCTTGAAGATGGTGAAACCACGTCTTTTACATTGCTTCGGGGTCACAGCCCTTTAACGAATTTAAAAGTCCTTGAGTTTATTAACCCTTCAGTATTTGTCCTTTTAAAAAAAGAATGGGGTTTCATACGCCACCCTCGGGTCCTCAGCATAGAGGTTTTGTGACCATTTTGGCTTTCCAAGTTTTTGCAACAAAACATTCACGGAGTTTTTGTTGACATTCAACTCACGTGTTAGCATTATGCCGCATTATACATAAATATCTACATTACTAATTACAGTACATGAAATATTATGATTGGACTTATATATACATACATACATACATACATACATACATACATACATACATACATACATACATACATACATACATACATACATACACATTATAATTATATTTTAGTGGGGACGGATCGGAGGAACTATTTCAAGTTCTGTTTTCGGCATTATTTTAGGTGCCAAGCACGAGAATACAGTACACTAACTACGTAATTTCTTACATTTGAAGTTGTATTTGCTTTCGTAAGCTTAAGTGCGGCATTGCTATGAACTTCTAAACTTGCAACAATAGATCGCAAACAGCTCTCCTTATTTTTCGACTTTTCATTACTTGTTTTAACTTCTGGTAATCATCATCTGTTACATTTCTTGCCAATTTCTTTACTCATTCTTCGTCCTAATTTTCTCTAGTTATTCCAGGCGAATTGGAGATAAAACTGAAATAAAACATTGACACACACAAACATAAAAAGTGACAGCGTGCACTTTCTATCGCAGATAGGCTAATTTTTGAGAGCATTGATGAAAATATTCAGCATTTGGTATTTGTCACTTTTTTCAATAAACAGCAATGAGAGTTTTATACCTTGGTTACTATTTTCCTTTGAGTTATGTTTATGCACGTTGTGCTATCTGTTGTATAATTTTCTACGGCTATGCTTAAGATATATACATTAATTTTGGCAATGTTGCATCATGTTTTTATAACCGGTATCAATGGGGCGAACCGACTGGCTAAGATACAGGCATTAGGTTAGTTCACATTATTTTATTAATTTCATCATTATGATACACACACATTAGATAAAATGGAAATAGTATGAAAGTACAGCACGTCTATATATTGCTGGTGCATTACTTAGATCGGATTTAAAGTACCACTGTGAGGCACTAAACATTCATTATTCTCAAATGATGTAAGATTTCTAAACCTACATTTAAGCAAAACTTGAAGATTTTTAACATATAAATATGCTATCTGGGATGAGTTAATAAGAATATTTCTTAATAATGTAGATATAGACATTATTTATTCTGACTGATTGAAATAATAAACGAATTTTTAGGAATGAATAAACTCGTAATCACAGCATAACACACCCTATTGCAGGCATACGTTAAACAAATGCAAATATTAGTTGACATTAATCAACGCTGAGAATTAACTTTAAATGAGATTTTTTTTTCTTTTCCATTTGCCTATGTACGTGCATATCTCCATATCGACTAAGCTGGAGAAGAGATAGATACGTTACAGAACTAAGGGAATCCACTTGGTATTTTAAGCGCTGAGAAATCACTTTAGTTTTCCAAAGAAGCACGCTGTTCTGCAGAAACTGCGGCTATATAGAACAAAATTCTAATTTTTGAATTTTTCTTTTTTCAAAAATCTGCAGGAAGTCCTTTTGAATTTCCGGCATATTATGTTACATTAATTATACATTGAATATATTTAAATATTTCAATCACATTTTAATGCATACTCTTTTGTCAATTCTTACGAATGTAAGAAATTAGTGACATTATTTAAATAGAGTTGGTCGATGCTGTCGAATTTTAAGCGGAGCCCTATGTGAAGCATAAAAAGAACTCTGCAATTATAACTTTGTTTCAACACTAATATGAATAATGAAAAACTTAATAAATATTGTATTAAACCTACAGGAGACGCATTATGATTGTTTTTATTAGTTCCATGGAAAAAGTTCATCTTTCTGGGGGTCTAGTGGTAACCATACTTGCCTCCTAAACTTAAACTCGGGTTTATGGATGTTGATGGATTTTTTCGGGAGTAAAAAGCTCAAGTATAGCTTTCTTAGGAAGGGAAGTAAAGCCGTGGGTTCCTGCCGTAGATTTACAACACGAAAAAGAACCTTAATCCTGAAAAAAGAGAAGACCTGTGAGCAAAATTTGTAGGCCGTTTCACACCTTGAATTGGATGGGACGCTGATGACCTGAGATGTTAAAGAGCTTTGATAAACAAACCAAATCAATAAACTTCCGAGACACAACTACTCTGATTCATTTTTGTGTCACTGAGTAATCGCATGGGCAAGGCAACGCGTCTCTTTCGTTTACTGACTACTTTTCGGATTGCATTTACGAGTTTGGGGGGATTCTGTTACAGGTCCTTTCGAAAAAATTCCTTAGGAATGGAATGCAATCTGAAATTTCCGGATAATCAGGCACAGTGCGTCTATTATACCAGTGGTTTTAAACTGTTCCACACTTCAGATCGATAAAATCGACATAGAAAATACCACACTCCTTTTAGATGTGTCTATATTTTTAGCATTTATTATTAACATTATTATTCATTATTAAAATAATGTATTTTAAAATTACAATTAAAATTAAAATTACAAAAATTTCATATTTGCATTTTACTTTTAAGTTTAAATTGTTTGCCACATATTTATTTAATTCTTTTTCTCTGAAAAGTTATTCTTGTGGACTCGATGCGATATTTGAGGCAGTTTATTTGACAAAATAAATTAATACTGCAAGAAATAGAGTGGCATCAACGTTCATTTGATTTCCATATTTTGTGTTAAATTCTCAGGGAACACAGAAAATTTCACTTAAAAATGACTTTTTTTTATAGTTCTGTAAATACCTGAACATGTTTCACAAAGTTGGAAATGACAGGAAGTTGAAATTAAAGATAAATAGAAACTCATATTTTGTACATTTATGAAACAACTGAACACTAAAATTGAAATCTATTAATTTTCCACACTCCAGCGCAGCGGTTGAAAATCGCTGTACTAGCGCTCAGCGAGCATTATTATACAGAGAGTAACATAACAATTGAAAAGTTCACGAGGATTGTTAAGAGGATTTAAAAAGAAGAAAAAGTTTCATATAAACATATAATCAATTTCGCTTAGTTACGGAGTCAGTCATTGTAGTAATTGAAAAAATTCAAATGTATTTTTTTTCTCTACTCAAATTGTTGCTGGTTATTTTTGTATTCAAAGCAACCTGGTAGTGAATAAACAAAAAACTGTTACATTTACAAGACATCGAGTGCAATTACATTAAAGCTGTGATCCTGATCTAATCAGGAAATGACAGAGTGCATCTAATGTAAAGACATGTTTATTATAATACAAATGAAACAAGTTCTTTATATCTGAAAATTAAAAAAAATAATTAAAATATGAAGTTCATTTGCAAATGTTATTCATGCATGATGGAGCTTTGCTCCATTTTGCTTGCTGTTAGGACTAAAATCAATGATTTCCAAATAAATAGATAGGCCGTGGAGATTTGACATCCTGGCCTGCTATTTCTCATGACTTGAATCCATTATTTTTTATTTACAAGGCCATTTAAAGGTCATTGCATATTCGCGACTCATTCTTAACATGAAAATTATTCATCATCGACTTGAAGAAATCTACAGATACGAAAGAGAGAGAGAGAGAGAGAGAGAGAGAGAGAGAGAGAGAGAGAGAGAGTAAGGCAGTCGATGATGCAACTCTCAGAAGCCTGTGTTAAGAGTTCATTGTGTCTATTTTGACCACCTTTTGTAAAAGTTAAATTTTTCTGTAAAGAAAAAGGTCAAGTAAATTTAAACTTTATCATTACAACTATGTAAAAACAATCGGGAATAACTTGAATAGAAAATAAAATTACTTGTGCACTGTTTTTCTATAAATCATAAACAATATCAAACTCAGAAACCAAGCTAAATTAATTATGTTAATTTTTTTCTTATATTCTACATCAATTGCGCATGTTTCTTTACACCCTATATAACTTTAGCGATGTATTCGGCATTTATTACTTGGAACAGGATTCATCAGTATCAAGAACAAGAAAAAGAGGGAGGGAGATAAGCACATACAAAGAAGAATAGCTGATAGAGGCTGCTCGCGGCAGCAGAAACCGGGGTAAACTGCTACTGCTGAATAGAGGATTGCGCGTACATGATAGAAAAAGAATGACTAATAAAAATATCGTAGTAACACATCTATTTAAACAAAAAGTTCATTCTCCTGGTTTTCATTGAAGTAAACGTGTTCATAGTCGTTTGATTAAATCTGAAGGAAGAAGTCTATATCTGTATAAAGCATCAAATATAGAATGTAAGCTTTGTATAATGGTCGTTTCCTTTACATTAAATAAATACAACAGAATAAAGCAACTACTTCACGAATTCACATGATATTTTACTAACCTGCCATTCAATAACTTCTTACTACTAACGGAAAATAGTTATCGCCGCTGGAAATTGTTCGCAGGGGTCAAATTGTTTGATATTGAAATAGATATAATTTATCCTATATTTAACATTAATGATTAGTGTTACCATTAACATATAATTTTACTAAATTCTAATAATCTTTTAAAATATTTTATTAAACTATGCAACGCGACAACAAACAATCGTGTAGAACTGGAGACTTTCTTGGAATGCACGTGACGAAAGAGGGTTTCAAGTGGTGCATGCACATAACTCATGGATAAGAACCTCCTCCTATCGCTTCCCTCCATCTCCCTCGGTTTTAAAGCCCCACAAAGTCGATACATTGGTGTGCAGTGATCTTGCAAACCAAGTCCCCTACAGATGATAATCGCAAATACAAACATCAGGCCCCAGATAGAAGTCTCCCTAGTGACATTTCTGTTATTTCTTTACGCATAAACACCCATTAAGCAATGTTATGACATTAAATATTAAGATTTGGGGGTAGGAAATAAACAGCAACCTCCTAGAGGAGTCGCCCTTGATAGCAGAACTTGTAAATGAATCAAACACGTTGATAAGAAATCACTTTTTCCCGTGCAGAATCTGTACAAAAAAAAAAAAGTATGCCACACGTTTTGGTCTTTCTTGTATTTTGTTGTAAACGCAGAGGTACCCGATGACATTAAATTTTTATTTTCAATATGTTAAATAATGAATTGAAATGAAAACACGCGTTTAGTTTACGCTATCAAAAGTTTATTTTTATCAATGATGCAGACGAAAAAGGTATTTAAATGATGTTTTACTTTATCCTTATGAAAACGTAAGAAGCTTGTTCGCGCACCTATGTTAGGTAGTTCTATAAGGCACGGTAAGCTGATCACGGCTAATAGGCCACCAGGTTGAACGAGTGTGAAAACTACCGGTAACTGTGCGCGTGCCCAAGGTAAACACGTAGACTGCTTGAAGTGACAAAGTATGCACGAATGTTTTTGTGCCGGCCGTGGTGCCCGGCTGGACTTGTCTCATCAGAATCATGGACCAGCGTAATTATCTTCATTGAAGGAGAGAGTGAGAGGAAACGATATTTCATCGCTCTGATTACAAAATAAGACCACTTGAGGAGAGACGGACCGAGCGAACCAACCGAGCCTATACTTTGCTCCTATCAGCCGACCTTCAGGGCTGCCCAACCTTTACCTTCAGGGCAATGCGTGCTTATAAACGTTAAAAGGAAAGTGAAAAGTACTTTTTATCTTTTTGTCAGCTCTAATTCTGTTCAGAGATTTCTCTCATGCTGCGCCGTTCATCATTATTCATTTTTCACCTTACCGGCAAGTTGTTTGATGTTGCATGAAAACACCTGGCAGCGTAACAAACAGAAATCAAACTTAAACTTTTTACATTTGTGCGCAGCTAAGTCTAAAGTATTAAAAGCAGTTTAGGCTTGCTGTGGTAGTTGGTTTTGCAACGTACTAGGTACGAAGTGCATGTAAATGTCCTGAAAATGAAACTTTGGGAGATCTTACTACATGCCAGTAGTTGCTGGGAGCGGAGCCGGATGTCTTCTATCACAGTAAGCGATTGAGAAAAAGCACTCTCAGGAGAGGATGTAGGTGCTGATTTAACGATTTGTAAAATTTTATATTTAATTACGCACTGTGGAAAAATCAAACGGGTTGACTCGTAACGCTTGAATTTTCGTGGTTTCACCTAGTCACTTAGGCAAAGTTTTGATGAATACATTCCACGAATTTTCCACATTCCCATTTCGTTCCAAAGCATCAGTTGGAAGCTTACGGGGAGGGGGCTGTTGCCTTGTGCTCCTGTCAAAGATTCTGGTCATTTCTGTCTGGAGCACCTCGGAGGAGGACTTCGGGACATCTCCAGTGAGACCTTGATAGAGCTGGTATTGTTATCGCGGCTTTTCTGCGTCGGGGACATCCTTGGAAACGTTAAGGACCTCTTCTGCAGCCCTGCATTGCTTCCTAGGATTCCTGGCTTTCCGTTATATCCTTCATTTCATATCTTCCTCCCAGAGGTGCCTCCTCGGGGACAGGGTTCGCGATGCGAAGTCTTCCACCTTTAGAGAAGAGGAGGAGGAGGATTATGAAGAAGTAATGATGAAGAAGAGGATGATGAAGTAGGAGCAGAAGAGCATATGATGAAGAAGAAAAGAAAAGAAGCAGTTGTTGAAAAAAAATGGATGATGAAGTTGAAGAAGAGGATGATGAAGAAGAGAATGATAATGATGAAAATGTAGAAGAAGAGAAAATGAAAAGGAGGAGGAGAGTGATGATGGTGATGATAATGATGACGACAATGAAGATGAAATAACATGGAAGAGAGCGCAAAAGATGCAACTGTTTTACATGCTTATGACTAGCCATCAGGATTCTTGAACACTTAACATCAAGTTAAGTACACCCAAACTATTAGGTCAGTACTAACTAAGCAGAATCACCAACCTGGCAAGTAACAAGAACTGTGGTGTGGTTTGTAGCTCGTGGCTTCTTGTACCACTCCCACCTGCTATCTACGATCTAGTATCAACATAACTTAGTTCCACTTAATTCTGATTTTAGTACTTACTAATTCCGGTGCCTGTTTGTGACATACAAACATTTAAGACTCTCTTTAGAAGTTTTATTGTAGGCATCTTTTGAGTGCTTTATCGTGATTGGCGAAGAAATACGGCTGCATGTGCACAAGTTTTGTTTTTATATGATTAAAATCTGAAGTTTAAACTCTGTATTTCTTCAGCAGAAAAAAATAACGGGAACGCGTTAAATTACAAGGTAGGTTATATCTGTTAGATTAAGGCTAACTCAAATAATTTTGAGTAATTTTTACCATGGCAAACTTACAAATGCTCAGTTTCACTCTCTGGTGTATTTTGGAGTAACCACAGCAGACAGTCGCTTGTACCACTAACACCCAAAAGAGGCGCTGATCACTTCTCGAATAATACTGAAGATGGTTGCCAGGCATCGGAGCGTAGCTGTTTTGATAACAGTTCTGTTTCGGTTGTATGGTACAGTAACCAACTGATCAGAAACCGCGGACGTGGTTGTACTTAAGACAAGGACGTGGGGAGATCACTGACCATAGAACTTTCTCATGGCCGTGAGAGTGTGTTCCAGACGTGTACCTCCTCTGTGGATGTTAGTGAGCTCAGAACAATCTTTACATCTCGAAAAATACACTTTAGTAAACCCCCCCCTCAACACTGTGAATGACCAGCAATCAAATGCATTGTGCTGATGAATTCGATTGCATATTCATGTGTCAAGTCATAATATATTTGTAATAGAAAAGATGTACTGCTGTCCCTGTGTTTCACGCAGGTTATTCGTTTTCTTGACACCTTTAATTAGAATGATAAATGGATCAATTATTGGAAGATTAACAGGAGGGTAAGAAAAGCAGTGGTGGCAATTCTGATGATAATTTATAGATACTAAATGTTAAATGCCAGTAACAACTTCGTCGAGTATTTAATATACACGATGTTAATGAACAACACCGAAATATTTTCACTCTGTATAGAAAGGTATTAGACAAGAAATTTGAAACAGGGAACCAAGCAAGGGTCACAGACCTAAAGCGTTCAAGTAGTGGGCTATTGCAATTGTGATTTGGTGCTAAAAATTCATACGAGTACTAAAGTTAATAACGTTAAAAAGTGTGTTAAGAATTGCTTCACTCCTCTTTAGTAATGGAAATAAACTTGCCTGTTAACAACCAATGAACATCGTTTTCATAATTTTGCGTCAAAATAATCGACAAAATTTTAGAGCAAAACACATGAATGCACACAATATATTGACGTGTTAATAGAAATTCAGTTGTTACAAAGTCGAGGTTCTTCTTTCTTCCCGAAGTTTTTATGTAACAGCTGTTGTTGAATTGTTACAAACTGAACTTGCCGAACTACGCAAAAGAGGCCATACACATCATTCTACATTTCATTCTGTAAATAGGCGTTGCGTAAACTGAAATACTTTAAGATAAACGAAGTTTGTGGCGTGCACCCCCTTTTGAAACGAAACGTTAAACCTTAACATGTACTTTGAAACCTTCGACCTAGGTTCCACAGCTCAAAGGCCTTATCTATTATCTAAGACCCCCCCTCTCTCTCTCCATATATATATATATATATATAATATGCACACGATATCGCATGGAGTAATCTCTTACACTATTGAATCCCTATATCAGTCCTGTTGAGTACGAGTCACAAAATAGTTGAATTCATCCTGAGAAATTGTTGTCATTGAAGCGTGGGCAACACCGAAGCGACCTTAATCAATCTGCAAAACCATTTCAAAATTGGCATCATAACGTGAGGGCATTCGACGTTAATAACAGATCACTTCAAATTGGTGTCCAACCTGGGGCACATAGTCGAAGCCTACTAAACAGTTTCAAAACTACGCTCTAATTGTTAAGGCAATAGTAAACCGCTTCATAATTGGGCGCCCAACGTAGCTGCCATATCAAATCGCTTCAGTAGATAAAAAATAAAAAGCTCTATGATAGAAGTTGTGTGCAACAACATTGGATAACAAAACAACAATAGTCATATACGCCCAGAGAATAGATATATGACTTAGACAGTCTGAATTTTTAATGCTACATAGGAAATGCTCTACCGTGAATATGTTTCACTAATTTTGCCAGCACGCCTTTTTGTAGTAAAACCAAAATAGATGGTTTTTTGTTTTTTCACTTCTTATAAAATGTTGGGGGTGTTTATTTTGTTATTAAAATAACACTTATTAATGCTGCTTGCTTCAGTTGTAATTAATATTAGATACATAGGTAGGAAATAATGGATTAATTAGACGAGTTGATTTTCTGATTTCACTCTCAGTTTCTAGATTGGTGAACTTGTGCGATGTCTGAAGTGCCTCGCTTTCTTTCTGGCTGATGTCCAAGAGCAATGGCATGGCGCTGTCTTCATCTGCCCGTTGTGGAGCAAGTAGCAGTAATGAAGTGATGTCTCATTTTGCAAGCACACAGTTTTTGATAAGGCATCTTTATCATCCTAAGGCTTACGTATTCCTGGTGTAATTTGGCGTAGTTAAGATTTCTCAACAAAAGTTAAGCAAAATATTACTTTCATTTTTGGTTCAATTAATAAAGAAAGTAACGATTTGCATTTGCTATTCCATTTACAGTGACCTGATTTAAATACAGCTGCTATGGGACCATCTATTTGTTGCTACTTGCAGCTGATAATCTTTTCCAAGTTCGTTTAATGCTGCAACGTCCTCCTGGTGATGGTGAGATCATTCTCAGCATAGGAGCTCGTGAATTCTCAGAGTGGAGAAAACACATTCAAACATGTGAAATGGGTAGATTTCATTGGATTGGGCTGTTAAGGCAAGATGACGATTTTTCGAAGTTAGCCTTGTCCAAAGACTGACTGTTTGTGCCTCTCCCCACCCCAGAGTCTCCTTCACCTCCGAAAAGAAGGGATGAGGCGAAAGAGACACCTGGCGACGCGATCCAGGGGCAGTGAGGCATGGACATAAACGGGTTCCAGACAGAACTCCTTGGAGGAGCTGACCTCCAAGGAGTTAAAGAGTCCTTCAGAAAGACAGCTTGCATCAGACGCCGGAATAGAAATGTTTTCAAAGCTCAAGCCACCGCCATACCACACCAACCCACCTCGCCTGGCACTTTTCAATCTCGTAACAGAACTAGCGGGATGAAATAAACGAAACCCAAGGCCAGGATGAACGGTCCCTGAACCTGGTACCTCACAAATGCCATTCCCATGTATTACCGCTAGAATTTGATATAATAGGAGGATCACGAGGCAGTGTACGCCTTGTGGGCTCCTATTACCAAGGATAATTCTCGTGAGAGAATTTTCCTGAAGGATTCTGCTGCAGGCCTCCCAATGCAAGCATTTCATTCAGTGAGCTGAAAGGATGCTGGATTATAGACATAAATATAACTTCTACAAAAATTCTGTATAGTGTCTTGTTCGCTACTGTTGTTGTTGTTGATATTATTATTATTATTATTATTATTATTATTATTATTATTATTATTATTATTATTATTATTATTATTTTGGCCCAAAGTCTCACGAAGTATGTGGGTATTCACTCCTGTAATGGCGGTAATTGTAGCGGACTTCTGAGGCCGGAATGCCCCTAGGACGCAGCTATGTTGTTCCAGTGGAGATGAGGGGTGGTGATATGCTACATCAGGGAGTGTTTAAACCTCTGGAAGGAATGAAAAGAATTAATGATGGCGCAAATAGCCTCAGAGTCCTTGGCGCCTTCAATTTTTTTGGCATTCAATTTATCTGGCTAAGGAAAAACTTCGAGAAAACCTTATCCTGACAGCTTCACTTGACCGGGAATAGAACTCAGAACTTCCGAATTAGAGATAGAAAACCCTACCACCAGAACACGGAGACGGCCATTACCCCAAGATTATAGAAACGCCTATTTAGCAGATCATTCTATTTAGGGTCACTATTTTTTTATTTAGATCGGTTTCTTAGATTTTCATGTGGTTTTCATGTATATACGCTTAATGAGCACTATGGGAAATTTAATACGCATGAATACTAAATGTCAGAATCATATGGATCTTAGAGATAAATTACCGTTGTGCTTAGATCAACCAAAGAAGCGTTAAAAATGTTTCTGGTTATATTGACCTATTATTATCAGGAAAAATGAAACCTGTTCATGACAAGAATTTAGGCAACAAAAAGTTGCTTCTCATCACTCGGATTGAAGATTTTAGCTTGACTGCCATTGAAAAGAAGTTTACATTCAGTGATTTAGTTCACTTCAAGTCTGGAAAGCATTTCAGTACAAGAACATGCTGACCGATATTCCTATCCCTTCGAAAACATGGAGGTAAAAACTGAAGCCTGCGCTCAAAACTACCTGACAGAAAACATACATCAGAAGTTTTCAACTTAGGAATCTAATGATATCCTAATAATGAAAGAAATGTGCAATTGTTTCTTGAAGTCATTTTGTTTAAAATTCCAATTTGGAACAACATAGTGGTAATTATAAATTGCTTGTAGTTCCTTATATGCATAAATTGGGCAATTAACATAATTTATATATTTCATCGAGTAGTGTGGTATTTTTATTAAAAAGTTGGGTAATTTTTAAAATTTTAAAGGCATTTTATAAATCATTTAATCATTTCATGTCATCCAAAATCGGAACCTGATTGCATTTGGAGATATATTTCTGTTTTCAGTAGTAGTCGAAATAAATTGTACATTTTCTGAAGACTTTCACTCAGAAGTACAAGCTTGCTGCAGTTTGACTGCTACGAAGCAAGCCGTGTGTGTAACTCTCGGGTATTTTTCTTCTAAAAGAGAGAAGCGCTAAGCCAATAACTCCAAACATAATTAATTTTATTCATCATAATTTTATTGTCTCTAAGATTTCGGCTCGGGACATTAAAAGACTTTCCTTAATTACGAATTACCTCTAAAATTTAAAATCCTTTGTGGAATGTAAGCTGAGAAGTTAAGATGACTTCTTATACAGGTCTCCTTTGACATCCTCGGCGAAGTCTACAGTAAGCTTCGGCCAGAGAAGGCTTGTAGTCTTGGATTAAATCCCCCCAAAAATGCTGGCGGGAGTGGGAGAGAACGTTAGGGAATTGTGTTGACTTCGGTGGAACACTTGACAGGAACATTTTTTCAAAATAAAACAATGCCTGACAGATGGTGTAACCGTGTGAACAGGAGCATACAAAAAGCTAAAGTATGGTATTCAAAGATATCATAAACTGTTAAAAGAAGCATCAGAAATGCAGGTCGAGCTTGATTATGATGATAATAATATAAAAGCTAGTCAAGATGAACTTGAAATATGTGTACTTTAATTAAATAACGGGCTTTCATACTATTACGTTCTATATAACCGATTTCTGTGTTGTAGCTAGATTAAACGTTATTGCAGCTAAAGTAATACAATACGCCCACTTGACACTAAAAGAAGAGCGCTATTTTCGCATGCATTGTTGCGTGCTCAACTCCTGCCAGATAGTCCTAATTAGTAGATAAATTCTCATGGTTACCAAGTTGCTTAGAAGTGTTGAAATTTTGCCCAATCTAGATTATAATTTTCTCTGGAGTTCTGTGTACGATAGACATTAGCTACGTAGAGCATAAATTTAGCTGACGTGACTTCCAAGGAGATGAACTGGTCTAAAAATGATACCCTAGCAGAACAAACTTAAACTGCATCTCGGGCAAATATAGACTTAAAACCGTGTTTCTAAAGCGAACTGAAGTGCCGATTGCATCTGAGTGTTGCGTCTGAGAACTGCGTGATGTATCTGAACTGCTTGGGGAATTGAGTGAGTCTCGCCGCGTGTAAAACTTACAGATGAGTGCCTCAGTCGAGAAAATACCACCTTATACACTTGGTTCAAATTCAATAGACGTTGGTTTCACCGAGCCAGGGAGCCAATCCAACATGCTCAAGTATCGCTCCTTGCTTGAAATTTTTAAAAGATACATCTACTATTGTCTGGTTCAAGTTCACCTGTAAACACATGCCACCCCCTACTTTTTGAAAGTTTAAAACCTTTATTTACATTGGCTGGTTTAAAGTTGACAGTACGATTAGTGGGGTCATTCAACTTAAATATTTAAAAGGCCTCGACTCTATCCACCCTCGCCAACGGAAGATATTTTAAAAAATGGCATAACACTTGTCACCTTGAGTTTACTATTCCCAACCTTCTCTACGTTCCGGGCTTCCATAAGCAGCTACACCATACACTTTCCCTTCTGGCTACATAAAAATAACATGTTAAAGTTACATCTCATGAAACACACATGTACATAATATTTGTATTACTAATTACAATGCACAAAATAGGATTATTAGGTTTTTAAAATATAAATTGTATTTATATTTCAGTGTGGGCCGATACATATTACAAGAAAAAGAACATTAAAGATTTAAAGAAAAACGGTGAAATTTTTATTAAATGCTTTTATTACGCCTTCTTTTGTTTTGTTCCATATTTACCTCTTAATCAAGACAACGAGTAAAAGTGAAATAACTGCCTTAAATGAAACAAGATCAACAAATATCAGAAAGACATAACCAAGAGTTTTTTCTATAAACTCTTTCTCAGAATGCGGGCGTTTTCGGAAGATTGAGCTTTGAAAACCAAGTTATTAATGCATTTTGTTCAGACGATTCCACTGCCTAAAAGTTTAAAGAAACCGTCTAGTTGGTCTCGAGTCCACCTGAGTGAATATTCAAAAAGTTGTTCTAATTGTCCTTGCAATCTGAGCGCTCGCTAAAGGACATGAATGTAAATCACGTAGTTAACGTTTCTATGGCTCCTTATTTGTTCTCTTTACAGTAATTTAATGTTATTCCTCAATTTCTTAGCCTTTAGAAAGTCTTTAATATGCTGCTTTAGGAAGATGATATTTAACAGGGAGGCTGATTATTATTATTGTTATTATTATCATCATCATTACTGTCGTCACGGAGGTAAAACAGTATCTGGCGCTGCAGGGGCCCGTTTCCTCATAATAATAATACCGGTTGGACATAGTTACCTAATCTCGATATACATATCGCAATTTGTAGGTAGCAAAGCCTCCTGGAATTGTCTCAAGTGAACCGTAGAGTCCGGCTGGCTGACGAGGGGAGATCGGTCGAGGAGATTGAAACACGTTTCACAGGGGTGTTCAAACTTGTTCCAGGACAATATGGTCCTTGTGCAGCGTTTCTCTAGCTATTTTCAAGTGGGGCCCCTTTTTTAAGTTAAATGGTACTGCAAACCAGCCTACTTTTGTCTCTTTCGAAAGCGATTTGATTATATAGTTTTTAAATTATTCTTTTAAATCAGCATAAATGACAATTTTCTGAATTTTATAACAAGGTAAAGGATATCGATATGCTATTTTATCATAATGTAGGCCTTTAAGCCATTTATGTTTTAGAATCTGTAATGGTCTTTATATTAATGAAATGTATGAGCCTATCTTCTCCTTCACAGTTTTTCAATGTTTTACTTTTTTAAATTCTATAATCATTCTTAACAAACTTTTCATTATTGCCCTCCCCCCAGCCAGACGAGAGTGTATTATACTTCTGAAGTTGGGATGCCTGGAAACCGTTGCTATATTATTCCAAGAATAGCTGCCGGGGCATGATAGATGAGTATTTGACCGAATGAGATCCGGGAACTTTGTGGTCTAAGTTTCCCAAGCATTCAACTTAAGACCTGAGGAAAACCCCTGAAAAAACCTTAGTTAGAAAACTGAGATCGGGAAATGCACCCTGGTTTGTTGCATAGGAAGCATCAATGGTATCATTAGACCACCAAAAACTTTCAATGCAAAGTTTCTTTGTGGTTCTGAACTATACAATTAATTTGAGTTTTCTCCCGTCTTACTTGGATTTTATTACATACTTATTTAATTTAGATTTTGGATAACCACCAGGGCAGACTTCGAGGACCATTCATGGTCCGCATAGAGCAGTTTGAGGAAGCTGATATAACGAAAGCAGTACGTCACACAAACATTTGCAACAAATGTTACATGTACGGTTGCGTTCAACTGGCGAAATGTTGGTAGTCTCTCTCCTTATGTGCAAACTTTCCTGAAACCTCTTTCCCCACTCAAAGTGAATGCTTTACACCTTCAAACACTGAGGTTCTTCATTATCTTGGGTATTTTTAGCGTTGCGGTGGAAATAACATTATGGTACAAGTGTTACCTAAACCCTATTTTGTGATTCTGAAATTATTTCAGTCAGCTCGCGGTCTATTGGTCTGTATATTGTGCGATCTTAATTTACCAAAAAAAGCTCAGAACCAGAAGATTAATCCTTAAATATCCACTGTTTTCTACAGCATGCCTTGAACCTCAATCCTGGACTAAATACAGAAAGTACATGAATACTTTTAGAGATTGAACAAATTGCCTGTTACATTCTTCACAATGTTTTGAGTGCATGTCTCTTCTTTCTTTGGGGTGGTATTACATTATCTTCTCTCATCCATTTTGTTGATATGTATGCTCAATTTTGTCTGTATTTTCCTATTTTGTTATTTAAATTGTAAATATTTGATTCTTCTCGAATATCTTCAATTCTTAAATATTCTATTTTGGAACATCCCTTTACTTTAAATGTTTTCCACAGTATTGTGTTAAACTGTAGTTTGGAATCAGTGTCAGATAGTAAAAATTTCGCGGATCTTAAGACCATAGTGCCGATATTTTTCCATGTAATCTATCGTGTTCTGTCTGTCCAAATCCGCGAATCTCCTGTAGGCCTCTTTAAGTTTATCTCGGTAAAGAGATTTTAACCCGAACATTCGACTTGAAATCTTTAACTACTTTTTGCCCAGTCTTCATACCACTATATACACGAGTTAATTTTTATTAAATATTATATTTTCATCTCGTAGTTTATAGTCCGGTCGTAAACTCGAATTTTTTCTGTCTAGCTGTGATTCCATCTCTTTACTTTTCTTAGGAATTTCATCTCGAAAGCTTATATTTCACTTTTATCTGTGATCACGATTCGCTTTAATATATTACTGTTGCTATATCCATGGACTTTGTAAAACTTATTTTTTTTATCGTTTCGTAGTTATTTTTCAGAGTTTTATATATTTCCAGATATGGACATGACAAAAATAGCCCATAGTTTCTTCAGGCTATAAGAATCAGATATTTGGAAAAAAAAAAAAAAAAAAAAACATTTTGTCCTCGGGGACATTTTAAATATTAGTTATTTAATTTTTAATAATTAATATTAGAATTAGGAACTAATGTTAATATTTCGAAAACAAATTACTACTCTGCCAACTTTACATTTCTTCAAAGGTGGTTGTAATGGTGTAAGAAAAGCTCATTAGGAACTTAGAATTATAGACTCATGGCTAAAAATTTTCATTCTAATAATTCCTCATTAATCGCTGCGTGATTGTTTTAAATTCAGAATCAGCAGCAACTCGGTCATTTATGGGTGGGTGGGTGAATGAGTGAGAACGTGGACCAACAAAAAGTTCTTGCAACAGACTTGGTGTGGTTTATTTTTTGCTTCATGCTCAAGCACACTACACTATTCATCCTTAGACCGTTAAAATATTTCAACAAAGTAAAAAGAAGAAAATGCCACATAAAAGGAGACATAAGAAAGTAAACTAGAAAGCAGCGGAGCGAAATATCGCATCATGAACACTTCCTGTTACATTTATTGTATTTATTGCCTAGATCTCTTTAGCGTCTCGTGCCGCTGGGATAGCTGAAGAAAATGAAAATAATGGAAGATTTTTACTCTTTAAATTGACACGTTTTTTTTCTGTTTCTGTGTGAGCTCGTCCCAACTAGAATTCAACCGGGAACCGCTGAGTACCACCTGGGTTGCAGCGGTGACTCACTCACTGAGATGTGAACCAAATTCGACACCAAAAACAAACCAGTGTGGAGAGGAGGTGAGTGCTGCAGAGCGACAGAGACTCGCAGCTAGCAAGTGTCTAGCACAGGGACATTACTCATTCTTGATTTACTGCTCCTAACCAGGGTTAACAACCATCTGAATTTATTGTCCACTTTCGCATTCATGCCGTACCTCCTTCGTCCCCTCAACTTTCTCATTCTTTTATATATTTATGTATATAAATATATATGAACGCTTTTCCCTGTTAAAGAAATGTGTAGACGTCAACCATTGCCCGGAAAGTTCTACCCTCTTTCGCTTCTCGAAAATCTTATGCTGATCCTGTGTAATAATACTACTGGGGTTTAGGAGGTAGAGTGGCCGGCTCCTTTTCTCCACTCCTGTTTGGAGGGGGAGTAACTTCAGCAGAGTGGATGAAAATTTCAATTCAGTTGCGTTTTGCCCTCGAAACAAGTGATATAAAAGCACTGACTTAGTATGTTTCGTAGAATAACAATAAATAAATAAAATAAATAATACAATAAAATAAATAAGTAAAAAGTTTTTTTTAACATTTTTATTATTCAGAAATATTATTATTATTATTATTATTATTATTATTATTATTATTATACTAGCAATAGTACTACAGAAGAGCTAAGGGGGGGGCATGTTTTCAAATCGAGATTCCTAATATAAGAAAACCGTTTAAATTCCCTAGGCATTCATTTCATATAATTATATTTATTTATAAAACAGGTACAGAGTGGTCCAACATTTTTCTACTCACCCAAGGAAGGATTTATAATCTCCAGGGCAATTTTATTAACAACCATGTAACGGCCAATATTCTCGAAGTGTCCTCCTATTGCTTGAAGACGCTTATGCGGTCTCGGTGTATATTTTTAGGCATTTTCCAACAAAGCTTTGGTGAAATTGCACCAATTTTATTTTGAATTGCACACTTTATGTTTTTGGTTAATTCACTCTACCTTGAAACTGCTCAGGAAGAAATCTTGTGGTCTGCAGTATGGAGAAATTACTGGCCAGTCTAAACCACCTCCAAAGTGTTAATGGTAATATAAAACAAGAATTCTATCGACAGGCATCCGTGTCGGGCGCCATCCTGCATGAACTTATGGTGCTCCCTTTCTTCACCAAAGAAACCATGCATAATTAAGCTTGTTCCTTATCTAATCATGATCCGCTACTTTGCACTAAATGTATTTCATTCTGCGAGCATGTTATCAGTGTAACTCAGCTGAGTACAAGTGTCAAGGAAAAATATTATGAGTTAGGCTGAGATGGATGTACTTGTCTGCCATTTGAATACTGCTGTTCATACAATTTCTACAGTCAACAACTTGGATTTTCAAAAACATCGAGCTATAAAATTGCAACTAAGTCCATCTCTATGAACATCATGAATTCTGCGGGAGCAACAAGGTATACAGTCATCAAATAACTGATCTAAAAGTACATTTGGAACGAAATGTTGTAATAGAGTTGGCAAACTTTGAGGGTGAGACAGTATATGGCAACGTCGCGCTGTAAATTCTGCCCAACAAGCATCATTTTTAAATGTGTTTAACGCCCATTTTTACTACTGAGGCATTATAGGCGGGGGACACTAATGATGCATGAGATGAAATGATAAACTGGTAAAGGTTTCTTTTTTAAAGGAAGTAAGCGTTGAAGACTTAAGTTTTTAGGGCCCTCTCCGACATTTGCCATTTATGAGGACTAAGGAAAAACTGGATGAAACCTCAATCAGGTAGGACGGTGCTGGTGGGAATCGAAACCCTGACCTCCCAATCACAAGTCCGCGCCTTAACGACTTCGGCCACTCTTGGCGTTCTAACAAGCAGTGACAACAAAATTAACTGTAATGTGAAAGCTACACACATTTGTGAAACTCCTCACAAAAATAGCGCTCAAAATGCAAAAAATTAGAAAAAGTTTGTAAAGTTAATTATGATGTTTATTTATTTATTTTATTATATAATGTTGTTTTATGTAGAACAAAATTAAATGTTTTCAACCTCTTAACCAATTAAATATAAGCCCCTAATAATAAATTTAATATTAGTAATAAAAATAATGGGCAAGCTCCTTCAGGAAAGCAAACGGGACACATTGGACCAGCGTAACACGGAACCGCAGTACCTAAAAGAACTTAGGAACAGAGCTGCAGAAAGAAGAGAGCAACTGAGGCCAATAGTGAAAGTGATACCAAACTTATATTACAAAAAACTTAATCGACTCTCAACACTTGTACCTTCTAGTTAAATATGTTAAAATTGTAAAATAAGAAACATTATAGACTTAACAAACTGATAGGGACAATAGCTCATATGGACCAGCTCATCATATGAAAAATCAATGAACCATCTCCCCTTGCGGAAGCCCTAGCCCTGAATGGGACGTAAGTGGCTTAATTCAATAAAAATAATAATTGTGCCAATTGAAATAGATCGGACCCTATTGATCCCAATACTAAATGCGTAAATATAAAGCAAAAGCGTTAAGAATGATTTCATATAAAATAGCAGAACATGTGGATTGTATCGAAAAAGTTATGAAATATACATGACATACACATGATTTAAGGAATGGTGTAATAGTTTTCAATTATTTGTACTTCTCTAGAGATTTAAAATAACTTAACTCCCGTTGTCAATAGCAACTAACATTATTAACTTATTTCCCGAAACATAAACTTTCCAATAACATATTTAATATAGTAAGAGTGATAAAATGCGTTTATCTTCGAACTAAAATATCGCTGGTTATTTCCATTGCAAGATAGCTTAAAAACTGCCAAGCAAATAAAGGTTTTGAACCTAAAACTGCTGTCTCCAGATATCTTGGGCCTAATTTACTTTTGCCCTGATGTCCTCCAACAAGAGACCCAGGAAAGTAACTATAATAAAACAAACCACAAATACTAAGAATATTGCTATGTTTTCACTCATAACGTCATCTGCAGTTGTAAACATGTAAGACATTTGCGGTATTGGAACTGTGCAGTATTTCTTCGTGAAAGCTGTTTTCTGAAAGAAATTCCTAGCAAGCCGTGGCCCGAATCGGTTGCGTAATGAACAAAGTCTTTTTTTTATGTACAGTTTCCGTGTTACCTTCGAGGTATTTTATGAAAGGGACACTACAAGCAAATTTTTCTGATATTTGCTTGAACAGTTCGTGGTAAATATTCAGCTCGATATTTTAACACTAAATTTAATGGTCCGAAGTAAATTATAGAAGAAAATAAGCTGAAAGTACTTGACATATTGCAAGGCTCTGTGAGGAAAATTGAGAAGGGAAATATATCTGAGATGGGAATTAAAAATAAAAAAGAAATTTAAAAATGGACGCAGGGAAAATGAAACAAGAACAAAAAATATGAAAGGAAGCTTATAGAATACAAAATAACGAAATAAATGATGCCAAAAAATACCTACAAGGAGGTTTAATGTTTAAAGAGCAAGTAAGAGCGGGCTAGGAAGGAATTGGCAAAGAATTGCTGTATATCTTGCAAACATTGGCGTCATAATTTTATGTGCGGATAATGCTAATATTCTTAGGCTGCTTTACATATATTTACATTGAAATATGAAGACTTCCCATAATACAAACTCGCGCTTCTTGAGTTTTTTTATCAAGTACTTTTATTTTCGCAAAGCTTTGAAAAAAGTTCTTTGCACATTCCATGTTTTAAGACTTCGAGGCAATATATATTGATAAAATTAAACTTATAATACTTTTTTGAACGTCTTCCGTTATATGAAATCTCAAACATCAGAACTGTTTTATGTCCCTAAGTATAACTATTCGCACTTAGATCGTTTTAATCCGGAGGAAGGTATACTGTTGAAAGCTGTCACTTTCGTCGCAAGAGCTACGGTGATGTCGTTACATAATAAATATGACCACAGCACAACACACCGCCTGGTTAACAATCGTTTTATACGATAAATAACCACGTCTGACACACCTGGTGCTATTTCATCCCGAAATCTCTCAGGCACCACTCTACTGTAAAGCAGGTCGGTATTTATACAGAGTGATTCTCTGTAGATAACGCCTACGCGCTTTTACCGTAGGCTTCCGCGGTGGGATTCAGCGCTTCCGATTTATAATTGAGACATTTTAGAAGGCTATTTATGTTGTATTTATTTTCGTAATCCGTGTATTAGGTCACTGGTCGTCTCAATGGTCTAGTGGTAGCGTTAGCAACTGCTAAACCTGGGGTTCTGGGTTCCATTCCCAGTCCGGTCAAGTTGTCTGGTTAAGGGTTTCAGAGTGTTCTCCTACCCTGAGAAAGTGAAAGGCAGGTAGCTTTAAGGCGCCAACGACTTCTAACTCATATACGCTGTCATTAATTTATTCAGACTATGTTTAAGCACCCATAGATTTAAGGACACCCTCTGATGCACCATGACCTTCTGAATACCAAGGTCTGCGACTACACATTGAGTACTAAGTGGGGTGCAAATGATACAAATGATACTCCACATAGTTCAATGCACAATTTTAATGTAACAATACAGCATTTTAAGTGTTATTAACAATGTTACTGGAATCTTGCTGTGTTAAGATTATTTCCATCGATTTGAAGCTGCAAATGCTTAGTAAACATACTTCAAAATATACTTTATTTTATACATAATACAGTACTTTCATGGTTATTAATATTACTTAACAATAAAACTTAATTTTACTGGAATCTTGTTCTGTGTTCGATTTACTAATAGCAATTATTATACATTTTTACTATTTTAGTATATGAATATTCATGGCCTACAAATTCTTGACACTTGTTACATATTTCCCTGTATTTTCTGTCCCTTTTCCTATCACATATCTTGCACCAGTCAAAAATTGAAGCATGTTTCAGGAAGGTGGAAAAAACTCTTCCAATATTTTCATTACCTCACTTAATCACGTTGACATTCTAAATTATAAGAAATAAATTAAGGTCTGTAGACCAATAATGCCTTGTATTTAATTTAAAACATCCTTCAACAATTAAACGTCTAAAATAGATGTGTACCTTTTGGTTTATCCATTCCATAATTCATGTAGCACGGACGACCTAGCTTGTAACTATTTCAAATGCTGTGACTTAATGAACCTAATTACTTTCATTATTATATAAGGAATAAATTAACAATGTAAAGAACTGACAATGCCGTATTTGAACTACAACAATTACAGCCAAAGAATTATAAAGGTTGTGGTACACTTGTACCCCGCTTGGTATGCGGAAGGTTAACCATATCACCATTACCATATCTTCATTGGGACACACACCGGCACCCTATGGAAGTTCGCTGCAATACTGCCATCCCAAGTTCATGAGACAATGGCTGGAATTGGATAAAAAATCTCGTCACTTATATTCTTCTTCGTTTTTTTGTTTCATTTTTCTTTTTATTTCATTAATACCTTAATTCGTTTCCAATTTTCAGTTTAATGTTTGTGTGATTTAATTACCCAACATTGTAAGAAATATAATGAAAAGTATTTGGTTATTTGCTACTTTTAATTGTAATGCATATTGCTAACTCAAGCTATTTAACCACGTTTTTTTTTTATCTGCAAACCTTTAATATAAATCTCAAATGGTTTTAGGAGGACGATTTTCATGCTCACAAAACCATACACCACTCTCCATAGTCCGTAATCACTTCATCCTCCCGAAAACCTGCATGGCCAGCAATAACAGCAAGTAAATAAAATGGTTTTATGACATACAGAAAGTAACAACATTCTCTTACATCAATATTACATAAAATAAACGTTAAAAAATAAAGTGCCACCTCTTATGCAAGCATGCGGAGTATATTTCATCTGAGAAGGGAAGTTTTCGGGTTCCTACTCAAAGTTCGGCATTTGCATAGTTTAATATAATAGCGGAGATGCAAGCTGTGAATCCGAATAAGTTCAACAATATATAGGATCTATAAATATAATTACAAATAGCGGATGTGCTCAGGGATTAACGCTTTGGACCTAGGTCGGAGTCCTAGACTCAAATCCTGCAACGGTTAACCTAATCGATGTTTTCCGTGGGTTTCTTTAGTCCATTATGGGAAAGGGCAACTGCGCATTTAGCATTTCTCTGCCAAAGATTCGCCTTCCATATCATCAATCATTTTCATCTCGTCCATGTGTGTATGCGTCTTCTGTGTTTGTGGTGTCATTCAGATAACCTGACTTACGACTGGCATCTATTCATAGAGCTCCTAATTGTGCATGTGTCCTTATGTGCGTCCAGAGTAAACAGCTCCCCCATAGGAGACTGACTCTGGCATTGGTGTGTATATCTCAGGGAGTGTGTCACAAATGAAGGGCTAAAGAAGAATATAATTTATAATCCTAAACAAAGGGTTGATTGTAATGACTGGTCGCTTACTCCAACGAAATTATAAAAATAATATCTTTATATTTCTCTGAGCTTGTTAGCAACCTCCAACAACTAAACTATTACTGAAGTAGTTCTTAAGATCTTGCAATTCATTGCACCATGTCTGCTGTTTTCCAAGTTGTTACATGCAATTATTTTATATATGTATAGTTCACTTAGTTGCATTCAATTTCTAGTTAGCTTGCGGCACCAAATGTCCGACGCCCTGTATAGCCGCAGAGCACGCAGCTGATGAAACTTTCGATAAGAACTACTTAGTAGCTTGAACCAACGCGATTGCTGCTGCCAGATACTGTCAGCTCCCACATTCCGAACATGACATGTTTCACTTGCTTAGGAATTGACACCCCTGGTGGTCTGCTCCCGGAACTCCGGGTTCAGTTCTCTCCTGTTAAGGATATTTGCAGTTTGAGCGTTCAACCTATTTGGGGTTTTCCTCATCTTAAAATAAACGTATGCCAACTGAGATTAATTTTATTCCGATTTACTTTTAAGTGTTTTATGCTTTAATAGCTAGTGGCGTTAAATTATTCATATATATGACTTATATTTTTTAAATCTACTTTTGTTCATTATAAATATAATAAATGACCTGCATGTAAATTTAGATGTTTGATATAGAATATTTTTCTGATAGTATACATTTAAATAACATTTGGAAAGGTTTTAATTTTTAAAAATGGTTTAAAAAGGATGTGCATATTTTATAAACATAATATGTATATTATTATATTTTATATGTTCCGGAAGTATTGTAAATATTTTTTAAATTTTTAAAACTGTTTGGTTGTGTTCCAAAAAATTTCAACACGAGAAACTTATATATATATTAGTAACATATAAATGCCAGATAATTAAAAAGAAATTTGCAAAATTGTCAAGAACTATAGGGCCCAAGTAGACTGCTTAATGTCAATGCTTGGGTTCTTTATTTATTTGTTTTGTTGCTTTTATTTGTCTTGATGTCCCCCATAAATTTGTGAATATAAAAATATTCCTCTTCTTAAATATGGGAAAATTAATTTTGTACTCTGTAGCACTAAACGCACTTTCTTTTTTGTCTGCACAGATATCGAGAGGAGGCCCTCTGCTGGACGGATAGGTAAGTCCTTCCCCACTCCTTAACAATTTTAAGAATTATTTTTCTCATTTTAAGCTTATGGTTTGAAATTTGGCTCTAAATACTACAAGGAAATATTTTCGTTTATTTAGAAAAATAGTACAACAAAGTTGCCGAATGCCGAGTCAAACTTGAGGTTTACAACCCGCATTGCTTCATTTCTGCGATTCAGAGTGGTCACTGCGATCCTTCGCCCTGTGGTTTGCGGGCATAGTGTAACTCGAATTTGACTCGGCGCGGCCTCTCTTGTACTACAAGTATATTAGTGCAAGTAAGTGATTAATTTGTTTTGGTTAGGCAGAGTTAAAATATGTTTAAAGGGTAAGTGAAAGAAAGGTAAGTTGTCATAAAAGTGTACGATAATGAGGATAATGCAGGATGACAAATTAAACAAATCTGTCAAACTTTTCATGCCATTAATTAGCAGCTAACAATAAAATATAGGATAGAGTAGCAACGGATAGTATCTGCATTACATTACCTCGCTTGCAAGTGCAGTTGTTTCCGGCAGACACTGTTTTGGGCAAATGAAGATCAGTCAGGAGGCAAGGAGACCTTCCCCACCCCAGTAATCTAGACAAAAATATAGGGGTATTTTCCTCCTCGCTTGCCCACAAACGGGAAGTTGAAGAATTTATTCTCGTGGTTTGTAATCTCACCCAAGGGAAAACCATGATAGATTGGTGACGGGAAACAGGTAGCTTGAGAGTTTTTCTATAGCTTAACATCGTCGTGTCAGGCAGTCTCATTGACCAGTCAACCAGCACAAAAAGGCAAATTATCTTCCTCCTTATTTTCTATTACCATCCCGCCCTTTTTTATAGATCTAGATTCATCAAGTTCCATTAATCTATAATTATATTGTGAGCAACACAATTATTTTTCGTCCAGATATTGAAGTCATAATTTATGAGCCATTAACCGTTCACATTTTTTTTCTAGTC
The DNA here is from genome assembly GCA_030762175.1 of Metallyticus violacea. Taxonomy (NCBI): domain Eukaryota; kingdom Metazoa; phylum Arthropoda; class Insecta; order Mantodea; family Metallyticidae; genus Metallyticus; species Metallyticus violacea. The sequence continues at coordinate 28,801,349 of CM060838.1, forward strand.
TGAAAAATATTCCTTATCATTTTTAATTTTGAGTTCGCTACTGTCTCATTATATATGTGTTGTTAATTATTAAATCTTATTTAGTAAATTTGTGAAATGCTAAAATAATTAAAATTAATATTTTAATCCTCACCTTAAAGGAATAAATGAAGACTCTATTTTAAATTAATAATGTCCCAAAAGTCAACTTTTCCCCTAAACGTCATATAAAATGTAGCAGCGTAAACGTTAATTAATAATCAATAAATATTCAAACTATAGTCTTCATTTTAGTAGACTAAATATAGAAAATGAATTAGATATTTACTGTACCTGCGACTGGATTACATTTTACCATTTTCGGATTTTATGAATATATTTCATTGTAATGCTGTATGCCTTTATAATTGATCTCGCAACAAAAATATGTTTGTTCAAATTTGTCTTCCATTATTTTATTACATTTGCTTTCTGGTAACTTTTCCTTGTCCACTTAGGTTTTTACTTTAGTATGATAAGAAATGCACTATGTTGTTTAAAGGAAAGAAATTAAACATTTTTGGATACTGTTGCTGTGTAGTCAATGCATCTCCTGAACTTGCTTGCTGAGGGGAAAAACAATTTGAGCGAAAGGTGAAGCTAAGATTAACCCATAACCTATGTATGTTACTCGTTAGCAACAAAGTACCCTGCAAACTTGGTGGCAAAGAGAAAACAGTCGAAACATCGTGATTGTTACACATGACTCTCAATTAAACGCAACAATACTGTCTGGTGGTTATTACACATGGCTCTCAATTAAACGCAACAATACTGTCTGGTGTTATTACGTACGGTTCTTAATCAATTCATTTTTTAGCTCTAAGCTTTGTTTGTATATAAATTGTGAAATAGGCCTTATATTGTGGATTTGAAATTATTCTTGCAGATAAAAGTGAGTTTTAACTGTAGGGTTTCAAAAATAATGTAACAAATGAGTGATAAATATGAACACCTATGTTAAAAGTATACTTAAAAACTCTACAATGGTTATGTTGTATGTAAATATTAACATGGATGTAAAAATAAGACTTTCATTTGGTTCAATAAATGGGGAAAAAAAAAAAAAAAAAAAAAAGCTTAGCCTATACACGTCCAGGGACCTGTTTTCTTATTAATCAGACAACAGAAGCTCCAGAAGCTGTATTTAACACCGACACATTGACAGTGACTGCCAAGAGATAAAAGTAGATCCCAGGAATGAAAATAAGACATTTAAGAGTAACTTGATAGATAAATGTTGATTTGTTTCATTTACGATGCTCTTTAACATCTCAGATTATCAACTTTCCTTTCAATCCAGGGCGTGAAATTTTTGCTCACTTCATACTTGAAGTTCTTTTACGTGCCGTAAATTACGATATGAGACCCATGGCTTTACTTCCATTCCGAAGGAAGCCATACTTAGGGTTTTATGCCAGAAAAATCCATCTACCCTAGCCACTGGACCGCCAGGACCTACGAGACAGATGTGTCACAACAATTAAATATATAGCACAAATAACGAAATAAAACATTATATGCAAAAGTGGCTAGAACATGCACAGCGAATGAAAAATACATGGTTTCCAGAGTAAATTTAGCCCCACATACCTAAAGGAAAACAAAGAAAAGGTGGATAAACGAATAATGAGCTACTTGGAACTGGCAACAGTCTTACACAACTTAAAACCCAATGAGAAAAGGACTATACAGAGCCTTCGCGCGTGAAGGTGGCGCTGCCAAGGCAGTGTTCTCTCTCGCTTCTAGACGTGTTTGTGTGGTGTTCAAAATGTACATAAAAGTGTTCTACTTGGTGGTTCCAAGTATTCTAAGTTAGTTATTAGCGATATAATGCCACTAAAGAGGTACACATTATAACACATAATATTAAAATACGGCACATATGTCATTAATTAAAAGCAACGGGTAAAGCGCGTGTTCTTACTGAGGCAAAAATGGACGAAATTGGATTACATTTAGAACATAATCCTAAGAATATCTTCGACGACTTCACAGCAAATACCTATGTTTCGCAAACTATAGCTTGGAAAGCTGCAATTAAAATTGAAACCGCATAGAGTTACTAGTCCCATGATGAGTGCCAGATAAATTTCTGTAACTGAATTTTTCTCTTCATGTTCTTCACCTAGTATCATGGTTAAATTAGATGGCATGCTGTGTAGCAGAACAGCAGAAGCACAGTGAAACCCAAGTTATATGCGAAATTTCCTTCTGTGATAAAGTCTGTAACGTGTCTGTAATTTTATGTTGTGACAAAGTAACTCAAAAGAAAACCAGATTATCGAGATCGGTGATATTAAGTCTCATTTTATTGGTGGTCGGGGCCCTCGTGAGCCGCTACGCTTACCACCTGCTACCGGACAAGCTCAAGTGCAAAGGCTCTGTATTTGTTTATGTTGTCAAAGAGCGATTCATATTATAACAATATTAATATACCTCAGACACCTTATTCTCCGATTCCTAGACCGGGTTCACTATTTTTTTCTGTTTAAATAGTTTCGCAGCTGTCTTCATGAGAACGGAGGCTCACTTGGAAACATTTATTAGAATTCTGAACCTCTAGATCTGAAGGCAGATGCGCTAACAACTAGAATCAGTCTTTCATACAGCTTTTACTCAAACTTTGATGCTTTTTCTTGAAAACTGTGGTATAAACAATATGGGCTCTTTTAACACTGCTTAGGAATTGGTAAACTCTTGTAAAGAACACAACGCTGATGTCCTTAACCAGTTCTGCAGTGGCCCGATAAATATATCGTAACCTTCTTTTTAATGCTTTAAGGAAATATGTTATCTCCCCTGTCTTCTTGCTGGTTCCTTTGTATTACATTTTATTTTATTTTTATTCTCCTCGTTACTCTCCTAAAGATCCCGATCAAAAATGAGATAATTACATCTGATTTCTACATGTTCTATAAAACTTTCCAGTATGACGAAGCAATTTAGTCGCTGCATTTTTGTTTTTGTTTTTTTAATCACCAAAGGAGGGAAAAAATAGTTGTTACATTGGCAAATGGACTTGTTTGGAGAAAAAACAAGAAAGCATCGTGTATTGGGACACATGGTGCCTTTTTGCTGAAAAGTTAATGTAACAGACTTTGTGGTTAAAAAAAAAAAGAGTATCGTTTTTAATGCATTGCGTCATTCACTGATTGAAATCGTTGCGTCGTTTATCAAGAAGCCTTTCGCTTTCCGAAATTATATTCCGCCCCACGAGCCCCCGACTAAGAACCAAATTGCATTTAGCAATCTCTAGTATGATAATGAAGACGATAACGTAAATTATGCACCATCTTGTTAAACACTGGGTACTCAGGCTGTGATATGTAAAATGGTTTCCATGCGACACATCAATCAAACCTAGAGGGATAATAATTATTATAAGCGGCCTTGAAGGCGAAATTCGGTCGTAGAGGAAAAAAGTGTTATAACTTAAGAACTATAGGAGATTTTAGCGGGCATTATTCACAGGCCCCGGGTATTTGGGAAGAGTTGTGAAACACAGACCAGGGTTGCCAAAACTGACTCTTAAGTAGAAACATAACAGATTCTTGCGCTGAGAGTGTATTTGGTTTGGTTTATTTATGGACGTTCTATAACATCTCAGGTCATCACCGTTCCATTCAATTCAGGGCGTGACGGGCCTACAAATTTTGCTCAGAAGCCTCTCTTTCAGGCTTGAGGTTCTTTTTCGTGCCGTAAATCTACGACACGGGACCCACGACTTTACTTCCCTTCTGAAGGAAGTCATACTTAGGAGTATTACTCCCCCGAAAAAATCCATCGATCCAGGCCGGGTTTGAAGCCACGATCAGGGGTTTAGAAGGCAAGTGTGGTTACCACTACACCTCCAGGACCGACTCTGAGAGTACAGACTTCATATATTCAGCGTGTGAGCATTCATTTCTATGGCTGTTTGATGGAACAACATTCTAGCAAATTACCACCCTTTCTAATTAAATTTTACCCCCATATCCTTGGCATGAAGCGTAGTTAGAAATGTATATATGGGCTTTTTCAACTGTTGGTAATCATTTGTAAAGTGAAGTTATGCAAAATAAATTTCTAAAGTTTCTTGTTAACAGAGTGCAAATTAAAACGTTACGTTATTTCCAACAAATTTCCTGCTCGAGTCATATAACAAAAGCAATAACAATTTGTAAATGACAAAAAAATAACTTATATTCACAGTTTTCTTGATACTGCCTTTATTGTAATAAATCTCATTTTGTTTACACAATTATGAATTACTGAACTTTTTGAAGATAAAAACATTTGTATTATTTTTGAAATAAAATTACAAAATTATAATAAGTTTTTATGCATTGATTAGTAATTTTGAGAAATCATTAAGAGTTCGTCTTTTCTCTCTGTTTTACTTGTCCTGTCTTATACAATGTAGGCATTGAGTAACACAGAAAACACATAGCCACCGGCTGAAAAAGTTTCCATCAAACTACAAGCTGCTACTTTCACATGAATTATACGACTTTGCTGTTCCTTTTACTATAAATATTGTTATAAGTTTTGAATAAAGTTATAATAAATTTTACCGATAAAATGCAAATAAGAATATAGAAAGTTGTTTCACATAATGTGCTTCCAGTGAATTTAGCAATTGATCCTAGGGTGAGTAAAATAATGCTGGTTGTTTAAAACAAATCCTTAAAAAGATGTAGGCTTTTAGTTGCAATAAGCACTCTGTTTACAACTATGGTGACAAAACAAGGACCAGGCTATCTTCGGATTAAAATGTGGGTTTAGAGTTAATAGCTTATTACCAGGAAATGTAGTTGGACACCACAATATTCCTTAGAGGTGTAGAATGACATCAGTTGTTCCCTTTAAAGGTGTAAAAATTCGTATTTAGAATGAAAGGCGTCAAGTGAAGGGAGCTGTGACTTGATGTAAACAACATGATGTGTATAACACGCAACGTATTTATCTTCATACGTTCCGTGCCGGAGCTTCCATTCAAAAATATTGCATTTCAAAATGTTCATTCCTCAGTTCACTTCAATCTTTCACGTAACATGCATTCTTATGAACCGCCTTTGTAGTCTAGAGGTGCCTTTTCGTAAGTCCTAGATTCGAATCCTGGTCAGTTCAAGCTGTGTGGTTAAGTTTTGTTTCTGAGCTTTTACGAAGAAGATAGTTTTAAGGCGCCATGAGCTCTGAGCTCATTTTCGCATTAATTAATTAATTTCATTTCATTCATCCCTACAGACATAGTATCAATCCACAACCTACATACTTCGCGAGAAGACAATGCAGTCAAAGCAACAAAAAATAACATATAAATTATATATGTAAATACCACATTTAATTTATTTTTACTTTTTGTTTCCTTTTTCATATGAAGGCTAATCTTTACTATTATAAATTATATATATTTTGAAACTTGTGTCATATTAAAATATTCTTATCCTAAAACTGCACCAGAAATGCAAATAATTAACTATATATAATGACTTTATTTTTTTAAGAAAAAAGGTTCAAACTTTGAATCCTTCAATTAATGTAAGAATACAGGGAAAGATAGACAAACCATAACTAAAAAATGAAGAATGTGTTATATTAATGTAAATGTTATAAAATATATCATAGGGAAGTTGCAAATAGAACAACCGTTTCTCTTTTCTTTAACTATTCAGGAGGTACACTAAAATATTTAAATTTTTCTTAAGAAGCGGCGTACTTTTGTATTTTAAATTATTTCACTAAAGTAATAATCTTGTTTTGAACGAAAAATGAAATTTTGATAACTTTACATATTGACGATATGTCCGAAAATTATTAATTAATTTGTAACATATCGAGATGGATTATACCGCCTTCATATAGCTTGAGAGACAACCACAGAGAATCTAAACTTTAATTTCTTTCCTACTCAGTCGGCAGTGAGACGCAGTTGAGTAAGCTTCTGTATTGCGGGCCTTGCGTGCACAATGGTAGAACTTACGCCATAGCCACATATTATTATTATTATTATTATTATTATTATTATTATTATTATTATTATTATCATCATCATTATTTAAGGAGGCTCTGTAACATCTCTGCTCAATGACGTCCAATTCAATTGAGGGCATAAAACGGTCGATAAGTTTTGCTCAGAGGCCTCTTTTTTCATGTTTGAGGTACTTTTTCGTGCCATAAACTCGACATGGAACCAACGGATTTACTTCCATTCCGAAAGGTATTTACACCCTCCATTCACCCTAATCGAGCTTAAATCCCCGAACTGGAGCGCACATTGGGTTTTCTGGCTCTTACTTACAATTCTCCTTTTGATTGAGATTGAAAAGAAGGCGACAAGGAAGCTAATATTAAACCCGAAACAAGACATTGCAAATTGTTTTAAAAAGTGAAAGGGGTGCGTTTGTGACGCTCTAAGCGGTATATGCTTGTGCTACTTTCATAACGAAACGAAAAGTGGATTTTATCTGTATATCAGACTCTCATTTATTCTCAGTTATAGATTTATATCTACTCTTGTTTGGTTCCTTGTCTTTATATCCCAAGTTTAAAAACCGTGGTTGTTTTTTTTAAAATATGAGTAGTCGGTAGTCCACTGTTATAACTACCACCCAGAAGAACCAATTATTTTATTTTAAGTTATTTTCCTCTAGATCAACTGACTTCTATGATGCCATACTCCCCAGTATATTATTGTGTTAAAAGTATCAATTTCTATCTTATTTTCTAATCTACTCTTTCCACTTTCCAACTGGCAACATTCTTGTAAGGGTTAAAGACTGTAAAAAATTAAAATTCATAATAGTTTATGCGGAAGGTTTACTTATTTCTAGCGTAAGCATCGATGGATATAAAGTATAGTTTTCTAATTAAAGTGAAAAATTTTCCCATTTATGTTTACACATTTTAAAAATGTGTTTCATTATTGTTAATGGCGATTTTTGATTTGTTATTAAACTATTTTTATAATTATGATCGAATGTTAGTGTTTTTCATTTCCGATCTACACTTAACATTCACTGAAGTTCACGTAGGAAAACTGCGTTATCTGCAGTGTGACAATACCTAGGAACAAGTGGTAACTATCAAATTCATGGATTAGACAAGGAGAGCGCTCTAGCCTTAACAATATTGTTTCTATATCTTAATATTTTTGTAAAAGTGATCCTGGCATTCAGACTGAAATTGGTTTTTACAACTGAAGTTTATTTTGAAATCTTTAACTTTACTGTTACTTTCACAGTTCCACGTAAATATTATTTAATTTTAATGATCATGTTAAATTTATGATCATTCACTTCAAATGAAATATTGTATCGTTTCTATTTTCATTTCCCTTTTCATTATACAAGTACTTTCCATTAACTCTCCTGCTAAAACTGTCATTAATTACGATTTTTAATTTAAGTAATAGAGTTAAAATGTTTTACAACTTTAATCAATTTAAAATAAATTGTTGTAGCCCATTTTCTGTACGTTTTCTTTCTTTAATAAATAAACACATTACAAATAAAAACGTGGTCATGTGTACAGTACTCACAAATAACTGAGTTAATTTCTGATTTAAACCGTTCGTTAATATAGTTGTAAAGACATTGTGTGTCATTAATCGCCTTTATTTATCATCCTCATCAATTTTGTATTAATACTTTCATTTTGTAAAATTGTTTACTATTTTTACTTTTTATTTATGAAGTTAAATTCATAAATATATTTTATTTTTAAGGATAGCACATTTTCCCCCTCTTAGTGTTTATTTTGTTACGAGATCTGAGTTAGTACAACACCAAACACAACGTGGTGGTTAGAAAACTCTATGACACTTGGGAGAGAGAGTATGTGTTTATGACGAGCGAGATAGTGAAAGGAATGCTGGGATGCTGGAAGGAGCAGTCTCTCATCACTCATCTAGACTGCTAGGCATACCCAGCAATTAGCTGGCCACTCTTCATCTCAGCTGACTTCTGCGCATGCGTTGGCTTCCTGGAGCGGATTTCAACTGAAATATTATGTGAGGGGCGTCTCTTACTTGATGTACAAGCAGGGGTGCACTGACGGACGAATGGATTTATTATTCATACTCTCGGAGAGAAAGTGCAAAGCTCGGTTAACAGATGATCTTTCTTGATCAGCACTTCCTTTCGGCAACATGCCCGAATTATTCTATTTCACTTGTGACGTCATCATAAAATTGATCGATGAAATGAAACAAAATTTTGAATTTTGACCATCACAGTCCGATATCCTAGTGAAATTATCGTAAAGTTTTATCAAATTTCTTTTATCACACTACGTGCATTTGTCTTGTAGCCAGCTGTATAACTATATGCACTTTCTGAGCACGCTTCGCTGACCACTTTTCTACTTTTTCAGTAATTGTACATTTAACTAATTTAATTTGTATTCGCTCAAGCAATTGTTTTGCGTATTCAGCCAAACAATCGGAAATCATTTTGTAAATTATGTAATAATATCTTCCCAAGCAACCATACATTTTAATAAACACGTTATTCAGCAATGTAAAATGTTATCACTGTTTTGTTTTTCTCAGTTGGTGTTAGTAAATTGAACGCTAACGATTGCAATAGTCCATTTTCGCCTATTACAGTCTCACGGTTTCCGAACAGGTAAGTATATATACAATTGTTAATATTCTATGCCCGAATTTCAAATAATGTTACTTGTATTACTATTCTATTCATGAAATAGCCCTAAACCCATATTTGGTTTTTTCTATTGGCATTACTGAGAATGACCGATGGATTTTTTCGGGCGTAAAAATCCTAAGTATGGCTTCCTTCGGAAGGGAAGTAAAGCCGTGGGTCCCGCGTCGTACATTTGCGGCACGAAAAAGAACCTCAAGCCTGAAAGAGAGGCCTCTGAGGAAAATTTGTCGGCCGTTTCACGCCCTGAGTTGAATGGGACGCTGATGACCTGAGCTGTTAAAGAGCGTCCTTAAATAAATCAATGAAAAAAAAAAATTACTGAGAATAGACATCAATGGTTAAGTATTATTTATACAAATATACAATTATTACAGCATTGTAATCCTAGTTTATAGAAATTATATTTAAATTCTTATTTTATTCATGAAATAGTCCCAGTAAATATCACTCGGTACTTGACCCTATGCTTATTTTGATGTTCTAGCATAAAGCTTCAGATCTATCTCAAGTTTGGACGTTCGCGTGCGCTAAATTGATGAGTAATCAGAGTTTACAATATACACTGTAGAAGCGAAGCTAATAAGAGTGACTGAGTTCAAATTAGCAAGAGATGTGAGGCAAAAATCCTACATTACGAGTAGTTTTCAATTCTCTTTAAGAACTCGTATTTAATATGTCCCATTATGCAGAATATTGATCTCGTAATCTCATTGCAGAAGAAATTACAGTCGCTGTATAAGATTATGTCTTTTAACTGAAAAAATACAAAAAGTTGAAGTAATGATCAACAGAAACAAAATTATTCTTACAGTAGACAGTTGCAAACTGAAATATGCAGCCAAACTGCACTCCTCAGCAGTTAGTTCCATAACTAAAGAAAATTCGAGGTGTCTGGCCAAAATTTTCGAGAAAAAGAAAATACAACTTGTGCATCGTATTGTCATAATGAAAGACGTCGCCGATACTACCGAACAGGAGATGAGCAACCACCTGGACGTTTGGACCAGAATCTATGATCCTACAGACTCCCACGGAGTAATGTGTGGGAATCATAAAAGGGTTACAGACGGGAGTATTGAACAATGTTTTCGGCAGTCAGTGTTCCAAAAATATTTTATCTCCTTCCCAAGCCTGCTTGAAATATAATTTCTTCACGCAAGCCGCACGTTACCTCAAGTTTCGAATCAAAGTCAGATAGAAAAAATTTCTAAGGCACCCCGGAACTAGAACCACTTGCAGTATTTTGCCCAATAAAACCCAAGAATTCCCCGCAATTTTTCTTACCTGAATCTGATTCCAAATTTTATGCTAAAACGCGGCTTGTGAAACATTTCACAATGCAAATAGTTAACCTTAATAGTGTGATTATCTTTGAAGTACTCCAAAGTTTCTAGTCGTTTTTTAAGGATAAAATCTCTACAAAAATATAACCATGGAGATCTCTAGGGTATAACAGACTCAGATGAGGGAAGCCCACAGCTATGGTGAGGCAGGATCGTGGCCTGCTCCTAGCAGATGTAAACACCAGTAATGCTTACGTAGTTTATGTGGTGCATACTTTTGTGTTCCGAGACATTTTTAAATGCAATCACAGGAAATTAAATGTCCGTAATTATAAAATGTCATATTAATTTGGCTAATGAAATAATATTGGCATTAATAACAAGTAACTAAATAAAAATGAACTTTGTAAATATATATATATACTTTTGAGAAAACAAAGTTGAAAAATAAAATATAATTGTATTAGTTATGTTAATACATATAACAAATAATGCCTCTATTTTCTTGATGAAGTTGTTTTTATGATTAGGTATATAAACTTAAATCTTCCAACATTTATGTTACAAGATATTTCTATTGCTCTGCTTGAGTTGCAGGTCATACTTTCAGACTTCGCACATTTCTGAGTTAGAACAGAATCTGCACACTTGTAGTAATTGTTGAGCAATATGTTTGTAATTGTGAAACGTGCCTTTTCTATTAATGACATGCATGACAGTCCACATTTACGTCTATATCCTTAAAGTTTTAATCAAGAATGTTCAGGAAACCTCTTTGCTTTGCTACCTTTCAGAAACACCTTCAATTTTTCATTAATGTTTGAAATATTTTATATATTGCCATAATCACTTCAACTAGCAAACCTTTCGGCCGATTAAATCCTTCCCTGTCCATGAAAAACAAATATTTAAACTTTGCTTCGTTTTATATATACATATATATATATATTTCATTTCCCTGTCTTCATAACAAGTACTGCATGGCACTGATTGTTTTATTTTATTTACAACATAATTTGCAATATAAATAAAACCTTTCTGTTTTTAAATTATTTCTATGCATTCCACTGTGTCTTTCGTATTCTCATACGGCTTATCCACATTCAGGTCTATTATGTATTAGGTCTATGTTCTTCTGAAGAAGTTAAACAAGTTTTACCGAAAATTCATCACTGACTGAGTGCTGTAACCTTCAAAATTATCTGTCTGAAAGTTACCTACAGCATAGGTTTTACTTGGAAAGCAATATTCTCACAAATAAATTAAAGTTTCAGTTTTGTATTTGAGAGTTAGCTCGTCTCTCCTATCAAAATTACGGGTTGCAGTTGAAAAAATATTAAAAAAAGAATTTATAATTTCTAGGGAAGAGATACGTATGTATAATGTTAACAACGTTAATATTATTTATTGATTGTTTAAAATTCTATACGTTTAACAATGTTAGTAATATATTTTTAATGTTAATAACTATATCAGCTCTATCTTATTTAATATAACAAGAGGGTTTACTTTCTACATTAAATAGAACGATACATATATTGCACAAAAATACAAATCGCGCAATCGAGAAACAATACTCTATGTATTTTAAGGTTATTAATACCCTATATGCAACAATATTAACACTATTGGTTGGTATTGTGATTTTTAAGGTAGGCCTAATTTCAAAATCTCACCGCATTTAACGATTAGATGACAGGTTAAACTGTATAAAGTATAAAATGAGTGCACAAATGGATATACTTTGAGAAATTGGACTGCACACAGTGAAAAGAATTTTAATTGATGTATTGGAAACAACAGACAATTACCACTGGACCAACAGTCACACTCATACCGCTGCACTCCTCGTCTTACTTTGTATTATGACGTCACAATGAAAGCGCTTTCGCTGACTCAGCCCTCATCATAACAATGGGCATGGCAGGCACGGAAGCTCAAACGGTAGGTAGCTTGTCAAAGACCCACCTTTCCATTTTCAACAGTGACCTTGAACTTTTCCTATCTGATTCTCGACTTGCTTGCTGATGACCTTGACCTTATGTGATAATACATGAGCCTGGTTACCAAACTACTTTAGTATTCGCTGAAAAATCAGTCATTCGCTTATGTGCTGAACCATTCAGCCAGTCTAAACCCGCCCTCAAGGGTTATGTATGTACATAAAGTCAATAACCAAATATTTCTTTGTCAGGCTTTGGAAGCATGCTGGCGGTTTAGGTCACTGTATGGACCAAGTCGTAGAAATCGGAAACAGTAAAGCAGCCTAGTGGGGGAAAAAACATCAACATGTCGATGACGTTTCCCATCGAACATCCACCTTGGAAGAAACAAACAGTTGCGAGGGGGGCATCAGTGATTAATGACTAAATAAATGACGTTTGCGAGGCAGAGCAAAAAACAGCGTGAAGAGATTAAAAGAAATACAACAAGGCAAACAACACTGAACTGTGATTGATTAAAATGGCGTGATATCCGTCACAGCAGGAGATACCGCGTCTGTAAGAGGAACTGACAGCATGTAATGTATCAGTTACGGATTGTATAGGTATGATTCAAAGGCGGTGCAATCCTGAGAAACTTAACACCCGTTGCTGGCTGCGGTTTTTCCTCCCGGTTGGGAATATTATTGTGAGAATCGCCAAAAACTACCGAACATCAATTGTTTTTATTTTATTCGTATGTATGTATAGTTCATCCTTTTACCAAAAATCATGCAGTGCTTCTTCGAAATCAATTGCATAAGTGGAAGGCAAGTCTTGCTCGGGCGGGTGCCTGGATATTTGAAGGACAAGTTTCATCTTATGAGCGGGAGTTGCTGCCTCTTGGTTTCTTGCATGTAAAGTTAAAACTTTTTGAGTGTTTTAATATAAATTATACTATGTTTTTATTAATAATTTACTTATGCAATCGTATTTTTGTATATTCTATCTCAAAAATACACTCATTTTACTAGAGTAAATCTAATAAGATCCCTTTTAATCACATTTTACTACTTTAAACGCCTATAAATACGTTATACGGAGGTAGTCTACAAATATTTCCATCTTTTTAACATGAGCAGATTTTAACATTTGATGATTGATAAGAATATGGATTATTAAAAAAATCACAACGAAAAGGGAAACGTTTGTACCAAATTAACAGTGCACATCAGTTTTAATCAAAACATGATACAGTGGGTGTATTTACATACATGTGGTATTTTTTCACTTATCTGTTCGATAGTCAATACTACTTTCATAAATAAAAAATAAAAATAAAGTAAAATGTTCTTAAACTAACATTGGTGCACCCACAATTCTTTATATAGGGTGTCTCAAAAGTACTAAACCCTTTAGGCCGAATGTTATTTTTCATTTATGATCTACCGAGCGAGAGGGCTAATGCTTGGGGCTTGGGGCTTGTATTCTGGAGTTCCCAGTTTCAAATCCTTAGATCGAACTTAAGCGTTCCGTGGTTTTCCTCGTCCATTAGAAAGCGCAAATTCCAGGTTAGTATTTCTCTACTTTCATTTTATCATTTATCTGTTTGCGTCTGCGTCGTCTTGTTTTGATGTCATCGAGTAGCTGTGTTTTAGGATTAAGCATTCATTCAGGGAGCCTCTCATAGTGCACATATATTCTATGTGCGCACGATAGGCGATTGACCCGGACATTGTTGTCTAAGTCGCAAGTGATATAAAACCTACAAACGGAGAAGTAAATAGATCGAATATACATTATAACATAACCATATATACATATATAATGTGTTAAGACTAGGATAGAAGAAACAGCACACGACATAGCGCCCCTGGATTTATTCTTTGGAGAAATATGTGGAGTGTCGTCTATAGAACGCCAGTTAACACAAGATACGAATTAATCAAGTGAATATTCATGCTTTTGATCAAATGTGACATAGGCCTGTTTGCTTTATAATGACAGGCACTACTGCGACGTTGTAGTGAATGTAATCAGGTTCAGGTCAGACGCAGATGTACGTATGTGTATAAAACACGCTTTTGGAACCTTCCTCCTTGATGTTATATTTTAAGTGGCACTGTATGTCCCTTTAAATGCTTCTTGCAGACATCAGTTGTGCCCTACAGGTGTAATATTTTTCCTAGAATTTGGCCTCTTCTCCAAAGAGCTATATGTAACTTAAAATTAGCTAATGTGCAAGACTGGTGTGCAAAGGCCAAGGTTCCAAAGCTCGCTCAAGATACGTTGACACCAGCCCGCCCGGCGCTTTCTTTCCCACGGATATGTAAACCCGGCACCTCCCTAGGGGGGTGCGCCCCATAGGTTGGGAATAAGCTACACAACATGTCTAATTCTCATTAAGTTGTAACGTATAATTTGTGATATTTATTAATATGCTAATTCAAGGCTCGCGTACATACACACGCGGTCTCTTATAATATACCTACCTACCTACAACAGCTTCAGCATCATAGAGTTAGGGATATTGCCTTCAGCTCCAGACGCCTTCACTGATGTGCAGTACTAAAGGGATATCTATCTGCTCTTGTTGTTATCGTTGAACTGCAAACTCGACTGTAGCTCAGCTGTTAATCCTTTCATTGTCGAGCTTTTTTCCCTTGCAGAACTGAATTTAGTTAACTTGGACAGCCTTGAATCTCATTTGCAGCATAAGCTGTGTCCAACAACTTTTACAATATGTAGAAAAAAAGGAACTTTATAACATATAATATAGCAAAACGTCTGGGAATAAATTATATATTCGTTTTATTTTCTTCCCTTTTTAGGAATTTATTCCACTGTATTCCGCTGCATTATCTGTTTCAATAAAGGTACACCTAAAAACGTTTTTGAAAATTTTGTTTTTTATTTTAAAGAAAAAAAACATTAAAACCTTGTCCCATCTAAAGGTATATCACCGAATATTTACAGATTTGACATTGACGTGAATTAGGTTTGAGTCATTTGTATAGGACTTTCTGGGCAGTTGTAATGGCGATGTTGTTTTCTTTATTTTATACAGATAAAATTGAATAGTAGCTGTGTAATGTGTGGTTTGTCCAGAGAGTTGAGGAGAATATGTCGAAGATTATGAGGGTGAACAATTTCATATGAGCGCCATTTTCAGATTTGCGTGTGTAGTGTTCCAAACTTATGCATTAAAGTAATCTTAGCCTCTGACTCTACTCTTGGGTATTGCATTCTTAGTGTTAATGTGACTAAGTAGTTTACCCGTCATTGCCTCATAATCCTGCTTGTTTTTGACCTAGTTAGATGATATTCACGCCGAACTCTTTATGATTTTAGTTCTAACTGAAATAACTTATTTGTCATTCATGCATATTTTAAATCCACCTGTGTTCTAAAGGACCAGAATCTCTGCTGTTGGTTTTGAAGCCATTCTATTTCTATGTTCGCTACACAGAGCTCTGTATGGAAAGCTTTGCATCGATGTAATTTTAGAGACTTTGATGCTTGCTCCTACTTGATTTTGTGTTTCAAAGTCATTTGTAAATTAAGGCATTAGCCTATCCTGCTCTACAACAATTGCGTTTGTTGTATGCCTTCTAGTGCTTGCTTAAATGCCTTTATGTAAGAATTTGCTTAAATCAGAACTTGCAATAGCCATTAGGGCATCAACTGATACTGTTTTGTATGCATTTTGTTATAAATATGAAGACGTCTTTTGTTCTAATAGATGTTGATTAAAGCAGGTCGCAAAAGCATATTTGCATACCATCAACAAGTTGTGGAACAATGTCTCTCCCTCTGCCTCTTTTAGGGACGTTAGATGAGGGCCATTTCAGAAGAAATGCATACTAATTATTGCATCAGACAGGTCCTCCAAGAAAATATCTCTGCGTTGATATTTTTAGCTTAGGAAGCAGGTCAGTATTTTGTTGTCTGCGTCATAATATGGTGAAGTAAAACTTTTCCCCTGTACTATTCTCCAGCAAATGCACCATCTTCATTATTTAAGACGACACATTCATCTGTGAGCAATTTAGATGAATTATTGTACATTTTCTCAACAAATAAAGGAATTTGCAATAATTAGTCCCTGTTGCACTTGTTCCACATAACATATATGATATGCAACAATTGGCGTTTCCTTGAGCATAGATGCGCTAGGATTATTGGAAAGAATAAAATTCTTCAGTTTTAACACGTTCGAAGTCTCTGACCCATATGCAACAACAATACTGTCAAATATAACGTTAAAAAATAGGCATAATGGAAGTTCACAAGGAGGGCGTTATTGTTTAAGATTGATTAAATCATAATATTAACTCCTCAATGGCGGTTCCCGTTTGATGAAGCTACTGCCGAAACTATTTACCTTCCTTATGATTCCAGAACCAAATAAAGGTAGAAGTGAAAAACAAGAAGGTTTAAAACATGGGAAAGATACATTACATAGGTAGATCAATGCTCCCTTTGGGCTCCGCCACGGGTGGCCGAGGTCGTTAAATCGCGGACTCGTGAGCGGGAGGTCTGGGGTTCGAATCCCGCCAGGATCGTTCTCCCTGACTGAAGTTTTTTCCAGGTTTTCCTCAGTCCTCATAAATGGAAAAAGCCGGGGAGGTACCCTAAACTTAGGGCTGGAACGATTCCTTCCTTATAAATAAATCCTTTCCCAATGTACGAGTTCATCTCATGTATCATCAGTGTCCATCGCCAGTGGTGCCTCTGTAGCAAAAACGGGCATTAAACACTATTCATTTATTCCCTTTGGGCTAATAGGAAAATGCCACGGTTTTATTAAACAGCGGCTATTTAACGTACGGAGGAACTAGGTAGAGGAAATGAACGGATAGAGCAAATAGGTGAAGAAGAACACATAACAAATATCGGTACTACCAGTAACATAGGCTCTAATCTGCTCCGTGCAAACGGTGGTTTATATTTCCTAACAGTAGTCTAAGATTGGTTATTCAGGATAACCAGTTAATTAACTTCATTTCTATAGTAATCGATTCTGGACTTGGTTTGAAAAATACTGCTTTTAATGTTGCAAATCTCTTGTTGTAATTCGCTACTTCTACACATAATCCTTAAAAATTAATTTCATTTGCTTGTATCCACTTTTAATCTGGTAATTTCATTATCCAAAAAGCGATCATAAAATATAAACTTAAGCCGGTAGAACTTCAGTAGGTTTTCTTATCGTGTAAATGTAAACAAACTTTTATATTTTAAGTGTCTATTTATCCTGTATATGAAGGGGCTACTTCTCAAACTAATTTATTGCTCTCTTTTGTTATTTTCTTTTCAATTCTGGGTATTGCTCATAAAGTATGGTGTTTACAGAAAAATATTTTTAGTTTTTTACATTTATACTTCCTTAAATCATGCCTTGGATATAGTAGCTGTATTTAATCGATTTTTCATTAATGTAACTATTTAGTCACCATCGAAAATAATAATTATATAGATAATCTCATTAAAGTTATTTGAATTATATAACTTTGTAATACATTGTCCTATTTTATTTATATAAATAGTGTTTCAGTCTTCTTACACTCCCAAATACACTGGTTTTATTCAGATTATATACGTTTTAAGCATTAACTTTTTGGATTACACATTAGATAAATTATATATCTTTTGAAATCACAGTTACCTTTAGCTTGTCGCGCCGACGCTCTTCCGTATGAGCTACCTTGCCCTGCCTGATCATAGCTGTGAATCTCCCCCATCTGAGCTTGTTATACCCTGGAGACCTCTAAGATTATCTTGTAGATAGGATTCATAGGGTCACGGTTGTGGTCGATCAGAGCACGGTAGCCCATACTGTGAGAGTGTCGGCATGGAAACGTCGGTTTCCGACGAATGGTAGTTTTAGCTTCAGTTTTTATTTTTTAATTTAAACTTTAGTAATTAAATTATTACTGGCCACTAGTTATAGTTTTGTTTTGTTAACTGGCTTCCAGTTTACAGATTCATTATTATTATTATTATTATTATTATTATTATTATTATTATTATTATTATTATTCATAACTCGCTTTAATTCACTAGCTCTGCACAGATTTACAATGATGTAAAACCCTAGCAAAGTTTATGAGCAATGGGAACACTCCAATTTGCACTTCAATGTTCTTCTGACCAAATACTGAGAATGATGGTAGAAGTTACACCACTTCATGGTGTCAAAGAG
The DNA here is from genome assembly GCA_030762175.1 of Metallyticus violacea. Classification (NCBI taxonomy): domain Eukaryota; kingdom Metazoa; phylum Arthropoda; class Insecta; order Mantodea; family Metallyticidae; genus Metallyticus; species Metallyticus violacea. The sequence goes on from CM060838.1 coordinate 28,819,425, forward strand.
AGATTTAAGTAGTTCCTTTACTTAAATACTGAGGATAGCGAATTCGCCTAAGACGCATAACGTCATCGTAGCTGTCACAGGCGCTGGTATTAAAGTCTTCTTTAACAGTACAAGGGCTGTCAAAACAGCAAATCCTTAACTTTACTCTATTTTATGAGACAGCTTTCTATGGCCAGCTAAGAGCTGTCAAAATAGTAATTATAATTTGGGGATAGCTCCTTGAACTGGGCAAATATCAAAATAGTAGATATTAATTTTTCTCTCTGTTTTATGAGTTAGTTCCCAGATACTGTAATATGGACTCTTATCTACTTTAACAAACAAATGCTTCACATATTAAATACTTGTTTCTCTGCATCGTAATGTCGCACTAAAACTACCACATTACACAGCGAGTCTAATCTTCATGGATCGTGGATCTGACGAAAGCTTTGCAGGTCAATGCAGCGTGTCTTACAGATCACCAAAGATCTTCACGGTGACCTGGTGTAATATGCAGAGAGTTCGGATTCCATTGATGGCTATGAAAAACTCCGTTTAGCTTGCCTTAAGCGACGCTCCAACTCTAACACGAAGGACATGTGCCCCTTTTCCAGGGATACCGGTCCTCATATACAAACAAGAAGAACCAGTTCCGAGCTCAGTATCGCGGTAGACACGCTGTGATCAAGATGAATGGGAACGCATTGGGGAGATTCAAAATATTGGTTATCTCCCTAATAGCTCCATATCTCTCATCACAAATGCGGATTGAGCGCCACTTCTGGAAATTCCTTGTGCTGAACTTGTTCTTCTTTCCTGCTGCTTAGTTGTTCATTCAGCATGTACAAATGTTTGGAAGCAAAATAATTAACCAAAATAATAAAACCCAATAATTGACAATAAAAAGTTAACAATGTAGCAATAAATGCTAACAAATACCATACGGGCAATTTCTTTTAATATTTGTCTTAGAGGAAATATACTCTGGGACTTAGCTTAGGCTATTCTAAAGTTCACTTGTTTTAGTTCAAAATACCAGAGAAAGATTTATGCAGTTCAGTTCTTTCCTGATGTGTCATTGTTTGACGTTTCATTTTACTTTTGAATTAAATGCCTTAAACTAATTCTCAGGATTTAGGAATAAAACATTTAAACTACAGAATTGCTTACTTGCGGAAAGGAACAAAGTAAAAGAATTTTGTTGTTATTTGTGTACTGAATGTTACATAAAACTTGCTCATATTTTCAAGACTATCTGTGTTGGCTGCGAAAGCTAAATAAAATGATGTTAGATGACGCGGTGACAGAAGTGTACATTGATATCTAGATAGATTTAGTGGCTCAAGTTCTACGTCCTGATCACTATCCTTAGCTCTTATTAAGTATTATTTATGATGCTTCTTAGTTGTTAACAACTTAGAAATATAAATGCTTCTACAATGGAACTTTCGTTGTTCATAGTATAATATTTTATATCTTATGTTTGCAAGTGCGTGATAATTATAAAGTTACTGCTACTATTAATAAAATTGTTAATTGAGAACAAGTAATAAAATAATAACGTTAGAAAAAATAAATTAAGAAATATTTATAAAGTAATTAAATAAATAACAACAGAACACTTAACATGTTTAAACTTGTATCAGACCATTCGCATTTAAGTGACATTTATAAAACTGTGATTTCTAAAATTGATGAATAACCTTCTAAATAGTTTTGTTGTGAGATATGAAAGCATGGATATTAAAGCTAATTTCCATTTGCATGTCTTTATTTCCAACGTGGGAAAATAAAAAGTTGAGAATTTGTCTTGTTATCCTTTACAAGAATATTTCGCATCTTTAGAGGGCGAAGATGTATACTTAACAAAACAGTTTTTCTAGTACACTTTGTAAAATGGTTGCGTTGGAAATTATGTTGTTTTTGTTGTTTGTTATAATTCATCGTGCTTCATAACAACGATGGCCTGAAAAACCATGAATGAATATATTTTTTTTAATGCAACAGGTCCGTAAATGATCCTGGAGTCTGGCATTCACCATATTAGGACAAGGAAAAGCTCCGAATTTGGCAGACATTCCATCCACTAAACCACTCTCTTTGCAGACTGATAAATAGGCCTAGGGCGCTAAAGTTGTCATAGTAAAATTTAAGAGACTGTTAAACAGAATACGATATTATATAATGCAACATTATTTTGCATATTTGAATAATAAAAAACAGTTGAACACTATGTATTTCTGCTTAGACTTAGTGGTGACGGTCTCAATTACAATTATCCTGGCCTTATCCAAAATTTATCTGGAATATCACTCATTTCAGAAGAAGAAGAAGAAGAAGAAGAAGAAGAAGCATAAGAAGAAGTCTTAAAGCTCCTGCATAAGTCGTTTAATAAAGCATAAGCATAATTATTTTATAGACGTAAATTCTCGCCCTAAAATTTTGAATTTACAAAATTTTATTAGCTTAATGCGTGGTACTAATTACTTTGCTATTCGCTTCCGGTTTCCGTCTGTGAGAGATGTGCAAGTTTAGACATGTTCTGTTTCGCCTACAACAAAGTGGAGGTGACACGTGACAAACATGATGCTGCTCTGAAATTCTGCTTTAGTCTCAAAAAAAAAAAAAAAAAAAAAAAAAAACCGTCAGCTGAGATCTATGTAATGTTATAGGAGACCTATGGAGAGTTTGTTGTTTCATATAGACAGCTCGAAAGGGGTTTAAATTGCTTAAAGAACAGAGACAATCAATTTCTAAAGAATGCGGGCCCGTAGCTCCAGTTTGTGCTCTAACGGATGAAAACAGTAACACCCCTACTGTCATTGTGAGAGAGAATCGTCGAAGAAACTTTCAGAAATTCTGAAAATTTTATTGAGTGCGACCTACACTTTTGGTAACGAAAAGTAGTTGCACATGGACGTTTTGTGCACTGTGTTTTGCAATATTCCTGATTCCCAACAAATGGTTGTTCGCGTGCAGTTGAAGATGATGTGACGAACATCTTTCAAAAGTAACCACTGCTGATAAAACATAAATCACTTCGACCTGAGAGCAAACAGCAAAGTTCTGTATGGAAATTTAAATCTCACCAACAACAAAAAAGCAAAAGTGTTTGCTTCTGCTGTAAAAGTTCTGCTCATCTCATTTTTTTGATATTCAGGGTATGATTTATCAGCATGTCGCACATGCTAACACAACTGCAACTGGGAATCACTGCAGAGATGTCCTGAAAACTCTGCAAGGGTATATTTCCATGCAACAAGCTAAATCCTGCACTGCGATAATGCACGGCCATACATAGTAAATGTTGTTGCTGAATATATTGTAAAAATAACTTTGATTTGTTCTCTCACCCTCTCTATAATATTAGACATACATGGTTTTTTTCCTTTTTCGTGAGCATTTTCTATCATCAGAAGCAGTGGTGAAAGCTGCGGTAGCGATTATGAAGAACCTGTTAAAAATAGTTTCCAGCATGTCTTTGAAGACTGGAAGAAAGCAAGGACAGTGCATTACATCATTGGGGACTACTTTGAGAATTATCGTCAAAATTATGAGATGAGTTAAGGTATGCTGTCAAAAAAAGTCTGATCAATCTTTAATGAAGGGGGGTCTCATAGAAAACTGGTTCACGTAGAAATAATGTCTATTATAACGACGTATATGAAAAAAATGTTCATTTCAATTACGTTTTCTTTATTTCTTTAAATTTCCCTTATAATTTAGATAGAGTTGACTAAGAGGGGTTTAACGGTCTCATATGTAGATTGGTCTATTACTTTTCGTACTTGATGCACAAATAATTACTTAAACCCCATGACAACATTTTTAGCATAGAATTCCCTAATTTTTCAGGAAATAAGGTCTGATATTACCAATAAGTTCGGGGCATATGCAAGTAGAGAGAATGGTGTGATAAATTAAACTGTTTTAGAAGTAATTACTAAATTCCCTAGTTACATGTAAAAATCAGATATTCTGCACCTATAAACATTATCTTTCTCCTCCCTATTCGTTCTATCGGTTGTCATGTATCGACCACAGCACATTCTGTTTATTCTATTGATACCAACCGCACATGCTTTTTAAGTTTGTTTGATTTAATACAAGATATACATAGGTTGCAGATTATATAATGTAAATATATATAACATTACAATAAAATAAATAAACAATAATTAACAAGAATGTCACAATCAAGCTGGAGATACCTATTTTGTCCCCCCCATTTTCTTGTTATAAACATATTTAGACCTGAGCTGTCTCACTTTCATCAGAAATTTACCTATTCTCTCCTCCTATTTGTTTACCAGCAGAGCTCGATGTTTGATCCGGTAAAGGATCGTGGAAGATACTTTTCCTTCCATTATTTCGTAACTTTACATTGAGCCACTTCCTCTTCGTAGATACTGCAAATTCTCAACCCAATTTTCTCGGTGATATTCATCCTCCATGCCCCTAGTTTGAACACGCGAAATCCTGTCTAGTGAGTTTGGCCTTATTTTTATGTACTGTTCCATCCCAATTCAGATTTCAGTGCCAATTGTACTTCCAGCGAAATTATTTCCCTGCATTGCACAACAATTGTCTGCTGTCCATCCATATCTCTCAAGTGGTTCTTAGCCTTCCTCCATACACTCCTTTTACTTACCATTCCTATTGTTTCCTGTACCTTTCTTATTTGACTGCCCATACCATGTTCTCTCCTAACTTTAGCTGTTAAACGTAGTACGGTGCCTATTTATGTTTGATCTCCATGTATAATTGTCAGCCACTATTTCATTACTCTCACTTTACACTGTATAATTTTATTGTAAGCCATAAATTATCGCTTAACCCCCAGTTCTCTATGTGTACACTAACTGAACCTAGGGCTGTCGTACGTTCCCATTTCCATACTTCTGCCCCATGTGCCATTGTATTACCTAAGCAAGATGCTGCGCTGTTTTCCAAGGATAATGAGCAAGAGAACCACATTAAACTGAGTGCACATTACTCAAAGTTATAAAAATGCTAAAAAATAGTTATTTATACATTCTATCACAGAAAATTTGATAATTATTATTTTACTAGCTTGGATAACTGATGTTTAATGTATCTTTAACGTGCAATGGCTAAACCTGAGGTTATTATTTCCTTCTATACTGACTTAGCAAGCGCCGTGCGTCAGCTGTCCATCACAACTTAGCTCAAAGGTCTGTTATTTACATAAGAGTAATAAATTACCAAGACACGCCACCCAATCCGTTTCCTACCGCACTGGTCTTTGGATTTCATCACCTTGATAACTTGCAGCCTGGCCTCTACGAGAGTTCTTTGCACTAGTGGCGCTCATGCCTGCCTCGAGATGCTGAAGATTTATAAGATGTCAATATTTCACCCACTACATAGAGAGATGCTTCAGCCCTTGATTTCACTGTATGCGGTGTGGTAAACGATTACCGAAACCTCCAGAATTGCTAACAAAAGAAAATGTATAAAAATAGGAAAAACGAAAAATTCTAGAAGGTTTTTACGGAAGACGCCAAGATTATATGGAACATAAGTAAACTGAGCATAAGGAAAATGAAAAATTAGAGGAAATTAAGGAAAGTAGAAGCAGAAAATTAGTAAAGAAGAAATGCAAAAAATAACAGATACACATAAATAAAATGAAATAAACTAGAGAAAGAACGAAGAAAAAATAATTAAAACAGAATGCATTTAAAAGCGGAGAAAGGAAAAGGCAGAGAATGAAAAAGCTGGTCAATACGACATGCTATCTCACCTGCAATCTAACATAGCTCTGCTTTCTAACTACTCTCTTCATTTTGTATGATAGCTTTCATTTGTCAGTTGCATCGCGTCATTCTCGAAAATTGTCGATAGAATCGCGAGTATAGAGACAAAATAATGCTAATAACTACAGAATGGTGAAAAAGAACCTGTTATAATATCACCTTTAACATTCAAGGTATTTACTACTCGCTTAGCATACGGCTGCTAATCTACCGATTTCGAACATTGATAGGCATTCGGATTCTCTACCGGGGATTACTTTACAAAGCTGTGATATCTGCAAGATATGATCTAGATTAGCTGTGATAAAAAAAACTCAGGAGTAATTGAAGGAATCAAGGAGGCTATGTCACATTGCAAAATATCTGCCCAACCAACGAAGATTGCATTAAAAAGAACAAAAACAAAAATAGAAAAGAAAAGAAAATAAGGATGAGAATAGTGGAATTCGCGAAAATAAATGAATAAAAAGGAGAAAGAAGAGAAAGAAGATATTAGCATTTCACGTTATAAGTGGTATTGAGTACAGTCGGTGCGGCCCTTCTAAGTCAAACCTCCTCATTAGAACACACATATGCCAGGAATGCCGCCATTGCCGCAGCAGCAGCGCTGTCTGCCGGACACAGCAATAAACATACAAGTCCGTCTGAAACAGCAAACCATCAAAGCCGCTTTTACTGCATACAGCTCTACAAAAACTCTCCTATCGACCGTTTGCGGTTCTCCAGAAAGATTTATTTCTCTAAAAGGTATCCATCTGCAATACTTAGCTACATATATATAAAACAGTTCGTACTCTCCCTCCCTCCCCCCAACGGATCACTACCCCTCCTTCTCCGCCCTTTACAACTCGTTTTCATTGTGTTGCGGAGACAAGCGCACAAGTTAATTTATTCTGTTGTTTCCCGATAAGGGAGTATGAGATTTCAAACAATGGCGAATTCTTTTTTTCTCTCCCTCTGTCTCTCTCTTATTTTCCGCTTTTTATTTTGTTTACTTTCACGTTTTATCTTTTATTTCTGGAGAAATCTACATCAGCACATGCGCTGTTGTCACCAATGCCTGTCATCTGATCTCGAAGTACTTTGTATCCTCATGTCGGATCAATGACGCTGTGCGTTATCCTTAACAATCGACTGCCCGCCATGTTATAGTCCTTACCGTTAACAACAATGCAGCAACGATTCTCTTTTTTTTTTCTTTCTTTCTTCTGTGCGGGTTCATCGACAACAAACACAACAATAAGGTGTACGCTGTAGTTTCTATTTGTCAGATGCCAATTAATCCTGCTGTCTTCCTCAGTTTTGTGCCTCCTGCGGCATTTATCTTGATTCTGGATGAGCATTGCACCGTGTTCTTGATTTCTGCAGACATTTACACGTCAAAAGACAAAACGCAACAAAACTTGCCTTTATTCGCACACTTTTTCATTTCCTTAATAAGTAATATTGCTTAATTTAGTTTCTAGATTGCTTATATCCCTGAAATTTGGTTTGCAAATGACGCTGATAAGTTTTCTTATGTCCGTTTGGAATAAGTGAGCTTCTCCCTCTGCCTGGTCAGAGCGTAGCCAAATTCCTAGTTAGAGTGCCTTAAGGCATGGCTACATTATCTCAATGAAGAAGATATCTGCCGACTGGTGATAGATGATAATGCGGCCACACGTGGCCTAGATAAAGCCTCAGCCGGCAACTAACCCAACCAGAAATCGAATCCGGGCCCGCTGTATGGGAAGCTCGAATGCTTGGAATATTATCGTTTTTTTCCAGATAGGCGATTCTTACATAATGCTAGATACTTATTTCATTTGACATCTATGACTCTCTTTTCGGTTAATTATCCCATAATCCTAACAACTTCAATAGAATTTATGTGTCTCGTTGCTTAAGGTAACCAGGAGCTTAAATCTAGCAAATAGTACAACAATATACATTTTACACTGTATTTCAGAAATTAAAAAAAATTTTTTTTTGATTGATTGATTTTATGGACGCTCTTTAACATCTCAGGTCATCAGCGTCCCATTCAACTGAGGGCGTGAAACGGCCGACAAATTTTGCTTAGAGGCCTCTCTTTCAGGCTTGAGGTTGTTTTTCGTGCCGTAAATGTATGACACGGGATCCACGGCTTTACTTCCCTTCCGAAGGAAGCCATACTTAGGATTTTTACGCCCAAAAAATCCATCGGTCCTGGCCGGGTTCGAACCCGCGATCTTGGGTTTAGGAGGCAAGTATGATAACCACTACACCACCAGGACCGACATTTTGAAAGTTATCAATATGAAAATTCTGAGAGATATGAAGAAAACTTAACTAAAGAAGCTCTGTACATTTTAATTCGTTAATGCACACATTTTAAAAAAAAATGTTAAACCGAAATAAAATCTTGTTAAAAAAACTGAAAACACTGGGACATAATCATGCATTTTTCTTATAAACTATTGCTGGAATTGAAATTATTATTTTTTTTTTTACTTAAACTGCAGATAACGTGCTATCCTGGGAACTAGAATAATATTTATATGCTACTTGCTTGAAAACAAACAACTTTTCAAAATTTGAAAAAAAATATTAGTATTGATTTTTATTATCTAATAATGTTATTTAAATCTTCTAGTTACCACACTTCACATTTGCATAGATTATTGTGTCCAAATTTTCAATAAGCTGGTCCAGCCAATCCTGAGCAAAAACGCATATTTATGTTAAAATATTAAGTTTTCGGGAAATGAGATATATATTGTTGTTTAAATAAATTGTATATGTATTAGAGAATTAAATTTATACAGCATCTATGGTTAAGTATTCTTAATATCTCATAAAATTTCTTATTGATAGCTTTATAAAGTTCTCAGATATTGAAAGTGTATTCTGCTACATTATTTGCTAGATTTACACTTCCTGGTTACCTTAAAATACAATGAAATAAAAAAATTATATTCACATTTATGTCATATGCATGTGCGGATTGATTGACTAGCACATTTGTGAGCGTTAATTTTTTCTTGCTTTGCATTAATTCATCCTTTACAAGGTACTTTTATCATTGCTTGGTATTCTGTTTTATCATATTTTTTGGAATTTCAAATGAATGCTCAAGTACAAACATAAATGCCAATTGCATGGCCGCCTGTGAATAAGGCGGAGACCTTTTCAGGCCATTTTCGTAAGGATTGTGTTTCTTGAAATTTTCTAAATACTAGAAAGAGAGAGCGGGGTGTTTTCCGATCGGTAAGCCAGCTGAAACAACGCTATGTGCGATTTGTTCCGCCTGATTCTCTTCTAAGACGAACTAACTTGCACCGCGTAATCAAAAAACCCCGTGTGGTATAATCCAGCGTAATAAATGTGTGTCCGTGTGTCATTTCTGTGCTAGATGACGATGATTGAAGCCAATGATCGTCATCATTGGTCCAGACTACGATGCTGGGAATTGGGCAGCGAGGAGGCCAAGTTAGCACCGCCAGTGGGAGCAAGAACGAGCCAAGTTCTACTTCAGATTGCTTCCCATTTACATGTTTTGGTATTTCAAAAGAAACGTTTGGATAAAAGCGAAGAGAAGCCCTAAACTAGAGCATTTCTCCTTAAGTTTAGCTTCATTTACTCGGTCCTAGAACATTTCAAATACGGACTACGGAGTCACAGTTATCGTCTGAAGCTTGTAATTTTAATACTAATTTTAGATTATGGGCTTAAGAATTAACAACTCACTGACTAACAAGTCAGAATTAGATCGTCAGTGTACAAAAGTACAGGAATGCGTGTGCCGTCCACTTAAGGGACATTCATTTCCTCTGCTACAGGACATTAAATTAAACAATAACGCAGATAGAATACGTCCCTGACGAACTCCTCTACCAGCTGATCTACATTACGATATAACCACGTTGCTGCATAACTGCATCAGAGCTTTTACCATTTTGTTGGAGACACCATTTTGATACGGTTTTACCCGCAGAGCATCTCTTTGAACATCGTCGAAGGCTATTTTAAAATAAACAAATGTGCTGTATAATTTACTCCGATTTCTTTTTAAGTTTATATTTCTTAATGTTTTTAAAACACCATAGAAACAGAGAATGTTTCCTAGGAACAAAAAAGGAATTATCAACCTGATTCAGAGAAAGTGCATAAAGTAGCGTCAGATCTGATTAAAGGTTTGTATTTTCTGGTACTAAAGGTGCATTTTTCTCTTCTTTGATATTGGTTTTCCGTTATTTATATATGCTGTACTTGAAATCTTTATACTAATTAGCAAAAATAGATTTTTGCTTTACTTCTTCCTCGTTTGTTTTGAATACTTTAAATCTTTGATATCCCAACCCTTCCTCTTAATAGTTTTTACATGATATTTTCTCTGAATTCTAGATTGCATTTTCCATTTAACTACAGGTAAGTATTATACAAGTATTATTGTTGCTACATTTGTTCCTACATTTTCCACCAATATTTATATTTATTTATCTGCACGTCGATATAGAAAACGTATACAGTAAAAATTGTCTCTGTTTCTCCATGTTGCTGTTTTTATTCGTTTACCTTGCCACATCTGTTGCTTCTGCCGTTCTTGCACGCAGGGCGGTCTTGGCCGCGCGGGGAGGTGAGGCACAGTAATAATCGTTACGTACTGTGGACCCTGTTATTTTGTTGAGCTCGCTGATGCAGCTAAGGTAATCGCAGTCGGGGATCTTCATCTCCATTCTTAATTTTTTCTTTTTTTAAATAAAACTTTTCCCCTTCTATCTCACTCTATTACACTTTGAAAATGACCTCACACCTGCCGTAAAAAGAGCGAGAGGGAGAAAAAAAGGCAGATGGAAGAGTTTCACTGTCTTTAGAGAAATGGAGAACATGGGTTTTTAGTAGTGTTCGTGGTGACACTCCCCATTCCATTCTGTTAACTAGTTCGCTCTGGTCCCTTTATTTCTGTATGATTTCTGAATCACTTGCTGTCTGAAAAAAAGCCTGCTGCTTTGTTCGTTTCTACTGGTAAAGAGTTCTTGCTATTAGATTGAAAAAGAAAGTGCAGTGCATAAGTTATATTATTATTATTATTATTATTGTTGTTGTTGTTGTTTGCTTTAACCCAAAATGCCATCTTAAATTTTTCTAGGTATACACTGTACTCATAAACAAAACTTGTGACCAAATAAGTCAGTGGAATAACTGAAAAGTCCAGGACAGAGGAAATGCCGTTTATAGAGAATAAAATAGTATTCATACGTTTAGACCTAGCTTCTTATCTTAACCAAAACCCTTTTGAGAGAACTTTCTTTTGCTTTCAAGGATTTAAAGAAACAAAAAGGGGGAAATGCGTTCGGTTGCTAACTGTTGGTGTTATTATTTTCATTATTATTGTTGTTGCTGATATTTAATAGTGTCCAGTAATGGTAGAATGGCTATAAGTACTGTCTCGATCTGCTTTTTGTCCCTTAGGGTGGACACCTTCTGTTTTGCTCAAAAGCTATCCAGCTTTGTGAATGACACCATTATAGGTGCACCTAAGAATTTCCTTTGAGGAGATTATTTAATGAATATTAAATAATATTTAATCACATTAAATTCCTATAGTGCTCACTGTAAAATAGAAAAACTCAATGTCATTATTGGCCAATGGCAAAGTTTTTGACTTCTCAGCCGTCTGCTTCTTATTCAGGCTGCAGCCGAAGGAACAAAACATAATTAATGAAACAAGGAATGTAAGGGAAGGGTTTCAACTTGAACAGAACTTTTCGGTTAAACATTTATACAAAGACCTCAAAATGGGGATGAAGACCATACTGTAATTGTAATGTGTCGTTTATTGATACAGGTCAACATACAAAAAATATGCTCGAGGATTCTCCATTATCAACGGGGGTGTTTGAATGGTGTTTAACGCCCATTTTTACTACTGAGGCACCATAGGTGGTGAACACTGGTGATACATGAGATGAAATGATAAATTGGGAAATGATTTTTTTTAAGGGAAGAAATGTTTGAGGCCTAAGTTTAGGGTACTTCCCTGCATTTTCCATTTATGAGGACTGAGGAAAACCTGGGAAAAACCCCAGTAATGGAGGACGGTCCTGGCGGGATTCGAACCCCTGACCTCCCACTCACGATTCCGCGCCTTAACGATCTCGGCCACTCGTGGCGGTAACGGGGATGTTGGTGTCTATTTCATTAGACATGGGTATTCGAAAAGTTACGGCAACAATGCTGTAAATCAGTACTCCTAGCGGTAAATGTTGGAATCTTGTATTGTGCTTTAGGCTATAGAGCACCAATTGTTTCATAAACCCTCAATATTAAAAACCTATAATTAGGCATAGTTTTTACATACAGCGAATGTTTCTGATTTGTAGTACGTATTAACCCGCTTAAAATGTTCAGTGTGTATGGACTAAAGTGACTCATACAAATGCAGCTTAGAGCTTTAGGGTATTACAAGAAACTTACGGGAGAGTCCTACCATGCCGAACTACTGCGAGATGGATGGAAGCATTTCGTCGAGGAAGAGAATACACAGATCGCGTGCTGGGAAACCCATCGTTGCAGCAGACGATTTGCGTGTTGAGGCCATAAGGGCTTAATTAAAAGAAGACAGGCGATAGACATGTAGTATAGAAATTTCTATGAAACCTGATGTTGCAATATCGTCTATTCATAAAAGTTAAACAAAGAAGCTGAAGTTCCGAATGCTGTGCTCTCTGGGTTCTGAAAGTGGCAGCGAGTGGAGGCATCACTGGAGCGATATAAACATGAAGTCGAAGGCTTTCCAGGAACTCTTTACGATTTTTTTTCGTAGATCAAAGAATCTCTGAGAAGAATTCGCTTTCAATCACGCCATGAAATCCAAAGAGCTTTAGATCGATCAGTCAGAGAGATATTCAGAAATGATTGCGCCGTTTTCCAAGAATTTGTTAACATGTTGAGAAATATCGGAAACATATTCGAAGTATGTTATGACACAAATAACCTAAATAAATTTAGTGGGAAATGGTATCTATATTGCCATTGCTTTTCGAATGTGAGAAGAATAACAGATCATATAAGAACTCCGGTTGATAATCCCGAACTTAATTAGAATATAGGAACGTTCATAATGGATACGCCCTTTTTGTTATTCGTATTCAGTTGTCTGCTTCAGTATTTTGACAGTTAGCGGGTTACATGAATTCTGCATAGAAATCTCCAACTTCAAAAATGTAATTCATGCGGCTTTAATTTTTCATCCAAGGTACTTAACTCGTGCTTTTTAGTAGTGTGCCTATTGCTTTAATCCATGTTATTTCATGCATTTTATAGAGGATCTTCATGTATATTTTTAAATAAGTGTATGAATCTATATGACCCAAACAAAATATTACAAAGTGAATGCTTTTCATGGTCTTCATCACAATGTGAATTGTTCCTTTACAAATGTTTAACGATAATTCCTGTTCGAGCCGCATTCCTTTCCTTTAGATAATTATTAACGTAAGGAATAAAATTCGAGCATTTTAATCATTTAAAGCACCGGTAAACGTTTTCATACAACACTGTGTTATTGAAAAAATGTGATTTGTGCCTTTGTACAATAAAAAGGTTGTAGATATCAAAGTGACTAGCGCACTAAACATTATATGCTAAACTTTAAAATTGCAGTTTAAATATTATTTGTACAACAGTGAAATGCTTTTTTAATATTGTTTTCCAAAGTATTCCTGGGTTACTTCATTAGTTCCTACATTAGACTGTTCTCTTCCTTTGGCAGCATTATAGCTCTCTAAAGACGCTTACATTCTCTTTTCACTCTTTTATGAACTATTCTCTTTCTTTCAGAGCTTCTTCCGGATCTATAGCCCTGAAAGAAGCCTTTTCTTAATGATTGTGCTGCTCTTATATTTCACAATTGTATCTTTTCTGCAGGAAACCATCTTGAAATAGGATTGCATCTTGTATATCGTTATAAAAATATAGTTTTAAATATTTATAGTTTAAAAAACCGTCTTTTGTTAAAAATAATTAAAATTGTGAATTTAATTTTATAACAAAGCAAGCTAATCACCAAGTTCAAGAAAAATGAACATTAAAAGAAATAAATGTTTGAAATTTAAATGCATACTTTTGAATTGTTTAAGAGAAGTAATAATTTTAGCACATGATGAAGCAAGATTTTGTAAGATACTTGATTTGTTTTGTAAAACGATTTCTATATTTTGGTTTATGGAGAGTAGAAACTAGAATGTGAAGAATTCCTCTAATTTTCAGCAATTAACTAAAATCTTGGCTAAGTATGAGTGGATTCTGCGGCTGTCATACACATAAACGTGTTTCTTTTTATATCGTGAATATACAAAAGAGGCAGCGTAAGTAAAAAAAAATATAAATAAAATATAAAGTATGACTATTTACTATCAATATCCTTGATTGGTGATTAAAAAACAATAAACCGAATTTAGTATGCCTCAAGATTGGTGGATAATGAAAGAGTCATTGTTTGCTCTGCCATTGTTTCCATCTATGTAGAAGAGTATAAGAAAATTGGCATTTATTTTTGTTTTCAGGTAAATTGCACATCTTACTACAAAGTAAAGAAACGAGGAATGCTTTTCTTTATCTCTTGAGGATTTTGTTTTACAGTTATGTATCATATTCTTGTAATTTCTGGTATTACATCCAAGCAATATTATTTTAGGTTTTCTCTGCAGCGCACTATTGACCTTTCTCAGTAAATTTTTCCTTTACTAAGTATTTTCGCCCCATAGATATTTTTTCTATGCTGTAGCTCTTGGTACTTTTCTTGCATACAAATCATTTACTGTGTTTGGTAAGCAGTACGCAGTGCTTATTATTGTAACGAAGTTGAGAATTATCCCATAATTTCATCCTCTTGTCAACTTAAAGTATTAATTTGTAGATTAAGAAGCAGCACATCTCTATCCTTTTTGTACCTTTATTGAACTTTATATCTTCGCTAATCTCTGTGTTTCTTTCTTATCTGTTATTGCTTCTTCCGCATAAATATAGTTGCAACCTGACGTATTCACAGGAATAAAAAGTACAGTTAAGAAAAAATAATATAAAAAACAATTTTGTTTGAAAAATTGGCAGTGAACCATTTCTTCACTCTTGAGGCGTTAAGTGCAAGCCTTGAGGAACCACTGTGTATTAGCAAGAAAAATGGAAAATAAAAAATGTAGAACCTGTTGGCAGTTTTAAAACTGCCTGAATATTAAGGGGGGATAGCAACTGGTGTATGAAAGAGACGAACTTTAATATACGTATCTTCGTCATTATAGGAAGGGGGAAGAGATATCCGTTTTATTTAAACTGAAAAGTTATAGCAGTCCAAGAGGCGGTGATTAGAGCTAAGGAACAAACATTAATGGCACTCAGATAAAGATCTATAGCGCTTTATCAAAGTGGCTGGGTTTAATCGAAAGCTCGCAGCATCCATTGATTTAATGGCGGTCATATATTTGTCCCTATTGGGTATTCATGGACCAGTCATGGGTCAACTTCTGCGGATAACAGTCAGTGCTCGAAAAAATCCAATTCATTTGAGTTTTTCGTATTAGTGCTGAATTTAAAACTATTAAGCATTGTTAATAGAGTGCGCAAACTGCTTTGAATTAATATATCAAGAAATACCTCCTTACCTTGAAACTGTTCGCAACAAAGCCACATTTAATGTTATCTCTGGCGCAGATTGACATGTTTACCGAAAATGTTTCACTCTAAGGCCTTCAAGTGGCAATGAACGATAGACGTTGTTAAGAGAAAATAATGCACAAATATCATTAAAGATAACTTGGAAGCTTACAGTTCAAATGATTTGAAGCTAAAATAATAAAAATATAGTCATTCGGTGAAAGATAATGTTATTGTTCTTAAATGATTAATACTAATATGGTTAAAAAGTACACTGCAATATTCACGAACTAAAGTTGAGGAGATCCAGCACAATGCATTTCTGGCCTTTTACCACAACAACACCAACAACACAATGTTTTGGCATTGAACATTTATATTGCAATTTAACTTCCACGCTCACGGAAGCCTGTTGCATTCATTATGTAACGTAAGCACATTATATCACATCTCGCCAATTGCATAACTGGTTCGATCCCGGCCAGCACCGATGGATTTTTTCGGGCGTAAAAATCCTAAGTATGGCTTCCTTCGGAAGGGAAGTAAAACCATGGGTCCCGTGTCGTATATTTACGGCACGATAAAGAACCTCAGCCTGAAAAAAGAGGTTCCTGAGCAAAATTTGTCGGCCGTTTCACGCCCTGAATTGAATGGGACGCTGATGACCTGAGATGTTAAATAAGCCAAATCAAGAATGAATTAAAGACGACACATGTGAAGCCAGATTCAGTCACTTAGCGTGTACCCTTTCATAATAAGAGAAAACTCTGAGGTAGAGGGGACAGGCAGTTCCATATGGGAGCTGAACACAAGACCGCATTTGCTAACTAGACAGCGCTTGAGCCTCGACGTGTACAATTTCAGTAATACCTTAAATCTACCTTCTTTATTTAAAGCCATGATGAAGAGCTAGCAAAATGCATGTCAAACGAAAATGCGATAAAATATATGTAAGAAAAATGTTTATCAAATATTTTAATTTTAAATTAACAGTCCAAGTGCGTTTAAGATAATCTCCTACGCAATTATTAGACGTAATCAATATTCTTAATTTTAAAGTTTATATTTACATGCCATTATCGTAGTAATTAAATGTGTAATGAAAATTTTTAAAAATGTTAACCATAGTCATTCTATGGCATCATATATCATAACCTGTAATTTCAAATTGGTCACATACCCACGAGATTGACACACATGGCAGAATGCTTAATGAGCAAGTAAAACTCGCCCAGTTTCATTACGAGCAAAAGTTGGATAAAGTGAGCCCGTGAACTTCCTTCTCTTACATTGTATGCTTACAGAGATGCTGTTTTTAGTTTGTAACCTCCCATTTTTGACGGCTAACTTGTCATCAGAATCTAAATTATATAAATTAATGTTAAACTTAACATTAAATTGCTCATCAAGCAGTAATTCACCATAGAAGAATAAATGTGAATGAATGTATCGTATATGTACATATTCATATTTTATATGGAAATTCCAAATGCATTTTTATTACATTTGTATAACAACATTGCATTATTGTAAACATGAACTCGTTATAAGAACAAATACTGACATTATGTCCATATTTAATATAACATACAGTTACCGTATCTTTTGTATTTTTTTAATTTCAAGAAAAGATATTTTTAAATTTGTTATTTTGAGAACTAAAGAGTATTTTACTTCAATTATTTCTTCTATCGGACCATTCAATTATCTGATTATCGACGCGTTGGCGGGGATTGCATCTGCCGATAAGGCATCACTTACGGCAACCGAGCTATATTAGTGTGCCGTTGGCCTGTGGGACAACACAAAGAGTCAGTAATAGTAACAGTCTAATAAGTTCTAATACGCTTTAAAAAGTTATGTGCTTATCCTTCTTTCACAAGGTGTTGGAACTGCCTGCCTTCATTTTCCACATCTGCTTATGAAATAATTTTTCTTTATTCTCTATGAGAAATTAACTGATCTGTTTACGGATGTTAACGTTTAGTTTGTCTAAAGTGTGTAAATACTACTAATTTACCACTTTATATGAGAGTTTTTCTTCAAAACTTCTAACAGCGCGAGCCTGGCTTGGACAAACAGGGGTGATTGAAAAAGTACGTTACACTTGATTATTCCGATACAAGAAACGCTTATTGATCAAGTTATACAATACACCATAGATACACCACTCCATTTTTTCGAGATAATCACTCAGTTTCTGTAAATAATTATCTGGGTGTTTCACTAATTTTTCGATTCCTTGAAAATAGAACTTCTCTCCAAACTCTCCAAATGATCTCGACGATGAAATGCGCACTGACTTTTGAGATATTCAACTTCAGTGCAGTTTTCTAGACAGCCACTCTGCGATTGCTGAGAGCAGTTGCACCAATGTGCAGCACAATATCTTCTGTTTGGACGTTGTTGGCCTCTTTCTTGCCGACGAACATCAATCACGTCCTGTACAGCCTTCTCCAAACTGTTGGCATCATTTCAATATGGGTGAACGCGACTTGCATCTACCCCATACATGGCCGCAATTTTACAATGAATCTCCAGGCAATCGAGACGTTTTGCTCACAAAAACCATACTGTCCCTCGTACTTCATTCTTGGAGCACGTTTCGAGCACCATTTTGTATTCCTGCTACAATGCACCTCTTATCGCTACTAAAACTCTACAGAAAGCTGTGAACATTAACTCTGTTCTGCACAAGCGCCACTCTTTTGGCGCAGTGCTGCGGATTAGGGCAGTAAATATAACCTAACTTTTGAATCCTCGCAAATAAACTCTGGTTGTGAAATAGAATAATATTTAGAGTTGGTATGTGTTGTTTAGTATTTTAGCAGATCTTACTCTAGAACTGGACACGTTTTTCTTACACTTTTCAAACTGCACTGACTGAGACCAACGTAGCAGTTCGGTATATTCCGCCCGCTGTCCTCCCCGACTTGTGTAGCACAACTGGTCTTGAACGATATTTTATCTGCTGATACAGTACCCTGCCGCCGCATCAGTTGTTTGACAATGGGATGACCTAATATATTTTATAATATTTCATGTTTACATTTTTAACATAATTTTACTTAAAGTGACCTTAATTTAATTTTAGAAAATTTAATATGTAATTGTGGACTATATTAACTTGTGACTTTAGGATGAACGAGGTTTCGCGCTCTTAAGTGCTCGGCAAGATATTGCATCAGAAAAACCACCCTTTATTGCCCTGTGTAGTAAAGTGCGTTGTTTTAAATTCTCTGGCCTGCTAACTGGGCATGACTGTTCATAGACAGAGGTGTGGATGAGAGACCGGAAATACCTAGAAAAGCACATTAAGAATGTAGGAGCATGCATTTATTTTCATTAGCTGCAGATTGACTCATGCACCCAAAATATTTACTTCAAGGCAAGCAAGTAGTACAAAAGGTTTAAGTTTACGGGAGGTAGACGGGATGACTCGAATTTCAATAAAGTAAAGATCTGTTACTGTCGATAGCTAGGGTCACTAAAGGTTGTCAGAGCAACTGGAAGTTTTATTGAGAATATGCAACCTTGAGAGAATCCACTTGCTAGGGACTCAGCCTATCAGGTGAAATGTTCACGATTTCTACCCATTTAAGAGCCTTACCTGTTTTCTTGCTATGTAATTTGCATGCAAATCCTTTTAAATACAATAAATATCTACTAACTTCTTATATTCGACTAGTATGCCAGCTATATACTTGATTTTCGTAACTTATATTGGATTTTATGAATATAAATATTTTTTTCTTTACACTGAAAGGGAGATTATCCGAACCTCTTCTTGTGGCACTTAACACATTTCTTAACCACGAGTACTTTATCTTGAATTTTTCGTAATACTTTCAAATTTCCTCGCTTGAATTCTCTTCTTGTGCGCAAATCAGGAATACAAGTCAGGAAATCGGAAACCTATGATATTCAATTTACGGATAATGAATTAATACATGGTTTTAAATGCCTGCAAGAATAATAATTGCCTCTATTGTCTTAAAATATGTATTATAGTTCTTAAAACACTGCCTATATAACACACTAGACACGGCCTTGCAAATGCCACAGTCTCTGGGTCAATGACCTCCACATCGTTTCCTTAAAGCCGTGTGCTACAATTAGCATATTTTTCACATCCACTTCACCCCAATCGAGAATATCGATACATCGATCTGCACCCGCCTGAAAAGGAATATATTCATAATTCATAAGCTTTCCTTTGGGTGCTGCATGAGATGATTGTTTGTGATAGAACATAAGCAGTGGCGGATCTGCGCTTACGTAATTATTTGCAAAAGCCTGTCTCATATAAAGTATTGTAATAATACTAAAAATAATTATTGTAACCTAAAGGAATGCATTGTAACTTGTTCACTTGATATATCTATATTTCTCTTTCTGATTAAATTTTTATTGGTGTGTAATATAGTTTAATGAGGATTTATAGGTAGAAACATTATTTTGGAAATCAATCGCTCCTCTCTTCTCTCATTTCTTGTAAATTTGTTCTTTTAACTGTTCTTCCACATTTAAAATTGTTTACCAGTCTACAGTATAATCTTATTTTTAGGATTCAACTGTGACTTTTTCCAAATTTATTTGGTTTTTTAATACATTATGTAGCAGCTAAAAATTTAGAATGGCATTGTTCTCATCTTCGACTTAAAAATGGCAGGTATGAAACTAAGGTTAAATTTGATTCCATTCACGCTTTAATTTTATCCATGTTCCTCTCGACTTCGTATACCTTGGTGTTAGAATGTTCTAACCTTCTGCAACCACCATGGCGAAGGTTAACTTCTGAAGATTTTGAACTCGTCTAGAGTACACAGTAACTGAAATTGCCTTCAGTCAAGTTGATTAAAGATCTGCGATAGTATTGTTTAATTCATTTTATAACTATTTTTTCCTACACCCCAAAGAGCACATCCATTTGAAAATAATAGGCAAAGTACATTCTGTAACACTTTTATATCTGCGTGTGTATGTGTGTACTTTCTAGTGAAATATTCTGAGAATTATTTTACAGAATAAAGTACAATGAAAGTACATTTTAGTCATAAAAATTATATATAGAAAAAGATAGATCATTCTTTCATCACTACAGAAAGAAAAATATTCAAACTCTTTGCTGCATTGAAATAACATTCTACGATTACTTCATTAGCACCATTTGCTCGCTTCTTTATTGAAATTACTGTTCGTGGTGAGTGAAAAGAATTTATATCCATTGAACCAGCTAAAAATCAGAAAAGGAGAAATAAAATAACAACTGAAAGTAAAAAATGAGAGCAATGTGTCAAAATAAAGGCCTCAAAAGTTTGTACCATAACTTTATCCTGATATTGTTTCTAAGTAAAAACATTTACAGTTTCTGAAGATTTGTAGGTCTAAAGTTGAAAATTTTCTTTTAAAATTGACAACATAATAATTAAACAATTATTTTTTTCCGAATAAAGACAATAAACATCTAAAATAATTCAGAACCGCTCACAACATTAACTTTGATACTTTCCTTACAAAATGTTCAAGCATTGCAACTGTAATTGGGTTTATTTGTAACTTGGAATGACTTTTAGTTTTAAAATGTACACAAGTAAGAGAAAATAAATAAAATTTTATGTTAATATATATATTTACTTGTATTTTCTTTTTATATGAAACTCCTCTTTTCAACTGACTTGACACTACTGACATTTATTTTTAAGTTAAATAAACTTTGAGTAATTTAGTTTTGAAGTTAAAATTATATTAGGTTAGAATCCTTGTGGCTTAGAATATTCCTATGTTCTTATACTTAATGGGCCATATAGTAAACATTGCATTTATGGAAAATAATGTCATTAAAATTTAAGATAAATTAGAAATATTTTTAGAATTTAGCGATTTCTAATTATTTTGAACTATGGATATGTGATAAAATATAAGTAAGGTAAATAAAAGAGGATATAAAAAGTTAAAGACTACAGATTTTTAAGGCAAGAATAAGAATTATAGATGAACATTTTCTGAGAAAACTTCTGAAGAGCTTAGTAAATTACTGCTTTCCAATGAAATGTTCTGAACCTTAAGAAAAGATGGTCATTAAGAGGTAAGTTTTAAAAATAACAGTTATTAGATGTTACCCTTGCAATATCATTGACAACGTTTCTCCTATTCCATTTCCAACTAGATATTGTTGCTTTCTCTCATTTTGAGAAAATATGTCCTGTATCTGTTAATGCAATATCAGCAGTTTTACCAAAATATTTCATACTCAGCACTGACCAGAATTGCTCCGGAAAGAAACTAATTCTATTACATCACTGTATTGTACGTTACCTCTCTGAATGAAAAACGGCGATTAGGTAGGTTCGATTGGCTCTTAAGGAAATCACAAAGGATTTACTCGCGTGTCGGGCACTAGAAATCGTGCAGACCGGTTGTTAGATTTTGAAAGTGAAATAGGATCTTCTGGAAGGTGAAATTTATGAACGTAAGGCGTTTGCTAGAGGCAGCAGTGGCACCCTGAGAGGTACCCAAGCATGGCGAAGTTCATCGTGATGCTATTTTGAAGAGATAGCCAGCTTTTCAAAGGCTGTAGGGTCAGAGTTTACAATTAATTGCAGGATACTAGAGGACAGTTTAGGTATAACATAAGTAAGAGCCCATAGATCCAGAGAAATTCTTACTTTGCTGCATTTTTTGTACACAATATCTGATTTTATACAAATACTGCCAGTATAAATAGATTCTAAGCTTTCCAAGTTCTCATTTCTATAATATTACTTAATGATGATAGTCGTATAAAATTACATGGCTTTTTATGAAATGAAAATGAATGGTTATGACAAGAATGATTAGAATCAGAATTACAAATGTCATGATACATTTGGGGAGTTCGTTTAATAAAATCTTAGAAAAGGAAAATTAATGAAATGAGTGAAGCATTTTACTAGCCTGTAGAATGAGTGGAATGGAAATCTACATTGAGTTTCCGCTTTTTCCTGCACCTGTTATCAATTCTATGATTTATAACACGTGGCTTAACATCTTTCACTATAACAGGTTTCCTACACTGATGATGTTAGCCTTATACAACATTTCTATGTGAGAGGAAGCTGTGCTACTTGGACCGATTTCCTTGTTTGAGAGTGTCAGTTGTACTAAATTAGTCACTATAAAAGCATAATATGTAATTGTTTAGCATTATTCTCAATGATTGAATGAATATTACTTGGATAAATAATTAGAATATTCATAGAGCTATTTTTACTGATAAACGCCTGTGACTGAAAATCATTTGAAGTGGGCCTGCAAACATAGTCTTAAGAGGTTCTTCAGAGAGACTATCTTGTTTATTCAAAGTGGTTAGTAATATCACAAATATAGTACTTAAGACAAAATTAGCTTTTTTCTTCCCAGACTTGCACTGTACAACTGAAAAACAACATGTTTGTTATGCACTTGTAGAAAACAATATTCTGTAGAATAGTGTTCTCTTGTACCTACAAAGCGACAGAGATTTCGGATAATACTTTTATGAGTCAGAACGTTGGTTGAATGTTGGGAAAAATGCTAGGGTTCCAGACGTATTCAAAGTAATGCTAATGGCAAAAGTAGACTTTGGAGGTTTCCAACAGTTTACTATATCGGTCAGTGGCAATACATTTTCTATCAGGAAAAATAACTGCTGTGAAAAGTGACCAAACTTTGGAATCACGTTCTTTAAAACACATATTTAGGTTAATAATTCCACTTTTGTAAAGTACCAGGTTAACGCACTAAAATAGAAATGGTCCCATGGCTAGTAATCAAAGTACTTCAGGACATAATAGTACTATAACCCGAAGGTCATGGAATATCTGCAACAAAACCTAAGTTAATTTTCATTTACTTTTATGTTGATGAAAATTGTTTGCAAATTTCATATAATTGTTTGATTACAAGAATTATATCTTTATTTAAATTCTAACATCAAACTCCATAGAGTGCAATATCTGCCTTATGTCATATATTTATAGAAGCTTTAAGTTAACATTAAACTTATATACATTAGAGTCGGCATTGAACATATTGTAAATGTTGAGCAGATGTATATTTATATTCTTTAATCCATTTTCCTCTAGTAAAAAGCTCGTGCAACTTAAAATGGACGTTTTTCTATATGAATATGTTAGTTTTTTTTTGTAAGTACGTAAAGGAAACAAATTCCTCCATATTATAAAAAAGAATTATTAAGCAAACCATTTTAAAAAAATCAGTTTATCTCAGTTTCATATTCATGTGGTATAGCTCCCACTGTCACTGGGCGCCTCAATTCAGTATGTGAGAGCAATATCCAATGAGGGACTTGGCGTCTTATTTTGATGAATGTAATTCCGTACTGTTCAGGTAAATTTATCTCAGTTTATGAAATTTCTTCGGCTTCAGGATGCTGTGGACATATTTAACCTAAAAAAAAAAAAATTCTTTTCATCCGTCATCTGCAAGATAACTTTATCTACAAGCCAATAATCAGTTTTGGAAAAGCCTCGCTTTCTAATGCTTACACGTAACGGAAGAGAATATAATTGTTTTATACACGTTCGGGGAAAGTTCTGAAACGTAATCAAGATTCGGCGTTGCCGACGAAAGCGCGCACGTGGGATCCAGGTATTCATTAGCACGAGGTGAAACCTTGCGGAGATTTCGACGCGTGGATAAGATAGTAACACGGAGCATTCGTTGACTCCAAAGATGTATCAAAACATTGAGATATGCTCAGTGTTTAGAAAGCTGAGAATTGCAAGACAGCTGGAGGCCTCGAGTAAAGTAAAATACCTATATCATCTCCCTAACGAGCTATTTGGCAGCTGACATCATCATCACCATCATCACCAGAGGCGCTTGGTATTCCCAAAATAACAACGCACAATTTGCGACTATTAAACTGTTTGGAACGAAAGAGGAGTCCGTGTAAGACACCCCTTTGTTTTGCTTGATGATTACCGCATGCATTCAGCCAGAACGAAGTGTAAAGTACACAGTTTTCTCACCTGATAGCAAGCTAAACAATACAGAGTCGTCTCTCTTGATCTCTTTATAACAGTGCTGTGGGGCTGCATTGTTGTAGCATGACATGCTTGGGAGCAAAAACCAGTTAACTCTCTTCTATAATTCGAACAAAGACCCTTTTCTGTAAAATAAAACAGTGTAAACAATAGAATCTCTTGTAAAATTAATAAACAAGCAACTTTTTAGTGCTGTTCACTTTTTTCGAGGCATATAAGTTAGGATATATGCCTTAATCGATATGTGCTTTTGGTACTTATATAGGCCCTTATTCAACTGAAAACTTAAGCTTTTGGCCCCTAATTCGTATTTCAAGAAAATTATTCACACTTCATGGTTAGATTACTGCAATTTAAGGTAAATATTAAGAATTTTTCAATAAGATTTTATTGTTGTTACTCACATGGCGCTATATTTCTCTTCCGTCCAACACTTAGGTTCTATCTCGGCTTACCTGTTGCTGATTCAAGGGGGGTTAATTAATTATTGATTACGTTTTGTTGACACCGTTCGCTGTTCATTTCAGTAACTGTTCCGAACAGCAGGATTGGTAAAATTGTTAAAGTAAATAAATCATATAATAATACATGTTTATTACTCTTCCATCCCCAGGACTCCCACACCCAAGATCGCGGGTTCGAACCCGGCCAGGACCGATGGATTTTTTTCGGGCGTAAAAATTCTAAGTATGGCTTCCTTAGGAAGGGAAGTAAAGCTGTGGGTCCCGAGTCGTACATTTACGGCACGAAAAAGAACCTCAGCCTGGATGGGAAGCTTCTGAGCAAAATTTGTCGGCCGTTTCACGCCCTGAGTTGAATGGGACGCTGATGACCTGAGATGTTAAAGAGCGTCCATAAATAAATCAATCAAAATAATCCCCAGGACATTTCCATACTATAGAAATAAATATTTAAGAAGGAAAAATAAAATCATACATAGAGAAATGTTCGGTTCTTGCTCTCTGCACCTACCATGTAACTTACCTACAAGAATTGTTTTTTTTAACGATGCTGCGTTGTGACTTAAGTTGTTGTTTTGCTATAGCAGCAGCACGCATTACACCCATCGGATCTAGGCCGGGCCGTTTCCGTAATTGACACCTCTTGCAGAAACCGTGCCGTGAAAAATCGCAGATAGATTCGGATCGAGTCGATGTATTCACGATAGAGTGTGCAATTGTAGGCTTGCGGCTAGCATAGGATAATGAGACAGATTATAGTTTATTGTGAAAAATTGAATTAGTACTTTGGAGGAGAGATGCTTATCATTTGGGCACGTGATTGTAGGATACAAGGACTTGGTGATTGGGTGGTGAAAAATGGCGATCAATTGCTGATGCTAATAGTCATAAACTTCCGTTATCTCCATGAATGTTGGTACGCTGCATTTATGCGCGATTGAATTTTTCTCTGTGTCTGCAGGTCTGGACATTTCAGCGACTTCCAAAATATTGCAAATGCATTCTCGTCTGTTTATTTTTTTTTTGTATGCAAATGAGTTTTTAAAACCGCGAAACTTCGGTGATGTCTATGGTTAAAATAGCACGATGCTCTTACAAACTGATTTCATTCATATCAGAATAAAAAAGTTACTAATTTTTTTGTTATCTATTTTTCAAATATAATTTTCTGTATTAGCGTTTCCATCATGAGAATTCCACTTATTTTTCAGGAAAATTAAAATTACTTTGTTCCAATCTTCAGATAAGCTCGCGCAAGAGAGTCATTGGAGACTTTTTTTTATTGATTGATTTATTTATAGACCCTCTTTAACATCGCAGATCATCAGCGTCCCATTCAACTCACGGCGTGAAACGGCCGACAAATTTTGCTCAGAGGCCTCTCTTTCAGGCTTGAGGTTCTTTTTCGTGCCGTAAATGTACGATACGGGACTCACGGCTTTACTTCCCTTCCGAAGGAAGCCATACTTAGGATTTTTACGCCCGAAAAAATCCATCGGTCCTGGCACGGTTCGAACCCGAGTTCTTGGATGTAGGAGGCAAGTATGGTAACCACTGCACCACCAGGACCGACACATTGGAGACTAAATTACATGGATAATGCTTAGGCTAATGACAATTAACTCTAGTTGAACTT
Source organism: Metallyticus violacea (assembly GCA_030762175.1). Lineage (NCBI taxonomy): Eukaryota > Metazoa > Arthropoda > Insecta > Mantodea > Metallyticidae > Metallyticus > Metallyticus violacea. The sequence continues at coordinate 28,845,928 of CM060838.1, forward strand.
AAGAATTTGCACGCGAATAATGTGTGCATTCCATATAACCATCTAACGATAACACCGAGTTTTGTCGACGGATTTATGGTAAGATACTGAATATAAACGTTTTCTTTAACAATTTAGAAATTAAATTTTCCTTACCGAAAAAAAAAAAAATATTGTCCAATTTAGAGCAGAAAATGGTGAAACTGCTCGCCTTCGCTGTTCATATGAATCTACAAGTCTCTAAATAGTTTCCTTTGAAAAAGGAAATTCTTCTAACTGATGTTAAATTTCAGTTCTTCAAGTGGTTTGGGCATGTTTTGTGCGTTCCTCCATTCAAGTTACCTCAAAAATAAAACGCATAGGGGAATCAGCTTGAGGGGGCCATGGAGACCACAAATCTTTACCAAGAACTGTGTCGTGCTTTCATTGAAAGGTTGGCTGTATGGGCAGAACCCTTTAGAAAAAAGCAAATTATTCTCCCTCTCTTTTGGTTGAATCTCTTAAAAAGCATGTTGGACCTATGGTTTTCAGATGTATAGACATTTACTTTTTCATCATGTAGTGGCGCTTCATAAAGAATGTAAGGTTTGTTAGAGCCTAATAAGTGGTTAAACTGCTAATTCGCATAAACATGATTTCTGTGGTAACAAAATTTACAGGTATAATAGCTGGCAATGCAGCGTATGTCAGATACAGTATTCCCACAGACAGTCTGTCTATCTGACGACATGTCAGTAAATTTGTCTGGATTGTCTGATAACGAATTCCGGTCACAGATACGCTTGGTTTGTCATGGAACGTAATTACTGCGAACTGTTATAATGTGAAGGATGACATGCTTGAGGAACAATTACCGAGAGTCTTCATTACGCAGCTTCAATTGTTTTCTTTAACATTAAGGACTAGTTAAAATGTCCTAATGAGATTTAAACGCACTTGTTTGAAAATGCTTCATATACAATAATTAGGCCACTCCAATTTTTTTTTCCTTTCCAAATGGCACTCCTTGTTTACATGGACTTGTGGACATCCCCCGCCCCCGACATGGTGGTATTGTAATGAACTTCCGAGGTCAGGACGCCCATAGAATGCAGATAAATTGTTCCACTGAGGTGTTGGTGCACCATGGGAGTCCTTAGAGCTATGGATACTTAAACATAGTTTCGGGTAGATGAATGGCATGAAATGAAATGAATTAAATGACCTTAAAGCTATCTGACATTTAAATTCTCAGTATAAGGAAAAACTCCGGAAAAAAATTACCAATAGGTTGACCTGACTGAGAATCAAGCCCAGAATCCTCTTATTAGTAACAATACTACTAGGTCACAGAAGTGGTTCATTCCTAAATGTTGTTTTGTTTACTCAAAATTATTAATTAAAACACCCAAGGAATGTTACGTCCTAGTGGTAAGTATCGATACAACAAATATTAATAAACAAAAATTCAATAGAAGTATAAGAATATTTTAATAATCAATTATTTTTTTGAATAAAATAAATGCCCGAAAACTATCAACGTTACCCAATTCTGTCTTATTTGTATGGAATTTATGGGCTTTAAATATATATTTCCATTCATTTCACGATAATTATTTAAGAACAACTTCGAACATTTAATAAGTACAAATAGAACTAATTCTGAATGTCTAATGAAGTAATATATTGACTATCACTGGAACTGATGAAACTATAATAACTGTTTTAATTACATGGTACTGTAGAAAATTCCCATAGAAGTATGTTTGTTTTTATAACTCTCAAGGCGTCATATGCATTGTTCCTTTTCGGATACTACCTGCGGAATTTCAGAAAAGTTGTAGGGTTTTTATAATGACAGCCCCTTTTTAGCGAAGCCAATTATGCAAAGTGCTGATCACTCATTTCCCCCCTACCCTCGTTTCATTTGTTAAAGCCTTCTTCTGTGGATGCGTACGTGTCTCTTTTTATAGCTTGCAGTAAAGACTTCAGTTCTGCTAGGTTGGTAATGCTGTCCACTTAATTTTTCAAGCCACGTTCAGTTAATACCTCATAAACTTTGAATATAATCAGCGAAAAATAGTCTCTGATGGGAAGAAAGAAAGGGAAAAGGAGAAAAAAAAGAAGGAAAAAAAGAAGAAAACATTCTGTTACCCGTAAAACAGTTGAGTGTCCTGGAAGTTGACCTTTTGTTTCTGATTAAGCCCCTCTAAGAGAAAACGTTTATTACTTCAAGTTCTGATGTTATTCAAATTTGACAAAATTTATTTTTAATCATCAGGTCTTTAAAAACATTAATATTGTTATTCTAGATCAGTATTGCCATCCAATAGTTGATAAATCTAACACATAAAAGACGGTAATTGTAATCAAGTGTTAGCCAAAGTTATTTCCCTAGTTGTAAAAATCAAAGGGAAACTATTATCAAGTTTTATAAACACCTTATACTTTACCATGAAGGCGAATACCAGGCAACTTTAAGCGTCAATCAATCCATAACGTATTTTAAAACAGTTAAAGTCCTCATTTCTTTAATATACTTCCATGCTCTAGAGCACAAGATCCATACAACTCCGAAGAAAGCAAGCTATCAATAAAGGTAAAAATTACATTAACTAATGGTCACGAAAGCATTATCATCTCTCACTTTATATAAAGGAATTGTTGACGAAACTTCCTGTATGTTCGATAGCGAAAATTAAATCAAAAAGAAAATTGCAAATGCAAAAATATCAAACGAGTAAAAATAACTTTATAAGCGCATTCTTCTGCTTTCAAAACAATATGAATATTTTCTATAACAACACTTTTCCTAAAAATTAACTAAATAATTACATATTTTTGTTCCTGTAAATTATTTTAGGCGGTTGATATTCACCGTAATTACAAAGGCAAAGTTATCAAATGTGCACCTATAACTACATTTTAGAAATAGGTTTATGAATGAGTGACACTATTAATGAAGGCAACTACAGTAATTCATTCTTCTGGTCAAAGATATGCTCCAGGTAATTTTTGATGTTTCTTAGATGTGGTTTTTCTGGGTGTTATTCTATATTATTAACAACCATTGAAATAATTTAGTGCATATAATATAAATACATACCTTTGGAGCAGTAATTAGGCGCTCGGGGGATGTAGTTGATCGCTGAGCTGATCGTGATTTCGATGTCTCGGCCGGGCTGCTCGCTGATGACGTCGTTTGCTCCAATTCTGTTGAATTTTATCTCAGGGTCCACTGGAGTGTTTCGGGATCAGTATAGATCCACAGGAACGAGAAATGTGTTGCCCAAAAATACACAAGGTTGACTTGTTTAAAATATTTTATTCCCATGTAAAGTACTTCCTAACCGTTCGCCGCTGACTTCGCTACTCACCTAGACTGGCTTCCTGAGTGAATATCTGGATGTCTGAATGTCCCTCTGAATCTATGAATGTGTGAGTGTAAATCTGTGAATGTATTTCTACTGAATGTCTAAATGTGAATCTATGAATGTCCGACTTCTACGAGTGTGAAATGCGCCTCTGAATGTGTCTCTACCGGATGCGTGAATTCTTCTCTGACTTCTGTACTCTAGTTTTTCTACTACATCGCCACGCCTTTCGCTAAATTAAATTCCCTCGTATTTTATCTATTTTCGTGTTGTACTTTCATCATTGGTTATCCTAAAATTATTTATATCTAAGTTCTCCTGATTCGTTAACTTTTATCCGAAGACCATTGGCTAGAATTATTCTTTCCCCCCTGATCTAACGTCTTCCCCCGAACTTGAATTTTCCCAGAACAAGCTGTCATAAATTTCGGCCCTTTCCTTACATTCTGATTTCTATTGAAAATCTTTTGCCTTGCTTAGTTTGTAGATTCCTAAATGTTCCCGGAGATAACGCACGTGTTTTCGGCTTTCCTGTAATAAAACATTTTCGTCTCCGTTCTGACATTTTCATTTTCTCTTAAAATATTTTTAAATCTGACTTTGTTAAATACTGTCCCGTTACGGCCACATGTTTCTCTTATTGTCAACTCCTAAGTATTTCCCGGGTAGAAGGTTCGTGACCTAACAAAAGATAGTTTACCCTTTCTTCAGCCTTGTCTAAGGAGCGGCCAGTGAGTGGAGAGGCGTCAGGTATACATTCTCTTTCTAACATGTTTTACACAAAATGTATACAAAACCCTTTTGTGAAATACCATTACCTGTTAAATGACATACAAGTTACAAATTACTTCGATTCCTGTTATACCTATCTCAAAATGATTTTCTTATACATATGCATAACAATTATCCTTATCAAATATAATGCCTTTATAAATATCACTCTGCAGCCTTTTAATTAAATTATTAAAGGCAGCCTTATTTCCGGCTTCACCTTATAAAAATTTATTACACAAATTTTTAATACATAAAATTAGCACGAACATTCCATAAACCAAAAGGTGGAACATATGGCTCGAACTTTAAATAATAAAACATTGGTAAACCCATGGGCAGCATTTGTTACCTCAATCTAACCAGAGACTTGTCTTATGGGGGGTTTTCTTGTAAGTTGAGTGTTTGAAAGTTGGTGCAAAGCATTACCTCATATTTATTTATGATTCCTGTGTATTAACACTTACATTAATTTGGGCGCAAAAAATTCGAAGATATGAATTACAATCGCACCCTTGCGATTCCGAAGTAACATTTGGCTTTGCATTTTAACAAAAAGAAAGAATATCCAAGAAGATAGAACTGGGAAAGAGATTGTATAAAAAAAAAAAAAAAAATTCCTCTGGTTGAACTGCGCCCCTCTTGCTTAACAATACTGGTGTCCCAGCTGAAGATACCAAAGACATGGTGAGTAAGTGTTAACTTTAAATTCTAAGTTTCTGAGGGGCAAGCGAAATACTCATAAGCAAACTTACAAAGACAACAGGAAGTCCCGAGTTCGGTCCTTAGTCATCCAGCGCTGGAGAGAAGTCTTTTAAGCGACAAAACCGTTAAAAGTCAAAATCTTACAAATGGTCATCCTGAATTTAGATGTTTTTTTTTTTGATTTGGTTTATTTATGGACGCTCTTTAACATCTCAGGTCATCAGCGTCCCATTCAATTCAGGGCGTGACATGGCCGACAAATTTTGCTCAGAGGCCTCTTTTTTTCAGGCTTGAGGTTTTTATGTACGAAATGGGACCCACGGCTTTACTTCCCTTCTGAAGGAAGCCATACGCCCGAAAAAACCCTCGGTCCTAGGGCCAGGATCGAACCCGCGATCTTGGGTTTAGGAGGCAAGCAAGCATGGTTACCACTGCACATCCAGGATCGACTCTGAATTCACTCTGTGTGTGTGCGCGCGCGCGTGTGTGAGAGAGATTGAGAAATAAACTCATATTTTATTTTCTTAATCGAATACACCTTCTATAAATATACAAATAGATGCTAATTGGGTAAAGAATCCGATTGTTTTAACATTGCTCTTTGCACACATTAGAAATCAATTTGGATATCAACTGCATTAAATATAATACGTTTTTGAGTGATCGATAGAAAAAATTTAGCGAGGAACGAAATTTGTAATTGGTGGCTATGTACATGTGTGAAATTGTTTTATATTTTTAAATTTACTTATTAGTTTTATTTATTGTCGCTTTGACTGCATCTGGAAGGGGATTGTGAACCAAATACCACAAGTGTAAGTCTGAAGAGAAATAAATTAATGACGGTGCAAATATGCTCGGAGTCCTTGGTGGCTTAAAGCTATATGACACTCACCTTCTCAGGGTAAAAAAAAAAAAAAAAAAAAGAAAGCTTGACCTGTCCGGGATTCGAACCCATGAACTCCGAATTAGTAGTCACAAACGCTACTAGGCCACGAAGACAGTGCTGACTTTTTGTTTATATTCCTGAGGCACCACAGCGGTGGAACTCATGATTAGAGATCGAATGTTTATTACAATTTCTGTTCTTATTTGAATGAACACATTTCAAGGCTTTAATACATGTACCTACCGAACCATGAATAAGAGAGCATTCTGACGGAAGCATTGTTGCGTCCTTTTAAGTAAATGCTCTTTTTAAGTTAAATTTAACTCATTTTAATGTCTTTTTAGACAATGTACACCTTTAAGAAATTTTAAAACTTTCGTTGATATAATTGTTATACTTTTTATTCTTGAAAGACTTGAAAACAATCAATCACAACGATGTGTAGTGATACACTCTGCACTCAGTTCATTTGATTGCTGATCATGCATCTGTCTGAAAAATTCTCCATTAAAGTGCAATAGTGGAATAGTGGAATTCCCATTTCAGTATAGATGGATTCAAGGAAAAATATGTACACAGACATTTTAAACATATTCTATGTAATAAAACTGTTGCTGGTGGTAAAAACATTTGCTTTTACTTTTTTATTCCAATTAAATAGTTCGGTTCTTCAATGCATAACTGACCTTAATTTTGCTCTTGTTTATCTTTTCCATTAAAAACACCTTTTTATAAAAATATCCGAATGATTAATAAATTCCGAAATATTACTCCGAAATGTTATAGTCTATAAACTGTGTTGCAATGAGTTGCTTACTGTTTTTTTTTATTTACGTAATTTTTTAAATTGTAGAATATGAACTGGCACTGTTTTATTAACACAAGCTTCTCATTAGCTAATATATATATATATGTAACTTTATATTACTTATTCATATATTGCCGCAGCACGTAAAATCTACCCTTCACGAATTAAGTCTCAAGCACCAACAAAACGCAATCATTATTAACATTTCATAATGTTAGGATTTATTTCAACCGGTAATTTATCCACCATGGCTATGTTTTAATTTAGTTTCCCTTATATATGTATTTTGTTTCACATGTATTTTGCTAACATTAGGCGCAAGTGCAATCCATACGATATATTAGCGCTTTTTTCCTGCAATTTTTATATTTTTATGACTTTTCCTGTCTATTTAAAAAAATTAGTGATTTTTAGGCCTCTAAAACATAAATCTTTAGTGCCTTAATAGCTACGTATTATACATGTCCTACTTATGTCTACATTTTGAGCATGCGCAGAGCTAGCCTTTCCCAAAGTTCAAACATCAACCTTCAAATGAAACAACGAACTCACCGCTCTGTTTATGTGTCTTTACTCACACTACATTATCAACCCCTATATTATCAATATTTAATAATTAAGACCCCATATGTCACAATATTTAATTACTAATGAGATGTAATTATATGAACTTTGTGGAATGTTTTTCTTTTGGATCTCGGCTAGCGTTTGGTAGAAATAAAATGAACAAAATATAATTTTTAAATTTCAATAAAGTAAATAATAGATAAAATTACAATTAATGCGAATTAAACATTCTGATAAAAAGCTTAGTTTAAACAATTAATTATTGTTAAAATCACTAAGTTGCAACTCATTTATTTCCATTGAGAGTGAACCTCAACTATCACAAGCCAATAATTTAAAATAGGGTTTTGCTTAGTTGTCAATATCAAAATATTCATCTTCAACATTCTGCAAGGCTGTAGGCTATGCTAAAATATTTTTATAAAAATCTTTGCAACCATCTGGTAAATAATAAACTTTTACTATATCCTGAACATTTTTATGTTTATTATAAATTTCCCACTGTAAACTTTGCACGTTATTGCCACCTTATTCAACACCACTCACGATACTATCTATAAAGTCACATGGTTACCACATATTCCTTTCATTCTTCTTTATATGTGAAGTGTTTTTACTTACTAATATTAAATAATTCTCTTCTGCTTAAATTTATAATTTAATATCACATCTATAGAAAGATGCCCTTTAGCTAACAGCGTAGGTAGATAAAAAACTGCTTTACTTGGCACAGTATATAAAGGACATTTGTAGGACATGCCTCAATGGAGTCATCCATGGTCATCCATGGTAAAATATTTTAAAACGGCTGTAAATTATTTCGAAGTTTCGATTTTGGTCGATATCTAGCAATATCGTCTTGCAGTTAAGCCCATTACACCCATCGCATGTGTGTTTTGTTCGTTTTTCATACCTACAGCTATATACACTATACAATCTTAATTATTTTATCCTTGAAATGTGTAGTAAATTTATTTGTTCACATTTTTCTACAACTACATTCTGGCCCCGTTGTTTTCTGTCTTAGCTGTCGCAAACTTTTCTCCACTCTTTATCTTCTTTGTATTTCTATATCTTTCCTCTTCTTAATCGGACTCTCACAGTCACCTTTAGACATATGAAAGTGTTTTCACATAACACTTTTAAGTAACCACCAAAACCCAAGAACAAACTAATCTTATAAACAACCATACTAGGAAATTGCTAATGAAATTTTTGTGCTAGCTACTACAATATGGTTAAAAGAGGGGGAAAAAATCTTTCTTTGTCAAAAGTTGCACTTTTGCTAAATGAATAAAATGGCTATTTCAATTTGTATTAGCCACAATATGGTTCCCCCCCCCCTTTCATTCACCCATTCAATTAAAGACTGACTATTTGAGGAATGTTTTTGACCTGTCTGTTAAACATATTTGCTGAATAAAATTACTTGCACAGTATGTCTTGGCATTTTTGCAATGAAACTCGAAATTTACGTTCATTTCTTACTTGAGTTTAAACAAAGACAACATAGCAACTTAGAGATTCGAGTACGAACCCAGTTGCTCAAAGTCAAGAACAGGCTGAGCAGAACACATTCAATTAATAGGAGGGAGGTTTGTTTTAAGCCTCAGTTTACACTGTCATTCATCACATGGCCAGAAAGCCTTTCCAATACGAAAAGTCTTAGAAGCACTATCCTTTATCTTGTGTTAAAGCAGTATCTCTGTAAATTATCTCTACGCGGTTTGTCCCGCAAATAAATCCTTTTGCTCCTCGAGTGATTAAACTGAAGGTGTTTGAATGTAAAAAAACAGAAAAACAGCGGCAGGAGCAGGTAGAAATAAGAGAGCTGAGCCAAATCTTAATCAATGAAATCGAGACAAAAAGAGATGGACTTAATTACCTTTATATTATTAGTTGTTAGAAAACTTATCTGATGCGGCAGCTCGTGCATGTATGTGTGTGTGTATGTCTGTATGTGACCTTATTTATGATGCCGTGTTCTCGCCTTAGGCCTAATGCGTTATTGGCTAAAAATGTTTTTGCTTTTTACGTTCACATTACAGTCTTGTATAAAAGTTATACGCATTCTATCATAAGGAATGTTTAAATATTTACACATTACGAGTGACAAGAAGTCTTAATCAACTCTTTATTGAAGAAATCAAAAGCGTTTGAGGTTATGAAAATTTAGATTAATTCCAAACTTGGCAGAAAATAGTTGAATTCTTTTTAGGACACTATTATAGTCAAAACAATCGGAATAAATTTGGGGTAGTATTATACTCCGCTTGTCACGTGGTATACAGGTGCGGAAAAATATATTTTTCATCGTCTCACACTGCTTTTCAAAATCATCCATACATCTTCTCGTTTTCAAAATCTGTCTTATTAGCATAGCCTTAACACACGTTCTGAATCCCAGCACGTACTATTATTACATTGTACCGAACATAACTTTACTCATCATCATTTACCGTAACCACTGCCCGTCTCTGGAATGCATTGCCACTGGATGTCAGAGACTACCAAACTTTAGGAGCATTTCATAAGAAATTGTTTAGTGTTGTTAGAAAAAATTGGTTACCCTAGATTGTAATTCCTTATGTTACAATGCATGTATTTGTTTGTTTTGTTCTGCTGTAGAATTATTCATTCTATTATTTTTATTACTATCATAAATGTTCCTATCTCTTTCATAGTATTGTCAGGGTTTAATTTTATGTTTTGCTTGTATCTTTATTTCCACTTTCAGGATTTACGTAGGTTGATATATGTATAAATTGTCATTGCTTGGGCTGTTTATTTTATTGTTCTTTTATTTTCTTATTTTTGTCATTTTCTTAAGTTAATATTTTTCATTTTTCATTATCAATTTTTATATATTAGTATATATCTACTTATATGCGTCATTATTACATATATGTATACAGTATTGTCAACTTTACTGTCAATGTTGTGATTGTAATATTGTAGCTACGACTTCAGGTAATTATTATTAGATTGGTAGAGCGGAAGAGAAGGCCTAATGACCTTTAATAAATAAATAAAATAAATAAATAACTACTCAAAATTCTTTGTACATATTTTTTCCGTATTCTGTATATTTTGTGACTGAATATTTCACAGTAATAGAACTCGTGTTTTGGGAAGCTTATTCATAAAATTTTTAAGCAAATAAACGCTTTAAAGGGAGACAGATACAAAAGATTCTAGAGATCTGTGTTATTGTTAACAACTGGATACATCACATTTACATCAAGTTCTTTAAATTCCCTTACCTCTGAGAGTGACAAGCAAAGATATGGTATATACATATACGTTATCAACAACTTCCTCGTGTAATATTACAGCCGATTCAGTCCAATGTCTATGATGCCATTCTGCTCTGGTATTCTTCCAGTCAATCGACACAATAATAGATATTGCAGCTATTTTATTATCAGTTGTCATGATGATACTTTCTTAAATTTGCCCCACTAGCAAAGAAGGAAGAGATGACTTAAGAATATTAAAACAAAGTATCATCGCCATCTTTCTACGTCATTACTGACTCTGTTCCTGTTTCTGTAGTTGTAAGTAAAGAAATGCATATTTCTTTCCTTGCAGAAGCACCTGGATTTAGCCTGACTGGAAGACTAAATGTTTATTATTTTAACATCTTACGTTGTGTTAGTGCTACTTAGCAAGTAATTATGAGTTCCATCTGAACATAACGTTTGCTTAATGCTAAATCTAAATCCTAATGCTTGTATTCCAAGAAAACCCAAATCAGAATAAAATTTTATTCTGCAACTACAATATTTATATTTAGTATAGGTCAAATCAAAGTTAAGGTACTTTTAATACTGTTTATCTTCTCATTTTTCCTTCTTAATTACATCAGTAGTAATAAGACTTGTAATGTAAATCAAAGAAATGCAATGGGTTAAAAGTGTAGCACTGAGTTTCTGATGATCAATGCATTTCATATTAATTTTCATCTGATATTCTAAAATATTTCTTAAATTCTTACCATTGGAGTTCGCTTGTTTTGTTATTATTAGAGAACGGATTCTTACATAAATAGGACATTTTTTCTTCAACAAGGGGAAATAGTTTAAAACTGCGAACGAACAATCACCATTTTATTTCATTTAAAACACACACTTTCAATAAAAGATATATCAATAAATATTTTCAGAAACTTCTTAATAAATACATGCATGGCTTTAATATATTTAATATATTAAATTTCTCTCTTGTAGCTTTTTTGGTCTAAATTGCATTATAATTTAGAAATATTTTGTAGATGTACATATATACGTGTGGAATGAAGATTCACAGAGAATAACCCATGTCTTGTAAAGTCAATTGCTTTATATGCTGGTGTACTGGTTGTGGAAATCGCTGCTATATTGGAAAACGTATGCCTCGTATTTCGAACACTCGCAGGTACTTGCTGATGATACTTGTTCGCGACTTTTGTACGAAAAACAAAGGGACTGTTCTTCCCCATCCTTCATACTCTCCTGATTTAATACCTGTGAACTTTTATTTCCAAAGCTGAAATTCACGATGAAATAACAAAAATTCACCTCATTTGAAGATATATAACAAAATTTGCAGACAGAACTTATGTCGTCTAGGGGAAAAAAGAAAGAAAGAAAAATATCAGAACTGCTTTCAGAAGGTCAAACACCTTTCATAGGGAAACAAAACTCAGCAAGATGTAGGTAAGCCCAAATTTTAAAAACCGAACAAGTTCTGTTATTTTTAACATATTTCGTACTTGTGTGCAGTTATTCGATGTTAATTTGGAAACATTCATTGGCACTGGCAATTGCTGATGTTTTAAATGAAACGCAACATTTAGTAAACGAAAATCGAAATTGAATGTATGCTGTCATGAAAGAGTAAGTTATTTGGAGATGAACAGGTTAATCATGTGACAAATAACTCGGCTGGTAACTTAAACTTTAACTGTAAAAAATGGAAGGAACGGACGAGGTTTTATGGAACTTTTGCTATGCGGGCAACATTCCAAATTTAGCTGAAACCATCAACTTGATAATATGTTTTGGATAAACAGTAAACACCATTATTGTAAAAAAAAACTCTTAAATTTTTAAGACCAAATCTGAATTAAAATCTAAAATTTGTTTTTAGTTCTCATCTAAAAATTTAATTTCCCTTTCTCACAACTTTTTTTCCATAGGCATAAAATTTTTACAACAGGCCAAAATTTAAAATTTAAATAATTTATTTCTCTTATTGTAGCTTTCAAACTTGGGTTAAAGTTTTAGATTTCACATTATAGATTAATGCTCATTTTAAAAAATTAAATTTGATTGAAAAAATGTAAAACTTTTCATATATGGACAGAAAATCAGAATAAATTATCCTAGGAAAAAAATAAGAACGAAACCCCAAAAGCAAGTTTTTCCACGTATCAAAAAACTGGTATCAGCATGGACTAGGCTTTGTCTCTTTCACTCTCTATTTGTTTCTCGTACTTCCTTCTTAATAACATCACTAATAATAAGACTTTTAACCCATAGCATTTCTTCGATTTACACATTATTTTTTTAAATTTACGTAAAATCACCTTTCCCCTTGCTAATACGTGCCTATCAGATTTATAGATATTACCCTACGGTTACTGATATTGAGAGTTTCTGTAAAAAAGCGTATTATATATATATATATATATCTCAAAATACAGAATAATGATGAATTACATTGTAGTAAATTTAGAGTCTGTAGAGGCGGCTTAGCTCCATAGAACTTGTGTGGTGATAGAAGCTGTCAAAGGGACATGGAATGAACATTTGCCTTAGTATGTCTTCAAACCTACTTTATGAGCAAGGTTTTTTTAAAAATTTTATTTCGTTATTATTAGTGATAAATAGCTACTAATAATATACTCGCCATCATAGTAGATGCTCTCCCAGTGAGACATGGTCTAGTCTTGTTGAAAATAGTTTCATATACACTCTGCAATTCATCCTCCCGAATGTTGTAAAATGCCTCCCAGACATTTTGTTTCAGTTCCTCTATCGGTTTGTTTCAAGTACAGGAATAATCTTATAAGGATGAAGACGCAGCAGCTGAGTGGCTTTATACGCACTGCCTCCAGATATACCAACTTGCTGGGCAAATCGTGTTTAATACTTTCGAGAGGAAATTTGTAATCGTTCATCTATTCAACCGTCTACTGTGTTAAAACCCGCTTGTTTAATCTCGGCTTCTTGCCAACATTATTCATCAATCTGAAAATTGCACTTCTCGGTGCAGATGCTACTTGAAAATTTAGCACGAAAATCTCTCCTACAGTATTTGAATGGTTTCTTGAATATAACAATGATAAATAAACATTCATTGTTATTCAGAGATACACAATAAAAAATCTAACATGCACTTTTTACAGAAATGCAACTGATAATTGCGACTGATCAAGATAAATTGCCTGCTTCAACAATTTTAGTTCCAGTCTACCGGGATCGCTCGCCCACTGAAGTTCCATCCGTTTCCAATACATATACAAATTCCGATTGCGTAGAAGAATGAGGACACAATATATAGATATATCTTTATTTATATATTTTATGATAAAGTATGCTCATGCATAAGATGAAAAATAAAAGTAATCAACAAGAGATGAACTCAATAACAATTACGTGCTTTTACTTGACGTCATACCATTGCACCAAGGAAACATACTCCACAACTTCCATCCTTTTTTGTGAGGAAGCATTTTGTATGGGAGTTTAATTAGTCAGCGACGTGTGGTCCTTTAGACACTAGATCCATTAACTTTGAACTTTGAACAGGTAGATTCCCTACCTCACATTACTTGGCTAAGACTCCTCTACAATCCCGGATAATATTGCGTGTAGTTTGTTTACAAGCAGGACCACAGTATTAACGATGAATATAAAGCATTTGTTAGGGTACAGGTTTTCAAACTGTGATATGAATTTAATTTATGGTTCTTTGATACTCCCTCTAAAAGATTATAGTGGTGCAACAGCAAACTTTAATAAAAGTAATGTAAACATTCAGTTGTCAATCGCCATTTATTACCATAATCAATCAATTCATATAGTTTCAAGGTCATACCGTGAATCAGAAGTCCTTGTGCGTCCTATGCTAGGCAGAGACGTAATAGAGCAGGTCTTATCGTGTGCACCTGGTCTAACAAATTAAGGACAACATAAACATCATCTTTCGACATTTATGATGGGCAATGATGATGGTGCTGGACACTGGTAACTTATTGTCGCCATAGACATAAATATCGAGATGCTGGAGTGGGTTCAATAAACCCCAAAATTAATGCATAATTATGGTAAGTGTGTTTCGTTATCTTAATAATTTCTTCGCTGTTTTATGAGCATGCTAACTGAGGTTAGCGGCACGTAGAGAAACCCGAAACAAATGACGTCACATTGCTCATTAATGTTGTATACAGCATAGCGAAATTAGTTCATTAGAATCAGCAAAAATTTACCTCTCTTAACCATTCTTTATATAAAACAATTATATATTTTATTCCCAAGCTTTTTTTTCCATAATTGCGCATACCAATTGAAGAAATAAATAACCAGGGGGAGAATATCGACGTTGAACCACCTCCTTCTCGACGCTTAAAGTGTATTATCATAATGACATGATTACAAAGAGACTGGTTGAAAGAAAGTGACTTGACTAAGTTGGATCACTGTGTCATTGATCAATGTTAAGTAAACATGTACATATTCTTTGTTAAATAATTGTTAACAACTCTATACAGCACCGCTTATTTATCGCTGTTTACTAATAGAAACATGTTGGCAGATATAAAGAATGTGCTATAATATTCTCTTCCTCGTATGGAAAGCAAATTGTGAACATCTCCTATTTCAATGCATAACCTAGTGGATTATATAGTTGACCTAGCACCTCTAAATATCCTTAGTTACAACCTGCTAATTTGTATGTACTTTTGATCTTGTGTGTTTTACAGTGTGTGTGTGTGTGTGGTAAATCGCCTGCTATCTATTATTTCCTTCCTTGGCACGACGGCCGCAGCAACCACTGCGTCCTCTTTTCTCCGTCTTGCGTTTTTATTGATAGAGGGTTATCATGCATTGGGTATTTGTTAATAGGGAGCAAACTTTGGCCTATTTGCCCCTCTTCTTCCTTTGTTCACAAACCTTAGCTTTAAAGTTGTAAAGCCTTTTTTTTTTTTTTTTTTTGCTATCGGAAGCATAAAACCGTAGTTTTATAGTGTCTATAATTACCTTTTTATGTCTATTCTCTTTGTTTATGCCTAAAATAGTCTTTTTAGACAATTATATACTCTTCATTTTGCCAAACAATTGCCACATTTGTTTATTTTGTTAATATTTACATTCATATATCTTTACCATAAACACTTCCGGGATTTAAATTTCTAGAACTGCATTAATGGCTTTGAAGGACTTTTGGAAGTTTCTGAAGGTAAGTTAGTTGGTATTATCGTTCATCGTGCACCTAACCGGCTTGCTTTGGTTTGCACCCGAAAAAGTGTGTTACATTTTCGACCACATTGGCAGTCGCCGCACTAATAATTCATTATCTTGTCTTAGACAACATGATTTGAAATTGTATAACGCATATTCTTTTCTTTCCGCTCAAACCTCTATTTCTGACAGCAAACATTGTCCTGTCCAGTTTAAATATTACTCGAATAAAGGATGCTCGCGATGATTAATAATGCGTTCTACGCCGTCATATATGAAAGGATTGTTTTGTGTTTAATGCTTTAACTATGCATTTTATTTGGGTGTCTAAGAGTAGAAGCTGTGGAAGGTGCTACTGAAACAATGGATTGCCGCGATACATCATTCATGACGCATAGAAAAATACTTTACTGCAAGTGATAAATGAAGGACGTATGTTTCATATTTGCTTTGGTATTATTTTATTTTAATTAATCGGTTGAAATTAATCGCTATGACAGCTGTTTTCGTTTATTTTGAATTTTATTAAGAATTATTTATTGGTACCGTTTTTAGGTTAAACGTGAGAAAAAGTATAGTTTGGAATAACACAAAAAATATATTAAACAAATCATGTGACTGACATTCAAAAAGCAAACGTGTTATATATTTCTGTCGCTTGTGGTGTTTAGAATATTCGCACTTGCACAAAACTAATATGCTGATAAAAGAAACTAAAATTTCACTAAAAGTACTATAAAACATACACAAATATATCGAGTTTTGCTTAAACTGCATCCCAAAAGTAAATTTGATATTATATATTTCTAAAAATCTTACTTGACCCTGTCGGTTCTGGTGGTGTAGTGGTTACCATACTTGCCTCCTAAACACAAGATCGCGGGTTCAACCCCGGCCAGGACCGATGGATTTTTTCGGGCGTAAACATCCTAAGTATGGCTTCCTTCGGAAGGGAAGTAAAGCCGTGGGTCCCATGTCGTACATTTAGGGCACGAAAAAGAACCTCAAGCCTGAAAATTTGTCGGCCGTTTCACGCCCTGAGTTGAATGGGACGCTGATGACCTGAGATGTTAAAGAGCGTCCATAAATAAATAAATGAATTACTTGACCCTTTTTGTATCCAAAATGATGTACTGTAAATTTAAAGTTGAAACTGACACTATCTCACTAAAATTACAACAAAATACATAAATGGATTGCATTTAATTTCTTTTTCTTTTGATACTTCAGTAATTTAAAGATCCGGAGGCAGCTGCTGTAAATGAAGTCATCTTTCAACATCAAGTGCCATTTCTATGCGATCAAAATCTTGAAAGAAGTGACAAACATTCGGTAGAAGCTCTCGAATTGTTGGGCATATTTCCAAAATCTTACGGAAAACATCAGGTCAAGCAGCGAATACTTTTGCGTTATCCAGGATGGAAATTATTTCATGATGGGCAATATTTTGGTGAGTGTTCAGAAACTCCATCACAAGTATTTCTTGAATCATATAAAATTGTTGAAATGAAGTTTTATCTTATTGCTTCATCCAAAATAAAAATAAATTTATCTCGGTACAAAAATATTCTGCGTGACATTGGAAAAGTTATCACTTCAGAAAATCTCAGAAACACCTGATAATTCATTGTAATACACATTCTTGAATGGAGTAGCGTAAACAAACTTCATATTAAAAAGAAATATGGCACATTGTTTTTAAGTTGCGCTCTTTTAAACAAACATTGGTTGAATTTTTAAAACTTTTAAGTGTCTTGTTCTTGAATTTTAAGGCCTTTTTGTTCTGCCAATTTCAAATATATTTAGCGCCTATAAGTCCGCGCCCTAGTCGCCTTCACGGAGCTTCCGAGATCGAAAGGACGATACGTTTCTATTGAGCACCTCCCCAATTGTCCTCAAGCTCGATGAAACTCTTTCCATCCGTAATTCAGAAAAGAATCCAAGTGGATGCAGGGAACCCCCTAGGCCGTAGCCAGCAACACAAACCACTAGGCGGTCTGTACTGCCTATTATCTCATTATATAACGGAAAGTAACTATCAAAGCGGTTTCATTGCGCTGACCTTAATTAGAGTCATCGGACAGGAGCCGACCATACAGTTGTCATACCACGTGATAGTATGAGAATCAATTACACGTTATGTGTATCTTCTTAGAAGACAACTTCTGTTATTTTCATCAAGTCATTAAAGAAAGATTAAATGATTATTCGTGTTGGCCTTAATTTTCTTTCTACTTTATTTGTGTATGATGTACGTTCTTTCCTGTTTGCACAATTTCTGTATTGTCGTATATTTGTCTTTTGAACTACGTCGTAAGGTTAGCGTCACTCGGTTACTTTCCACTTAGTTGCCATGTACAGTGTGAACTTGAGTTACTCAGACAGACAGCTTTGCACTCTTCCACTTACTTAACATCTCCCCACTTCCAGACAGTTTCACAACCCCAGCTACTTGCCGCAGTTAATTATTACAGAATAATCTGTCCCATCTCCGCGGAAAGAGCTGCATATTTTCTGTCTGCCCTTCCACCCCACTATGTTTTTATTATTACTGTATTCATATTAAACTCTTCTAGCGACTGAAGAAGGGAGCGTGTAAATTTGCATACCAGAGTGGAAAGAGTGCCAGGATTTTCTAATAGTGTGGAGAGCGCGATTTACGCCAGGGCAAGATCTCGGAAGCTGCATCATCCCAACAGATTTAGGTAGGAACCAACAGGTGTTTGCTCATTTGAAGTGAGAATGCTCTCGAGAAGTTATTGGTCT
This sequence comes from Metallyticus violacea, assembly GCA_030762175.1. Classification (NCBI taxonomy): domain Eukaryota; kingdom Metazoa; phylum Arthropoda; class Insecta; order Mantodea; family Metallyticidae; genus Metallyticus; species Metallyticus violacea. The sequence continues at coordinate 28,864,213 of CM060838.1, forward strand.
CAGCAACGTTTCTGTTGAGAATTCTGACCAAGCAGTTAGTAAATTTTGGTTATTGCTTCCCATAGCGCTGTTAAGCAGCTCTAGAGCTTTAAATAAAGTCTGGGTTAAGCAATATGGCTGTTGTAGAATCGATTTAAATGAAAAGCGAGCAGATCCAAATTACAAAATTGGATTTTTTTCTGTCTTTCTTGCGTCAGTGCTTAACGCTCGATTTTACTACTGAGGTGGTGGATACATGACATACAGAGTGGTCCGAAAGTTTCTCACCCCAAGTATTTTGTAATAAATATTAATTTTATTGTTATAGTGTCATATATATGTATATATATAATTTGATTATCTACCATGCTTTTCAGTATTTGGTGCGAAGTCCATTTTTGCTGTGGCACTCCAAAATTCGTTTTCGGAAACTCTCTACCAAAGTCATGATTGTTGGACAATAGATGCCTATTCCTCCTTCACCCGAGTTGTTCTCTGCTAAGTGGCCTAGTTGTATTAATCAAGCTCACAGTTTCCCAATGACATTTAAGTCTAGAGAGTTTCCTGGCCACACATCATTGAAGTTCTTTTGGGTGACATCGTATAGCGGGCTTGTGCTATTGCACCATCTTACACCAGAATTCCGAGTGAAAGACTTGAAAATTGTTTAGCGTCTTCCATTACTTTCTGATACACAGGAAGACGTTTTTGTCAGTAGTAGTACTCTCCATTCACTGTTTTTTGTTTGATTTATTTACGGATGCTCTTTAACATCTCAAGTCATCAGCGTCCCATTCAATTCAGAGAGTGAAATGGCCGAAATTTTTTTGCTCAGAGGCCTCTTCTTTCAGGCTTGAGGTTCTCTTACTTGCCGTAAATCTACGACAAGGGATCCAAGGTTTTACTTCCCTTCCAAAGGAAGCCATACTTAGGTTTTTACGCCCGAAAATCTATCGACCCTGGCCGGGATCGAATATGCAATCTTGGGTTTTACTACACCACCAGGACCAACTCTCTCCATCCACAGTTTGACTTTGAGCGAAGATATGCAATTCTGTAACGATGTATGCCTTCAGCGAGAATTTAAGAGTAACAATAAACGAAATCTACTTGATCAGGCGGTTTGGTTTAGGATTCAGTAATACTGGACTCTCATAAGATGTGCACGTTTTATTCGTCCCTCTGGAGTGTCTTCTGTAAATCCAACATTGGACTTTTTGGTCGCCAACATTGTTTGCAGTGAGATAAAGCTTTTCTTGCTCTTTGTAAGCAACCCTTCCTAAGCTGCAGATTTAACATATCGCCTGACTATTGTCACGCCCACTTTCTTTTTTCCATTTTGAAACTCGTCAAAAAAAAAAATCAATTTCTACATTACCTTTTTATTCCTGTCACCTGATTCATACATTGATGCTCTGTCCTTAGTTTTAAGAATAACTTTAGTTGGTCGACCACGTCTTTGAGCGTCTGTAACGTCGCCATCCTCTTTCCTTGCCCATTTTCTGACTGTTTTTCTGAGCTTTCAATGTTTAACTCGGCTCCTTATAGACATGCCAAGCTGATAAAGACATTGGATATTAGACCTTACATGTTCTTGTAAGGATGACATCTACAACAATCGATATATGAGCCTTAGTGATGCCCTGATTAGAACCTTTTGGTTTAAATTAACCCTTTGTCAAAGCAATTTAAATTCATTCTTCTTACGTGTACTGAATTTGAATCATGAAACCATGGTGATTAAGAAATTGATATATTTTAAAGTCTGATTTACTTTTTAATGATGAAAAAGACTAATGACGTAATGAGAGAAAGAATAACAATCCAGTTTCAAACACCACTTCTTCATGTTTATGCTACTAACGCAATACAACAATGCCGCGAATGGGAACTGTTCCGTCTGCTGCCAGCATGAAAGAGAGCATATTTCAAATTACTGATAAATACTTTTGATTGTAAAAAATGCAACAGGAGTAAATTTTTTTCGCACCATCCTATACATACATGAAATACTATACATTATACGATATGATAAATTGGGAAATTAATTTTTTTGAGGAGAAGGAAGCGTTCCAGGCCTAATTGAAATGTTTAGTTTGCTTTTACGAACTACTTCTTGTTGCTCATGTACTTTCTTTAACGTTTGTTTCTAATCAAAAATAGATGAAGAGTTTAATATTGATACTCAGTTATTTTATACTTAGATATACGTCCGTAAACCTGAATCAAAATTTGCTGCTATTTCACGATAAATATCATATTCTTCTTCTCACAAATTCTAAATGGGTACACATTTCTAGTTGGGAAAGTGAAAACCGAATCACGGTTTATATAAAACTAGGCTTTACTAGTATAATGTGTTCACTTTTTGCATGAAACAGGTTTTAAAAGGGGGCCTTTCTGCATTTTCTGATATTTCATAATTCTATTCTTGTCTTTATTCTCTAATTTACCTGATAAACATTGAACACCAAAATGGAACCATTTTTGTTCGAATTTTTGCCAAAGTAGCGTACAGATCTTAACATTTCGTTAAAAAATTAAACTCTCTTCTTTCCTTTCTTTCTGCAATGAACCATTTTTTTTCGCAGAACTGTTCTTAAGTTCTTTACTAATGGCAAGGGGAATGTTAGAATGGAAAGTAGCCAAAATTACGATCCCTGGCCCCCGTCACAGCGTTGCAAGCTCATAATGAAAAGCGAGAAGGCAAAAGACAAAACGATGGGCAGGAATATGTTGTCTCCAGGATCAAGGCCCCCTGTGTTCTGATTTACGTCTTCCTTGCCTTCCCTGTGCAACTTAACGAACATTTGATATCGCTGCCATGGAAATATTATGCTCTGAAAAAAAGAACAAAAAGAAAACAGAGGAACAAGTGAAGGGAAGAGAAAAATAAGGAAACTGGAATTTTTGCAATTTCCCCAAGGGCTGGAGAAAAATAAAAGCAAATAGGGATTAGGGAGAATAAATGAATGTCGTAACATATGTGTGAACAGCATCTCAAAATGTAAATACTGTTTTTTTTTTTTTCTTTTTCTTCCTTTACTAGAGCTTCAGTGTAATGCTTGGCCTGTTTTAGGTATTCTCTTCATATTTTAGCATGTATTTGAGTGCAATTTTCAGCGCAGCTCCTGCAAAGTTAAATATTTCATTTATTACCTAAGCAATTTTGTAGTGTGGCATACTAGCAATCTATATTCGGTAATTATGCTGTCATAGAAAATTAAAAGAAGGCGCCCAAATAATAGCGGGTTTGAAATAAATTTTATTCTAAAGTAAATATTATTTACACAAGATACTGTCCTTCTCTATAGGAAAATATAATTCACTATTTAAAACAATTACTGTTCATCACACACCAACTACATGGCTAAAGTATATGTCACATTAAAACAAGTTATGTGTAGCTGCTAACATTAAAGAGAATCAGATTTGAAAATATCATTACCAGTTTAAAGATCTGTTTTTATAACACTATAAAATAGTTCATATTTTGTGTTTAAGTGGACTACTGTAATAGGGAAATAGCACATTATTATTATCAATTTATAATATAATATTATACTTTATTCATTAGTAAATGTTTAAGAATCGAGTGAAGAGTCTTTCGTAATTTTTAGAATATGATAATTGTGTAACATATTAAACGATTTTATATATTATAAAATATATGAAGAAATATTAATAAAATGAATTTAAAATTGTCTATTTTCTGATGAAATTGTCTAAAGTCAATGTTTTCGTTCATTATTCTTATGAATCATTGTATCGATGGGCATTGTTTAGTTCATTTGTCTATTGTTACTGTTATAGCAAAGATAGATTAACCGCAAGACATTTTATTGTTAATAATACCAATACAATCATTTGACACTTATCAGAAAGAATACGACAGATTCATTAATTGGATTAACAACAAAAATATTAAGTATATTTTACAAACTTTAGTGTAGGCATATATTTCAGAACAGATAGTATTACTAAATTCTACTAACCTATATGATAGGTATTATTAATTTGTTTATTTACTTAAATGTAAATTTTTTACTTTACTCAAATTTAAAGCGTTTTAAGGTGGGAAAATTGTTGCTGTAGACCCCACGTTGGTGAGCCAAATAATGAAGTGGTTTTAGGATTGATTATAGATTGCCTGGGTGATGTTGCCAACGCTCCAGTGGCAACAATATCTCAGGGTGATTCCGCTATTTCGTTGTGTGGGGCTCAACAGGACTGGGAGGGGAATTTGAAGGTGTAAATGAGCATTTGATGCAACATAATATATTTACGGGGTTTATTACGTCCAAATTCCATTGCGCCCTTTTGTGTTTTCGCGTTTGATAGGTTGGGCTACTTTGGATAGAAACTTAGTTGCCGCATATGAAACTTTCAGACGAATACTGCGAACTACTTAACGAATCGCACTAAAACGAACTAAACTAAATAAGTTGACTGAATGCGTACAACTAAATGCTAAGTGCCTGGCTTGACCGCGAACTGAGTACTGGTTACGTAGGACTGCATAAACCGAGTGAATTGAGTAATGCGTAAAAACTGCAAAACTGCGTGAACAGATTGCTCCAGTGGGGTGACCGCATCCTTATATATCAAATTCTAATTGAAAAATATTCGACTTGAAGACGCCAAAAACGATGCACAAGCCTAGCGCCTTTGTTTAAAAGTTCAAATATACTTTTTTCATTGGTTGGTTCAATTTTACCTACCTCACACTTTATTCGCAATATTTGAACATGTTTAAGATGTATATTATCATTGGATAATTTAAAGAGCTAACGAACCAACAGCAGATGGGGTCAGTGCCTCCCCCATGGACGGTTTAAAGTCCTTCAGCAAGATTATTTTCCTGCAAAATAAAGCCTATCTCTAAACTCGAGAATGACCATTCGCAAGGCCGTCATAAAATCTTTGACAAAATTTTATGGCATTGTTGATAAGTCCAGCTACTGTCACGGAAGACATCAAAGAAGTTTCTATTACAATTCTTATGTTGTAGTTACAGCTTATGACTCAAACATGTATAAAATTTACATAATTACAATACCAAGATATAGTGATAAGGCTGCATAAATATACATGATAATTATATTATATAGGGGCTGGATCGGAGGAACGATTTCAAATTATGTATTCTGTAATGAGGATCAATGATTGATTTCATTTTCACTAATCCATAAAATATTTCCTTAATATTATCGTAACATAATATTCGGTTAATGATATTTTAGGAACGAAAACAATAAAAGACGTAATTGTTTCAGAGGTATTTTATACAACAAGTACTTAATTAACGCGTTTGGCCAACAATAAAGACTGTTTACTACTTTAGTATACAAAAAAGCATTTACGATATTGATAGAGCGTATATTAGTCCAAGGCATTTCTATTACTTTTGAAATAGTTTCCCACTGGGGTACAGACGAGTAAAAGCGACAGTAGCGAGCGGTTTATTGCTCTTTGCTTTTCTTAACGGTGTACCCTCCCCTGTCCATCAACATCAACAAACTGTTCATAAGTTTCAAGTACAAAATTCTGTCGTTTACATGATAATTTTATATATCTTGAATGACTGCTTATGATGAAAAAATATCGAAAAACAAATAAGAGCATCTTTAATTTCCTTTATTGTTTATTCAATCAATGTTTTTTAAAAGAAGTGCTTAGGAAACATTTGCAGCTTATAGTGTTATTATTATATACCTACAGGCTTCTTCTACTGTAGAGCGGTGTTTCCTTGACAACCGATGTTCATGAGCTTCATCACTACTATTAATACGCTTTTTATTGGAATTTAATCAGCAAGCTTCATTACTTGCATTCTAGTAATACAAAATGCTATATCTATCTTGACATTACAGCCATGCGCACTTCATAGTCAACATTTATACATGTAACAATCTAGGCCACACATAGGAACTGCGACGGTTGCTGCCTCGGATTTGTTTTAAAATGGGTCTATTTGTTGCTTCCGTCCCAGAAGAAACAACGATAACTCGGGGTATTTCCGTTAACTTTTGTTGAACTAAAATCAACTTGCTTAGGAAAAGGTTCTGGCCTTGTGAATGAGCAGGCGTTTCAATGTTACTTCTAATAATGATTTATTCAGCGCCACTTTCTGATAAACCTCGGTGCTTTGCCGTTAATAGAGTCGACACGCTGCGTATAATTAATTATTCCACGATGCTTGATTAATTATATTATATTTACTAAAAGCGACGAATGAAGCTAAGAAGCAACAACTGAAGCGATGTCAATATAGCTGAGCGACGAATGAAATTGAGCACTCAAGCTCCAATAGAACTGAGAAAACAAGAATATAATAGAACGAGGCACGGCGCCCAAACTTGCCCTTATATATTCATTCAAACAGAAAACGCCGGAGCATACAAATCGTGCAAAATATTGATAGCGTCGCGTTTCTCCTTCAAAATTTAAACCCTGCCTTAATACTGGCTACTTTAAATCTACCTGTCGACATATGATTCGCTAGCTAGCAAGAGCTTCAGAAATCTGTCTTACGATACGTTGCTTTAAACCCTGACTGTATTTTTAGCTGATAGGGGGTCATCCATCCTCTCCGGCATTTAAACTTACGCGATTTTAAAGGGAACACAAGCTTTATCCTCTCAAAACATATCTTGAGTACAAAACACTGACCTTGGCTTGCCTAGCCTTGTCCAACAACAGAGAAACCCCAAAAGGTTCTATTGTGTAAAGTATGCTCAACGCTATTGTGGGCAAAGCACTTGAGTTTCCTGTTTTTACAAAGATGTCCAGCTATGCAACATATGATAAAAATATATGAAGTGAAAAATATACATTATTAAACATAATTAAATATCATAGTCATTATGAGAAAAGGAGAAAAACATACATTAATTATTGGGTCAAAACCAAATATAAACTTCAATATGTCTACTGCAGATCAATCTAGTAGAACTTACAATGTATAATAAAAATCCATGTGTGTGTGTGTGTGGTGTGTGTGTGTGTGTGAGAGAGAGAGAGAGAAATTAAAATTAAAAAAGGCAGCTTTACACACTTTGTATCTAGTGTTTACAATGTACGTATTCAGTTTTATTGCAAATTATTAAATATATGCTATACAATTGATTACTTGCTGATCACTTATAGGAAATGAGGCATTGTGAAACACTTTCCACGATATTGTAATTAACAAAGGAAATGCCTTTATCACCATGACCTTCTGGGTTAAAATAATCATACCAAATTTTATATACATATTTGGGCATGGCCTGTTGACTTCAGGAAAGTAGGCCTTCAGCTTTTCACGTCTTGTCCAACCTGTGGCAACCACGCCTGCTTTCTTTTCTTTTTATCCACCAAATATGGCTAGACAAATCTTCTCCATTATTAACATGATGCACGTAGCAGAAAAAAGCAGAACTATCAAACGCGCTAGAAGGCCGCAAAGTGACCGTTGCCGCCAATATATGATGCCATTAATGCAAATAAGTCGCGTTACATCCAAGGAATGTCGGGCCTTCCCGATTAACTCTAAATCGGAAAGGATTTTCAACAAAACAAGCGCGTGTAATCCAAGGGTGACATAAAAAAAAGAGGAGGATTGATGATGTTAGATTGACTTTCTGGTCTTTTGCAATGATCACAGCCTCTTATCAGGTCTCTTCCTGTGCAGAAAGATAAAATGGGTTAAAAAAGAAAAAAATCCTTTAAGGAGATTTATGCAGTTAAATATCACAACTGAATAAAGCGAAAATACTTAAGAGAATGTGCCTTAAAGCAACAATAAAGAGAATGACAGTGAAAGGGAATGATCAGGAGTAAAATGAGCAACTTAATGGAAAGAAATAATAAGAGAATAATTTATAAATCTATAGTGAGGAATTTGAATGTAAAAGGGTTTTTTATTATTTAAATTATTTCATTATTTTGTAGCACTAAGATTGGATACATTATTCGTGTAAATAATAATAATAATAATAATAATAATAATAATAATAATAATAATAATAATAATAAGCAACAACATTAATCCAAAAGCGAGATTCTACAGGAGAAGCAAAAACAGTGTGTTTCATAAATTAAATCAAAAACATTGTCATATTATAATTTATAATAATAAATAAATAAAATAATTGTATTTATTTCAATATGTTATTGCAATTATAAAGATTAATTTACTAAAACTCAAACTAATAGCTGATACATTAGTTATGTACATATAATGCAAAATTACAATATTACAATAATTGTTTTTTTATTGAAATACATTACATTGTACTAAATGGTTAGTTATAAAACATAAAATTATATTAGTTCTTATTGGAATACAAATCAATTTTTTAAAGTTGCACTATTCTTAAGCGGTCTGTAAAGTAAAAAATTAAGGAAAGAAACCATAAGCTTTAAAAATTTCATATCTTTAAATAATGTTTGTAATATAAAAAGTATGTGTGTATACTTTCTATCTTAATTCAACATACTGTCACCCATTTCAAATAATTTGTAAACAGCTGCACATGATTCCTCAGGTTCTAGAAATCTCTTACTTTAGTTCTGTATATTCGACACTTGACAAACTCCCAAACACAAAGGAAAAATAAATAAAAAGTCAACGGCCTTCAAATTTTATGAATGCGATGGCCTAATTCGAGGTGCACCTCTGCCAATCCATCTGTTGGGGAATTGTTGGTGAGATATTCTCTTACATTCAACGCAAAATGAGAAGGTGCTCCATCATTTTGAAAGTCAAAACAATGTTAATGAGGCCATCCGAAATTCCCGATTAAAATCCGTTGCAAACCGCGCAATCGAGCACTGACAATGGTCATATGCAGTAATAAAAAATAAAAACAAAAACATAGCGTTTCTAGAACTTTAAAAACTTTGATTCAATACTTTAAAATGTACACATATCTTGATTGATTTATGGACGCTCTTTAACATCTCAGGTCATCAGCGTCCCATTCAACTCAGGACGTGAAACGGCCGACAAATTTTGCTCAGAGACCTCTCTTTCAGGCTTGAGGTTCTTTTTCGTGCCGTAAATGTACGACACGGGACCCACGGCTTTACTTCCCTTCCGAAGGAAGCCATACTTAGGATTTTTACGCCCGAAAAAACCATCGGTCCTGGCCGGGTTCGAACCCGCGATCTTGGGTATAGGAGGCAAGTATGGTAACCACTACACTACCAGGACCGATGTACACATATCTACATTCATATTAATTTAATTTATGATAAGGCATTATTTCACTTTAAGCCCATTCCGTGTATTATGATATGAGTGAGCTTTGGTGAGAATACTTAATATAATTCATGTTTCGAAAATGTTAGTTTCACCTTTAAGCAGAAGAGATGTTTTCTTAAATACAAGTGGAGGATAAAAGGAATCCTTCGAGTCGCTTTTGATATTTTCAAGTATTCAGAAATTTATTAACATTTATCACTTGTTATTATGATTATTATTATTTTCTACATTTTACTTTGAATTGCTCTACATGCTAAGAAAAGTAATTGCCGGAAGTTTCTACCTGCAGCAGTTACTCTTAACATTTCAATAATGTATCAGGTTTAACTATTCATTCTGTTATAATATTAAAGCGTTCTGGACATGTATGTTAACAGTACTACTAAATCTTAAATTTCTGTACACAGTAAACTACTGTAAAGTTAGAGGTTAAGCGCGAATCCCTAATCAGATCTTCAAGCGCAATTGTTACCTCACGCATAGGAAACTCCATGTCACCCCAAAAGGCCAGGCAGCTTTCTCGGTTGAGAGCAAATTTTCCCTTTCCTCTCTCTTTTGTTTTTGGTTTTAAAAGAGCTGTCGTGGAATTAGCAATTCACGTGTCTGTGCTCTCTCCCCTTTGTAACCTAATTCCCCATTTTAGCTTACAGCATCCCCTCTCTCTTCGGCAATGACTCAGCAACTTCAGTGGCGGCTCGTACAAAGCCTCTATCGCATGTTAAGTAATCTAGATATGTTTGCACGTCTGTTCAATAAAGAATGATCATAATTTGTTTAAAGGCATAATTTTTCTCGTGCTGAATTTATCTTTACAAACTTTACTAGCTTAATGCATAAGTAGTATTAATTCCATTGTGGTCACCTACGAGAGGTCTGCAAGTTCCACCTATCTGATGGAATCACAACATGCTGCTCTGATATTCTTCCGTCGTTTCAACAGATTTTCAGCTAAGGCCTGCAATGCTACAGGAGGCCTATGAAATGTTTTTTTCTTCCTTACAGCACAGCTCGAAAATGGTTTAAAAGAGAAGGTAATAAATTTCAAAGGAGGATGGACCAGGTTATTAGCTTGTGCTCTAACGGAAGAAAACATTAGTAACGAACAAAATTGAAGGTGATGTTGCAGGAAGATGCGGAGTTTCCTTCATAAGTAGTCACTGCTGATGAAATTTGGCTGCATCATTTCGATCCTGAGAGCAAACTTGGTTTCTTCTGCTCGGAAAGTTAAGGCCAGCGATTTTCAAGGCACCGTACCTATACACACAACTGTGACTGTAACAGGGCAATACTAAAGATATTTCATGTAAACTCTGCAAGGCCATGCCACATGCAAAAGACTACATTTCCCTGCTACAAGCTGGATGCTACACCACGATAATGCAGGGCCGCAAATGTTGTTGCTAAATGTCTCGGTGAAGTGTGTTCCTCACCTTCCATATAGTCCAGATATAGTTCCGTAAAACTTTTTCCTGTTTATTAATTGAAAAACATTAGTGGTAGCCATTTTCCATAATCAGATCAATGCTGAACACTACGAGGGCGATTCTGAAGAACCTGTCAAACAGTTTGTTTCCAGTATATCCTTGAAGATTGGTAGAGTTGGGACAGATGCATTGCATCTAAGTGGGACTACTATGTTAAATATCATCAAAATTATGAAGATGAGTAAAAACAAGTACGTTGTCAAATAAAATTAGTCATTCTTTTTTGAACAGCCCTCGTAAAACTATTTATCGTTCCCTCATGATTATTAATCGTGTCATAAAATAGTATGCCATTTATTAAAATTCATATAAATAAAGTTTGAATAAGTAACATATTATGTTATAAAAATACACATATACTACTATTGTTACCATATAATAGTCTGTTTCTGAATATGACATTCGTTATTTTCTATTATAATTGCCAATAGAACTTTTCGGGATTTTTTATACTGAAAGCGTGAATGACAATTAACATGTACTGGATAATCATTAAGCGAATCTCTTGAAGTTCATATATCTATATGTAACTCTTCACGGATTCACAATTCAAAATATTTCCTGAAAATTGAAGTGGATACCTCCCCATTTAAGATTTAAGGGGCGAGTTCTCTAGGAGCTTGTTGGTTCGTAATACCCCTCCCCCTTATTTAAACGGTTAATTTCCTAAAACTATTGCTTAATGCATCTTTGTGCATAAAAAGGCTATATGAGAATTTCCGTATTTGCAGTTATGGTTTGCAGCCGCGATGCGTTAAGTTTGTAGAGTATTTTGGTTGGTAGAGGTGAAAGAAGTCGACAGGATGTATGCAACACCTGAAATGTCATTTGTTCCAAGAAGAGTTTGCATAGAGAATGTACTAGTGAAAACAGTTTGTTGCGTTACAAATTAAAAAAAATTAAAAGACTATCGGACGAATTAGATGAGTATAATATGAAAGATTATATCAATGGTATCCAGTTGTACGTATTAAATATGGAAAGCTTGCAGTTTTTTCAACATGATACAATATTACATCTCATGCCCACATCCTCCAGCAATGATGATAAACCGCTTCATTAGCAATTAGTTGTTGGTGGTATAGTTGTGCGAATTAAATAAAGAGATGCACTTTTGAGTCAATTGAATGTAAAGTAAATGAACACTCTGCAATGCATACATAACATTTTTCTTGATACCATTGGAAGAGGAACAGTATCAGACCAATTCCAAGAAACAATTTGGGTCATACTCATTCCAAAACATATGAAACACACAAAGCTTTCTGTATAGAAAAACTTCATCCTGTAGATTCAAAAGATCGTCGATAAATTTGTCACGAAAATTAAGTTCTCTTTTTCTTTCGTTCTGTACGTTCAGCCATTCAAGTTTGAATGTCAATTCTAGATATTAAGATTCTAATAGCTTGTAATATACATTCAGCAGTAGCAGTAGTGAAATTGTGCACCCTGGCTTAATGCTGGCGCTAGCAGTCACTGTAAGATTTCCCAACATAGTGGATAAAGTAAAATGAAAACTTTTCGATATTCATTTATCTTCATTTCTTTGACATGTAGGTCAATGTAGAACAGAAATAAATATCAAATGAGATTCATTTGACAGTCATTTATAAAGTCCATGACATGTTAAGAAATAATAATAATAATAATAATAATAACAATAATAATAATAATAATAATAATAATAATAATAATAATATAACCGAAAATTCACATTAGTATATCACCCGGAGAATTTTTCAAAATATTGTGATTATAATGTTCATATATCTTCGAAAAGAATTTGCATTTATATATATCGGCCATTAAAATTGCAACACCATAAGAGACTCTTCAACCGACCTGACGTTAAAAATAAAACAGCAATACCAGCAGGTGTTTGAATTTGATGAACTGAATTTTGGCCTACCGAGAGTGCGGAATTTCTTTCAAATGTTTAGTACTCGTGTTGGACGAAATGAGTCCACAGAAAAACTGAACGAGAAGAAGGACATCATTTCCGCGTGGTTATTATCAACACACACAATGGATTAACATTTTAATGGCCAGCAGTGTATATAAAAGTTTACAAAGGTTAGCCTATGGACATGTTCCGTAGAGTTTTTAAGTTGTCTCTACTACTATAGCATACGCGCTTAAAACTTAAAAAAATCCGGCACGTTCCTGTTGTGTGCAAAGACCAGAGAAGCAAGGGCTCTAAGAACAGAAGAGAAATGAAGAGCTGTCGTATTGGATAATTAATGAAGATAGTGTGTTTTGAAACAGTTGAGAGTGCAAACAGTCCTAGAATTTTCGAGGAAGAACTGTCTGTAATACCATACCGATACTATTATATACTAATTCCAAGAAGAGGAAACTCAGTGAGGCTGCAACTGGCCTCATTATGGGATAGTTTTTTGTTAATAGCAATAAAAGGAAGAAGGAAAAACAAGAAAATGTTTCATTATGAAACACTAAAGCGTTAAAATATTTAGGGAAGTTAGAATAACGGAACTAGCGTGAATGACAAGTAAATTAGCAGGAGATTAATTCGATAAAAGGAGAAATTACTAGAAACATTGCTGCTAATAAGAATAATGAAAATATTTGTATAAGTTCGCAGCTATTAGTCACGACATTGAAGTTTAAGCCTCAACTAGAATTAGGTAAAGTCCTCAGAGAAAAACTGAGATTGCCTGAGAGTTGTAGTACCCGCCACTGAAGCTATTACAGCAACGCTGTTGGTAGAGCGCGAGATTAGCTATGATAACGCGAAACATAGGCCCCTTCGGGTTTCAATCGCGTCATAATGTCGCCTCTTCTTCCCCTCTAATAGCAAAGTATCTAGCAGTTTTAGGCTCGCACCTCCCCAATTCCGCTATTTATATGAAGTGACTTTCATCCCACGAAGTAGCGGCCGCGTAAACTAAGAAGGCTATCATATTGTTTCATCACCAAGTGATACCCATTTCGATTGTAACAAACCGGATATTTTTAAGAAGCAAATTGCTGCATTTATTACGCAGTGTAAACACAATGTTCGAATACCATTGCGGGTATGGGTGGAATTAAATGTATTTTATAAGAAAGTACTCGTATATAAATAACATCTGTAGTGAACACTATTTGAGGGTTTCTTAGTTACTGTATACATGGCTTAGAAATTCGCATTAGAACACTAACATCGTTTGAGCGAAGTCATTAAGCAGTAACTTTACACCATAAACGCTTTATAAAACACATTACGTGGGCTATTTCACTTATATGACATCGTCATAAAATCAACCAATGAAATGAAACAAAATTTTAAATTTTGATCAATCACAATCCATAACGCAGTGAAATTATCGTAACATTTTTCCAGATCCCTTTACCACGCGAAGTACATTTGTTTTCTGGTCAGAGTAGCCACGCTTTACCCAATTATAATAACCGAGCACGTATCACTGACCATTTTTGCTAGGAAGAGATGGCAAGGTATTGAAAGAAATAAAACTATCTACAATTGTTTTTGCGTATTGATGCAAACGATCAGAAATTATTTTATAAGTCATATAACTGCCCAGCAACCATAAATTTTAATAAACACGTTGTCCAGGATGGTAAAATGTTATATCTGTTTGGTTTTTCTCAGTTGGTATTAAAGTCGAGCGGTAAGGATTGTAATAATCGACTTTCATCTATTTCACTCTCACGATTTCAGAATAGATACATATTCATAAGCATAACATTTTATACAATTGTTAATATTCTGTGCGCGAATTTCAAATATGTGTTACTTTTATTCTTATTTTATTCATGAAATAGCCGAAAACGTGTATTTGGCTCTTCTCTATTGGCATTACTGATACTCGACATTTGTTTGCTGCAAGATGGCTTGGAAAGGACAAGTATTTATAAAATATATAATTATTATAATTTTGGAAGCCAAGTTTAGGGGGAACTGTATTTAATTTCTTACTTTATTCGTGAAAAAGTCCTAATAAACACTACTGGAGGGCCTGAATTTTCCAGATAAATTTATTTACTTATTCCTCAGACTCTTTTGTGATATTATGTGTGATAAATGAAACACAAAAACCAGCAGAAAGTTTTGTTTTTGGTACAAAGCACAGAGTAACTATGTTCTGTTTGAAACTTGCATGTTAATATGCAAGTTTCAATTTCATATGGTCCCAAAAAATAAGCGTAAAACTATTCAAAACTTGTCCTTGCGTGTGTGCGCATGTGAACGCCTGTGTATTCTAGCGGTTGATTTATTCCTGATGTTTCTTTTTAATAAACTCCACGAGATATAGGTACATGTGCATAAATAATCATTGAATCATTTGAATATGCAAATACATCACTACACCAACGTCTTCGTATTTATGAGGTTTTGAGGCAGATATTAATTAATTCGCTGTATTATGTAAGTATGTTTATGTTACTGTTTGTACTAAGAAATACTGATGAAGACCTCCCAGTGTTATACAACAGGAGAAAAAAATCCACGCATTCAATAATTAAAAAATTCTTCAAATTCATAATAATTGCCTATTAAGAGGAGGCGCTGCCTAAGTTCGGGTACCCTTGATATTATAATTCTTATCTAAGTACGACCTATGTAGATGAACTACAGTGTGATTGTCTAGGAAGGTAAGAAAATATAGATATTGAGTTTGATGGTACCCTGTTCCCTATTCATGTACTGAGTTGGCTGGCTCGGGCGGTAAATCTTGGGACTCGCAATTGGGAGGTTCCATGTTCAAAGTATAATATCTTGAGTGAAATTTGTCGGTCCTGGTGGTGTAGTGGTAACCATATTTGTCTCTTAAACCCAAGATCGTGCGTTCAAACCCTACCAGGATCGATGGATTTTTTTGGGCTTAAAAATCCTAAATGTGGCTTCCTTCAGAACGGAAGTGAAGCCGTGGGTCCCGTGTCGTACATTTATGGCACGAAAAAGAACCTCAAGCCTGAAAGAAGAGGCCTCTGAGCAAAATTTGTCCTGAATTGAACGGGACGCTGATGACCTGAGATGTTAAAGAGCGTCCGTAAATAAACCAAAAATCAACAATTGATTGAATTTATTTTATGAAAGAAGTATGCATTTGGCTACATCCAATGGTTAAAAATATTCAGCGAAAGGAAAGTCTTTGCCTTGCATAAACTTCTTATTTTTTACAATTTAAACTTTACTTTCTTGTTCAAAACTTCAACATTTCTATTTATTTAGACGCCTGTTACACTCCACATTTCCACGTCTTCCATAAATAATGTGTTAATCCAATTATTATAGTAATGAACCATCTTTTGAATTTACATTAAACATTATTTAAAAGAACTTTTACCCACTACCTGAAATATTAAATTATAATTTGCAGCTTTGGAAGTGATAATGACTGATACAACAAAAGCATTATCATTTTCAGAGTTTAATCAGCTGACATGGAACATTTCAGAAATAGTTATAGCACCGTGACATCTACAAAAGTTCAATTGTCAAGTTACTGTAACATGAGAAGGTATTTATGTATTAAAAAACCATCTTAAAAACTGTTCACGGGTATTAACGAGCTAAAACAACAAAGTGTAATATGAGTTTTGTAGTTTCTTGATCAAGAATTGCATTGAAAATCCTGGACTCAACGAAGCTGGCGCTGTTTTAAGAATAATAGAAGTATCTTGAAAATTGTCGGAAAGGAAAATTATGTATAGATTTATACATTTACTCACAATTTCTTAGTTTGTTGAGCTGCTACTTTATATTTGAAGGAAAAACACTATTGACTTCAACGTGAAAAAATAAAAGAGAACAAGTATCACTGATCTGCTTTGATGGCTACTCCTTATGGATAAATTATTCATCCTGTAACATTGAAAACCATGCAGAATTCTCAACTTAAGGAACTTCATAAAATGAGACTTCTGGGAGAGACTATTGTAGAACGAACATACGACAAAGCTAAAAGGAGGAAATATTTCGATAAGCACGCACAAAGGAAGAAGACGCAGGGAAATGGAAGGAAGCGAAAAAGGAGGATTAATTTGGAGAAGTGCGAGGAAGAGGACGTGAGAGAGTTGAGCCCCTTGACAACACAAGGCAATAAAGTGGGAGCAGTTGCTTCCCCTCAATACGAAGGGGCTGAAGACCTGCCTAGGGGTGTTTGTAAAACGTTAAACGCCTTTATGTTTTCCTTCATCCTGATTTCTTCCCATCGGAGTATCGCTCTGGATATGGAGCTTACAGGTTTCGTATAGGCAGGCTTTTAGGTTTTTATTTTCAGTGTTGTATCCATGGGCATAGAGAAGTATAAATATGGAGATCATGGATTCGAATTCTGATTGCTGTTCGCATTTTTCCACCCTCGCGAGGAGTGAAGGTTTAAGAAACCTACAGATGACAATTTTTAAATCTTGCAGTTTTCAAACGTAAAAATTCATTACAGGCTGCAATACCAGAATAATGCATTGGTCAAGCTTCCACATTGATATCTTTCAGCTTTTTTTAAATATTTTATATATTAACGTGATAAATGTAACAGAATTTCTAATATTAACAAAATTAAAAGATTTATATATTTTTGATGCAGAAAAAACAAATTGCCATATATACATCTTTCGCACTGCCCTGATTATCTCAAATATGTCTAAACCTTTTAATGTTAAATACTTTACATTTTTCATAGTAGATCAAAACAATTTAAAATCAATTATCTTATATCTTGAACAATATAATTGTGTTTGGAAAAGCATCATTTTTCATTCGCTTCTTGTGATTAAAATGTGGAAAATATGAAGAAAACTGGATAAAATCACATGAAAAATATATTATTTTGAATGCAAAGTGATATAAAAAACTTCAATACAAAAAGCAGGCTTATTAAATATAACTAACCTTTTTTTTACAACGTTCATACCTCTTAACGGGCATTTTAAAACTTTTATACAAAAAAATTCAATTATTTTACCAAATTTCACTGGTGGCTATCCCTTACGCTTCTCAGCTTCGACTCACTTTTAATAAACTAGCCCACAGTCTGACGATTGAAGTAATCGAAATGAAATATTAATGTTTTATAAATTAGAAGGAAACATTTCTGTGGCAGCCTATGAATAGATAATTCCATAACTACACTTAGCCTTCTAATGTTTTACTAAAATATACTGGGCCTTTCACTTTTGTCTCCCATTTCAGCAGGTGGGTCTGACGAAATTAATGAAATATCCATGCAACTGATTCAGGTTCTCGCAATTGTAAATAAATTAACAATGAAAATACTCATAACTTATGAGAGGCGATGTTGGAAATGTCCCTGTCACACCTTCTGGCAAATTTTTGGAAAATTGTCATTCACACACATCAGTTCTTGCTGGAAACACCAGATTGGCATTCAATATCAGTCAATTCGAAAAATTGTGCAAGTAGGTAACTTCTGTGCCTTTCTGCATACAGCGGTCTCATAAAAGATAGATCATATACTATGCATGCATTTTCTCGTCATGCTATGGGTTTCGTGTACAATATCGGCATTTTCTGTGCTTGAATACCTTTGTTATTTTGCATCGAAACGTGACCACGTAAATAAAAACACGCTTCACCAGTAAATAATTAAATGTACGTCAGTTATACTAACATTAATATTCCATAACATCTATTTGCAGACATTTATCGGATTTCAGGATCATCTGCCTGCAATTTGTGGACAACATTGACCTTATATGCTTTCAATTCGGAAGATGAATTGATGCGTGTGAACGAAACGACAAAATTTAAAAAAATGCCAGAAATGAGTGGGTGTAGCAGTATAACATTTCAAACATCTTCTGTCATAAGGTACATGTTTGTTTTCATTGTAACTTCGCCGGGAGTTACTGCCCTGACTGGCGATCCGTCACCTACAATGAAATGGGGGAAAGATCATTATGACTACTATATGGAAACACTTTGTTATTCATTTTTGATGGAGCCTCTATTTACATATAATACAAGTCATTTGTAAAGTTCTGGGAATGAAGCACAAAATAACAGCATAGCTTTTTGATATTCTTATCTTTCAACATACTCTCCCTTGATAGTAAAGCACTTTATCCAAAGTCTTTATCCCATCACTCCTGCAATATATACATCAACTGATGATTTAAAACCCTTCAACGTACGGAATTTCTTTCCATTAAGGAAGTTTCTCATTTTAGAGACCAGATGGAAGTCCGATGGAGCAAAGTCAGGAAAGTAAGGCGAATGTGACAGAATATCTACCCCAATTCATTGATTTTCGCCATTGCACAGACACATTGACGACGAGCATTATCTTTATGCAAGATGATTTTCTTATTTGATTAACCCGATCTTTCTCGCGCCTGTTTGTCTTAAATAGGTCCGCAAGATTAGCACAATATGCTCCAGTGAAAAGATAATCATCCTTTGGCATCCCAGAAACCCGACGATATGAACTTTCTGGCCAATTTCACACGCTTGGCCTTCTTTGGCGGTGTAAAATCGTGATGCTTCCGTTGTTTAGACTGATGTTTTGTTTCAGGTGTATAGAAGTGCACCCATGTTTCATCCTTGGTCATAAATTCGACAGGATCTCTCTAAAAACGGGCCACACTTTGCTGAGAGATTTGCACATTATCTTTTAATCCCGAGTCAGCAGTTGTGGCATCCATCTTGCGGAATTTTTTTCAAGCACAATCTTTCCTCAAAATGTGAAATATGCGTTCCCTTTGAAATTTCCGGAGCTTCAACAATTTTCAACACCTTCATTGGGATATTTCATAACTATGTCGTGCATCTTATCGATGATTTCTGATGTGGCGGATTTTGGTCATCCGCTGCGTGGGCCATTTTCCAAACTTTCACGGCCACTTTTCATGGTGCAATTGGAAATGGTTGAAAATGATGGTGCAGAGTCCCCTATGGTGTTTGTCATATCTTTATGCATTTCTATTGCATTCTTCTATACCAAGCACTTAATAAGCACATCACTTTCGATATTTACTATTTTCCTATACACACGTCTGCACTGCAACAAACAACTATAGCTACATGTTTTTTGACCAACCCATGTATTATTGCACAAATGTTTCTATGGAAGATGGCCGGTTTTGATGACAAACTGCTTCGTAACTGCTACAGCAATCTCCTATTAAAAGTAGTTACGGTTGTTCAAATATTTTTAACATCTCTATCACAACTGATTTCCTTATTTACGCATTATTTATTGAGGTTCGTTTGGCTCAAGCTGTTAAAATAATGCAGAAACAATAGAAACTCTTATCTAACAGCTATGTGATGTTATCAATTTCATATTATTCGCTTCACAATCCCCTCAAGCAGTCTCGCCTGAGAGAGAGCCCTTCTGCGGACAATGAGAGCATGTGCTTTGTATTACATTGTAAAGATAGAGCGATTCTTCATGGCGGCTGAATCGAGAAGAATAGACTTAAGACGGAAAGGGTTAAGGCATCTTCAATAGCTCAGCAGTAGCTACCTATTGGCTGCAGATTATTATTAATTATGCTTCAGCTAACTGTTTAGACCTTTTTTTCTGAAAGAATGTATGGAGGCTTGTTGCTGATGTTAGCGATTGCAAATAAGGCATATGCACCGAGTAAGAAAACACAGGTATTTGTTATGGTTACATTTGATACTTTAGAAACTTTCAGTTTAGGCAGATGCGGTTTTTTGGGAGCATTATTAAGACTAAACTTCTATTGTTACTGCATCATGTCGGTCTGGTAGTCTAGTGGTAACCAACTTGCCTTAGATCCTAAATCGCGGGTTCAATCCCGGGTTAGGGTCCATGAATAATTTTCGGGCGGAAAGGAAAGCGTGGGTCCCATGTCGTAGATTTATGGCACGTAAAAGTACCTCAAGCCTGAAAGAAGAGGCCTCTCAGACGTTTCACATCCTGATTTGGATGGGACACATGACCGGAGATGTTAAAGAGCGTCCTTAAATAACTTAAATAAATAAATAAATTAACAAGTCATCTAAAATTAGAAGTAATCTAAAGTTAAACGAAAATAATGAACAATATAACTTATATACATTTAAATAAATATAGCAACAGAATAGTCATTTGAAAGAAAAATGCATAACACAACACTTCTTTTGATGTGCGTTTCATACGGATAGGGTCTATCACGACCGCGGCTACACCTGCTTCGGTCGTCGTTGGGAAGAGTACAACAATGCTTTTCACAGAATTCTTTCGTTCATAAAGTGCTCAGGTTTTTCAGAAACAATAGCACCCCCTCTGTACTCATTTTATATAGTAAAGAATCAGGAGAAAGGTTTTGATAGTAAAACTGAATTAAACATGTAAGATTCTTTTTTTTTTCTATGTAGAATCTCGATAATTGTAGTTTTAGTGACGTGTTTTAAGCTGTATTTGAATCAAAATTACAGAGGAAATTCCGGCTAGGTAATTACTTAATATAGCAATGTTCTCTTGATGAGAGCATCTATAATAATTTGTGCCAAAATAATTAATTATATTGTGACGAGCTGAAATTGATATATTACCTGGAGTTTCAATAAAAAGTATGCCACAGGCCCGAGGAGAGATGAAAATGTGTTAAACGATCATAGATCCGAAAAGGTCCGTTTCATGTTAGAACCTTTTTCTTTGTAATCTGCTTCCATAGCACGGATACCTGAGGTGGTTTGTGTTTGGGAGGTCACTCAAAGCAATGTGTAGTGCACAGTAAAATACGTTACAGGATAATGGAGTTTTATTATAATAATTAGTAAGTTATTGTGGTATGTGATAATTTAAGTGTCTACAAAATAACAATACAAGGAAGATTTTCCGGATCCAAATTCATTTACAATTAATGCAATTGTTTAAGCAGAGCGTTTCTTGATTGGCTGTGCCTTTTGGCTTAGTCCTGTATAAAGAGGCAAAATATGTATAGTATTTTAAATCAAAATTATATAATTCGATAACAATGCAATGGTAAATTATGCTATTTTGTAAACGCTAATCATAATTAAACTTATTTGGAATTGCTTAAATTGTTCATTGAAGGGAATAAATGTGAGGAGGTTACCCATCTACTTTCTTTATTTTCTTATATAGTATCTTCATTTTCTGGTCAATTATATTAGTGCAATATGTCGAAATGTGATTAAATAGATGATGAATACTATATTTCACCGAATTAATGGTTTTCTTTACACCAATTATTAATAGTTATTACAGAAATTTTATTTAGGATAGAAAAAATATCTCCTTTCCCCGTGAAATACTTTCCATTGGCATTTAATGAAAGTTTACTGCTGTAGAAGAAATATATTTCAAGATTATATGTATACGATTGTTTGCAATTTTAATGCTAACTTTTAAGAGTTAAGAAATATTATAAATTGCCAACACGGACCACTCTTTCCCAGAGCAGCTGTACCTGTCATATTGTGATTTTAGTTAATCCTTTATCTGTAAGGACGTTGTGCTCAGCTGCGCCCAATCCTTTCATCCCCCTGCACAGCGCCTTTTCTACTTAGTCCCGCCTGGATGGCCTCAAATAAATACTCCTGTGTTCCTTCCAGCTAAGTAAAATTCAATGGAACAGAAGACGGCAGGTTTTTCAATCTCCGGTTCACTAAAATTCGGGCTGGAGATTATGATTCTGAAGTGAAAGGACGCTTCTTAATCCCTCCCGGAAATTAGCTGCAGACAAACCACTTTGTAACATTGTGAAACTAGGTCGGTCCTGGTGGTGTAGTGGTAACCATACTTGCCTCCTAAACCCAAGATCGCGGATTATATCCCGGCCAGGATCGATGAACTTTTACGGACGTAAAAATCCTAAGTATGGCTTCTTTCGGAAGGGAAGTAAAGCCGCGGGTCCCGTGTTGTACATTTACGGCACGAAAAAGAACCTCGGGCCTGAAAGAAGAGGCCTCTGAGCAAAATTTGTCGGCCGTTTCACGCCCTGAATTGAATGGGACGCCGATGACCTGAGGTGTTAAAGAGCATGTGTAAATAAACCAACAACAACAATTGTGAAAATACTCTCCGAATATAAATGTAAATTGTTCCTGAAAATTTGCAAGGGCAATGTGTTTTTTACCCATGCTTCAGCAGGCAATGTTAAATACCTTTTGGGCTTTCTTTTTATTGAATAATTTTAACCCTGAACGGTTCTAAAACATGAAAAATTGTTTGATGGACTTGCGTTAAATATGATGCTCAAAGATATGTAGTTTTTTCATTGACTTTCAGTTCTATACCTGGTAGATAGATAGGAGTATATTACATTTTTCTCCATTTGTCAGATTATCTTAGGATAATAAAAATTTTAAACCAAACAGTATTATCTACGAAATATATTTTCTTCCCTTCATAAACTCTTTAGATATTTACCTGTTTTATGACTGACAGATTTGTTGCTTACAATATGCTACCATTATATGGGTTTGATTAACACAAAATACTAAGAGCTTATTTCAGTCATCAATCTCGTAGTATGGGAACAGCACACAATGAATCCATTTGAATAAAACGCAGCTTCAAAGCGATAAAAAAAGGCAGGGTCGTTTCCGATAAACCATACAAAAATAATGGAGGTAATTATTTGCTGACTGTATATATATGGTAAACAAAAATGTTTCGTCGATGGTAATAAAGTTATTATTTAAGACCTCTTTGGTAAAACTGGAAAAGGCAACCTAGAGCTCTGAAAATGGTAATACGCACTATGAGAGTTTACCGTTTTCTGCATTATATATATATATATATATATATATATATATATATTTAAACAATAATCGTGAGATGAAAAAATTCTACAACCACTGTTGTTCTCTATGTGCTTATTATATTATCGCTAACTCCACCCATTCATTAAAGTTATATTGTAGTCTTCTAGGTTACATCTCACAGAGTCTCATATGAAGGAGCCAAATTCAAAATAAGTGAAAAAGTTTCCCTCCCACTCTCTCTCTCTCTCTCTCTCTCTCTCTCTCTTTAACAAGTTACTTAACAGCAAACGAATGTCGACAAGCTAACATTCTAGTTTGAAAATAACACTTGCTTCGGTTTTATTTAAGCACAACTATGGTTTTCAGTACTGTTAATAAGTTAAAAAAAACATTAATTTTGATATTTGTAGTTCAAACTAACTTAGCCTGGATAAAAAATATAATATTTTTCTTTATCTTTAATATGTCTCCTTATAGGAGGTTTATCCATCTTAGATTTCACACTCAAATTCAAATACAGTATCCCACGTATAATAAAAGTGCAGTGGCTCATGCGGTAATGCTTGGGGGCTCATATTCGGAAGACCCTGCGTTCAAATCCCTTTAGGCCCTCCATCCTTGTGATTTTCATTTTATACTTAGGCGAGTATTGGGATGGATATTTACTTTCCACTTAAAAGTCCCTCATTCCTTCTTCAGCTTCATTGTTCACTGTTGCAAGGCAAAGCGATGTGGGTTGATGGTGAGCGTTGTGCAGACGCGGAATTTGTTAGATGGAAAAAACGGTAGAGACTCCACCTATACGGTATCTGCCGCCCTTCTTATCCTTCACAACGTCTTTCCTAAGGTTCAATAGAATACATAATGCCCTCGCTGCGCTTCCGTGTCTGAAATCCTCCGTCCAGAAGTCTTACCATCTAGCGACGCTACAAAATATGTAAGAATGGGAGATTTGAAAATAACTGGAAAGTAATAATAAAGTACAAAATATAAATAAAATACATCAAGGAGCACAATCTGAAATAGGGTCGAAAAAACCAAATAAAATAGCAGAAAACAAAAATATAAAGGAAAAATAGAAGGGAACTAAACAACAGTAAGTAGAAAAAGGAAATAAAAAGACAATGTTTAAGAAAGAGAAGAAGTGAAAAATGAGCAGAACAAAGAGAAAGAAATATATTAAAAGAAACAAAGTTGAGGAAAATAGGTGAAGAAAGTTTTGGAAGGAGAAGAAAAAATAAAATTAAGAAAATGGAAGAAAAGGAAACGAAACAGAAACTGGTACTTTGTACGCGCACACACCGTGGGATCCTTTATAATAAAGTGCCGCCCATAAGGTCCATGTCACTAGTGGTTGACCAGATTCCTGCTCCTTTTCAATTAGCCGTCAAAACAGCTGCTATAAAATTTGAAGCGCGAGTGGGGTATCGGGTTGTTATACACCCTACTATAAAAACTTATGAGCGGCTCTAAAAATGTTTTCTGGCACGGGGAGAAACAAGTATAAAAGCTATTAGATGATTTCTGGTTGTAACGGTTGGCTTACCTGATGTCGTCATACGCTGTTGGAATCCATGCCGCAGCCAACGTTTGAGTGGAAAAAATTTATACAAAAAGTTTGGCGGTGAAACGAGTAGGAAGGGCTATAACTTAGAAACTTTTTGTACAAGCTCAGTTTGAAGTATGTATACATAGAAACTTCTTGCCATCTCCGTTGCCAATGAAACAATATGTAAAGCGGTTCATGTGTTCAACTTAACACCGCATATCAGGCGCTGGAAATGAATCAGTGATGCTTAATTTTCTTACTGGTATTACGCATTCTTAGATAAGAACCACACTCATGTTCTGATTTGGAAAACCCGTGAAGCTTTTAAGATCTTTTAGTAGTATTACAGAGTTATTCATACGATCGCTGACTTTCTTTGTTTTGTTAAGTACTCCAATACCGAAACCTTGCAATGGCGGTAATGCAGTGAACATAAACGATGCAATGTTATATCTGATCTCTAATGATTAATTTCTATGGGTCCTAAACGTTTGTCTTCACCACCAATCATGCTCAATTTTATGTTACTTCAAGCTCTATTCGTGCATCTTAATTTCCTCTGAAGAAGGCTGTTAAGTAATATCGTTTTCCATTCTGCTTATAGGCTTTCTATATAAATGAGAAAATCATATGCATAAGATTTTACGAGTACACGGCAGGTAGAATAACAGGCACCTTAAGAATACGAATAAGCATAGAATAGGATAAGCATTTATATTTCATATTTGCATGTAACATACTATTTGGTTTATCGTTGTGAAGTTGGAACATTTCTTTGACTTTGGTTTATCATTTTGTCAGTTTTGACCAGAAATGATTTAGAATTTTATCTACAGGTGGATATATTGCATAAAATAAATACGATGAATCGGTTTGTGGTGCTGCAGACGTTAATTCCAAATCTACAGATGTACCAAGAGGACTGAAAACGCAATGTATTACCTAAAATAATTTATTTTGACTATTTCATTCATGTACCGTCACCATAAAATCGACCAATGAAACGAAAAAAATATGAAATTTGACCAATCTCAGCGAGATTACGGAGTGAAATTATCGAAAAAAATTATCAAATCCGTTTTAACACGCGACGTGTGGTCAATGTAGATATAATTGCTGAA
This sequence comes from Metallyticus violacea, assembly GCA_030762175.1. Taxonomy (NCBI): domain Eukaryota; kingdom Metazoa; phylum Arthropoda; class Insecta; order Mantodea; family Metallyticidae; genus Metallyticus; species Metallyticus violacea. The sequence goes on from CM060838.1 coordinate 28,890,269, forward strand.
CACGCATCACTGACCACTTTTGCTAGAGGAGATAGGGGGCTATTGATAGCAACAAAAGCATGGACATTCGATAATCATAAGGCAAAATGGAGGGTTCTTCAAAGAGTTTTTGTAATGCGTCAAATATACAAATTGAGTTTATCTTTAGGAATTCCAAAGCACAGAATACAAAGCAAAATATAGACACTGTATGTTATCCTTCTCAGTCGGTATTAGAAAATCAAACGGTAGCGATTGTAATAGCCAACTTTTGTCCATTTCAGCTCACGGTTTTTGATTAGAATACATATTCGTAAGTATAACATATTATACAAGTGTTAATATTTTGTGCGCGAATTTAATATATATATATAAAACTTTCATTTTTATTCTATTCATAAAATAACCGTAAACCCAATATTTGGCTTTTTCTATTGAGTGAAAGAAGAGGCCTCTGAGCAAAATTTGTCGGCCGTTTCATGCCCTGAATTGAATGAGACGCTGATGACCTGAGATGTACTTGTTTATACTTAACCTATTTCGCTCATGTGACGTCATCTTAAAATCGACCATCATACGAAACAAAATTTTGAAGTTATAAGATTATTTCACGGTTAAAATAAGAATTTATAGTTCCTCTAAACTTGACTCACAAAATTGTAATAATTGTATATTTGATGTCAAAGAGCGTCCGTAAATAAACAAAAAAATTCTATTGACATTACTAACAGTATGCATTCTTCTAACACGCATCACTAACAACTTTTGCTAGAGGCGATGGGGAGTACAAATTTTACTTAATATATGGGTAGTTATATTTAACGTTATCATATTATTTATCGTGATACAAAATTAAGATATATCGATTAATCGTACCTAAATTACCGAAGATTGAATGACCAAAGTTCGTTACTTCGATCTGCAGAGAAAAATTTTCAATGTCCCTCTGTACTATTATTGCTTTTCGTTGAATCTTTTATATGGTAAAGGTTACTTTCGTAAGAAACAGGGGGCGACACATCATTGTACTAAGTACCTTTAAAGTCTAACTGTATTTAGCTTTACTATCTTAACTCCTAAGACCACCATCTTTCCTTTATAGAAATTAAAGAAAGCAAAAAAAAAAAAAAAAAAAAACATAAATAAATAGTAATAAAATTATATAGGTAATACAGCCTGTATAAATTTCAAACTCTTAATCATAAAACAGGTTTTAAGCTTAAGATGACGCCATGGAAACGAAGAAAACAGAAGCGAGAGGGAGGAAAAACTCCAAGAAATGCACTAATATTTAACGGAATTTTTATATCTTGCTCTTCTCAGTCTGCGCTGCCGGTCCAGAGGGGGATGATTAAGGACTCTATATATGAAGCCTAGCTGCAGCGAGATCTCATAATGTCACCTATAAATCAAGCGAGCAGCCTGCCCGCCTCCAAGCCCCAGTGCCGCGTTGTACTGTAATTAAAAACAACCAATTGCTTCCATACCATCCCAGAGCCGCTCGCCCGCGTTATAGCGACTGATTAAATCTTAATCGCGATCCAAGAGATTGCTGCCCAGCCGCCATAATGGTTATTATTATTATTATTATTATTATTATTATTATTATTATTATTATTAAATATTACAAAAATCTTATCTGTAATTTTTGGCATAAACAAAGTAAATATTGTAATACCGAGAGTACCAAAAAATGTATACACACTTTCACAGTAGCTATCCATTTTCAAAGTTGGACCAAAAACAACAGTAAGATTTAGCATGATGTTCTGTAAACAGATGTGACTCCCATTACGTTATGCTAGCGTTGCTACAACAAAATGGAGCCAAAATTATCGTTAGAACAGCGGAAAGCAATTTTGAAGCGGTATTGGAAAATCGAGAATGTTGATGAAGTTCAAAGACAATGGAGACATGTGTACAGAACAGAACGCCAACGGGAGTAACAATTGCACGCATTCGAGACAAATTTGAGACCCGTGGTACTGTATGTGATATTCACAAGGGCAGATCTGCGAAATCTCGCGCAGTAACAAGCCCCGCGCAATGGATCCAAGGCACTATCCAAGGCACTGGATAGGACGAAGAGGTCCGATTGAGTTTCCACCGCGTACTCCGGATCTAACTCCGGCGGACTTCTACCTATGGGGAACTCTTAAGGATGTTGGATACCGTAGAAAACCAGTTACACTGGCAGTACTTCGGGAAGAAATTGAAACGGCATGTGCTGCAATCGCTGAGGACACCTTCGCAAACGTTGCTCAATCAGTAGTTCAAGGTACTCAGGAGTGTATCGACGCCGATGGTGGCATTTTGAGCAACAGTCATAACTGTAAATGTTTAGGATGATTAGTGCTCATTATTTTCTGTTTGTAAGAATTCAGTTTTGTTATGTTGACACAGTTTTTTCTTTGCTTGAAGTGTGTATACTATTTTTGGCACCTTCTTTATATCGGCTGGAGAAAAGTATATTTGGCATGGAAACCATGGAAGTACTGAGAAAGAATTGTGGATTTAAATCAGCAAAAGATGTAATATGGAGATAGCTACAACATTTATTGTTTTCTTGGGCCTTACTTTGAATGTATAGTGAAAAATCATTCTAATAAAATTAAAAAATAATAGCATTTACATAAAGGAAGAAAGTGACAACCAATTTTACTTGGTCCAGATGTCATACCACATTCTCAAATAGATCAATATTTAGGATTTATCCTAGGTTCAAGAATAAGACCTGGAATCTTCACATAATTGAACTAAAAACCCAAGAAACAGCATTATTCAAATTAAATTTCCAATTCAAAACACTTCACTATCTCTGCATCTCAGGAGACTGAAACTTCTTTGAACTTATTAATGTAACATATAAGGCTCTGTATCATCATCAAACACAGTGCATGCAAAACAGAAGCTTAGAAGATTGCCAATGTTTCATGGTTTATCAGCAACTTTACGCTTCATAGAAACCGTCACAGGTGGCCGAGGTGTTGAGGCGCGGACTCGTTAGCGGGAGGTCTGGGTTTCGAATTCCACTAGGACCGTCCTCCCTGATTGAGATTTTTTACACGTTTTCCTCAATTCTCATAAATGGCAAATGCCGGGGAGGTACCCTAAACTTTGGCCTGGAACGTTTCCTTCCTTAAAAAATAATCCTTTCCTAATTTATCTCTTCATCTCACGTATCATCCGTGTCCACCGCCTGTGGTGTTTCAGTAGTAAAAACGGGCGAGAAACACTACCCAAAAACAGATTACGTCACATAGATAAAATCTCAATATAACTTCATAGATATGCATATGTATTATACACCTCATAACAGTGTGACGTTTTGTTCAAAAGGTTTTGGAGTCAGTTTTGTTAAATAATTTTTAGATACATTAGAATGTTGGTTTATTATTAGTAATGTTTTATGCTAGAGAATTGCATTTGCCTCATAAGAAACAAATTTTAAGACATTTGAACGCTTTTTAGTATAGCAACAGTTACCAATTATATCATTTTCGATACTATGTACAGATAAAATATAACAATAGCAGATAATATTGATAAACGATGCATAATAGCAAGTTTGGAGCATGTAATTCTTTAACATTTTATAAAGAGATAATTATTAGTATGAGAAATGTTAAAAAAATAAAAATAAAAATAAAAAAAACTCAAATGTGCTGGAAAGGTACAAATAGCATTATTACTGTATAATAGAGTGCAAATTTATTTTATAAAGCAAAGAAACTGAATATAAACTTAGTATCAAAGATAGGAGGGGGGCTCAAAAAGGTGCTGCAGATAAATTCGGCCAACGTTTTTACGACGAAGTGAAGGCAAAAAGCAAACTATTAATTTCACCATTTTAAGGCCAAGTTAATTTACAGAATGAGTATTCCGCATTTTATTAATGAATGCATAATGGCACCTAAGATAGATTCTCATGGAATTTTAGTTTGTCATCGACATTCTGTTCGTTGAATTTTTAAGCTAATTCTAGCTAATTTTTATTTATTGCAGGAGATTTACATTTTACAAGCTATTAAATTTAATTGCGTTACTGATTATTAAGGCCATTTCAGCCCGAGAATCCAACTTTTCATTTCTCGTTTTTTTTTTTTAAGCGAGTGCCTCGTTCTCGAAGAATTCAAGAATTCTTAAAGTACCCGAAACATGTTGGGAGTATTTTGTTGCTTGTTTAGAGGGAATTTTTACTCCATATAGGACCATGTAAGGAACTGGTTGAATTTTTGACTAATGCAAGTTCTGTGTGAACGGCTCTTTATTAAAAAACATAAGACAGACGCTTAAAAAGTGGAGACAGTTCATACAAGAGCGAACTCGCGCACTGCGCACTGGGATATTTCCATGATATTTATTGCATGTTGTGCCAATGATATATTACTGAAAGCCTTGTCTACTGAAAATATGTGGCGGAACATGTAGCAACTGCGGCCATTTTCGGAAACAAGGCATTTTACCTTGCAAGTTGTATAATGTAAAATATAGCACAAACCGCCCGAGAGCTCCGCACACACGCCGGAGATGGAGGAAAAAGAGGACAAGACAAGACGAGAACGATCTAAAAGGGAGGGGAAAATTACAAAAAGAAATACGCAATAAAAGGCTTACAATAGTTCAAGTAGTGTAATCCCTCAAGAGGAACGCTCAGCCGCTGTTGTATAGGCTTCTGTGTTTCGGAATTGATACATTTTACGATCTGAGTAATTTGTTCAGATAATTTGAAGTAATACACGAGTTTAATTATGTTAAAGATATAAGGCCGCTATTATTGTTGTATAGCAGAGAACGTTTATCTTTTTGGCCTAGAGCTGAGAAGAAAAAAGGCTGGATCACATTTCGTTCAGCTTGATAACAGCACGTTGAATGACATCTTAAGAAGTAAAGTATGAGAAAGCATGCGATAAATATATTATAAAAGCCGCAACTTAACGATTTATATTCAAATGCTTTAATGCAAAATATAAAACAGTGCTTGAATTTTTTTTTCGACATTTTTAAAAAAATTAGAGCAATAAATTCATTTTTGTACTTGTTTGGCCAGGGCTGCTATTTATCTGTATCAACTATTTTTTATTTTTACCGTTGAATATTTTTTTCTTCTAATGAATATAGATTAGAGGCGTCATGCCGTCCCTGAACACCTTTTATTAGCCTTTGCTGCTTGATGCATAGTTAATGTTATTTTCCTCATTTCCTCATTGTATTGTTAATAAATATAATTGCATATTTAAATTTTTGCTAGAATTGTAGGCTCAGTTTGTTTAAAATGTTGGAATATGCATACAAACTGCCTGGTTGTGCCCCGAAAAGCATAGTTACTTTTTATTTGTTTATGAATAAAGAAAAACACTTTATTTCTAATAATCCATAACCATGTATAGGAGAACAAGGAAGTATTGTTACGGTGGTAAACTTAAACATTCAAATCACTTCTATAGCAAGGAATAAAAAAAACAATTTGTGCTCTCCCACTGCCAGACAGCCAGTAGAAATATTATCTTCACTAGGGAAAATCCTAGCTGATAGAGAAAGTAGGACTGTCCCAATCTGATTTGCTGCAGAATCAGCAGTAACGTCTGTCCGTTCTTCTTAACTCAACAAACCGACTAGCTACAACCCTGGAGACATCCCGCGAATCAAAGACTAACAAAAAGTTATTTGTCAATTAAAATATGTGATTCTTTTACAAGGAGAATTGAAGGTAAAGGTTTTCCTGCCTACTCGCTCTCTGTTTCTCCCGCTAGAGCAATGGAGAGAGAAAGAGCGGTGTGTATAAAAGAGACAAGAACTTGCAGTCGATCTCTTTCTAAAGCACTCGACAATCTCCATGACAGAAGAGACCCGGCGAGGCGGCATGCCTCCTCATGTCACAGTCTTCTAGATCCATCATTCCGCTCCCTGCCGGCCAGACCAGGCCCCTGCACACGACTGCGCTTCCATCATAGAAATGCAAGTGGACACTACTTGTACAACTGCACTCCACTCGTCTTTTGTTCAGCTCTGCATTCGTTTTTTCAGTGGCAGAGGAATGAATACCTTAAATGCAGAAAGGGATCATGTACACTTTAGTTCTGGTGACAAACTAAGCATAACTACGAGCATGAAGCAGAAATTTCAAGATATTTCTAGTTAGGTATTGCTGGTATGCTGTATATTTTTGTTCAATATAATATAAAGCGAAGAGACCAGAAAAAGTAAATGTTGCAAATTTAGTACTGCAAATTATATATAGAAAGATTCACTAAATCGGAACAAGTCTGCATAATATTATAATTATTAATCGACCGAAAAGTAATTAAAATACAAAAACCAGACAGAGATTGACGTAACCAAGAATGTGTTTATTCTGCTTTTGACACAGGCAAATATCCTTAAATATTAGGGGAAGATGGGAAAACATGTAATTTATATGTATAAAAATTTCAGACATTTGGAAAAGCCATAAGTATTATTTTAGTATTTATTTTAGCATTTTTAAGCTCATATAAGACGACTATTATTTGCTGTTTCATCACCAAGGTAATCGGCATAACATATCCTTCGTTAGATGTGCTTAAAATTAGTTATTGTACATTACACTGTAGTAACAAAGTTCAAAATTCGATCTATTTGATACAACAGATTTTGATGACATCTTCGAGGCATTCAGTAAATTTCAGAACTGCTACTGCAGGCTTGAAAATGAGACGAAGCCTGAGTATAATATAAAATATTATGATATGTTGCTTCAAAGCCTTGCATTGGTATTGTTGTATGGCATATCTTCCAGGATATTTTGGCGCTTTCATCATAACCATTACATCTAAACAGTAGCTATTAAAAGATAGAGTTAATGTAGCTATTGCAGCAAAGGTTTTGGTTGTTCATTTGAACTTTTTAATATTGTTTAACCCCCTTTTTAACTACTGAAGCATCACTGTTGATGCACGAGATGAAATGAAAAATTGGGATAGGATTTTCTTTTTAAGTAAGGAAGAGTTTCGGGCCTAAATTGAGGGTATCTCCCCGGCATTTGCCATTTATGAGGACTGAGGAAAACCTGGAAAAAAAACTCACTCAGGGAGGACGGTCCTGGCAGGAATCCAATCCCGGTCTTCTCCCTCACGAGTCCTCGCCTTAACTCGGCCACCCTGGCGGTTCCTTTGGAGATGGCATAGGAAGTAATTTCCACATACAATAATCGACAATTTGCAATGTGTCTGCTTTATCAGCGTCGTAAGAATTCTAAAAGCAAACTGTCTCTTTATTATTGTTGCAAAGCGCACTTTTGGAAAAAAAACCATTTATTTTTCGTTTAGTTAAATTCTCAATAAAACTACCCGTGATATGAATTGAATAATCCCAGTGCCTGACTCTTGTCATTCGTTTTGAAACAGATCCCCAAACTTTCATTGCCAAGTTTTGAACCATTAATTGTGTTGTTATGATTGTTGTCGTTAGCCATTAATTATATTGTTGTCAAAATAATGGTTTTAGTCATAACATGGGGAATAATGTTCAAAATCTAGAAATTCAAATGAGATTCGCTCTAGAGGCAGCAGAACAAAACCTTTGTTGAAAAACTCAGCAAGACACCATTACTAAAGGAATTTTAGCTCCACCATTCGGTTTTGCTACGAGTTCCTCTAGAACTGGATAATGGAAGTGACTTAACGACATCAAGGAAAATTGTGTATGCTAGATTCGATTTAGCACCTCAAATAAATTATATAATTATAATCAGAGCCAGGGTAGTTGCGTATTAAAAGTATAAAATATGTATGCAATTATGCAGTTTTAAATATGAAGATTTATGTTATCAATTAGGGAATATACAATAACTGAAATTCCTATATTAGTATAATAAAAGTTTTGTCAAACCTACCTGAAATAGTATCCGTTCTTGAACTACTGATATAGTTGATTTATCTCCAGGCGTGTGCTGTGAAGACCCAAACTATAATTGTCAAAATGAGATGTATAGAGCAGTATATTCTTATCTATTTAATGCAGTTTTCCAAGAATTAACGTAATTTAGCATGTTGTGATTTGTAGAGTGAAAGTGCACAAGCTTCACACAAATTCGCATAAAATTTTGACAGCTAGGTATTGACCTGAAGTTGAACAAGTTGTTTTATATGTTTTACGGCATCCAGAAAGTAAGTCCCAATCGCGCCTAGAGATGGCACCGTTAGTCGGATTGGAATGCGCATGCGCAGGAGTAGAGAGGAAGTATGTGGAAATAATGCAGTAAAATTTCAGCCTTGTGACGGCGGTGGTTACCGCGCTGTGCTAGGAGAAAATGGGTGCTCTGATATTGTCTCCCGCCAACTGCGAGGTTCGTGCAGTCATCCGAGGTTTGCACGCTCAAAAGCAAAGTCCAGCAGAGATCCATCGCCAATTGTGTCAATGTATGGACACGACATTATGGTAAGATGATGGAGCAGGCAGTTCACTGAAGGACGAACCAATATTCACGACGACGACCGTAGTGGCCGACCGTCCCTGGTGACGGCAGAAGTGTTGGAAAGTGTGCGGCAAGCAATTGAACAGAACCGGCGCTTCACAATTTCAGAACTCTCTTGTCAATTCCCCAGATGTCTCGCTCCCTTGTGCACGAAATTGTCTCCCGGAAGCTTGACACAATTGGCGATGGATCTCTGCTGGACTTTGCTTTTGAGCGTGCAAACCTCGGATGATTGCACGAACTTCGCAGTTGGCGGGAGACAATATCAGAGCACCCATTTTTTCCTAGCACAGCGCGGTAACCACGGCCGTCACAAGGCTGAAATTTTACTGCATTATTACCACATACTTCCTCTCTATTCCTGCGCAAGCGCATTCCTATCCGACTAGCGGTGCCATCTCTAGGCGCGATTGGGACTTACTTTATGGATGCCGTAATACATAGCAGAGAGTGTGGGCCTTTTTTGTGCGTAACGATTTTTTTAATGTGTAAGTGTCTGCAAAGCATATTTTTCATATGCAAAACATATCCAAACTCGCCCATCATTTTGGTGCACATATAAAGGAAGCTGAGCTGACAATGAGGACATATTGAAAAGAATGAACATAAAGTGAAACTCGCGGCTAAATCAAGTTGTAACAGTTATCTACACACAACCACTAACAACCACAATTGAGATTAAACTGCCACTTGCTACACAACGGACTTCCGCGGCATTGCTGAATCAGAAATGATGTCGCCAGATATCGTCTAGTGCATAGCTTTCAGTAAACATTTAGCGTAACTTGATTCAATTATTGTTGCTATGTAACTTTGCCTCGGGTTCTCAAATTCATACTGCTAAATAATCTCTACCAAGTTTTAATTTAGGGTTGTATCAATATTCACGCACGTAATGTTATTCTGTAAATATTGTGCAATAACGAAAACCCGCCAAAATACGTGAAAACAAGCAGATAAAAATTAAATTTTATGACTGGGCAAAAATTAATTCGTTTACATTTCAATTTCTGCATACGATTTAATCCAACAAAAAAGAAAACATGTTATTACATAGATATCCCACCCATAATTATAATATTTATATAAAAGTAGTTAAGCTAGAAAAAGAAAATTTACTCGCCTAAGAAGACAAATATAAATTTTTATATCAATTTTCAATATTTAATATTACATTTCCTGTTGTCTCAATAGCTGTGTAGTTATATAAATATAGGTATTTGAGCTTAATTGATGTTATGTACATAGTTAGATTCAAAAAGAAAAAGTCTTAATTATTTACTTTTCAATTACTAAATAATCGATGTAATGGCACAAGTACAATTTATTTCTCCACATAATCTGGATACATTTCATATAATTGGATACAAAATGAACTCTATTAAATAATTTTACAGTTCTTTTTGTTCTTATGCATTACTTAAAATAAGTAATCTAATTTTTAAACCCTTTTAAATACTTTTTTTGTAAAACTGGCACAATTGTTCTAGAAAGTATTCCTACTTGTGAACAATGTTAACCTAAACTCTCAAAGCGTAATGCAATTACCAGACACCACTTTATACATAAAATGGATGCAGCTTTCTTTCTTTCGTAAATTTTTGTTTTAATCCTTGCTTATATTAAATTCGTAGAGTTCAGATGCAATAAACTGAATTGACTTCACATCAGAGGTAAAATCAGCAGACTTGAATTCTACGTTCGCGCCTATTTTATATGAATTACTTTGATGCTTCTTTACGACGTTTGTATTTATGGACATTATACATAGATTTATGAATTAATTATCAATATGTAAGTTAAAGCAGTACGTTACATTCTTAATATTTGTTTTTAAATGACATGTATTGCATGATTAGTCATTTTAAGTATGGCGATACATAATCGTTATATCTAACTGTATTTGAATTAACTAACTACGCCTGTTTACAATATAGTTTCAAAGTGTGTACATACATTCTCTTTTACTTGGGATCGGCGATATTTCATAAAAATAAAAAAAAAAAAATCTAAAAATATCTGTGAAAAACTAAATACTGTGTAGCATTACCTTATTTTTATTGTGGGGAAATAATCTAAATGCCTAAATAGGCTGTTTCAGCATTATATATTTTGGCACCACAAATATATGTCCGTTTACAAAACAATAGATTCTCATTATATTACTTGTATGTTTATGCTCATAGGCCTTTTGTCGCTTCTGGTGATGTAGTGGTGGCCATTCTTGCCTCCTAAAGCCAAGATCGCGGGTTCAATCCCAGCCAGGATTGATGGATTATTTTCGGGCGTAAAAATCCTAAGTATGGTTTCCTTCGGAAAGGAAGTAAAGCTGTGGGTTCCATGTCGTAGATTTACGGCACGTAAAAACCTCAGGCCTGAAACAAGAGGCTTCTGAGTAAAATTGATCGGCTGTTTCACGCCCTGAATTGAATGGGACGGTGATGTTAAAGAGCGTCCCTAAATGAACCAGCAACCTCATGGGCCTCTTCTTTCAGGCTTGTTCTTTTACGTGCCACAAATCTAGGACGCGGGTACAACGGCTTTACTTCACTTTCGAAGGAAGCCACCATATTTACGGTAATTCTGTTCATTTCAAAGAGAAAACAAAATAGACGTAACAGCTGTGAATGCATTCAAAAGCACCGAGCACTCGCATGGAACACACAATGAAATCTTAAGCAAGGAAAATGTTGTCATTAATAAGAAATCAAAATTGTAACTTTATAGATATAACATCGATACCATGGTTGTCTCGATATTTAACACGATTGGTATTAACTGTTATATGTGGGTTGTTGTTATTTTGCTTTTAAATGTCAACTGAAGAATTATGCGACGAAAATATCAGACCGTCAAACAGAACATCGGATGTACCTTCTCTCTCTCTCTCTCTCTCTCTCTCTATATATATATATATATATATATATATATATAATTCTATCCTTTCTGACACTTACTGCAAAGTTGACTTACAAAGAGGCACTTTTAAAAGGATCGGTTTGCAAGTCGGCTGCCAATGGCGCGACCCCCACATTACCTCCGGTATCTCCTTCCGCATACTCTCGCTTCACTGTCTTAAAACTACATATTAACTAACGGGATTCAGTATCCATACCAGACACTGGAAATATTGCTCATTTCCTGAAACACAAATTCTGTGTATTTTTTGCATGTTCCAAAAAATATGAAAGAAAATTAACAATGCCTATATAAAGGGGGGATTTAACTGATTTTACAACATAATAGAAAGATATTAACTGTGCTTTTATTTGTACAATAATTAAAACAAAATTTGCACACTGATTTAACAATATTTAAAGTCTTTTTGGAAAAAGAATCAAATAATTATATCAACATTTTTAACATTTAATTTTCAGTTTATATATAAATATACACTTTTCTCCCAGAATGCTAAAACCACTGTTTAGTTTTTTCTCCAGTTACTTTACATGGTTCTAATAATTTCACCAAAAGGTAATGATTGAATAATAGATCATAAAATTTTCGTGTGCTATCACTTTTTTAAATTATAAAATGAAGTTTAAATATATTTTTCTTACAAAGTCTCCAGTATTGGCACTTTTTTTATATTTCTCCACAAAATGCATAATTAATAGTTATAAGCAATGCTTATTAGTTTGAATTATTTATGTAGCATCAGTAGTTGCTGAGAAAATGTGTCTTTATAGATAGTAAAAACTATTAAAAGGATAAATGCTAAGATTTAAAAAATACCTAAAAACAACGCATAAAAGTTATAACAAAATTAATTTAACAATCGAAACAAGTAAAAATACCGGACAGTTAAGGATGTTACTAGTAAACTTGCTCTCAAGATCTACAAATGAAATTTAACATTCCAATATCTGAAAACATATTTGAGAAATCGTTTTTTGACTGTAACAGGTTACCTTCACATTAACGTAGGAAAATAACCTATAAAATTTCCACTACGTGTCATCATGTAGTTGTTAGACCTGGAGTTTTCAAAAATCGTTTTTAACTGAAAAATATAAAAGTGAAAAATAAGGATATAACTATATATTTTTGTTAGCGAGCAGGGTGGCCCAAGCTCTAACGCTTGAGACTGGCATTCCGAATGTCCCTGGTTCAATTCTTGTTGGACGGAGCAACCTAGTGTTATTTTTTTCGTGATTTTCCCTGGTCACTTAGGTGAATACTTAGACAAACGTTGGGATGGATACTTACATTTCACGAATTTTCCGCTCTCTTTTTTCGTACCATTTCATTTCGTTGGCTCTATTACGGGGTAGCCAGGACGAGGTGGGCTGATATCATGTGATGGCAGCTTGCGCTTTGCTTTACAAAGTTTTCTGTTCTGGCGTTTGGAATAAAGTAGATCTTCCCACGAGTTCGCACAACTCAGAAGGGAGTTCCATCGGTGTCGAGGCGATCTATCTGGAAATATTTAGGGATCCATGTGCGTCCGCGCAGTCGCCGCTCATAGATCCTGGTCGCCCAGTGTCTCCCTCATTCCTCCTCTTAGAAATGCTCCCATTGGAAGCATAAGCCTCCTCCACCCCAGATCATCCATGCACCATATATTTTGACAAAAAGTGAAATAAGGAGGCAATCCTGTATAAATAAAATAAAAAAATATTACAATATCAGTATCCTAGATATTCTACATGGAAGATGAACGCTATAAAGAATTTTCAGAAATATCAGGAAATAATTATAATGGACCTTCTGCCTAAATAAATATTTATAAATGTTCTCTTGATCACTGTTAATAGGGAAATGAAATATAAACAATGAGAAGAAAGGAAAATATTATTAAAGACAAAAATTAAAGTGTGTACATCAGATGCTCCCAGAGCAAAATAATGAAAACCAAATTCAATCGTATAACACACAGGAAGTAAACGAGCATAGCAAAACAAAAATGTCCCACTCTAACCAGCTCGAAGCATGGACTCACCTGATTTTGTATATTCTATGTTTTACTCATAGTAGAGAAAACCTCAGTGAGGCCTCCGGGATATATATAATCATATCGGAGAGATTCGCGGTTCCGTGCTTTGAGGAGGACACAGCAGCTCTTCTGGCTAAATGTCGACACGGAAGGCGGAATATCCGTGGTTCATATTCCGGCCAAGACACATTTTCCAAGTATGACTCTGCCTTTGCAACCAATGTCCTACACACGGCTATTGTGAAAAAAAATTTTTTTCTACATAAGAATTAATAAATTATAATTTGTACATGTAATTAGTATGATATAATAATGACATTTTAATAAATTAGTCAATAAGCGAATGTTCCTATTCGAAGTTAGTTGCACAAAAAGTGTCGCTAAGCTCCCGGCAAGGATGCAGAAAACAATGAAGTGTAGAGGCGAAGGTTTGTTGATAGAAGCAAGACAAGCAGGCCGGTCACATTTCTTTCCCTCCTACAAAAAACAAAAACAAAACTGAAGGAAGAATAAGAATTCTAAATGATCCCATTAAGAAGGAAGGCATTGAAATACGGAAACCCATTCAGACAAAGCGAACAACTATTGCAATTCTTAAAGACGTATGGTTTACTTAAATAAAACAAAAATGCTTTTAAAAAACCTCTGTCGCTCTGTGCTTTTCTTCTTTAACATCGCGGGGTATTTTACGAGTCGTGTTTGGCAATTTCGTTCCAATGAATTCGATGTTGAAGGTGTTTTGAAGACAATGCCACGGTATGTACAGCCTTAGAAAAACATTTACATTCTGGCATTTTTTGGTACCGATAGGACTTTTAGAAATAGGAGGAAAAAATAAGTTTTTCGCGAGAAACGTTCCTTAGGTGTCCAGATACAATGTCACTGGTATTTTAAATTGAGGAGGATTGTGTCAATAAACACAGAAATGGTTGTGAAAGGATATAAAATTAAGGATAGGATTGTGTTTCCAAAGAGATTCACAGGCCGGTTTTCAATGAAAATCAATTGTTCTGATCTACTTGTTAGGAAGGATTTAAGAGTTTGTGGATACTTGTAGCTGGTTGTTCACAATGAAATGAAGGAGAAATTATGTGACAGAGGCGATGGGAGTGGTAACAGTGCTCTTTTAAAGCAGGGATCTATCTAGGAGGCCATGAGATCGGCTCCTCTGTGCCCGTAATTTATGTTTCATTTTGTTTGCTGAGTAGTGAATTGGAATGTGTGCGGGGAATTTATTCCATACTTTGCAGGTTAAATATTGTATTAGTTCTAGCACTGACAACTTGACATTTTTTACTGTCTGAAACATTAGACATTCTTCAGTGTAAATATTTAAAGATTAGGGATTATAAATGGCTATATTTGTTACAAGGACATAATTTGAATCCCTTTTATGATATTAAAAATATATAGAAAGCCATTATACGAGAAATAAATCATAAGTATTGACAGTTAAGTGTTCTCGCGAACAAGGAACAACACAAAAAATCTAAGATATACGATTGAAAGTGCATGGAAAGTATTGTCAAACGAAACACTACATGGTGTATGCAGAGCTGCATCTCAGCACGCCCCAAGCTCAATTGGTGAGCTACAGTGGTCAGGAATGGATCACGAAGAGTGGTCAACTAGCGAAAACAGTATTTCTCCGCGACAAGAATACACAACAATGCACTGGATGACACACAAGCAGACCTTGAGTGCCCTACGCCAGAATGACCATGACTTTAGTTGGTGAAGGAATTTGGTGAAACTTGTGTTTGCGTGGTGATCCAGGGTGACGCCATTCATTGGACTGTAGCTTGAATTTTGGTTCATATGCCCTTGCCCACGTTTCATCAATTGTAATGATGCGATTCAACGTGGCATCTCCTTCTTCCTGAAATCTCGCCAGATTTATGCGAAATGTTTCGTAGCGAGTCCTTAATTGACGTGACAACCACTTTGCACACATTTTCGACATGTTCAGGTCCTACCCTAAAATGCGGTGCACCGTTTTTGCCGGAATTCTTGTTTGCTCTTCTAATGCCACAAGTGTCCAGCACCTATTTTCGCTTAAGAACTGTTCCACAGAATTGTTCCATTCCTACAGAATACAAACCTTCACCTATACCCGCCATATTCAAACTCAAATGTACAGATGTCGCAATAAGACCAATGCAGTCGTAGAGACAACATATATATATATATATATATATATATATATATTAACAGTAATAACAAAAGTAGATAAGGATAAAACACTGAGCCTAGCTACTTGCCATTGAAGAACCCGCAGTAGTTCGAAATATAGCAATTTCAAGTGTGACTTTTTCTCAGTGTTTTATCCTTACCTACTTTTGTTATTACTGTTAATTTGTTACATTGTTAATAGTGTTACTTTATTTTTATTTTTCATTTATATATATATATATATATATATATATATATATATATATTTGAATCTGCGCCTTAAGCTGTTGTCGGCTTATGAGCTCACTCATGAGCTGGGGGAAATGTTTTCCTCAGCACAACATGAGTTTCATGGTCCAAACACGTGACACGCAGTTCCAAAAGGGAAAGAACTTGTTCAGCTTTATGATCAATTTTAACTGCGTTTTTAAAAGTCAATCATTCAGTTTCAGTAAGAAATTTATAATAATGATTTAATATCTGCCCTAATTAAAATAAAAGATCTTTGGCGTTACCAAATTGCTGACGTTTCTCTAGTAGACAAAGAGTATTTTAATTACTTTTAGTGTAGTTCTTGCTTTTCGTTTATGCATTTGACCAAATCTGTTTCGGTCTGTATGGGGGATGCAACTCACGCGTCTTGTTTTTGAGCACGATTGGTAACATTTGTTTCGTCATCATTCTAACGATATAACGATTGTGAACACCGTCTGCATACCGTCTCCCCTCCAAAATCCATTTCGGCCTTCATTTTTTCTCTCTCCTGACATCCCGCTTTTTATTATTCTTATTAAATTGTCCTTAATATTTTCCCTGCCCCCAAATAAGACATAACGTGTGGTCATCTTCTCCCCTAGCGAACTGGCCGGCATACTTCCATCTCCAGGCACTCAGCTCTATAGTTCAACAGTGACCCAAGTCAAACAACACCCCTGTCTCTTATGAAAACAACTTTCGTGTGGTGTTTTAAAGCGTGTCATTTCCTCGTGCCCACTGTCATAGGCAAACAATAGTGCAAACGGGAAGACGGAATAATAGGTACATAAGCTACATGCATTTAGCGTCTCTTCCTTGCAGCTACATGTATTTAGCTTCTTTTCCTGGCTCTCACACTTTTGCATCATTTAAACAAACTAGGCGAGAAATTGCTATTACTTTCATTATAAATTAGCACTACTGCTTCAATTTCAAAATTAAATGTTGCCGATCAATTTGTTAAGAGCATAGGTCTCCAAAACTATTCGTGCAGTTGTAAATTAAATTGCTTAGGTCTAGTTTTCTTTATAAGATGTGATGTTTCCTTCGAAATGACTTATAATGCTTACATCGCACAATTTAAAATATTATTTAATATTAAACAAAAGTATTAAGTGAGCTTACAGTGATGGTTCAGAATGTACTGTGAGCACACAAAACTATATATGGTTTTAAATATACCAAATAAAATTTAGCAAAAACAATTGTAAGAGGAATAAATATAATTTGTGAAACATAATCTAAGTACTGCTGGTTTTACAAAAGTACGATCTGGTCTGTGTGCTTATTTGTTATGCATATACATTTCTAATTCACATAATATTTATGTGTCGTATAAAATCATTTTATAAAGCCATACGATAAACTTTGAGAGAGGTTTTAAAGCAGCAAGGTATCCAAACCGTATATGATGCTAGAAATTCTGTATAAAATACTAAAATAAAAAAATGAATCAACCAAATTAAACGACACGAGTTATTCGCAGAATATCGTTTTCTTTTCACTGTAGAACATGGGAATTAAAGTTAGAAATATATTTCAAAATTTGGTAAATAAAAACATTTATTAGTGCCTATAAAATGTTATCTTAACTTTAATTACCATTTTTGCGTATATTTGCTAGTTTATCCATTACAATGGCAGTTTATGTACATTTCATAAAATTTTCTTCAGGTGCCACAGTTCATTAGAGCAATACGATCAACGATACGGCAAAGTTTCATAAGTGTTATTTTTAAACTATAAACTCATTCCAATAAAGTACATAGCAGTAGCGGTTAAAAAGAGTATCTCTCCTATATTTTTATTTCTATTTTCGTGTTCATTTGCGGCATGTGTTGCAAGACATTGCGGATCGTGGGGAGTTGTTGAAATTCTTATATTATCAAGTAGGCCGTGTACATATTTAAGTTGATACTGTTATTCATAGAAAGTGTGTAAATAAAGAGCATCTAAAACATTCCTGTATAAGAGTGGATTCAAAATTTATAATGAACAGGGAATTAATATTCTGCTAGGCACATTTTAAACAGTTAAGTGCCAGTAGATATATTGTCATATACAGTAAATTTGTTCTCAGTAGTTAGTTTTTAAATAGTGTTTAAAGCAGTAGTTAGTTGTTTCACATAAGATCTTAAGATGACTACTGTTTATCTAAAGGTCTTTTTTCCAGATAAACTGTGAAAGGAGTAACATTTCGAACAACACCGAAATACTAGCAATTGTATTGAAAAACAATAAAACAAAAATGTCCCTGTAAGCTGAACTATTTATTGATTAAAAGCTTGCATCAAAACTTATTTTAAATGTCTTTTTAGGCTGTCTATTTTCTATTTTTAGTGCTTAAAAGTGCCTCCAGTTATTAAAATGTTCCAATATACGAATAATACAAAACAAAAGTTATGCTTTTTAAGGAGCAAATCCCTATCCGATCTAAAATAAGCGATAAATGAATGAGTAAAACAATTAGTGTTTAATTTCAATTATTTGGATTACAAATCATCAAATATTCAACAAATTCAAGATATGTGGAATTGTAAAGAGGAATTTAGAAATCAAATCTATTTGAGAGTTTTACAGAAAATGGTAACTTACTTCTATGTTCACATACCCAAATGAAAACTGAACGATGAAAAATTAATTATCTTTGACCACTGACTTGACACACAAAGAAAAGCTGAAAATCTACCACAAATAAAAAAAAATATAACAGAAGAAATCCTCCTGGCACAAACACGTACAAAGATGGGGAAAATGTTTTTTGAGTTACAAGCATCCAGAAAACGATCTGTAGAACGCTCTAAAAGAAGATGAAGGACCTCAAACTGTTTCTATCTGAGGCCCATTTGAAAGAATGTCGTAGATTCGGATCGCAGCAGATAAAATCACTTCGGTTGTGTGATCTGAGATCGCATGGGTTCTCAAGCTACTGGTACAGTAATCGAGCTATGTCAATGCTCTCTGCTATTGCATTCCTCAACTTTTTAACACTATGAATGGCATGAGGATTTGTGCGGTTTTTCTTCTCAAGCCGTGGGAGAAGACCGCGACTGAAATGTCTATAGGGGACCATGAACGTCATGACCAACGCTGCGATTTGCATTTCTCTGCTGCCGTGTTATCGTAACGCTGTGGATTAGAGTTAATAAACCCAGTGAGAATATTAGAGATGATGCTGTCAAGATTACGTATAGTAGGTTGTTCCTTCCGGAAATTTCATCGCATACAATTAATATAGATGTTCTGCGAGGGGCAAACTCTGCTCATATGACAGATAAAGGCTTTGTTTTTGCTATTGCTAGAGATTCGCCTTTATTCTTCCTCTTGCTCCCTCCCTCCTGGCTCTTAATTTGGAGGGAGGCAAAATTAAGCACTCCTATAGTAATGGAACCAGTGTTAGAAGGTGGAGGTGGCGTGTACAATTTTTTTCCTCCTGAAGCTTTTTGCAGGTGTTCGACTTAAAAATGAGCTTCATCTACAGTGTGGTTATTTGAGTTATCGGCCGGCAGAGCGAGATAGCGTACTGGGAGAAGTCAGTTTCAAGACCGTGTAATGTATGTGGAAATAACAGCTTGTAGAGTTAATTTGCTTTCATCGTGCTAATTGTTCTTCGTTACTTATGCCACTACATAAATAAAGTCTTGGACGCTATTTTTGTACAACACATGTGTACAAACGGATTCTTACAGAGAAATGCTAACGCAATTCGCAAGAAAATATCCTGTCAATCATGTTCCATAAGTTCATTAACTTATTAAAAATTTACCACAGAAGATCTCTTAATGACAAGAAACGTTGTGAACTAGAAGAAAAGTTAAATGAAATACAAGAATTTCCTCTGGGATATCGGCAATTTATTACCACTGAGGGAAAACATTTTTCAATCTCTTAATTATAAGAGAGGTGAGTTCTTATTATTAAACCGGCTTTATCATATTCTTTTCATTTTATGCTTTTAGTAAATATATAAATAAGTACTAACCTTACGCACAGCAACACTGTCTCCCTTTTTCCGGTTGGGGCAGTGCTGCAGTAAGCACCCGCACTTAACACAAATAATCTCACTGTATTTAGGCCCATTGCATCGGATAAAGGACAGAACGTCTTTCAAAATTGTGACGGAGGATAGTCTGTTCTTCGGTTCTTTTATGTAAAACATGGTTCATTGCACCACATTTAGTTACGACTCGTTTGGAAAAAGAAAAAAAAAATACATGAAACGATATCCTCAACACTAGAGCTCATTCGTTCGTTGATTGCTCTCTGTGGGTAGAAGGAAGAGGATGGATCAAGTATTAAAGTGACTTTTTATTGGTGTAATATATGTGAAAACAAGTTTCATGGTGCAGTGGTATGTTTGAGATGAGTAATCCGGAAGTCCTGGCTTCCATTCCCTTTAGTTTTCCCCGAGAAGGCAAATGCCAGATAAGTTTAAGGCGACAAAGCCGCCGAGCTCATTTGTGCTATTATTAATGCATTTCATTCATCCCATAATCATATCACCTTCACTGGATCAACGTAACGGCGCACTATTGCTGCAATAAACTCATGTTGGAGGAATTCTCACAAGTTATCAGAACTAAGGATTGGTATTGGGATAAAAAGAAAACACAAATCTTATTTCTCACATCTTGTATCTACATACTTTTTCATCGCACTGGCAGTTCTTTCTTTATTTTTCTTTATACAATTTTTAATATGACACTCAGCCAGTTCTTCTTATTCTTCTTTTGGAAATTCGCCTAGCATTGAACTTGCGTATAATTAACTTTTTTAAAAATGATTATCTGCTAATTTGATGTTAGTTGCTGCAGTAATTTCACGAGTAGCTATTGTGGGTCTTGAATTTACAGAAAGCTCTACTGCGTAATGCTTGCTCTGGGAGAAGAGGTTTGACACTCCTTTGCGACTTTCACAGAAGCCACTTGTACGTCTGAAAGTCTGAAAGCGTATTATTGTTGAACTGTAAACGTAATCTGCTGTTCATGAAACAAAATCTGTAGAAATAAACATACAAAGTTGAGCTGTTGCTATGTTAATATCATTAAAGTGTCTTGCACTTATGATTTTTTTTATTACATTTATTTATGGACGCTCTTTAACATCTCAGATCATCAGCGTCTCATTCAACTCAGGGCGTGAAACGGCCGACAAATTTTGCTCAGAGACCTCTCTTTCAGGCGTGAGGTTGTTTTTCGTGCCGTAAATGTACGATACGGAACCCATGGTTTTACTTCCCTTCAGAAGGAAGCCATACTTACGATTTTTACGCCCGAAAAAATCCATCGGTCCTGGCCGGGATCTAACCCCGGGTTTAGAAGGGGTTTAGAAGGCAAGTATGGGTACCACTACACCACCAGGACCGACCGCTGCACTTATGATCGCCCTCATGCAAAGTGATAAGTTTGTACGCAATTTAGTAACCGTTCACTGTCATGTTCGCGACCTGTTTATTGTAACAGATTCAAGAGCAGCTTTTCCTTAATGAGTAAATAAATATTTAAAACAAACATATTTGGAATTTACTTTAACTTACCACTGGAAGCGCTATGACACAAACCATCTCTTCTTCCCCAGATAAATAAACAACAACACAGCTTTTACGCAAAAAGAATCGTCATCTTCGTGAAGACGTCAGTAAAGTTGTTTCAGAGCCTCGCTATCTTTGTCTTATCGTTTTCCTAACGGCTTCCACTGATCACTGTTCTAATCCGAAATGTTGTCCATCACTCATGGAATTCCTCTTGCAGTACAATTAGTGAACTTCGGGTAACGTCGGCGGCACTCGCGTGGTAAAGCTGGATTCAAAGTAGGGCGAATTTGTTTTCGTTTGCTGCGTTTCCAGTAAATAATGTGCACCTGACACTCACACTAGTATCCATCAAAGCTCATCTATAATGCTGATTAGCCGATTATCCCAACGGTTAACAACTTATTTTTAATATTGTTATGGGCAGTGGACACTGATGAATGATGATACACGAGAAAGAAAAAAAAAATTGAGAAAGTATTTTTTTTGGAGGGAAGAAAATGTTTCAGGTCAACTTTAGGGTCATTTGCCTATAATGAGAACTGAGGAAAACTAAGTCAGGAAGATAGGGTGTTTCGGTACATTACAGCTACGTGGTGAGTTAATACACAAACTCTTCGAAAAGAGACAAGGCAATCACTCGATGAATGAGTGGTCTGCGACGGAGAAGGATACTTGAACCTTTGTGCCTGTGCCCCCAATCGGGTCATCCCCGGGAGGAAAGGATAAGGTGAGGGATTCACGGCGGCCAGAATATAGAAGCAGTGACTGCGCGGACGCAGATGGGGTCCCTAACATGCATCCAGATGAAACAGGGGAGCCCCCATCCCCGAGTTGTGCGAGTATCTTGGAAGGTTCGCTTCCATTCCAGAAGGACGCCGGGGCAGAAATCTTTACAGAGTGCTGGCCACCGTCACACCATCTCACCTTGGCACCTTCGACCTCATTACAGAACCAACGGAATGAAGTCACATGAAAAGTGAGAGCGGAAATTTCGTGAAATGTAAAATCCCAGCATTCGCCTAATCAGGGGACACCACGGAGGGGGGAGGCCCGACGGGAATTAAACTCAAGTTCTCCCGAGTGCGGGTCTCAAGCCTGAGCCAACCGGCTCGATAGGCAACCACTAGAGCATTTCCACATCAAGTAAATACCAGATTTAGTAGTCGAGTTAAAGGGGATAATCCTCTGGTTTAATGTTTCCTTTTCTGTTTTTGTATTGTTTTGTTGTTGACTTTGCTTGGAACATTCGTAGTCAGAATTGAGAACCTCCTAAGTGCTGAGAAATTGCATCGTTCTTTTAGTGGCACAGGTGCTGAAAAAGTTTATCTGTTTGACATAAGCGGGGATGTAGGTTATGTTTATTTGGAGGTTCATGAAATACATAAACAGACATAATGTATATATATATATGCGTTAAATGCGTTACTTTTATAGATATTAAAGTAAATAAACTAGGAGTTTTGTAATCACTCTGTAGATATATTAATTCATTTATTTGTTTATTTAAGGACTCTAACGTCTCAGGTTATCAGCGTCCCATTCAATCCAAGCGTGAAACAATTGCTAAATTTTGCTCAGAGGTCCCTTCCTTCAGACTTGAAGGTTCTTTTAAATACAACACGGGACTCGTGGCTTTACTTCCCTTCCGAAGGAAGCCATGCTTTGGCTTTTTACTCCCGAAAAAATCCATAGACCCTGGTCGAATATGAACCCGCGACCTTGGACCTACGAGGCAAGTATGGTTACCACCAGGCCATCGGGACTGACGTAGATATATTAAGAACATCGTTTTATAACAATCTTGGGGCATTAGCTGAGCGATTGTTGACACAAACTATGCAGAAAATCCTCCGTGAATAAAATATCTATCTATGAACTAGAACACTGGAGTTTCGTTAAGGAAATAGCACCAGCATAATTTCATATTCGGAGTCGATGTGCTGCAAGGCTACCTGTTATATACGGTACAAGTTGAAAAAGAAGAGAAAAAGAATATCTTTAAAATAATACTACATTAGAATCTTGTACAAAGGCGATTTAATTATGTATTAATATAGTGGGAAAGAAGCATTATTACATAAAAGAAGATATTATATTGAGGAAAAGCTAGAAACGTTTCATGTAAAGAATCTTATTTCTGGAACCAGCAGGCAGAATGTCTGAAACGATCCAAGTAATGGTCTCTGATTAAGTGAATCATTTTCAGAGCAGTTGTTGGCATAGTCTTTGTGGAAATTCCTCTTCGCCCTAAAAAGGCAAATGTCACGCCAGTCAAATCGCAAAATAACGAAGAACAGGCATTTGCATTATAATAATTTCGTTTCCTCGCCGTTCCAGATATGTGGCAATTTAATTGGTATCACAGAAAAAGTCTAGTAAATATTTGTAAAGTTGAAAGAATAAGAAAAAGTTGTACATAACAAGGGACAAAAGAATGCCCCTAATGCTTTCTGTTTTTCTTTAAGCACACAAGCACTGCAGTACTCCAGAGCTCTCTCGATATGACAGCGCTGGATGTTGCATCTTAGTGAGGACGGGAGACAATGCAGGGCGTGTCTCATTTGGACCATGACAAGGTCGCCTCAAACTGTCCACCTGTTTCTAATTTAGCGAGGCCGACACACCGACCTTCTTCCACAGACGTACTGGCCTCATCTGAGCTTAACACTGCCAGATTTGTGTTCCCTGGTGACTTTTGCGCATCTTTGCTACAAGACTTATTGTCATTATGCTTTTTTTGCCAAAGAAACACAAGCTGTGACTGCAGTGTTTGCTCCTTCAACGTTTAAACTATAAAAGAACTTTGCTATGGAGTATACTCATGCAGTTAATCTAAATTACACTAGCTTTCATATTTCAATTTGTGATTAATAGTACATTAATATGAAATTGCTGTCCTAAATCCGAAAAATAAATTTAATTTAGTGCTATCACATAAGATTTATTCGCAAATTCCACTTAACAATATTACACCATTTCATGTAATGTTATTAAAAAGAAGAAAAACAAATTATACATACCTATAAAGCTCCAGGAGGGATCTAATGAGGTACCAAAGTGTTTAAGATGTATTCCAATAGCAAGCCTAGACTTAGGCTGTGTGCCAAGGTGCTGGATGCACATTAGTAAGGTATTCATACCAAAACCAGGGAACTCTTTGACGCTGGCTAAGTTTCTAAAATCTATAAGTCTCGTGTCATTCATTATCAAAATTCTTGAGAAGCTAATAGATAGGAATATCGAGGATGGTGTTCTGAGAGTTTTTTTCAGTACACCAGAACCATTATGCATGTCGAGAATGCTTATTAGTATAAACTGTTCTTTTTCAATTTGCTCATAAACTGGAGAAAACAATTTAAGTGAAGGAGGTAGCTTTGGGAGCCTTTATTGATGTTGAGGGTACTTTTAAAACTGCTGCCAGGAAAAGTGGTGTGGGTGAAACCTGTTGTAAAAGACCCTAGTCCAAGCTTAGGGGCAGGATAGTGCATACTAACGCTCATGGGCAGCAATCTAGCTAGTTCTAGAGTGGCTGTCCACAGGGTGAAGTATTATCACATCTACTAATAGATGGGTTAGTTAGTAATCTAGGTTTCGGTGCTGATAATGTGAGAACACATAGAGACAGAGAATTCATACGCGTACAGCCCGTCCTAAACACTGTGGCAAAATGAACTGGAAAAAAACTGTTTAAAATTAAGTTCTGTTCACAAAAGTACCAGAATAATCGGGGTAATGCTTGCAAGCATAACAAAAAATTGAATAAAAACATATTTCTGATCAACCAAAACTTTTTTTCCCCTCCTCCCAAGAATCGCTATCCATGAATCTTCCCTTCTTCTCAGAAAGGATGTTGCCGTTACCCATTTTCTTCTGTGTTCCGTTTCTTTATATTTAATTTACGATTTAAATTTTGGGGGCATTCTGATAGCTGTTTGATGTGGCCATAATATTTTTGATTCTGTGATTTCCTGCTTTATATCTATTGTTTCACTCTGTTCAGTTTCGAACTTATTATTTATAGATATATTTATGTTATGGTTTTTTGATAAAATTATTATTATTATTATTATTATTATTATTATTATTATTAAGCATATAAACTGCTTCACCCTTTTATCTTAGACAAGACAAAACAACAATAAATTCAACGATTGACACATGTTATCTCTTAGACATGTGTATACCTTCCTTACTAAACAACGAAATATTGTTATCTGAGATTGAATGGTGCATTTTGACCACATAAGGTACGGTGACTTTGGGATTCCCCAACAATATTGTTTATTGTTTTCTAACCCCATACAAGATTTCACAAGGCCCACGAGACCCACTAGACCACCAGTGCTGACCTTCCGTGTTTCGTTCACATTTTGGCGATCATGCGCAAAATTATGCGCTAATAGAATATGCAACAGTTAAAATTTTGTTCACCGTCACGCTTGCGTCCTTAACAGATATACCACACGCGTCGTGCGACTAGTGTGGCAGACAAATAATTATAGCGGGAAACAAAATAAAATCATGCCACACTGTAGCACACCTGCAGGAAGAGAGTTGACCCTCCTTGAGATTATATATATACGTACATATATTAATCATAAATTCAGCATAAACAAGAGCAACACCTGTTCATGTCAGCCTCTGGTGTAAGTCTGTAATGGAGAGACGTTCAGAGATTTCAGAATTGTGCTTCTGAACGAATTATAAAGAATACTGCATAGGAAATGATTCCTTATTCAGGTTATTCTCTGTTCCTTTACTCCGAGAGCTTAGGCTCTATCTTCAGTTTAGATATAGGTTAGAAAATTCTTCGAACGTGAAATATTTAAAATAAGATAATAACGATAATTCTGGGTGACTTTTTTCGGAACATTTTTTCAGGCCTTCGGAGATTTCTGGAATTCTCTTGGCGTTATCAGTTCACAAGCTCATTAAATAATCAATCATTTGTTTTTTTAGATAATCAAAAGTACTTTTGAGAGATTATTGATAATATAGTATGTATGTAGCATCTGGACAAAAGGAGGGAAAAAAACGCAGAAAGAAAAGAGAAAGCCAGCTGTAGTAGTAACCATAAGTGTAAATAAAACGATTAAATGCGCATATTAAAATGTATATAAACAGATGAAGGTGTCAGTGGATATAGCTATTTAAGGTCGCGAAAGTTAATCACATCAAATAGTTACCAACGCCAGTGAATATTATCTAGAGGAAGAATGTTTTGATTCAAGCGCAATTGCAGAATTTGTCCGAAAGTTTAAAGAAGGTAACCAGTGCAGCAGACAAACTTCGTTCTGAATGCTGATGATGGCGGAAATAATAGCAAACTCAAATGAAATGAATGCGTCTAACTAATGTGAAACTTGGGGTACTGTGTTATCTTCCCTAAGGTTGTAAGAACAAAGAAAGTGCAAACTAAAACAGCTACAGAAGCTAAAATAATGCATGCGGTCCTTTGCTTTTTTCGGTGCCTGAAAGCTAAACCAAGCCTTTCTACCGGCTGCATTGTTTTATTATTAATATTATTATTATTATTATTATTATTTGTTTGTTATAGTCGCTTGACTCCATTGATCTTTCGCGATATCTGTAGATTGTGGACTGAACATTATAGGTGTAAGTCTGTAGAGGTGAATGAAATGTAATTAATTACTGATAGCAAGAAGTCTTTGGAGCGATAAATATATCTTGCAATCCCTTCTCAGAGCAAGGAAAAACTCCGAAGAAAATCATACTGATACAACTTGACTTGACCGAATTCCAATCCAGAACCTCCGGATTAGTATCACTAGACCAAAGAGAGAAGACATAATACAGTCCTCATTGGATCTATAGAGTAAAGGAATGATCACTATACGATGTGGACTATAGAGGTCAATAATTTTTCATTAAAGGAGTTTACATTATTAGGTGCAAAGTTAATACCCGAGTTTGATATGTTAAGAGGAAGTCTAAAAGATTCCAGCAGGATGGCGCACCACTGCATTATGCTACAGCAATGAGCGCCAAATGTCATGCCCGGGTGAAATGAGTTACCCGATTCTTTTGTTCTGAATTTCTCTTTCTTATTTTTAGGGAAGGACATGTTGAGGGCACAGGTGCTCTGTGAAAATCATAGACTTTGAACATCTTAACCAATCCATCATGAAGTTAATAGTAACGCATAGCCATGAATTGAGTTCATAATATTTTTATCTCATTCCTTTTGCATTATTAATGAGAAATAAGCATTAACATGCCCTTTGGCTTGTCTATTTAAGCCTATGTACTCATATTTGTTGAGCATCCGGTATATTCCGCAGCAATACAAAATTAGTGCATCCGTAGTACAGGAAGTGAGTGCAAGAGCATAGGGATGTGCCAAATGATCGACCCTATTCGAGTCCCGCAAGATTTATTTTTACCTGGAAAATTTTTCTCATTTATCTTGCTTATTCTGAGCTGCTCAATGCTGGGTTATTTGGCGCTAATAAAACCCTGCTAGCATTAGATTTCCCACCCCCTTTTTTTTGCTACTAATTAAGTATTTAATTTTTCATATATATGTTATCTGACACATTTATAATTAAATAAGTAACCATACTAGGAAACGTAATGCCTATTTTCTTCTAAATTATATTTCTTCTTCAGCTTGGATACATTTTATAAGCACCTGTGAAGTTACCATCTCTCACAATAACCATGAATTAGTATTTTTTTTTTAACTTTTATTACAGATGACATAAAAGTAATGTTATTCAATCATTTTTCATCTGCTGCAACGAGCGCTTATTAAACCTAATGTCTATCTATACTGGATATCTCAAATAAATATTGCAGATCATTCAATTTTAATATCGCAAGCGACGCGTATCTAGAAGATATCATCTAGGTTAATACTGATGAGTGGATGGAGAGTTAAAGAGTTAGAAATGAAATTATTATTAAAGCATTTTCTGTGAAAACAAGCATACAAAATACTGTCAAACAAATCTCTGTAATGTTATAAGAACTAACAAAAGAAGAAAAAGAACAGTTTATATCCGTTTAATTTACCGTAGCACCTATATGATTCAGGCTCTTATGAACCACTCTTGATCTCAGATGGAACAAATTACGAGATATTTTCTTCTAAAAAGGAAAATACCTGGTAAATTTATGCTCAAAAGTATATCAGATCATCATTCATGCACTCATATCTATATAGATTCTACACGCCTAAAAGTAACAAAGAGATAATAAGGGACCCTTCAGTCATTCTCGTTAAAATGCCATCGATGCATTGCATGCCTTCAAAGGTACATGTAAAAAAACACAGCTAGCTCTAAGATAAAACACACACACGCGCGCGTGCTATTGTTTTAATATGGCGTATCTTCTCATATGCATTCCTGTGTGGCGTTTCCCAACAGCAGACAATATGCTGATTGCCTGACACGAGGCGACCTTGCGTTACCTTGGCAACGGACGTGGGCTGTACTAGACATAAAGTAGGATTAACAATTAGCGCTGGACACTTTGTATTGTAATGCTATCTGGAGACATCCGAGAGAGCGTCATAGCTGTAATGGATGGTAACCACTTTAATATATGTCTGTACCTTTAAATAAGCTATTTCCTGAAATTATGACGCGTCTAAACCAGTAGTTTTCAAATTTTAGGGTTGTAAAACACTCCTAGCAGTTGCATAGCAACAGTTCACATTTGTATAAGGCACTTTGTGACTCTGGCAGTTTCATTCACATGCTTCACAAACAAATGAATTTATTCAACGGTAATCAATGCATACCGGTTTAATACTGGACAAGGCGAATCAGAAGAGAAGAAATTCATCTTCTGATTTTCTATTGTGCATTTGAATTCACACGAATTTCTTAACCGAAAAGACCAAATAAATATAAACACAATAATAAGTATATTTTTATTATGCCATACAATTCATAGGATTATTAACCATGCTGCTGTTTTGTCATAAAGATAGGGTAGCATCAATTGCCAAATTAAGTCGCAGTTCACTGGCGGACACAGATGGCCGAAGTCATTAAGGTTCAGACTTAAGAGCAAGAGACCTGGGGTTTGATGCCGTCCTTCTTAGTTGAGCCCCCCCCCCTTTCGCGGAAATACGGTAAACTAGGCCTGGAACGCTTCCTTCCTTTAAAAAAAATCTTTTCCCAATCACTTCATCTCGTATATCATCAGTGTCTACCGCCTGTGGTGCCTCAGTAGTAAAACCGGGTGTTAAACACTATTTATAAAAAGTTTATTGGCGGTAATGTAGTATACACACAGAGATTTCTTAACCCCTTTAAATACAGGAACCCCCCCCCAAAAAAAACCCATAAAAGTTCCTATTTCAGATGCTGAAATTTCCTGCCTTCATTGTCTATATTTGTTGGCATCTATTAAAAAAGTCATTCATTCGTTTAAAAAGGATTTTGCCTCCGGCAATTTAGTCGGAGTTTCCATGAATTAAATTAATAAATTGTTCAGGTTGGATAGAGTTAATTGAGGCTCCTAATGACCCAGATTAAAAGAAAGAAAGAAAAAAAAAAAAACCACACACACACACACATATCAATCTCGTGTATTTATTTCATAAACTGGAAAGGAAATAGTTTATCTATGTTCAACGTATTACCGTCACTGGATGGGAGCAGTAATTGGCAATTGGCAGCTCGTTCGCCCATAGTGAAGATATTGCGCTCGCGGTCAGCCCTGGTATAAAAAACTTGATTGCCTTCTAAACGCATTTGCCTCCCAAAGAGTACACAGTAAACGAGTAATTATATAAATAAATTGTGTTTTTTAAGTTATTTTATTATTCTGTTTGCATGTAAAAAGTAGCGTATGAGCGCGAAAAACAACAGAACAATTGGTAAATTATAGAAATAATTCAGATTTAAAAAATGCCAGCAAACAAAAATCAGTAAATATATTCCCCTTTTGTGAAACTTGACAACATCTACAAGTAACTTTGTGTATTTACAATTTCCAGGCTGGTCAATATTTTCACTGGTAATCGATAGAGATGGAACAATTATTTCGAGAACAAGATGTCCGTATAAGCTTGACGAGATGCATACAGGGAGGGGAGTCAGAGTTTGTGGCTCAAACCTACTCCTATTTATACTGGAACGCTAGGCAGCGTACAGGGTCGGTTACACTGTATGGTTCATGCTAAGTCAACTTCACACCAGTGCTTGAAAATGTTCCATCATTAGTAATCAATAATCATTCAGACTTTCTTTTAGAACTGTTGTTGCCTTTTGTAGTCTTTCAATTGTGATCGGTAATAGTTAAAGCTGGATTATGTATTATTGTAGTTTATTTAATGTTTTTAAATGCAGTGAGGTTATCTGAGTTGCGGGCCAGTAGTATGCAACTGTTTAATTGGGAAGTGCAGCAGTCCTTACTGTAAAAAGGGAGAAAAATCGCCGCCCGTTAAGTTAGTATTTGTATTTTTTTTTCTTTAAGCATAAAATGAATCTGTATTTAAAATTGATAATAATAACAAACATTAACCTGCGTTATAATACATGTTGAAAATGACGCCCCTTAGCGGCAATACATTGCGGGTATCTGCATAGCCAATTCCCAACTTTTTCTCCGTACGAATATGGCGGTTCAGAACAAGTTTCTTGTCAGTGAGAGATTGTATCTTCTCTGTCGAACAGTCTCTGTTCCTGGTACACGATTGTCAGGACGTTTTCTTGCGAATAACCTTAACCCTTCTCTGCAAAAAACAGTTTTCACACATGCATCGTACATGAAATTCGATCTTAAAAAAATGTAATTATGTAGTGGAATAACTAACAAAAACAATTAGTGCATAATTTACACACATGAAAGCACAGACTGATACTAAGTCACAGCTACTCATTCACAAAGCCTCCCTCAAATAACTACAAGCTGCCACTGGCACATGCAAATGCATTATACGGCATTGAGATTGGTTTCCCCCAGTAAGTAACCGCACTCTACCGGCCCGTAGCTCAAATATCTTCACGTTCGTGTACAGAGGGATGTGCCAGGTAAGAAAATTCTTTCAAATGTCTGTAGTTGACTCGTTGGGCATTTTTCATTTGTGGAAGGTTGAAGCTTTAGGCGTATTCAGTATTTTTATGCTTGCACGTTCAATAAAACAATTAAAATCCTGATATTGTTAATGAATAATAGGCTTAAATGCACCGTATTTCAGTCAATGCCAGATATTTTTATGACAAACATCTTTAGCTAAATCCCAACTTCAGAATAGTTATTTGTAAAATGTATTTAGTTCAATTTTACAAATTTTCACCTGAAATAAAATCTTTTGGGATATCAAACTTTGTGTCAAAGGGAATCTTCTTAATGCTGGCTTTCGGTTGAGTCTGCTGCGCTTTCTGTGTTTATGTGTTCAGCCAAACACCCTTAACATTAAAGCTGAGATTTTTTTTTTTTTTTTTTTTTTTTTGCAGTCCTTCAGCGAGGGTGGTAGCATTAAAGCGCAAACAAATCCTGGAGCCCTTATCCGCTTCTAGCACATATTTTGACACGTATTAGAATTTATAAAGCAATTGATTGACATGTTATGTAGTTATGGCTAGATTTCGTGTAGATTCAAAAGCATTAAGAAACATAATGTACATAACACTATTTTTATAAACAGCAATCGTGAGTACATTTTGTAAACACACTGTAGTCCAGCAACCAAAAGAAATATAACCGCTGTAGTCAATTTATGTTAGTTTGGTATTATAATTACATTGCTTTATTCTGTTGCGTTTTCAAATGCAAAGCTTTTCAAAGCCGTCTAAATAGCTTTTCGAGGAGACTCGAGTCCTTTTGAGAAAAGAGATTTCATACACAATATAGTCGGAGGACGGTAGATCCGTATTTGTGCAGGCGTGGAGGGAGGGGAAGAAGCTCATTATTGCCAACTGTTTGGCCTTTGTAACAAGACATATCTCCTGGCTATTTTGTTCGGAGAAATGTTTCCCCGAGAAAGATACATTAGATGGAGTTTTGATAACATGCAGTCTCTGTGCACGTGGCAGGAGCGGCACTTGTGTATGGAAACAAAGGTGGCCATGCACTCACTCGTAGATTAAACTGAAGGATAGCGTCGCCTGGCAACCAGCTGACTTTACGTTGTCGTGGCAATGTACACAGAGGTCACTGGCCGGACAGTGTGTGACAGCTACAAGAATGACTTTCGGTACATTTTTGGAGTATAGTGTGCAAGTTTTGCAGTTGGCAACATTGCATCTGATGTAAATACTTGGTCTGTTAAAACAGTACCAGAGCAAAGATAATTCTTGACTTGTGCTACCAGCTTAAATGAAAGGATATGTAGAATAACAAGATTAAAAGATCAATAGAGTAACAAGAACTGGAGAAAAAGAAATGAATATCGGATCTTTCGATAGCCATAGAGCAATTCCAGGAAATGTTGGAAATATTGCCCTGCTAATCCACACATTTCTGGCATCTTTTTAGTAAATTGTCATTAATACGCATCAATTCATCTTCTGAATTTATGTCAATGTATTTGAAAATGTACAAAGCCGCTGTTGTCCACAAACTACAGGCAAGTGATCCTGATATCCGGATAAATTTTAGTAATTGGAACGTTAATAGTAGCGTATTTGATCCACGCTTAATATTCTTTGCTGATTAAGCATGATTCCGTTTGCATGGTTTAAACCAGCAACCTTGAATCAACGAGGCAAGTGAGGTTACCGCTAGACCACCAGGACCGACATATGGTGCGCAATTAATGATACAGAGTTTACAATATTTTCACCCTTTCTTTTCTTTTCTTTTCTTTTTTTTTCTTTTTATTTTTTTAAGAATACTGAAAATATAGAAAGATGTGATTTTTATTTATGAGTAGGTTAAAAAAATATTAAGTAAATGGGACAAACCCTTACATATTAGAAGAACTAAAAGAAAGTATCAGGGGAGTAGTTTCCTCAATTTCGGATCATGAACTGATGTAAGATGACAGAAATGAATGGATGTAGAAGAACAGCATCCCAATTTTTTAACTTTATCAAAAACTGTTATATAATCAAGAATACAATGGACTGTCACGAGTGGCCGAGGTTCGTTAAGGCTCGGACTCGTGAGCGGGAGTTCTGGGGTTTGATTCTAACCAGGACCGACCTCCTTGACTTGTTTTTTTTTTTTTTTTTTTTTTTTTTTTTTTAAGGTTTTCCCCAATCCTCATAAATGGCAAATGCCGGGGAGGTACCTTAACACTTAGTCCTGGAACGCTTTCTTCCTTTAAAAAATCCTTTCCCAATTTTATCATTTCATCTCGTGTATCATCAGTGTCTATCGCCTATGATGTCTCAGTAGTTTAAACGGGCGTTAAACACGCAAGAAGACAATGTAAACAGCAAGTTTAAATCCTCAACATTTTCCCATTAGCTGAATAACAGTAAACACACAGTCTATTTATTATCGTTTCTATTGAAATTAAAAACTTTATTTTTTCTATAGAGGTCAAGACAAGACAATTTTTCTAGTGCATGTTTTCATAAAATAACGACGCGAGCGATTTTCAGATAAACTAATGAAACCTGTATATAAAAAGAGTTTTCGGTTTGTTTTCGTGACTGGTGATATTCCTCTAGAATGTTTCTATCTATATATTCGGGTTCTTCTTCTCTCCCCATCGGTCCTGTTGGTGTAATGGTAATCTTGTCTCCTAAACCCAAGATCGCCGGTTCAATCTCGGCCAGGGTAGATGGATTTTTTGGGGCGTAAAATTCCTAAGTATGGCTTTCTTTGGAAGGAAAATAAAGCCATGGTCCCATGTTGTAGATTTAAAAAAAAAAAAAAAAAAACCTCAAGCCTGAAGAAGAAGCCTCTGAGTAAAATTTACCGCCCGTTTCAGGCCCTGAATTGAATGGGATGCTGATGACCTGAGATGTTAAAGAGCGTCCTTAAATAAAACAAATCAACAACAACTCTCCCCCTACTCCTCCCATTAGCGCAAACGGCCAAAGCAATCTAAATTATTATTGCATTAGGTTAATTTAGCTATTTAGCATCTTTGATCATTAATGTTCCATTCAGTTCAGGGGGTGAAACGACTGATATATTTTGCTCACAGACATCTTCATTCAGGCTTGAGGTTCTTTTAAGTGCCTTAAATCTACGAAACTGGATCGACGATTTTATTTCACTTCCAAAGGAAGCCATACTTAAGATTTTCACTATCTAGAAAATCCATTGATCCTGACTAGGCTTGAACCCGCGACCTGGGTTGCAGATGTGTGGCTAAAATGTGCTTAATAACAACACAGATGGGCTGATATGTGCTTCATGTGAATTTAAACAAAAATATTATACTCCACCGTGTAATCTTTTCAGCTTTTCATCTATTTGTGATAAAGGAATGAAATCTACAGTTTTAATTAAGTTCATCTCCACAGCACCGCTTCAGTAATGCTACTAGCCACGCTGAAACTAAATCGGAATGTGGTGTTTCATAATAGCATCAAGATGATATACGTAATGTTTGAATTTCGAGAAAAATGACCACCAGGAACTAGATTTAATGTTCACAAACATAATATACGTGTCATTCAATTGTTTGGGCCTCGCATTATGCAGTAGAGTGATCGCCGCAATTGTCAACCAAGCACGTGCTCAAGGCTCGGTAAACACAGAATAGATGTACAAACATTGTGACAGCCAACTTCACATAAACCGTAACATTTACGGACGGAGTTAGAAAGAGCTTAGTAACACATTTATGTAATTTAAACATTGTAAACAATGCTTTTCAAAGAAGGTGTTGAAAGTACACCATTTGCTGCGAGATAAAGTTGAAGCGCCTAAACAAATTTTCGCAATGCAACTATGCTTCTAAAAGGTGCAAAAAATTCCTAAACTTTTGGTTAGGTACTGTATCAGGGTCTCTGTCTTATTTTCTGTTTCTGTTTTGGATATTTGTAAAGAACATTTTAATTTCCGCTAGCATTATAAAAAGGGATCAATTACTTAGTTTTCTAGAGAATTTGGAGGATTCTAGAGATTGTTTCTGCTTATTAGCGCTTAGTATCATCATTGTGTGCTTTTGGCTGATATTTCTAAGGATGGGCTCTTGTAATCAACATTTTTTTTAATATTTATATTTCTTTACATCAATGCGGTTAACTCAATGGTGTCAAGTTTAATTCTCGAATACAAATAAATTCATATATACCTCAAAAAGGAGTTAACGTCTAAAGGCTTTAACTTATAAAAAAATTATGGAAGTAGTGATTTTTTTTGTTATTTTTTTTTCTGCACTACTTATTACAAACGGAATTTATGAACAAATCAGAGTGCCAGAAAATTATTTTTGACCAATTGGCCTGTCTAACACCGGAGTGACATTAAACTGCTTTAATCCCATTTATTGCATAAAATTAACCATTAAAATTGCGAAATTAAGTTTCTTTTCATCCTTTAGTTTTGTTTCTTTCTTTCTGGAAGGCTTGTCTGCAGGAAAATTGAGTCGTTTTCAGACCCCTAAAGAATAGCCTTCGATTTCTCCCTCTAGAAGAAACGAAATCTTTTAATGAGACTTCGGTTCGATTTCGGCGACATTTTGCTGCTTCTCCTCGAGCTGCAAAAGTCATCGAAGGCAGGTAGACGACCGCGCACCTGTAATGAACACTTGATTCCTGGAAGGAATTCAATCGCGTATCTTTTTACGGCTTTGGCGCGCTTTTTTTCAGAGTAAAAGCACGCACGCACACATGCACACAAAACCTTTCTCCATCATTTGGAAAATAAATTAGAGTAGCTGATGCGGCTTCTCATTTACAGTGTTTTTTTTTGTTTTTGTTTCCTTGTTTGTTTTGTTGGTGCTACTGCATAGGTGTACAAAGTAGCGTTTCAAAGGCCAATAATGACCAAGAGTAGTTGTTTGAAAATGTTACTTTTTAACCCTAATTCATGTCTGAGGTGGAGTATTAATCATTTAATACATGGAAAATTCACTTTTCTCTATCTAAATTTTGGGAAATGGCATAGGAAACAAACCACGTTCCTTTATTTGTTAACAAGTGCAACACTTGATAGCTGTCTAAATGCAATTACGAATGTTGTTGCCCCAGTGGCATTTCCGGAAAAATAGCGCCCAGGTAAGAAAGAGCTCCTTGTGATGATAAGAAGAATGAGACCTGTATAGCACACACCAATGCCAATAGGATAAAATAAAGGGAGGCAGATAGAATCGGAGTTGTTTACGGTATCGCTCATGGCAATACTCACTACCGTCCTTTACCGCCTAGACTTACTTAACTTGCCTAACCTAACCACGCTCTACTACCAAACTTTTATAAACTGCTTAAGCAGCTGCTATTCGAATATGAGTATAACGAATTCAGATGCCGCAGAGCGGTTTTAGGACTGGGTGGCACCAAAAGAAGATACTTGTACAAGCTTATATAAAAACCCATCACTAAAATAATCGGGTATCAAGCTACCAAGCGGAGTAGCTCAGCGATAACGATTCGGGAAATTCTGTGTTCGAATCCTTTGGAACCGGCCATCCTGACTATTTTTTTTTCTCGAGATTTACCCTGGTTGCTTAGATGAATGCTAGAATGAATTTTTCTTCTACGAATTTTTATTTAATTTCATTGATTCTGTTTGAAAATTCAAAGCGGCAGAGCAAGGTGGGCTGTTTCGGGTATGATGATGAACTCTCTTTGGAGTGGGTTGGTATAGGGGATTTTCTCTATACCCCATGAATTCTGGCCGCATGGCGTCTCCCTCGTCTCATCCCTTCCTTCCGGAGGTGCCCATCACTTGGGGTTAAGCAAGATTGGAGCATAAAAATACTCTCCTCTGACCTTAACAATTCAATCAAAATAATTGAGTAATGGGGTAACATCAAAGTTCAAAATAAGGCTGTTGGAAAATAAGGGCCCTGGTGCATATCCTAAAGATTGATAATCGCGAATTGATTAAAATGGTATAAACAAACCCGCTACTAAGTGATAAAAACGAATAGGCGTAGTAATATTTAGTGACGTCAATTTTGAATTTATTGGCACTTTATTGTCATTTAAAACGATCGCAAATCCGCCATGCCCAATAGTGTAAGATGAGAAGGAGGAGAGGAGAATCCCAGTCTCGAATCTGCTTGAAAGCAAAGCGCCCATTTTCATCCACTCGTCCTCCTCTGTGATAATTTTCTGTTATTATTTACATTTCCTTTTATTTATAATTACTTTACAATCTAAAGTTTACAATAAGCACGGATAAGAGTATGTTTGAACATTCTGGACTCACACTTTTGTTTCTTCTAGAGACGATGAAATTTCTAAGTGCCTTCACAGCTTCTTCTTGGTTATTGAAGACTTTATTCGTCAGGAAACTGTCCAGGTTTTTGGATAAGTAAAAATCAACAGAATATTGAGTGAGGTTAATTTTCTCAGCTTAGTCCATTCAGCTTCTGGGGTGTTCTTTACGAGTGGAGGCATTTTTCTGTTGACTAGTGCTGCCTGTTTTCTTGTAGCTTCTAATGCAGTTAGCAATTTCTTGACAATGCTTCAAAACATCTGTTTCGCCACAATGCTCACTTAAGCAACTGCAGATCAACACACCTGAGCTTTCCTGGTGTAAACTGCTAAGTATGTCGATGCTTCTTCAAGATTCACCCCTAGTACCACGAGAACCCAGTTTTCATCCGAGGTCAAAACGATAAAAAATAGTATATGCTACATTTTAAAATGATAATAACTTAAATTAATTTCAAAACAACCTAATAATTTCGATGAGACGTCTATGAGAATACAAATATTCCTTTTTTACATTAAATTGCTTTACTTTCTGCAACTCTCATACAATTACTGCAAAATTTGCAGTACGTGTATTTTCTTTGGAACAACTGGCGAGCTAAAGGTCTGAACTGTCTTTACTCGCACTGGCTTCTTAAGTTTATTCTCATTGTTTGCATATCCTAATCGATAAATATAAAGTAGTCTTAATGCCTACTTATATTGTTAATTTCCATAGTTGTGATTTTCTCTTCTGTGGCTGCATTGGAAGAAATCGTAATGACTTATTTTGAAATTCAATACTCCCAGTTTCTTCTAGGAGGGGTTTTTGTTTGTCTCAACACTCAAAGGCGGGAATGTTTAATTCCTTTAATATTATTAGAAGAAATTATGAAATAAGGGTCGGGTTTGTAGTTTGTTTGAGATGGAGAGGTGTTTAAATAAGAAGTATATGAGAGAGTGCAGGTCCGGCCGCTATCATTAGTAACGTTTTATCCATTCAACCCAATGAACGAATGAGGTGTGGTTTGACATATGTCTGATCTGCAGGCTCATCACTGCAGAGATCTGAGCAGACTCTTATGGAAGACTTTTGAACAGATTTCTTGCCCCGAAGACCTTTTCGACACCCCTGAGATGAGAAATGTTTCTTCTTTCATTAAAGGGCAACAGAAGGGGGAGGAAAAGAAATGAGGAACTGCATTAACCCTCTTATCTTCTGTCTCTCTTTCTCTGAAACAGGTTTTCGTATTCTCCATCCCTATCATCTTCAGGGGTTGGCATGTAAAGGTGATGATGACTATCACTTTCCACTTCATCCAACCTTCCTATCTTCCTTTTGTAGCCTACTTTTGTTATGAAACACAGTCGAACCTCTATAATTGGAACACTTTTGTATTTCCTGAACAATTGTCTATTATTCTTGTGCTATTATTTTCTTTAAAGGGATACCGAAGTGAATTTTTGTATGTTTTGGTTTTACCTTTAAAATTGCTTTGAACTTCAGAGAGCCTAAATACTTGAATTCTTGATATCCTGTTCTCTTGGTCTAAACTTTTAGACACCGAGCACTTCAAACACCTTTTTCTCAGTTTTAGATTTACTGTGCTTTCCTGCACTAAAAGCCATTTTTCTTCCACAACTTTTATGTACATGCTTGAAAGTTTTAGAGACATCCTGTAGACCTTAGTTAGTAAAAGTTAGTATGTATTTTTCTGTAAAAGCAAAAATATATTACAAAAAAAGTATCAAAGTTATTAATTTTTTCATGAGCTTGCCTTCAAATGCATATTTTATGTTAAAAATTGCTTTCAGTCACAATTAAAAATCCATGCTAACATTTATGTAGAAAAAATATTTAGTACCCATTTACATACAAAGTTTGCACAACATTTCACCTTTTTATAGTAGGAGATAAACTTTTAGCAATATATTTAAATTGCCAAATAATTTGTATTTTAAAACAATAGTAAAAAATTGACCATTTAACCCAAAAGATTTAAATACATAATACTAAAAACCTAAACAATACGTGTGCAAAATTAAAACTTCTATGTTTCAACATTCAAAATTTCAAAATTTTACTTTGGTGTCCCTGTAAGCTAAATTTTCTCCATTTTTTGTTTATTTACGGACGCTCTTTAACATCTCAGAACATCAGCATCCCATTCAATTCAGGGCGTGAAACGGCCGACAAATTTTGCTCAGAAGCCTCTTTTTTCAGGTTTGAGGTTCTTTATTGTGCCCTAAATGTACGACACGGGACCCACGGCTTTACTTCCCTTCCAAAGGATCCATCCATCGGTCCTGGCCGGGATCTATCCCGCGATCTTGGATTTAAAAGGCAAGTATGATTACCACCACACCACAAGGACCGGAAAATTTTCTCCAAGCATAACTTGCTTGCTTATACAGCTTTGCAACTCCAGATTTTATTTATTTAAGATCCAGAATGTAAATTACATCCAAGTAAGGGATTCCTTTGGACTTTCCTGTAAAACTGGCCAACTTATGCATCAGAAAAAGTGTCATGAACGAGTGTAGAATGATTGATTAGCTTACTGAATGTAACAAGTGATGAAACGAATGGAAGGATGGACAAGAATAAACACAGTTTGACAGGTTGAGCTGTCCTTAAGTTGTTTCCACCTATGAAATGCACCTGAAAAAGTGGAGAAAAGCCGAAAAACGGAAACTACTGCATGCAGCCGTAAACCATCGTAATGGAAAAAACAAAACCTCACCAAAATTCTGTTTTAGGTCAAAATTTTTAAATTCAGTGGGGATATTGGTTTTTTGTCCAGTATTTGTTGCAGTCAGTTCATGTGTGTGCGAGTGCCCAAATATCAGTGAAGGCGCTCTGATAATGATGGAAACAGTGCAGTTCCAGAACAGCGCCATCTTCATACTTTCAGCTCGACCTCTCAATACATTAACTAGACTGATTACAAGCCATTTATTTTTCCTCTCTTATTATTTACACAGATAAACAAACTCTGCAATACAAGCACCTACACAATCTTGACTGGCGTAAATAAACGGAACCCTCTTTACTGAGCAAATGTGATGTTTTAAAAAAAATATCACCATAAAATTCAGAGGAAAATAAATGGCCTAAATGAATTTTATTGCAATTTCCTTTGTATGAATCTGAAAGTAATTCCCGAAATTGAAAAAGGGGACAAAGAGTAGGATAAATTTTGTGTTCGTTCTAGCACTTTATTGAAC
The DNA here is from genome assembly GCA_030762175.1 of Metallyticus violacea. NCBI lineage: Eukaryota > Metazoa > Arthropoda > Insecta > Mantodea > Metallyticidae > Metallyticus > Metallyticus violacea. The sequence goes on from CM060838.1 coordinate 28,931,074, forward strand.
GTACTTAAAGACTAAGATATAACCTTGAAGACAGTTGATGAAATCCCTTGAAGAAGAGCTGAGTGTTAAAACACTTTCCAATCTCAGAAAATATCACTCGAGAAGAAACAGAACTTTGCAAAAACTTAAGGACAGATTAGTTGCGAGTCAGCTCTCGTAGCTCGAAGCGTTTAAACATAGAAATTATATCGCTCAGAGGTGTGTTCTGATGAGAGTGCTTCAGTGTCTCAAACTGACAGACATCAAAGATGAAAAATGGCACGGAGTCGGGAGAAACAGAGAACGAACCACAATGATGAAAACAGCTAACATAGTTAAAAAATACACTTGTTAGTGATAGAAAACTCTGTGAAACTCCGGTGTTTTGGGGCATAAAATCGCTTTTGAACTCTTCATTTTATAGATAGTCATTCAGCTTGTGATATAAAGTCCAAGTTTCAACTTGTGGACCACGATGCGATCAGAAATCATTAGCATCATTACAGGAAACGAACAATCAATAAACTTATCACAAACGTACAAACGAAAAATTCAGTTTATGACGTAACATGCTTGAAGACTTCATCCGCTATGAAAGACATGGGAAGGTGTTACGGTTTGCTTTCGCTGAGCTGGTTTTACTACCGCAGACTGCGAAGTTGAAGATGCTCAGATCGATTCAGATCTCGTTGCAGAGTCTTCTTCAGAGTGAAATCTACAGCAGAGACAGGAAAGAAGATTGAAGGAGAAAATATGGACTTGACAGTTATAAAATTCGAGTACAGCTAATTATCGGGCACTGCAAACATTACACGTACGTGAGTGAGAGCCAAAGTCGCGGGTTCAATCCCGGTCAGATCAATGGATTTTTTTTCGGCGAATGAATCCTAAATGTGATTTACTTCGGAAGGGAAGTAAAGCCGTGGGTCCCGTGTCGTACATTTGCGGTACATAAAAAAACTCAAGCCTGAAAGAAGAGGTCTCTGAGCAAAATTTGTCGGCCATTTCCCGCTCTGGATTGAGTGGAACGCTAATGATCTGAGATGTTAAAGAGCGTCCATAAATAAAATAAACCTATTCTTGAATGATGTCTTCAAATCGTTCAGTTTTATTGAGATAAGCTGTGAAAGGTACTACCAAATAGTTTCTTGTTCTGTTATTTTCTCCTACTTAAAACCATATTGATAGAAAATAATGAAACAATTATGTGTAAATATGCAATGAAAATTTTTTCATCCAAGTTACATAATAATTTTTCGTGTAAAATGTATATGCAGTATATCAATATATTTCTTCTCGAAATTTTGATATGTCAAAATCGTTTTACTTTCTCTGACGATTCGAGAGATTGGCGTTGATACGTAAATTATGTGTGTTTATTTTGTAGCTAATGATTTAAAGTTCGACCGAATTCGTGATCTCTTAAGAAACTTAATGGTAAAGTAATGAAAATTAATTTACTTTGAAAAGCACCCGAAGACCAGACGAAATCGAAGACTTTGAGTTTAAGTTTATACAGTTCTTTGTATTAGTTAAGGCAGAAATGTATAAAGTGTAAATAAATACATTTTACACTGATTCAGACCCAATCTTCTAAAACACTACAGTACAGAACGGAGCAGGTTTTGGAAACATGAAATATTGAAGGATATATTACTGTTATGTTGGTGTTTGACGATAAGAATGTTTATTCTCAAGACCAACGCTTTTTCGGCATGTGAATAAGATGCGAGTCTTTTAAATAGTGAGATATCTTCAAGATATTAAACCAAATGGGTACAGAGCCTAACGTAAAGATGTTTAATATGAAGCAGAAAACGTGTCATGTTGTACACAAATATTAAGTACTCTTTATAATAGAAAGTTTAAGTAAATAAATATTTGAGGTGCCATACTGATCTCTTTAGAGCTTTAAGCAGAAGAATATATCAACAGAACAAGAAAATAAGAATTACCTATAGTTGCAAATGTGTAAGGAATACAATATGTATGTGCGATATCTGTTTTCCTTCCTCCTAATTTTTCTTAACTGGTTTTCCCTCCCTTTTCCAAAGAAAGATCTTTTCCTAGTTACTTAATTCTTATATCTCCTCTTTTACTCAATAAAATTCTCAATTAAAATTTTTAAGTAAATTATCGCAACTTTTTCCTTGTATTTGATTTCTCAGTCTTTCTTAACAATTCAAGTAATCTTCTGTTTCTTCACAGAATGGACATACGTCAATATTATCATCCTTTCTTAATCCATTGTTTATTTTTCTTTTTAAATCTATGTACCAGCTCAAAGAACTTTTATTTTTTAAACTACTGAATGTTTCTTGTTTTTCAATATCTTCAACACTTCTCTTACTATTTTCCAATCACCTTTACATCACCTTTTCCAATACTTTTAAAAGTTTTAATTCCCCCCCCCCCCCCAGTTTTTCTAGCACTATTTTTTTCTTGCATAATTAAGCATGCTTTTTAAATCTCCGCCATTTAAATTCTTTATTCTAAACAGAATTTCAAAACCTTTTCAATTGCCTGCCCTTTATTTGCCAACCTCCCCATTTCTGCCAATGCTACTTCATTGGGTAATGAATTAGGAAGATTCAGGGTTTGTTTACAAAATGATCCATGTTATAGTCATATAAACCATCCTTCAGCCAGACCCCATTCTTCGACTGCATAAAACAATTGCCTCCACTCGCCTGTAACGTATTCCCAATATATGAATTTTCCTTTCTGATATTTTTCTATTCATAATTTTATCCTTTTTATGGTCCATTTGTAACTAACTCCCTTCTTTTCGGTTCCATTAATCCCCAATTGCTTTTAATTTGCTCCCAAGTAGTCAAATCTTTTTACTACTTCAATTTCTTTTCCTTCAATATTTCTGATCCCTTCGTAATTTACTTTCTTCTTAATTTATTAACCCTTAAACCCCAATCCTTGCAATGTTACATTAAAATGTTTATAGATTTTGATACTCTAATAATTGAAGTTGAACAAAATAAGTGGTTTTAATAAACATCGCTTGGTTTTAAAAACGCCTCTATTAATATGCAACGGTTACTTAATTGCAATGAGAGCATTTTAAAGTACCACCACTGCGATCGGCAGGATCGCTGAGTGATCGAATCACTGAAAAAATCACGCGCGTCACCTATCTTCTGGACAGTTGCGACGAGATTTCACAGAATCAGGCAGTTGTGTTGTGCAGTCGAGAAGGAAATTTCAGTGGATAGTGCAGTAGTGTTGTGTAATGGTGAGATATTCCTTGCGGCATTGCATATTCATCTACAAAACATTCGCCAGGTACAGATATTCGTGTGGCAGAACAAGACAAGTCGGTCCTGATGGTGTAGTGGTAACCATACTTGCCCCCTAAACACAAGATCGGACGTAAAAATCCTAAGTATGGCTTCCTTCGGAAGGGAAAATCCTGAAAAAGAGGCCTCTGAGCAAAATTTGTCGCCCGTTTCACGCCCTGAATGAAATAGAACGCTGATTTCCTGAGATATTAAAGAGCGCCTGTAAATAAACCAAATCAACAAACAGAATGAGACAAGCATTTGGGCGTTCATTTCCTGTCAGTTCGGTTCCAACAGGAAAAGCAATATTACAGTTAGTATAAAAGTTTAATGAAATAGGTTCTGTAACTGCCGGAAAAAATCGAAGATTTCGGCGGAATTGTGCCGTATATTTGATCCCAGAATTATTGGCCCAATGTTTTAAAATGGTGAAGCGGTTGAGCGCTGGGAGTCTGGCAAGAAAATACCGGCTGACGCACGGTCTAACCGCTTGAAATATGTACCGGGACTTGGAAACTGCTCACACTGTAATACTGCAACGACAATGGCATATCCATGAATCAAGTAAGTTGCACTTAAAAAAAACGTTTTAAACATCTTTGCAAAAACTGCTTATGTAGCAACACGAAATATGCGAAATTAACGTAAAAAGATACGGGAATACTGACATTGCAAGATTATAGTAAGGTAGGCATTGTGATATCTGTTTTGAACGTGTTGATCTTTTCTTTTTCATGTTTCTAAACTGTTGTCCATTCACCGGACAAGGGGAAGAGGGAGAAGTGTAACAATTCTATCGTCATGACTAAGGTTTTTCAAGCTTCGAGGTAAGGGCTACCGTTCTGTTTCGGAGACCAACTTCCAGAACTGTAGTAGCTGGCGTTGACGCAAAGAAAGAAAAAAATGCTGAATAACTCAGTTGTAATAATTGAATGACGACTGGGTGTTAAAAACAGAGTGGTTGAATAGCTTAGAACAGAACCCTTCCATATTTCTTTTACGTTTGACAACTTTTCTATTACCGTGAATGTATTTCAAACGGGAGTAAGGGAAGGTTAGAGGTATTGTTTTTAACAAACTTTTCGATCATAAATTTTGACGCTCGAAGATTTGTAGTCCTGCTACTGTATTTTTTTTGTAATTATGCTAATGAACCAGGGTGTGTTCTTTACGGCAACGGTTTCATTTTCTTCTAGGACAGGAATCCTGCAAGCTACGAGTATATTTACAGAATGTTTAATAATCGATATATGGACGTTTATAAATTGTTTTGTCAGCAGTTCATTGTCATTACTAAGAGAGTAATGAAATCTAGAATTTTTGGATCATGGTTTTTTTCCTCTTTTGATGCAAGTGATCTCGGGCTCTTTGTCGACTATTCTTTCAATTTGTGACATTGTCTGGAAGACGCATTTTTATGGGACAAAAGTTGTACGTACGTACGTACGTATGTATGTATGTATGTATGTATGTATGTATGTATGTATCTATATATATATATATATATATATATATATATAAAATAAGGAAAATTATGAAAAGAAAAAATCTTTGGCATTTTGATTATTCTTTTATTCAGGTTTAGATTGTATACATTTTTGGGCCCTCCCATACCTTCCTTTCATTTGATTCCTTGTTACGTCTTTCGGTATTATAGTATTCTGCACATTTTCATCATACTTTTGCTGTTAAAACTGTATGTGCATATTTCCTGTATGGTTTTCCGAAGAGCGTTTTTGTATATATGTAAAATTCTTGTTTCATGTGACTGGATTTGTCAAAATTGCAATATTATTAATTGTAATAAATATTTCTTTTATCACATTTTGCATTTTTTATTGTTTTCTTCATTAAACTCCAATTAGTTTAATTTTTCAAACTGTTACTTTTACATCGACTACCGAGAAAACGTAATATTTTACTTATCACTAAAGTAAGCAATATTTTTTTCATGCTAATTATTGTATAAACTGAAACTCAGAAATATTGCTGATATAAAACACTGATCATTGTCTAAGTTTAACCCATACGGAGTTTTTAAAAATATATTTCTAAAGATTCATAGAGCATAAACAGAAAAATTAGTTAAAAAGCAGGTTTCCAGAATAGTTTTGGAACGGTGAAAACACTCGTAGCTAGGACCAACTACATAATTAACAAACGAAAGTGCTACTATAGTATACATTTAGTGTCTTTGCTCTTTATTATCAAATTATTTCAGAAAGTATTATCACGACTAAATTGTCCATTTTAATCGGGGACTTTTTTGTGCGAGGCTTTGAATATGAAACTTTGGAAGTGATACTAAAAGAGAAACAAAACCATATAGCTATGGAAAATTAAATTGGTCATAACGTCTGCCAGATCAATTTATCATAATCATCAGGTAAATTTTAATTGTCTAACATTTGCTTTTTCATTCAATACATAGTTCTGTAATTCCACATGAACTTCAGTTTTTAAGAGGAGTTTGAAAGGCCTATCCTTGTAATGCTAAATTTACCAACTTTAGTTTCCATTTTCTTAAGGACTATTAAAAATACTGAAATGAAACTTTTGCAGCATACAGATGCACATAATTAAAATTTTCTGATTTATTTTCATTACTGCATCATAATTTTGAAGCAACTTATACATTATTTTCAGTTGTTTGCTTTTTCTATTTTTTCCCCCCAAAATATATTTTTTTTACATTGTCACATTTTGCTCTATCTCTACCGTAATAGATTCATACCACCATAATAATATCATGAATAGAGGTAGTGAAAGGTTCAAAGTGATAGCTTTTATATACCTAAAAAATGGAAAACTTGTGCAAAAAAAAAAAGTAATTTCTCAATAATTGCAGTCAAAAACATTTTTAAAGAAAAACTTAACTTTTTGAGGGAAACACCAGCTAAAACCCTACAATACTGTAAAACAACAAACACTATCACTTTATGAATTTATGAAATACAACCTTTTCTATTATTCAAGACAAACCACAGCCTTCTAGAGCAAATAATTCCTGATATACAGAATTTTAACTGAACAAGTGCTCGCGAAATCCAAAACAAATAGCTTCTACAGAGACATAATTAAATTTATTAAAATACTTATAAGCAAGGAATATTAATTAAAATCATATCGAAATAAATAGAAAGGTTAAAATATTAAAATGGTACATAGAACAAAAATATGATTTACCCCGACCCTTTCACTTTAATAATTCCCTTAATTACATAATTTTATTTATATAAAAACAAATTATTCAATAGTCCGTTTTTCTGAACTTCGAATAAGTAATGCTAATTCAATATACATTTTTCACGAAAGCAAAGCACCCAAAAAGTTTCCCTACTTCCGTAGGATATAATTTTGAGAAATCTAGCACATGTAAGGTATAAGCTTCAAGTTACTATAACTGAATCCTTATCTACTAAACAACGCAAATCCAGAAGTGTCCAGAAGCAAGTGATTACATCCGTCACCGAAGTAACGGAAGTTCCCCTGAGATGATAGACAGCACTTTTAATTAGCTGGCTAATGAATGTCATGGTCTGATACAAATGGCACTGTGCCCTACGATTGTCGGTAGCTATACAAGACGATCTGTCTCCTCGTTAGAGCTGACATTTCTATCTTCTGCAGCAGCCTCCCAATTTACCCCCACAAGCCTGGCTCGTTGACAAGAACGCTAATAATACCATTATGCAATTAACAGAGCATTAGCATTGCATTCGATTTACGGCAGGAAATGACGTTGTTCGCCTCATGTTGCTTCTTAAGGACACTGGAAAATCTTGTTTTAGATCAAGAATTTGTCATTTCTGAAACCCTGCATGTCCACTTTTTTAAACAATTTATCACTGAGTATAGCTCATAATATTAATAAAGACTTTTAGCTCTAAAAGAATGTAATGGGGTTGCTCTAGGATGTAACTGTAAAACTCTAGCATTTACTGCAAATAAGATCAGCCTTAAATCTGGACTGGATTTTTTTCCTGCTGAAATATGTCTCCAATTAGTGTTTTGTATTCCAAACTTTCATCTCATGTGTCATCAGTGTCCACCACCTGTGATGCCATAGTAGTAAAAACGGGATATTATAATAAACTGTGCTCCCTGAGAGGCGATGTGTTTCCAAGGGGACTTGTTTAAATTTATCATTGTGTATATTCATGATTAGTCAATTATTTATGCTTGACTTTTAGTAGTAATAGACGTTTTATTGTACGATTTTAGGATACACTCAAATAAAAACAACTGTCGCGTGGGCCTTACGGCCATACATGCTAATGTCGTCCTTATAACCATCAAAAGGGCAATAATCGTGTGCGCGCGCGCGCACACACACACACACATCTACATGCATACATATAAATATACAAATACTTTGATATATTTAAGTTTTCTATTAATAATTTAAATACAAATACATAAATATGAATGAAACGCTTACTCTTGAGTGCCCCTTTCCCTTTACTCACAACCCCTCTCCATCACCCCCTCTTCATTATGGTCATTAACCTCCGTTGTCGGGTCTTCTCTAGAAATATTCCCAAATTGTGTGGATATCTCGCATGCATCAACACTTCCCGGCATATCTTCAAATTTCTATTGGAATTCAGAAATTGCGTTGATAGATGCTTATTTCTTGAGATCTCCGTTGCCCTGCATTCTGCCAAAATATGCCTCCAATATCGCTTTCTCCGCGAGCGGAGTAGCGTTGGGGATGTCACTTGAAACTCGTGTTCGGGAGGTTCCCAGTTCAATTCCTGTTGAGCCTACCATCCTGACTTTTTTTCCTAGTAGCTTATAAAAATGCTGGGATGGATATTTACATTCCGTTGGTTGGTTCTGTTACAGGATCAAAAGTACTAGGGCGAGATGGTCTGACGCGGTGTGACGGTGGCTTGCGCTTTGTAAAGGTTTATTTCCCAGGTTTCTGGTATGGATGAAGCCTCCTGAGAGGCTCCAACTCCTTGGGGAAGGCTCCACTAGAGTCAGGGTTTTCTATTTGGAAATACGTTAGGGAACCTGTCTAATCCGCGCAGTTACCACTCTTGATCCTGGTCGCCTGATGTCTCCCTCAAAACCTCCCGAAGATGCCATCAATGGGAGCATTAGCATATTTGACTGTTTGTGAAATAGTTGACCACACTTATTTAAGAACAAACAAGTATTTTAAAGCGATCTACACAGTAATTAGAAAGCTGCACTTTGTTAAATTATATATATATATATATATATATATATATATATATATACTTTTCCTACTCCGAGGACGATTTTATAACGGTTGCCCAAATGAAAGTGGGGCACTGTGAATTTTTCTGTGTTAGAGTATGTGGAAATACAGGAAGTAATAGTGATATAAGGTTTTATGTCACCCTAACATAGACACCTAGCTAGAAAATATCCCAGAGAATAACTAGATTATGACTATCCTGAGCATAAAATTCCATGTTGTCTATGGAGTCAACTTCAAGGGAGATACGAGCTCAGTATGGTGGCGAACGTTTGCATATTGAGTAAGTCACTCGTTCGCATATACATTCTTCATTAGACAACACGCTTCCGCTCCCTTAATATCTTCTGCCTTCAAATGATGAATAAGTGCTCACTGTGTATATTTGGTGATCATATCAATTCAGCGAGCTTCTGCACATGAAATCAGGACACATCTTTAAGACTATATCAACTTCTTCCTAACGCCCAGTGCTAGCTAACGGAGTAAACTCAAAGCTCTGTATACTCATAGAACTACAGAAATCTTGGTTTCATTTTGGCACTCTCATAAAAATATTAAGAAGAGTGAAATACTTTCTGGATTGCTGCAATTGAATCAGGACATGGGTTGATATATTATTGTAAGATCTCATTCTTTCGTATTTAATGAATAATTTTGCAGTACATGAGCGTTGCTGCAAAAACCACAACATTTCTGTTAACAGTATTCAAATATTTTACTAGCTTTTAGGTCTAAGTGGAAAAGACGATATTGCATTGCAGTTTGTTGCTTTGACTTATGAGCGAGTGATGTAGACAGTACATTTGGCCTGCGGATAATCCTAAGAATCCCTTAAAGTCATAATGATAATTATGAGGTAGAACAATACTATCTAGCTAACTTCCTTATCAGAACCATGCTGCAAGCTAACTACTTATAATTCAATAAACACTTTTTTGTTTGTTCATTTCTTTAGCAAATTTGTCCACCATTACTAGTCGGCACTTCTTAAGTGACAAAGTTAAATGTTTAATCTTCTCATTTAGATAGCACAGTAAAATAATTTAACTTTATATGAACTATTTCGTTCTTGAAGTCTGGCCACGTAGAGTGCACGTAGGCCCTTTATAGCTTTACAGTACTGCCTATAACTATGTGAGTACAGGCATAGTAATAGACTGCAGAATTCTGTGAATGATGAAGGTGAGAAACCATCATTATAGAATGAAGCTTAATTAGGAAAATACGCATAGTTCCATGCTGAGTTAATGCCAATCAATACTTTACAAAACAATAACCAGTGAAGAACACTGGAAACAAAATAAGTTTGAAATATTTTTTTTAGTTAATCGACTAAATAGGCAATGCTATAGAAAGCTAGCTAAAACAATCATCAAATTGTAAAACACGAAATTTTATATAAATATATTATGCTCATGCTAGCTATATAATGGGCTGTAATTAAATTAGTAGCAACATTTCGGGAGGGTGCGGAAATGGTCTGAATATAAGTAGTTAGAACCAGTGTCGAGGTGTGCAGTGCCGAAAACAGTCGGTAAAGCGAGTGATCGTGGTGCTATATAAGTAACTGAATTGGCCAGTGTTCTTGCATAAAAACCCAAGTACCTCGTGTCAAAAATGCACCCAAAGTCATGACTGGTAGCAGGAACGGTGCACAATGGGTCAAAGTGTTTCGTGCCTGCCGGGAAGTGTCAGCAGATTGGACATAAAAATGTTTCCTCCAGCGTCACCTGCGAACTGACTTATGTATCGCAAATATTCGCACTTCTTAAGGCATATGCCACATTGTATCTGCACATGGTCACGGGACAGGCACGGAGACCCAGTTGTTGGTCTGGTGGATTGGGAGGTCTTAAAACATTCACCATACTCGCCGGACATGAGCCCGTGTGATTTCGACCTGTTTTTTCTGTTGAAAAAGCCCTCCGTGGCCCAGATTTCCAGAAGTTCCCTCCTTGCTACGAGCCATAAGGAGGTCCATGAACAATAACAACCTCGCCAACTGCATACGAACTTGGGTACAGTGCAAAATAACATAGAAGATTATATGGAGGACTGTTGCTAGTATTTATGCTATTTTTGTTATATAGAAAGTTTAGCTCGTGTTTTTAATAACAGACTGGAATATTAATTGCTGTGTTAGTGGATATAAACTGCAGTGCAAAGTGCGTTTTCTTCCAAATTACAGTCTATTAGTCACCTATATTTTTATCCTTTTGTTCTTGTCGATACTGATGATCTAGTAGTTACAATACTTGCCTCATAGACCCAAAGTCAATTCAAGGGTCGATGGATTTTGTAAAGCCGTAGGTACCGTGTCGTGGGTTTATGGCACGTAAAAGAACCTCAGGCTGAAAGAGGGGTTCTCTGTGCAAAATTTGTCGGCCGTTTCACGCCCTGAATTGAATGGGACGCTGAAGAACTGAGATGTTAAACAGCGTCCGTAAATAAACCAAATCAACAAACCCTTTTCCTCTAAGGTGGTAAGCTCGTTTTGTACTGCAGAGCTTAAGCATTATTGGGAAGTAGGCCATCAAGAGGGAAAGAGACTGAAAGTAATGAGCACTTTTTTATCTTTCTTCAGAGAACCTCGTTATTTAGTTAATAAGCATCTTTCTTTAACTGCTGCTTGTATACTAGAACGCTTTAACAAAGCGTTCACCTGTTTATTGCAGGTAAAGATGGGATTGTATCGTGTCTGCCTTCCCTGATTTTATATACACGCGACATGATGCTCAACTGTTCAAATAAAAAGTGGTCTGCCTATTAAAAAGTAGCTGGCTAATAGATCAAGATCTACCAGTCATTCAAGTAACCTTATGTACGGGTAAGGGGTAAATACAAACATTTACAGGAACAAGGAGGAAAAGTTGTTGCTCCTACCCTCTTCATTACACCAACACCATCAAAATAGATTATAGAAGATAGTTATATTAGAGTGTACCTCTATAATTAGTGGTTTCCAGAGAACATTATAAGAGACATATCTAATTATCGCAGAAAGTTTGTAAATTTGGTAATGTTCACCTCAACGGCGATGATAGATAATTTTCACACTGGTGTTGATGGTGATTGTGGTAGCGATAGCAGTCGGTCGATATAAACCCCAGAGAAAACATTTATGAAACCCAAAAAGGAAATTGAAGACATAGGAATAAAGTGAACAGATGTCTGTTTTTCCTCCGTTTTGAAATAGAGCAAGGCAAGCAAAAACGTTTGAAATCCGTAACGTATTGAGTTTATCAAGTTGCTATCATAATAATTACGAGGAAATATATCTTTGAACTTCAACTGTGCTGAACTAATAAATATTTTTGTATTCCCCAGCACTAAAAAATTAAAATCTCGTGCGGACGAACTTCTGCAAGTTTAGTTGTCTTGTCTCCCTCCACTTCTAAGCTCGGAGGGATACTCTGCACATTTTTGTGTTTTCATCAGGCGAGTGGTTGACAGAATTTCGTGCTTTGTAAACGATAAACAAACAAACTGTACACTCGAGTCCGCGACTCTACTGCCCCTAAACAAATATGATTCTGGAAATTCAGTTCTATCTGAAGCCTCTATGTGATCTTTTGAAATCATTTATGTCATCTGGGATTAGTGTTTAATGCTCATTGTTACTATTGAGGTATCACAGACGCCGAGCACTGATGATGCATGAAATGAAATGATAAACTGGGTAAGACCCTCAGTCAGGGAGGACAGTCCTGGTGGGAATCGAGCTCCAGACCTTTCGTACACGAGTCCGCACCTTAAAGACCTCGACCACCCATGTCGGTGTCCAGTCGATCGAGATGAAATGAAGTAACTCTACAGATATAAAAAAAATGACGGTAAAACTATTGTGGCAAAGGGTTATATTGAGTTAGAGAGATTGGTAGGATTGGAGGAGGATATATCGGTACTTCAGCCTTGCTCAAGGGCTGGCCGTTTGTGCCTACTACTCCAGTGTAGGTACCTCGGGGAGGAGGAAGATCAGAGGCAAGGATTCCCGGGCGATGAGGTTTAGACGAGGTCCCTAACGCTCTGCATTGGCGAAGCTCTCACTAAGAAATTCGAACCGTTCAGAAAGGCCGCGAGCAAAAACCCTTTCAAAGCTCAAGCCATCGTCACACCGCAGTGGTCTACCTCTTAAGGCACTTTCGTCCCGTAACAGAAACAACCGGATAGAATGGGAGAGTGGAAAATTCGTGGAAAATCCATCCCAGAAAAAACATCCCAAGCATTAACGTCTAAACCACCCCGTTCATACCTTTTATAATTACTATCTCTAGAAATAAACAATAAACATGTCCACTTTATTGCTAATACCCTATTCGTGTGTCCCTGTTCTGTCCTTTCTTAATACTAGCAAAAGTCATACGCATTGGCCTCATAACGCAGTCGATAGAATATCTGCCCACTGTGCTTATGGTCCCGGGTTCGATTCTCGACTCGACACAAGACCTTTTCTTTGATCAAGAACATTCTTTGCAATTGGTGTGAGTTTGAAGAATAGTTGTTTGTGGTATAGCTCATTATATAACCAGTTTGCCGATTTTTAGAACTACCTTAGAGCAGTTACCGGTCATATATCAGAGAGATGACACCCGTAAATACCGCAGTTAACTTAAAAGTTATAAGCATTTACTGAAATAGGTGCTCAAATTCACATGTAAGAAGTATACACAAAATAATGATTGGTGTATGAAAATCTGGATAAAATATTGCAATTCATAAAAAAATCATTTTCATTCCACTGCAGAGCCCATGTTAATGGTATATGTGAAAACAGAACTTTGAAGAGTCGCTAGAAGGATTTAAAGAATTAAATCAGTGCCAGCAAACTTAAAGGTTGGAAAGTAAACATGAGAAAATGTTAACATAAGGAATGCTTATGTGTTGTCTAAAAGTCATTTTTAAAATGAGATATTTTGTGTCCATATAAATCTAACATTAATAGAAACGCCTTCAAAATGTTAAAACTCTGTTTATTATCTGATAAAAATGTTTTTTTAACACTTACGAAATTGAATGTTTAAGTCTTCAATACAATATCATGCATGTAAAGTTACAAGTTAGTTTGAAATGGGCACATTCATATTTTGCTTTAGATATGTTAGTTTTTTTTATGAAATGCGCCATTAGTTTCTCTTAAGTATTCTATCCTGTAGACTTCCACAGCAGTAAATAAACTCTTTACATTTTGGTTTTACGGGTTTGAAAATAACGAAAAACCAGCCACTGGGGGAAAACTTGGAATGATGGAAATCTACTTATTTCCTTTTAATGCGCGCTGTGGAAGCGATAGCAAGGGTTTTTACTGCAACCTAACAAACTAAACTACATAGCATTTGTTCTCCAGGACAAAATCTGCTTGCACTACAAACTGTGTGAACGTGGAGTTCTAGAAGTTTGTGTGTAAATGGGTATACCATGTACCTTGTCCCATCACCCTTCTCACGATAAATAACACTAGCCTGCGGTGCGCTTTTATGTACTGTAAAGGTAAATATAGCTGGGAATATGAGGTGTAATGTTTTTGCACCTTCTACAGTGAGAGAATGAACGTGCTCTAAATTATTGCTCCCCTTCAATAAACTGATTATTTATTTAGGATAGCCTTACGGATCGGGCTTTTGTTGAGCTATATGCCTGTGCCCCTTGAGAACAAAATATTATTTATTGCATTTTGTTATAGCTCTTGCATTTATAGCTTGTGCAATTTTCTTTAAGCATATGACATACACGGATCGTTTGGAATTTTTCTGCTGTGTTGGTTTTTAATGAAACTATAAACCCGTGTAATATATGCTTAATGTTATATCATTTAATATGTGTTTTTGTTGCTAAAATTTGTATACTTATTGGGGTTGTTAAACTCATTTTGTTCCTTGGATTTCTAATTTTCAATTCGAAATTTTAATTAGTAAGATTAACGCTTATATTTTGATCTTAAATATCTCTTAATTTCGCTTTGAAAATTATATCTGGTTTGCTGCAGTTGATTCGGGTAAGAATAGATATGACAATGAGGGTAAAAAAAACTACCCGCCAATCTCCAAGTCGGTATCGAGGCGATGAATGAAATGAAGGTGCAAATGAGTTCGTTACCAGCAATTACTTTATCAAGGGAAAGCTCGGAAAAAGCCTTTATCCAGGTCTTAGCTGTTATCGCAAGTCTGATGGATATTAACGCAATTATTTAAATCGTAAAAAATGCATTTATGTTACAAGATGTTATAGATAAATCTAAGGAATGCTAATACTGAAATATATTGTGTAACCGATTAAGGCAATAGTATAGGGTTATTCTAAAGCAATTTCTCGCTTTGAAATTGCTGTTTCTTCTACACATAGGTATTAATAGTATGGTCCCATATATGTAGATACCAACATGCTTTAAAAGGATTGACTTTTCTCCATATAAATCTGTTTCTATAATAAATGGCCACGCTTGTATAAACTATTATAGTTTAGAATGTTGACAGCAAATTTCGAAGGATAATTTTAGAGCTGTTTTATCTTTAGAGTTAGTATTAGACCCATTTAATGGTATTACGAATGCTATAAGCCATATCCTAATACATTGAGAAATTTTCCAACTTTACATAGATTGAAAACTGAACCTTGCTGTGTAAACACATTTGGTGAACAAATTTTAGGAAACTGCTGCAGCTACTGATAAAAGGCTTTGGGAAGACGAAAATTAGTAGGAAACAAAGTGAGTGCAGCTCTAGTTTTACAAGAAGTCCAGGAAAATCTGCATAAAGTGTAGTACAAACTTAATGACCTTATCCAATCCTACCGAGTTCCGAGTGTATATTGTTATCACTTTCGTATAAACATAACATACTGCCACGAGATACCTGGAATTGTCCAGCGTTGCACTGTTTACTTTCGTACATTAAAGATTGAGCAGAAACTATGAATATTTCCTGTTTCTCGTATTATTAAAATATCTGAGGAGTCTTAATTAATAAATAAAGCATAAATGAATTAATTATTCTCACTTCCACATTCTATATCTATTAGCCCTAAACATGTACTGAAGGAGATTCCAGCGACGTGACAACGCTGTTATCCTGAGCGAACTCTTGATGCATCGCATTTCTCAGATATATCACATCAACGTAGCATAAATAAGTGCAATGCTACTTCCAGGTAAAAATGATGCACATTTATCCCGTATTATCTAACGCTTGTAGTGCTAATAAAGCTGCAAAGCGCTTAGAGACGACTTATTCAACAATGTGGTGAATTCTGCGAAGACGGGGACTATATCCTTTTAAAATGAAAAATTGGTTTTCAACTCGACAACTCAACTTTCGCTTTGAAAATGATAAATTAAGAATAACTTTGAATAGTTAGGCAGAATCTTGTGGACAGATGAGAAATATAGGATATGGGCGGAAAATAATTCGAACACAATTGTTCATCAAGGGTTACTTGATGCATAGTTACTGTTTGGTGTGATTTTTCTTCAATTTGTATAATTGGACCTTATTTCTATGAAGAAATATAAAATGGACCAACGAAAAGAGTAGTAGTTAACGGGCAGAGATATTTTCCAACACTATAAAATTTTGTAACACCAGCATTACAGGATCATGTTATCCAAAACATTGTTTTTATGCAAGATGGCGCTCCACCGCACATAAAAATATCTTAAAAACACTATTAAACAATACATTGGTGATCAATAATTATGCATTTTCAACCAGTTAGCCTCCTAGGTCACCAGATATGAATCCAGCTGACTACTGGTTATGGGGTTACCTCAAAGAAAGTATACATCTTAATGTACCTGCTATTCGTGAGGGACTAAAAACATCAATTTCAGATGTCATTGAAAACATTTCATGAAACTAATGTCGTTTATAGTAGCATACTAGAACGAACGTTTGTTTTTGAAAAATGCGGTCGTGACCATTTTTAACATTTTCTTATTTGTTATTTTAAAATATTCTTGTTTAGTCTTGTTATTATAAAAAGCTTTTATTTACTAATAAATTGGTGTCTTCATTTTTGCAGAATTTAAACATTTGGCAAAGTTATGATTATTTAAAACTGTGAACTGACTTCTTTGTGTTATCTTTCATACTTTGGTTTCCATGGAGTTTTGATATTGGAAAATTTGTTTGAAGATATATATGTGACATCTTTTAGCTTTTTAATGTAGGATATTTTTATATTTACTGCAATTTCATTGCATTTTAAAGTACATATTTTAATTTCTTATGTATATATTGCATTTACGAGACAGTTTTGGAACTTAACATTTTTATGTTATAAGTAGGTTGGCATTTTCATGACTTCTCATGTTATCTGCTGTAGGCGATTCCGCAGGCAATTAATTTGATAGAGAGTTTTAAATGCTTCTGATTTTCAGAATCATATACCACGAGAGTGGCTGCTTTTTCGTGCGATTTGTTTATAGAGAGTGTATGAACAAATAAACATTTAACCTGTTAATGAAATGATTGTCTGCTGAGAACAGGCTGGAATAGTGTTTGAGCTCTTAATGAAGCGAGAGATGGGCATCCCCCCTCCTAGCTCTTCAAAGAACTACTAGGTGCACCGTGTTATCGTTTTGCAGTTTTTCCTAGCTTAGCCTATTATGACACTTTACACAGTGGTTGTGATTATTCCTTCTAATGGCTTAATAATAACACGCCCGAAATAATTACAGCATCCATTCCGACAGAGTTTATGAGCCAGCAGCAAGTTTCTGAGAATACTGTCTGCACCATGGCATTCCTCTCACGTAGCCTTGATGCAGCGCGTACTCTATCGGTTACTGTTTGTTACAAGGGAACTGTCGAAAAAAAAAAATCGCTACATAAACACAAGTTGCAAGTAACTGCTGTGCTTCGACATGCCAAGCATAACTTACAGTCACAGTCCGTTATTCCCAGCTGGACTCTTCCTAAGGGCTAGTTCAGTATCCGGTATAGAATTTGACATGCTTCACAATTAATTAGTTACAAGCACCATAAAATTATTTATTAAATAAACCGCTGTAAGTGTAGCCATATATTGATAAATCTCCTTAAGGGAAGCACAGATTTTTGTTATTATTAGAGCATGTTATAATAATTATAAGACATTATGACTGTTTCTCCTAGTTTTTTTAATTATATTAAGCCACCGCATATTTTAATCTAATTCTACGGACAAATTATCATAATTATAATTTATGCAATATTCTATTGACTATAAAAATTTAAAATGTTTAAAATGTATAGTATATTTTAAACTCTACAAATAAAAAAAAAAACTTAAAACAAGTCGATGTGTTGCAAAAAATCATCTGGCAGCGGTTTTTAAATTGCTTGTTTTATAGAGCCGTCAACCAGATACTGTGGTTATTAGCGCTTGTGCCTGCAAACCTAACAATCAGGCGCTAATCAATTTCCTTTAAATATGTGTAAATTTTTAAAATGATTTTGACATGGATATACTCTGATTTATGAGAAACATGATCTCATTTCAAAGTGTCTGTCATTAACATCAAGGAGCAACACATGGGAGTCACAAATCCAATTTTCTGCCAAATATTCTCCTACAATTTCTTGTGGTGACATTTTTATTTTCAGCATGCTTCATGGGAGAATTAGGCAATGCCGAAATCCCAATATTCAAAGCAGTCATAGTTGGCAATGCATGGGCACGCTGTTAGCTCAACGTTTGTCTTTTTTTTTTGTTTGTTTATTGTTTACGATTCTGTTAAGTTAAAAACACAACATATTCAACATATGAATGTACTTACATTGAAATTGGAAAAGGAATTGTAGAGGAAACAATTATAAAGTTTTGTATTCTTGAAGTGTAGTAATAAATTTACAGCTTGATTTGTGGTATTGGTCGTGAAGTTTCTGAAGTAAACAGTGATGAGAGAAATCCTGCACTATAACAACAATGTACGAAATGATTATTAAAAAAAATGTCCTTTCTTTCCGCGACAGAATTTTACTTGGATGCAGTACATTAACATCAAGGAAAGTTTTTCTTAATATACAAGATTACTCTCTCTCTAGAGGTCCCAAAATATTGTCTATAAAAAGTGTTATTTAGATAATTGCTTGCAAATTTATAGTCACCTTCAACATTGAAAAACAGTATAAAAACCATAGCAATATAATGAAATTGTTCATTTGTCTATATTCCGCGTCACCGCATCTCGGAAATTGTAAATTCTCTATCGCGTGATTAACTATGTGCACAATCTCCTAGAGCTGCTTCTCGTTCTTGCAAATATATTTATTTAAAATTTGGAATAATGAAATCATGATGTCACCTGAGCGGACACGTAAACTGTCAAAACATCGGAAAAACCTCATGCTGTGAGGTGCCGGGGTATGTCGCAGATGAATGGGAGGAGACCATGTTCAGCATAGATTATGAGCAGATTCTTTTTTCATCGTTGAAAGAAAATTATATAAATTAGCTAGCCGTTATCTATATAACATAAATGATATATAGACAATGGTTTAGGGTCTCTAGCGAAAGAATCAGCAACATCTTATTCTAATGGATGAGCTGGCTACCAGATTCGTATATTTTCATACTTTTAGTACAGTTGGTAATAATATAACATATAATCCAAGATATCCATGGGCTGAAATACAGAAATGCTTCTTTTCTCTAACATTTTTTTTACAACCAAGAGAGCATATTAGACGGTTCTAACAGTCTTCTGCGATTCTCACCAACATTCTTACCAAGTGTTTTCACACATTACCGTTTTTAAGGCAATGCCCATTTCTCTTTCTTCCTTTGTAGTTTCATTTTAACCTCTACCTGCCGATCCTTCTGTTCCTCAAGAGAGCATCACCAAGTGGGGGAGCTCCTCCCGGCCAGACTACTATATTTATTCAACTAATCCCAGCTCCGCGGCCGCCTCAAGTATGTTTGCTTTAGACCTGGCCACTGAAAAGAAGATCGGATAGAAGCAAATATGGGCTCGGGTATCGCTAGCAGACGATCTAGAAAGCCTCGTTTCTATAACTGAAAGGTTCGAAATGTTACGCATTGACAGCATTGACAAAACAAATGCAACCTTATCGTTCACCTTGTAAATATACCCACCTGCTGCTTCTAATGGAGTAAAATCATAACGGCTCCAGTTGCTCTTATCTGCAATAGCGTTCGACGACTTCTATGTGTGGTAGCGCAGGTGCGCATTCCTAGGTTGCTTCTTTTGGATCTTCCATTGATTATTATCCATTGTTTTGTACACATCAGCAATTGTATTCTCAGATATTCTGCTCAAGCACCAAAAAAAAAAAAAAAAAAAAAACAAACAAACAAACAAACAAAAACACTTTTTCTATGGAATTTGACTACGGTAAGCTTTATAACTACCATATTATTACGCGGATTGTTAAACTTGTAATAATAGAAAGATTAAATGAAGTAAAAAGAATTGGTATAAATTATGAACAATGATTTAGAACCTTCTGATTTTCAATACTACAGAAAGGTTATTTCAGCGGCTGCCTACTGGGACAGTGCAGCCGCCGCAACCGAAAAATGGAGATAGGATTATCACGCATAAAGTTAGTATTTTTAGTTTAGTATTTATAGTTTTAATGAAAATATAACATTATACAAAGGTTAATATAAATGATGATGATGCTTGTAATCCCTAACTGTACTATAAGAGATGTTGAAAATGATGTCCCTCAGCGGGATGCATTACCTGCATGTGCCTAGGAAATTCCTGTATTTCATCCGTAAGAAAACGGCGATTCGGAACTCGTGTCTTGTCATTGACAGTTCCTGTCTCTCATAATTTTAAACAAGTTGGCGGATAGTTCTCTGTCTGGTACACAAGTGCCAAGATATTTTGTAAGAATCCATTTTCACATACACATTGTTCAAGATTGTATTCATGTAGTAGCATAACTAGAAGTGTGGAGGAACAATCACACATAATGAAAGCACCAAGTAGCATACAAATGCACAAACACTTGTTGACAAACCAATTCCTCAAACTAACTACAAGCTGCTACCTACACATGCACTTTACGGTCTTAACGACTTGCTTTTCCCAATATGCAGCCTCGTTCCACCGGCCCGCAACTCAAATAACCTCACTTTCTCAATTAACGCTGTAGCATTATTATAAGGTATACAAATAAAAGAATAAAACATTAAAGCTGATTCATTAGAACATGCATGTTTTTAGGTATGATCGCTTAAAACCGGCGTTCACCGAGTTTTGTATAGTAGAAGCTATTTGAAAGGCAACATATAATGTCATCAGTTAAGGTATTTTTACACGGTTAAGCTATACTGTAAATACATAATGAGAATATGGGAATAACATGCAGTGGGGCGTAAGCCACAGAAGTTAGTAAATGTGACTTAGCAAACATCACTTATCTGTATAAAGTGCGTTCTGCCGGTATCACACAAAATGTAGACATACTTGTCCGTTCATTTCGGAAAGAAAGAAGGATAATGCATAGTCCTTCATCAAACTATTCTTGGGAATAATTGCCGATTCTGTGGATTCCAGTTCTAGTTTCTATTGGCTAAAATCGCTTTGTTCTAAAATATTTATTTTTATGGCCGGTAATTTATTTATTTGAAAACCAAAGAAAAAGAAATACACGGGAAATTATGTGCCGTAAAGTTGGGATTCCTAAACATAAGTGAAGACTTTCACAAGAAGTAAAATTGAGACAGAAATAACTATTTCCTAAATATAAGAAAAAAAGTGTCCATTTGAACATATGTAAGTCCTGTTTCATTTACATTTAAAAAGAAACTTTTTTGTTGCACTCTATTTTATAAATCATGATCATAGCCATGGTTAAACCAGTTTTATTACACTTTTAAAATCTTTTTGGAAATGTTCATTGTAGGCTTCTTTGCTAGCGATTTATTTATTTATTTTTTTTTATTTATTCTGTAGGAGTCGTTATATTCAGCTTCAGTCGTTACTAAACCTTTTCGTGATAATGCATTCTAATAAATAATATCTGATATGGACTTGGCAACTTTTGGGGTTTGAAGCAAGGCATTAGTTGTTAAGAACTTTTCTAACAGACATTTATCCCAGAAAAGTCATACTCATCTCCTGGAAACTTATTAATTTAAAACGTGAATTGTGGATTGTAGCACATCACAAAACAGCATAACCGCGACGCTGCCTAAAATGAAGTCTAAACTATGAACTAACCCCACGAACTATATACACCGCCTGAACTGAAAACTATAAAAACGCCTTATAACTGCGTGCCTCGCTGCCCCGAGAACTGCTTAAACTGTATTGTATCTTCTCAAGAAGTTTCCCTTTTTATAATAATTTCAAAGTGTCCCCATGTTGTTCTGAGAGCTCATGGTTCGCTGAGCCTTCAAAATATTCAAATACTGTTGGCGAGCTCTTATTCCCCCTGCGCGCTCTCTTTAAACATTTCAACGCTTTGGTCTTTGATTGACGAGTTCGTGATCTGCCGATGTCAGAATGAAAGGAGACCATTCACCCCGACACCTGCTACTGTGGTATTTTTAACGAACTTCCGAGCATTTTCAGCAAGTGAGGATATAAAAGACTCATACCGTAAAGCTTTGTTAGCTTTAGCTTTATGATAATAGGCAGCTCGGGGCCTATTGTCGAAGTAGCCTACACACATTTTTCTGATACATGACCTTTTCTTACTCGCTACTACAGGCTATATAAAATATTTAATAATTATTACCATGAAATCACACACATTCACTCTCAGGCAGGCGTAGTGTGAAGACCTGTCACAAAGTAAGCGCTCTAAAGAATTGTTATATATTTTTAATAAATGCTCATCAATATTAAAGAACAACATGACAGTTATTTTATGTCGCAGAAACGCGGGGTTTGTAAGGCGCGTGTATTTAAGACTAAACGTAGATTCAAGAACGATCCATTTACTAGAATGTTGATAAATAAGAGAAACGCGATTCGCAAATATCCTCAAACTATAAAACAGTCGACAACGCGTGCGCATAAATAAAATGCAATGTACTTCCGCGAGGAACTTGAACCCACGATTTATTGCATAGAAGCCCAGCTTAGGAGATCCGACAAGAAAGTAAATCGCTTGAAGGCACCATTGTTTCAAAGCGTAACTGGGTAAAACAAAACGTCATAAAGCTCAGGATGAACTGAACCACCCTGTATAATTATGACGCAAGTTTCTCAACAGGTACATTAGTAATTTGTTAAAAAGAAATCAGCAAGAATGAATATGTGCAAGCCTAAAAGTAAAATGAATATTTCGTGTATGGGAGAGAGGAAGAGAGAGATTGCTTACGTGAAATGGGGAAATATAGAGCGTGCAGGAAAAGGCGCTGTTTGTAATTGTAATTTTTCACATTGTATATTAGTTAGTATGTGCTGTTACTTATTAATAATAAAAACTGCTCTTTGTACCCTGGAATACAGAAGAACCGCTCGACACGGTTACGGTCTCTCGCCCATGATACAAACGCGCCTAAATACTTGGGAAATAACAGGCTATATACCTCTATTTTTTACCGCCATTCTGCTAAGGAATCTGTGTATAAAATGCATAGGTAGGTAAAGAGGTGTTATTCCAGATCCATTTAATCATCTGGCGCCAAAAGCTTCTTGATTTGCCTCGAGGGCGCGCTTCTTTGCTCATAAAAATCCTCACTAGGTAAGTGGTTGTCATTAAACCCGGCATAGGGAAAGGAGAGGGGGGGGGGAAGGGAGTGGAACGATTGAAATAAAAGCGCAGGATAAAAATCATAGCCAGTGATACGTTAATTTGATTTGTGGACGTAATTTGAATTTAAAGAAACATACATTGAAATAAATTGAATACAAAAACAAAACACATCTGAAGTAGCGAATGTAAATATGCTGCATCAAAAGGAATGATTTCATGCATAAATTGCGCTTTGCGGACTTGAGTTATCATTGGCAGCGGCGTTTCGTTTTCAACGCCTTATGAAATGTATCAGTTACATGATAGTACTGCAACATTGTTATTTGCAGTTAGATATTCTAGAATATTTAAAATCGTAAATTATTAAGGGCGTACTTTGTAGAGCACTTTATATTTCTTCTCAATTTTTATTTGCTTGGACTAACATGGGCAGGGACAGATCGCAATGACGTAATTTCAGGTACTGTCTCAATCATTAGGTTTTATTGTAGTCTTGCGGTTGACAATTAACATGAGCATGTTGCCAAGCGGGGATTAATGCAAGACTTGTAAATAAATTTTTATAGATGGTTTAGCAGAAGTGAATCTTTAGCTAACAGCCTCTTTGGTCTAGCGATAACGTTGTAGGCTTAGTTCTGGAATGTCATGGATTAGATTTCCGGTTAAGGAAATTTGGAAAGGGAATCTCCTACTTGTGGGGGAATAAAAAACAAATAAGCAATGTTTAATCACAGGCGCTATACACTGATTACATACGAGATGAAATGATTTTTATATATAATTTCAAGGAAGGAAACGTTCCAGCTCTAATTTTATGGCATCTCCCCAGCATGTCGTTTATGAGGACTGAGGAAAACCTGGAAAATACGCCAGTCAGAGAGGATTCTGGAATCGAACTCCAGACGTCCATGCCTTAACAACCTCGGCCATTAGTGTCGGTTGTGAGGATAGTTGAGGAACTACCTGATGGTGAGGTTGCGTTTTTGAAGTTTGTAAGAATTTTTGTGCGGAAAATTAGGAAAATGGGAGAAAAAGAATAAAGAATTTATTTATACTGACGGAGTTAAAGTCAAAAGATGTTTTCAATATGTCTTAAGCAATTACATATATTGACAAAGCACAGATACAATTTCAGGTTATTACCAATACTTGTATAATAATACGATAAAATGTAAACAGCAAATTAGTATTTAATGAAAATACAATGCGTGAAATACGCCCACTACTATTATGCTGTAGTCTGTTACTCAAGTTAGTATAAGGATTAATTAACAGCACATCTAAGAATCAAAGTGTAGCATCTCATATAAAAATGAATATTAAGTAATTTTGTGTTTTATGATTAATATTTTACTGTCACATTTTAACAACAGATATATTTGAACATACCTTTAACAATAAGGCTAATACACATTGAGCATTCTCTACACGTTTGCAAATATATTTGACATCTACAGCAGTCTATGGAGAGTCTAACGTTGTTTCGAAATTATATAAATTAAAGTAGAAAATAAGTGGTACAGACAAGCAGCAAGGAAAGCCTGTTCTTCCTGCTAACCAAGAGAGACTTGGTACACATTATGATATCAAAATGAAGCAGTACCAGATAAAATGCTGGCAGGAACCATATCCATGATTTTCGGTGAGTACACCACACCATATGGCAGCTCTGAATGTTTTAAACAAGTACGATGTATTCATAATATATGCACAAACTCACACATACCGAACATCTCATGCATTGCAAAATCATACCGCCTAGACAAATGCATTAATATTTATATTTTAAGCACTGTGTCGCTCTGTAACACGCGTTTTATACCTTAAGAAACCCTTAGTTTTTTCATACATATATTCGTCTTCCTTGTTTGTGTGTGTGCGAAGGGAAGGAGAAGTGTTGGGGGTCTCTGAAACATAAAAAACGAAGGAAGGAGAAAGATGGCAATGGCCATACACGCACATGGGTACACCTTTAAGCCCAACACACAAGGTGGAAGTGAGGTGGGGCTAGTGTGGTTGATGGAGAAGAGAGGAGAGGGATAGGAGATTGGAGGGGAGAAGTGGTGTAAGGGGGAAGGTTTCAGAAGGAAAAAGAATCTTTGACCATGTTGCGGCCTCTCGACAAAACACGAAAACCTTTATACTAATCAGCCGTGCCGAGTGCGCACTCTCGGTGCCGTGCGTGTGATGTCATTGACTAAACAAGTGAACAGCGACGAGTGGTGATCGTGTTTTGTCACAGAAGGTGCAATCAAAACAGAGTAATTGTTTTTTATTTAACAACCAGTTTTTACGGAAATGCATCAGATTGAGTGACATCGGTTGCGAAACGAGAACAAGTGTTGTTTCTAGTACAGTTGTTTTGTGTTTACCATGTGCAAAGATGTGACAAAAAGAATAGCTATTTTGTACCGTCGAGATCACGTTTTAGTATCGTAATTTTGAGGTTAGGTTTCGTTTATTCAACAAGTTTCTCAGCTGTAAGCGGACAATGTGGTTAGTTTCGATTTCTTCTGGTCAGATAATATTTCTCTTATTATTGTGTGAGCGCGAAAACCAACTCATCCATTGCGGAGGAGGCCATTTCATTTGGCATGGATCTAAAAAAATACGCAGATAGCGCAGCAAATCTGACTGTCGGCGCCAGAAGCGACGCCAAGTGGTAAGTGAATAAACTTCAGATATACAAACTTGGTAAAGTGTTTTAGTTTCTTATTATTGACACTATGTCATTTAAATTATGGGGTACTGCTTTTTTATTTCATGTTCTTCTAGCTCGTCTCGTTTTAGCCCAATGCCAATGAAGCAATGGTCATTTATCATTATAGCAAAGCAAGAATTGGACTAGAGGGCTGCTCTGAGCCCTTGCATACATTGACACCATGGGGCAGAAGTCGATTTCATGCATGTTACCTGTTAAAAGACACTGCACATGTATAGACAAATGGGACACATTAAAATTCATCTCTATGCAGAAACGACACTCAAACCCACGGTCCTCTTCATACATATTGTATTAATTAGCTATTTTAAACCAAATAAATAAAATGCTAACAAAGGAAATACGTAACTTGTCTCCATATTTGTGCAGGGGTCATTTCCAAGTCATTCGGTGATGTTTTAAATTTAATGAAAATAGCAATGGTTTCAATAAACCAGTTATTGAAGTGTAGTACAGTTTATACAGTTTAGATATAATTACACATTAATATTTTACGTTTTTGTGTTTTCGGATTATTCTGCAAATTACTTTAATTAAAATTATTAGAAATCAACATTCCTTAACACAATTTTAAGAAAACATTTTAAAAGAACTATGTTGCATTGAAATTATTTAATAGCAACGTCTAGTTAGAATCGGTTGTTTTAATGTCGAAGATGAAAGATTTAAGTAAAAATTGTCATAGCATGTACACAAAGATTATCACCAAAATCATTCACGGATTTCCTCTGCAGTTTTTAACGCCTATATTTCCGTTTTAACTATACGCAAATATACTTTAAAATATTCGTTAAGCTTTCTTTAAAATAAGAAACTGTATATTTGTTTAGATCACCAGTTCCTTTAGCAAGAACATTAAGAAACCTAAGATATCGACTAAAAACGGGAAGACTGGGAGAACACACTTGCATCTGTGCTTTTCATTTTGAAACGAATGGAAAGAAACGGAAGGGGGAGTCGAAGGCCAGATATTAGATTCTGTAGCTACTTTTTAATGTAAATGTGTATGATTATGAAGTAAAATAATAATATTATTTCATGTTTTATTCCATAATAATAGTTAAATATACTTTTCAAATACTGTCATTATGTTCGTAATACATAAGTAAATTCCGAAATTTTTGAATAGTTGTCATGTAATTTACCTGAGATCGTTTCATTAATTTCCTGGAGAAACATTTCCAATTTTATAATACATATTTTTAAATCAAACTTCGTAATTTGCTAAATTAAAACAGTACTTGTCTTGAACATGCAGTCAAAGCAAATCAGGATAAATAAATGATAAGTTTTCAAATCCATTGCCCTAAAAGTCTAAAACTTATAATTTTATACATACATGGACTCATTTCTAAGCCCCCTAAAATAAGCTAGGCGTTGTTTAACTTGAGATAAACTTCAATAAAATTTACTCTGAACGATATATACACTTAACACGTCTTATATATTTTTAAATAAATAAACAAAATACAACTCAAATTAGAATTTCAAAGTTATAGCTCTTTGTAAATTCTGTAAGTATCTGAAACATGGTAGCAAAGGAAGAAAGATATAAATCAAATCGAAAATTCTGAAATGAAATTTTTATGAATAGTCAAAAGCTGCATAAGAAATAACAGAATAGGAAATAAATAATTATAACATATAATGATTATGAAAGAGCAACAAAAAAAAAAAAATTAAAGAGACACGTACAAAGTATGACAAAAATATTATTCCATATAGAGTATTAAAATAAAGCCACCTAGACCGTGTCATGGGCAGCGTGTCTTCATGCACGTCATGAGGTCTCTGATTTTAATCCCATAAGGTCAGTTACTTTGGTAAGCTCTTTGCCGGAACTTTTCTTTACCCTGAAAAGGTGAATGTCAGGTACCTTTAAGCGTTTTGGACTCCGAATTTATTTACGTACTCATTTCATCAAAAAGGCATTCATCAATTATCTGTTTAGATCTTCCATTTTTATGAAGAACGTTAAGTTACATTAAAAACTGGACGGAGGAGTATTGAGAGACTAAGGAAAAGATTGGTGGATGTGCGATGCTGTAACAGACTTTGAGTCTAATATGTAAAGAAATATGATAATGTGATAAGTAAAAATAGATACCTCCAATGTATGCTTATATTGTTGTACGTTTCCCACCTTCACATTTCTGCCACATTTCACTCTCATACGGCGAGAGAGCCCATTTTGTTGAGAAAATTCAAGATAAGCTGAGTGTTGTGTGCATTACCTATTGCACTATGACAGCATTTCGTAATAGTCCAGTTGCTTACGAATTGTATCAAAGAAGTTTTCAAATTTGCGGGCAATGATGATGCAATGTCAAATTTTCCAATTCCGCGTTAAAGATACTTGAAGGGGAGAGGCTCTTCTATGAATTCTCGTCTTTTTGATTAGATATTCCCCCACCTTTTTTTAATGTTGCAGAATTAAATATCTTTAACATGACTATTTTATGGAGTTCAATTTTCTTGTTTGTTGTAACGTTTTAATGAAACCAAAGAAGCTTACAGACAATAGATTGCACTTCCAACTGGATCATATCCCTGATTTATGAGAAAAAATTAAATCCAAATACATTTATACTGGCTTCCACTGTAAAGTAATGTACTGAAGTTCGCCTTGAAAAATCTGTAACAAAGAGCTTGCCGTTAAGCTTGCAGGCTCATGACTTGAAACTCCTCCTGCGCACCCCTGATAATGCCGGTAATCTCAGCGCATCAGCGGCTAGATTAGTAATTGTGCAAGCTTCTTACAATTTTTATTTACATTTTGTGAAACTTCTGGGATTGTTGTGCTAATAAACAAGGAACGTAATGAAATAACAGCTACAGCAGTTTTAGGGGAATATAAGCTTTCACAGACTGCAAAGGTTGAAGATGGGATCGTAGAATACCAAAGTCTTCACTACTATTGACAAGGTTATTATGATTCAAAAGTACTATGGACGACAACATGTTTCCCCTTTGAATATTTGAACGTTTTCATACATGAGGCTGCAAGTCTGAAAATAATCATGACATTGAAACACAAACACAATGGTTCCGTGTGACAATTTCCTATCTGACTTGAAATCTCCCCCTTTACCTCAAACAAGATCAGCGTTAATGATCAGTTATCACATTTATTTACTCCTCATCTTGCAGTTGTCAGAGATTACAGATAATCCCTTTATATTCCTTGTATGTTAAGTGTCAATGTCATGTAAATAGTGTGTAAGGGCTACCAACAGAACTCAACGCTTCTCTTGCTAAATGCAACTCTTTCTTTCAACAGCGTGCAATGGAAGGCAGGTTATGTGGCAGAAAGTGTCCCGGGGGTGTGCCAGAGTGTGAGAACGCAACAGATGGTCCCAGTGTGAAGCAGTTTTGTTGTCACCCTGTGCCCCATTACGTTAGTAGCCGGACCGACAGGTTGAGCGCGGCCTTCACTACTGAGGAACGCCGAAATACCGAGCTAGCTAACAGTTTGAATTTTAAATGTGGTCAGCAGCTGATGTCCTGCCCCCTCGCTTCCTTCTCTTCCCCCTTTTCTTCTTCTTCTCCTTTTACATTCCATCTCTATTACTCTCAGCAGTACAAACGACAATAATTATCAGGACTATCATAATTGTCATCTACTTCTTGTTTGCTTTTTACGTGGTTTATCAAGAACTGCTTTGTTGCTTAGACAAGATCTGGGGAGTTAGCAGGATGCTTTTAGCAGCTGTTCCTCCACTTTTCTTCAGTAGGTGTATTTGTAATTGTGAATTTTCAGTTATAGTTGCCTAATTACAGAAACGTCTATAATAGAAATTGAAGGTGGGTGTTATTTTCCTGGATTTCTTACAGAATGAAAGGCAAAGTTAAAACTAAATATGGCTATTAACAATTGCAGCCGGCATTTGAAATGTTACCGGCATTTGAAATGTTAATCTCGGAACTTTCAAAAATATGACATACATGCATTCATATGGATTTGTTGTTATTATGTGTAGTGCCCATATGTTGACATCTCGTTTATGATGAAATTTAATTATGACAATAGGTTATTAAGATAGCTATAAAAATCACCCAATCTAGCGCGCATCCAGTAATAACAGGGTAGGGGAGTCCAGATAGAAGCACAGTTGTTTACGTATCGCTCCAGTTTCTTCAAAGCCTGTGTCACAGCCCCATGTGGGCCTTGGCTTACCGCGACGACCGCTGCGTCTTCTACCTCCATCGCGTGATGTCATTGGCAGGGTGCAGTATTGCAGGAGGGTATGTGATCAGCACACCGCATTCCGCCGATCGCTATATCGCGGCTTACTAGATCAAAGATCACCACCTCTCCATCAGGCAGCTCCCCAATTGTCCTCACGAGGTTGGGTGGACCCCGTTCCAGACCTTCCTAACTAAGAAAAATTCCTAAGCACCAGGAATCGAACCCGGGCCAGCAGTCAGCAACGCTAACCACTAGACCAAGCAGGTGGTCATCGCTCTTGTAGTAGCAGAATATAAACCATCCAACCGCCAGTACGTCTAACCTAACCTAACCTAACCTAACCTAACCTAACCTAACTTAACTTTTATAATCTACTGAAGGAGCTGCGACTGGGGGCTGATCACACCACAAACTGCTCTTTAGGACACATTTGTAGATAAATCAATTACTAAATAACCAAGCGTCAAAGGTCAATGGAAAATGACTTTGAGGCATGCGACAAGAGGATAAAAATGGCCATTTAGAATGTGTGTGTTTTTCCTCACCTTTCACCACTAGGTGCATTTATCCCGGGCAAATTTTTCCTGCTAGTCTACAAGAGCTGCTGGGAGTGTCAACTTTGCATCCCCAGGCCACATCATTGATTACTTAATTGCAGATGTGTCACAGATCGTTGGCAATTTCTTTCACTGCCAGCGTCATATCTACATTGAGGTTATTTGAGATACTATTCACAGTACCGCATCGGAAAGGCGGAGATAGGCGCCGCGCGTAATTTTTTTTTTTTTTTTTTTTACTGAAAGCGTAAAATCATACTGTATTAAAATTGATAATAATAATGATTATCTTGTGTTATAAGGGGCTTTGAAAATTATGCCCCTCAGCGGAAATTTTTGTGTTTCATCTTACTTTCGTTCCATAAGAACACGGAGGTTCTGAACACATTTCTTGTTATGGAGAGATGTGTGTCTTGTAATTTTTTAACAAGTTGGCGAGCAGTTTCTCTATCTGGAACATGATTGCCAGATATTTCCTTGCTAATTGCTTTCCTACTTCTCTGCAAGAATCCATTTACTCCATTTACATGTTCTATGTATCATAAATAAAAGTCCGTTATTGAAGACTAACGAAGAACAATTAGCACGCAATTTTCACACAAGCAAAACACTGAGTAACACACGAAAGCACAACCACTGACTGCACAAGGTCCTCTCAAACTACTGTCTGGCGATCAGAAGAAGGCAGGCGAGAGGAATGTACTTCGTAAATATTTTTTAGTCTCCTCAATATGTTCATGCACATTAGTGCCGATAGAAATAAATAGGGTGTCAGATACTCGCCCATAGTTAGAAGTCTAGTGGCCTGCAAGGTCTTGAGTTTGAGAGATTGTCATTCATATGTATCTCACATGCATTTGTAGTGTGCAGATGTTCAGTTCAACAGTTCAAGCCCCACTCGCACTTCAACCTTCTCTCGCCTTCTTCTGATCGCCAGGCTGTACAGACTTCTCCCAGTGCGCAGCCGGGCATAACCTCTACATGTGATTTTATACAATAGTTCACAAATTTGCGGAAAACCTCCAAAGGCATTGTTTTTACAACTCGGATGTCGTTAGGATTTATTTTCAGTGTTTATAGGAATAGCTAAGAACCAGCTTATGATAGGATAGTGTGCAGAATCTTGTCTGTGGACATAGACAGAGGTTTTCAAACAATTTCCAAGATAAGATAAAGATACAAGTGTTTTCAAAAGAGAAATGGAAGGAAAGCATAATACGTGAACAGGCTGGGATGCGAGTTAATGTGCATCAAGCAAAGATCTCGCTAATTCATTGCAATTTTAATTACTCCACTACTTTCCCAAATAAACTGATGTCCTGTAGTTCAGATGTAAAATATGATGAGGCTTCTTTCGTCAACCGTTGTTACTGATGGGTAATTTCTTTAAAGCTGCTGTGCCGATACCTTGGGAGGGAGGGGGCACATCTGTTCGCCTGAGTGCATTTGGTATTCTGCCTTCTTTTGGCTTTAGGCTTTTATTTTTATTTATTTATTTATTTACCTTTTTTAAGAGGCCGTTTCTCTCTGCTTGGAGTACAGTCATTTGCATGAGTCACTCTCGCACGGAGCGCTAGTGTCGTTTGTTACAATCCAAGGCAGCGAGGAAGATAGAGGGACCTCCACGGAGTTTTACTGCCTCTCCGAGGGTGGAGGAACAGAATAAACCAACGCTTTGGAGGGGGTGGGTTAATAAAGATAGAGGGCCGAGAGGGGTTGATGGAAGCGACGTATGACTCCCGTTTCGAGGAAGGTAACCTTGCCTTGTATGCATCAGACAGTTGTCTGGCGTAGCGGCTCTTAAAATGATTGTATGGATCGCAGGCTTTATAACTGTACTCATTTTATATGGTATTTATTTGTGTATTTAATTGTTTGGTACTTAGTTCAATTACAACAGGAAGCAATAAAAGGAACACCCCTTAAAATTTCGTAAAAAGGCGTTCTTGGGGAATTAAAACATTGAGGATATTCCGTTAGCTCAGGAATATTGCCCTTGCATCCAGTTGAAGCAGTAGAATTGACATATCATTACATACTGTAAGAAATTCTGCTCGGAAAGGAGAAATACTATGTATTTAATATACTACAATAGGCCTGAAATTTTTTTCATGTTCTTTCTATTGTTATCATCATTATTACATTTCTCATCACCAACTCGTACCAAAATTGACCCAGGCTGTTATAGGTAACAACAATTTTATCTTGTTCGTATATTTACTAAAATAAAATAAACTAATTGTGATTAAAATACCTACATTATGATTATTGAATATCTCGCGGAATCCAGAAGAGCCTTTACTGTTTCCATTATATTGCTTGTTCAGAATGTCGAGCACATGCTCTACTAATTGGAGATCATTAGATTTACTGAAATTACGAGGATAGGTTCATAAGTTCCTGATAAGGATACCGCCTTCACAAAACCCTTATCTGTTGTCATGTCTTATCTGTTAAATAAATAATAAATAGTAACTTTTCACGTACAGCTGCATAAAGAAGGCTATGTGTAGAAGGATGTATACGGAGAAGCATCCCCCTCATATTCTATCTTAAAAGAATGGGCCAAACTTTTTCGAATGGATCGAGAAAACATTGAAGACGAAGAGCGTGCAGGTCGGCCCTTGGAGGTGCTCACTCCTGAAAACATCGCTCTTGTGGAAGGAGAAATTATGGAAGAACGGTGGCTCAAAGTTACGGAAATATCAGCAAGGTTGGGCCTTTCTAAAATAATAATACTTAGAATTATTCATGAAAATTTAAACATGAATAAGGTTAGTGCAAGATGGGTACCTAGAATTCTTTCCTCAGTCCAAAAGCAGCAAAGAATCATCTGATGTCAGACATTTTTGGAACTCTGCCGTGACAACGAAAGAGAGAGGGAGTTCTGCAAACCATTGTTACAGGAGATGAAACTATGGTCCTCTACTATGATCCCTTGTCCAAAAGAGAATAAATGAAGTGGCGTAAACCTGGCGAAGCATCGCTTCTAAAGGCCAAGGTCCCTCAGTCAACGAAGAAGATCGTGGCCTCAATCTTTTGAAACTGTGAAGGAATACTCTTCATTGACTTCAAGAAGAGGAACACCACAGTAAAAGGGGAGTACTATGCTGGCCTACTGCATAGACTACGTGCTTCCATCAAAGTGAAAAGGCAAGGAAAGCTGAGTGGTGGTGTGCGCCTTCTTCATGACAACGCACCTGTGCACACAGCTCTTGTTGCAAAGGAAGCTGTGAAGAAATGCGGCTTCAAGGAAATCGATCATCCACCCTACAGTCCAGATCTAGCTTTCAGTGAGTATTTTCTCTTCTCAAAACTCATGAAGAATCTTCCAGGAAAGAAATTTAAGTGTGACAAAGAAGTGATAGATGCTGTTTATGCCCATTTAGCAAACAAGACTTTTGGCTCTTTTGGGAGGGGGGAATTGAAATGTTAATTAAAAGTTGTGAGGAGTGTATTGCAATAAAGGGTAACTATATTTAAAAGTGAAATATAGTTTTTGTCTTTATCATACTTACAGAATGGTTAGGCCGGAAACTTATGAACCTATCCTTATAGTATTACTTCCATCAAATTTTGGAGTGTCACAAAGACAATTAGCACATTGTTATTTTACATTGAAAAGAAAAAAAAAGTAGCTGAGATAAATGAGAATAGACTTTTATAGTTAAAAGTTGCGTATAACAAATGTTTAGAAAACCATTATAGGTATATTAGATACTGCTGCCGTATGAATATTTAATACTTCAGTGCCTCAATTGCCCCACTGCCACTTTTCATAGTCCTTGAAACCCTTCTGGTCCGAAATGAATGTAGGAGTATTGCCCATTCAGCCAGCCGGCAGAAGGTCACATGCTCTCCCTTTGCAGAGATATAAATATATATCTAGTGTTGCCGACTGTACAATAAAACAGTTGACACTTGACAATCTTCTTCCTGTTCCATCTACTTCATCTTCGTCACTCCACGTAGAGCGGCGTTTTAAACTGAGCATCGTTTAGTTTAATCATTTTTAGGCTCGTTTCCGTCCCGTCTTAGCCATGCAAAACAGTGTCTTAAATTTCTTATACGTACTTTCTATTAAAACTCTTTCTTGTGCTGTTATTGAGTTCCTGCATGTAATGACTAATTGTTAACGGTTTATTACTTCTAGGTTATGCAAGGAACGGAACTGTTGCCAGCCTGTTAAAATATTACTGATATTACGAATTTACATGTTCGTTTTAAATGTTTGGAGAGCAACAATATTTTCACTTCGCACTATATAATATAATATCCGTTGTATCAAAATGTAATATAGTTTATACATAGGCAATTAGTGATGATAAACTATCTGCTTTTAAATGCATATCATCATTAATTAAGCATTCTTTCATGTTAGTCGTGCTAGTCATTAATGTTGTGATAGAATATAAAAGACCACAGGAACAGATGCAGAAAGTCAGTATTATCAACCATCACTAAAATATTTTTTATGGTGTTTAACCCCCGTTTTTACTACTGGGGCACCACAGGCGATGGACACTGATGATACATGGGATAAAATGATAAACTGGGAAAGGATTCTTTTTAAAGGAAAGAAGCGTTCCAGGCCTTAGTTTAGGGCACCTCCCCGACATTTTCCATTTATGAGGACTGAGAAAAACCTGGACAAATCTGTCGGGGAGGACATCCCTGGTAAAAATCGAACTGCAGACCTCCCGCAGACCTTAACGGCCGCGGCCACCATGTGGTGACTGCATCTAGATTGGATATAGGCATATTAAATCAAAATCATATAGTGGTACATCATATTTATATGTTCTATGTAGGGTCTGATGATGAAAAATGAAAAAGACTTGGATAGAGTTATACCATAATAAACTGTTCACATTTCATTAAAACGAAACACCGAAAAAGGCACCCGAAATGCGCAACCTTGCGTATCCTTGCTCTAATGTTTATTTCTATACAGTTAGGCATTAATCAACCCACCTTTGAAGGCTCTGTTTACTATCCATCTTGAAACGTTTGGGTTTATATTCCCGAAACATTTCAAAAGATTTCTGAGCAAAAAGGAGCAAGAAAATTTTTTTTCTAATAACTATTTAGAAGTTTTAAGTGTTCATTTTTGTTAGTCATATTTACATTAACTTAACTGTATTATCCACAATCTACCAGTGTATACAGTTTTGTTTACTTAACTTTATTTGTAATGAGCAATAAATAATAACAAGGTCTCCTACTGCGTTTATAGACAAGAAACTATTAAAGGTCAAAGAAACCTACAGCCTATTAATATAATATTACTTTTAGTCCTTTCAAATCCATGTAAATTTGAGAATGTACACTTAAAAACAAATCAAACGACATCATATAGGTATGTACATCTGTAGACTCTCCCCCCCTCTCTCAAATGAGAGCAACAAGCAGTAACAATGTCAGATTCGGAAAACCTCGGAAGCATTCGCTTACGCTGGGCTCCCAATGCCGTCTTCACTGCATGTTCAAATGATGCCATAAGCAGGGCAGACAAGACCATGTTTCTACTAATAAGAAGTACATAGGTTCAAATCCTGGCTATGTCTTGCATTTTTTATTTGTTAGTTATTGTAAGTAATATTAATGCTTAATGTACGGCAATAATATCTCTTTTAACAGACAACATATTTTTAAATTTTAAGATTTATGTTCAAACTCACAAAATGTAAATTAATCATCTTTGTTTTCAAAATGAATGTCACGTTAAAATATTCTAAAGCGAAAAACAAAAAAGAAAATGTAAATTGCGTTTATTTAATTTAAAAATTGTTAATTTCGTATTTATTTTGAGAACAAAGATTGAGACTTAAAGATTTCTCACTATTGGATATTTATGATGGCTGCTGCAATCCCGTGAAGTTATTATAAAAAGAAAAAAATTGCTTTTCTTTCTTTTTGTGCATGGAAACATTAATGCCTTAAAATTCAAATAGACCTTTGCAATTGGAAGTTGTATTACCGTGTGTATATTACACATTACTTCTACTTGCAAAAAATGACAAGCAAAACAATTCATGCATGGGAGAATTCGAACTACAGTAAATCTCATTGCTGACACCTGCGTTTCAACTATCAGCATACGCCTGCGATGTGACTGGATGACAAAATGAAATTAAAAGTTGTATGACCCATGCACAGAGACATGCCATGAGCCGAACAGAGCTTAGATAAACGCTTCAAGAGTGTGTTCATTCCTTTTTTCTAAGGGTGTACAGTATATACATTTTATTCCCGTTCATTATATTTCAATCATGAAAATGGAATATTATGCAAAAATGACACTAATCAATCAATGAAAGAATATCAAAAACGTTCTTCAAAATCGCCACAGGAATAACATTAGTTACACAAAACCTTTAAATATTATGACTCAGGAAAATTGTCTACTCGCCATTTTCGGTCATTATTGGGAGTATATTGTAAGCATCATAAAGTTGACGGATCGCAGGCTATTTGCAATATTGTTCATAAATTTCATTCAAAATCTGCAGGCTTTTGGTAGTAAGTGCTGTGTATTAAAAACCTGAAAAGCATGATTTATAAATTCAGCATTAAGTTCGGAGAACAGAATTATTCTTAAAGAAGGGTTTGTACAAACGACTTAGTGTAAACCTTACTTCATAATCTTCCACGTTTATCTTCCATTTACTATAGCAGAGAGAAGTCGAGTGTTTTTTTTTTTTTTCACTACATGTATACCCATGGCATATCGTGTACAGTCTGGGACATCGATGGTAGGAAGAAGTAAACAACCAAGGGAGGCCGTAATGTCCACGGGAGGAGGGAGTAAGCACATTGCGCCCTCTTTCTAGTTCAGTGCCTTTAGCTGCTTTCACAAGAAAACTAAAGTCGAATTGTTGGAATGTGAGAACAGATATCTCCCAGAACAAATCGCAAGAGTCATAGCATGTAAACTGGAGACACTGTGGACATGAATGGATGCAAAGCAGGCAGGCAGGTGGTACTGGCGTCCTAAGAGATCATCGGCAACAAAATAGATGGGTGTGTAGTAACTGAAAAACCTTACATACTGTCCGTCAGCAGTAGTCCGACTCTGAGACATAGATTCCTTCTCTGCTCTTAGCAGAGAAGAAGAAGCACAAACTTATTTCTTTCCATAGAAAATTTCGACTGGAATTTGCACTGCACAAAGGTCCTGCGCCGCGGAAAGTGTGTGATGTCACAGTTTGATAGATGGAGGAAAAACAAAAATAAAACAAAACAAAAAACTATTTTTAGCCTATTCGAGCAAGCCTTACGATGAAAATATTAATTAACAAATTAAAATGATATTGTAGTCAGCGTGTTTGTCTACAAATAGAAGGTCTCTGTCTCGAATCCGTTAAGATCAGTTGCCGGGGTAGTTTTATCCGGAGTTTTCCTTTATTCTGAAAGATTGAGGTAGCAACTTTAAGCGTTTTGAACTGAACACATTGAAATAGTCATGCATCGTCTCTTAGACTATCGAGTTATGAAAAACAATAACATGTAATACATATATTATACATATTACGTGATTTATACGAGTAAAACTGCTATTTGGCACAAGTAAAACCGTACAGGATATTAAAGGACATCAATATGTAAACGTATTTCTCAATAAAAGTTCACTGTATGTTGTAAGACATACAAACTCCATATGTTTCGTGACTTTAATTATTAAATTCTCTGACTTATTACGTGAATAGCGTTAACAAGAACCTAAACACCTCGTGACCTGCGGAGTGGAAAGTTCAAAACAACCTCTACTTTGTTTACCTTTTCTTTACGTGTAACCTAAATGTATGAAACGAAGTTACGGAAACCAGCCTTAGTGCGTATGGGGTTTGGACCTCTCTTGTGCTTTAAATGGCTTAAATGCTCGGTGCAGAGAGACGGGGTCACTCACCTCAACTCGGCCTCACTCTTTCTTTACCCTTCATCATCTCCTCCATTTCCTCTTCCCATATTGTGAACCATCATCATTCTCCTCGTATCGTTCTCATTCCAGCAAAATATTCTATTCATTTGTTCATTCTTGCCCGTCCCATTTCATTCGACATTTTTTTTTGTCTTGTATGTTCCTTCCTTCCCATTCAACTATGCATATGAAGTAACAAGTAACACTTTCTGGAAGACATAGAAACCCTTGTTTATGAGGCGCATTGTTCAGAGAGAGAGAGATTGTCAGTTGTCATGGTGATGCGGTCGTGTGACCGTTCATTTGTTTTTCCCGTAGTGCAGTAGCAGCAGTAAAGTGTGTGTCAGCAGAATGAAGGATCCACTTGCAGGAAGACATGGGGACATCTCTAACTGGTATCTGTCTTCTTCTGTTTCCAGGAAACCTTCTGTCGACGAGGTCGGGAATCCTACATCAGTGAACGCTCGGTAAGTTTCCGGCTAATGCTCTTCCCGTTTTGCTATACTTTTGCATTGTCTTGCAGCGTATGCATTCTGGTTGTGGGTGTTCATTGCTGTTTGACAGTTAGGCATTGATTTCCCTGAACTATTTGTTATTTATCTGAACTTCCGAAATGAGATTTAAATCGCTTTACATTAATCGAGTCTGTTACACAGAATGTGAAACTTTCACAACTCTTTTTGAAGTTCGCACAGCATTTCTCGTCGTTCTGTAAGCATTACACTCAAGACCTGCTATACGTGTGAACTAAAGTAATGCCAAAAGCCATGTTCCATTAAATACGAGATCTAGGAGGCAGTGAAAACGAGTATATGCTCATACTGTTGTTCTAACGTCGGATTTGAAGGAGTGTTCATACATGTTAGCTTAAACCCCATTCAATTTATTATTAATGTAAATTATTTAATCTATATTCCAAATAAGAAATACAGGAACCTACTCTCTTCTTGTAGCAGATTATAAGCATATAAGCACATAAAAAAAAAATATGGTACATGAATTGTAGTTTGAATCATCCATGCTTAACAGAATACGTACGTTAGTGTTATAAATTTATTTAATAATTTGCTTACGGATCAGGGTAGAACATAAACATAAGAATGATTTGTTCGGTCACCAAGTGGTATAGGGTTAGCATGCTTGCCTCTTGCGCTGCGGGCCTGAGCACAAACTATGATCGGGTCAGTCCCTGACAGAGGTTTTTCCTGGATGAATTTCGGATGGTCTTAGCGCTCTAGGTCCTAGAACTCATTTGCGCTGTTACTAATTCATTAAGGCACTTATTGTTAAAGGTCACAGGACGTTATAGCGATCTGTACAGTAAGGGACAAGCCTCGATCCTTTTTTTCCTGTAACTGAGATTTCAGTTATCCAGTTATTTATTTATATTACGTTGATATGATACAGTTGAGGAATGCGGTGCATTCGTTCGTTGAGAAAAACAACGTTGTCACGTCTCTGCAATCTCTTTCAGTATGTGTTTAGTGCTAACGGAGATCGGATGTGGAAGTGGAAGTAAATAGTTTATTCATTTATTCTTTATTTATTATTTAAAACACCCTAAATGTTTCTTAAAATATAAATAAATTTATTCAATCTTTATATAAGAAAGTAACTATGGAAACGCTGAATAATTTCCAGTGATTTGGTGCCAGTGTTTACAAGAAAACGATAACACTCGGAACTCTATAAGAGGAGAAAGTTAAGATTTGCCTTGCACCTTATAAAGATCTCTATTTCATTACAGAATCGATTAAGGATTTCATCAGTAAAGTCTAAGGAAGAGCATGGTGATATTGAAGACACATTTTTTTAATACAAAGAAGATGATTAAATATTCGACTATCTCACTCCCTCAGTTCTTAGTGAATGGGAAAGGACAAAATGAAAACACATTTTCGTGTGTGTTTTTTATTTTTGGTAGGAATAACAGCGAAAATAATAATAATAATAATAATAATAATAATAATAATAATAATAATAATAATAATAATAATGATGATGATGAAAATAGAAAGAAAAACAAAGTAGAAATGTCTCTTGTTTCTTTTTGTTTCTTCTATTTTTCTTGTATTTACTATTTTTTAGTTCATTTGTTTCTTTCGTTTTGCTTATATCTAATTTTAAGAAGAACAGGAATAGCTTTTATTATTCTTATTTTCATTAACTCTGTCGTTTCATTTCTAAAGTAAGAAAGGAAAAAACCTAAATATTAGTTATTTTTATTGTGGTTATTTATTTAAATTATATTTGATAATTACTGTTGGAAAATGGTTAGAGGTACGTGATATAAATTTTGTTTCCGGAAAGGAAATTTCGTTAGAACTCAACGAGCATTTTTGCGGTTATTATGCGATCTTTAATCGCAATTTAAATACGACACGTTTCTTGTTCCTTGACATTTTACCGGTCTTCTGTAAATCTAAAACAAGACGCATAAGCAAGTATAGCAATTAATTTCAACTGTAAGCTTTCTAACATTATTTTTATCTGTTATCGTTATTTTCCTTTCACTCTGGATATCTCATTGCATATGGCCTTCCAGCAGTTCTAAATGTGGTACAAATTCTCAGATTTGAAGATTTGCCACTCCTTATTTCGTGGAGGACATTTGTGATCTCAGAACATAAATAACTGCCCATAAGTTACAGCCGTATATCAGTAGTACTTAAATGAAAATTACATCTAACAAGAAGAACATAAAGAGCGACCATTGAGCATTTTAGTACGTTGGCTCCATACAGGGAATCATAGAAACCAATGCTGCAACTTCATTAAAAGTCGAAGCTTTTAGAAAAACTTATAAGTGAAGTGCAACATTAAAACTTATTTTCACTTATTGTTAACATATGCAAGTCTTGATTAGGATAATCAGTAAACGTGTTTACGAAATAAATATTTATTTTCCATTGTTCTTCTAGGTTTATATTTTTCGTAATTCTTCTATCATTTCTAGTTAATAATAATAATAATAATAATAATAATAATAATAATAATTAATAATCCATAACAAAAGACTCCAAAAGACTACAATCGCACTCTTTCAGAAAAATAAAGCAGTAGTGCTGAAAAACAAAACTGGGAGCTCCAGAGTTGGACACGCTGATCACTGGACCTTCTTGGTGGTCTCTAGAAGTTTGCAATTTCCCTAAAGCGAGTTAATACAGCTCAAAAATGATAAGCTATGGATACGTTTATAGTTCTGTGAAGCAATTTGTTCTTAATAAAGAGGCTTTACAGTGGTAAGCCGGCTGATTGTACAAATTTCGTGGATTTCGTAATCATATTTTAAAGGAAGCATAAAATAAAAAAGTGAAGATCTACTCCTTTTTTAAAAGACGTATTTATGTGGTAATGGAACAAGCAGGCGTGGCAACTTAAATTTAATAATTGTTTGCACAGAGGATGTACCATTAACACTTCAAATAATGCATTAACAACTCTCGCGGCAGAAGTTATTTATACAACTATTTGGCTGTACTCCACTCCAATCAAAGTGCCTTTTGTTCAAACATTGGAAAGTAGAGACGCTTGGCGACTGTTCTGTCTATTGTTGCTAGCCTGCTTCCCTAGTACACAGTCGTGGTAGATGTACGAATTAGATCATTTGTTTATTGCATAAAATAAAATAAACATGCTAACTTTAGATAATGAAGAATGCGAGCATTAATGGAGGGAGACTCTTGAACACCTGAGTGTATTCTCATAGCTGGAATACTGTCATGGTTTTTCTCTCTCATCTGTTCGGCATAGCGTTAACTCGTTTCTGAAAATTCAGTGCGTTAAAACGCGACATTGAACTACCACCTAAAGAACATGCCATGTTTATTGTAAAGTATGCGATTAGTCTACCTATGAACAACATGAATGGAAAAATAATTTGAGTTCATATACTGTACAGCTTGGCCAATGCGAGACCTTTCAATCTGAGTATGGCTTCCATCGGAAGGGAAGTAAAGCTGTGTCTAGATTTACGGCAGGTAAAAGAAACAAGACTGAAAGAAGAGGTCTTTGACAAAAATTAATCGACCTTTTCACGCCCTGATAATCTGAAATGTTAGTGTCTTTAGATAAACTCAATAAATAAATAAAAATGAAGCGAAACGGTAAACTGCCTAGAGTAAATGCATTCCTTGGTCCCGGTGCAATGAAGGTAGACCTTTTTGTTCTATAAAGCAGAATCTGCTCAACGAGGAAGTGGTGGGGAAAATTTAATTTGATGAACAACACCACAAAATACGTTTCGGATAATGTTTAATGTTTTGTGTGTAATATTTCTGCCAGGGCTGTGAATTCACACTCCTAAAGTATCTTTTGATACTGTTAACTGTACACATTGTTTTCTATTGATCAGTGGACCTTTAAAATTACTTAGAAATATTCCAGTGGACTCTCCAAGAATCTTAAAATCTATTTTCCAAAACGCGTACGCCTGTCCTTTGATCAATTACTGAACATATGTAGTCACCTGAATTGCTGTTTCCTGTGTTGCATCACATTAGTGAACTTTTTCAATCAATGTGTTTCATATTTGAAATTCAAAAACAGCAACACGTAAATAGGCGAGGATCAATTAATATTATAAAACATTTCAAAAACAAAATGTAACATTAAAAAGCAAAACGTATCGAGTTGTATTGTAAAGTATTGACAATTTCCTTATTGGTAAAATAAGTGCAAAAATATTATTGTGGCAGTGATGTGTGTCTACAATATGAATTTACCACATTAAATAAATAAAAATTATTTGAGCGATTCACACCTCAATTTCGTGTAAAGCCAAATTAAAATGTTTGCATTAATATATAAATAAAAAAATGCACGAATCGTGGTGTTCAATACAAAGTATACATGTTTATTTTATAAATACTAAAAGTTGGTATTCAGAAAAATTTTCGGTCCAGAAATACAAACATTTTGTAAAAATAAAAAACTGATTTTATAAAACAAACAAAGAAAACGTTCATACCACATTAGCAAATGGAGATTATTTAGTGCAAATGTGGAGATATGACATTTATCTGGAAGAGCGAAAATGGTAGAAAAATTTATTTAAATTATTGCACAATACACGCTACTCTCTGTGGATTTACATTGCTTCATATAGGGTTGCCTAAACCTGAATGATGTATGAAAATATGCTACACAGTTGATATTATTACTTCCTTGTAATCTTTTGTGTCGAAGCATATTCCAAGATGACCATGCATGCAGCACAAACAAAGCTTTCTATTACAGCTACAGTGTGGCGAATATTCTGCGACTGAAACATATTGCCAGGAATGACTGCTATCAAGCTATCAGGCTATTCTGATAGCTTGACCTAAGTGCAACTCCTTTGTGGCTGAACCATTTTGTTCCATTAAGCAGCTTATTCATAACGTATATGAGGTGCCTATAAAGACAGAACCTAAGTCTGTGTAAAGCATAATAGACATACAACACTCGAGCTAGGAATGTACAGAAAGGTTTTCCTTTCACGTTACGTTCCTTGAAGAGAAAGTCCCAGCATGGTAGCAAACTGTAACACCAGTTGCGACCAGCTTGGTGTAATATTTTTTCCTCGATCATTAATTTGTCGCACGCTTTCACATGTAGACGGTATTGCCCATTGTTCTGTCCACTTCACATAAAACTCCTACCATTTCCAACTCCTAACAGAGTCGTTCTACTTTTATATATCAACAGCTTGGTCACCATTCTAAAATACTCGTAAGTATCACTCGCAC
This sequence comes from Metallyticus violacea, assembly GCA_030762175.1. Classification (NCBI taxonomy): domain Eukaryota; kingdom Metazoa; phylum Arthropoda; class Insecta; order Mantodea; family Metallyticidae; genus Metallyticus; species Metallyticus violacea. The sequence goes on from CM060838.1 coordinate 28,975,354, forward strand.
TCTTTTGGTTGCGACACTCAACTTGCTGTTGTGTTATTTTCTTCCAAGTCTTGATTCCACACCAACAAAATTTTGAGTCCTAAGATAGCAGGGGAACTGTCGTACCTGAAAGGTTTTTGTTATGCAATGTAAACCAGGTACTGTGAAGAGACTGACTTCTTTCCTACCCATCTGTCATAAATCCTTATCTTTCTACTCGCCAGTCAAGTGGTTGTTCACATCTCTAAGCTTCTGTCCTCACTCTCAGTAATTCGGAATCAACAAGTGGAATATTTTGAATTACTGTATTGAGTAAAACTAGCACTAAAGCGATCAGATAAATCAAATACCTTCTTGGTATGATGGAATTTTTATTGATACATATATTCCATTCCCTTACAATCCTTTATTTTGCATATACGGAGAGTTCGAGTCACGCTTGATCCGAGAAAGCGGGCGGGAGGAAGCTGGCAGAGCGCGAAGTAAACACCGCCCTTCTAGGTGCGTAATTTTCCTTATGCTGCGCGAGCCTATACGCTCCCGATCAATGCTTAGTGCAGGTTGAAGTGTTTGCAACAAAACACATGTTTGCGCGGGCTTTAATATTACCGGTCGATGCTTCTGTACAGTTTGAAGTTAGTAGAATGTTTGTTTCTTTTGAATTGCGTTTAAAATGCGTGTGCTGTGTGCATTAAATTATTTATTTAGATAATTGAAATGCCTGCTGAAAAATTTACTGTACAACAATGAATATTAATGTGTGATGCTTAAATCAAAACAGATTCATACCGACAAGTGTGTAGGCAATTTGTAGACAGATTCTCTGGTATTCAACCTCCAAATAGAAGTTAGAAACCTTGTAAATAGATTTAAAGAAACTAGATCGCTTAACTCTAAAATTCGTAGACCTAAACATAGCGTTCTGAAGAAGAAAAGCTGGATGACATTGGAACGTTCTCCTAATAAATCTTTACGCCGTCTAGCACAAGAAGTTGGCGTTTCAATATCTTCACTTCATACCGCTACTAAATTTTTAAAATTGAAGCCTTACAGAGCTATCACAGTCAAAAATTACGGCCGCATGACAACGAAAGTCGAGTGAATTTTTGTGATTGGGTTTTACATAACTTAATGACGTTATTGTTGATCCGGAAATAATAATTTTCTTTGATGAAGCATGGTTTTATTTACATATATATGCATATTCACAAAACAATAAGATTCTGGAGCTCAGAAAATCCACGAATAATTCAAGAAGTTCCTCTGCATTATGAAGAATTTTGGTGTTGCTGTGCCGTAACAGAAAATGCCTATATTTTGTAATATAGCGTATAGAGATGTCGTTCGCAAATACTCGCCAATCTTTTGGAATTATTAACTGACCATGAGAGACAATTTACACCTTTTCAACAAGATTCCGCCACAGCACATACTTCCTGTGATTCTTCGGAGGCTATAAGGGAGGTTTCGGAAGACAGAATTATCTCTAAAGTTTATCACCCGCAAGTTTCCCAGATCTTACTGCGGTTAATTGTAAGAAACCCTAAAAATATATAGTCTATAGAAATAATCCACAATATAAGAACAGAAATTAAAAGGATTACAAAAGAAGACTTTTTGTCTGTGAATGCAACTTTCATTAAAAGATGTTTGGAATGTGTGGATACCGAAGGACACTACTTTCAGCAACTATTTAGTGAATTAAAACGATTGTATGCATGCCATAGATTAATGAAAGTTTATGAGCAAAATACTAGGGAAATCGCGGATCTAGGATGCCGCTGTTTACTTCGCGCTCTACCGGCTTCCTCACGCCTTCTTTTTCGGATCAAGCATAATCCAAACTCTCTGTTTCATGGTTACTGAGAAAATTTAGGAAGAAACAAATAGGATGAAGATGTCTAACATAGGTAATAAAGAGTGTAATAACCGGTATTCAATACATGTTATGGTCACAGTGGGCAAATGTTGACACCTACTTGCTAACATTTGCGCTGTTTGTTAAACATAGGTAACAGAAATAGACAATTTTATATTTTTCCTCTTTTGCAAAAATTATTCACATTTACTAATAAGTGAGAAAATTTACCAAGTCGCTAGGATAAATGTTGGTAGACCTAATTAAATCAGCTTTCCGTCCAAATGTTCATAGTTTCATTGCTCATATGCTTTGGAAAATTAGTAGAGAATTAAACACATTTTTGTGGGCAGTGGTAGCACGTTTTATTAACATTTGCTTTGGTTTATACCTTTTAGGTAATGTCACTATGGTACTATATAAAATTAATATGAAATTTCCCAGATAATTTTATACAGATAAAGGAGATTGTTGGTTAATATTTGTGAAAACACATGGAAATGATGATAAATAAACCAAAAGTTCAGTGGAGGAGTTTCCTAGGCTTAATCCAGAACCACGTTTGTTTTGTAACTGAAATAATATTCGCAAGAAAATAAACACAATCACGATCGATAAGTTAGCCTGAATATTCTTGAATCATCACTATCCAACAATTGTTATTGATTAATAAAACACTCAACTGTAAACACATTCACTCTGACTAAATGCCCGTTCCTAAATACTTTTCTAATTAGTTCTCTTCTTGTGCAGATGCAAGTGAAATAGCGTCGTTCAGCGAGAGAACGCGTGAACTAACAAATTTGGCGGTAAATTTCCAACTTTCACCAAAAGCAAAGGGTATATGTTAACACTTCTTTAAAAAAACTGGCAAGCTTAAATATTTCCAGCATTTACCTGACTGTTTGGACAGATTCACTTTTACCAGCAATAATTTACAACAACCTATTTTTTAATTTGAACGTATAATCCTTTCTACTTTTGTATACAATATATAATAAATATATTTGATAAAAAGATGTTAGGCAATTACAGAACAAAGCAGTGGTAAGGCTCAAATTAATTTGGATAAATCAGCAATTCAGTTTTAAATCGTAAATGAGATGTAGCTTAGATATACTTTTTATATAAAAGTAATGCATGCACCGAGTTACAATTGGGTTGTATACATCAGAAGAAAAGTGAAATTAAATGCAGAAAAACTGTTTATAGAAATGCGGTTTCTTGGAGGTTTGGGGCAATACCATAAATGGGGCGTAATTAAAAATAAAATGTTTACGGAGTTGCAGAAAGGTGACAAACTAGAGTGCATGACTTTAAAGGATCACAAAATAATTTTTAAGAATGTAGACAGAGAGTGATTAGAAAAGGAAGATGCATTGACGTTGCACAGGACTTTTTTTTATTTATTTCTAATTGTTTAACATCCCGTGCCACCTGCAGGAATTAATGTGGACATAGATGAGCCCAAAATACGCCAGTATCTGAAGTTACATGGCATTATGCCTCTCACAGGATAAAACATAAGGTCATTCTTAATCCAAGTTGGATTCATGGAAACTATTGTGCAACTATATGCGGACATACGCCCTAGCCAATTGATTCATGGAGTTGATCAAAATACAAGAAGCTACAGTTAACTTTCTAGATTTATAAGAATGAAAAATCAATAAAATTAATTTACTCCTCTCCTCCTCCCCTTACAACTTAAAAAGAGTCGATAATCCTGTTAGGGGAAAAAAAAAAAAAAAAAGGAATATCTACATACAGTATATCTTCATTTTCCGTGCATAAAGTCGATCATAATCGTTACTGTAAGCAATCGGAATATCGAAGGTCACCTGGTAGCAAGTAAATGCAAGTAGGTAATATTTTGCTCATTTTCCTCATTTGAAAATGTTAATCCTTGCCGAAGTTGTTTACATTGGACGCTGGGGAAATTAGTTGAATGCTGTGAACACGGCAGGTGTCGACAGGACATGTGACACTCTTGCTCAATGACGACACCGGACATTTCTTCCAAGTTTCATTAGCGATCGGCAAGGCCGTCTCCCTAGGCATTCCGGGGGCCCTGTTAGGGTCACCGCCACCTTTCTTCCTTGACACTGCTCCCCGCTTTCCTCTTGGCGGTCAAGGGTTACTGCCGAGTCAAAATTACTCATTTCTGTAAGATATCTTATAGCACTTCAGATACCTTTCTGTCGGTATGTTTCGCGCTACCGACCTCGATAATCTTTAATGTGAAATTAATATATTTTTAAAAAAAATGTTATCATGGCCTGCATTTATTGAAACAATAGTTTTTAAAAAACCTGTAATTTATTTTTTGCATTATCATATAGTTCCCTCTTCTCTTTGCTATTTAACTAGGAAAATCTCCTAACACTTTTTAAGAATAAAATGTATTTTATATTACATCAAGAGAGAGAGAGAGAGAGAGAGAGAGAGAGAGAGAGAGAGAGCTCAATCGAGGATGAATAAATTTAGCAAAAACTATTATAAGCCTGTTCAGAGATTAAACCATATAAGTATGCCAGTTATCCCTATTTAATGTAGCATATCAGATCCATCACCTTTCCCTAAAACATAAACAAGAAATACATAAACTCTTTTTGCCACAAAACATGGGTGTTGTTTCAGCAGCGTATAGAAACCCTTGCGGTCACTTGATTGTGGTACAAAGAGTCCATGAACTCCTAGTGAAATGAATATTCAGTGAAGATTATTCTTTCCTACTGATTACTGACGTACACCTCTTAGTGAAAATTTAATGTATTTGTCAAATATTGAGGCAATCAACATTCACCAGAGAATATCGACAGTCTTGTGAAGGTAAAACGTCGCCTCTATCAGTCAGGGTAAGTTGAAAAGCATTACAATTAATATAATTGCTGCAAGAATAATTATCGAGTATTTTTTTTCCAAAATTTTCATCTTTAGATTTCGATATCCATTTCAGTACAATTTGCTTTTTAACACATTCATTTAGAAGAGACATAGACCTGATAACACCATTTATATCAAGCACACCAATCATATAGCCTCAAAATTGTGTAATATTGTCTACCTTTATAACATTTGTCTCCAATATATTTGTTTTACTCATAAAGTCATTGTATTTCGAGTTGCTGATAGAAACACTTACGTTGAAGGGTTCGCGATCTATGCTCAGAACAAATTATCTTGGAAAGGGAATACATATACCTATTTAGATAAAATTGGCACACTGTCACATGAGTAGCCCTACTGGATAGTGCAACAAAAACTAGACGTCTAGACCGATTAGTCTTCGAAGGAGGAAATCTCAATTAAAACATAATAAAAACTCGAATGGCAAAGTGGAGTTCGCATATCATATTTCAGTGGTAGTGGTCACCAAGTTTCCCGTTACAGCCGCCAGGAGATAAACCAACCCAAAATGTGGATATGCGAAACGGAGAGCAGAGTACAGGTTGCTCGGTCGGTGAGTGAATGGTAAGGATTGGAGCTGAATGGGTGGGCGTGGCAAGGGATTGGTACTCAGGTCACGGAGCTGCCTCGGTCACGATCCCGCTACCGTACTCTGCTCCAGGGCACACTATTGGAACAGGTGTTCTCCATTGTTTAGGAGGAATAGGGCACGAGTTCGAGCTGGACGTAGCAGATGTTTCTTGACGTTAACACGTACGGGCATGAGCTTTTAGTGGTATTCCTCTCATTGTTAGAAAAGAGAGGCAGGATGGTGGTTTCAGCTGGACATTGCGGTTCCTCCTTGTTAAGACTTAAGGGCGAAGATTCAAGTAGAACTCTAGATATTGCACATTATTCTTCTGTCTTATGTTGGTGATTTACGTTTCTTATGTTTACAGTCAAGCATACATACATTTATACAGCGTGTTGATGCAATACCATAGTACATACTTTCAAGTGTAAAGGAGTTGTTTAGTGACGTACTGATATTTTAGAGATGGTTATAACACTAAATCCTGAAAAAGCTGATGATAAAATATTGAAAATGTGAATTTCCTCGCTTACGAAGGCGGTTTGAAGACTTTCTAGTGAACATTTTTGTTTTTCGACTTATGTAGTTTATTTTTCTTCGTGAATCATAAATAGCTTATCTAAGATTCTTTTCTGAAATTGCCGGCATTTAAGGAGTACCGACACTGATGGCCGAGGACATTAAACCATAGAGCTGTGAGCGGAAGAGCTGCAGCTCTAAGCTCTCCAGGACCGTTCTGCCTGACTGAGGTTTTTCCGGGTTTTTCTCAATGCTTAAATGGAAATTCTCCAGGAGATGTCGTAAGCTTAAGTCTGGAAAGTTTCCCACGTTAAACATTCTCTTTCCCAATTTATCATTTCATCTGATATATCAATGTGTACCGTCTATGATGCCATAGCAGTAAAAATGCAGTATTTAAAAAGCCATGCAAGCCCGACGAACACAGGTGCTAGACCCCCTCCATGATGTTTGTTAAAACATCAGTCAAGTAGCTGGCACAATCAAATTCAAATGTATTTGTAGCTGCTCGCTCAATGCTTGAAGGCAAAGGAAAGCAGAACATAATAGATCAAAATAAAGCTAGCCAGAGAGAATGCTGTTAATTCATTGAGATTTACTAAAATAGCTAAATATATTCTTAGGGAGAGGGTGTGTCGGATGAATAGAAGGAAGCTGTAAAACTGTACAAAACAAAAGAATGTAATCCAACCCCCTTTTACATTAATTAAAATTTATTATTTAATGTGTTTATGTAAATGCAAATTATTATTGCAGAATATTGGATTTGGATTGTGGGGTTAGAGGAAGATGTTTCGGTACACCTACGAAGACCCCCTCCCCCTGCAAGGGATTTTAGCCCTCCTCCTAAGCACAAACCTCCATCATATTGCACCAGCTCTGTAACAAAACTACGGAATAAAGTTATATGAAATTCGAGAGCAGAAAATGCGTGGAAAGATTTTTCCCAACATTTGCGTAAGCGACCAAGTGAAAACATGAAAACCCCAAAGGTAGGATGGCCGGACCCAAGGGATTTGAAACCTGGAGCTCCTGAATCAGAGTTTATAGTGTTATCGCTTGAGACATCCCACTTAGAATTGCAGATACAGCTAATGATTTTAGCGTGTAGTTGTATCCTTTTACCTTAAGTAAATCAGATAGAAGCAACATTTTATGCAGTAATATTCTTATGCGTACACCTTCTGTCGGTTAAGAATGGAAAGCGATGTTCTGCAGCTATCAGTTGTGATTTCATTCACCTCCCAAAAAATGCAGTGTTCAAAGCATTGGTGAAACTAGGAAATTCGTTTTTTGCATTACGCAATTATCTGCTGCGTATCCACATCCTTTAAGCAATTCTTAACTTTCCTCAATATATTCCTTTCATTCTTCTTAACACTATCCAATTTTATTGTTTATTTCTTTTTCCAAAATTTTCGAACAAGTAGGTGCTTTTCGCTAAGTGAAATTCATGCCTCATTGACATTTTTTATAGACTAACGTGGCATTGGCGGACGCTGAACACTAAGAACAGCGAGTTATTTTCTCGTTATAGGTAAATGAATTTTACAACATGTAACAACTTGAGAGAAGTTGCCTTTTATATTTCATGATTTGTCAGTTGTATTACACAGTTGAAGATGAACGGGGCATGACCCAGAATTCCCTACGAAATAATTTGAGAAAAAAAAACTAATTTATGAGCTCTGTAAATAACGCAACACTTTTCGTGTTGATTGCACCGTGATCTAAATTTAGGCACTGTCTGATTTCTTAAGATGAGTAGCAGAAATCTCAAAACATACATCTGCTATCTGAGACACCGTTTTGACTTTTGTTTTCCTCAGTAGCTATGTACTTAATTCAGGTCTGAATTTCGAAACCAGAACACTGATGGGCCACTGAACTCCTCATGAATAGAAATTATCTGTGCTATCAATATTATGTTCACAACAATGCATGTACAATTATGAAATTAAGGCTAAAGACAATAGCGCACAGGCAGATCTTTTCTTTGTTAAATAAGCAACAATTGCTCTATTAATGGTTATTTAGGAAATCATGTATCGTTTGGTTTTAGTTTAAAATTAGTTAAATAACGTTAACATTTCAATATGTAGGTATGTGACATAAAACAAGAAAGAGAGAATAAGGATTAAAACTTTATTTTCCTGAGATGGGGCTCTCAAAACGTATAGTAAAATTGCAAAGGTAAAGGCTTACCGAGTGGGGGTGGCCTAGGCAGCAACGCATGGAACTCACATTGGGAGGTACTGGGATGAATACTTTATTGCTACGAACTTTCTGCTTTCATTTTTCCTTTTATAACGGGCCATCGACAAGTTCCTCCGCACTCGGGTGATGGAGAAAGTTGGTACTTCAACATTTATGACATACTTCGTAAACCGTTGCTGTGGTTTGGACTTTGCAGTGTATGCTTGCCTTGGCATAACTATACGCTCGGCGCGCGGTCAGTGCTGTCACCCGAATTCGCTTCCTTAATGAAATCTTGGCTAGACAATAGCTGCGGAGCGACTTCTCGATAACCTTTGTTCTGTGTGTTTAAAGTGGCCGGTACTGTGTGGCATAGAGGTAGACTTGTCTTATAGAAAGACTTTATCCTGACATCTGGCAGTTTTTGCCTGGGGGCCCATCGGGGCTCGCTATTGGGGTAAACATCGAGGCTTTCAAATGTTTGCCGAAGTGTGGGACTGAATGATATGGAAAGCGTTAGGGACTTCGCCAACGTCGATGAATCGCCGTCCACGTGTCAATTATTTCATACATTCCTCACGATGACCCTTTAGGTCCATCAGTGAGGCTTAGGTGCTGACTCTCTTCCTCCATCCTTTGCCTCTCTTATTCTCAAAGTATTACATACTACAAGCCTGTGTGGTAATGAGCAGATAGTTTCCGAGACAAAGTAACGCTTTACCGTTCACACTGACAACGATGCCGACATTAATCAAATGTATTTTATTTGTGTTTTGTTACAGTTTACAATTGCTTATAGGATGCAATAAAATTCTCAAAACTCTTATGTTTAAAGATTTTCCAGAACTTTATGTTTTTAAACGTAACCCTACCATTTCAGCAAGACTGTAAATCAAATCCGGATCTAGACAGTGTTAAGCGTTGCGGAAGATTGAATCACATTATAGATAAGAACGAACTATTAAATATTTCAGTCCAAGGGTCTTGATGCCGATGAAGATCTCATAACACGCGCGCTCTCCATAGCATTGCTACGTTGCGGCAAATTACAGGGCGAGCAGGGTAAGATTCTGGGTGTGCTATGTATAGCGTGGCATTCCAAACCAACTCCATCACGCCTCCGGGCGCTCAGTGGAACTTTCATTCAACCTGCTCCATTCACGTGGGCTTCTGCTAAAACTAACGATTCTAGACAAAACAGGAAATTGCCGGAAGTGCTAGATATGTCTAATCGAGTAAAGAAAGATATAACGAGAATAGCACAGTTGGAAATTTAGCATCTCTATCTTGTTTTTATATAATTCCACGGTAATATAAAACAAATGATGGGATAAACTATTCTAACTTAAAGATAAGTAACAACAAAGTACATCTTAGGCATATATTTACAACTAAATACTGTGCATTTGAAATAACTATACGAGCAGATTATGAAATGCAAAACATTTTGCACGATCATGTTTTTTGTTATATTACAGCTAATTTTGGTAGTTCGTGAAAGCTGGATTCGCAACACACGGACTGATTGCTGTAGAAACACTAGTGCTATTATAGCCCATATCGTATTTGAGCAGCTTTTAAAATAAATTATGCACACATTTTCAAATTAATGCTCCTTTGAATATATAATGTTTATATTACCTAAAAAAGAAAGCTTCGACAATATCTTGCTATTGGCCTACAGTGAAATAAATGGAAAACCCTTTAAAATTACTGTACACTTTCAGTGGAAAAATATTCTAAAAACTATATAATATTTGCAGTTCTAAAATTACGCTAAAATAATATGTGCTATTTGTCCTTTAAACTGTAGAGGTAAGAGTGTGTTTATTTCAGTAGCACCGTTAAAATAAAATTTCAGTATTTCACGGCTATGCGCCTTTATAATCACTAGGTCTGTTTGATTTAATACAAAATATTAGATATATATTACAATCTAAAATAACAAATATTTATTCAAAACTAAATTAGAAATAAATAAATGAAATAAAATGTGTAAATAAAAATATAATAAAACGCAGTAGGAATGTCGCACACAAATCTGTTAGCTCAATTATTTTTATCTCACCCCCAACCCTGTTATTATCATTTTCATACATGAGCATCTCACTTTGATCGTCCTCTTCCTTGTCTGTCAGCAGAGCCTTGCATGTACATCTCCCTCTGTTCGATCCAACAAAGGTCATGGTAAATATTTTACTTTCCATTCTTCCATTGCATTTGGCCAATCTATGTATTACGATTCCTCCTCACCATAGATGAGTCAAAATCTCAACCCATTTTGTCGGTAATATTTATTATCCCTCATGCCTCTAATCTAAGCCACGCTAGTCCGCGATTAATGAGTTTGACCCCTGTTTTGATGTACTGCTCCATCCATTACTCAAATTTTAGTCTCAACTGTACTTCTAGGGAAATCAATTTGTGGCATTGCGCAATTATCTGCTACCTATCCATATCCCTTTAGTAGTTCTTAACTTTCCTCCATACACTCCTTTCATTCTTCTTAGCGTTATCCAATGGAGTTCAACCCCTTTCTTAACTTGGATGCCCATGTCATGTTCCCTTCCAACTTTAACTGTTCATGATAACATAAAGCCTTAATTAAAGTGGTTCCCATGAAAAATTATTAGCCAATACTTGATTACTTTGATTTTACATTCTGTAGTCTCACTGCAGACCCTGAATTCCCGCTTAGCTTCGCAGTTCGCTGTGACCTCTCCAGCCCCAAAACTGTTAAAAAAATGTATTCCAAATAAGCCTAGTTCCCAATACCGAATTTATTTCCCATATGTCATTGTACATCTGACTATGCTGCATACACTGATTGTCATTAAGTGCGTAATAGAGACTTTCTCAATTATATTATACTTCACTTGCCGTACGCATAGCATAAAATGCAGAAATAAATCATAATAAAATACAGAAATAAATATTTAACGATAAATGCAAGGCCCGAAAAAATGAAACGCTCGGGGAAATTATTGTCTTCTTTAGCTGAAAATATTGAATGCAAGGCCCGAAAAAATGAAATGCTCGGTGGAAATTATTGTCTTTTTAGCTGAAAATATTGAAAGTACATATGTTTTATTCTAAATTTAAAAATAAAATAGGATTAGAAAGTGTATTAACATCTTTTTCTTATTAAAAGTGTTCAACAACGAATATAATTACGCTAATTTTAAAGAAACAATGAAATACCCTATTTATACTATTGTAAAATAATAATTGTTATGAATACTTTAACAATTCATTATAGGTACTGATTTAAAACCCATTGTTTTCAACAGACTTAGAGTATGAAATAACCCAAAGTTAAAATTATAATAAATTTATAATTACTTTCGCAAAACACACAATACGAAATTAATAATTAAGAAATAATTATCAATTATTGTAATGAATAATTATTTCTCACGCACAATTTAAGCACTTAATGATAAACGTTTTAAAACTGATTTTTTTAAGTGTTAAGCTCCAGCTCAATTCCAAAGGTTTAAGAATGACTTTATTTGAAGTCTTTTTTTTTTTATATCTTTTCTCGGTTCATTTCAAGCAATACAATATTCTTTGTTATAAGGACGAGGGGTATAATATATGAATATGACTGTGACTGATCATTAAAATTACTAGGAATACAAATTTCATTACGATTGGTCCATAGGGTATATACAAACTGTTTCTACGCTATCCTAATATACCTAAAGTAGACAAAGCAATACTCTTTTTTCAAGTCAAACTCAAAGTTCGCACCGATTTTACTGCCGATATTTCAACCATAGCTTTGCTAAAATTGAATTATCCACCTAAACCAGAAATAATTTAGTTTTAATGAAAAGCAGTTAAAATATTCTCACAGGTAATACAACGCTTCTGGGAAACTATTCTGTTTGAAGCTGTTGTACATCTTATAAATAATTACTAAACGATTTGATCGTCTCTGAATTCTATACATTCATAGTAAATGTAGGGAGCTCAAAACTTGGATAAGCTGGATACAAATTAAAAACTTAATACAAATATTAATAGTTAAGGCGGGCAGATAACTGCCCGTCATTAACATTATTAGTTTTTGTGCACAAATTTCAGACTTATTTAAAGTCTTCTACTTTGGTCATTTGAGATAGGAAATTTCGTCCGGCGCGTAACCTCAAAGTTCCCTTTCACACCCATTAAAAGATGAACTAAACTAAACAGAAACCAACGTCTGAATAATTAAGAAATGTATACGATTTTTTTCTAATACTGTTTATTGCCGCACAATTATGACGACTTAAGCTACAATTTCCTTTCATCGGTACAAAGTCAGAACACAGAGGGCCATGCCTACGTCGAAAGTCATTCTCATCTTACCTTCAATTGTTTCACTACACAGGAAACGTTTATTCAGTGCTACCTACAACTGCGAAACATCTGCCTCTCAACTTGGTCAGTGTTAGGAGGTCGCAAGCAGTTGTTAACAAAGAGGCTGTGCGTAGGCTGTTTAAATTATACTTATTGCAATCAGCTGACCGCTTGTTTCATCTCCTTGCTTTCATTCATTCATCATTCATTTTACTATCTCTCCATATTAAGCCCAGTATGAAGGGAGCACTGCTGCGCTGCAAGGATGACAACTCGGAGAATAAGTCTGGAACTAAGCTGTGATACATAAAGAGCATAGGTCGGTCAAGGTCAGTTAATGACTCTTTAAGTATTGAGTTTTGTGTCTAAATGAAGTAGAAATGCCTATGAATATTTTGTCTGGGTCACGTTTGGGTAAATTGCTAAAGTATTTAAAAGAGATGAGGGATCGTAATATACTTTTAATATACATTTCAAGAATTTGTATAAAGTATATAAGACTTGAAGTATTCCCGGTGTATGTTGCTATAAATGATTCTTATGTCGTCCTTAATACATTTATCAGAAAAAGCACGTTCAGTTTTATATATGGTTCCCCAAACATTTAACTTATATTGTCGGGTTCGGGCTAATTACAAAATAATACATACACATCTATAACAAATATTTGTTTGATTTATTCTTTCACAATTATACCTATCTTATCCGTCGTTGTCGTCCAAATCAAAACATATAACGGTAAATCCGTTAGAATTTTATTTCGATTACATCCAAAGCAACGGCGAAAAACAGTTAAATCGGAGTATTTTACAAATAATATTCAAATTATGAACTCTTGATGTAAAAACGCTGTTATGTGTAGATGATGAATAAGGGTTAGCAATGAAAGTAACAGTGCTGCTAATCATAGCTCTTCTTTAAATGCATCAACACAAATTTTCACATCATTTTCAAATTACGTATTTGAGGAAAAAGTCTTGGGCTGAATCATAATGGAACTTTGTTTGATTAATCTTGTTCATGACTGAGGTAAACAAGATTAATCTTTTCTTGTACAACTTATTTCAGAGGCGACTTTTCAAAAAAAATTACTAGTTTGCATTACCCCGAACATTTTATTTCCTATAACTATTCCTTGGTGGTTTTTATGAGTAAAAAGAAAAGGGATTCTTAGTTTTATAACTCTTATTGTTGCTGCATTTTACAACGTTGAAGAAAATATTTTAAAGTACTATTAAATTATTACAGTGAAACAGTAATGGCAACACAATCATATATATTAAATATGGGAATATTTCCAACAATGTTACACTTATATGGCTGTCAGGTCATCAGCGTCCCATTCAATTCAGGGCGTGAAACAGCCGACATATTTTGTTCAGAGGTCTCCTCTTTCAGGTTTTATACGTCATAAATCTATGACACGCGACCCACAACTTTACTTCCCTTCCGATGGAAACCACACTTGGGTTAACGACCGAAAAAAATCCATCGATCCTGGCCAGGTTTGAAACCGCGACCTTGGGTTTAGGAGGCAAATATGGTTACCACTACACCACCAGTCGATATACATATTACACTTGAAGAACCAATGCTCTCATTCTTATGCAGACACTCCCCTGCAACTATAATAGTAATTTCGTTAGTAGTCAGCTGTTACTGGCTGGCCGACTAGTCGAGTCTTATGTAAGTTCATGAAGTAGTTGTTTTATTTCGTTTTCTGTGTTAATTAAATGCGAATAAAATGAACATAATACATAACTTATGTTCTAAACTTTTTCTTTGCGATCTTTGGAAGAGATATTTGAAATTAAAAAAGTGGATAAACCGGCTCCAAGTATTAATTAGAGTAAATTTGTGATTTCAAAAACAGAAGTATACATTGTGTTCTATAGAAAGTCGCACTTCTTGTAGATTTCAGGCTTTAATCAAACGGTGACCGATAAATTTCTTGCCTTGGAAACCAAGAGAATTAATGTTCTTATTAAATTCTGTTGTGTATATCCAGCCACGCACGTATGAGTGTTAAATCTAGTTAGTAAGTTTCGAGAAGCCTGCAGTAGCGGTTTTATACTGCTTCTGCCTTATTTTCAGTTCCATTTTACGAGGTCTATTTCTATGAAATGTTGCTTAGATTAGCTATATGTTATATAAAATAATATTGTGTCCTTAATACTCGTATATCAAAGGATAGGAACTGTAGTTTTTTCGCCGTAGTCTTTATATAAACAATATACTAAATTGCCATGCATTTGTTATGCACAAGGAGATACAATTTTCACGGAAATGTGTACTATTGAGCTTTAAAAATGTCAACGAAGGCTCTTAATACATAATAAGTGACTGGGACACTGGAATCTTTCGACCTTGAAACATAACAGACTGTAAATGAATAAAGGGCCAAAATAAAGATTGCTCAAAACTGTGTATCTGTGAAATCATTTGTCAGATACCTACTCAGTAGAGAAATAACCTCTGGATTTATACAGATGGAATTATGTGAACACGGGAGCTGCAACGTAATCAAACTATTTTTGCTCTAAAAGTCAGCTGGCTATAAATGATAGCTTATGATGGAAAAGCCGTGGCCTTTAGAAAAGCATTTGGCTTATCGTGTAAAACTAATAATGCTGTAATGCTCTCACATTCTAAAACCAACATTCCCTCAATCGGTTCAACTTCTGTCAAATAACAAACGAAAATGAAACCATCTCATTCAAAAGAATACCAAGTCAGTGCCACCGCCACGGGTGACTGAGGTCGTTAAGGCGCGGACTCGTGAGCGGGAGGTCTGGAGTCAAGACCGTCATACCTGACGATTTTTACAGGTTTTCCTCAGTCCTCATAAATGGCAAATGCCGGGGAGGCACCCTAAACTTAGGCCTGGAACGTTTCCTTCCTTCAAAAATCCTTTCCCAATTTATCATTTCGGCTCATGTATCACCAATGTCCACCGCCTTTGGTGCCTCAGAAGTAAAAACGGGCGTTAAACACTACTCAAAAAAAAAAAAAAATCAGTGCCAATCTCATGGTCATCAGTATTGAGCATACGCTCTAGCTTAAAAACGGATCCTGCCACAGATCATTCAAAATATAATTGCAATTAATATTATTGGAGATACCAAAGCCCAGGTAGAATAGAGCCAATCACAGGTCATTCAATAAATAAAAAAAATATTAAATTAACTTTTTATTTTTAACAATCAGTAATGATCTACAGCTGCCACGCTTCTTCTCCACATAATCGCCATGCTTTTCTAGGCATTTTCGGTGTGTTAAATTTTCGATATCGTGTCTTTTCCATACTGTATCCTGTTTGGAACGCCATTTGTTCACTTCAATTTTCGTTTCATAATTTTCAAGTCACTGGCCTCCGGAGTGCTTCTTAATTTCGGTGTAAAGACAGAAATCACTCCGGGCAAGTTCAGGAAAATAAACTGAACGACCTAAAATTTACCATTTGAATTTCTTAAGCAACCCTCGAGTACTTTAAAATAAGTGTAGGCGAGCTTTGTCATGAAGTAGCAGAACTTTGCGAAACAAAAGTCCGGGGCGTTTCCGTTTGATCGCGGCTCTCAGTTGCGACATGATCTCGCAGTATTCATTGTGATTTTGTGAGGCAAGTAATGCAACAACAAAACGCCCTGACAATCCCAAAGCACTATCCGGTCTTCCGCTGCTTTTTCTGTCATGAACCATGCACGCCGTCAAACCTCTGAATGTCCATACATCCTTCTCCACAACAAAAGGTTAACCTATGATGGGTATTTGCAGCCGTTTTGTTCTTTGCTGTTAAAAAACCTATACTGCACATCGAACACGCTTTACAGTGGCACCTCCATGATTATTTTTTAACTACTGTCGAGTTGTTGATTTGTTTATTTACGGACACTCATTAACATTTCACGTCATCAGCGTCTCATTCAACTCAGGGCGTGAAACAGATCAGATGCCTCTTCTTTAGGCTTGAGATCCTTTTACTTATCGGAAAAATACTATATGGGACCCACGGCTTCATTTCCTTTCCTAAGGAAGCCATACTTAGAATTTTTACTCCCGAAAAAATCCATCGATCCTGGGTCTTGGGTATACGAGGCGAGTATGGTTACCACTAGACCACCAGAACCGAAAACTATTGTCGAAGTAAGGCATATTTAATGAAACTGTTTCATACCCTCTCCCCCAAAACATTCATTGTTATTATTTGTTTTAGAGACATAAAAATAGGGAAACACACTTACTGGATGACCGTAGTAAATCCCGAATACACCAGAAAGCCAAGAAGAATATCAATTGCGATAGGGCGTTTCGGTACTTGTCGAGAAGTCGTCTTCATTGTTTTGGAATGGTGCCGACTTCGCTCTGTATACACTGCAACTCATTTATATATAACATGAAGAGCATATTTGGGATTGTATCCATCAAGAGCAGCAGGGGAATCTGAAAACATGCGAGCTTTTACTTAGAGACAATGGTTTTTGTAATGCCATTAGATGGAATAAAAATGTATAACACAACTTAACGTTTAGTATTACAAATAATACTTTTCGAGTCTCTAAAGTTACAGTAAGAATTACAACATAATACATCATATAGTTTATGACGTAAGGAGCATATTTAGAGTGAAGCTCTAAGAAATTTAAGCTTTGAAGTTTAACCACAGGTAAGCCAAGCCACAAAACCAGAATGTAGGAGCATTTATTTGTTAAGTGGATCAGGTTTGATGGGATCACAGGCATCTGCTTTCCAACACCTGAAACGGGGGTACTGGCCTGCATTACTTTATCAATTGGTTCTTATTTGTAGGTTATAGTGGAACCATTTGGACCAGAGCATAACTGAAGTTAAATTTGAGAGGTATTTTGTTTGAACTTATCATATAAATGCCTCATTTTTTGAGTTGTATTGTTGACGTCAGGTAGTTAATCTGACACAAGTTCTATGATTTTTGTAGTATTCGAAAAGCTTATACTATTTCACAGATCTTATTTAAATGAAATTGTTGAGTAATGGATAAATGGAGTAATTTTTAAGCACACAACTCCAGGCAGAGCATATAAAAATAATGTTTATTATTATTATAATAACTATTTTGAAATTTTTTCAAAAGTTCATCTTTGAAACTAATAAAACCTAAATGATTATAATTTGGGAATATCTAAGAATAGAAATAATAATAGAGCAAGTTAATACATTTAATAATATAGCATATACCATCTTCACACTGACAAGTCGGTCCTCGTGGTGTAGTGGTAACCATACTTGCCTTCTAAAATCAAGGTCGCGGGTTCGATCCCGTCCAGGTTCGGTGGTGTTTTTCGGGTGTAAAAATCCTAAGTATGACTTCCTTCGGAAGAGAAGTAAAGCCGCGGGTCCCGTGTCGTACATTTACGGCACGAAAAAGAACCTCAAGCCTGAAAGAAGAGGTCCCTGAGCAAAAGTGTCTGCCGTTTCACGTCCTGTATTGAATGGGACGCTAATGACCTGAGATGTTAAAGAGCGTCCATAAATAAATGAAATCAACAAATTCACACTAACAATATTGGCAAATGTCGGGTAGGCACCCTAAACTTGGGCCTGGAACGCTTTCTTCCTTAAAAATATCCATTCCCTAATTTTTTTTTTTTTTTTGGTAGTGTTTAACGCCCGTTTTTGCTACAGAGGCACCATAGACGATACATGAGATGAAATTATATATTGGGAAAGGATTTTTTTTTTAAGGAAGGAAGCGTTCCAGGCCTAAGTTTAAGGTACCTCCCCGGCATTTGCCAGTAATGAGGACTGAGGAAAACCTGGAAATAAACCCACTCAGTGAGGACGGTCCTGGCGGAATTCGAACCCCAGACCTTCTGCTCACGAGTCCGCGCCTTACGACCTCGGCCACCCGGGGCGGTCCCTAATTTATAATTTCATGTATCATCAGTGTCCACCGCCTGTGGTTCCTCAGTAGTAAAAAAGGGCGTTAAACACTACTCAAAAAAAATCCACTGCCAATGCAGTTACCAGGGAAAACACTGAACAATTTGGCACTATAAATGGAAATCTTTTACTAATATTTCGAAAAAAGAACTGCAAAGAAACAAATGAAACATGAATTTTTGGTTGATCATGAAAAACAAGCGACTACCTCACAAGTGACTGCAGTGAGCACGAGTTTCATCCATTCTCTGGGCTGCAGATAATCTTAACCTTTGAGGAAGCTTGTGCTCTAGTAATTTCACATTTACAGCTAATTACGTTTCCTAACCGGTTCCTGTTAAACACTCCCGCGTATCAAACAGCTGCAGTTTACACCACTCGTAACTCATAAGATTTATAACGCGTGTTTCTTCCTTGGTAATAATGAATGATTCCAATGAGGTTGAAATATCTAGCAAATCGGTGCTTTATTTCCTTGTATGTTCTTTGTAACTGAATTCAAAAGTCGATTTAATGACAACAGGAAAATAATATTTCATTACTTATTACTGAAACATTTCTAAACAATTCAAGATGTTATTGAAAAAAACTAAGAGGCTAAGAGCTCACTAATCGCTAATAACATATTTGTATAGTTGCCAATGTGGAGAATTTGCCTCATTTGAGAAACGTGTCTCTTTCAAATGCTCCTAAAGTAAAATTGTGTCTAACCGGAATATACACTCAAATATTTTTGAATTTATGTCTACAATATTCATAAACTCTCTATTTATAAAACTGTTCAATATGATTTACTTGAAATTGCAGATTTTGGAGTTAGAGTCTTATTTTATCTTAAGTATCAGCATCATTAGATGTGTGTTTGAAAATTGATGCAGTTTAAGTGAAGAAGACCAGTTGTTGTTCGCAAGCTCTAAAATAAGTGGGGAACATTACATTTTACGTATAATTAGTTCTGTGATACCGTGTAGGAACCTCACAAACCTCAAATTGTGTAATGACGTCATCTCTTTGTTTTACTTCTAATGTTTCATCTCACAATTACCAACCACAATTCCTGAATAGAAGGAAAAGTACACACTTTTCCGTAAGAAGCTTTGTTGCCATTTTTCACAATCAAGTTTTTGTATAGTACAGGATTTATGCATAGTATCACAGATTTGGACTAGGTATACAACATTTACCGATAATCTCCTATAGAGAAGTTCAAGCTTTCATTTCAGCCAACTTCACAGCATTTATATGTATTTTTTATTATTTCACGCAATACTTTTAACGAAACTACAGGTCACGGTATTGATGAACAAGTTTACTACACAGAGACTTAGATTAAAATTTCACTCTACCAGACAAGTTATTGCAACTGATTACATTTTCCACATCACCCACTTCAGAAACTGAGAAACGCGCTGATAACGGCAAATTGGCAATGACCTCTGCTTAATTCATATTCTTGTTACCCCCTCTTAACACCCCGGGAGGTTAGACTAGTGCAGGGTAAGTCATTGCTCTGAATGTGCAAGTTAATGATAAGGTGGTGCCTTCTGGTTTTTAAAGTGAGTGTTTGTTGGAGATATTTGGTCACAAATTCATTGTGATTCCATAAAGGCGCACCTAACCATACGTCAACTTTAAACCTGAAGGCAAACGCAGAAAACGTGGAGTGTCCGCAAAAGATTTATGGCCACCCCTATATTGTCAATTTTCTTCAGACGCTAAACAGTGATGTTTAAGGAAAATGGAGCGCTTTTCAAAACAGAATGAAGAAAATAACGTCTTTTTCATTTGTAGTCGGGCGTGCTCGTGTCATTTGACCTTATGGTAGAATCGCCTCTGAGGAAGGCTCCAGTATACCGTAAGCACTCCAGAATAACCTAGTTATGAATGACAACATGGAGCTATCTCTGGCATTATGAATTCCTATTGTTTCTTTTGTGTTCAGATTGACCGGCTGCTGCGCTATAGAACGATGTCTAGTACGTTGTAGTCTCAGATTTGCACACCACTTGATGAGCGCGAACCTCCATACAGAGCGTTAAAGTGGAAAACCTGGGGATTTTTTTTTCTAAAGCGTTAATCGGTAATTTATCAAAGACTGAAGCAACTTAATATAGCCTGTTGTGCCATAGATAGTTTTTGTGTTCGTGACAGATATCTCCGTATTATTTATTAATCCAAACGTAATACAAACATTTTCAGTGGTAATGTTGGTAGTAATTGGAGAAAAGGTGCAACATAAAATGAAAGCAGAAATGCTTATAATGCTTATATTCTGCGTAGAAGCCGAGAAGAGTCATGAGGAGGTAAATATAATTGTTAATATTTATTTAATTAACGGAAATACTGACAAAATTTTCTCATGAAAACAATTCAATGTAGGCTCTCAGATACAACATTTTTGGAAGAGAGACCTCCAGTTAGTTACTCAATAAAAATGGTCTCTTTGGATACAACTTTGGAGACAGCATTATGGAGTTGTGCTTTAAGTTGAACTTCAATGATCGTTTAGAAGGAAGCAGCTACAAATCCTTTTGCTTTTTATTTCGTTATCCGGTTTTCGTGGCCTATAACGCGGTTCATGGGAGTTGCTCTCAATTAACTTCGTATATAGAGGACATTGATGAGAATTTTACTTGAACAAATGTGCTTGGTCGAGGTCTATCAAGAATTTCCCATTAGTCCAAAGGTTTTAGTCTGGTCTTTGAGCTCTTACGTTGTGAACTCCTTAATTAATACTTCATAATCATGTCTTCTTGAAATTCTGAATTGTTGGTGTAAAATAGTAGGCAAATAAATGCTAGTGCAACAGTATCTACAATTAACACTAAAGATGTCGCGGGCGAAAATAGTTATCGTTATTTACATTTGTAATCAGATTCTATCTAACACATTCCTTGAATGTTTCCTATTCTACAGCTGTTCAATACTCCGATTCGTTCTCTAAATAATAAATGAAGAATTCCTTTTTAAATGTCCGATTTGCTAGAAGTAATAAGAATAAAAGTAATCCATAGACCTGTCCCGACCGCCACGGGTGGCCGAGGTCGTTAAGGCACGGACTCGTGAGCGGGAGGTCTGCGGTTCGAATCCCGCCAGGACCGTCTTCCCTGACTGGGTTTTTTTTCAGGTTTTCCTCAGTCTTCATTACAGGCAAATGCCGGGGAGGTACCTAAACTTAGGCTTGGAACGTTTCCTTCCTTAAAAAAAAAAACATCCTTTCCCAATTTATCATTTCATCTCACGTATCATCAGTGTCCACCGCCTGTGGTGCCACAGTAGTAAAAATGGGCGTTAAACACTACTCAAAAATAAAAAAAAAGACCTGTCCCAAGATTTAAAATACACCGTAAACGGTTAAACCTTCTCCAAGCATGTTTTAAACACTATGTAAGCAATAATGGTAGAAAGTGTGTCTGTTGTACTTATTTGCTGGGTTAATGACTCTTTCTCATTATCCAACTGCAAATCAAAACAAAGGTGGTAGGTCAATAATGCTCGCTTACGTCAGCAATGTTGCAGTTTGTGGAAAACTGAAAAAAACAGATTTTTCACACACAACAAGCATGAGGCATTAGTGCTTGAAGCTGACCCATGTTTAGAAAAGCTGTATGCTGATTATCACAGGAGACAGCATACACCTAAACTACTGTCAGAGGTTAGAGAACCGCCATGATTGGCCGAGGTCGTTAAGGCGCGGATTCGTGAGCGGGGGCTCTGGGGTTCGATTCCCGCCAGAATCATAATTTCTGAATGAGGTTTTTTTCCCTGTTTTCTTCAGTCCTCATAAATGACAAATGTTGGGAAGCTACCCTAAAATTAAGCTTGGAACTCTTTCTTATAAATTCCTTTTACAATTTATTATTTCATCTCAAGTATCACTAGTGTCCATGCCCTTTGTTGTCGGTCCTGGTGGTGTAGTGGTAACCATACTAGCCTTCTAAACCCAAGATCGCGGGTTCAAACCCGGCCAGGTTCGATGGATTTTTTCGGGCGTAAAAATCCTAAGTACGGCTTCCTTCGGGAGGAAAGTAAAGTCGTGGGTTTATGGCACGAAAAAGAACTTCAAGCCTGAAAGAAGAGACCTCTGAGCAAAATATGTGACTGTTTCACGCCCGGAATAGAATGGGACGCTTATGACCTGAGATGTTAAAGAGCGTCCGTAAATAAATCAAAACAAACCACTTGTGATGCCTCAGCAGTAAAAATTGGCGTTAAACACTGAAAACAGACAGATAGATAGATAGATAGATAGATAGATAGATAGATAGATAGATAGATAGATAGATAGATAGATAGATAGAAGACAATTATATGGCAGCTATTGGAACCAGAAAAGAAGGCCCTCTTCTCCTCATCACTCATGGTTTCAGAATTTTACCAGGAATACTTAACGTCATAAATCATAAAATTTGAGCTATAGAAAATTCTCATACTTGATATAAACTGCCAAAGAAAGCGAGATTGTTGCGTCATATTTGTAAATCTTCACATATTTTTTTGAGAAATTTAATGATGTGGAACTAATGCAGAATTTCTTCCAGCACTGCCACGAATATCAGGTTAGATAATTTAAACATTTGATGATATTAACGGGTTTTACTCTATGTGGAGTGTTAATATTCGGATTACCTCTAGTGTAATATTTATCTGGGCTATATTAGAGAAAAAGGATACTTTTATATCATAGGTATAAACAGCAAGTAATTCAATAACTCGTGTTATTCATTAAGGTTAGTTTACCTTACTATCGCAATTCTAATTGTGTTCTAGTGTTACACGTTACACATTAATTTAAATATCTTTATTTTTGTCATTAAATTCTTTAGGTTAGAAAAATTTATTTAAATGGTGCTATTAAGTATAGATTAATAAGGGTGGTAAACACTTTCATTATGATTTCAAAACATAATCTAATTGTAAGTTTAGTCTACTTAAGAATGTTGTCATGGGATAAAATACTGTATGCAATAATTAGCAAAAATCAAGTCGACCAATGAACTAATTTCCTAAATAGTTACTCATAATACACATATGTAATTTAAAATATTCCTTCATATGTTTCTTAGTTGCCAAACCCTTTCCCATATTGTCTAGAAAAATAACTTCATTCGATAGTTTTCAGTTCCTGCAAAGCTCCCTCTTAATTATAAATCTGTCACCGAGATAAAATCTATACCATTATCATGGCCTCTGATCATTCCATGTTTTCGGTGCTACCAATATAAACACACTGAATTGATCTGGAAATCTAAAGTGGTCCAACACCAATAGGGTTAGGTCTTCTGTTAGGGCAATGAGTATAAAAACTGGAAAGGACGTCTGTTGTGGTTGTAAAAACTTTGAGTAGTCCCTACCGTGGTGCTGTGATGAAGAAACTGTTGAATTTGGTCGTCGTCGTCATAAAATTCCACACATTATTTGTCAGCCCTTTTTACTTTCCTTTGTTAGTGAGGAGCCACTTTTGTGTGAGGCATCGTAGAGAGAAATTTGTGTGCAGTTTAGTGGGACGTTACGAGAGAAAAGAAGCTCGGGGAGCGGAAAAAGCGGAATGGTTAGAGTGACATTTAGAAAAAGAATGTTGTATTCATGACTGGTAACGTATGTATGAACTTAGGTGGCAATGGTAACCGTGGAATCTTTTTTCTTGATGTACATGTTAAAAACTTCTGGATTTACTTATTTATTTATTAGAATACTTCATTACATAACGATACTGTTGCTTAAATATTACAGTATGTTCCTTGCTTTAAACGAGATACGGTATTTAATTAGTGCTGAAAATAATGAACTACACTAAGTTTAAAAACATGACAGACGTTGTAAGTAATTTTACATTCATTAATAATATATCAGCACATTATTTCTTTTGTTGTTATTTTAATTTTATCATTTTGTCTTCACTTGTCCATAAACTTATCTAGGATTTCTTATGCACAGTGTTCTTCAGCACATTGTCTTGCAAATTAAATAATTAATAATAAAATACCAAAAGAAGGAATGCATAATTTGGGTGTTGAAATAACAAAATAGAAGTACAAAGGTAGATTCATAAGTTTCCGGCCTCGCCGATAATCATTATCGCTTCAAAAATCGTTATCTGGTGTCATACTTTGTTTTAATTAATGAGTGACGTTGTGGCATCACATTTTTTTAATTAATACTAGTGATGAAACTCCCAATTCTCAAATATTACCAAATACGGAACTCCCATTTGCTACCATGGACATGAAGCATCAACCGTAAAGTTTGGTTAATCCTGAACTTTGCCTAGCGTTACGATTTAAACAATAGCAGGTTTCTGGCGTGTAGCTACAAACGCATTAGAGTATTTTTTTTAATGGTGTTTAACGCCCGTGTTTATATCTGAGTCACCACAGGCGGTGGACACTGATGATACATGAAACGAAATGATATATTAGGAAAGAAGAATGTGTTTTATGGAAGAAAACATTCCAGGCCTAAGTTTAGGGTACCTCCCGGGCATTTGCCATTTATGAGGACTGCGGAAAACCTGAAAAAAACCGCATTCAGGATGACGGTCCTGGCGGGATTAGAACCCAGACCTCAAGAGTCCGTGCCATCCGTGGCCATCCGTGGCGGTTATTAGGGTATCATTCAGGCTAATGCTGATATGTTGTTCCAGAAGAAATTGTTCTACTCTTATATATTATCTTAGTAGTATTAATATGAGTTATATACTTTTTGAACGTAATATTCTTATGGTTTTGCTATTATGTAAGAATACACAAATAATTAGGAAAATATTAAATAATTGTTTATATATTTATATTTTGTAAACTCGTCATGAACGCTTTTAAAAACGTATAAGATGCTAATTTAGAATTTTAAACTTATGAAAAATCCTTATCTATTTGTGTGTGTGTTCTCAATACAGTTCTACATAATTAGACCGATATAAATATATTTTGTAAAGATAATCTAAAATTAGGCATAAAATTAGAATAAATAATCTCTTTTCCTCTTCTTTTCATCTCCTTTGGCACATATTCGAGTTTTCGTTCCATCTGGACGAAATAGCATAATTGCTTTTTTTGAACCATGGAACTATTTTGTTATCTTCTGCTTTTCCCTGATTCGTGAGGAGATGTCGAAATATATGCGAAAGCCCAAGTTCTCTTATTTTAATGCACTTTGATATCTTGCGTTTCGGGGACGAGAACATTGTATGTATATATATATACTATTTAAAATCCCTAATTGAATGTCCTTTGAATTTTTCCAATCGGAAACAGATGTGCCCCTGAGTATAGAAATACTATATGTTTATAAATGGTACATATAAATGCTTCTTCTCATTTTCCACTTATCTCTTTCCTTCCTAAGCACTTAACGGAAAATGGTACACAAAACCACTAGTATCTCATACTACACATCACATTTTGTAATACTTTTTTGCACAAATATTTACAATGGGCTAGTTCTCAATAGCTGCTACTTTAATGAGGCAATATCGAATTGCTATTATTTATAAGCTCTTTTAAGCAGCTTCCCAAATCCGATCTCAATACATTGCATCCACTACCTCCTTCTCCACCTCTTTGATCTTATAGATCACCGGTTATGTAATTAATTTTTTACGAAGAAGAAACAGCCTGCTTCTCTTCCAGACTTTGGCTCTATCCTATTTTAAAACCTCTTTTGGCTACTGTAAACATAGTTACCAATTGTTTTCAATTCTTCGTTTGAAGATATTTCATATTTGTTATGGAACAAACTATTATTATTATTATTATTATTATTATTATTATTATTATTAATAATAATAATAATAATAATAATATAATGGGCTTATCAAAACATGTAAATTGCTGCAGTTTCGAAACATGAAATAAGTTATAAATAATAATAACATAAATTCCGTGATTGGAAGAAGAGGAAGAACATTAACGAAACAAAACGAACGAGGCTTCCAATGCGAGAAATTCTTCCAGGAAGAAAAGATGTGGTACGTTGATGCAGGAACACAAACGTGATCAGAAAAAATGAGATGCCATTTTCAATATATGGACCCAGTAACACTTTTAGTCTTTCTGTTTACTAGTGCAATAATTCATAATTTATATACAAGTTGAGTACGATCAAACCTAGTCCATCCAAAGGAACGCGCGCGCGCACACACACACACACACACACACACACACACACACACACATATATATATATATATATGAAACATAAAAATAAAGAAACACTATTAACAATGTAACAAATTAACACTAAAATAAAAGCAGTTTCTAGTGTGACTCTTTCTCTGTGTTTTATCTTTATCTACTTTTATTTTAGTGTTAATTTATATATATATATATATATATATATATATATAGTTTATATTCAAACTTGTATGTGACACCTTGAAAGAAGTATGAAGCTAGTGAAGTTTCAGATATGAAAATTGTAAGATTTGAAAAAAACTGTAAATGTTTTTTTTTTTTCCTCCCGCAATTAAGGTGAAAGCCTTGTGGGCTAGTTACAGATAGTGTAACTGGTAACTGAAAAACAATCCGAATAAAAATGTGTTGATCATGACATATCGTGTTTTGTATTCGAATTGTAATGTTTAGCTCTTTCAGATGAGCGCAGTCGCGTCCCTTGGTGCTAATGGTGTTGAAGATGCCCCTTTACCGACTATTTGCTGAGTATTGTTCAGGAAGGAATCGCATTCTGATTTGCAGTTGCCTAGTATTGTATAATGTCCGACTTGTCAAATTTGTGTAGTGGTATCCATACTTGCCTCGTAAACCCAAGATCGCGAGTTCAATCCGGCCAGGGCGTAAAAGTCCTCAGGCCTTCGGAAAGGAAATAAAGCCCTGGGTCCCATGTCATAAATTTACAGCATGAAAAATAACTCGGGCTTGAAAGAACAGGCCTCTGAGTAAAATTTATTGGCCGTTTCACGCCCTGAATTGAATGGACACTAATGATCTGAGATGTTAAAGAGCGTCCGTAAATAAAACGAATAAGAAGTAAATTTAATGAAAAAAAACTTCATATTTTCTGATACAGAAGCTGTTGTATTTTATGATAAACTGAAACAATTTGATTTGTGCACCCAGAATGAACCCGCAGATTTCCAACCTATACTATATCTTCAACCAGATATTCAGCAACATTTGCGTTGTGACGTTAAAAACAGCTTGGTACATCTTTCGTCGCAAATGATCCAACTTCTAAGCAAGTTTGTTATATACTTGACCCTTCATAAAACCCACAAGAAAAAGTACAGTGGTTTAAGACCTGGAAAGCATGGAGGTCAAGTGAGTGTCCATCTCCTATTCCAATCCATAGTCCGGAGAACTGCTTATCCAGAAACTTCTCCCCTGGACCGCGAAGTAAGGTGGAGTCCTATTTTGCTGTATATTGGTTCACAGAAGAACTTGAGGCACAGTGTAATTTTACAACAAATGCAGATAATTTGTTCAACAGCGCCATTTTCGCACATTATGGTCACACGCATCACATCAACGCCACGGTATATTTATCCTAAATTGCCAAAAGTCGCCATTTAAACATGAATTTCCAATCGGAATATACCTAACACAAAGAAATATTAATAATAAACGTTGTTAATATTAAATCTATAATCTGAATGCATTGTATAACAATAGCCTATGTGTATGAATGTTAATAATTGCAATGATCATTAGAAGTCAGATCTGGAGCAAGAAATTGTTAAAATGTTCTTTTTCCTTTGACATATACTCCTGTCAGCTTTAAGCAATGCTATTCGCTTTCTGAAACGTTTCATCCCATGTTTATATAAGGAAGGTACTCCAAGAAAAAGTTGGCTAGAGAAATCCCTCACGTACTCGTTTATTTCCCTTGGAGTCTCCCTGGCAGGCAGTAGATGAGCAGCAAGAAAACGCCACGTGATTAGGGATTCAAGTCTGAAGCACCACACACGTTTACTACAAGTCGTGAAGGATTCCTGGTTACAGCATTATGCCGCCGTAGACGTTCTCCCTGACGGCAGCGTCATACCGTACCCAAGGCACGGACGCCTCGTGACGTCATCCTTAGAGACAGTAGCAGCGCCGTCTGGCGGTTCCCAAAAGAACCTTCTGCAAGTTGTTATGTAGGGCGGTGACGTCCTCCAGCTGTGTCACGTACGGTGTACGTGCAAGGGACGGCCATTTTGGAGGGTTGTTTTCAAAATTCAGCGAGCATTGTGACCTCCAGACTACTAGGTCATCAGCTTCTTTTACCCGAAGCACAAGGATTTTCACCAGCGAGCAAAATGGCTTCGGAACTGCTCAGGGTCAGAGCTGCGATAAACATAGTTTCATTTTCTCTCTCCACTCTCTTCTGTTTCTATCTGCACTTTCCTTTGTCGTATTTTTATCCTTTTAAGCAACAAATATCTTGTGAGCAGCAAAAGTAATAATGCTTTTGTAAGTTGATATTTCACAAAAAAAGTTGCAGAGATGAGTTTTTTAAGCACTATTATCGTAAGATAATACTGGAAACCAATTGATTGTTATTATCTCTGAAAGTTACTATGCAAGATTAATCACTTAAAACTATCATCACAGATATTTCTCAAACAAAAGGTGCTATTGATCCTCTGTTTTCACCCAATTTAAGTTCATCAATGTAGTTCATATATCTGTTGCAACAATACTTAGAAACTATATTTCTAGCACATAATTTCATTTTTTCAAATGGAACAATGACTATTGCTTTCAATAAAATAAAACTAGATAAAATTAGAATGTTGTTGGAACTGTTTTTCATGATTCTAGATGAAGTAGTTTAATATTCAAAGAGTTTCCTGCCTCAATAACTACTTAGATACTAGACTGGAAATGTACCGCACATTCCTGCCTACCGCAACCATCAGTGTTCTGCTTCTTGAGAATTCACTGAATTTATGTGCGGCACTTTTATACCATACTGCCTAAGCAACTAAATGGAACAGACTACTTTTTAAACAAAATTCGAACAGAAATATACTGCTTCTGCCTATCAATTGGGGGAAATGTATTGCTTGTTGCCTAATGGTGATGAAAATACCGTAAAAACGGTCTGAAAGTGTGAGCCTCACTTTGTAAATTACTTGGCTTAGACTCGTGCAAAAGACCCCGATTTGCGTTCTTATCTCGGTTATAATTGTTGAATTGTTGTATGGGGCTAAACTGTAGAACTTTACCAGTGCATCAGAAATATTTACAGCGGTAGTTTAACACGATTCACTCTGTACATAATTTCATTATCATACAACTCCGATTTTTAAGCTGTTATTTAAAGTGTTCTTTGTAAAGTAGCACATTCTGTTACAAATATTCTCTCTATTAAAACCTTTTAAGGTTAGAAATCTTATTTAAATTTACTAAGCACGGAAGGTGTATGCATGTAAAGTTTATAGACCAGTACCGCACCTCGAAAATGGTGTATTTACTTGCTATCCCAAATGTGCGGGTTCGAAATTCCTTGGGTTCGGGCTTTCCTATGGCCACTAAACATGAAATAGCAGTATATACAGGTAATTTATTAAAAAAGAAAATTGTGCGCGTTATTCTCTTCTAGCAGTGCCACTCTATTGAACATTGTTTTAATGTACGACATACGCAAAGACTTGCATTTTCCGTTTAGATTATGTTGCTGTTAGTACTGGATGCTACGATGCTGAAACTGTTTCTCCTCTCCCTCGTACTATTAAGTACATACACGCTTGTTGGAAAGGTCACTTACAGAAACTTTGTATGAGCTATATATCAGCTATACCTGTTAGTATGTAAACGTAACGAGGCTGCTTGTAAGATAACATCGTGACCTTAGCTGACAAGTATATGCACATCTCTTTTGCAACATTGAGTACTGGCATAATTCAATTCAAGCGCATAAGACGCCGGCGTTTTTCTCCAAGTAAAAAGACAGGATGTATTTTTCTCAAACAGGTAGCTCTTGAGAGCGACCTTGGCGCAGACGCACACCAGTCATATTTCCTGCGGCGTGGCAGTGGGGGGCAAACGAACAGAAAACCCGAAAGGCAGAATAATCTCCGCTTTAAAAAAAGGAAAAGGAAAAAAAAAAAAAAAAGTGAAGGCTACAGTAACAACGCGCGCCTATCCAAACCTCCAATCTGTGTGCACTATACTATAAAGGTAGACTGGGACCCTTCTCGTGTATAATAATGCTATGGAAGGGGAAGCAGGGCATGAATAGGAACATCATCTCTTCTCCCAGAATCCTCTGAGTGTTAAAAAAAAGAAGCCGAAGCGGGTGGAAATCTGTGACACTGGAATTTTATCGCTTAATCCGAACACATTTGAAAAGTTGGTATAAAAGACCTGTGGAAGGTGAAGGAGATTGCTGAAGTTGTAATAAAAACTAAAAACCGTCAGTTAGTGATAAAGATGCCCATAACGAACTCTGTGATTATGATGTGTTATTAAAATTCTTTTGCGCGGTTGTGTTGCATTAACAGTGCAGAGAATTTTCTTATTCAAGATCAATGTTGCCCAAACGACAAGAGAACAAAATTCACAAACTTTTTTTCTTGCAGATATTTCACTGAGGTTATTTGAGTTTTGGGCTGCCTAAGCGCTGCAACCGGAAAAAGGGAGAGTCAGCGCACTTAAAGTTAATATTTTTATATTTTAATTGAGAGCATAAAATGATATTACATTTAAAACCGATGATAATAGGCACTAGTCAGTGTTATAAGATATGTTGAATACGATGCTCTTCAACGGCTATAAGTTGCCGGTATATTATAGAAAGTTCTGTATTTAATCTAATATTTCTTCCGTAAGAATACGGCGGTTCGAAACATGTTTCTTAACATTGAAAGATTATGTCTCTCATAATTTATTAACATGTTGCCGAACGATTTCT
Organism: Metallyticus violacea; assembly: GCA_030762175.1. Lineage (NCBI taxonomy): Eukaryota > Metazoa > Arthropoda > Insecta > Mantodea > Metallyticidae > Metallyticus > Metallyticus violacea. Next base: position 29,006,505 of record CM060838.1, read on the forward strand.
CTACCTGGAATACGATTGCCAGAATATTTGTTTACAAATGGCCTTACCACTTCTGTGCAAGAATACGTTTTTATATATGCATTTTACACAAAATTCCGTTCTTCAAGATAGTATTTATGTAGTGACGTAACTAACGAAGAATAATTAGCACACAATTCACACACAAGAAAGCATGTTAGCAACCACTTGCTAACAAAGCCTCTCTCAAACTAATTACAATCTGCTACCTGCACATGCAATATACAGTCTTGAAGACAGCATCTACCAGTACGCAACAGCGCTCTGCCGGCCCATAATTCAAATAACCTCACTGTTCTATGTAGAAAGGCCAATCGCTGCACGTAAGGGAATTGACAGACTAAGTGGGTGTGTGCGGACGAGAATTGTACACATAAGAACAAGCGTTAATAACAACTCTTGAGTTTATCAGAAATTGATAATTGCTCTACACTTAAGTATAAATTCATTTTTTAAAAAATGTACATAATTTGTCTACTTTGACTACACAACGTTGCTTATTGTGACGTTTTAAACACAAACGAGCGCAGACACTTTTATAAACTCTATCGTAACGAAAAACGTTTTATTTACAAATGCATTGAAAGGGCACTACATCTCTCTTTGCTTAGCTTATATTTTGTTTGCTGCTGAGTAGCGAACATCCAGTGCGACTCAACAACAAATAGCTGACTAATTATGCATCATACGAACCACAGATTTGTACAGAGCATTCAGAATGTTAATCCATTTCCAACTATAATATTCCTCTAATTGTATTTTAAAAGGTTTTCGAGCAAAATTAAAAATGCTGCCCTCTTAATTATTATAGGTAACAATACCATAACTGATAACACATCGGGGCGGAGATTACACGTTACTGGAAACATGCTCCGTTTTTATGCGTTCTACTTCAGTATGCATCAAAGCTTGTCTATCATACTACAGCCGATTAGCCAAGCGGTTAATGGGAAGAGTTTAAATTCTGGAATTTATGACCGCTTGCATTGTTGGTCGGTATGATACCGCTGAGAAAACTTCACATTTGCAAAATGTTTTCTGATGAAAGCTTATAGCCCAACTATAGCTAAACGGACATAAAACGGTTAGAACAAGGCGCTATGCCGAAGTGGACTATGACATATGCAGTCTTTAAGAGTAGAACCTTTAAATTTTTGTCTTATCCAAATCTGCTATTGCTTATTTCGTCACTATAATGGACAATACTATTAAAATGAAGGAAATGAGGAAGCAACGTCCTTTAAAGTAGCAAATAAACGCGCCCTATTCTGGAACAGATGAACGCCAAAAATTACTTAAATGAAGTTTGAGGCGTGGTTTTAAAGTGAGTTCCGATACACATATTAACAAAACGGAACATTATTTTTCAAATATTTTATTTTCATTCCTTTCCTTACACCTTACGCCACTTCTTCACATAGTCTCCCCTATTATTGAGGTACTTGTCATAACGGGAAACCAGTTTCTTTTGTATGCCTTCGTCAATGAATGAATGATGTCGCCTGTGATGAAAGCTAAGTATGCACTGCTTGTTTCGCAACAGCATCGTTGAGATGTTTTCCAGCAAGGAAATTCTAAAATCATCCGAGATCACAGCTAAACGGCCGCTCCGCGACTCATACCAACCATCATTAAACTGTCCAACCCACTTCTTCACCATTTCATCAATGATATTGTTTCCCCATACACAGTTGGAGACGAATGTCTACTAGCGTAACATTTCTCATTCAGAAAAAGATCTGACCTCACAGTCGGGGGGTCGTCCGATTGTTTTGAACATTTCGAAACGCTCTAACACGAAGCGAACACAAAATTACTGCCGTTCAAATCTGTTTCTGGCTTACTACAGAATGGAAAAGATCATTGCTACTGAAGCACTGACGTGGAAAAAACTGTGAAACGGTACTTACTTTAAAAACACGTTCGTATTGTAAATTGCCTTTGTCTATCTCTATGCACTTTGTTCCTTGCCTGAGTCTATTCACTTACTAGCACCTATTCTATTATAGATCCTAGAACTGTACAAAATTACAGTATACTATTTTCTAATGAATTTCCGTATTTTTATAACTAAAGGTAGCTCGCTCGCTAGCCAACGTTACCTTTTGAAAACCTAAAAGTTGTTATATTTAACCTTACCTAGGTTTAAGAAAGCCTATGAAAACAACCGTGATATAAAACATAGTGAAATTAAGACAGTTTAACACCTTATATCAACCTGTGGCGGATTCACTAGATTTTTGTGTTACACCATTCCAATATATATGATTTCCGAAGAAGCGTACACTATACATATAAAGAGAAATCTTTTCTTTAAAATTAAGAATAATACTATCACATGTTCGACTGTCATATCCGATTAAATAGGATGTTTTACACTTTATAATGTTTAATAAAATAATGAAAAGAAGTAGCCAAATTGAGTGGTTTTGGTATAACTCTTTCAGCTACCGTGTAAACTGTTGGTACCTGCCATTTTTTTCTCTTTTACAAACAGAACGCTATGTTATTTTAAAATGTCATGGCAAGTGGATTGAGTATAATTTTACTTACTTAAACACGTGGGATATTCCACGAACTTACTTTTTTCTTCAGAGCTGTTAGCGATAAGAAATGACACCGGCACTGTATGTTCTAGTTGTCTTATGGAATTCAAGCACAAAACTACAGCAGGAATAGTTAACTTTTGCAGGACACCTGCATGATGTCGGACGGTGCGATCTTGCCCTACAGTGCTGCAGAATAGAACAGAAGTAATAAGAAAAAACAATAAGATGAAACTGAAATAGCGGCCGATAAAACAGTTTACCTCCTGCCTTATTAACATAATAACATAATATAATGGACATAGCAGAGATAAGTTAGAGTTGTTAATCGGACGGCGGCAGACCGGCCCCGATGGCGCAGCCGGTAAGCGCTGTAGTTACGCTGACAATGCCGATACTGGCTCGTCCGGTTTATTTCGCGGTTTAGTATCATTCATGGTGCGCGTCCTTGCTACTGCCCATCTTCAGTGGCGGATCTTTTAAAATGTCGTGCTCCTGTGTTCAGGCCGGTGGAATTCCATCGAGACAACCCTAGTGGCCGTAAGTGTTAAATGTAATTTGAAGGGACAAATTGGCATTTGGCATTTGGTAACATATGTCGGGATCGCCACCGGCCGAGGTCATTAAGATGTGGATTTGTGAGCGGAGGTCTGGGGTTCGATTTTCACCATGACCGTTCTTCCTGACTGAGGTGTTTTTCAGGTTTTCCTCAGCCCTCATAAATGGCAAATAACCTGGGAGGTAATTTAAACTTAGCGCTGGAGTGCTTCCTTGAAAAAAAAAATCCTTTCCCAATTTATCATTTCATCTCATATATCATCATTGTCCACCGACCGCCACGGGTGGCCGAGGTCGTTAAGGCACGGACTCGTGAGCGGGAGGTCTGCAGTTCGAATCCCGCCAGGACCGTCCTCCCTGACTGGGGTTTTTTCCAGGTTTTCCTCAGTCTTCATAACTGGCAAATGCCGGGGAGGTACCTAAACTTAGGCCTGGAACGCTTCCTTCCTTAAAAAAAAAAATCCTTTCCCAATTTATCATTTCATCTCATGTATCATCAGTGTCCATTGCCTGTGGTGCCTCAGTAGTGAAAACGGGCGTTAAACACTACTCAAAAAAAAAAAAATTGTCCACCTCCTATGCTGCCTCAATAGTTAAAAGACGTTAAACACCATTAAAAGAAGAAAGATACTTCGGTGCTCTGGCTTCATACCAACTGATATATCGTGAGCAATTCAAATTCCAAAGATCTTCATCATTCAGCATGAGTTGCCAACCTCCAGTGAGAGGGTTTCCCCAATGGCTCATAAAAGTAGAGCCATGCTATTTACACATTTTCATAGCTTACATGCTCTGCGTTCAAAATATGAAAAATATGTTATTTTATTAAGTTATGTAGTTGGTTACGGAACCGAGAAGTGGAAGAAGTCGTAATAGGATTTAGCTCATCATCCAGGGAGGAATTTTGCAAGAAGTGTGAATGAATTTCAGAGAAAAGTTATTTTATAAATTAAATTTTAAAGATGAAACGATAAATGCCCATTAATTGAGCAGGTTTAGTTTTAGTTGAATAAGCAGTATATTTGGAAACCAGTGAAAAAGAAATAAAAAATATAAATAAAAATAAAAGGAATCTTTTTAAACTTTCGCTTTTCCTAAGTCGCATCAATAGTTCAATATAACACAATACGCTCTGGAGTTGCGTAAGAATATTATACAGATGGCAATGTTAATAAAAATGATACAAATGAAGGATGGGGATGATAAATTGGTCTAAGTTTTCCAGGCATTTGCCTAAAGAACTGAAGGAAAACTTTTGAAAAAGACCTCAAGTAACTAACTAATTCAACCGCTAAAATATGGTGGTGGTCAATAGAGTTTATAAGGCGCAGGAAACAGTATGTTGATTTTATTTAATATACTTTTTATTACGCTGGTAATTCATTTATAGATTAGTGAAAGGTAAGATAAGGCACTAAGGTATTTTGAGAAATGACTGCGAGATATTTCGACAATATTAAGGTATAAAATTACAATACAAAACTTTTAAGTTGTAAATTTATTTAGTTGTTTTAGAAACATAAGTTGCTCTAATGAATAATTGTATTGCGTACTCTTGGACTCTCTGTACGAGTAAGAGGTACGCAAACAAATTATTGTACATGACTAAAAGGTTTTAAACCTGAATCCAAATACGTGTTATATTTTCAAAATACTTTCTTTATATTATTACAACAAAAACTTAGGTTAGATACAACATTGAATATTATTATAAAAATAGACATTTTAAATTCAATAATCGGGAATCCTGTCAGAATAATTTGTTTTAAATAGACGCGTGAATAACTGCTAGCATAATCGGATTAAGAAAAGTTAAGTAATGGAAATGAAAGTTGAGCATGTTTGAACTCAGTGCACTTTATACTAATTCACTTATAACTCTCCATATTCCAGACTAACACAGAGAACGCGATCACATCACGTGGTTATATACAGTAAGAATATTGCCTTGCTATAACAAGTCGGTCCTGGTGGTGTAGTGGTTACCATACTTGCCTCCTACACCCAAGAACGCGGGTTCGAACCCGGCCAGGACCGATGGATTTTTTCGGGCGTAAAATTCGTAAATAAGGCTTCCTTCGGAAGGGAAGTAAAGCCGTGGGTCCCATGTCGTACATTTACGGCACGAAAAAGAACCTCAAGCCTGAAAGAGAGGCCTCTGAGGAAAATTTGTCGGCCGTTTCACGCCCTGAGTTGAATGGGACGCTGATGACCTGAGATGTTAAAGAGCGTCCATAAATAAATCATTAAAAAAAAAACTATAACATAACCACAGTATCATTCACCCAAATACTAAGAATACAGGAATTATCATACAGTCCTACAAAATCATAACTAAAAGAACAAAAAATAAGTTCTTACTTTTAAATACAACGAAATGTCCAAAAATGATGATTTAAACTTTAGTAGCAAACGATAGTCGACACTTTCTAACAACTACGCGGAATATCATTTGCAGGTTACTCAACATATCCAATAATTCGATGCATATTATTACTTTGTGTGTGTCGGCTGTAATGGTTTAGTGGAAACCATACTTCCCGTAGACCCAAGATCGTGGGTTCAATCACGGCCAGGGTCGATGAATTTTTTCGGGCATAAAAATCATAGGTATGACCCGAAAAAAAAAGGGAAGTAAAGCCGTGGGTCCCATGTAATAGTTCTAAAACCAATATCGCGTGTTCGAACCCGGCCAGGATCGATGGATTTTTTCGGGCGTAAAAACCCTAAGTATGGCTTCCTTCGTAAGGGAAGTAAAGCCGTGGGTCCCGTGTCGTACATTTACAGCACGAAAAAGAACCTCAACGGCACGAAAGAAGAGGCCTCTGAGCAAAATTTACCGGCCGTTTCACGCCGTGACTAGAATGGGACGCTGATGACCTGTGATGTTAAAGAGCGTGCGTAAATAAATCAAATCAACAATAACCCATGTAGTAGATTTACGGCACGTAAAAGAACCGCAAGCTTAAAAGAAGAGGCCTCTGAGCAAAATTTATCGGCCGTTTCATGCCCCCGATGACCTGAGATGTTCAACAGCGTCCCTAATAGTCTTGTTCCTGCGTGTTTTCAGAAGATGAGAGTATTGTAGTATTTTTCTGATACTGAGTAAATTGTCCGCAAATGATTCATTTCCGCTATTTATCCCCCCGTTTATAACAAATCTGCATGTAGATAAATAAGGAAGCCTACGGTACGCCACTGCAATATGGCGATAACATTTATCACGACTGAGGACTTGCCCCTCGCTCACCATTCCCTTATATGTGGAACCCAGCAATGCTCCTTCCCCCTCCATAACCCTCTTTAATAACTCCTTGTTTTATGTGACGTAAATTTTTTTGAACGCTATCCCGTCTTCAAACTCTCATCCTTTTCTTTTAAAAGCTTCTGGTTATTATAATAATCTTGCATACTGCCTTATTCAGGGACGTTAGCTATTTTTAGGAACGTTAGCGATTTTGTTTTTCCTCCGTCCGCAGCGCTTACGGGCAAACGGTGACAATTTTATGTGCTGAAGCTCCTGCTTACCAATTTTATGCAATGACCATTTTTTAACATTAGTTTTAAAGTTCCTTGCCTTAGAGGCCTCCTGTTGATGAATAATGAAACAGCTATTCTTTGGCACAAATGAGCTCGATAAAGCCTCCTGCAGGCTTCCGGTCCCACTTAAAATACTTTATAACTCCCTCGCTGTTTCAAAGTTTACAAAAACATAAATTTAGTACATTTTATACATATACAGAGTGTGTAACAGGAGGTTTTAATGTAATAAACGAAACGCTCAAGACTGGCATACAAAATAAGCAATTGTTTAGAGAACATGGAGACAGCCTTTGGTTTAAATGTTGTCTCCATAGAGTTGATGCATAACTTATGTTGTCTAAGGAGAAGGATATCGCAAGTTTTGTGTACCAGCTTTCACTATTTCCGTTTTATTGTACAGAATGATAGGGGACTCAGACCACCTCCTTGTTGTAGTGGTTAGCGTTGCTAACTGCTGCCCTAGAGGCCCGGATTCGATACTTAGGAATGTTTCTGAGTTAAGGAGGTCTGGAACGGGATCCATTCAGCCTTGTGAGGACAATTGGGGAGCTGCCTGAAGGAGAGGTCGAGTTCTTCGATCACTAAAGTCGCGTGATAGGCGACCGGCGGGGTGCCGGGCATGCTGATGAAATGGCTCCCTGCAGCACTACCCTCTATCAATGAAGTTTTAAGATGGAGGATGCATCGCCGCGGCAGGCAAAGGTTTACCCCAAATGAGAAGAAGAAGATAAAAATTATAATTCATATTCAGCGATATTCTGAAAAATATTTTAAAAATTACAAAGGTTGCAAAATTAATATCAGCTAGCCCAGTTTATGAAAATCAATAATTTTAAGGCAGTATGCAGTATGCTCATTAACACTTTATATATGTTGTGTCTGTGTGTGTGTGTGTGTGTGTGTGTGTGTGCGCGCGCGCGCGCGCTTGTTAATTTACCCTTGTGCTGCTCTCTGTATTGCCCGTATCCTACAGTATTAGTATATTAATGCACCGCATAACATATAAATAAAATAAAACCTTATTAAAACTCTACAGGGCGTTCTTGTTCATTATTGCTAAAGTTTGGGGAGGGGTATGGAATACTTGGAATATGTTTTTATATTCTAAGAATGCATTTATATTACTCATATAAAATGCTCAATTGGTTTTAAATTTTACTGGATAACATATCGGTGATTATAGCCTGAATAACAAATTGATGACTGCTGTGCGAATTAGACATTCACAGATATTAACGATTTGCTGGATTCTATGCTTTATTATTTTCTTAATTAGCAATACAATATGGTCATTTCATTCCTTTCATTAATAGACTGAAAGAACATATCAACAAATTTGCATGTATGACAAAGCAAATTATATTACCGAATGAATTTTTCAGAATTGAGATATGAATACATCAAACCGTGCTTAATAGATTTTTAAAATTTTGTGGTTCAGTCATGATTTTTTAAAGTATTGATTGTGTTATTTATATAAACATAAATCTGTATGATAATAAGATGCATCCACCACTCTTTATTTTGTGACGTAAATACGGTCAAATTATAAATATAAATCTGTATATAAAGATTACTGCTGGATTAACTTATTAGTTTTATTTTATATATAGAAGAGTGAAAGAATATGCTAAGGTTTGGAGTTTGAATTATGAAAAATTAGTTCAGAATTTCAGATTAGTTTCTCTTATGGTTTTACTTGTGGAAATTTTATACCACTCCTGAAATTAAAAAAACGTTTTTGAGTGTCTGTGGCATCTGCCTTTGAAACTCTGTGTTTCTAGTGGTAGGTACTTCCGTGTGCGGCGAACGGACTGTGTGGTTGTGCTAATGGCTGGTGTATGTACTACCAACAGTAGTTTCTCCGGAGCGTGATGGACGGGAGATGCTCATCTAGTATTCTGTCCATGTATACACTTGTTCTGCTCACGTAACGGGAGATTCGCATATACACAGGGGTGCCAACATCTGCCCAACTTGCCTTGCCAGAAGTATTGTTCCTGCATTCCGCGTTATCGGTAATGATGATAACGGGACCCAGCTGATTATCGTTGTCCTGTATCTAAATTTTCATAGGTATATATACATAAATCTTGTAATGGATTTATGGATGTAAAATGAGCGTTTTATGTTATTTTTCATGATTTTGCGACATTTTTTTATTTTAGGTCAAATTTTACAATTGTAGTTTCTTACTGGTCATGTGTTGAGTTTTAGCGATATATTTAATTTAATTTTAAATGAAATTATTAAACTTCCTATTCTGCTTTACTGTTGGCTTCCTCGTTTAAGCAAAGTCATTATGGAACATTTAAATGAGACATATCTCCACCTCATCACCTTCAGCAAAATAGCAAACCTAGGTAAAAGTCACTTTTGTGATCTGTATATCATCTTGTGCAAAGCAGTTCGTTTTAGTTGCAGTTCAGTTACTCTAAAATGCCGAAAGAAAAATACGTAAACAGTTACATCTCCTGTGGCCCGAATGGATTCGACACGACAATGTCTATCACCGATGCAACGTACGGTACAGACTTGCCTTGCGCATGCTCGCGCCATTTTCTTGTGTCTCAAACAAAGAAAACCTTTGTTAAAGCTCTATCAAGAAGAGAGGTCTTCAGATTCAGAGCTCCAGGTGCGCTCCTGATACCGGAACCCATCATTATTGGCTAGGGCTCTTGGGTCGATGCTGCTGTGTACTAGTGCAACAATTTGCAAACTGTGAATTCCGCGGTTGACGCTCTGAAGATGCAAGGTCTAAAGTCACTCAGCGAGCTCAGAAATGGAGGGGAAGTTTGCACCCTTAAAAACAAATTTCGGTTTCATACCCTCTACAACTGCGAAACATCAAAAAGTGACGTGAAACTTGAAACCTTTATTTAACTTATCAACAAAATTCAAGTTGCTCTTGGCGAGTGTGTGATGAAGTTGGTGAAATGGTGAAAAATAAATTGAAAAATATGCTAGATAAAAATCCGGGGCACCACTTTATGTTCTTGATTTCTAAATTACTAACTGCTGAAAACTTCAATACATTAGCTTTCGAAGAACTTAACATGTAGCGAATTAGAGCCTTTAAATATGCTCCGATTGTAAGAGCCAATATCGATAAGAGTTGGAATTTGGCAGTTATATGATGCAGGAAGATAGTACATGCACATTCTATTAAAGAGAGAGAAGAAAGAAAGTGAGAATCGCCTAAAGGACTTAGGATGATCCGCAATTAAGGTTTTCAATTTATAACGAACTATTACTGCAAGGTCAGGGTGGTAATCATTTGAGTATTAGAAATTATATTCACACCAAGGAAGAGTTCCTGTCTTGTTGCAACATATACATGTACCTTGGTTGTTTTATTCGTGATATACATTGGTTTTGAGTAAAATTAGAGTTTTTTTTCTCTTTTACATTAATTATTTAATGAGTTTATGTATGATTGTAATGGGGTTACAAAGAAAAACGTTGCTGTAAAGTAAATTGCTTGCGAAATATTTCGTAAACAATCAGTTAAGTAATTTAATTCTCTTGTATTTTACTCCTTTAGTATCCGCTTTTTACCACAGTTAAATTATTTACGCATGTATTAAATAATAGTTCCAGTAATAGGCAACCTTCCTTCAACCGGGCATTTACTGTCAGTTACTCAGACAAAAATAAAAACAATTCTGTGAATACATCAAGACGACACGTAATTGCATTTATTAGGTATAAGTCAGTGTCACAATATTTAAATATTGCCGGGAGTTTTTACTTATCAACTTTGTCACAGGCTCTTCCCAAGTTTGTAAGGGGAGGGAAAAGTAACGGATTACGCTATCTCGCTCTTTTTTATTTTTCTATGAGCTTGTTTTATCGCAGCTACGTTTATTTCTCAAAATCGCATTGGTAATTTGTTATCCTCTCTGCAATTAGTGTCAGTCTGTTCTAAAGAATGTTAACATATAATTATGAAGCAATAACCAACCAAAAAACTCCTGTAAATACTTTATAGACTTAGTGTTATTTCCTTTTTGCGTGTATTATTATCACCATACTTACTTTTGATATATTTCCCTGTTTTATGTAGAACATTGTTCACTACCCTTAATAATGCTACTTCAATTTATTTCTTCTGTACTTCTATAGTTTTATGCTAATGTTCACTATTTTTCACTCTTTTAGTTTTTGCTTACTTTCAACACTCTGCCCCCCCCCCCAACTATTCAATTCTTAAAGTTAGTACTGCAGAAAATAATGTAGATGGTGTACAGGGTGGTTGTTAGGTCAACCATGACGTATGGGACAGAAATTTGGGGGTGGAAAAACCCGAGGAATTGAATCAAGTACAAACAGTTTCTAAAACTGTTGCTACAAGTAGGGAGGGGTACAGCAAATTGTTGGGTTCTTAAAGAGCTTTGTATTTATATAGAAAGTATAAATTTAAAAATAAGAAAAATTAAGAACTGATTAAGAACAATACAGGAGAATCAAGCAGTTTGTCTGAGGGAGCAAATAAGGGAAGGGTGGGATATGGGATGGACATCAAACATAAGGAAATGCTTAGCAAAATTGGATTAGAGTACACGTGGTTAAAGGGAGAGCATATTACACGAAGTATTGGGAAATAGTTAACAGACTTTTACGAGATATAGACAAGCAAAATACTGAGACTCAATGCGCAGAAAAAGTATCACTTAATCTATAGTTTCAAGTGAGGGGGGATTATCTAGATGTCTGTGGGAGAGAAGAAAGAAGTGGTCTCGCATAGCTCAGATTGGGGGCTTGGAAAGGAAAAAAAAAAAAAAAAACAGTAAATGTTCTCGGGGAAAGAATTTGTCCACTGTGCGAAGTAAGCGATACCTGGAGGCATATTCTGGCAGAATGCAGGGAAAAAGAGATTTTAAGAAATGAGTATTTAGCACCACAATTTCTGAATTTCAATAGAAGTCTGAACAACCTACAGGAATGTGTTGGTGAATGAGAGAGACACACACAAATCGGGAAGATCCGGCAATATATTCAGGACAGTACTCATATCAAATGTTTGGGTCTTTGGTATTTCAGTCTCGATCAAGGACCGGATGTTGTGCCTATGCCTTTGGGAGAGAGAGATGAGATGAGAGTTATGGTTGGTTCTAGTGTTAACCATATTTACCTAGTGTGATCAAGGTCGCGGGTTCAAACCCGGTCAGAATTAGGGAGTAAAATTTCTTAAGTATGGCTCCCTTAAAGCCATGGGTCCCATGTCGTAGATTTACGGCACGTAAAATAACCTCATCTGAAAGAGGAGGCATCTCAGCAAAAGGTATCGGCCGTTTCACAAATTGAATTGAATGGGATGCTAATGACAAATAAACAAATAATTAACTAACCGGAAGCCGGGGCAGAAACGTTTACATAGCGCAAGCTATTATACACCACACCGAGCCCACCGAGCCCTGGCACTTCTGGCCTATAACAGAACCAATGAAATGAAAGGGGAGAGCGAAAAATTGGTGGAAAATAATAAGATATCCCAACATTCACCCAAGTGACCAGGGAAACCACGAAAACCTGAGGATGGCTGACATCAAGGAATTTGACCCTGAGACCTCTCGAATGCCAGTCCCAGGCGCCGTCCCGTTTGTGTTTCTGTGGCAGAATATGTGGGGATGTGAAATTGTATGAAATGTTTCCTAAACGAAAGAGTTCTATGGACCTAAAATATAAAGCATGAGGAATATTCAGAAATGGGTGATTGTAGGATTTCTTCGTGCAAATCCCTGAATAAGAGGCAAGGGATGATAAGTTAGCTGTTGGCTATGATCACCGAAATCACTTACCTGCACATAGATATTGATACTACTGACATATTCTAATGCAGTTATAACAAGGATTTTCAAATCATAAAGACGATGCTTTTATTTAATGAAGACTTAAGTACAAAACAAAAATCGTGAAGGAATACACAAGCGAAGCAAATTTAGATTTGTACATCCCTTCTTTAAATACGATACCTGCATCCAACAGCACGTTCATGAGGAAAGAGTAATTACAAGTGTTTCTTCTCTTATTCTTTTATCTTTTTTATCTCTCGATCGCAGGCGTTGCGTTACACTCTCATAAACCTTTCTTTCTTCCTTGGATCCGAAACTAGGTAAATCGAATTGAAAATTAGTTTCGCCCTTTTAAATTATACATACTCATCTGGACGTGGTGTTTTTGTCACGGCACCCCGTTTATCTGACGAGGCAAATCTCACGATGTATGTTGTAAATTGTTACCAGTCCGAACCCATTAAGCGGCGTCAGGCCCTTTTGATTTCATTGATAGCAATTTTCGTGAAAACACTGTAGCAAATTTATTCGTTAAGTTGTTACCGCTTTGACTAATATAGAGCTCCCCCTCCTACATTCTCCTCTTTACTGCCTACTTTCTTCCCTAGACAATTTTGCAACATTTAATGCATTTATTCACAATTACAAGGAAATTTGCGTTCTGTAAAATTTAATAATAATAATAATAATAATAATAATAATAATAATAATAATGCCAATACATATATACCCGCATACTACGAGGTGCTATCAAAAAGTTCCCGGATGTTTCTGTTTCATAGAAGATACTTCACTTACCTAAATGTGAGCACCGTCTCCTTGGAAATTGTCTTCTTGAGCAGCAATACGGCAGTCCCAGCATTTCTGCCACTTTTGGAATGCGGTCTCAAAGATGTTGTCTATAAGTGAATGTAGAACTTTCTGTGATTCATTCTGTGTGTCTCGTCAGTAATGTTGAAACGACGACCTTTGCGATGAGTCTTCATCTTTTGGAAAATGAAGAAGCCCGCAGCAGTTGCTGTTCTTCAACAATCCTGGTGGGCTTTTTCAAACTTCCAGACACATTCTTTACTTTTGAAGCGCGCGTACTACTGGAATTACTGCCTACGCCGCTTTGCATCATCGCCTTAAACGGCCGAAGCTGTTTAACGTCTCTGTAACCGATTTCCTAAATTTAACTCACGATTTTACGTTAGGTCTTTGTTCCACCTTGCTGTCCATCACTAAGTGGCAGGCTAGTACGCTAATGTGATGACAAGAATACCTGTTGCACTACTTTCAATGTAAATACAGCGTTATTGCTCGGTGCACTGCTACTTCAAGATTGCATCTCCCTAGCTCTGTGCGCACAAACAGCAATCAGCTACAAAAACAGTCCGGGAACTTTTTGCTACAATCTCGTAAATGCATATGTGCATGTAAGGGCAAGATAAATTAACAATGAAACGGATATCAAAACGATCTATTATTACACCTCAAGGAAATGGGTAAGTCTCCGAAAGTTTTAGCAAAAGACAAAAGTTACTAATGATTTCGTAGAACAACGAAAATATGAAACAATTCGGCATTTTCCTTGAGAAGCTTGTGCCTTAACCAACACTGGATCTCTAATGCATGACATAAAGTTTCTAGTTTAAATTTGTCATCGTGGAATTTAAAGATTTCAGGATGTTTGCTCTAGCAAATATAAGTACAATAATTCATTTTTAAATATCAGGTCAGGCTTTGTAAGCTAACATATCCGGAAATCCGAGACGACCATAGATCCATTACTTGGAAGAAGGGACTTCCGATGACCGCATTTTTGCCACAAATGTATGCGAACTTAATACAATCTCCATACTTGTCATTTATAAAGATAAAATAAAATTATATAATTCTTGAAATTCTTGAAATTAATTTATCCTTTCTGTAATATACCAACAATGTTCTTTCTAGATATTAAAAGATATGCCTCTTCCGCTCCAAAATATGGTATAGAAACGCAACTGTGGTATAAAATCAAGTAATTTGCTAAGTTCTATAAAACTACTTGTTTCATAAAGTTGGCGGAATACTGATAGCACGTGCCAGTAAACCGATGCCTTTGGTTTTGCATTTATTTACATTATCAATCCGAGATGCCAAAGACAGGAGACAGTATAACGTATTATATAAATACTATTCTCTGTTGTGGACCATTACTTCAAAGACATCCTTGAAGACTTATGCTTTAGAAAAACATTTTTAAAGCATTTTTAGGTTCTCTTCGAAGTTGTTATTAGGACTCCAAAAATATACCATAATACAACGGTAACTTTTATATTTTTCTTCATTTAGTTTCTTTTAAATGCCTGTCTTACCATTTAACAATTATCATAGAAAACTTGTGGACTAAGGAAAGAATTTATAAGAAAAGGTAAAAACAGCAGTTTATCCGTTTAATAAATAAACCATCAGTATTATGTTTGGACCCATTCCGTGTTCAGCGTATCTGTCTACAAATCTGAAAATCCCGGGTTCGAATCCCTTAAAGTAATTAGCCGAATAATAGTTTTCTAAATGTTTTTCCTTACCCCGAGAAGATGAATGCTAGGTAATGTTAACTCTCCTGTCTCCAGACTAATTTACCTACTCATTTAATCAAACATTTATTCATCGGATATTTAAACTTGTGTTATGATGGGCGTTATACTTTTAAAACAAAAGTATAAGAATATGTAGCAAATTATAATATTATAATTATAAATTATAATATAATCCAATTTACAGTGACGAAGGATATTTTGATTGTTTAAGCTTAGAGTAGGCACCATGAGATCTTTGTTACCACGTTCCTCCTCTCAGGTAAGGGAAATGGCGTATTCTTAAGAGTGTCGACGAAAGGAAGAACAGGAAGAGAGGGGCATTACAAGGGTCTTATAACTCAGGTTTGAGATTATGATGCAGTAAGTTATGGAGATATGTCTAATGCAATAATTACACTGTACGGTACGAACTGAACAACCGGTAATATCTGGTGGGTGTGAGAAGTGCAGTGATCATGTATGTGAATTTAAGGCTACATGAAACCATGATAAATTTACAAAGCGATAATACCACAACATGAAAGCAAGAAAACCGCCATAGGCAAAAAAAAAAAAAAAAAAAAAAAAATGAATAGAAAGAAGGAAAAAAAAAATGAATAGAAAGAGGGAAAAAAAAACACTGTAATACAAGAATCCTTACAGAATGTAAAAGGAAATTTTTGACTAAAATGTACAGCTTTTACTTTTTTCTTCACTGTTGAGGAAAGTGATAAATAGTCAGTGGTTCATGGATTAACACAAGGAAAAACACATGATTAAAAAGCATTTGAAGAGTAATGATTACAGTCAAAGGTGTAAATTTGGGATGTAAACGGTTGTTACTTTTCAAAATTTAGTTCATTTTCTTCGAACATTAAGAGGGTATATTTGATAAAGATATCATGATTTATAATTATTTTTTTACTCTGTGAAATATTTATATAGCTGAATTAGTTATTAATGTTTTTTGTAATTTAGTCTCCGTGTTATAATAAATTATAAAAGTGAATCTGAAGTGTCTTCTTTTATTCTTTCCAGTAATGAAAAGAATAATGTTAGGTAATTCACTTTTATTAACCCTTCAGTACATTTAAGCGTAAAGCAATTTACTTGTGACTTATACTTAGAAAAGAAGGTTTAACCCACATAACTACATTCCTTACAGCTCTGAGCAGTCTAATTTATACCTCTGTCAAGTAGTCTGTTTTATGTTCTTGACGATAAGACACTTTGAATGAAAAATGGAAGCATTCTCAAGCGACATTCGCCAAAAAAAAAAAAAAAAAAAAAAAAAAAAAAAAAAAAAAAAAAAAAAAACGGCAAATAAATAAGAATCATCTTCTATTTAAAATATGGTTTAGCTAATGCTGTTGTTGGATTAGATTCCAAAATTATCTTAAATTATTCTTACTTCTGTTAGTAATATGGCATCATGATTTCCTTATTTCATTGCTTCTGGCATCTTTTATGGTTCACTTTTTCCAACTGATCCTCCAGAAATTTTCATATTCTTTTCGACACCCTTATTTTTAATTCTGTTAGCATCTACAGTGAGGTTATTTGAGTTACGGGTCGCCTGGGCGCAAATACTTACTGGGAAAATGTAGCCATCACAATTGGATAAACGGAAATAGCGTCGACGCCCGTAAAAGCGTAAGCATAAAATGATACCTACTGTATTTAAAACATAATACTAAGCACTAATGTGTGTTCTAATAAAATGTTAAAATGAAATCTCTTAGTGGCAATTCGTTTAACATCGGTATGAAAAAGTATTTTTCTATCTTTTCTTCCTTAGAAAGTCTTAAGTTTTTACAAGTTGGCTAACCTGGAACACAAATGTCAGGACATTTTCTTGCAAATCGCCTTAACTCCTTCTCTGCCAGTATCCATTTTTACATGTGTCGAATATAAAACCCGTTCTTCAAGATAATATTGATGTAATTATATAATAACGAAGAAAAATTAGCACACAATCCACACATAATGAAAGCATCCAATAACACACGAACGCACAACCACTCGATGACAAAGCCACCCTCAAGCTACAAGGTGCCACCTGCACGTACATTATACGGCCTTGTCAATTTACTTCTTTCAGTACATAGCCACAATCGTAACTCAAAAAGCTCACTGCAAAATTTTCTTAAATACTTTTCTACTGGTATAAATTTGCTGGCTTTTGTTAATACCGAAAGCTATAAAGCATAACATTTAAAAATTTGTATACCATTTTGCTTTTATATTTTATTATTTTTTAAATTTAACGTTAATTTATTTTACTCTAAAATCATGGTTTGTTTATGTAACCATAAAATTTATAAAATATGTCATAATATTACTTATATTTACTGCTTTATTATCTCCTTAGAATTCTAAGATTTTTTTTATTAATGGGATACTTTAAATTTTAAAGGCTGTACAATTTAGTTAAAGTTGTAAGATATATACCAGAAAGTCTTTAAGTACGAAACAACCAAAGCTGAATGCTTGAAGTAACATTATTAGTATTATAGCTATTGACCTGGTACTTCATATTTGTCTATTTTGTTAATTTTCCTGTTATCAAGACCTTGCAGTATACAGGATGGTAATTCTAAGATGAAGAGATAGTAAAATTTGTTCTGCGTGGGCGGGTAAGTAACCCAGTAATTTAAAGCGTATGGATGCAATTAGCCATCCTGCCCTTCAATTAAATAAAACTTTAGGTGTGCGGCATATCGCTCTCTCCGCCCGTGGGTTCGGACTTTAGAACAACCCCAAGCGTCTCTCATTTTAAATGCTACTTGCAGTAATTGACTCGTGTCGTGACGGTAGTGTTGAAAGATACCTGGAAACCACCTCCAAGGCACAGCTGCTGGGGATTTCAGTAGACATGACCACGGTTTTCCCTCAGCATGATTTGTCCTCATTTTATGTATTAATTTTAATATAATAAATGTAATTAATCCATTTGTTGCATACAGGAAATAATTATGAACTTTTAGATCAAATCATAAGAACCAAAATTGGAAATTACACTTAAAATATAGTTTATATCGATCAGTTCTAAATAAACAATTTCTTCATTGAAATTATAAAAATTAATTATTTTGCCTTTTAATTTGTTATATAGCGTTGTCATCGTTTTCTAGAAAATTGTGTTTAAGTGGATTTTTCATTTTGCAAATATCTAATAAAATTAAAAAAAAAATTAAATCAATATCCCTCTCTCGTAACACAGAAACATCTTACAAAAGGTAAATTTAAGTCATCGTCAATTATCTTTTATATCAGAAACAGAGATACATTTTTACAGACAAAAAACTTTAACACTAGACAAAATAGAAAGCTGCACAAATAGTGTGGACATAAACCTTTGCATGCTATTAAAATGAAGGTGAATATTATCTGAGCCATATTAGAGATTTATGTAACTGTTCCTCGGAATTATGTTTGCATATTTTGTATATTTGACTTCATTTCAAAATTTGCCAATCTCAATGTCTCAATTTAGGTATTATGGGAGAAGTTTAATACCAAAGTTAATTATGTTTTAAATGTTGTTATTAAATTTATTCAAAAACCCTCTCTGATCATTAGCATCCCATTGTGTGCCGTAAATCTACAAGTGGCCATTGGCTGTACATCCCTTCCGAAAGAAGCCATACTTAGGATTTTTATGCCGTAAATCGTAAATTGTTTAGAAAGGTGTGTGTCCCACAAGAAATAGTAGAATGTAAGCAGAGTTGTCAGAAGTTGGGCAATATGTTGTAATAATCTTATATTAACTAATTGCACTGTTATCTGAAGTAAATTTTGTTTTCATTCTACAACTAATCCAATTTCAAAAAATAACAATGCATGATGCCCCAGGCAAGGATAGAACACAAAAGATGCGATAATTTACATCTCTTTAACATTTAAATTCATTAAGTTGTGTTGGCCGGAAGTTTTTAGAATTCCACTTCATACTAAATTTATGTTTTTTGCTTAAATTAGATATATTTTAAATAGGTTATTATTCAGATCGGCAAGTTTTGAAATGAAATCCCTGTTTTATGCAGTTGAAGTGTTTTCAATGAACAGCAGTATTGTATAGTTATAGATAGCATTTTAATTGTGATGGTGTGTTTTTAGTGATAATATATAAAATGATTAAATTGTTATTTTTGTTAATAACGCTGTAATCTTACTAGTTTGGTGTGATAATTGTTTGAATTTATAGTATACCAAACAAATTGAAATAAATACTTTGAAAAAGTCGTTACGGCCCACCCCCCTGAATTATAATTGTATATTTATGTAAGCCCAGTCATCCTATTTTGGCATTGTAAAAAGTAATATTTATATACGTGTGCCATAAGCTTTAATTTCAGCATAAAAATTGTACAAAAGAGAAACCCTAGTGTTTTCCATTGCAGTAGCTTGGAAAGTCAACAGAGTAATAGAAATACATATAATTGAAGAGGGTTGCTGTGTAAAGTCCCTTCCTCTTTTAAAAGGCCAGCTATTGCAGGGTAAATAAACTGAAGGTTTTTTTAAATGGTTTGGGGCTTGAACCCCGACCGGCAGACGTACTGTTAGCCCTTTAAAATAGCCAATACCAGCCAATGCGACAAGCTATTTTAAAACTTTCAAAAAATAGAGAATGGCAGTTGTAGTGGGTGAATTTGAACCAGCCAATGGAGAAGGTGTGTTTGAACTTTTAAAGATAGGTGCAAAGATTGTGCTTGTCTGTGTAACCCCAACGATTGCTTGATTTGAATTTAATATATAGGGAGAGTTTGCAAGATACACGCATTTCGCAGTACTAGTTATACGCAAGACTTTCAGTTTCACGCGCCGAGGCACTCATTTGTAAGTTTCCCACGCGGCAACTAAACTTATATTCAACATAGCCAAGTCTTATCATACGCAAAATACCAGAGGACGCCAAAGATTTTGGACACAATAAAGTACCAATACCTACATTGAGTCCCAATCAACAAAATAACAAATTTCACCCTGAGAAATTGTTGCCATTGAAACTTAGGCAGCAACACCGAAGCGACCAATAACCAGCCTACTAAACCCACTTGAAAAATTTGGCTCACCAACTTGGAGCCAACAACAACAGCATCCCACGACCAAATCGTTTCACAATTTGTTGACTAACGTGGCTGCCACATCTCGAACTATCTCAACGATACTTTTAAACGTTTTGTTTCTGTTTAAAACTGGGTACACAAGTTGTAAGCTAAAAACAATGTTCCGTCATAGCACCATTTGCTGCAATGTCGGCCTATCGCTTATAGTTTGTCTTTATATTTCACTGCTTATTACCATTGGACATAATTGCAATCTCAAATCCTACGTGAAGAAAGTCGTCTCTCTTTTTGATTGAGCGTTTTGCACAGTGGGATTTAGGCCTAACTTGGTAAAGATAAAGATTAATTAAATTTTAAAAATTAAAGATTTCTATCACGAGAACAGGATGACCTTTACATTTGGGTTTTGTTTACGGTAATTTGAGTGCTGAAAATGAAATCAAGGACTCTTAAAACTGCATTGTAACGCCCTAAGGCAAAGTGCAATTTTATAGATGTGAATTAATGCTTTTCCTAGAGGGATAGAGATGTGTGGGCCCAATTTAATCTCGGCAGACTTACCCCAAGTCCCCAATTTTGAAGATTAGCGGAGTTAAGACCATTCCGACACGCAATGTTGAACACCGTGTTTTAACGTCGCTGGATGAAATTGTTTGCCTGGATAACCACACGATGCTTCATAATTAATGCAATCAACTGTGTGTGTGTCAGAAAATCGCGGCAGCGTTCTTCAGCTAATCTAAAATTTTTCTAAGTGCAGTTATTAAGGGCGGTATAGCCTTACAGGGAGGGGGGCTAAGGGGTAACATAGTTCCCCTCTTTTTATACTTTTTGTGAGTTTTTTAAATCTTTTTTTAAGGCCGTAAAATTATTCCAAAGCTAGTTTTTCATCTCAATCTACCTTCGGGGTGTTTTATACGTACACACTCAACGATAAACCTGTTTTTCTTTTGGCTAACTCTTGCGGTCATAATTACACGTTCAGTTAGGAAAGACCGGGCACTTATTAAATGTACTATGCGACGGACACCAGTGCGTGTTGAAGGTGGGAACCGTCTGACCTGTCATAGGCGATGATAGCGCTGTCCAAAATCCGCTATATACTCCTAAAGTTTGTTCATAATTACGTTTTAATATGACCAGTATTGTAATTTGTTTCACAGGGCTGCTGGTGGCTTTAAGTGAGAAGTGCTGTGTTAAGAAAAGACGATTTCATCCGAAAATATCAGCAAAACGGGCTAGCGTTCTCTTAAATACAAGATCCAGGGACTGAAACTAGATGCTTTGTTATGAATTGTACAATGTCTGCTTTTAAATGTTATAGTTTTAATGGTTTGTTTATAATGAGTACGAGGTCTTCTTAATGAGGATTTTATCTGTTAAAACAGTATTTCTTGTACGTTTATTTATATTTAGTTTCTCTAATGTGTAAAATCATTTGAATTAATTAATGAAAAACTTCTCATAATAAGCACCCCTTTCAAACTGACCGGCAAATCTATAAGTACGAATAATTCGTGTACATATTACACATTGTTGACAGTGAATCGCAAAGCATTCTTAACAACACGAACCATATCAAGCTTGTGCAAGGACCTTCAACAGAGTACACAGCGCCACACAGTTGGGGAAGGATAGAAAGTGTATGCTGTGCTTCTACATTGAGCCTTTCATAAATGTTCAAGTTAATACAAAGAATATATTCTGCAGCAAGTTACAAATGAGAAGCTGTGAACAGAGTAAAACATCGAGCCATTTAACCGTATCTTTGAATATGGGAAATCTGAATTAACCATATGGCATATAGCTGTAAAGAATTAAGCAAACAGTCCATTTCAGGCCTACATGGTACAGTAAAAAATCTGGCAAGAGGGGGAAGGGGGAGATTTAATGATTATAGGCAACCCCATATCCCATAACTTCAAGTTTGTTTAATCAGAGTCAAAATGAACTACATATGCAGCCCTAATTACATTTTGAATTTACCTATGTGATTCCATAGTTATCTAATTTTTACTATTTTAAAATTTATTTTACCATCTACGAAGCTTTCTTTAGACTCCCTTTTAATACAGTTAGCTATTTCGCGGAGGCACAGGGGAAAAAGACATAAGCAATATATTCATACCAAGTCTAAGAGAGAATATTAAAATTTAAGATTTTGTCATTGTTAGAATATTAAAACGGGTACTGAAAAATGGAACTACATTTTTGGAGATTCTGCAGATTGTGCTATAACAAATAATATTTTGTTATGTATCGAGTTTTTAGGAGTACATGTTAGATGACATTTAAACATGTAGAGAATGGTATTAAAGTTTATATTTTGAATTTAACAACCCATTTCGTTCTTTCCTATTTTTTATCATTATTTACCTTACATGTGCGTTTTTCTGCTGTTTTATACTAATTTTCTAAAACAATTCATAAAAGGAATAGAAAGTATGACTTCTCCATTAGCAGTGTATTGCATTTTATAAAATAATTGGTACTTCGTTATTAAGTAGCATTCCTCACAGAAAGGCCAGCTGTGATTAAATTTCCGAAGGGAAGATAGAGAAACATACATTTCACATAACCTGCGGCATTTTTGGGCATAATCTGAAAGGCAATTTAAATGTTATATTGTGACAGTAGGGGTGTAATAATATAAATTATGCTTAAATAATGAAACTTAATAATTAAAATAATGATTATGTGACCCATCATTATTGTAACAGTAAAGTATTCTTGAAGTCAACAATTTCGAGCTAATTGCACGCTCATCTAACATGTGTGAAAGATGAGGCCAGGCTTCGCGCATGCGTATAGTTGCAATGTTGGGAGGTTTCTGTAATGAAGAAGCATCAGTCTATCGAGAGATAAGCGGATAAAGCTGCACACCTCTTCTTCCTGGCTATCATTTGTTTTACAGAAAGTATTTTCATTGTAATACTATGAGTTAATACCAATAAAAAGCTGCAGTAGCATCTGCTTAACTCGACAATCAGTTCATTTTATTATTTGTGATCGTCTTTCATTTTATACATTTTAACTTGGGGATTACAATCAGGAGCGTGCCCCTAGTATACAGCTTCGTCCAAAGTTAGCTGAAAAGAATAATGTAAAAAGCGAGTGTTATGCCGGAGATTGCGACAATATTAATGGCCTTAAAGATATGGCCGGAATTCCAGCGGCAATCGATTGGCTGTAGACTGTAAGTACAAGAGAAAGAAGAAGAATATTTTGTAACTGTCTTGCAGTTTGCATTACTTTCAACACAAATGAATAAATTAATTGCCGAGATTTTAGGTGATCTTTTTTTTTCTACATATGGAGGCAATCTGTTACTCTAAGAAACTTGTAAATCACAAATACTAACATGGTAAATTTTTTTCCGCTTATTACGAGTGAAATTTAATGATTATAAATATTTACATATAACTGCTCTAGGACTGATAGCCAAACAGAAGAAAGCTATTTTCGATACCGCTTTAATTTTCTATTGGTATAATAGAGATCTATTTGCAATTAGAAAACAGTAACAGTGGCATTTGAATAACATTCAACATTCGATTTGGCTTAGGATAAAGAAAAATGCAGATCTCTATCCACGGAACAATGGAAGTTGACAAAGTCAGTGATATTATTGAAACCATTCGCAACAAACTCTGAGGATTTGAAATAAGCTAATATGAAATAATTGCTAATTTACTTACTACGGCCCTGAATGTGATGAAGAGAATACGATATAATAGTATCCTGAAAATGACCTCCACCAATGCAGTCACGCACATACAGCGAGCTCCGCTTAGGGGTATCGAGAAATAAATGATAGTTTGAAGTGTAAATAATGGGTTTTTAACAGATGTTTTTGCATAATTTGATGTGGAAATTCTCCAAGTTTAGGATGCAATTTATGAGGTATGCACCTCCAATATGTTGCTCTATTGAATACGTACCTTCAGGCTTTTCCTCGTATTTGGCATACATCCTTCATCAATTATAGTATAAATTTGGAGAGCTTCTGTATAATTAATGATGCTAATCATAACAATACCTCCTGCTGCTTTTAAACGGTGAACACCTATTTCTTGATATCTCTAAATCAAATACACTGTACTGCTGAAAAGATGGACAGTTTTTTTCCTAATGTCGACCTCTTGATCTCCTTTATGAAAATATTATGCTTAATAGAGTTCAAAGAATGTTTACCTAATTTTTTCTTCCTTTTAGTTCTGAACAGACTACAATTGTTTCTGTTTTTTAGTTTGCTAGTACCTACTTTAAAATAATATCTCTATTGTCATAAGCACAAAACAGATTTGAAAGTGGTTATTTCTTTTTTTTTTATCTCTTTTTATCGATGTTTAACGTCGGTTTTTACTACTGAGACACCAAGGTGACGAACACTGATGATACATGAAATGTAATGATATATTGGGAAAGGATTTTTTAGGAAGGAAACGTTCCAGGCCTAAGTTTAGGACACCTCCCCGGTACCATTTGCCATTTATGAGGACCGAGGAAAACCTGAAAAAAAAACCTCAATAAGGGAGGACGTCCTGGCGGAATTCGAACCCCAGACCTCCCGCTCACGAGTCCATGCCTTAACGTCCTCGATCACCCGCGGCGGTATTTGAAAGAATAAAATTATGTTTGGAAAGCGGAAAGAATTTTTTTGAAAATTTATACAAAAAGCTTAAAAAAAGTTCTGATAAAATAACTTTATTCAGATTTAAACCAGTTACATTAACACTCTTTATGCAACACTAGCAAATAACATAATGTAATTCGGAAGTAAACTTGAAGTTTCAACTTATTTGTTACACTGGATTTCGCCAACATTTCTGTTTTCAAATTAGTCATCGGTCATGTATTAATTATTTAATCTTGCCCTTATAGCTATAATTGTGTACACTAAATTTTCCTCGTGAGCAGGATAATTTATTTCTTCAAATTTCATAATTTTTAAGAACTTTTTTGTCTGCCTTTTCCCCAAATAAATTTAAATTCTAGATTACCCGAACTACGATTATAAACTTTAAATTACACAAAAAATGCACATTAAAACAGTTTCTCTTTCGTATTTTATTTTGACTTAACAACTTGGTAGTTATATGTAGGCAAATTTTGTGAACTTCTTTTAAAAGCATAATGTTTTATTATTTTATTGTATTTTATGTGTTTTTAAAGTGATATTTAAAAACTTTTAGCTAATTCTCTCTCTTTCTGTAATTTTAATTATATTGCCAATAATCCTAAATTGGAAGAGGTTTCTCTATGCGTAGGTTTATTAAACTAGAGTATTTTTAAAAACTTTATTTTAAATATGAACTTAGCCAACGATCTTTTAACCTTATTGAGTGTGAGTACGAGCCCTTAACAACAATTTTGCAGTTTATATTTTGTGAAGAAGAAAAGAACTTTAAATTAGGTATTCGAATTAAAACTTCTCACCCTACACCACAGTCTTGAAGCGCTCATCCAGACGTTACAGCCCCTCTGAGAGAAATCCTTTCAGTCGCCACAATTACCTGTGACAGTGGCCAAATGAGATTGTACATAAACTTCTAATTTTATTGATGCCTGCAGGAAATCCAAAATTGTATATATGTAATTTTTTTGTGCGTCAGAAAAAAGACCACACCCAGTGTATCGTTTAGTAAAATAAATATAAAAAGTGAGAATGCTCGACCACTTGGATAGATTCAATATGATAGGGTCCATTAACCTTGGGTCCGTAAAGGCGAAAGGGAGGGCAGATGAGGAGGGGAAGTGAGATGTGAATAGACCTTATGCTGCCCACTTTCCGACTGTATCACTGGCCTAAGTTTAAACAATATAGCAAGCACAGAGTAAATCAGCTAAGCAAAGCTATTTATGCTGCTATATAAATTCCCTTCCGCTTATTAAGTTATGTAAACAAAACAGAGAGCAATTTTCATCCTCAATAGCAAAACGATTTAGGCTTATTAGCTCCTCTACCACAAAGTTAATAAGACTGATACATCCAATATTTTCTTAATTCTGCTTATACCCCTGTTTGTGATCTGGAAAAGGATAGGATTATTTTTCATTATACAAGGACTGTTCATTAAAGAATGATTATACTTTTCACAACATATCGTTATTCTTCTCAACATTTTGATGATCTTTCTCAAAGTAGTCCCCGTTGCGATGTACCAGCATTTCTGTCAGTTTTCAAAGACATGCTGGAAACTGTTTTTAACAGGCACTTTTGAATCGCTTCCGCACGGAAATGCCTTTCACTAAGGTGTTTCTTCTATTTGGGGAAAAGGAAAAAGTCAAACGGGATTATATCTGGACTATAGGGAGGATGAAGGTCCTACTTCACATTTTCTAAGAGATATTCAGCAACGGCATTTGCGATACGTGGCCGTGCATTATTGTGGGTCAGCATCGCGTGTGATATGCTCTTGCAGAGTTTACAGGACATCTATGTAGCATTGCCCAGTTATATATACAACATGCTGGTAACTGATTCCTTTAATATAAAAAATGGCATCACCATTAACTTCCCTCAGAAAAAAAAAAACACACATTTAATGTGCTGTATGGTGCATCTTGGAGTGTTCGACATTTGTCCTGTGAAAGCACACCCAGGAGAACCGGGCGGGGGCTGCATGGACGTAGATGTGGTACCTAACATGAATCCAGATAGAACACTCCCCAAGAAGTTCGAGCAACTCAGAAGTTCACTTTCATAACCAGACGCCGGGGCAGAAAAATTCCAAAACACAGTCCAACCCGCCCTGGCACTTCCCAAAACCAACGGAATGAAATTACATGCAATGGGAGAGCGGGAAATTTCCAGAAATTAAAGGTCCATATCCTAGCATTCGCCTAAGCGACCAGGGGAAGGTCAGGATGGGCGGTCCGAGGACCCCCCGAATGCGAGTACCAAGCCTTAACCCGTCTCGACAGGGCAAAAGTCACCAGAGTATACACCCGGGAACTTCATTGCGCCGTTCTTGCCCATCCTACAGTCCAGATCTTGCATCTTCTATCTCAGTCTCTTTGGTCCTCTAAAAGAAGCAATCCGCGGAAGGAGATTCAACAAAGACGAGGCGGTTATAGCTTCTGTACGAAGAAACAGGCCTACAAAGTGATATCACAGTGACCTTTCTCCGGCTGGTAAAAGAAATGAATATAATAAAAGAAAACGACGACTGTGCTATTGTTATAAAATATAAAAAGCAATACTTTTATTATTTACAACAACACCGGCAAATTTTAATTACAAGTACGAATATTCAGTCATTCTATTTTTAAAAACCGATACATGAAGCAAGCGTGGCCTAACAATATTGGCACCTTATTTAACAACTTTTGGTCAAAAAAACACAATTTCTTAGGCAAGAAACGCATAGAGAGATTGTTTTTATATATTACATGCTCTTGAAATTATTAATAATATAACATTTTGGATTGTACTTTTCTGATTTTTTGACATCTGTTGTGTTGTACAGTAAGTGCAATATAATATTCAGTTTGACTAAAATGCAAAAGATATTATTCTGTTTTCTATTTTTAATTATTTCACAAAATTTCAATATTACTTTTTACTAAATAGTAAAAATGCGCCAACCCATATGTCCTTAATTACCATTATCACCCATTTAGGCATGGGGTCTATCAGTTTCGTACATACTACTCCTATTTCTGGGTCATTAAACCGTATTTTTATCACAGAACAAATAATCTTTTCTTTGGCGGAGCATCCATTTTTCTCATACGTTTCTTGACAATCGCCCAAGGTTCTCTACAGGGTTGAGATCCGGTGAATTTCCAGCTCAGTCCAAACACTCAAAACATTTTTCGTCATGAAGTCTTTAACATTCTTCAATGCATGGGGAAGGTCTTGCCGGAAAATCCCATTTTTAGTTTTCAGTTCCTCTCCCAATCTCTTCAGTTCTGGGACGGCTCTTTTCTCTAAAATTGAGAGGTACTTGTCGCTGTTCATCATTCAGTCAATAGGAATAAAACATTTATAGTGTCTATGAGTGCCAAAAACCCCAAATTTCTCTTTTGTGGACGTTTTTCGTTTTCGACCACATTGTCTTTCCTGTGAAGTGAAATTGATCCAATCTCATTTGTCTTAATTATATTATTAAAAGCACCCAAAATTGTATTAAATTCAGCTGTTATCTATCTCTGAGTCATATTACTAAATTCATGGAAGTAACAACTACAATTAACTATCTCAACAATGAATATCAATAATGGTGTGTGGAATTGGAGGGAAACAGTTATTTGTACTGAATAACTTAAAAAACTAAATAAACCTACTTCTTCACATTAATTCGCACAAGACTGTATATATTTGAATATTGTGCTTTATATTATTCAAAACAGAATATAATAATAAGTTTAATGACATTAGACATGTTGACAAACAAAAACATTTAAAGTGTTGTTATTAACATAATTTTATATTATCTAGCAGAGAATGAAAAATTATTATTTGCCATTATAGCGACGTATTGATTTCCAGCTTAATTTAATTTTAGTTTTAATTGTGTAACATTTGTTATGTATACGACTAAGATCAAAAAAATAAATTAAGTATATGTGGTAAAAGTTCTGTAACAAAGTTGAGATTTTTTAAAGTTATTCCAATACTGATTTGACTTGCCTCAGAAATGTTTATGTGCTAAGCAGTCATTTCTCTATTTCTATCTTTGAAGCGGCAGTGTTGTGTTTTAGAAAGGTTTCATTTTTATTCATTTTTCAGATAAAATTTTCCAAGCTATCACTTCATAGTTCTTGGATTCTCTTTTCGTTTCTTTATCTCGTCCAGAATTGAAGGCTGAGGGAGAATGGCCATACCGTTGAATTTTTGCTACCAGTACCAGCCATTGCTATGGGAAGTGGCTAACCTTGATGAGACATTTTTATATTCCTTAATTAAGTTTTAGTTTAATGAGCCACCATCTGTTTTTGACACAGGAATGAAGCGCAACATTACAGCATCAGCTTTTTATCTCTGTACGCACAGACTCCATAGAAATAAAGTGACAAATGTCCAGAAAGAGGGTTCAAGGTAGCTTATATCTGACCTATCATAATGCTTTTATAAATTATCTTGGTAATTACGTATGCTAATTTAACCTAGATAGCCTTCACCGCTGATTAAATTGCATCACATGACACATAACAGCTGAATAAGTAACTCGTGCATAGAAAACTGACCTTAGTGTTCACTAGCATTTGTTTTAATAACTCTTTCACCTTTTCTTTTTTCAAAACTGGGGTCGTTAAAGTACACCCTTTGAAACAAACAAAAATATAATAAATAATAAAAAATAAAAAAAGTATTGAGTACACTCCCTTTCAGATTCACGTGTCAATCGGAGAACTTAGTGGACGCTCGTAAACACTGTATTCACAACGGGCACGCAGAAACTGGCACACTGCAGTGGACGCTTTGCTGTAAACTTAATGGTCACCATTATGTGTCTGGAAAGAGAATATTAGGGTAGAATAGCGGTGGCCTAACGGTTTAGAAGGCATCTCTTCTGCGTAGGCTCCTGAGTTCAAATCCCACACAACATTTTTTGTTTTATTTTTATTATTGGCTTTATAAGTGTATATGTAGAACATCATGTTGCTTTAATATCATATTATATTTTAACGTATATATAATATGATATACCTATTCACACACAAACACTTAGTCACAAACTAACGTATTCTTTTCAAATAACTAAATAAATACATGAGCAGAAACCTTTTATCTTCTAAAGTGAAAACACACAGAAATACAAATTAATATCGGGTGTATGAAGCCCTAGCATGTATAACTGCCCTTAATATTCGGGGCATAGATGATCTTAGATCGCTACAGTAGCGTGGACGAGAAGCTAAAAAATCCCAGGTCTCTTGAACTTGTGCCTATAAGTCATCATTTATCCTTTGTGCATGTGCAGGGAATGCGTATGCAGTATATTGCATTTAGATATAAAAATACTGAAGGAAACATTGTAATATTCATTATAAAATATATACATATATGATATGTTAACATTAAAGTTTGATGTTTATGGAAAACAATATTATAAAATTAATTTGTCATAATATGTTTCAAAGATTTATTAAAAAAAATCGCTTCAAGCTGGGAGGCGAACCTGCACTCTTAACCACGGCATCACTACACACTCTGCCACAGAGCTAACGGAAGACACACACTAGTCAGCGTCTTTAGTGAATGCCATACAACACAACTGTTGCATGGCTACACAGCTTTGCTAATTACCTTGTGAACTGCGCGCTGTAACGAGTAAGACTAAAAGAATTTTGAGTTCAAGAAATGACTCGGTTATTTTTTTCTCCCAAAGAGTGTACATTGGAAAATTATTACAAATAGATGATTGTAAATACAAGTAAGGTAGTTAAGTTATGAATTTAAGTCTCCATTGCACTCCATACAGTCTTTCCAACTCTCTTAAAGCTCACAAATCTCTTCTTCCTCTTTTCTTCTTATGAGAATCCGTTAGTAAATTTTTGCCTTATCACTCTTAAGTTAAATATTGTAGTAGTCGATTTTTCTAGAATTAATAAACTGAGTTGTACATCTGATGAAAATGACATATGGTTGAAAACCTTCTATCTGCCTGATTATATGGTCAAGGTTTTATTGCATTTGAAACACGTACCTTAGAACAACAACCCGTATGGTTTTGTTGAATTTCTGTCCTAAATTCAATCTTCAAGTCAATAATTTTAACTTCATGTAGTATCTCTTTTCTCTAGGAATACTTAGAGCCTCCGCAGATCTCACCTATATGCCCTTTCTGACCTCACGTAATTAACCTAATATTTCTATAGAATCTAGAGCAGTAGTTCCCAACAGGTATGCAGCAGGATCCGAGACTTTGTGATTTTGCTGGTAAAAGTAATGATATTAATTTTATTCAATATTTATTTTGAAATAGACGAACAAATATTCAAGAACTTAAATATGTTTATTTTACGGGGTATTATTGGCTTACTCCTTACACTAAAACATTTGAGTTTTATATTAGTGAGAAACTTGAGCTTGTTTCTTACATACACGTTTAATTGGTGGCATTGAAGACAAGCACACATGCATTTCCTATTGAGAGAAGTCTCTCGTTTTTCTTGTCTTTATTCCAAGAAGTACTGCTCACACAAAGAGGTGTTTAAAAATATAACAGGTATTTACTGCTTTCACTGCTATTACTGAGCACTCTTAGTTCACCATATTTCAGTTGAAGTGTTCGGTCTGATTGAAGTTGCTCTTCTCTTGGGAACATGTTTAAGGGTATCGCTCCCTTGGCACTTGGCGTCAGTCAGCGATGGCGGTTATTCTCAAGAGCTAGGAAATGATTTAAAATCTGTTCGGATGTCATCGATTCATCTTCAACTCTTCTTCTATTAATTAGCAACATGTTCATACTTAGCTTAGGTATTTAAAAATGAATACAATAACTTACTGATCGCATTTGCTTACAAGGAAACAATGATCCACCATTTTTGCTGTAATGTTAACAGTTATACACAGGCATTTTGCAGTGTCAGTATTGCTGCCTGCGTGTTTCATTTATAAAATAAATACACAAATTACATGTTTCCTTATCCATTTTATAAAAAAGCGTTTCTCTTGCAACATTAGAAAGGTCTAAGGATCGACGTGGAACTTTTAGTATTGGGAGATATAGGAAATGTACAAAGATGGTTCCAAGACTAAGGAAAACGATGGAGTAGGCATGGCGGTCAACAATGAAGCATACATTCACGCGGAATCAATTAAACTTAATGGTGGTTTGAGCAGATATCCAAGATGGCAATGAAGTGAAATGGTTGACTCACAATCTAAAATCCCAAATATGTAATCAATGTCGACTCTCAGGCATTCTTGCCAGTTATCTTATCCATCCAATCCATTAACGGATTTTCAAGCAGCATTTACAATTACCTGAGTACAATTATTCTGCGTCAAAGGACACCAAATCTATTCCATAAGACTAAAGTCAATAACATGAAAGACTTCTATTATCGCGATGCAAGAAAACCCTCTTGTACACAAACCTTTGAAATAACTTTTTCGAAGTTATGTCAAGCGTTCTAGGTCTAAGCGTAAGGTACCTCCCCGGCATTTGCCATTTATGAGGACTAAGGAAAACATGAAAAAAAAAAAAAAAAAAAAAAAAAAAAAACTCAACCGGGGAGGACGGTCCTGATGGGATTGGACCCAGACCTCCCGCTCACGAGCCGTGCCTTAATGACATCGGCAACCCGTGGCGGTCTCACAGCTGTGAATGTAAATTTCTTTAAAGTACTAATTGTAAAATATCATGTGTTAAATAACCAATATTCCTTTAGGATAAAACGTGGGTTGTAGCTGATGGTTAAATAAATCCAAAAAAAAAAAAATGTTTTATTTCTATTACTGTTATCTTTATTGTTTTAATATGAAACAACCGGCGACCGAGCGGAGTGGCTTAGGCGGCAACGCCTAGAATTCGCACTCGGTAGATTCTAAGTTCGAAAACCTTGGGGCTGGCCATTCTGACCTTAGATTTATTTCGTGGTTTCCCCATGTCACTTAGATCAATGTTGGGATTGATCTGTTCTTTCTGAAAATTTTATATCACTCCCATTTCATTTAGTGCTTCTGTTATAAGGTCGAAAGTGCCAGGGAGAGGTAGACAGATGAAGCGTGACGGTGGCTTGCGCTTTGCAACTGTTTCTACTCTGGCGGTGTCGAAGCGACTCTTCCGAGGGACTTGAGCTCTTGGGGGGGGAGGAAAGCTAATTTCGGAAGTAATGTTTGTAAACAATGTTAGGGATGTCTGCTTCACCTCATTCTTTCTTCTCGGAGGTATCTCTGATGTTCAGAAATATCCTTCTCCGATCGTTAACAATCCAATCGGCTAAATGGGTTTTTGTAACAGAATATTTAATACACAGAACCCGGCTATCACAGATATTTGGAATAGATTACATTTTAGAACAATAATAAATGAGAAAAAATCATCAATGAGCTGAACATTTTATTTATGATTGAGTAAATATTCAGCAAAGACTGAATGCTATTTTTTTCCCTCGGAACTTCCCCGCTCAAAAGATCAAATTCCATTACGGTTGCCTGCTGGTTACTAGTAATTCAATGTCATGGCCGGTTATTGAAACTTGTTTCAAGGTTGAAGACTTTCCACTTAACAGTAGCTGAAACATACTGTATAGCACTGTATTTCTGGTGATTAACGTAATTGACATGCTGCCAAAGAAAGTAGATTGCAACCAGTGCAATATATAGCATTCTTCAGCTGGAATGTATTTTCTAATAATAGTGTAATCTAAATTGTGCGGTGTTTTATCTTTGTATCCTATTTAATTTTCAATCACTCCTTCGGAAATTAATTTACGGCCCCGACGCCTTGATTCTCATTAAAATGTTAATGAATGTTAATTGGTAGGATGTAGTGGTTCTCATGCGGAATATCTGATAGCGAAGTTTATTGTCTTGGCGCCCAGATTTCTTGTACCAATATCACTGCGTATGTTCATATGTACTAGCTCGCTCGACTTCAGCGCCGCTGCTATAATTAACTCCTGCCGGTATAAATCATTATCATCTTTGAACATTAGACAGTGCTATTGCCTCAACCTTGGGGAATGGTAGTTTAAGAGCTGCAGCTCATTTCTAGAAATCGGCAATTATGGTCTTAACACGGATTATTTTTGGAAATTGTTTCAAATTATATGTATACTTTTTTTTAAAAAACGTTGTATATTGTTCTGTTCGAAAAAAGTCTAGGCCTTAGTAATTAAATCAAAAGCTACAAGTCCAAAACTTCATTAAGTAAAAATATTCCTTTAAAGATTATTTCATTGACCCCCCCCCCTTTTTCCCCTTTTCTTTGCTCAGCCAGACAATTGAATGACATCTTTATGGACCTAAATTTCCCCGTTTGTATAATGTCTTCATAATTTATCCTCTGCTGTTTTCAAGACCTGAGCAGTAATACTGTATAGCTAATTATGAAGCTAAAGCTAAGATGCGATGCTAATAAACGCATGTTATTTGACTATAGCATAAACGTCATATTTCTCCTTATTTCTCTCCAAAATTTCTTGCTTAGTTGGCCCTGTTATTTAGGTAATTAATCAATGAAATGGTTCGTAAGAGGGTTTCCAGCTATAATGCTTATTTGTGTGTGAAACTGCTGTGCTAATAATATTACACTGTGGCCATAGTCAGAACAATACAAATGTATTTGCTGCTATATACGCACCTTACTCCCTTTCCCATTGTCCATGTCGAGTTACAGTGTTTTTTCTCCTCCTCTTCCTCGCCACTCCAGCCCAGTATAAATGCGGAAGGATATAATGTTTATCGACAGCATGCATAATAGACAAGAGACGCGAGTACTATTGCTTAACAAATGCATAGGGATACAGGACTCACGAAATGGAACGTTACGTACACACATGAAACTAAATGCAAATGAAGAAGCTATGGCTGTAATGTAAAAGTGTCAAGTTCTATTTTAAAAGGTGCATAAGATATACAATTGGCAGAGTAAATTACACGATGTATATTTTGCATAGTATGTATTTTACTTCATGCAAAAATGTAATTTATTATACGATTTTCTATCAGGTGTAATAAATTATTTTTCTAATTAAATGTACAAATAGAATACAAAGTATAAAAGTGATACAATTTATAAGCTTAATTTATAGTTACAAAGAGGTAATTATTTAAGTAATGAATAATCAAATGCACACACTTTAATGTAGCTGTTCTCGTTATGACTGTCTTCTCCAACCACAATCACAATATGAGTGTTGTAAAACATGAAGATTAATTCTCTTAAGTTGAACTATAATTTAATTCTAGAATCACTAAGTGCTAAAACAAAGACATTGTTTTAATATAAAAAATGAAAACATAAATGAGTGCAAAAAGTGCACTTGCCTTTTAAACTGAAAGACACTTGTGATTTGTCGAAGCATTTCTCTTATTATCCGCATCATTTTATAATATAAAATGATGCAATCATGCCTCTAAGCATGATTGTTCATATTTATTGTTGCATCAGTAGCTCTGTTATAATTCATGCAAATGATTTCACACTTTGCATCGCATTAACATACTTTCCTGTATCTGATCTGTATAAATTTCGATTGAAATTTACGTTATTTTCTCTTAGCACTTTAATAATCGTCACTTTTTTATTCTGTCGTCTTTAAAGTTTAGTAAATGCATGGAAAAGTATATTTATTATGTTAAACTGACACAAATACTGATCAGACACCACAAAAAGTAGTTAAACGATGGCCATAACAGAACGAATGGTTAGAGTGGGCAGTACCTTTGTTGTATCCGTTTCCCCCGAGATTGTCAAAGCAGAACTGTACAGGCGTTTGAAACGGACCCGGTTCTTCGTTATTGTATTTCGCTTTGTTAAAGCGCGTTATTTTAAAAACGTAATGAGAACTAGAATGCGCAAATGCCTGAAGTTTGATGAAGTTGGTATATTTCATATTTCGTGGTCAGGAAGTCGTACATATCCATTATGTAGTTTATAAAATATTTGCAAGATCTGAGGAAATACAGATCTAGGGTTTGAATGCCAATGAATCATGAATTGAAGTCTATTGAAAACTAGATACTTGCGGGAATGGTAATAACAATCAACAGCTGTCATCTCCACTTCTCCTTCGATTCCTTGCGTGTACCTCACTTCAACACCACCTCCAAAAAGCATATGGACCCGATTTCGAGATTTACCGTAGCTAGAATACTACACAGAAATGGACTGTTTGCCCAAGATGTTGCATTAACACTGTCCATTGGAGACACCGCTTCAGCGGAGCAGAAAACACAACAGAGCAATAAAGTACTCTTTACCGATAAGAACAGAATTTAATGTCAAAAGAATTCTGAATGTCAGATAATCTGGCGAAGGTTGGCCCTGGCATTCCAAATTGTCAATATTCGTGAATATGATACGACGTTCACAGGCCCATAAAAATACGGTGCAAAGAGATGGTGCAATGACATATCTACCCACACATGTGGTGAGTTGTGTTCAAGTTCGGAAGTGAAGTGAGGATTTTCCTTCGAATAAAAAAACACATTTCTCTTTCGTGTGTGTGGTATATGGGACACGCAACTGTGAAAACAACTTTGGATTTTGATACATCAGTTGGGAATGTTCCTACAAGAGACCGATATGCTTGTTCATATCTGCATCAGACAGCTATTGATGAAAGTCGGGATATGGCCTCCCCTTTAAGTCCTTCTTCATGTATTCGAAAAGAATCGATCGGGAATGTCAAGTTCAGCAGTCCATTTGCGAATATATTTTACGTGGGAGAGCTCAACTGACACCTTATCTTCAGCATGCGTCTTCTTTCTTTCCCAGAAAAGAGTTGTCCTTATTGTCGATGGAGGCTTTTTAAACCGTTCCTTAAATTGCTCTCGTATGATGCTAATTGCATCTTCTTTTGAGGACGTTCTTGTACACTAGCAACGAACCTCTCTTTATCAGAAAACGAATTTGTGTTTGCATTTCAACTAGCAGAATGACAATTGAATAACGCCAAGGCCACATTACACCAACAATACACTCAAAACACCAACAATATTACTGATAATTAGAATATAATAATATACTATACTAATAAACTAGTAAATCATAGGGATATATGGACACCCCAGACACATTGTACGTAAGGGTATGATATTATTCTTGTAATTATTTACTATTAAAATTATATTTATTTGTATTAGTAGTTTGCCATTATACCATACTTTTACTTTGCATGCATTTCGTCGAAAATAATTCAAATGTGCATAAAAGCGATTTCTAAATATGTAAATTAATGTCTATATTTTACAAATTATTATATTTGGCAAGTTATGAGTTTTAAAATCCGTTTCTATAAAAAATAAATTTTAATAAAATGCACTAACTTTGGCGTATAAACTATTAGACTTAAGGATGTCATGTTTCACAAAACCAACCTCCTTTTTATGTTATAATTGTAATTATAAAAATAAAAAATGTAAGGTAAATTATTCTAATTTTCTATCTGATTTCACATGGAATTACCATTTTACTTATCACGTTTAATATAAATCGGAATATATATAGACAGTAAAAACATAATTGGATCATTTTAGCCTTCTTGAGCGAATTTATTTAAATCAGCTCGTAAACTGAACACCAACTAATTCGATGCTATGAAAAAGGAACAGACAAACGCGTTAACAACAATGTACTATTTACAGTAGTTTCTAAGGAAGGGCACGTGCAGTGCTCCAGGGATTTGTGGAGACGAAACACAACCATCTGTTACTTCCACTCTTCTTATGAGAAATGAGTTGTTAGATGAGTACTTTGTGAGGCCGCGGACATCTGTGTGCACGAAAGGCGTAGCTTACCTGCCTTCAACAAACAAGCCACAACAGAAGTCGTAAAAATGAAGAGGCTTGCTGACCGGACACCTTGGTATAACTTGGAGGTCCCTTCTGTTGCAGCGGGGTTTTCTGCACGACATAGGAAACATTGTTAAAGTATTTATTTTGCCTGTGTAATTAATATTGAACCTTAATTGAAGGTGATTGGTATTTTCTAAGGAGGAAGACTTTGGGTTATTTTCTGCGTGAGAGACCGCTACGGGAGGCCGAGGTTTTTAAGGGGGGGGGGGGACTCATGAGCGGGAGGCCTGGGGTTCGACTCCTACCAGTCCTTCCTGACTAGGTTTTCCTCAGTCCTCATAAATGGCAAATGCCTGGGAGGTACCCTAAACTTAGGCCTGGAACGATTCCTTCCTTAAAAATAAATCCTTTCCAAATATATCATTTCATGTATCATCAATCCATCGCCTGTGGTGCCTCTGTAGCAAAAACGGCCTTTAAATACCATCATTCATTCCCTCGACGATAGAAAATGAAGAAGAATAACCAAATGACAGAACAGAAATATATTCGAGCTGCAATATTAGCTATGACTATAATGAAGATATGGAATAAAAATGTTAAAAAAAATCAAAATACCAGCGGAATATGAATAGAACACTGGGGGAAAACTAAATTTTTATAAAACCATGGCTATTCCTGTTATTTTATATGAAAGCGAGTCCTTTACAACAACTAAAAGAGACAAGAATAAATTACAACCACCCGAAATGAGATTCTTAGGTAATGTAAAAAAGGAACGACGTTCGAGAAGAATTAATATACATTCATTAAATGATGAAATTTTAGAATATAGAGAGAACATGCATCTGGATAGAATGGACGACGAGAAATTACAGAAAAATGTTATTTATAAGTTAAAAAGAAATAGAGATATAGGACGTAAAGGAAGTATATGAATAATTTTGTGAGCACGGAAGGGGCAAAGTTGTCTAAGTAAGGAAGGGAGGAAGGAAGGTAGGTAGGTCTTTCTTTAGCTAAAAGGACGGACGGACGGACGCCGCCTTTAGGCGCTTACAGAGTCTGAAATCCTATAGCTCAAAACCAGTAGGTAAATAACTCCTGATCAACATCAGCAGATTTAAACATTGGCGATATTTCGTGAAAGCTTTGCAGTTATGCTTATTTAATGATGATGTGCTCTCTTTGCAGATCGTTTAATGAAACGATCACGTGAAGCGCCGAGGTCGATACAAATAAACAGTACGAGGGTGGGAGGTGTTCTGTTTTTCTGAGTTTTTCTTATTCAGAGCTTTGTTGCGAATCTTCTACAATACGAACTAGTGTGCCCCATAGGTTTTAGAGCTAGCATTGAGAATTCAAACGTTCTAAAAGTTGTGGTCCTGATTTCAATATTTTAATAGTATTTAATACTTGCTTCACTACTAAGGGTATCACAGGAAAACATTAGTCGGGAGAATGGTCCTCGCAGGAATCGAACGCTAGAACTCCCATTGACGAATCATTTCCTAAACGACCTCGGCCATCAATGTCTGTTAACTTTGTGAGGTGACGGAAATAAATGCATTTAGTGATTTTTCCCCATGAAATACCCACGCACCTCAAAAAAAAAAAAAAAAAAAAAAAAAAAAACCCTTTTCACGTTTATGAATTAACAGCTCTCACCGTTTTATTTGAAAATATAATTTTTACACAAAGTCCGAGATTTGGTATTAGAGATAGGAAACTTTTCGCTGGGATGATGCGATTTAATCTAAAACGTCAACATTTTTAAATAATTTAAATATCCACTGAACATCCAAATTTATGTGTTTTTTAAAATTCAATTTAATTTAAATCATTATTTAAACTGGCGGGTTTTTAAATAAAAACCTTTTCAATGTAATACAATAAATTATTACGCTAACTTCTATAAACGCTTCTTTCAAAACATTACTGCTGTATAACACTTTTATGTTTTTTCATTGATAAATAATAACGTATTTATTTTCATTAGTGGACCCTTCTTATGCTTCTGTTATGGAAAGCATGTTTCATTTTTTTTTGTGCAGGTATATCGCTAGCTTTCTTACAATTTAATTTTTTTTAACGTTTTTAATGCGTTGTATATAAACATGATTGTTTGAAACCTTTAAAATTTGCCAGGAAATATTTTCATGGAATTTTTAGAAAGCTTATAAAGTTGTAAGTTGTACAGTTCAGTGGTGAATGATTGGTCAACTTTAGGTTAGCGTAGATGTTTTATCCACTTATGAACACGTGTGCATATCTTCTAAACTGGCAATTAGTTACGTCCTTTCTCATTTACACCGAAGTAGATCAAGTGTTCCCAAGAGTTGTAGCATGGAATTGTAAATAACGATTCAAGTCGCTTGCCCTATGATAACTAATACCTCTAACGAGCCCCATTGACGACACCCAAGCAAAACAGCATTGGTACGAGCTTTTGACGACAATAGTTCCACAGATGACAGCCGTCAGACACACACAGGTAACGGTCCCGCAGTGCATGTCTGTGTCGGATCCGGGCTCAAGGAGGTGCCAAGGATGTAAATGAGCCACAGTGTTCTGGGACACCTAAAGATATTTCTCCCATTGTCTTCTCTTCATTTCCAACACCACTTGTTTGTCGCATTCAGCGAGGGTCGTCGACCTTGTCCGCAGTGTAGATCTTAACACCTCTCCCATTCATATCGCTCGACTGTCACAGAGGTATTCTTACGGCTGCCGTGACCTTCCGGGCTCCTAGGCATCAGGACGACATTTCTTAGCCAAATTCAATTTTATTCATATCACACTTATGACAATTGAGCAGCAAGTTGTTTTCTGAGGGGGGGCCTTGACTAAAGGAAGAGATGGTAGTCCATCAAATATTGTTCTTATGCACTATAGCTGTCCTATCACACATAACATGAAATTGTATCCTTGAAATAGGAACATAAGCACGAAATATTTATGTAGGAGACGTAAGAATTTTAGGACTGTTGCTTACTGTATGTACAGAGTATATATGCAATATATTTAAGTATGGCTTTCATTTCAAAGCTTGCCATTCTGAATGGCTATTTATTTAAAAATCAATTTAATTTAATTAAAATATGTTATAATTTGGATATAGATAGGGAAGTTTAAAATCAATGTTGATTAATTTTAGATTTCATTCCTCGCCAACAAAAACCCCCTTTGAGCTTTCAAATTGCACTTCTATATTATTGTATTTAAATATTAACGAGTATTCAACTGTTATCATATCTTTTGTTGTCTGACAATCTAGATTGTTGTTGTTGTTTGAATTTTGATAGAATAATACTACAAAAACCATTGAGCATTCAACGTAGTTGTGATTTGGTATTACTTTTTTTCAAAAGTCTCGTATATACACCCTACAAGTAAAAACTGAATTTAAGCGTATTAGGCAGGAGTCTCGAAATAGGTTGCATTATTATAATATAAATATAGAAAATGTCTCAATTGACTGCATAATAAACTACATTTAATTATACATATTTTATCAATCCAGATCAAAAATACACAAAAATAATACTAATCTTACTTATTACATATTTTCTTTCTAGGGTTGTTTTTTACATACTGTTTCCAATAAACACAACTCTAGATTATTGACGGTCATCGCAGTTATTACTGTGTTATCCTATCCTTGCTTATACTTATCTGACCTATACTTCTAAGGTTTCGTTTCTTACTATCTTCTTCTTAATCATTCTTATCCATTTCTCTCTAACTTTGCTCAAA
Source organism: Metallyticus violacea (assembly GCA_030762175.1). NCBI lineage: Eukaryota > Metazoa > Arthropoda > Insecta > Mantodea > Metallyticidae > Metallyticus > Metallyticus violacea. The sequence continues at coordinate 29,047,755 of CM060838.1, forward strand.
TAGTCCCCTATCATTTTTGTATTCTTCTCGCTTTTTACCATTAAAATGTTTATAATTAATATTTCTCCATCTAATTTTTTCTATTTTTGTTGCCAAGCCTGTTTTCTCTACATAATTTTGACTGCTTGCAGTATAATAAAAAATAGAAATCCGTATTTGTTTCTCCACACATTGAACATTTTTTTTTACCTCTTTATCATACCTTAAACCTTTTAAATTCATAACTCCAGTTCAGGCCATGCTAACCCTTCCCGGCCTGTCTTAGATGCAATTACTAAATCTTCTGCAAAAAGCAGCTGGTATTTCTTCATTATTTATTAGTGGTATATGCACTTTTTTCTTTTTTGAGTATCCTCCAGAATGTCATCAATATAGAGAATGAACAGTACTGGACTTAATTTACAGCCTGGTTTTACTCTGCATATATTGCATTACTTTATTACCTGAAAATTTGATACAAAACAAGTTCTCATTATATATCTTTTGTAATTGTTTTATAAAAATATTGCTTACTCCTTTCCTTTATAATTTTAATCACAATGTTTCTTTATTGATGGTATCAAATGCCTTTTCAAAGTCTATAAGTATCATGTAAACCCTTCCTCTTTTATTGCTTAAATATTTACTCACAATTGTCTTAATTACGAAAACATTATCCGATGTTCTTCTCCTTGCTCTGAAATGTGTTGAAAACTTTGATGATTTGTTCTCCTTCTCTACTCATTTCTACAATCTACTTGCTAGAATTCCAGTAAAACCTTTCTTATAATGGAAAGAAGACGTGTTCTATAATTAGCTGGATAATGTATACATTGACATGCCCCTTCTCCACATCTTGGGTATTTCTATTATTAAATTAACTGTATGAAGATTAGAGCGCAAGTATTCCAAGTTTTTCAATCGCCTCTTTGGTATAAAACTGTGTAACGAGATAACCTTACAGTTCTCCAGGATATAATGAACGCAGGAGGGGGGATTCGTGACTATGATCTGGCAGAGAATCATAGCTTAAATGGCAAGAGCATCGGCACGGCAAAGTGAAGTTCCGTGTTTCGAATTCTGCCTTTGAAATTTCAAATGGCAACTCATACCTGATGATATTTAATTTTTTTATCACATACTTTGATTTCTGCTGTTGCATGACAACCGTTTTATCGTTGTATGAATGTGGACAGAATTACACTAAAAAAATTACTGAGCATATAATGTAAGCGTTACCTTTTGGTAATAAATTGTTTCAACGTGATATACACTCTACAATAAATAACAGAATGCAAGTGGAATAATCGTAGTTCTGAAATAAGTGATATAATTATAATATTAATAATTGTAATACTATCCATAACATACTTTATAAGAAACTAACACATTTTTTTATTCTTTACAAATACACACAATAATTCAACAATCAAGGTTACAGGCAACGATAGAAAACAAACTATGTGACAATAATTTAACTTTTGATACATATAATTAAGTGAGGGTGGCTAAGGGTGAAGAGATAAAACCTAATATTTGTTCAACTTTTCTGTCAAGCCTAAAATGGCCTGCTTTTTAATTACATTTATTGGAAATAAATAGTTATTTGACTGACAAGTTTTAAAATAAAAGCCCGTACTAGTGAGATTATTGTGAAACATAAGTTATATACGAATGAATAAAATGAAAAATACAGGATGCAAGAAATGAACATTGTTCTATCTAAAATATGATGCAGTTTGTTAAAAGCTATCAAGAGAACATTAATGACAAGATATGCCCTTGGCAGAAAAATGAAATGGAACTGAACAAATGCTGTCCTTGTATTAAAGAATTATATTCCTTGTTTCGCGCTACATTCTCCTTGTGTTTGATAGTAATGGAATGTTTGGTCAAGGACATAAAGGTAAAACAACAATCTTTCATTATTTCATTTGTGCCTCACAGCCACAACATGGAACATTGTTGATCATTTTAATTGCCAAAGGAAACTGAAAGCGTTGAAAACATTTCTTGTATGGTATAAATATTTGTTTATGTTGTCAGACATGGTAGGCAACTTTAAACATATTGTCCTATGCGAGGCTAAACGAAACCCAGGTTAGGACGAACAGGGCAGTCAAAACTCAAACGCAATGAAACCGTTCCTATAATGTGTTCAGTACGAAAATAAGAGAGATATTAACTTGAATTCCCTATATACGCATACAGAAAACAACTCACCAGAAACCAATGCACATCTTTCCCCAGAGCTATTGAAAACTATTTTACAATGTGTTCAGTACGGAAGTAAGAGAGATACTAACCTGATTCCCCTATAAATGCATAAACAGAAAATGAACGTGAACAGAAACCACTGCACATCTTTTGCTCATTCGCCAGGACTATTAAAACTACTTTACTTTGTCTTGATCAACATTTTCGTTATGTCCTGAAAGTTAAATGTTCTTTATAACTGTTATGAGTCCTTTCGAAATAGCTTGTTTTAAATATGTTCCAATCATTTCAGTGGAAGTAGAACGTTCTTTTTCCATAATGAAAAATGTTCTCTCTGACTATGACAGTTGATACCTTGTAAAAAATCTTGTTGTTGCTTGCAGCCAATAAAAATAAGCTTAAGCACTTTCATTAAGTAAATTATTAAGTATTTCAAAAATTTATATTCATTAATAATAAGTGATATTATTCTCTATTTTCACTTTTAATAAATGCTTATTTTAATTATACTACTGCCTATTTTTAGTATTTTAAGTGCCTTTTTGGCTCCTATTTTAACCAAAATAAATGCATGAATTTCTGAGTTCGGGTCGTTAGGGATCCTACATTTCTTTCAAAGCTCTTAGCTCTGAAATGTCATCGACTTTGTACGTTTAGGCTAAAAGTGCTGTAGAAAGACTTAGTTCTTATTGAAAAGTGCTTGTATATCTATAAATTGCGCAGAAAAGCTCTCAAATGACATTTACTGAGGGGGAGAGAATATAGATGAACAGAAGGTTGCTGTATTACACTATATAAAAGAGCTAGGAAGAGTTAAATTTGGAACAGAAAGATAATCTTATTGGAGGACAAAATGTGTCAATTAGAGATATATTGGCAGTCTAGGAGCAAGATATTGCGAAAGCATCTCTGCACACTTCCGAAAACGTGCACTTGGGCATATAGCTGCTCATCAATAAGCAAGTTATTTGACATGGTGTTAAACTTTAATGGTCAAAGCAGAAGTACAAATACAAAGCTTCAGCATTGCTGAGGTGATGAATGCCAGGCGCGAAGTAATAAATGGCGTGTTGAAATGAAGAATGATGTATTGGAAGGAATCTGCATTTACTTGATAATGTTGAGCAGTGCTGCGGTGAAAGTTCAGTAAACATGTTAGTATGCAAATATGTTCATGCCTGACTCATGCTAGCGGCTTTGTTTTCAACACAATTGCTGAGAACATTATATACATTTACAGATTTTATTTGTAAATTTTGTTTTATTCTTACTGCGTGGATTTATCGCCACATAAGGTCACGTGAAATCTGAAGCATTGCCTTCACTTGTTATCCAAGTTGCACTTTAGCTGCACGATTACTGTATTTAACCTAATGTTGCTGATAAACAGTCATAGCTGCTTATCGACTTCCTACATTATCTCTTCATATTTGATTTTTAACAATGGGAGACTTTAAAGGAAATATTCATCTTATCATTGGCCATAAACAAACTCATCAGGTTGATCGGCACAAGGAACCGAACCCAGAATCTCCCAAAATTATCCTTACTCGCTAGTTAATTATAATTTTACGTGCTGGTTTCTCTCGCCAGAATTCTTTCCTGGAGAAATGTTCAACTATTTTGCTATCGCTGTAGATGCCAAGATGAAAATTTTATTTCCATTTTCGGAAATTCTCAGTTCAAACCCTTGTTACTGTCAATGTTATGACTTCAATAAGACCGGTCAATAATGTATGGGACAAATCTTTTACCTGGAACTATCACTGAGGCTATGCAGTTTTATATTTATGTTGGTTGATATGAAATACGTGAGGAATGCAATACATCAGATTTCTCTCAGGAAAACGACGTTGCCACATATCGCAATCTCTTTCAGTTCATGTTAAACGCTAACAGAGATCGGGCGTGGAAATGAGAGTAAATACTTTATTCATTATTTATTTATTAAGACACTCACAGATATTCTTAGTAATATGGCAAACAGGAAACATTCATAGTTTCTGCTCAATCTTTGATTTTTTTAATAGTGTTGTACGCCCGTTTTTTCTACTGAGGCACTACAGGCGGTGAACGCTGATGATACATGAGATGAAATGATATATTGGGAAAGGATTTTTTTTAAGGAAGGAAACGTTCCAGGCCTAAGTTTAGCGTACCTCCCTGGCATTAGCTATTTATGAGGACTGAGGAAAACCCGGAAAAAATCTGTCAGGGAGGATGGTCCTGGCGGGATTCGAACCACCAGAAATCCCACTAACGAGTCCGTGCCTTAACGACCTCGGCCACCCGTGGTGGTTTAATACATTCCAGCATCATATTCAGAATCGTCTGAATACAGCTTTCTTTTTGCTGCTGAGTTTCTCATTTGTGTAATTTTCAGCATGTTCTGCACCTCACTTCAGTTTTCCTCATTCCCAGCCTATCTGTTATGTCTATTGACATACTTAAGTATGTTAAATCTTAAATTTCGCACAAACCACGTTTATTGAAAGAAACCACTGCGTTTAAGACTTCCAATCCAAGTGTATCTGACCATACAAACCTTTCCCCTTTCCAGTAAACAATACACAGAATTGTTTACATTGTGAACAAAAGGGTTATGCACCAATTATAAGACCCTCAAAATTGAAAGGTTTCATTTAAACTGTTTTTACAGAGTAATTACAGAACACATGCAAAGTATATAGAAAATATTCACAAAAGAAAAAGATAATATCAAAGGTGTCAAAAGAAACTTTTTATAATTAGTGACGCTATTATGATTTCTCCTCCTGGATTACGTATAGGTACTATATAATATACCGGGTGAACCATCTAAAACTTGCTCCGCAAATATTTCTTAAATGGAAGGTGCTATTGATATGCTGCTTTCGCAGAACTGAAATTTAGACCAGCGCTGATAACTGTAGTCTATGCAAAGATATTAATAATTATTAGAACATGTATTTCTAGAGGAAATTGGAATGCCAATAGTGTTTTTGCACTAGTCTAGTGCAAGTAGTTTATGAGTTCTTTTATTATCTACCTTTGTCTGCTTATTTACTAGACTACGATGTACGTATGTTTGCTTTTCTCATTTAGTGTGTGTGTGTTGTAATTTTTTCTTTCTTTATTATTACATGTTGCATTTTGTATCAATGTGTTTTACTATACCACGTGTCAGCATCTTAAGAAATCCAAAAGTGAATAAATAACTTCTATTAATTCTGAAGAAGAAAGAGAAAACTGGCCTCCGCAGGTTGTGTTCAAAAGATGACCACCAGGTACAACACAAGCTTCCAGTCTGTTAAGTAAAGCTTTCGGTACATGTTATAGCATTTCAGTAGAAGTTTCAGAACAGGTACCTGTAATATGTCATTTCATGTGTCTTTTAGCTTTTCTCACGGAGAAATGTCAAATCTGGTGAAATTACAGTTTCCCTTCGTCCAATCCAACAAATGGTAAAGATATGGCGTAGTGCCTCTATTGGGACTAACATACTAAATGAGAAAAGAAACATACGAACATCGTAGCCTAGTAACTAAGCAGTTAAATGAAGCAGATAGCTGTAGATATTTAAAAGTTTAGATATTACTATAGTTCGTAAACTACCTGCACTAGAAGCATGCAAAAATTATCATTGACATTCTAATTTTCTTTAGTTTACTTTCTTGATCTCAATAGATATTGTTACTTTTGAAAGAAAAATGTTAACTTTTTTCAAGAAATACACATTCTAATAATTATTAATACCTGTGAATGGATTGTAATTATGAGCCTTGTCTAAACTTCAGTTCTGTGAAAGCAGCACATCAATAGCAAGTTCCATTTCAGAAATATTTGCGGTGCAAGTTTTAAATGATTCACCCTGTATAGCATGTGTGCGCGCGCTAATTTATCAGTGCTTAAGAACTCCGATTTTTCAAATAGTTATTCTATGAAACGCATCGACTAAGAAGAACCTCTTTGAGAGCGTGCTGCTATATTTTGCTCTACTCTTAAGCTTTTAATAGTGCTAACCTTTATCCCTCTGTCTCCATTAATTACTCTATTGAAATTCCAAGATCACTTAGAAGAACTTAGTTCGGATTCGAACCCTTTAGCTGCGTGTGTGCACACATTTTTGACTGTATAAAACAGCCGGACATGTCAAGGATTTATTATCGCTATCCTTTAAGGGAGAGGGGAAAAAAATCTTAACGTCGTATTTATTATCTCTCTAATTTACGCGTCAGGAGAGGCTTTATGATAATTGCCTGGTAACAGCGAAGCACTCCTTTCCGAACGAGCGAGAATTTTATCGCCTTACAGTTTGAACTACGACCTGTGATTCGTATATTTCCTCGAAATAATTTCAAAAGTCATTAATTATTTTAAAAACGGTCGTTGGCTCTAACTTGCGTGGTTCGTCTCGGCTTTGTTTCGCAAGCTTTTATTTCCCGTGTTTAAGCTCAATTAAAGTGGATAATGGAACGGAGTAGCGATATTAAGTGAGGCTTTGGCAGGCCATGATTTCGTGTCTCCAGTTTTTTTTGGGGGGGGGGGAAGGAGAGGGAGCTTTAGCAGGTGTTTAACAAGGGTGTAGAATATGCGTGCAACTGCTAACGTCCGTTTCTTTTTCCCATGCTCTTTACTTGTCAAACTACAATTATATGTTAATATGAGTAACTTTATTATTAATACAGATTAAGAAAGTATTTATAATTTTATATAGTGCGTTTTAATTTGCAAATGAGCTTTGTTTTAAATTTTTTGTGGCAATTAATTTATTGATGATTAACTGAATATCATTTGGTTCATTAAATGAACAGAAATATGGAAATCTGTGTAAAGCAACTCGATTGTCATTTTGATAAGCTTATTTCGTATATGTACTACAGCAGTTTCCTCAGTGTGGTCGCTTTGTGAGACGGTCAAGCGTTTCTTCCCCTTCCATCAGCGAATGGAGTCCTTCCCCGCGTATTGTCTTCTCTCCAAGGTGCTCTAAATCTCAATGAAAACGTCCATTGGGTCGCCTCGGGAAACAAAGCCATTGCTTTTTCAATATTTTAAATGACCACAGTTCCCAGGCTGTTACTGTTGATCGGAAACCACTCCAGTCGCTGCCCGAAGGTTGCAAGCAGGCGACATATGTTGTTCCTGAAAGTGGGAGGATCTATCTGACGGCAATACTGGTATAAGACGAATTTTTCTGTAAGCACCTTTTGTTACTTCCAGATTGTATCTTTTTCGTCCTCTTAACTTAATTAAATCTCATGTGGTACATAATAAAATGCTGTTTTCGCTGTCCTAAAATAACTAATTCTACTTTCCTTGTTTTCCCCAGTCTGAAAAGGTGCAATTCAAGTGCAGGCATTCTCCACCCTGATTGCATTTCGTTGTTCCGAACACCTGTCGGCAGTTGGCAATTGGGTGCAAAACTTAAATATTAAACTTCGCGTAATTCAAAGCATGCATTCCTTTTATTCACTTCATATCTACTATTTCAATCGTACCAAACTCTTCTAAGTGAACATTTTGGGTTCGTGTAGAAGTTTGAAGCCCAAACCTGGTGAAACAGTGTCTACAGAGAACAACAGGAATGGGTGACACCTACCGCTGGCACAACTTCCGCATCACGCTTTAGGCTCAAGTCCGTTCTGCTAATTGCTTCTATTGTAGCAGTTGGAACAATTCAACACAGAATGTTCCGTTTAGAGGTATCGAGAAATTAACGGTAATTTGTGAGGTGTAAATCATAGTTTATTAACACGCCTTGAGTGGAAATTCTCCATATTTACGAGAATGGTCCGTGTGCTTCCAGCTGTCCAGGGAACAGCAAGCACTGAACAAGCAAACTTCCTAATGTTTTTACATAACGTATTTGTTACTCTACTGAATATGTATCATCTCCCATTAAACATTGGCAAGTATGTGCATGAGAAAGCATGAACTTGTTGTAAGAACTTGGAAATGTTCCGTATCTTCCAAATGCAAATCATAATAACCTTACTCCTTTGGTTTACAATATCCAAGAATAAGAACGTAACTTTATATGATTCAGCTAACTGAACATTAACTATAGCTTTCTTGGCAAGAACTATGAGAAAAATTTTGTTAAATCGCTGTAGTTCACTAGGTCAGATTATAAAATTGATTACAACATCCTGTTTGTCCAAAAGTGAGAGGATACAATAACAATATATCTGATGTGCAGATTTTCCATGCTGGCGAGCTGGCTTTGATGAGCTGGAGGAATGTGGCTCTCTTACACACGTCTGTCCTGTTTGATGATTGCTTTCCAACTGCCTGTTTCCTTACTGCTTTCCACTCTCCCCTTAGGTGGGAGACTACCAACCACCAATCAGGATACAGTAACTCCTCAAACTAATTAGTTGCTCCCTATGATGCTACTAATCTTCATTTCGAAATAACCCAAGATTTCTCCCATTAAAACTATATTAACATCTTCCTCCTCTATTTTTAAACGGTGAGCATTTATTTTTAATACATCAAAGGGAAATACCGGGTATTTAACTTAACTAGTTCTAGTGGATTTTTTCTTTTGTTGTTTTTAATGCATTGAATAATTCCATTTATTCTAACTGATCCACATTTTTGGAGAAATATCTATATTATTATTCAAGTTAAGGCAACTAATGCATCTTTTGGAAACCACTGGGATTTAAAATACTTTAGGCAAGCTTTTTCTGTTAAAGCAGTATCGTCAGATTCTTTTCCATTTTTATTTAATTAATTTGTAATGTTATATGGGTGCTCTCTTGCCTGCAGTTCGTTGATTAAAATTTATTTAAATTTAGACTGTTACAAAAATCTGATTTTTTTTAATGAAGTACTGCATAATGAAATTGATATATAAATAAATCTTGTGGGTCAGTTTCGAACCACCCCTTTGAAAAAGTAGGACATCTAAATTAACAGGTAAATTAGGAAGAGGTTTCAAGAGATATAGTATCAATAATTCTTTACGGTACAAGTTCAACCTCGTTTCACAAACACCCGACTCACAAGATAAAATTAGTGTCGTTACGTTACTATTTTAGACATATATTCAATAATTGATAAATATGTTACATTTGGAGTAAAGTGAAATGTTCATATGGAATAATACGTTTTAGGCTTGTTCTTAATGTCACGGGGATAGAAATCTGCAACGGTAACTGAGGGCTTCACAGTTATCACTTCTGAAAATAAAAAAATATTCTTCACTCCCATTCAGTTGTAAATTTTTAAACCTCAATCATATATCAAGCAATGTTTTAAGTATTATTAAGGGGAACACGTCTTTGGGCACTGCGTCTTATGGCCCATATAAGAAACTTTTAAACACTGTTAGTTTTTAATAAAATGCATATTGAAGCTATTTAAATATTTTAACAGAGTAATCTATTTTTATAATGGGCAAAGCAATATCGGTTGTTAGCTATGCTTATAAAACTGAATTTATAATTTTATCGTTATATATAGTGTTTAATGCCCGTTTTAACTACCGAAGCATCACAGGCGGTGAACGCTGATGTTACATAAGATGAAATGATAAACTGGAAAAGGATTTTTTTTAATAGAAGGAAGCATTCCAGGTCTAAGTTTAGGGTACCTCCCAGGCATTTGCCATTTAGAAGGACTGAGGAAAAAACTTCAGTCAGAGCGGATGGTCCTGGTGGAAATCGAACCCACGCCTTAACGACCTCGGCCACCTATGGGGGTATCGTCACTTCTTAAACTGCCTCCTTTTAACTAAGTTTGTATAAGAATGATTTTATCTTCTTTTTGTTTTCTTAGAAAAGGGAAGAGGTATAAATCACTCTTGAACTCAATTTTATTTGATGTATTTTAATAATATCGCTGGACGCCGAAAATACCTAAAATTGCGAAATATTTATAATATTTATAATTAAAATTTTAAAAATAATTCTGCATTAAATTCAAGTTTGTGCGTTCTATCGTATTTCATATATTGCTCTGACAATTACAATATATATATATATATATATATATATATATATATATATATATATATATATAAAAGAAAAATAAAGTAATTGTCTTCTTGCCATAGAAGGACTCCACGAGTCCGAAATATAGCGATCTCAAGTGTTTTATCCTTTTCTACTATTATAATTACTGTTAATTTGTTACATTGTTCTAGTGTTACTTTATTTTTATTTTACATTGTTTGCACCTCAGGTGTTGCTTTTAACTTTGCTTATTAAGTTTAATTTGCTTTTGCGTGTTTTGCTTTTGACTTCTTTACTATTTATCTATTATTCTGTTAATTTTATTTCTTACTTTCTCTTTGTATTCTAATACTTTTTATTGTTTAATACATCTTGACTTGTCTTCTTGCCATAGAAGGACTCCACGAGTGCAAAATATAGCTATCTCAAGTGTGACTTTTTCTTAGTGTTTTATCCTTTTCTACTATTATAATTACTGTTAATTTATATTTGTAATTCGCGCGCGGATTATTAACAATAGTTTAAAATGTTGCACTTATGAATACCTGCCTATTTAGAAACTGTGAGGATGAAATAAACGAAGGTCGACTATTGCAGTCCCTACCATTAGATTTACTAATACCAACTGAGAAAAACAAAGAGGGGAAACTTTTACGAATCTGAACAACGTGTTTGTTGTTGATATTTATGGTTCCATGGTAGATATTTCCATAATTTATTAAATGATTTCAGACTGTTTGGCCGAATACTAAAAAACAATTGCTTTAGTCCATACATATTACTTTAGTTAAATTTACAATTACTGAAAACTAGAAAAGTGGTCGGTGATGCATGCTCAGGAGTTATATAGTGGAGCTATAGAGTTGGTTATACAGACCACAAGACAAATGCACATCGCGCGATAAAATTATATACTTTTTTTTTTGATAATTTTATTGCTATTTCCAGCTGTGATTGGTCAAAATTCAAAATGTTGTTTCGTTTCATTTATCGATTTTAAGATGGCGTCACTTAACTGAATAAACGTGTATTGGAATATATTTTGATGACAACTAGTTGTGTGCTATTTTGCATTAATTTGGTGACATTTTAAGCAGATTTGAAGTTTGATCAGGAAGATACGTATAGCTGTATTCTCAGAAGCCAGGCTGAAGGTCGTTCTGTTACCTCTCTTTATTTCCTGGAGGGCAGGAAGGTGTTCCTCCATACCCTGCTTGTTTTAAACGGGGATTTTTTACGCACAAAAATTTGTGCAGTGCAAAACGAGTTGTTCTTCTAATTGAATGTTCCTGGGTAAATCTGACGGAATTTTTTATATTCCTATCTCAAATCCCTTTCTCTCACTGCTGTCGCTGGTAATTACAAACCACTACTAGAGGTGGAACGACTTTTCTATCAGTGCTACAGCCTCGCCGAGGAGGGGTGGGTGCGATTTCCCGCAAAGCTCCAAAACGAAGGCTTACGACTGACCAGTGGGCTGGGCTGCACGGATTAACCCGAACACCGGGGGCTGAAGAGGCTTGAGCTTGGAGATTTCCTCACTCCCACACACAAATCCCGTTTAATTTAAGTGGGATTCAGGAGGGGATGAGATGAGCCCCCTACCCCGCATTGTTGGGTATTCTGCTGTATGTGTTACGGTGAGGTCATGCAGCGTCCAAGAAACAGAACAAGTGCATAGCTGTTTGTAATCTGAATGCTTGTGTGAAACTGTCAGTTATTTCGTGTGTTAAGTAGCGGGCTATATGAAGTTAGCGATGCATAGAGAACTGACAATAAACTACTTATATAAATGTTGGGGCATGCCTTCTTTTCGTAATTATCTGAAGTAATAGCGGCCATATCTCGCTGTTTTAACTGCACTCGCTGTCAAAGTACTTAAATACTTATGGAATCAGTAAGCAGGTAGTAAATTATTTTTTATATTTATAACACATGCCATGTTTGCATAATAATGCGGGGCACGGTAGCTCCGGAGAACCAAGGTCTTCCAAATACGTGATCAGCCCAACCACCTCATATAACTAATCTCGGTTCACCAGGACGGATCAAGAAATCCTCCAGCGAGTAAACTGATAGCAAAAAATTCCTTCAGGAGGTCTCATATTCTGTCCTCTGGATTAGCAGACAGAGGCTCTGACCACTGAACCAAACACGCTCTTGAAGAAATTTTTTTTCAACATTAACAAAATTAGCCGAGCGAGCGACTATAGTTGGGCTGTTAAATCAACCCCAAAAACTTCAATTCCTCTGCTTATAATTTTTAGGTACTACAATGTTGATTTGTTTAAACGTTGGTTGTCACTGAATTTGTCTCATTCTAGTAAGGTGGCGAACCTGTTAGCAGTGTGGTGGACCTATTACAAATAGGAAGTATTGTTCAGCTGTTTTTATGTTGATTTTAAAATAAAAAACACGTATTTTTGTGTGTCTTTATTAATGAATAACAACCAAACGTGGATAAAAGAAAGGAACAGTATCGCAGAAGTAAACATGATTTTAAAGTAATGAATAGAGAAAATGTGCTACTAAAAATAGATCATAAAACATTTTTAATATAACCTTATAAAACTTTACATACAAATTTTTCTTGTTGAGAGCAAAAATCAAAATATAAGCATTTATTTTTTTAAAATTGTATTATGGAAAAGAAAGCTTGCTAAAATTTGGATTTTAGAAAAATGTCACTACTTTTGCACTCTACCGTAAGGTTTTGGATTTACATGCCCTCTTTATAATTTCATTCAGATAAGTTCAAAATTTTGGGAACACTTTTGAATTTTTGAATTTTCTATACAATTCTATTAATGAACATTTTGAGAATTTATACTTTCGAAGGTTCGTAACTTATGCCTAGATATAGGTAAACAGGTAGTATATAATATATATATATATATTATTTTAAATTAAACATAAAATGTTAAATATTATGTCCACAATATATAATTTTAATAGCGTTTATGGAAACAGAAATAAAGTGTGAAAAGAATATTTTGTGCCAGAGATGTGTGTATATTCTCTAATAAATGAACTGAAAGCCTAATACTACTAAGACAGAGAAGCAAGACGAAAAAGTATTTAAAACGGGCCATATGAACTAGAATCAAAGCAATGTAATCAAGAGAGAGGGAAACTTTAAGACAACTTATGATCCAGAGCAAAGGGAGGCTTAAGCTATACACAAGTCTTTTCATAATGGGGAAAACGATAAACGTCCTTCCCTAAGCAATTTGTTCCAACCTGAGACTTTCTGATTGCAGAACAGATTCCCCGTAGCCTGCCAAAGAATATTTGGACAGTGCGTCGCTAACTGTGGAGCTAGGGTTGATGAAATTTCATAGCTTTGTCTTCCTAAAAGAGAAATATAACACAACGGGTTAATGTCATTAAGATATTCACACGACTCAGATGTTTCAGAACTGATTGGGAAAATTTAGCTATTATTTGCATTACATTGTGGTACAAAAGTATGCGGTCTTTGTCAAGCTGTCCTTCACTTTTAATCTATTAAGTAACCTGAATTCAAAGCTCGCAGTTTCTTTTTCCACAAGCAAACATGCAGTTTATTAAAAGATTAGATTCTGTCAGAGGGGAATAATCTTGCATTCCTAGTACTTGTAGTTTTCCTTCTTCCTTAACAATATCTTGAGACGGTCACCCAGTTCCGAAGTACCGTTTTAGAAGTATTGGTCTATCCGTTTCTTTCTAGGTCGCCTCACCGAGCTGGATTCCCAGGATCGATGGATTTTTTCGGGCGTAAAAATCCTATGTGTGACTTCCTTCGGAAGGGAAGTAAAGCCGCTGGTACCGTGTCGTACATTTACAGCACGTAAAGAACCTCAAGCCTGAAAGAAGAGACCTCTGAGCAAAATTTATCGGTCGTTTCCCGCCCTGAATTCAATGGGAGGGTAATGGCCGGAGATGTTAAAGAGCGTCCGTAAATAAATCAAATAAAAAAAAAAAAAGGTCCTCAGATAATTTTTGTGGTCTCGAGAAGTAGCTCTTGAAGAGCAACCTGGCCTTGATTCCTAAAGAACGTATCTGTTTTAGTGCAGCGCTTCCATGGTCTACCAATAACAGATTGACCAAATGAGGCTCAGCAGTCAATGCACGAATAGTTCAACGTTCCTGTAGCAATGTTTCTCATGTAAATGTAAACAAAGAGTACAACGATGAACGCTTCACCTATAGGCAGCAGATGTCAGTTTCAAACAACGCTAATCGTTGAACATTACTTTAGTTTTAACTCTGTAATTTTGACATAGAGCATCCTTGTTTGAAAGAGATGTAACTTATTAAATAAAGATTTACACTTTCAGTAAATGAATATTTACCACCCTTAAATAACTACGGCAGCAATACATATGTTCAAACTTTTGTCACTAATTGTGAGCAGTGTATTTTGCCTTTCTAACAGTTCACTGATCTCGTCATTTTTATTTGATCTGTTTTATTAAATCCTAATATCTGTCTTAGAACTGTCGTTCTTCGCTGTTATTCAAGACCTAAGATTTATTGATACTCCGGATTACTTACTCTACATTTTCTTTTAAAATTTTATTATTATAATTATATTTGAATAATACTTATTTTTAAACTATTTCCTCTCTAATTTACACTAGTTATTACATAATCTAAATATATAAAAGATCGCACTTGTTCAACGATCTTGTCTACTTTAACATTTTTGTTTTTTTTTTGTTTTCATGTATTTCTCTTCAAAACTAACTGCTGTAATTTTACCTATAGATATTTTCATATTTTACAATTCTACAATACCTGATAATATTTTTGGAAGATTTCTGAAGATCTCCCGCAGGGCGACACTACTATTACCGATACGATGACTAATAATGATGATGATTATAATAATAAATCTAGAATTAAAATTATATAAATCTATATTTCTCTTTCAAAAAATATCGCACTACATTAAAGCACTATAATAAAGTAATATAGGTCCTCCCATTCACTGTTAAAGCAATAATTTCTGTGCCATTTTAAGAACAGTTATGCTTAAAATATACTTCATTAATAAATCAATAATTTAAAGTTTAAAAAGTAATGAAAAAGCCACATAAAACATGAATTTACAATTTATCACAAAACAAGACACTCAAAATGTATTTCACAAGCTCACAAGTAATACTGAATGTTCACCTGAAAGCCAGGAACTCGGGACATTTCTATTGTAAGACTGTTATAAATGGTTTGTTCATTGTTTGTGGCACAGATTTGTTGGAATGAAAGTTATTTTGAGCGCAAATTGGGTTCTCAATGTCGTCTTGGTGAAACTCTGTCATTGTAGGCAGTTTATGGCACTGCATAAATTGAATCATAAGGAAGCGGTCTGTTTTGCAGAATCAAAATACCACTATAACAAATTTCCTTAAGCTTGAGGGCGTGCTTTTAAAACGAAAAGTAAAAATCTTTATTCAAATAGGGGGAAATTTGTCTTCAAATGTTAATTGAAATTTAATGTAGATATTAGTTGCGAAGGGGGCTATAAAAGGGAATCGCAGGCATCGCGTTAGACACGGCTGATCTACCGTGTCAGATCAATCATCGGTATTTATTAAATTTCTTAATTGTTTATTCTGACTGATATTCACTCTTTTTGGGTTTTTCGTTTTGAATAATAGAGAGGATAGTCTACAAGTGTTAACTCGAAATCGTTTTATTTTATTTGTTTTAATATAAGTGTATCCTTTTATAATGTTCTGAGTAAACATAGTACTAAAAATCTAATAATAAAGTTAATAAAACGAACAATGTTAAGATATGTGCAGTGATTAAATAATATTTCATTGTCAAGTTAGCAATCAAACTCTAATAGTGTTTCCCTATAATAGGCAGCTTTGGAAGACATGAACGCACGAGGTAATTCCTGCGATTTTTCAGGCTTGATCTCAGTTTTCTCCTTAAGTTTCTACGAGAGCAGTTTACGGCTAGAAATCCCCTGCATGAGATTGACAGGGACATCGAAAGAAGTCGATAAAAGCGAACGACAATGGTGATGGCTACGACAAGGATCTCAATAAGCTTGCTTCTCTATTCTCACTTCTCAGGTCTTGGAGAGTGAACTATTCTAAAACGAGAACTACGACGACGAAAAAGAATGAAAGTACGGAGATGATTCTTTATAGGAACTTGTGCACTGTCTAATTTCAACGTTCACCTCTTCATTCAAACCCAAAACCTCAACGTAAGGAATTTCCCCAGTGAGTGCAAATATTATTTCAAACAGCAAGAGACGGAGAAAAGGAAACAAACAAAAAAACAAAAACAAGGAAAGAAAGAAAGAAAGAAAGAAAGAAAGAAAGAAAGAAAGAAATGAAAAGGGGGAAAAAGAGTTTTCTCTACGACGGTTAATGCCTATCTGTATTTGATTGTTTTCGCCCAGAAGTAAACCTTAAATGGGGATTTTTATTGAAGTTCGAGTACAATGCAATAACGAAGCATCTCGGATGTTATACTACAGGGCGTTCCTATATTGCCGGGCCGCATGCGTGTTCCGCGTACTGTTACACTTGGGGGTTTCCGTTCTAAAACTCCCGTGTTACTTAACTCGTGAGGGATAGTAACACAATATAATGACTCATACCCTTGATATATGTGGTGATGAAAGTAGTGTCCATCAGCATTCCGACATTTCTGGTATCTTCGGGGAAATGTCCATTCACACGTAATCCTCCGTTAGAACATTTCTTTATCACTTCTTAGGTTTAGCGTTTAGAGATTCCGTTGTCCTAAACTTATTAACCAGACATTTAACAGTTACTTTACCTGGAACTGGAGTAACAGGAAATTTATGCTGAAATTGTCTAAACACCTGTTTATATGATTCGATTTTTACGTATGTATCGTACATAAAAATTCTTTATTTAAGCATGAATTTTTCGGTAGCCATTTCGGTGCACTAATAAGAATATTCTAATGTAATTCATATACCACACAGCTGTTTTGAAAAAAATCACTTTTGAAATGCGCAATGAACAATCGTTAGTCTTTACATCTCGAATAGAAAGCAGCAACTAACATAGTATAATACAGCTGATTGAACGTAGCCACTAGTGTGCTCCTGGAATAATATCAAGGTCATTGCAGTGCAAGCAAACTATGCATATATGCGATCTATGGCATCTATAAATAGAACGCATAGTATTATCATATACAAAGATTACTGCACTGACTGACCTCTCTCGTATAAATGTTTTTTTCCCTTTTAGAATCTTTAACAATATGCTTCAAAGCAAAACGTTTCTGCAAAAGAAGTAACGGGGATAGGTAACTGCATTTTACTTAAAATAAAAATGTTTTAAAAATATTCGTGAACTGGCTATATAGCCTTAGTAATAGCAGCAAGTGATTACTATCTTAAAAATCATATAAAAACTAATCTCATTCATACCAATTTTTTTGTTCTTTTATAACTGACAGGCTACTGCCGAAATGGTCGTTATAATGATTAGGACATTTAACTCTGCTTTGAAGATCACTTGCTCTTTTTTAAATCCAAAAATCTACATTCACGTTTTGAAAAGTATAATTTACGTCTAAACTCTACGAGGGTTGTTCAATATAGATTGATCATAATTTTTATAATACCTTTAATACTCCTCATAATTTTTACTATCTTTTTCAAAGTAGTCCCCGTTGATTTCAATGCACCTGTCCCAGCCTTTCTGCCATCTGCCAAGACATGCTGGAAAACATTTTTGACAGGTGCTTCAGAATCGCCTCCACAGTTTCACCACCACTGCTTCTGACGATGGAAAATGACTCCCACGAAGGTGTTTCTTCAATTTGGCGAAAAGAAAACATTGGACTAAATATAAACTGTAGGAAGCGTGAGGGACACACTTCATATCGATTTTTGACAGAGCAACAACATTAGCAACGAGCTGCCGTGCAGTCATCTTGTTGCACAGAAACATGTCCTTTTGCGCGTGATATGCCCTTGCAAAATTTTCAGGACATCCTTGTAGTATTCTCCAGTTACAGCTGAGAGTGCAGCTACGACATGCTGGTAAACAATTCCTTGATTATCAAAGAATAAGAAGTAGAAGCAAACACTTTTGCTTTTTGGTGTTGGTGATGAAGACTTCGACACAGAGCTTTGCTGTTTGCTCTCAGGATTGATGATGTAGCCAAGTTTCTTAACGAGGAATATTTTTTAAATAAACTGCGCATTTTCCTACAATTGCACTCAACCTGTACGCGGAACGTCCTTTATTCGGGAATTAGCAATCCTATAGGGAAGCACGAACTGCCCATAGCCTCCCTATGACATTGCATTAGCCTCAACTGAAGACTGTAAGACGAAAGCTCGTCGCATGTCACCTACATGTCTTAACTTGCACATCTCTCACAGACAGAAACTGGAAGTGAGAGCAATGAAACTGTACTAGGTGTACATTATGCATTAATCTAACAAAATATTGGAAAGTTAAGTTAATTTTCGCGCCAGAAATTATGCGTGTAAACACTTAATGATAATTCTTTATTGAATTGCCCTCATACATGCATACATAGCTCATAACATAAACTTTAGAGAGGTAATCGGTAAATGTAAATGGGACGGAAATATCTCTCCAGAGAATCTAGAAACACTACTACGCCACATAAAATACTGGCCATCAGTAGAGCAACAATTTTAAAAACATAAAAAAGTGTAATCAAGTTGGACAGGAAATCACATGGTTGCATTTTACCGTAACAGAATAAACATGTTAAATTTCGCAACGAATATCCTAGCACAGCAAACATTTCTTAGTATTAAATGTTATCCCTGTCAGTTGAACAGAATCCTCCAGAAAAGTTTAAGATTTTATATACACACAGAGGTTGCCAAAAATCTATACACACTTTAGGCAAAGAAAAAACTGTGTTAACATAACAAAACTAAATTCACACAAACAGAAAATTGTGAGCTCTAATCATCTTAGACCTTTAAAGTTACAACAGTTACTCAAAAAGTCCACCGTCTACGTCGATACCCTTCTGACGACAAACTACTGCTTGAGCAACGTTTGCGAAAGTGTCCTCAACGATTGCAGCACATGCCGTTTCAATTTCTTCCCTAAGTGCTGCCGGTGTAGCTGGTTTTCTACGGTATACAACATCCTTAAGAGTTCCCCATAGGTAGAGGTCCAACGGCGGTTCTGTTCTGTACGCATGTCTCCGTTGCCTTTGAACTTCAACAACACTCTCAGTTTTCCAATATATTTCAAAAGTGTTTTCCGCTGTTCAAACGACAATTTTGACTCCATTTTGTTGTAGCAACGCTGGCATTACATAATTTGAGTCATGTTGGTTTACAGAACATCATACGATAATCTTGGCTTCAATTGTTCATTGTTGATTTACCTGTCACATACCAAGGTTGTTCTAATGTATGCGAGTCGCATCTTTTTACAAAACATCATACTACACATTATTGTTATTTTTCGGGCCAACTTTGAAACATATGAAATAGATATCTACTGTGAAAGTGTGTATACATTTTTGGCCCCCTCTGTATAAACCCTTTCAAAAGCACCGGTTTGCAATTTGGCCTGCCAGCTGGCACACACCCACTGCTGACTTCCTCTTCTGTGAGTTCATGATGGCGCTTCAACACTTCACCGTTGTAAAATTAGGTACTACAGGTACCACAGAAGTTGGTACTCGGCCTTCTCGCAGCAAGTGCTTCGCAGTGGTGCTCATCTTCTTATGAAATTATTATTCGCACATCTTTCCAATGCACTAATACATTTAATTTGTCCACATGCTTTGAGTTCCTCGAAAGTGCTTAACGCCAGTTCATTCATTACGAAATTACGCCATATATTGACTGCAGAATTATTAGCACCAGTTTATGGCCAGTTCATTTCCCGGACCTAACAGCTTGTATTTTCTCTCTGTAGAACAATGAAAAATAAAGTATATGTAAATAATCCTCTAGAAAATATTCTGACTCTAATAGCAGCATCGGTGCAGAGGAACTGATAAATATGAATGATGTTTTCTTAGTAAGAACTAGATAGAGAATTCATAGAGAATCAATTGCGATAAGGACGAGTATGAAATTCTGCTATTTTGTATGTAGTGTCAAAGTTTTACAATAGTGAAGTGGTAGAGCGCCGTAAGTTCATGGAAGGAGATATCGGCAGTAGAGTGGATGTCACTCCGTTGGCCGGCTGAATTGCGAACCGATACATTTAAAATTGTCTCTCGGTATATGCAAATTGATGGGCCTATTACGTATTTGAAATAAAGAAAGCTTTCTGTGCAGTGCTAATATAAACCAATAAAAATCCAAGTTTCGACCTTAGATGTCTTTTCTTTTCATTGCTCTTTACACTTCAGGACAGTGGTGAATGAACAAGGGATGTTATTGGCACTGAATTATTAAGACTGAAAATCTTAACAGATACTTGGCTAACACTGCACTGGAACCTGACTTTACATATTTATAGCTCACCAAGTCCGCCCAAACAGATGAGCCTGGATTTTTTTTTTCTTTTTTTTTCTTTCTTTCTTTCTTTCTTTCCTTCCTTCCTTCCTTACTTCCTTCCTTCCTTCCTTCCTTCCTTCCTTCCTTTCCTTTTCTTTTCTTTTCTTTCTAACAGGATTAGGAAAGAAGATTATAATATTGCAATGATTATGAAGAGTTCATGAAAAAAAAACAAACAAATGCAAATAAAAAACTTCATTCGCAATGAATATGGGCACCTTAGGCGATATACAAGATCATGACATTGTTGATTTATCAAATATGAAGGGGTTTCGCAGTAAGCAATGCAACATTAAATTGATTTTTTACTTTTCTCTTTGTTTTATCAATAGTTATATTAATTATTAGACCAAATATTATTAGAATTTTACTAGGTTGAGGATTTTATATAGCTTTCATCTTGGTAATTCTGTTCTTCGGGATTGTTTGGTCTTACACTGATTGGACGAATGCGGAATGTACTGAGTAGTGATATTATTTCTTTATTGAAAGGTAAAGGCGAGAAAGAGTTTCCCAGTCAAATTACTAATGCAGAGGTTTAAGAGATGCGAACAACATCGGGATTGTCTTCCTAAGCTCCCGAAATCTGGGATCAAGCAGATGCTGTTTCCCTCCAAGATGGCTATCTCTATGAGGTCGCCGGAACCGCTTGTAACGGTTCTCGTTAGGCGGGAGAGGAAAAGCTTGCCTGTTGAAACTGTAAATGATCTAGCTCGTTTGCAACGCATTTAGATAAGACTTGCAGAGAAAATAAATGTGTAATTGCCGTTATCAGCGGACTGCATTGATAACTGTTCGTTATTATATCGTTTTCACGCAAATATTCGTCTATATATCCATCAATCCTTCGCCAGCTCCCTTCATGTATACAATACTCTCCATATTTTTGCTGGGTATTCTGAATACATTCGTTGCATATATTTACGTTATGAGGTATTTATCATCTAGCGTAATGCAATCCCCCGGTGCACGAAATGGACTACGCTTCTGTCCTCTGTTGGGCCATTGCGGAACTCTATTGCCTGGTCGGCGAGTGAGTTGTCATTAACACTCGCGTTATGAGGGGCAAGCGATAGGTGAAATAAGTTTTTAACACAAGGATATGGAATTTCCCCCTTCCTAATATTCATACAAATGTTACTATCTTGACATATTCTTTGTTGCAATATAATAATGTGGAAAAGATTGTGTAATTATGCACATAAATATTAGGGTTATCTTATTATTTATTTATGCAGGGTTAATATTAATACTAAAGTTGGCAAATCCCAACCATTTCCGCACAAATACCTGAAAAAGCACGGTCTTCAAGCGCGTTCAACATAGTTTATAAAACATTGATTTTTGGTAGAAATGGAAATAAATTGTGATTCTTCAGTTAGTAAAATCCACCAATAATTGAAGTGCACTCGGTTTTATAACTCTATTTCAGGAATGTCAATAGTCCCTGAGTTGCACCACCTGCCACAAGCACAACAAGGGTAACGAGTCTACAGATAAAGTATCGCCAAACACATTTCAGGAGCTTAGTAACATGCCTGGTTTATTTATTAATTAAATCTAGCACATTTTGAGCTACGAATTGCGAAATAGAGCGTATTTCAGGAAAATACCAAAATAAAATTGAGATAGTAGATTTATAAAAAATTGAATAATTTTAAAAAGCTTTCATTTTAGTAATTTAGAAAATGTTTGTCTTGTATTACCTTAAGGCATTATAAAAGTGATACAAGATCAATCTGAACATATTTAACATCATGTAAGTATAAAAGTAGCGTAGACATTCTGACTTAAGAAAAAAAAAATTGAAGTCAAAGAAGAAAATCGTATTATTCTAGAAATTTTAATTTCGTACCCTTTTAACAACAACAAAGGGAGAGCAAAGTGTAATTAATTTTAAATTATTGGTCTTTGTTTTAACAGAAAGACTTGCAAAGCGGTTACCATAATAACGCTTAGTAATTAATCGTGTGCAATCAAGAATCACAAAGAAAAGTGAGGGTGGAGTAGAAATAAATAAGAAAAAGAAAACGAAGAGAACTTTGAAAGGCATATTGCGATGGAAGATGAATTATCTAAAACAAAACGTTGGGCGCTTCGCGGCACATGTATCCACATTATAAAATATAAGTGTATAGAATATTAGAGGGTAACCCGTGATTAAGCATGTCATCTTTCGTAATGAGTGTCGGAACAAGTTGGCAAGGTGTAATTAGATGAAGAGGGGCGTGTGGGTTATTTAGACTGGTTCACACCTTGCGAAGGGCCGGCGAAACACCTCGTTGCAGCTCCTATATCACGATCGCAGTACCCTGTCATACTAGCGTTCTCCTCAGGAGACGTCCCTCAGGTTATGTACCTTTATGGGTTTATCTCTCATTCCTGACTAGGCTTAACTTTTAATGTTATCAGTAGCCTTAGGCTTGTTTCGTCTTCAGGACTTTCCTTGGGTCAGTCCGCAATAACAAAAGATTTTCAGCAATGTTACTAAAAACCTTAGAACTAACGACTACGCAGAATCGGTTTCTATGTCTCTCGCGTTTCAAAACAATTTGGCTATACAGTTGAAATTTCTGTATATTATCTAACAATACTTTAGACCAGGCGTGGCAAACGCCGAGTCAAACTGGAAATTTTCAACACAAACCCCTTAATTTCTAATAGATGGACAGCACTCTAGAGTCGTTTTTCTTCTATAATTCATACAATCGCATAGAATCTTCAAGAGTTTGCAGGATATATTTACAAGAACAGTGCGATCAGAGAGCCATGCAACGGTCGTGGAGGGGAAAGCAAACCTGTTTACTTACTTGTTGATCCTGACTATCACAGTCTAGCACAGCTATTCTCGGGTGTGTGTTGTCTCTTTCTTTCTTAATTCCACAATACATAAAAATTTTTTACAACGGCACAGCGTCACTTTACGTATGTGTGTGTTAACTGAGTGGTGGAAGAATCCTAGGATCAATTATTTTTTGCATACAGTTGATTCTGTTACTTATGTGAATAACATAAAATCCCTTTTTCAGAGCGACAATTTTTCAACAGGACTCTGCCACTGCTTACACTACAATCTACACTGCTTACAATCCATTAGAACAATTCACATTGAGTTTCCACAAGACAGTGTTATTAGTGGGGATTTGTGTTCCCCCAGTCCTCCAATTTAACAGCCTAGGATTGTCTATGGGATAAATTTAAAAAATGTCGTGTAAAAGATGAACCCACACACCGTACAAAAAGTCAAAGATAATAATCGCAGGATTTCTCAAAATTAACTACAGCGAGTGATGAATAATTTCCTAAAGAGATGCCAAAAATGTGTGAAAAATGAAGCCTGGGCAATTTAAATACCTCATTTGATATTTTGATTATTAATTTCTTAAATTGGTATGTGTAGTGTTGTATGTTGGTTTTATTGTTTTGCTCTTCCGCTAAACACCGTGACCCGGCTGGAAGTGTAAACGGAATTTGTTTCATGTGAAAATGGAAAGGAAAGGACATGTTAATGTTTTTAGTAAACATAAAATGAATAATGCTGAATATATATTGCAGCTCGTTTATTAATATACAACAACATTTACAAAGGTGCTACCTAACCTCCATATTCGGCATTCCTACAGGGCTGTTAGGGTGCAGAATTAGGTGTTACAGAAAATTTCTTGTCACAGAAAAGTATTATATATGGTTATTTGAACTCTCGTGCCTATAAGACCATAGAGAAGTTTAGGTACGGTAAATACGGTGCACCGTTGTTTCTTGTATTCTATCAGATCTATGAAGAGCGTGGCCAAAAAGTGCCTACTGTCAATAACACCGAATAGGCGAAAAGAGAGGTTGAGATAAGCGAGAAAGATAAAGAAAATGTATACTACATTACAGCTTAAATGCAAAATGTGAAAACTTACGTGATATTATAACGCTGAAAACAGCAAAGGGAATTTAGTATTTTATTTTTCTTCTTGATTATATGAAAAATAAGAATTTATTTTTATAGCAATAATAAAGAGCATTGCCAGTTTGTAGGTGTAAATGACTTTTTGTTGATAATTGGTGGGAAGAAACTCCATTAAAAATTCAAACTCAAATTATGATTTTAAAGCATGATCTCCATTTAGTTTATTGAACATTAAATTGTTAATATTGTGGTTCTACAGTACGGAATATATTAAAATATAGACAAAGTGGATGAATTGTCCTACCCTATAATTTAGCATAAATAGCTTATTTTTAACCATTATAGTTTTTATTCAATAATATAACAACTGAAAATTTTATTACTATAAATAATGGTCGTACTTACTAGTTCATCAACAATTATTGTTTCATTGTCTTAATTCTAAATACCTTTAAGTACAAATATAAAATTTAATATTACAACGTTTAAGTATTTTAAACTTATATGTTGTAGTAAATGTTTCTTAAATGTATGTAATTTCCAGTATGAAAAACTAAACTAAAATATATTGGTGATATGATGTAATTTTCCCTTATTATTACTGTTTAGCATTTTAAAAATGTTTCATATTAAACTTCTAGAACAACATTACTGAAAACAAGTTACAATAGTATAAGAAGTCTAACTGAATAATGGAATAAAAAGAATGTAGGTGAACACCTGAAATCAAATTTTGAAATGTGATATTTTTCATTATAAAACGTTTTAAAAGTAAAATGGAACAAATATATATAAAACATATCCTATTGAATCAGTATATAAATATTTTTAGGCTTAACTATATTCAAATATGTTTTATGAAACGGTTGAATATTTCAATTTTCAATAGAAAGGTAAAAAATTTTAAACTTTAAAAATTCGAAATGTAATATTTAGTACTTCATTTGTGGTTTTAGTACAAATATTGAGATGGTAATATAATAATGCACTTCTGAAATGCGTATTTATTTTCTTAAAATAAAGGATTAGTATTTCTGTATTATTTCCCTAAATGCAGAAAGTTTTATATTTAATATAAACCCAGTACACACATTTACATTTAATTAATTTAGAATATATATATATATATATATATATATATATATATATATTCACACAGAAAGGGAAGAGTAAAAAAATTAAAAAGAAAAAGAAATAAAAGAAGTTGCAATAATAGAAAACACGAGGGTACGTCCATAAGTTTCCAGCCTCGCCGATTAGGATTATAGCCTTCACAAAACCCTTATCTCTTATATAGCTTATCTCTTAAGTAAATAATTGCAC
This sequence comes from Metallyticus violacea, assembly GCA_030762175.1. NCBI lineage: Eukaryota > Metazoa > Arthropoda > Insecta > Mantodea > Metallyticidae > Metallyticus > Metallyticus violacea. The sequence goes on from CM060838.1 coordinate 29,073,610, forward strand.
CCGTAACTTCCACTCCGCTGTGTTCAGTTGTTCAGATATAGTGCACAAAGAAGGCTATGTGTAGAAGATTGTGACATATTCAAAATGGAGTATAGAGTTGTTCTTAAGTTCTTCACAAAAGGAGTTACTCCATATTAAACAGCAGTTGAACGGAGAATATGGGGATCTGCCATCTCCCTCATATTCTGCCTAAATGAATGGGCCAAACTTTTTCGAATGGGTCTAGAAAGCATTGAAGACGAATCGTGAGCAGGTCGGACCTTGGAGGTGCTCACTCCTGAAAACATCGCTCTTGTGGAAGGAGAAATTATGGAAGACTAGTGGCTGAAAATTACAGAAATAGCAACAAGGTTGGGCCTTTCTAAAAAAACAGTCCTTCGAATTATTCATGAACATTTAAACATGAATAAGATTAGTGTAAGGTGGATGCTTCGACTTCTTTCCTCGGTCCAAAAGCAGCAACAAGTCATCTATTGTCAGGCATTTTTGGAGCTCTGCTGTGGCAACGAGAGAGAAGTTCTGTATTGTTACAAGAAATAAAACGATAGTCCTCTGCTATGATCTCTTGTTCAAAAGAGAACTAATGGAGTGGCGTAAACCTGGTGAAGCACCGTCTTTAAAGGCCAAGGTCACTCAGCAAACTAAGAAGATCATGGCCAAAATCTTTTGGAACTGTGAAGGAATACTCTTCATTGACTTCAAGGAGAGGAACACCACAATAAATGGGGGGTACTATGCTGACCTACTGCACAGACTACGTACTTCCATTAAAGAGAAAAGGCGAGGAAAGCTGAGTAGTGGTGTGCGCCTTCTTCACGACAACGCGCCTGTGCACACATCTTTTGCTGCAAAGGAAGCTGTGTGGCTTCAAGGAGATCGACCATCCACCCTACAGCCTAGATCTAACTCCCAGTGACTATTTGCTCTACTCAAAACTCAAGAAGGACCTTCGAGAAAGGAAATAAGTGTGACGAAGAAGTGATGGATGCTGTTTATGCCCATTTAGCAGACAAAACTTCTGACTATTTGGGGGAGGGTTGAAATGTTAACTCAAAGATGAGAGAAGTGTATTGTAATAAAGGTTAACTATATTGAAAAGTGAAATATATTTTTGTCTTTATTACCCTTGAAAATGGTTAGGCCGGAAACTTATTGACCTACCCTCATATGTGACGAAAGCCTGAAAATATAAAATGAAAAGAAAGAACATAGCTTAAACAAAAAAGAAGTGGTTGAAAAATTGGCACGAACTAAATAGATGTGGGCATCAGCCAGAGCTACCTAACAAGGCAGCTAAAGAAGAGCCGGAAAGTCTCCAGAGTCGAACCGAGGCCGCTAATTGGCAGTAATGTTCTTCCCACACGGCTAGAAACATGAAAAGAAAATTGATGGCCACAGTAAAACAATCTGCGAGCAAAACCAGTAAAGTAAACAAACTGACTTTATTACACCACTAAGATGACAGGTGAAGTGCTGTTGAAAGCTTAAGGTTGGGTTGTTTTTATCACTCCAGTATCACAGCCATTAGTGCTGCTAATTTCAGGGTGTACCTCCTGATCCAATCATAAACTACAACGTAGCAGTTCTGTTGTTGCCTTGGCGTCGCCTAGCAACGAGGCATACTGAAGGCCAGCTTCTTTCAATCTCAACTCAGCCCAAAATGAACACTGTTAATACGCTTACCTCTGCTAATTTGCTTAATTTAAAGTTGTAAGTTCAAGGTACATAACGTTAAATATTCTAATACTACACTTTAAATAGCTTAAAAATAATTCAAGGTAAAAAAGGAACGTTGTTCCTTTTAGAGGAATACAGAACAGCTGCACAAGAACGATGAAGAGAAATAGAGAGAGGTTGAACAAATAAGCAGAAAATAAAACATATAAAGCTAAGAGTCAAATCTTAGTAAATTTTGTAATGTATATTGCAGCATCACACGGATCTCAATATCCGCCAACTTATTTTGTAAGTTTCCTTAGTATCGAAGGCAAAATGTGGATGAAATGTTTTATTTGCACTTAAAAAACAATAAAAATTAATTAGCCGGTACAGCACAGACAGCTCCTCTAAGAAACTGCAAGCTTGCGCTAACCTACACAATTTCAATGTTTTATTTCGTATATCTAATGTGCTTTTGTGCGTAAAAGAGGAATAAAATTGCTTTAGGGGACTTCTATCTTACGGCTTATGTTTGCATTTGCAGTTATTATCTGTAGGTGCATTTGAGAGGTATTTTGACCGAGGGGGGAGAGAGGAAGTGATAAAAGAAGCCTCTCGCCTATTAAGAGCATACACCACCACAAACGTTATTTCTAGTTACCTGCTTTCCGAGCAACGCCTCCAGTTTTATAGACCTGAGCTGATTGCATTAAAAAGTTTAATGAAATATTTTCATAAAACAGTATGTTAATGACAACAGTTTTATATATAGGGAACATTGCAATTGTTTCTATATGAAACATTATTTCATTTGAAATAACAATACTCTCTACAGGTGCGATAATAAGTTGTTTCGTTAGTAGAAGTTGATGAAAGGCAAGCTAGTGAAGTTTTGTGCAAAGTCGTGAAATATTTGCTTTATTTAGATGCATGTTAATTGAATTTGAGTCAACTGTGATTTCAAAACATAGCAACTATAAAATGCTTTCTACATAGACAAACTTCATTCTACAGACTCTATACTTCAATCATAGGATTATCGATTACTTTGTTGCAAGAACACTAGGGGTTTTTTCCCCTAAAATAGATTTCTACGATGTTTTATCCAATTCTCTCTCTCTATTGCGTATGTTCAGCCACACACTTATGAAAGTTTATTCTACTTATAAAGCTGGCAAAAGCAGTTGCAGTAGCAATAGTAAAATTGTGCACCCTGGGTTTATAGTGCTGCGAGCCGCCTCTGTGAACCAGAAAGGCAATTATTGATAAACTTAGAAGGCATATTGTATAGCAACAAAGTAAACATATTCCTTTAAGTGCACTATATACTATTTCCAATTTTGAATGAGTAGCAATAAATAGATGTCACAAGGAGACAGTTGCGATAAAAGGGATAATAGTAAGCGGTTAAACAAATACACAACCGGATGGCCAGAGAACCTATAAAATGGTCAAGTTAAGAATTCTAAAAGGGAAAACAAGCCACGAAATCTGTTATAGTAACAATTATATTATGAATATATATATATATATATATATATATATATATATATATATATATATATATATATATAGTACAGGGGTAGTGCCATAATTATATGGACTGATTCCATACTGTAAATGGAAGAAATATTTCTAATGTTATTTTGGCCGAAAAAAGTTTACTTTTTATTTCAAGTAATGTATTAATGCGTCGGTATTCATTCGCTGTGATTACAATAATAGACATATTAACAAAGTAGAACAACTGAATATCCTTTGACAATTTTTCTTAACTCGAAAAGTCTTGACGTAAATTTATTTGTAAAGTTTTGTATGAATCATTTGGATTTGCAAAATTATAATTGCCACCACTGAGAGTAATAATTTTACATTATGTTGGTATTAAACAAAAATAGCCACGCTAATTATGAAAGTATTTTGGCAGCAAGATATTGCAACCTAAGTTCACCTCTCGCGAGTATTTAGACATGTTACTCATGTATCGAAAAGTACATCAAAAATCACTAGCAGCAGATCGAGTGGTACCCGACAAGAAAATCACCAAATAGTGAAACTTGTTGCAGCGGGCCAACAGCTTGCCTACACTGGTAATGCTATGACCCCTGTCGGGAAGGAAGCAGATATTAACGGCGTTACCATATGTTTAGGGATAAATTTTTTTTTTTCGAAAACAAGAGACGGAGAAAAATATATTTAAACTTTTTTTTCCTTATTAAGTTCGATTATCAGCATTATTTATTTGATTTTCCTCCAATATGTATAGTAAATACCTTAGAATTAACCAAGATTTGCAAGTTAAGAAAAAAAAATCTTTTTTAAGTTGCGAAGCAAGATTTTAGTAGTACAATATGCATAATACTTGTTGTACTAAAACCATTAGCAAAGTGGATAGGAACAAAACGTCAGGGAATAGACCGAAGAGAGAGCTATAAATAGGTTACAGAAATGTAAGAAAAGTTATGTGTAAAAATCATAAAAATAAAACAAGAATACCTAACTCCACCCATATTGTTTCAGGCACTGTGCCTATAGATATGCTGAGACGAGTGTTTGAACATAAAATATAATTCAAAGTATTACTTTGAACAGATTTCTTGCATGTTTCTTGCCTAAATGGAGGGGAAACACTGAGGGTCAAGAAAAACGTAATACAGGACGAATATTTTAATCAATATTCCGATATTAAGTCACTTTTAAAATGCGAATGTTATAAGGATTAACGCTTCAAGAAGAAGGAAATGAAAGAATAGAGTGTCAAATTATGTAAGTTGATAGGGCTTAAATTAATAGGTTTGAATACTAGTCATAATACAGATAAGAACAAAAATAATGATATAATGGCCCATATAAGTTGGAAACATTTCTAAAACTGCCAGAAAAATAAAGAAAAAGAAAATAAGGAGGGCGAATCTCTTTTTCCCCGTACCAACACATGAAAATCCTAAGTGGTATTGGATTCTAGGGAATTCAATTTCTCTGTGCCGTATAAGTTTTTACTCTTCCCATCTTATTCCGCTCTTCCCAACGCGCCTAGTCTGCCGGTGTTCTCGGAAAGGAATGGGGAATGGAAACGGCAGAATATGGTAGTAGAGGGTGCCAAGATCACAGGAACGTGAAATCAAATGACTTCTATGAAATGTCTTTTGTATAGTTGACTTAGAGAACAGGACGCCGAGAATCTGTTTCATAGGTTTTTATTTGTTTCCCTATCTCTAATCTTTAAATTCTTTATTTTGCATTTTCAAACTTCATTATGCAATTTTCCGCAGTTATGATTATTCAACAATATTTAATAATCTTTAATATCAGCACCAATGAAGAAGGCGATAGGAATTTAAGAAGCAGTAAGATATATGAATGAATAGGTTTTTCTTATAGAGAGATAGTGGACCTGTGATGTTACCGATGATGACGTAACTCTCGTTTAATGAAATTCAGACATATAAATGTAGAAACTCAAAAAGTTTGTTTCTATAAATCTCAGGTGTTCAATGCGAGTCCTATTAGTAATCTGGTACACAGCTAACCTGCAGCCAAGTTCCTGCAGATATCTAGCAACATAGCAACGTATGATTGCTACAATGACTTCTGTAATTCGCGCTTGTGGATGTGTTAGGCACGGAGACTTCATCGTTAACAAGGGAATGTGGAAGCTAATAAAGAAGTATTTTATCATTAGGAGTGGGCATGGCCATTCAATCTCATTGCGCTTCCTTCTCGCTTTGTTGTGAAAATGTTGGGGTGCACTGTCTTTTTGGAAAGTGAATCTAGGACTGCCCTCTTCGAGCTGCTGTAACATAGGTACCCAAGTTCGTTTGTTGAATAGTTGCACATGCTTTATAGTACAAGTAAGCTCACCTTCGAGCAATCACACAGAGGTTCCAAGGAGACACGAGAATTTCCAGTCGCGCAAATCGTTATTTTTTGTTGTTTACGGTATCAGGTAAACAAAGGTGACTTCGTCACTAAACCATCGTTAGATTTTACATGCTGTCCCAGAAAAAACTCTTTGCAATTTGATACCACAATCGTCTGCGTAGAATTTTGCACACAGTTTTCAAAGGGATTTACAGTCCCCTACTGCCTCTGATGATGGATTTCTGCTAACTGCTAGTGAAACTTCCATACCCAGTACAATGTTTTCACACTTACTAGCGATCGTTGTACCACTTAGGCATTGAATACTCGGCGAGTGGATCTGCACCATACCCACTCGCTACTCATTGCTTATATGTATAATGGTGAACGTTGATATTGTGCAGGACAAACCTTAATGACCTCTCTCATCTCACCGTCTTCTGAGTGCCTAGTGTTATCGCTTCCGTCTAAACAGTAACAACCTCCCACAATCCTGGTATTTCTTCAGCGTGTTCCTGAGCAAGCTCTGATGCACCACATTCCTCAACGTATATATTTTAAAAAGCTGAATAATTTTATCTTAATTCCAGGATAAAAGGCCATCAAAGACTTGTCCCATACTAAATCTAGTGCACAAAATACTTTCACTCTTATCGTCCCTAGCAAGAAACAAAAAATATTCTATACAATTTTTTTTTCTGTGAGAGTATGCAAATACTAATGGATCATGGACTCATTGATGTATAGATGAAGCTTATATTTAACCTAATTTTTTTTAGTTTATCTCTCCATTGTTGCTAATTTCATATATTTGAATTTCACAAGCGTGAACTACTTGTGCTTTAAAGCTTTATATCCATAACATCGTTTGTACCAACCCCGAATTCAGTGTCATCGGTTAAAGAATTATTTTAATACTAATAATAAGGGTAGAAGAAGTTGAAGAACTTAGGAGAGGAGAGAATAGGGTCCATTGATGAGGAAATGACAAATTATGACAGCGATATATAATTAATATGTATTTTAAGAAACCGGTGAAGTGGGACTAGGAATAAGAATATAACGAATAAGTAGATCTTAAGAATATCTGAACAGAATATTTATAGCTTTAGTCCACGTAAAATGAACTTATGGTGAACTGCAAGATTTGTAAATAGGCTCTAGTAATTCTAAAAAATCAGTATGTTGGTTTCTTAAAGTAGAACATAATATCTGTTTAAAGTGCACACTTCTACGTTCCTTCAAACTGTAAGGGAAAAACTTTTCTCATTACATCCAGAAAAGGATATCTTTATTACTTTTTTTTTTAAATTAAACACACTAACATCGAGGGCACACCTTAACACCGATTCTTGAAGCCTAAGTATGTCTACAGCGCCTTGTTCACATACGAAAACTACCAACTGTTTTATGTCCAGTAAGATAGAATTGCATTATATGCTTTCATAAGAAAGCATTTTGCATTTATAAACCTATTTCAGTTTCATCGTACAGATCAGCAGGCAAGAGGTCATAGATTTTATCTCCTCTTGGTCTCTTTACAATTCTCTTTTTTAAATTAGTGAATTCCTTCTATGCAGTCTTATTTCTAAACTCTGATATATTATTTTCTTGTCTACACATGATCAGATAGTCGTAGACGGGAAGAGGTTGATATATCATAAATGGAAACCGGGTGGACGCGCATGCCATTCACTGAAAACGTAACAAACTAAAAGGAATTCGCGTTGTTTTGAATTCAGCTCTACCGATTTCTACTGACATTACTCGAAGTCGGACCCTTTTTGTCTGCAGGAGAGCATAAGATATTTCGGCAGATTTTGCAACCCAAATGTTGAAGTCGGTAGAATTAGGAGTACTGGTTATTTGGAATGGTAATTATTTGTGTTCGACATTCTAGTTAGTGGGGGAAGCGATTGCATAACTAACTTAACCTAACCTAAAAAACACTTCAAGTAAAGCTATTACAAAGATAATGTGTGCAGTTAATTTTTTTTTAAGTTTCAAGCACATTTGGTCGAAATTACTTAACTACTTAAGTAATAATTATTTTATTTAACTGTTAATAATAATTAATAGTTAAATAATACTTAATTATTTAACTAATGTAATAGGATCTTCAAAGAGATTTCAACATGAACGACAGACTGGTTAAGGGTCTGTATCAAAATGGTTCTTTCACCTCATTTTTATTTGCTATGTTTTCTATTTCTTCTTCCAGATGGTGTTAGTTTCACTAAACAACTGTCATTTTTCTTTTTTTAAACTAAAATCTGTTTTTTTTTCTTTAACTAACTTTTTAATTAACTTTCTTTTCAAGATACGTGGATAACGGAAGTAACAATGACTCTAACGAACAAAAATGTGCCTAACAAGCTACTAAAATGAACTCCATTCGTGCATTACTTTAATTGCGGTTCAAAGCTTATTATGTTAATGCAGGCTTCACTTCTGACAGCATCAATATGCAAGAGCTTTGAAAATATACAATGAAGCGAACGTTTTGTAATGAGGTACAGCTTAATTGCAATATGTGTACCATCAACTGCCAAAATGCTAACATACTGCTGAACTAGATACGTCAAGTAATGATGGCAGCGAGACAGTAGAACTCAATAATGAAAATAACATTTGTAATCACACAGAAAACGATGTCCACATATTCCCTGTAGAGGAAGGGGAACATCGATCATTGCCAATTCTAAAGAAACAAGCAGGCACATAGAGATGCTTTTTTGTTTGGTACAAGGTGCATCTCCCGATCTGGCTTAAGATGTTCCTGTCCAGCACATTTTGGTGTTAATATTTGTCAAAAAGAAACTTTTTAGAACAAACACCTCTTTTTTAAGCATATCAAAGTACCATCATGCCCATATCGAAAATGTGCAAAATGAAGAATTACGTTCCAAAATTCCTCCAGCAGATTCATAATACGATAACGGTCTTACATAGAAAAACTCTTTTCCAATATTTAACTTAAAGTTAATAACTTTCTCAGAACACGTAAGATGCACTGCAATTAAAAGTATTAGACATTACTGTTCTTCTTTATAGCAGAGTTTTCATCACTCTGCATTCCAGGGATTGAACCAAAGACTCCCTGCATTTGTTTTCTTCTCTCCTACTTTTTCTGAATGTTCCGTAGGGAGGGAGGTGCAGTATATTATAATACGGTTCTAGGAAAGGGAGACAGAACAGGGGTTGGGTGGATTGCGTGAGATGCATCTCATTTCGACCTCATCGAAGTGGATCGATAGTGGCCTTCGATATCGGCCGGAGTGGCGCACACTGAAGTCGCGATATATATTCTTGCTACTCTTCGCAATAGCGGGACAACAACAATGCTACAGTTTCGCATTTGTTTCCTTTGTGCCGTGGTCTGGAATCTATTGATAACAAACATGGACTTTCAGAAGCGTTTTAGATTTGGGAATGTTTAGTACCTGCCGCATTCTGACCAGTATGGCCTAACATAAGCAATTGCTTGAATGCACTTGTTTAGAAAATGGTCTTTTCCCTGAGAAGGCTTTGCACTTGAACCATTAAGAAATATTTCCACTATTTCCACTACCATTATTTAATTTATCTCCTGTGAGGCCTCAGCGGAAAAAACGAACGTAAAAACTGTTCAAAAATAATTTAATTTTTCCTGACAAATAAGCATGTTCTTTAAAGGTAATAAAACATCTGAAATCACTATCTCAATGGAATCAAGTGAACCATGAGACCAAGCAGAGGGACTTGCGGTTTTTAATTTATATATGTTGTTATTTTCGTAATACTGATGAGAATATTATGTGTCCGACAAAGCCATTGTCGCGAATCGCAAGCTTCGTGGGAACGCGCCTTCAATCTTGGCTAGACGGCTGTCGAAACTGCACTTTCACATGTGTACTAAGTAATCTATGTGTAATAGATGCCTAAGTATTCTATTCCACAATGAGTATTTATTTACAATTATATGTGCTTACAGAATCAACTAGTGCTGTCAGAAACTTTCCTTATTATCGAGTTTCAAGTTGTGCCGAGATTAATAAATGAGTCTCTGCGACGGCCCATACGACCAGTGTTTCAATGCAAGCAATTGAGGAAATGTTTTGATGATAGCATTATCAGTAAGAACAACAGGTCTTCCGATCTAACCCCCTGTGGCTATTATCTCTGTGATTTAACAAAAGATGAAAGGAATATTTAGAAAATGAAGGCAAACAATTCCAACATCTCCTTGGGTGACATGGGCGATCACATTTATTTTTAAATGATTTTCTTTAACAATAATATCAGCCGGTGTTTCCAGTATTGAAGTTAGTTTGGTAAAGTAAGCACTTGTTGCAATACTACAAGCTGCGCGGCCTATGAGCTACCCAGTATTTTATTCTACTGATGCTCCTGAATGCAGCAGGTTTATAGATAGGTCTAGAAACAAAAACTGACCATTAGAAATAGATCGAATGTGTCTCAATGAGATGAGGGTGTATGTCTCACATTTGCACAACAATAGTCCCGCTGTCAGGAAGCAGCAACTGAGAGTACATGAACAATCCTTCATTTAAGTGCTGTGAGCTGACACTATTAGCAGTTTATGTCTTCAAGTATACTGAGCATAGTGGATGTTAGTTTAATTTTAGCATATTAAACATTTGGTAATGATGAAGATATGGTTGAAAGTTACGCCGCAGATGTCATCATCACTGAAAGATGACAATAGCAAACTATTCATGTGGAGTTTATTGTTGACACGCTCCGTTATCTCACACTTATAACTTTAGATTCCGCACTTCTGTACTAAAGAATATGGCAGTCAGTAGACAGCATAATCAGTTATAAAGCTGCTATGTGTGGTTAAAAATAATAAAAAATAAGTTTACATGCTTTTATTATGTTAAAACATGATGCCTAATTTGATAAGTGACATTTGAGGGAGTTACTTAATATTAATTAAAAAGTTAAGATCCTAAATTTCTTAAATTCTCTAGGAAATCAACAAAACAACATTTGGTTCATAGTACCGTACCTCTTGCATTAATTACTGCGTTCACTCCTCTCGGCATAGATACTGTTCAAAAATTGTTCAGTTGTGTCGTTTCCATAAAGGAGGAAAATCGTTCTGCAGAGCTGCAGTGAGACCCATGCATGATGGATTGGAATTTGCAGGTGACCATGAGGAGGTGGAAAAGTTTGACAGTTTCAGTTTAAAAGACTGCCACATGGGATTATCATTTTCTCGAAAAGTTGGAGTTTTCACCGAAATTGGAATATGATAGCTGAATATCTGAACGTTCATGATTCCGTCACAGACGTACAGATATCCTTGATTTATAACCAGATGCCATGTCCCTATGAAAGGTGCGACTTCTTCTTGCACAAATCTCTCAGATTTGGGAATCTTCGTTCTTTTTTTTTTTTTTTTTTTTTATTGATTTATTTATGGACGCTCTTTAACAGCTCAGGTCATCAGCGTCCCATTCAACTCAGGGCGTGAAACGGCCGACAAATTTTGCTCAGAGGCCTCTCTTTCAGGCTTCAGGTTCTTTTTCGTGCCGTAAATGTACGACACGGGACCCACGGCTTTACTTCCCTTCCGAAGGAAGCCATACTTACGATTTTTACGCCCGAAAAAATCCATCGGTCCTGGCCGGGTTCGAACCCGCGATCTTGGGAATCTTCGTTCTATGATCCTTACTGACTGATGGTGACATCGGCAGCCATTGAAATGGTATAGCCATTGCCACGCAGAAAACATTGAATATCTTCTTTCCTGAGTCTTTATGTATATAATTTTTTTTTCATTCAAGTTTTTTTCTCGCACCATCTTTGTTTCCCTCTTATTATGTTTTCAGATACTTCAGACGCGTTGTCATACCATCATCCTGCATTCAGTATTCCAACCATGCGTTCCTTGTTACGGGAAGGAAAAAATACTCAAATGTACTTAAATTCATTATTAAAATATTTGATGTTTCTTCCTTATTAAATACGTTGCGTTTCTAATGGTGAAATGACCTTACTTTTGTTATTCAGTCTGGGCTGCATTTGCAAACAGTTGGTAGTCATCATGTTATCATTTTACCAGAATGTTTCAAGCATTGTGTATATTGCATCTGCAAGCTTGTATCCGAATTCTTTTTTCCAAAAATTTCCATTACTTTGCAAAATGCAGGTCAGTGTCCAACAGGTCCGGGGCTCTTTTCTCTGACTCTGGAAGTTGTTACGATTTTAAAAAACTTAAAAAAAAACGTTTATAACTAAATTTAGCATCTACGTATTAATTTGAAGGGAGTGAGGAACAGGAAGACTGGATAGCCCGAATCACTTCCTTCGTCCCTTCTGGCTGCGTTGTTTCTGATTCTAAGAAAACTGTAGAGCGTCGCATTTTATGTACATCAAAGCAACCCCAGTGCAAGGTCGCTTCAGCACTCAGGTGAATGTCCGAAAAAGGAGACAACTTGATAATTCAAAACGGAACTAGAGATAGCATCTATATCAAGTTCTTTCCTTTTTCCTTTAGTTCTTTAGTTAACGCAGCATGTGTGAACTTAAATGTGTTTCAGTTGCCTTGTTCTGCATTAATTATTAGTTCAAGCACTTCGAGCGAATATATGTATATAAATAGTACATAAATAAAATATAGATATATTATAACTTAGTGTTAAGTGTATTTTGAAGACCGCAGTAATCGTTTTCAGCATATTAATAGTAATAATAATAATAATAATAATAATAATAATAATAATAATAATAATCGCAACGGTGGCTCTGGATATATTCTTGGGAATAAAATAAGCTCCTGACTGAAATACTGTTGGACCACACTGGTGTAAGTTATCTGGCACTTGCCGCCTACAGACTGCAGACTTATTGTTTCATTATTCCTTCATACTCCTTGTCGTCTAAAACACCGTGTGAGTCAATATGGATCGTTAAGTAAAAACATAATAAACATTATAACAATTTAGATGCGCCCTGTTATGATCAACGCGGTAATAACTTTGAGCTCAATCTCGACAGTGGAACACTAACGCCACTCAGGTCTGGTACATTGTAATGAGGAAATTCTTAGACATATAATCCATAATTGATTGTATTTGATTAATCGAGTGTTGCTACTTCAATATTAAATCGTGATCTCCACTTGGAATCCACAGTGGAATTAAAAAACAAGTGCCACCACACAATTATATCGTTAAATTGCAGGAAAAATACACGGGTTTTTAAAATGAAACTGACTGATTTTTATAACATAAATACATTTGACAGTAACTTACATATTCACTTACAAAATACAACAATAGGTTATTTAGCTACTAACCCTAAACCAGTATAATAGACAGTGGTCTCAAACGTTGGCATCTTACCGCCACGGGTGGCCGAGATCGTCGAGGCGCGGACTCGTGAGCGGGAGGTCTGGGGTTCCTCCCTGACTAAGGTTTTTTCCCAGGTTTTCCTGAGTCCTTTTAACTGATAAATGCAGAGGAGGTACCCTAAACTTAGGCCGGGGAATTTTATTTCCTTAAAAAAACCTTTTTCAATATATCATTTCATTTCATGTATAACGAGTGTTCACCGCCCGTGGTGCCTCAGTAGTAAAAAGTGGCATTAAACACCATTCAAAAAAAAAGTTGGCATCTTAATAAGAGATTTAGAAGATAATGAATGTGATTAAAAACTATGGGAAGTATTCGTCAGGTTTAGCTGCAATATTCAGCTTTTGATGGTTTTGCTGAGAGTTGATAACCAGGAAACTCTTTTTTATGCGTGTGCAGAAAAATTTACTTTTATTTTCCCTCTTTTCATGTTATAAATGTATTCTGTAAGATGTGAATAAGTTAATATCATACATATTCTGTTCCTAAGTCAATTTCATTTGTGTTTCAATATCATTTGAATTACAGAATTTTCATTTCAGAACTTGCTTCTCTCAACAGCTTGTTTATGTTAAAGAGGTTCCAATTATTTTATCATTTTTGATTTCTATCGTAGCTTACCAACTTGAATGTTGTTAAATTTGGACAAATTAAAAAGTAAGTCACTTATCTGTAGGATGAAAACTATTTTGGGCACATTACAATTATTTATATTACAGTAATAAGACATCATAAAAACAACAAGATATAAGTTGATAATTAAATGCTCTTTAAATATTACAAAGATCTTATCTTATTTGAAATTTGAAACTGGGGTTAGTTGGGGATAAAAATAGAATGCAATAAATTAGTTTTAAACTTTCCACTCAATTAAATTTATGTTAAGCAGAGAAATATTCAGATTGGCAAGTTTTGAAAAATGTAGTATTTTGAAAAATATGGTTATTTAAGTTGTTAATAGTTATAAGCTGGTTGCGAAATTTTAAGACCAGCTAAGGAAAATTCTCTTAGAAAAGTTCTAAAAATTATAATTTAAAACTTTTAATGGTTCAAATAATATCTATAAGATAAATCTACCTCAATATATTTTTATATCCATGCCATTACTTTTCTACACAATAAGTCGCTTAAATACTACCCTTATCCTATCGCAGCTACAAATAAAATAATTTATTTTATACACTTTTAAATTTAAAAAATTTTAGAATAATTGCTATTAAATTGCATAAATGAATCCTGAAAAGAACCATCTAAAACACACGATAAGTTAAGTTTTCCCAAGTTTATGAAAATAAGTTCAATGTTATTCGTGCATGTAATAGAGATACTACATTCCTGAGCATTGGCATACTACTTTTTATTTACATAAACTAACCTGTATAAGATACCCCATAAGTACTTGGTATTCATTCATGTTAATACTGCCAGAAATTAGTTTACCACACAGCTCCAACTGTTCGGTTCAGCTTTTTATCCCGGAGTAATTTTCCCCAAGTGGTCGAGTAAATTTAGTGATTTAAACCTAAAATTTGTTTTGAAGAACTGTGATTAGTTTCCAAACATTAGTTAACGTTCCAATATTAAAAGCACATGATCCAAAAGTGTCCACAAGGTGAGTTATTTGACCATAAAATGCTTTCTGTAATAAAAGCACAGCCTTTTTCTTTTACAACATGTTTCACTTTATTGAAGGAGAAGTGAGGAAACTTTCTCCAGTCGTGCTTCAGCTATTTGAGAACATATGCTTAGCATCTTATAAAATAATGAAATATCAATCCATTGCGCACCAATGAAATTATTTTCCTTATCCTGTGCACTGCACTTATTTATATCTTTTAAAGACTACGCTCAGTTCTGTAACAAACGACGTAATAGTGAGGTCTGTTGCTTTAGACAGACACAGATAAATTGTTCCTAAACCAAAGCCTATTAAAAGCGTGTTACTACTTCCTGTATGTGTGTTTGTGTCTGCAATAGAAAGTGAAAAACTGTTACATATGCTCGCTTCATGTTCTTTTTCTTTGTTTACAGGTAAGTTGGCATTCTCTATACATCTTCGGACAAGAATTAGAATTTTAATGCCATAGTGAGTATTTAGCATTAATCAAAATTATTTTTGTTGTCGTCTTGGAGATTAGCTTGAATATCTTCCGTGTGGTCATCAAACTTGTTTCTAATTTGCATATTTTAAAAATATTTTGATAGAGCAAAAAATTAGCGCCCTAGGAGGTCTTACATTCTTAAGGTTACTTGAAAGGGTTCCATCCATTGCTTCAAGAAAGGATGATGTGGGATTTTCATTATAAAGAAGACCCCTAGTGGTAGAAGTAAAAGAGTACAAATGTGGAAGAGTAACCCATATGCCAGGATTTTCCATTACAAAGTTGTTTCTTCAGCTGATTTGATTTTATCACAATTTATAAGTATGTACAAAATGAAGTAGGTAGATGTAGTGCTGCAAGGTTGAAAAGAAAGAAAGAAAGAAAGAAAGAAAGAAAGAAAGAAAGAAAATAAAACAAAATGGTGGATGCTGTTTTCAAACTTAAAAGATGACATTACAGTTGCTCTTGCATTACGAAATGTACTCTTTTCGGTCGATGTGTTATAACTGCTGGGTTACAGTTATAGTACAGTTTCTTTCTGATCTGAAATGGTATTTATTTAGAATGCTTCCTATATTCCGTTACTATAGAACATAAAAATATCATATAATAAAATTATTGATGGAAATGTTATAAAAAACCTAAATTTGTTAAGCGAGGAATATTTATATGTCGTAGTAATGATTCGCGACTTAAAATTGTGTTAATAGTTCCTTGCGATTTTTTTTTACAGTTTCTCAATATATATGAAATGACAGTCATATTGCAGTATTCAACATTAATTTGTTGTAAATATGCACAAATAAGCAAAATGCCTTACAACATGAACTGAAATTGTAGTTTGTATTAAATGAACGAAAAAGAATATCCAGTTCTTCTATAAAAAATGTAAAAAAGTTACACTTACTTTATAAGCGAGATATATGCTATAAAATAGTGTATTCACTATTCACATCTTGGTGGATTGCTTTAGAGAGCTGGGGCTACTGCATTTAACGACAACATTTTTCATAATCTCAGGAATCAAATTTATCTTAAATTACTCGAAATCTGTTCTTGGACGAGCCATGCAGATAAATCCAAACAAAAGTCGAAACCACCATCTCTATTTTTTAATTGTGTTTAACGCCCTTTCTAACTACTGAGGCATCACGGCAATGAACATTGATGATACATGAGCAGAAATGATAAACTTGGAAAAGATTTTTTTAAGGAAGGAAGGAAACGTTCCAGGTCTAGTTTAAGGTACTTCCCCGGCATTTGCCATTAACGAGGACTGGGGAAAACCTGAGGAAAAAACCTCAGTCAGGGAGGACGGTCCTGGTGGGGATCGAATATCAGACCTCCTGCTCATGGATCCACGCCTTAACGACTTCGGCTACCCGTCGCGGTCCTAACTCCACCTACAGTGTATGCAATAGGCTAAGACACAGGATGATAATGAACTACACCGCTTTAATTTCGGAGATGTAGAGAGGTTTTACACAAGTAATTTGGGATAGGAATCTATGGTGTGCCTGTTCCAAATCCAAAGTTATGGCATTGAGTTTCTAAAGTACCAGTACGCCGCTGACAAATGAAACTATTATTTTAAATAATACCGAAGTTGTAGAATATTATCTCTTTGATACAGTCGGTATGATATGGTATCAATCATTATCATCGTATATTAATGCTTGGGCTTATCTAACCTTAAAATTAAATTTTTATAATAACATTAATAGCATACATAAATCGGTTAACCGTTGTTCAGTGCCGTACTGTCATATAGGACTAGTTCAAGGTTTTGAGATTTTATAGCAATAAAACTTGAAAAAGCTGATAATGGCATATTTAAAATTAAATTTCCTCTATTTAAAGACAATTTAAGGCAAATTTTTATCTCATTTTGCTGTGAGATTGACTTGTCATCTAGTTTCAAAGTTTTTATCACCCCATAGCTCCATTATTCTTCTCCGTAGAATTTAGATTCCAATTACAAATTGTTTTTCTAACCTCCTTTGCAATGTCTGAAATTTCATTCTGGAATATGCAGTATGTGGCATAAGAATAGATATTAATTATTCAATATCAGTTGATAACATAAACCGAGACAAATGCATGTTTCGGTTTCACAGATATTTTTCTTTTCCTGCCTAGTTGCAGAACTACCTGAATAAGTAAGATCTGAACACCAAACAATTTGCAGGAATGGTTTTTATAAAAAACGAATGAGAAAATTTTCCGGAATATATGTAGTATTTCTTAATCCTTTGATTTATTTTTTATAAAAAACAAATTATGTTTATTGTTAACCTAATACCATTATTTCAGGATTAAACTAGAATATGTTGATAGGTAGGTGATTTTATCATTGTGTCATGTCAGCTCTTAAAGTAGTGCAAGTATGTATAGCCACATTGTTTACTTCCAACATTGCATAAATAGATTCTGCTAAGTTATTAAACATGCGCTATAGTTCTCCTATGGTATCTAAGAGCGAGAATTTAAGGATTCAGAGGAAGCCAGGCATTGTGGTTGGACACCCCGCGAAGACAAGGGGGAGAGTAATAACGGGAAGATAAACCAGAAAGGGGTGAAAGCCCGTGACGCATGTCTTGAAAGGGGTGGATTGTCCCCAACACGGCTATTTCCTCAACTCTGCATCTCACTACTTCCGCTTGATGACACCAGGGATCAACAGAGGGCTTAAGAACGACACAGCACCTGGAACACACTTAAAAGAATTCATGTTTCCTTGGCCATTGCCTAACACAGTATTAGTCAGCCCTTGAACCGTGCCCTATTAGAACTCGCACCAAAACCTATTAGAAGGTTTTGGTGCTCTTAATATTTCGCAAAATAGCCCCTCGCTCTGATCTACTTGTAGAAGCTTTATAACCAAATAAGTTGAAAATGTGTTCCTAAGTTTTTTTGGTTCAAAGGGTAGAGAGCTGCACATTTTAAATTTTGTCCCTTCTTATTCTGCAGCACATCTCGTCTTATATACCTTTCTCATCTTCACAGACAGCTAAGCTACACTTACATTAGTGTACCCAAAACGCATCAAGTCAACTGTAGACTTGTATGGGAACGTTTCCAAGCTCTCGTTAATCTTTCCACAAAGAATCAATTAGAACTTGTTGTGTGCCTGGACCTCAGGGTATAGAAGGTATGAAATAGCCTACAAACTAGCAGAACAAAGAACCAAAATTGACTTCATAGGACTAGAACTTTTTTACGGCATTAGCAAGAATAACTGCTGGAATCAATATACCAGTGGCTAAGAAAGAATAACAGATATGAATATAAGAAATTTCATAATCAAATTGTGGTAAAATAACATCCATAACAACCTGGCTAATAAACTACTGAGGGTAGGGATAGGAAGCAAACCAGGAAAGCTATTGAAATGACAGAACATTGGCCGTTCCTGAAACACCCACGGACGATGGGACTCCACCATGGAAATCCAACATGCCGTTTGTTCGTGGAGACTACAAAACGCATCTTACTAGAGAGTGAAATGTCATGACAAAGACAGACAAAAATGTCTGTCATGACAAAGATCATCTCTATTATGATTCAGTCCTTTAGGAGACAAACTGTAATTCCTAAGCTTGTAGGAAATATTCTAGAGCTTACTGAAGTTCTAGATGTAAAACTGCAAAATTGGGATTGAAGAAGTGCACAAGAGCTCCTATAGCTAAATGCCAAGGTATATCTACA
Source organism: Metallyticus violacea (assembly GCA_030762175.1). Lineage (NCBI taxonomy): Eukaryota > Metazoa > Arthropoda > Insecta > Mantodea > Metallyticidae > Metallyticus > Metallyticus violacea. Next base: position 29,092,304 of record CM060838.1, read on the forward strand.
CACTCCAAGGTCTATACCTTCCACTCTGTAATTTATGTTTGCTTTATTAATAAATATATTAACATTGCCGGTTCTTTACGATGTTTTGAGCATTTTCCACGCGGTTTTTTAACAAAAGACCCATAATCTCTTTAAATTGAACAAAAAGTTCTCTATAGTATGTTAGATGTCTAAACTAGAGTTCACTTCCAAAAGGGTGTGATAATAGTTTTGTAATTTGATAATGACCGCTGTCACCCTCGAAGTAATTCCCTTCCACACGTAAGTGGGACGAATGGAGATCCTGGAGATGCTGAATATGGACATATCCTAATAACCAGTAATTTTATTATTAGCATGTCCATACTGCTGACTGTTTTAAATCGTTTACTTAAAGGGCAACATGAAACTTTTGGAGTTTTATTCCTCTTGAATGGGTTAATGCTGATGTCATCCAAGATACCCACATGCCAGACATAGCACCTTGAACCTTGGTATTGCGTAGTAAACAAATGAGAGCACTTTCATGGTAAGAAAATCGGCAGTAGATTTTTGTGGCCTGGCGCCTTCAGCGCTTCATATCCTAATTAACTGGGCTGATTACTGATGAGAACGCTGACAGTTTACGTTACCACCCGACGGCTTGCTGCGGCTGAAGTACCAAACTAAATTAGTTTCAATATAACATTATATTCAATGATTCGATGACTGTGATGTATTTATTGCTGCAGTGTCATCCGAATAACATGATTGAACCTCTTTCTTCACTAACGACGTTTTTATCAAAATAACTGCAGACCTTAACCTCGATCTCCAGTGATAAACAAACCGAGATAGAGGAAGAGACACCTAAAACATTGTTGTTGAATTTGGAAAAAGGATGTGATGTCTTAAGTAATAATCTGTCGATGTTAGGAAAATGCCCTCTCACTTCCTCGGAATGATATGTGCGTATGTTATGTTTAACTTACTCGTATTAGTATATTGTTCTTTAAGAAGCTTTGCTGATTTCACCACATTAGTTGCAGTATATGTAACAAATAGCAACACAACAAGATGACCTAAGCACATTCATGGCTCTGTTAAAAGCCAGTATATTGAAGAGCCTACCGGTATACCTTCTACATTTACTTACCTATAATCACATTGGCAATATGTTTGTGGTTTCGTCGATTAACTTCAAACGTTCACATTTTCCAACTAATTTAATAGTTCACTTACATGCTTGTCATGTATTTTGTATTTGTTATGCATTTCTTCCGCAAAGTTGAACAATCTGGAATTTATCTTGAAAAAATGAACAAAACTACCATTCTGTAGTTTGCTAAGCGGAATATCGGCTGCATTAAATATTTCGCACATATCATCAAGACTTAGATTGACTAATCTGTTTATGTTACAAGCGAGCTTATACGGTTCCTTGCTCTTTCTCCACAAAAGTCTTACAGAAAGGACATTTGACACCTACAGAAAATACATCTCCGTGCGTTCAGTCTTTCTTGATTTCTGTTTCGGCATTCTGAAGGAGACAGAACAAACGTAATCTTCTTCTCTTGCGCGGATCCGCCTCTGAATGAATTGTATTGCTCACTACTGTGTGCTGCGCGGTGAAGTTAACATTACAGCTCTGTTTGTTTACGTCGGATTTTGCAATATTTACAGGTTATTCCATTGTAAAACATTTGTATCAAATTTTATGTTACATGCAACGAAATAATGATTATTTGCCCAAAATTAATTTTCTTTATACACGAAAGTTATTGCTTATTGTCCCGATTTGTCAGATTGGTGACTTTAAATGTTTACTTCTCAAAAGATGTCTAATGTTGAATGGAAAAATATTAGGCATATTTTCTAAACTAGTTGGAATTCAGCTCTCTTCACTTGATCACAACAACAGAATGATTTATTTCCTCTAAAATCGTCTATTATAGGTATAAAGTATAACACGCATTTTTGCTTTGGAAACCTACTACATGTTCTTGAGATGCGCCATTTGGGAAAAACTTACAACTTGTACTCTTTCCATCTTTGTATATTATCGTGAAAGAGACAGCTGTGTTCGCATCAATATACAACAAGAGATGTAGCCTGCTAAATATTGTATTTTTATTCGCGAGCTCTGCCTGCTATTGTCTACCATTCATCATGATTTGGGGGTTAGGCACTAACCTACTAACCCCTCTCGTGTTCACCCCGGGGACACATTCCGGCCTTCCCTCCTTCCTTCTTCTACTGGGGTAGACACGTATGTTAAGTAATGAAGACGCTATTACCAGCAGCCTGCTAGCATTGGGGAAGTTAAAAGCCGCCAGTACACGCAGATTCTGCTTTCGATGCTCGGCAGCTTTGGTCAACGAGATCAAATTTAAGACACGTGACTTGTTTCGCTCTCCGACATATACGATCTTTCGAGTATTTTTATCTGAAAGATTTCGCTATCTAGTTCTTAGATCCAGCGTTTCTGACCAGCAGACTTGAAGAAACGGCCTAGGTAGCAGAGACGAGCAAAATGCTAATCCTTTCGTCAAGAATTGTGACTGAAGTTTTGTAACTTCCACTTAAAGTGAATATTAATTACTCTTAATAATGACTAGCCCATTAACCTCAATATCAAAGTACTCGTCACAACGAATTTACAGTGATTGTAAACTCTTACAAATAAAACATTGTAGTGCACAAACGTTTTAAAATACACCAAATATTAAGCGTTTACAAGTTTGTCATCCTAGATGACTAGAGAAAGCTTAAAAGCCAAATAAAACAATATGTAAAAGGAAAGAGTAATAATGATTTATATAAGGACTGGAAAGAAAGTAATGGCAATATTTTAATATGCAGTAAATCAATCCTGGAGACTTTTACATTCTTTCAATGTAATTTTCTGTCACTTGCCACGGTTTAGCCACGGGTGTCCAGCTTTATATATATAAATATAGTGGCTTGTTTTGATTTACATGACTAACTACCTCGCTGTCCATTGCCAATACATCTCCAGCATTTTTCACACTAATACGTACTTGTCGAAAGCCTGGCACCCAACTGGATACCGTCCGGTATTGCAAGGTTTCATTGTCACAGGCTCTCGGAGACCTGCTTTACTTCTCTTTTGCGTTCCCGCCACTACTACTTACTTTTAGCAAACATTGCTTTAGGGCAGTCTAAATGTACAGCTTCGTATTCCTCCATCTTCACGCAGTGCACTTGTGTCGCTGAATGCGTTGAGTAGCTTTATTCTTCCATGCTGACGCTCTCGTGGGTTTATTAGCCCCGTGGCGACAGCGTTGCCACTACTTTTTTTCCAGCCATTGTACATAATAAGGAGAAAAAGTACAAGGTCATTTATGAATGCAAGAGGATCAATTTTGTATTGCATAGCTCACAAAACCCTTTACATTTTTTTCAATTCTTTCTTCCCAAAATTCTTAAAAAAGATGAATAGAAGTATGAGTGAATCCATAGCAGACTTGCTAACAACTTGATAGCAGAATTGATGGTCTGCCGTAGTTTCTGCTATTCATATTTGTGTACTTCCCTCCCCGATTTCTGCACATTTCTCTTTCATTTCATTTGTTTCCTTAATTTTTATAATTTTTCATTTGTTCTCTATTTTCCTCTTGAGCGTTAGGTTTAATTATTCTTTGTAATTAATTTTTTTCGTATTTTATATTCCTTTCGCTGGCGTTCAGTTCATTTCTTCTTTTCTCTACATTTTTCGCTCTTTTCCTTTCTTGCTGCATGACACATGTGTCAATATCTTGTGAAATAAGGAAAAATTGGCAATGCTGCATGTGTTTCCCCACAGACAGGAGAATATATTAATGGTAAGATCATGTTGAAAAGACCTCCATATAGGAAAAAGCTGTGTTCGGTTTTTTCTTGTTCTTTCTCTTAGTTCTTTTCATCCCATTTTCGGTTTTCCTTGTGGAAGGGGAAGCTTGGTTCAATCTTTTGAAATATTAACAGCCACTTCTCGAGGTGGAGGCGTTACAATGGAACGGGTGGGGTGAGTCAAGTGTGTCCGGGCGGTGAGGATTTCCTTCCGCGGATCTGGAACCCACAACCAGGGGTGTTACCGTTTCACGTCTGTCGCTCGGCTTCAGCTCTCTCTTATCTTTTCTCTTTTATCAGCATCGTTGATGTCTGTCCTGGTGGTGTAGTGGTAACCATACTTGCCTTCTAAACCCAAGGTCGCGGGTTTAATCCCGGCCAGGATCGATGGATTTTTTCGGGAGTAAAAACTCTAAGTATGACTTCCTTCGGAAGGGAAGTAAAGCCGTGGGTCCCGTGTCGAAAATTTACGGCACGATAAAGAACCTCAAGCCCAAAAGAAGAGGCCTCTGAGCAAAATTTGTCGGCCGTTTCACGCCCTGAATAGAATGGGACGCTGATGACCTGAGATGTTAAAAGAGCGTCCTTAAACAAACAAACAAAAAAAAGCATCGTTGCCATATCTTGCACTATTATCCCTTATGACTTTACTAAAATGCTTACCCCCTTCTTCCTAGAACTCAATGCTAAACAAGCAAGCAAAGTACCACCTACTCTGTCGGAAAAGCTAAATTACTTCTACCATTTTCTGTTTAATTTCTGATTTCTGAATGGAAATATACAAAACACATTTGTCATTTGGCCAGTTCCATGATCTTTTTATTGAGATTTTCGCTAAATTTATTACTTCAAAATGCTGTCATTTTCCGTAATTTGTTCTATAGCTTTTTGCTTTATTGCATTTTTAATATCCTTCAGAACTTTCAAGCTTATGCTTCAAACCTCTACATACATTTCTCTATTATTTTTGGGAATTAATTTTCTGCATTTTCCCTCCACTTTCCTCCTCCGTTGCTCTCAAAATGCATTGTCATATCGCGATATCTGCATGCAGTATTTCATTTCCTCAAATTCCATTTACTGCAGTTTGTGTATTACAAGCTACGTGTAGTTATTCACATTGCTGTCACTCCGTTGTGAACAGTTGACTGTGTCCTGTAAGTGGACACCCCTGCGATTCGGTTTCACCCTCCGTCTGCAGGATAATGTTCCTGATACAAAGCCCAGTTCTGCAGACTACATATGGGGCACTTATATTAGTCAAAATATCCCGATTGCAGATAAAAAAACGCTGTGTAATTTCTCATTCTCAGAACTGACAGTTTGTAATTTAGTCACCATGCATATTTTAGTAGCAGGGATATTGCTTTTGATACTGCAGTTTTCCAGAATTGCTTGTGGACAGCAACAGCTCTGAACATTTTCCATTATTTTTCCCATTTTTTTTTGTTTTAACTTTTTTAATAAAACCAAGAAACCTCCTTTCTTTATCCTTCAGGTGATATGCGCTCTTCAAAGTCGTAAGAAAAACGGTAATCAGGCGCGGATAAATTTATGAAAACTCTTATAATACAAAGCATCTATAGTTCCAAATGTAAGCTGGTTCTTTTAATTTTTTTTTTTATTTGCTTGTAGTGTTAACTGTGTTTCAAAGGAGGCACCACGAGCCAAAAGAGTATCCTTTCTTGCACACCATCATCACATCATCACATACTTAGACAGTTGTTTATTAGACGAATCTTTCATTTTTTAAGTTAGTGAGCACCTGATTTCTTTCCGCCATAATTTATTTTACGTATAATAAGTTATGGTGATCTATGACCTGGTATTCAAGATTTTTTTAAAATAAAAAGTATTTTGTAATAACGAAAATTAACTGTTAGCTAAAAGGCACTTGGCCTAATTCCGCCATGGATGGCCGAGGTCGTTAAGGCGCGGACTTGTGAGCTGCAGGTCTGGGGTTCGAATCCCGCCGGGACCGTCCTCCCTGACTGAGATTATTTCCAGATTTTCCTCAATCCTCATAAATGGCAAATGCCGGGCAGGTACCGTAAACTAAGGCCTGGAAAGTTTCTTTCCTTCGAAAATCCTTTCCCAATATATCATTTCATCTCGTGTATCATCAGTGTCCACCGCATGTGGTGCCTCAGTAATAAAAACGAGCGTTAAACTCTAATAAAAAAAAGTGTTTTATAGCTGATATATTACTTCAAAATCGATGTTTCTCGGAAAATATTTAGCGAATTATAAATGCAGAAGTACCTAGTGTAGCAACATTTCTGCATATTTATATTATATAATTAAAATTACTCTTATTCTTAAAATGCACAAAGATGTCAAACTATGAATATTGGATAAACATGACTCCTGCATTAGATAATTGAAATTATATTATTTTTATAAACGAGCTCTTTGAAAACGTATGTTAGTATTAAAAGTTAACACCCATAATTATGGAATGTTTACATAAAAATGTCTTAAATTTTACGAAATTTTCTATCAAAGTCGTAAGGTTTTAAACAATTTTTTGGGACCGAAGCACAGTTATAACTCTTAGCTTGTATTTAAAGAGCAGATTTTCACCTAAATAATAATCACATTGTTTTGAAATTTTGCAGTAAATTATTTTCCAGCGCTACTAAATGAGTTCATATCTTTATTACATAATTGTGTTTAAAATTGTATAGTATTGATACGGACATAGGAGGATATTTTGCTACTTCAATCTTGCTCAAGGGCTGGCCGTTTGTGCCTGCGCTTTCCAGTGGGGGCACCTTGAAGGAAGGCATAAGGTGAGGGATATAGCGGACCGAGTAAATCAACGGTCGGCGATAGGGCTCCTTATTTGTTTCCAGATAGAACATCCCGACGCCGGAAGAGGCCTCTCCCCTCTCCCACAAGGGGTTCGAGCCACTCAGAAGGTCTGCTTTCATAGTAGAGCAGGAGTAGACATCTTTTCAAAGCATGTCACCGTCACAGAGCATCAGTACATCTCACCTTGGCACGTTTGACCCTGTAACAGAATCAGCGGAATAAAATGACATCAAATGGGAGAATGGAAAATCGGTGGAAAGGAATGGTCCATCGCAACATTCTCCTAGGCGATCAGGGAAACATCCAAGGTCTGGATGTCGCTCGATTGTATTTATAGTGAATATTGAGCTACAATTTTGCTATCGCATTTGCAGATATTTTCATAGGATCCATTCACTCGTAGTAATTGTAATACGATATTTTATGTTTTACACGTTTAATCTAGAACAGTGGGTATAGTTATTTAGGTTGTACAGCACCAAGAAAATAATAGCCGAAAAAATATTTGTTTCCATCAAGAGTAGATTTTAATGCTAAATAGGAATTATCGTTCAAAGACTTTCATGCCTGACAATGAAGGGAGTTATCAACAAAAACTATCACCACGGGTAGCCAAGGTCGTTTAGGCACGGACTCCAGTCTGGGGTTCGAATCCCACCTGGCTCGTCCTCCCTGGCTGGGTTTTTTTTTTTTTTCAGGCTTTCCTCAGTCATAAACAACAATGCCTGGGAGGTACCCTAAACTTAGGCCTGGAACGCTTCCTTCCTTAAAAAAAAATTATCCTTTCCCAATATATCACTTCATCTCATGTATCACCAGTGTCCAACCCCTGTGGTGCCCCATTAGTAAAAACGGGCGTTAAACACTATTCAAAAAAAAAAAAATCAGCAAACTCGAGGAAAGTTTATTATGAATAAGTTCAATATCCACAAATGCTGAGGCCGGGGTAGCTCTGTGCAAAGGCTAGACATACAGAGTTTGACCTCGCATCATAGCGCATTGAAAAGTCTAAAGCAAAACAGCAAAGAAAATGAATAAACTGAAGCTGTGCAAATGCAGAAAATGAAGTTAAAGGAATGGTCATGAATAAACAAACAGGGCCACCTGCGTTACGCAATGCAAAGAATTTAAAATACCATCCAGATATTGTGAATGGCTTGGCTTGATATCAATTTGAGGCATTACAGTGCTATTTGAAGTGCTCATTAACTTAGTATATTCATAAAAAATTAATATTTGCAAGAAAGGCAAGCAAACGAGAAGAACAAGTTTTTCTTTTAATACACACAGTAATCACAAGGACGGCTACATTCCCAAATCACGTTACGAACAAATACAGCAGCTATGCGTTTTATACTTATGTGATTAAAATGTGTTTCAGCGTAAAAAGCACAAACCGGAACAAAAAGGGTAATTTGCATTTCAACAGTTTAGCTCAAAAAGTTCTTCTTTCATAGCGACCATATGCACTGGAGTTTGGAAACACGCAACAAAGTGCATACCTATTGTATTGCTTCAGGGTTCTTAACACATTCTAAATTTACAGCGTTGCATTCACTGGAAACAGCCAGGCCACGGACAGCGCTCTCTATGCATTCTTACTGGAGAGTTGGTTGAATCATGAGAAGAGAAATAACGGACATAGTACAAAGGCTGGAAGTGCTCTATAAAGCTTTCACGGCGCTGATTGTTATTTACAATTTCAGGAGAAATCGCGGACTGAAGATCTTGTTGTCCTCTCATTGAGATTGGAACTGATCATGCGAGTGCAGGCATAGTCAAAATGTCTTGCAGCACTGTCTTTGGTCGATCTGTACGAATATCATTTTAGGTAAATGTTTACCAGCATTTAGCTGAGAAGGAGGTAATAATCATTCCTTCACCCAGGCTGAATAATGCACATCTGAGAACACCCAACATGAATTAAGCCTCGTCATTTCTTACAATATCTGAAAGTCGCCGAGAATCTCTTTCCAAAATTTCGCTGTACCATTTCATCTAAATCTGTCTTTGCCTTTTGGTGACATTATGTAGCGTCTATCTAGGAGAACATTTCCTCGCCTTTAAATGTTGATTCAGAATACTGGAAACGCTTGGTGAACCGATTTCTATTGCCACTTCATTGTCTTTATCGTTTATCATAATCACCACCAGGGAATTATTTTTGTAGTCACCACTGTTTGTAGTTTGCCAATTGCTTAATTTGAGAAGCAAATTTTCTATCGCATAATGTCACAGAAAAGAAAACGTTCAATGGAGGTAAAAGAACTGATAACTTTAGAAATATTTATGTGCTGTTTTTAAATTTTACAGATTATCACGTTTTACGACATTCAAGAACTCAAGTTTTTTATTTTACTTTTCTGGTACCAACATTCAAACAACTTCAGCCTGCGCTTAGAACTGTCAAAACAGATTCCGCTCTAACGGTATGCAAGGAGGAGGTTTTAATTTATATATCAGACTAGGGCATGCCTATACAAGTCATAACTAACTGACTAAAGTAGACGCAAAAATCAGTGACATATGAAGGTGGAGCTTGCCACACGCTGCGTCCAAACATGTGTAGCTAGTCTCTGCCCCGCTGTTTGTCAGTTATGGTACATAGTTATTACCTGTGATACTTTTTTACCCTAAAAATTTAAATACAATTTCGACAATAAAAACGTAATGTATATGTTTGCACCAGTGTCTGGTTTGCACAGGCATATTCATCGTTGATTCACATGAATTCTCATTACTGAGCACCAAGCTAAATACAAGCTAAGAGAGTGATATAATACATAGTGCTCTCATGTTGCTCATGTAAACAAAACAGAGCTGCAGTCTTGCATTGCGATAGAGTTTAGATCGCCTATGTTCTCTTAATATATCGCGAGTGGTTTTTCTATGCTAAATGCAGTCAAAAGTACAAAAATTAAGAGAATATGTATAACGTTCTAGAAACAATATATTGCCCCAAGTATAGATTAAGTGTAGACTCGTTAAAAACTCAAGAATTGGTTATCCGGACTTGTTCTGATGAGTAGAGTTTCCTTCCGCACACACCCACTTAGTTTGGCAACGGCATTACACGCTGTGGCCTTCATGTGATTTCCAGTTTTTGATATAATTTGAATATTTTAGTTTTCCACTTGTTTCATATACGTTTAAAGCGGTACGATAACTAACCATTTTAAACCTTTCTTGAAAATTATGTCACAGCTTACTTTTTCGCTATTCTGGACCATTCAATTAAACAGTACTTTTGTGGTGAAGAGATGTATATATAAAATTGATCGTCAGTCCTTAAAAGCGGAAATTAGCATAATTAACTTATGATTATATTAAAAATTAATTAATTAAAATAAGATTAACTTAAAATAACCAAGAGAATAAGATTAGCTATCAGCCTGGAGGCTTTTCAAGTTCTACATCTTCTACAAATGTGAAATTTCTTTCAATTTTATGTTATTTTTCCATACAATGCCTTATTATTGCAGAAATTTTTAAGCATAAAGATTTGAAATTTTACCGTTTTTAACAAATTTAAATTAATTTAATGAAAAAGTTTGCAAATAATATATAGTTTTTTATAAATAAAAAAAACTAAGAATTTAAAACAAAAAGTGCATTTTTTTGTTTATTTATGAACGCTCTTTAACATCTCAGGTCATCAGTGCCCCATTCAATTCAGGGCGTGAAACGGCCGACAAATTTTGCTCAGAGGCCTGTTTTTTCAGGCTTGAGGTTCTTTATCGTGCCGTAAATGTACGACACGGGACCCACGACTTTACTTCCCTTCTGAAGGAAGCCATACTTAGGATTTTACGCCCGAAAATTTCCATCGAACCCGCGATCTTGGGTTTAAAAGTGCATCATATTTATAAAACATTTCATTAATGCAAGTTATCTTTTTCATCAATCATAATGATTAATTATTCAATGCAAAAATCATGTATCTGTAATGGTTTTTGAGATAATTGACAATAAATTTGCTTAGCTAAACATAGGCGGTGATGGGACATTTTGCCTCTGCGTTTTGCATCTAGGATAGATGTCTCCCGTATTGCGCGAATCGAATGGAGAACCATTAGAAGTGAAACCTGCACGCCTGTGCATGCACAGTAAAAGGGACAAGTGACAAATGATAATATAAAGTACGGCTGTAAGTGAACAAGTCCCAAAGCAGAGGGAGGATGCGGTCCACCTCTTTGCGTGTGTCACGCATCGCAGCAGCCATACGGTGTTCAGAAAGTATAACATCATAACAAAATGTTTTAAGGGGCTGTAAATGCAACAGTTACATCGTTTGGCTCTCCAATGCCGTTATAACTGAAAATTACAATTACTTAAACGTTTGTCTAAATATGTCCTAGGATTTATAATTCTCTGTAGTTGTATAGTATTCAGTTGTTCTAAACATTCTAGAGTAATCTGCAAACTGTACTAGAGCAATTTCAGTTTCTTCATACTGGTATAATATTTTACACTGTAAATATACTATACGGCTACACCAAATAAAAATATTGTAGAAAATAATTAACGAATGAAAAAGTAAACCTGATATAATTCTGTAGTCTCGAACATCTCTCCTGGGTATATTCGACCTTATAACAAAAGCAATGGATTGCAATGGTATAGCAGAATTCCAGAAAATTCGTGGTAAAAATAAAAATATCCATCCCAACATTCGCCTAAGCGACCAGAAATAACCGCGAAAAAAAGACAAAGTCAGGTTGGCCGGCTTCAAAGATTTGGAACCCAGAATTCCAAGTCCCAAAAGTTATCGCCTGAATCGCCCTGCTCGGTCTTTGACGATAGGTGTACTTAGAGGAAAAATATTTGCAGTAAACTAATACTGCAGAAATACTTTCTTCTTCTTCTCCCATTCTTCCTTCCTTCTTATTTTTCTTTGCCAACCGTGTTACAGAATTGCTTAACGTAATGTTTTATGGCTGGCAGACCTAATAAAATAGCTATAGAATAAACGCATAAGTATTGTAAAATTAGAAAACAATTATATGAATCAAAAAAGTAAAAGTAAACTTAATAGCCTATATTGTTAGTTGTTTTGGAGGTAAAATGAAATTTAGGGCTGTAACATGAAATTGAACATTATAAAATTAAAACGCGTTGGAATTTAACTTAAAATTAATTATTATAATTAATCTATAAGAGTAGGCATATTAGGCATGTGGTAAATGTCTTTTGTTGAGGATAATGAAGTTCTTATGTTTACACTTATTTAACTTACAATAATTGAGTGCTAGAACACCCCAAGGTACACTATATTTTATAGTAATTTATTCTTTGTCATTAATTAGTAATTATGATTAACAACAGAATTATTATTGATCGCATCACCACCATCAATCTTAACTATTGCGGCATCAGTTGCTTACGATCATATCGTTCTGTAAGGATGGATACAGAAATATATTTGCGTGTAAAAAGGATATAAATTTGGAAGAGAGGTGAGCCCGTAAAGGTTATCTGTTTGTTGGTGACCCTGTGTTAACCGCCGACTCCTCGACACTTGTCATACATCATCGTGTGAATGCCACATTCTCCCATAAATCAGGCCTCCTCATGTTTGCCGCCATTTCCATAATAATACCTGTTATTAAATGTCTTATGATAATTACTGCGCATGCCCCGACACTGTGGGTGGTTCCTTGGGGTCAGCGGATATATTGGGAGTAGTGTGTGAGAGGCTGCTTTGCATCCCGTATAGGGTCTGCTTGCTCAGCACTTGTCGTCAAGTGTCCGCCAAGCAGTACCAACTCTACGAAATGATTCTCACATGAAGGAGATCAGATGCTTTGGGAAACTTCAACTGTGTAAATGTATAAATAACATATCTATTGAATATAGGCAGCGTATAGAGTTACAATACCTTCAGTCATTTGGAATAGCTGATAACAGAAGTTTCACATAATGTCAAGCTCATATAAAATTCAAGAAATTGGTATAAAAATGAAGTAGCTCAGAGCTGAGGTTTTCTGCCTCAGTGTCCCATAAACTTGAACATATTTTCAGATTTTACTCCTTCTGTTTCAAATAATAAATAAATGTAATAGTTGTCCATTTTTGTCCCCTTTTGGCATTGAAGTTGTAGCATGTATTACAGGTAACATGTGACATGCATCTAGTTTCACACTTCTATCCGATCTGCCAATTTTCTTTTCAAATTTCAGATAGAAAATTTGAAATTCTCAGTAGTTACTCTTCCGAGACTTGCATGGACAGATATATTTTGCATTTACACGGATCATATCCTCTGCAGACGCTCACACTAAACAAACTCTTATTTTTATTACACTTTTATGTGAAACACATGTATACATAATGGATATTAACCACACACCATTTTAGTACAGGATTTTCCCGCTGTTTATAATCGTTAGAAATAATTTTAAGCTCAACCAGACGATATTTTACTCTTCCTTTGGGTTCCTAGATTGAACTGAATTGGTAGCGACTGAGGAGGGCTTTTCGGTACTTCAGCCTTGCTTAAAGGATGGCCGTTTGTGCCTGTGATGAGATGAGGGAGAAACCGGGCTGTTTTTGTTAATAATTTAAGGACGCTCTTTAACATCTCTGGTCATTAGCTTCCATTCAATTGAGGCCATTTAACCACCGATAACGTTTGCTCAGTGATCTTTTCTTTCGGGTTTTGGGTTCTTTTACGTGCTGTTGATATACGACACGGGACCAAAGGTTTTACTTTTGAAGGAAGTAACACATACTTAGGAATTTCACTCCCGAAAATATATATCGATATTGGCCGGGTTTGAGCCCGTGATCTTCGAGGCACCAGGCGGCCAGGATTCAGAGGGGTCGTTTCCACATTAAAAGCCGGGGCAGCAACCTTTCCAAAGAACATCGTCACACTACACACAACACCAGTCTACTTCACCTGGAACTTTCATGGAAAGGAAAAGTCCATTCCAACATTCGCTTATGCTGTGGCAGTGTAAACCACCAGAAATAAACCGACAATCAGGATGGCTGACTCTGAGGGATTTAACCGAATGCGCGTTCCTAGTGTTCCCGCCTCACTCCGAGTTCCTCGAAGTTCTAATCCCAGCGGGGGGAGAAAAAAAGTTTGAGCAAAAGTGCATTGCGCAATTTTTCTTTTTAATAGTGTTTAAAGCCCGTATACTAAAGCATTACAGGCAGAATACACTGACGGATTTGTTTCAGCGATGATGCATAATATGAAATAAATTCAGAAAGAAATTGTATTTGGGAAGGGAGCGTTCCAGGCCTAAGTTTTTGGTACCACCCCGGCATTTACCATTCATGAAGACTGATAAAAAACTAGAAGAAATCTTATGGAGAGAATTGAATCCCAGACCTCCAATTAATGAGTGTGTGCCATAAGATCTTGGCCATGCACGATGACATCTTGGAAGTCGAAGTCACCCGTCACAACAGTAGCAGTATTTATCGTCTGCCTTCATGATAATATTAATATATATGTTATGTCAACACTATTAATTAATTATACATTGTAACTATAATTATACATAGTAAATCTTCATGTGATTATTCTGTTGTATAGCTAAATGTTTGCAGGAAAGAGTTTCAAGTTGATGAAATAGTAAAATGTAACAAAAGATGAGCACGAAAGGCAAGCTTTATATATGCGGCGAGCGGAGGGTGATTGATTTGAACTTTGGTCGCGTCAAGAAGCAAGTATTTGGCGACTTGTGTATAATTTAATTTTGAACAAATATTTTCTTTATTTTTTGAACTTTTAAAGTGTCTCGGGTAGGGTGCAGGTATATTTGTTAACTCCTCGGCGTCAGAAAACCACTTGAAAGTTATTTTTATGAGAATATATAAAGAGACAATTCCCTCTTTTCAAAATCCATTTTTCCATGTAATCTGTTCTGCGGTGCACCTGTAATTCACACCCATTCTACCCACGGGTGCACAAACCACGTGGTGCATAATGAAAAGTTAAGTTGGTAATGACCCTTTCGATTAGACAGATCAATGCGTGTAACTGTCAGTGGTGTCTTGTGCCGAGTGAGTAGCAGAAAGTTTTATGTAACGTAATTAGAGGCCCGGTGACCTAAACGCGAGGATAGATGCAGAGAGTTCTAAGATCAAAGTGAAAAATTACTATCTTCGCTGCAAGTGATTTTTACTGAAATCGAGCGCAGTCAAGGTCACTGCACAGTAACCGGATTTATTTTCAGAAACACCTACTAATGTAAGCAAGTTACAATAAATAAACTGTGCAGTGGAAAAGGTTACGCCTTGTAATCTTTTAACAAAAAGCATCCCCTCCCAGTACTGTTGGGCGAAGTCAAAGATGCCCGAGATCCTATGGTCAAAAAGCGTAGGCAGCAGGCCGAAGCAAGTAACAATTTCAACCATACAAAACCGTTCACAATTAAGGGAAATGATTACTTAGTATGATGTGTTCTCCTAACGTTATAAACAAATCTTATTGACATTCCTGAGAGCAATGAGGTACAAAATTATAGGATATGGCAATAACTGCAGTGGCTACTGAGTAAATCAATAAATAGAAGAAAACACACACACAAAACAATAGTTCACTTTTGTTCTTTCTTTTTCTTTCTTTCTGTTTTTCTTTTCTTTTCTTTTTTTTTTTTTCTACTGCAGTAATTCCCGTTCATTAAATGATAAATGTAGCTTTGGTAGTTTAATTGTACCCTTAGGCTATTTGTAGGAATATCAAATGTGTTTTAATGACATGTTATCTCATGTTTTATTTATTTAAATAACTACTACAATAACAATCAAAAGAAAATGTAATTATCATAAAGCTTAGTTTTCATTCTTTCCATTGTGGAGAGAGATAGTTTGCTGTTTACGTTTGTGTTTCAGGAGTAGAATAAGCGGATGGGGAGGAAATATGTCGTCAACGTATTAAATGTAATTGTTGATTTGGTTTATTTATGGACGCTCTTTAACATCTCAGTTCATCAGCGTCCCATTCAATTCAGGGCGTGAAACGGTCGACAAATTTTTCTTTACTGTAAATCTACGACACGGGACCCACGGCTTTACTTCCCTTCCGAAGGAAGACATACTTAGGATTTTTACGCCCGAAAAAAAATCCATCGATCCTGGCCGGACTTGAACCCGCAATCTTGGGCTTAGCATGGTTACCACTATACCACCAGAATCGACTATTAAATGAAATAAATTGTCTCCATGAACTTGGATCATCTTGAGACTAAAGCTTCATGTCAGTCCTTCTGAAAGAGAGAGAGAGTCATTCAGACCTCCATCTCAAACCCCTGCCATGTCATTTCCGAGGGCAAGCGTCTGGCTCAGTCAGAGCCTCACAATAGCACAGTACACAGAGATCTTCTCCCCTATGCCACATCTTGTGTATTTAGATTCTTCAATAATTCCCGTATTGTTTAAGTGTTTAATGAGCCTGTTGTAGCCAGTAAAGGCATCAGTCACAGTTCTAAACAAACCCTTATTAAGCCTTCTTCTTAATCCATTTTGGACCTTTTATTAGTGACGTAACTGTTCAAGGGTGTAAGATATTGAGTTGTCATTCCCGGGTTGACTTTTCTTCTTGCAAGCTGTTTAGTGATGTTTCCCAGTCTTGCTTGGGCAAGAAATCTGCAATCTTATTTCTAATATCAGCATAACTGGTGCCCACACGAAGGAGACTAAGCTATTGCAGATATCATTACAGCCTGTTGCACTAACCTGGCGGTAACGCCGACATCACTAAAAGCTTAATAGCCGCTTCATTGTCCGAATACTGCCGACTTGGCGACAACCGTTTCACCATGTAGAAAGAAATATGAGGAACTGTATATGAGCATATGTATGACTTTGATGGAAAGACATAAAAGAAAAGAGGCGTACAAGTGCAGCAGGGGAAATGGTTGCAAAGCATGCGAAAATATAGAGTTCTACTGCTTTAGGGCTCAGGTTCAGAAACTGGATTAAATATAAATGATCAAATTGCAAGGGGCTATTAATAAGGTACAATTACCTGTTTTATTAAAGATTTGAATTTAGATAAAGAAAAGATAGAAATAAACAACCTGAAAATAAATTTATGTAATTGTCGTTCAAATCCTTCTCCTTAAAATTAACTTTCTTTCCTTGCTGCTTAAAAGTTACATGATGATGATGATGATGATGATGATGATGATGATGATGATGTGGTGTAGGCGATTGCGGTTATAATAAAGTAATAATTTTGATCTGCTACCCTTTGGAGTGGACCCTTTTTTGTAATTATATATTTATGTTACCTACAGCACTTGTAAGTTGCTTAATATTAACTTTGACCGCTAATAATATTTTCTTATGCTACTACTTGAAGCATAAAGAAACATTTTAAGGACCTAGAGAATCCGTGGAAAACGTGAGTATGGTTTGCTAAAAGAAGAATAGGAATTTAGCAAGATTTAAAAGAAAGTAAACATTAAAATCTAAATTTAACAACATACGTTGAAGTGAACTGGACATGAAATTAAAATGAGCATTGAAACTAAAAGCTACCAAAATTTACATGCAATAAATTATAAAACATAAAAACATATATAAGAACTATTTGTAAGAAATTTAGCTACACCACATAGCAGGCAAAATTACTTAATACAATTAAGCAGATAGCAAATAACTCTTGTAGCATGCTAATAGTTATCTGACACAAACTCTTTACAGCATTAAAGTTCATTAACTGCAAAGCAAAATGGTAAAATGTATTCCGAGAAAGTTTCTGTTAAATTTTACTCTTTAAGCACATACAATTATGCTGAAAGTGTTCATAACAATCCTAGGTTTCCGAAGTAACCAAGAATTGTTGGATTTCTAAAGAAATTCGAAAGAAAGACCCATTCCCCGGTAACTTCTTGGTTACGTCCTGTCACTCGGACAGCTCAGAAGAGAAAACGGAGCGCGAGATACTAATCCACGACTGTTGAAGGCAATATACATATTGACCAATGAAATTAAACTTGAAAGTTACGCAACCACTTACGCGTAACAATACCAATGAAAGAGATGAGCACTGAAATATCGATTGACATGTGTTCTTTTGTGCAATAACGGCACGAAATGCACGTGGTGTTTAATCTGGCCGGTAGTCACGCTTAGTTCAGGTCAGTCAGTTATGATGGCGTGCAGAATGCTACAAAGGTCCTGCTGATAAATAGAGCGACAGGAACAAGAAATTTTTATCAGCATGTGACAGATGATGAGAAAGAAGAACGCGTGGTAGTCCTGTCGTCTCACAGCAGCCTCTTAAGATCTGATCTGAGCTATGAAGGCCAGGCACATGGCCTTTATAGAACATATATGGAAGTTTTGTATTCTTTAAGGCCACTCATACTTAATACGTTCGGATTTTGCTAATCACCATCATATTAATAGTTAATTTATTAATATGTATAATAGTTTTATTCCTTATTTAACTTTATCAAAGGATAATATTGGTCTACTGACAGGAGTAATAGTTTGCGAAGGCTACATCAGCTCTAAAAAGTAAAAAGAAGGGGGGAAGCAAAAGAACGCAAAGCGCGGATACGACAACAATAGAAATAATGAAAGGGCATGCAACTTTCGCTTCCTTGGGTAAAAATAATAGAGTATGGCGGCTTGATAGGCTTTCTTGGGCAATGCAAGACAAACTGGTGGAGGGAGGGAGAAAGAGATGGAGTACAGCGATAATAAAAAGAAATCTATTTTCTCTTTCTGCTAAGCAACAATTCTCGATTTCCGCTGTACTTCCGCTTGGTTTGTCTTATATTACAGAGGGAAGCACCGTACTTATGTTATGGGTGAGGAATTTTACTGCTCTCTCTCTCTCATAAGGAGACAGATGTTGCTAAGGCATTTAACAGACCATTAGCGCCAGAAAGGAACGAAGACTAGACAGGATAAAAAGAAAAGGGGAAAATCAAAAGATCTGTCATGAATTTACAAAGCCTACTTAATTCTTTACGGAAATAATTCTATTGTTTTTTTTTTAATATGTATGCAATTCTGCGCTTATATAACTTCACCTTAATTCACCTTAAATTTAGAAATCTAAGAAATCCATATAATTCATATGTAAAAATTGTAATTTTTGTTCCAGTTTTATTAAACTAGTACTGGGCTTATTAATTTTTATCATTCCTTTAAAATGTTGGAGCACATGGGTAGGAGGCTTATGGTCTTAGTTATGTTTACTTGAATTTATTATATAGGGTGTCACAATGCCGTTACAATGTAATAGCCATATTCAAATTTTCAGGACTTTATGGAACATTCTGTATAGTAAAGCTGTTTGAGTTACGGGTCGCCTGAACAGCCTTCTTAACTGGAAAAAGGAAAATAGAGTCTCCGCGGATAAATACAGTGTTTTATTTTAGTATTTTATTTTTACCGAAGTGATAAAATGATACTGTATTTAAAACTGATGATAAACACTATCCTCTGTTATAAGAGATGGTTAAAATGATGCCTCTCAGTGGCAATACATAGTAACCTTTCTCCCATAAGAACACGGCGGTGCGGAATGTGTTTCTTGCAATTCAAAGATCCTGTCTCTATTAACTTTTTAACAAGGGGCGAACAGTTTCTAGAATAATGATTGCCAGGATATTTTCTTGCGAATCGTCTTGTAGCTTCTCTGCAAGAGTACGTTTTTTCGTATGTACATGTTCTTTGCCATTCATGAATAGACGTTAGCCTGCTTTCCGTCATCTGTCACTTTATGTACGTGAGTATACAAAATTATCTTTCGAATTATTTATTTTATTTATTAAATTAAGTATATCTACCTAAATTCTGTGATATTTACACTTCGACATTTACATGAAATGGTAAATTCTGTTATTAAACAGAATTGAATGGTTCCTGATGACCTGAAATGTTAGAGTGATTATAAATAGCTCAAACAAATATCTACAATCATTCCTAAACATTCCCCATGTCGTTCCCCCAATATGTTCTTTAGTCCTGCACAGGCCCCGGCTCCTACTTTTTGATATTTTCAACATTTTTAAAATATGCCCTTTTTATGACTAACTGGACCTGCATTGAAGCATAAGACTTTTTCCTCTAATGTAACGTAAATAAAAAAGAATAAGCTCAGTTTGGCAGTCAGTAATTCATGTCATCTTTGTTTTATTTATGTAAAAATTCTTGAACTATTTAAAAACCACAAAATATTTTTTCTCCAATTAAACTAATTTGCGTTCCTTCTCCTTCACCTCCTCCTCGGTATTCATTATAACACTGCATAGCATGAAAAATAATTAATGGTTCTAAAAAATTTAATTTAACTTTAAAAGCTTGAACTACGTGATAGGTTAGATAATATCTGTTATTTATTTGTTACCCTATTATCTTATCGCGAGTTCAAAATCACTTTACAATCCACACATTGAAAAACCTTTTCTTTGATTTCGTCGCTTAACCATGTGTTTCTCTACACAAAATATTTTAAAAGGAAATTATAGATAAACTTTATCGCTTTGGATGGTACAGCCGTTAGCCCCCTAAAAACGGGTGCAATGCTTGTGATACCTGTGTGTTTTAGGAGGTCCTCTCTATAGATCCAAGTACACATTATTGGTTTGCACCATTGCAGTGTTTGACTCTTCGGCCAGCTACAAAGCTCAGTGGGACCTTCTCGTAGATGGTCAAAGTCTTCCAATTAAGATGGAAACCAGATTAAATTGCATAAAAAACGAAACTCCCAGAGCGACAATGTCTTGCACATGTCAATATCACAAACAATCACAACGCCCATGTATATGTGTAAAGCTCGCTGTTGATACATCCAAAAAAAAAAATGGAGTTTCTCTTTGTGATGATGCAAATAGCGGGACAACAGATCCATTATCTTTTGAGATATGGTTTCTTCTTTTTCATTAGATTTTTCCCGAATACCCTGTATTTTATCCCGTTTAATTTCATCTCGGATAAGGTTGTTATCGTCACATCAGATAACATATCTCAACTTGACTTTTCATCTGCAGTTGTGTTGCCATGGATCTCGAACTGGCGTCAACAGCTGGTTTAATTTCATCACGTAATGTTCCCTGCGCAGCCAGTGATTGTCGATAATCCTTCATATCAGATGCCAAGCTTTCGATAGCTGTTTGCTGCATGTTCAATGGTACGAGAGTGGTGGAGAGTGCTTTGAGGAATGATATTGTATCACTACATTATAAAAGGCATTTGCCAAAGCATTTGCAAAACGTTGCAACTTGCTGCGCCCGTTAATGTACATGTAGTACATTTCTGTTACTGGTCTCCGAAAATGTAAAGTAGGCTCTCGTAATCTGTATATAAAATACTCCGTATGCGAAAAAATTAACGGGGGCGAGAAGGGAGCTAAAATGTGAAGTGCAAGGAAAAGAACTCCGAAGAAAGCGGAATAAATAAGAAAAGAGGAAGAGAAAAATTAAAGAGCAAGGGCTTAAGGAAGGGGAACAAACGGGGTGAAACACAAAAACGAACAAATGGCTATCACGCAGAAGGAATAATAAAAAGTTAAAAGGAAGGAATGGGGTGGGGTGGTGCAGTAAACAAATTGCATAGAACTCATCTCTCCTTCCTCACACTTTTTAATTAGTAAGCCCTCCCCCTCCTGTGTACCATGCAGTCGTAAACACCACTCTACCCAGTTTCCCCTCTTCCTCTCTCTGTTTTCCTAATTATTCCTCCCTTGCTCTTTTCTTAGTTTGATTATTGCTTCTAAAGATGCTATCAACACAAAATGCCTTAGGCAAAAATCTTTGTCACGTAACTGTAATACGAAAAATTGTTTACAATAGCGACACAGCAGTTTCCTCCGATGTAGCAATAAGTGTTTCTTTCCCAGGGTTTGAGTGCTATCCTGCTTTGAACATTGAGCTTGAGAGATGCGTTTTCCTTGACCGAACACTGTTAAAATTTTAGCTAACCCGCTTTGCACAAGTTTTTACTAGCTTTAAACTGCGCCAGATGCCAAATAAACTTCAGGTGCAAATTCTTTGGCACCAGTTCCAAAATTGCCGCTAGTAAATTATCTCGCTACATATATATCATAGCTCTATAACAGCTGTACAATTTATAACAGCTGTTTTTATTTATTGTTAAATAAACATTCTTTGAAATGTTAATTCAAAGATGTGAGAAGTTATAAATAGAATATGAGGGGGATGCTTCCCCATATACACCGCCCAATAGCTGTTTAATTTCATTTGGAGTAAGAACTTAATAACAGTTCGATACTCCATTTTGAACATGTCACAATCTTCTACACATAGCCTTCTTTATGCAACTAAACAGAGAGGAGCGGAAGTTACAGCTGCAATTATTTACTTAATAGATAAAGTGTGACACGAGATAAGGGTTTTGTGAAGGCGGTATTCCTTATCGGCGAGGACGGAAACTTATGAACCTTCCCTCCTAATAGCACAAGGAGCAGCAGCTACACAGAGCAAGAAAATTCCCTCCATGTTGAAACTGACTTGCAATAATGTACTATACAAATATTAACACTCTTCAATTGTTTTGTATGGAACAAATCTACTTGATACAAAAAGTACCCGATGTAAACCCACCTTTAAAACGAGCATTTATCTCGGAAGAAATGAGAAGAAAAAAAAACTGAATATGAGGAGAATTGTTATATTTAAAATAAACTATTTTAATAGCCTTGACAATAACGTACGACTATTGTGATATTAATGCAAATATTAGTAAGAAATCGAAGTTGTGAATTCCATTTTCTTTATTTTTATTTTATTTTATTTATTTATTTATTTATTATTTTTTTGCAAAATTTAACGAAAGAAATTGTTTATAAAAGTTTTGATATTAATTTACATAGGCAAGAACAGTGAGTACAAGCCGCAAAAAATAATGCACGAGGTACTCAAAAGTGGTTACTATTAGCATCCCAGTACTTCTGATTAGGACGATCTAATGCTTGGGTAACATTTGCCGAAGGGTGGTGGGACTGCATGTCTTTAGTTTCTTCCTGCAAGGCCAGTAGAACTGAATTATTGAGGACCCCCCCCCCAAGGGGATTGCATCGTCCATTTTCAGTGAACTTCAACAAAACTATCAAATTTGAAGTACTATTTTAAAATTGTCATATGTTTCTCGAACGACAGATGCCCCATCATATTGTTCGACTGTTCTACTGCCATGTGGTGATGCTAGCATTCATTTGAGTAACACCATAGTGCACATTGCTACGGTAATTATTTGATCCAACTTCGAAAGTTCACAGCTCTCATCATTCTACAGAAATATGCATACATTTTTTGGCGCAATCTTCATTAATGCTAAATGTTCATTGCTACGCCCAACATTCATTTATTTATAACCTCGGAAACTGTAATCATTCAGCTTTTGATGGCTCTTTCTGAAGACACAAAGGATATAATATTGCAAAATCTTTTGAATACAGTTAACATATCTGAGTACCTACTTTTAGCAAGTTTCAAAAGATTTTCAAGGAAATCACAACAAATAGCGGTCAAATGTGAATTAATTTTGTAATAGTTTCCATTATGGAATTGTTATAATAACTATTAATGTGATAATTCATTGCTATCGACGGAATTTGCTATAGAAATCTGCTGAAATATATTCTAGATATAAGATGTTGATTGCATCTTCACCATATTAGTAGCGAATGTCAACAAATTTAGTATTGAAATTATTCTGAACATGAGGAATTTGATAAGTTTTTTGTAGTGTTGCCAATAATATTTAAATATACTATTAAGTTTAACGCATGCAAATTACCACGCAACATGTTGCAACAAAGGATCGAACGTGGCTTCCCTTGTTAATCAGCAGACACCAAGCCTCTGAGCAAAGCAGTGCATACCGCTAACAACGAAATAGTCCATGCAAGGGGTTAATTTACATCCACATTACCGTACTAATAGAATCTACAGTGCAGAGTTTCCAAATCTCCAGCTACAATGTATACATGTATAAGTTAGTCAAAAAATAAGGGAAAAAATTCTGAGCACGCCACTGATCACAGAAATGATAATACGTGCTGGGTTTGTCCCGTCTCATTACAATATGTCAGAATGACATAAGACCCCAAAGCTGACAACTAGTTCATGCAGTAACAGCATCCTACGAACTCTGCTCTTAAGAAATGACTTCATTGTTCTTAATAGATAAAATATATGTTCTGAAAGAGTTTATACCTTAAATATGTGCAGGAAAAACGAACAACTTTCTTCATTGTGCTCTAACGTATACACATGTTGTTCTTAAGATGTTCCCATAGCGTAAAGGGAGGAGGTAACGACCAACAGAAACGAAATCATGATGAGAATGGTTTTGCAGGTCTAACGATTGGTGACTTTACAAATTCTTTGACATTCAGAATTCCAGAGGTAAGGTATCGAAAATGGAAGTTTTATAATTGATTTTTAAAACTCCTTTTTGATGTCTGTGTTGACATGTCGTTTATTAATCATATGCTATTTATATTAACATTTAGCGAGTTTATCATCTCCACACAGGATGCGTTCATTGCTTGGCTGTAGCAATGTTGTCAGACGAATATTTAGTTAGGGGCTAGATTTTCCCAAGAATGTATCGAGAACAGTCCTTACTTTAAAATGTAAATTATTTTTACTCTCAAATCGTTAACTACTGTCTTCAAAATTGAATCACTAAGTTATAAAATATCTATTTGACCTCATTAATATAAAACAAGGCAACCATAATAAGTTTATGTCCACACACGCTCTGGTAAGTGACATGTGCTAATAAAACCGAAGACACAAGGAAAGAAATTTTGAAATAACTGTAATATCTCTAGTCCCACTATGAATGATCAACCTTTCTCCTTCTGCGGACATTCATTTTGAGCTGAAGCGACCTTGCACTAGGTTGCTTTGTTGTTCATAGAATGCAGAGCTCCTCAGGTTCCTTAGAATCAGAAAGAGCGCAGCTAGAAGGGGCGAAGAAAGGAATTTGACCTTTCTGTTTCTCACTCACTTCTTCAACTTAGTAGGTAGGTGAAAAGTTAGGATTTTTAAGCCTTTTAAAGAATGTAACGACCTACTCCCTTCGAAGGTCAGGAGTATAATTATTGAATGGAAATGAAGAATGAATTTTATCACATTCGTTCGTCCGCCTGTGGTGCCTCAGCAGTTAAAACGGGCGTTAAACACCATTAAAAAAATTAGTTTCTGTGCTAGAACTAGGGAAGCGGATATCTATTGAGTGGTGCTTAAATTGAAATCTGTTAACCTGTTTAGGACACCATACGCAACATCCACATGACATTGTACTGGTGGTCTGTCTTTCAGTGCCCTATTCCATGTTATGCATTTGGTGTGGTTAGCTAAGCTCAAGATACCGCATTTTGTAATACATTGTGTTATTTGTTCTGCGAATATAATGACATGTTGTCTGTGCTTTGCTAGGGGACGCTCTTAAGGGACAAGTCCATGAAGAAGTTCATTGCCATGCTGATGAAGAGGGGGGAACAGAACAACTTCAAGTTAATACAGAAAAGAAGAAAATTTATGACTCAATAATTCCATACATTTTTTCATTTTTATCAACTATGTATTATATCAGTAACAGGTCTTTTGTTTGGCCCAAGAGAAACAATTCCAATATTGTTCGTAAAACGAGCAACATTCTAAAAGCCGTGCAATATGAAGTAGTAAATTACAACTATCGTTATTCTGCAGAAATGTTCAAGAATTATTCATTTATTTATATTTAGGGTATATGTGCATAATTTATAAAGAAGATACAACGTTTTCCTTCTTTTAAAATATAAATAATTGAAATATTACTATTCTCTAAATTCATAGTATTTATAACGCCCATTGTTGTTTACCTTGTTGCTACTATAATATTGTAATATTGTATTGTATAATGTAAACAAACTTTTTGGATTATTTACGAACGTTCTTTAACATCTCAGGTCATCAACGTCTCATGCAATTCAGGGTGTGAAACGGCCGACAAATTTTGCTCAGAGGCCTCTTCTTTTAGGCTCGAGGTTCTTTTTCTTGCCGTTATCTACGACACGGATCCACGGATTCACTTTTCTTTCGAAGGAAGCCATACTTACAGTTTTTATTAGTATTATTTATTTATTTTAACTATCGACTATCAGCATCCTACTTGCCATATCGAAAGCATAGAACAAATCGTTAGCAAGTAACTCGATGGATATATTAACGAGCACGGCCTACTAGACACATACCAGTCAGTTTGGGCTGGTTACAGTATGACAACTGCCTTGCTTAACTTTGAGGAGGCTATGGATGCGAGTGTCCCGATTCTTATTGACTTCACTGTAGCGATCGACTCAGTTAATATAAATAAACTACTACAAGTGAATGCATTTATCTGAGAACTCGATCCAGAGGTTTCACGGTTTCTTCTCGTCTTGGAGGTCAGTAGAGTTTGGAGTGCCAAGTGTTAGTATTTGAACCAATTTTGTCTTTATATAAGTGACGTCACTAACCACATTGCAGATACCATATGACAACTGCATACACACTCACGACCAGATTTACTCTTCAACTCCATAACTAAACTTAACGAAAATAGGGTAAGTATCAACATGGGCTAAACAAAATTACCTTATAAATACGGTAAAATCGCAGGCAATCATAATAGGACATAATCGATTATTAAACAAAATTAATCAAACAATACTCATTGCCATGAAGCTTATGAGACGTAAGTTACCATTGGAGAATTTAAAGAGCTAACGAATTACCAGCCAATAAGAGTCAGCGCCCCCCCCCCCCCGGCCGGTTTAAAGTCCTTCAGTAAGGCTATTTTCCTGCAAAATAAAGCCTGCACCTTTAAACTCGAGAAGGCGGCCACACGAACGACCGTCATATCTACAATTTTTGAAAAGATTTTATAATGTTGTTGACAAATCCAGCTACTGCCACCGAAGATACAAAAGGAAGTTTATACTTACATTTCTATGTTGCAGTTACAGCTTATGACACAAACATATAAATTTATATTATTAATTACAATGCCACCGGCGCGGGTGGCTGAGGTCTTCAAGAGTCGAGCTCGTGAGCGGAAGGTCTGGAGTTGAATCCCACCAGGACCGGCATCTCTGACTGAGGTTTTTCTAGGTTTCTCTCAGTCCTCATAAATGGCAAATGCTGGGGAGGTACTCTAAACTTAGGCCTGGAGCGTTTCCTTCTTTAAAAAAAAAAAAAAAAAAAAAAAAAAAAAAAAAAAAAAAAAAAAAAAAACCTTTCCCAATATGCCATTTCATCCCATATATCATCAATGTCCACGCCTGTGGTGCCGCAGTAATGGGCGTTAAACACCATTAAAAAATTATAATGTCAATGTATGATGACAAGGCTGCATAAATATACATGATACTTATATTTTATTGGGGTTGTATGCAAAGGGACTTCAATTTGTAAGAAAATACCCAATTAAGCTTTATATGTTATGTTTCGGAAACAAATGTAATAATATTGCAGCTATCTGCATTATGTTTGATGTAGTTTTGGTGGAAGCTGTACCTCTCCTGTGAACATTGTCTTAAACTCTTAAGAGAAGCGACTTTTAAAATTAGCAAGGTCGGGTGTTGTGCAGTTCAACCAGCAAAGTTCCATATTTGCATATTGAAAAGAGAGCGAAGATCACAGACTTCCCCACCTCCTCCCACTCCTCCATTATTCCACCAATAATTAACAGGACAAGACGAAGAATAAGAGAGGAGAGAGGGGAGTGAGAAGTACTCAGTTCCTATTATTATTCTTGCTCTTTTATTATTTTAAAGGCAAAGAAAAAAAAAGAGGAGACAAATGCTGAAACGGTTTTAAAAATGTCCAGACTTTTAATTAAGAGAATTTACTGCTGATAAACTTTCAGCCTTCTGTTATAAAGCAAGCCTTCCCTCCTTCCCTCTCTGTCGTCTGGCGGAATGTGTAACAGTTGGACGGATGGGCGTTAAAAGAAAGAAAAGAAGGCGTTAATAACACCCCTACGTTAAGGTCCATGCAATTTAAGGAGTAATTAAAAGTGCTTTTTGTTTCAACTTAAAGGGAAATGGTAGCACGGCTAATTTAGGATTAAAAAATATATACACATACATACACACACCAAAACTTTAGGAGATGGTTTTGCGAGCCAACCTATGATTAAAATTCCTTATATGTCCTTCATTGGGCCGCACTTCTGTTTAACAGATAATGCTGCAATTATGCACAGGCAGTTATAAATTGCGCTTTATTCGTTATTTACTGACGCTCTATTGTTCTTAGCTAATGCACGACGCTAATCAAGTTAATCTTTTAAGTAATCTTCAGTTTTATTATTTTGATTTTGTGTCTGTGCATTCAAATATTGCCGTAAGTTTTGCTCTTTTTATTCTTACAGTTTATATCGGATACAATAAGACAGTTTTATATTCTGCTGATGTACACGGTTATTTCATTCTGCAAGGGCAAAAATCTGGGAGAAATGTTGATGTGATGTGAAGGAAATTAAAATATTAATGCTAGGCGCGAGGAAATATAAAACACGTATACCAACACAATTGCAACATTAAGGATGAAGTTCAAATAAAGTTTGGGCTTGAAATATTTCTCGTTTGCTATATCTCCTACTTCATTTTGTATTTCGATTATGATGACCTGTCCTGAATAATTTGCTGATTCGTTACGCCGGGCGGTGACAGGATCAAAGTCAGTACTATCTACGCATAAGTTAGGCCCAAACTTGCCTGTCAGCCTGTGCTATACATTTTGCTGTTATATTCATAATTTATGAATCCTTTCGTCTTGCATCTATCCAATTACTTTATAAACAACAATATTGTAGATCAATTTCTTGAATGATTTTCGAGCTTTCCTAATTAGGAACAAAAAGCCTATAGTAGAAAGAAGGTACGCTGCTGAGATTATCTAATCGAAAGTGTTTTCTTATTCCTTATGAACTTTAATTTCAATATGATGTTAGTTATGAAATTTGACCATAAAGTCCAGGTAATGTAAAGAAAAACAATTTAAAATACCTAACCAGGACTCGAAACCTGCTCGCTAGATATTCCATGCACCTAAGCCTGACCGCTACTGGTAGTCGAGGGCGATAAGGCGCGGACTCGTGAGCGGGAAGTCTGGGGTTCAATTACCACCAGGACCGTACAGATTTTCCTCTGTCCTCATAAATGGCAAATGCCGAGGAGGTACCCTTGGGCCTGGAACGTTTCCTTTCTTTAAAAAAAAAATCTTTTCCAGCTTATTATTTCACATGTGTCATCAATGTCCATTACCTGTGGTCCCTCAGCAGCTAAAACTGGCATTAAACTTTATTTAAAAAAATCCTGCAGCTCTATGATGATTAAAGTAAAAGTTATAAACACAAAGATAAATCTGTTATTTAGATGATAAATGCCACACTTTTTAGTGAAACCTTTAGCAAATTAAATCCTTTAGTGTTGTGTACATTAGTGTTTCATTAACATTGGAAATTTCTAAAGACTCTTACTGGGTAGACATATCTACTGCAGATGCCCTTACAATCTATTACACTATGAATTTCGAAATCCTTGCAATATACTGGTACTGTGGAACATAACGTTGTACTTCTTTGCAAGTTGTCTGTCTCCTCTGCTGTTGTGGGTAACAAATTGGGCTCTTTTTCCCCTTCTAAAGTAATTACCTTTTCTAGGCGCAAATTATCTTGACAACAAGGAGGCTTGAAAAGCAAAGATAGATTGTTGTGTTCCACAAGTAATAGAAAAAAGTCTAATCGTTCCAATTTGTCCTGGGGGAGTGGTCGGTGGAAGTTAGCACTGCTGACATTTGCCATTATGTTGTAGGACAAATGAAAACAAGCTATAGTAAATTGCGTTTCTTATCCAGCAAGAATTCTAATGATATAATACTCTAGTGCAATGTACAGTCCATTTCTAACGGTGAACATGCTAATAACATCAAGAATAAATAATTGCTACCGCACTAGTATCTGTTAGAAAAGCAACATCTTCTGAGACCATCTCATTGACCTGATCAAATTATGAATAATAGATTTAGTGCCCTTCATCCTACTGCTTTTAACAGTACAATAAACTGTCCTAGTGGGTTTGAAAACACGCGTTTCCCTGAGTATATTAGACTGAACATAATCATTAAGTAACAGCTAAGATTACTTTAATAGTGATTCGAACTGTTAACCTTTACTTTGAAGGTCTTGTTCACTTAACTAGGAAGATTAAAAAAGGAGGTAAGAAGGTTTTCATTTGATGAAGATATACGGGACCTTCATTTCAAAATTGCCAGTCTGAAAACGACCTATTTAAAATAAAGCTTAATTTAATCAAAAACATGTCAATTTCGATATTGAGAGGAAGCTATTTAAAACCAACGTTAATTACATCCACACCATTTTAAAATATCAGAATCCACTTCTATTTTATGATATTTCAGTTTTAAAAGAGATTAAATTTGTTGCATTTTTAATTTTCCATCGTTACTTTTGTTTGAATTTGGACAGAATAAAACTACAGAAACATGTTGCTTTGCTGTAATATAAATAAATGTAGTAATATTCAAATTAATAAAGCTTCAACCCTACAGCCAGTAATCCAGTTATACACAAGTAACAGCATTTCAGGTTGCCAGGCAACGATAGAAATCAAAAAACGTGATAACAGTTGCATCCTCTTTGAAATTTAAGTATCAAAACGCATGGGTGTCATTTTAAATGTTCAAACAGAGTTAGTTGGAGGTGAGGGGATGAAATATAAAATATAAACAACTGGTTTTAAACTTTCTCCTCAATATAAATAGTTATTTCACACCACTTCTATGTACCACTTCTATTTAGTTGGAAAGGAGCAATCATAATTAAAAATGATTCATTTTTAACACGGCCGAGGTTCGAAATATGAATCTTTGGCATTCCAATCTGATCAAATGAGCTACAGTTCCTCCTTGAAAGTCGGCCCTGGTGGTCTAGTGGTAACCATTCTTTCTTCGTAAACCCAAGATCGTAAAAGTCCTAAGTATGGCTTCCTTCGGAAGGGAAATAAAACCGTTGGTCCCGTGTGTAGATTTACGGCATGTAAAAAGAACCTCGAGCCTGAAAGAAAAGGCCTCTGAGCAAAATTTATTAGCCGTTTCACGCCCTGAATAGAATGGGACGCTGATGACCTGAGATGTTAAAGAAAGTTCGTAAATGAAAAAAACCATTCCTCCTCCAAGCATGAAAACATTAGCCTCTCTTATCTCTATATCTAGGGGACCACCCTAAGATGAGAGAGGTTTATGGTTTTTTGAAATGAAAGCTCTATATAGCACCTATAGCTTTTGCACATTTTTTCTAATGTACAACATTATTTAAAATACACAACTTCAACTAAAGTTTTGTAAATATAATTTCTTCAACATATAAGTATATTGGGTTTTTTGCTCAACATTAAATGCTATTATACTTAAAATAGGATTTGTTTGGGCATATGTATAATAATGTCATTAATTTTTACTTAAGGCAAAAAGTAAACTTTATTCGTTAATTAAAGAACTCACAATACCCAGTGTGTTGGCTCAGGTGGTAACTTATATTCGGGAGGTCCCAGGTTCAAACCCTGTGGTAGACTAATTTAACTGAGGTTTGCTGCGTTTTTTCTCAGTCAATTATACGAAATAGAAATTGCCGGGTGAGTATTTAGGATTTACCTTCCATTTCATCATTCATCTTTATTCCATCTATCTGTGTGTGTCTGCGTCTTTTGTGTTTGCGATGTCATCGAGGAGGCCCTGACATAGGATTGATCATCCTTTCAGAGAGTCCTATAATGTGCATGTGTACTCCACCTACATCTAGAGCAAATATCTCAACGACAAGCGACTGACCTGGGCAATGAAATCACCGAAATAAGAAAAACTGATAATATTCCATCAAGAATAAATGATAAACATTTATATACAATTCTTATCCATTATTAACCAAATTCTTATAAACCTTTTCAAGGAGTTTTCCAATTTCAAAATTATAACTCAGAAAAAAATAGATGAAGTACTTCCTTTTAAATACTTATATACATAAAGTGTTTATTTTTGACACCCAAACGGGATATAATTTTTTGTTATAAATTAACAATAATATGCATTGTCTTTGCAATAAGTTTTAATAGCTCTACCTTATTTTTAGGGAGGAAAAATATATTTAATATTTTAAAATATTTTGTACTATAACTGATAGTAAATAGGTGTCAGACGCCAAAACTTTAACATTGATTATAAAAAAGCAAAACTTTAATCCTCTGTACTGTGTTGTATTTTATTAAATCAAATTCCTTACTGATACACTGATGCATGCTGAAGTACAGAACATTATTTAAACATGGACGAATTTTGTGCTAGTGTAGCTGCTCTTTCGTCATACATAAACTGTTCTAAATATTTTGTTATTTATCATTTTAACACTATTACTTGCATTATTCTATAAATTTTCACTATAGCTTTTTGAAAAACGTAGTAATACTTGAAGACAGAAAATGTTCCGGGACAGTTCGACATGTGTGCAAACTCAACCACGCCGACGGGTGATGTTAATGATGATAATTCTTCTCAATGTTTCCGACACTAGCGCGACAAGCACTCTTTACCTCAGCTCGATGCACACAGAAGGGCCAAACGGAGGGTTGAAGGTTTATTGGATTAGCGGACCGATGTCTTGTCTTCTTGGCGTCGTATGTATCACGGAAATGAACCTCCCTTTGCCTCCCCTCAGCGCTAAGGTAATTTCCTTTTGAGTTCCCTGCAGTAGTACTATTTTTTATGGTAATTCTTGTCCATTTGTTACAGCGAGGGTGTCACAACAGTCTGGGGTGGGAAAGTGGAGTCACAATTGTTGTGCCAAATGAGAATTTGCATCTGTTGCTACTTCTTATGTGCTGTTCCCGTTATTTTTACTTCGATACTTGCAACACTTTTCCTTCCCTTGCTCTAAGATGCTTGTGTTTCATAATTTATCATACACACGAGCGCGCATAATATTTAAAATCGCTCTGTCTTTTAGTATAATTAAAATATACTGCAAATGACGTACATTTTACGTCTATTATTGTTTGTCCCATTGTTATATATAGCGCAAACATTTCGTTTTGCTTCCAAACTTTTGCATTACAGTAAAAATTATGACTCAGAATTTATTCCTATTTCTGAAATTGGAATGTTAGTAAGAATGGCAGAGCTTCTGTTCTGTTCCGTCCCCTCGGGAATACTTTTTAAAATATCAGTTTAAATAGTCCATGTCTAATGACTACTTTCAGACTATTTGTGCGGGATATTCATAACAAATATTCCCTCCTATTTTGGCGTTATCCATCTGATCACAGAATTCTTTTTAACAACATTTTCTTAGGGCACGTTTATAATCTTGCAAAGTTTAATGTTTTGTGATTCTGTTTTATTAATTCGAACTTTTAGCGATCACATTAATAACAACGACGTATAAGGATTTAAAAGTTCAAAAATACGGTTTTCATAAAGTTCCTTACATACTGCCACAGCAATGTATGAATTTATAGGTATACAAGCTAAGTTTGAAGGTGAAGCGTGTCTTTGCTGTTTTTCCTTGTGATACTTGTATCTAATATATTTTTTTTTTCCATCCTTTGAGGAAATTTCGCTTGTCCTTCGCTACCAATGTCAAATTATTAATTTTTGGAATCAATAACTCAGCTCAAATTACAAGCTCTTACCTGGAGGTGCATTGAATGGCTTTTCATTTTTTATTATTTGGCGAACCTGTGTTGCGATTACTGCACTAGAATACTATCAAACACCACATTATTAAATGAACAGTTTTTTTGGTATGATACATATATGAAAACGGATTCTACCACCGAAGTTCTTCCATAAGAACACGCTCGTTCGGAACACTTTTCTTGTAATTCGTATAAAACACTGTGTGTTATAGGTATATATAGAAGCATACAAACAATGATATATTATTTGTAATGGGTAACACCTGAAATTAGCCAGTGCCAGAATTAGGTGGTTGCATTTGGTAACTTTGTTAGCACATCTTATTTCTGGTGTTATGTAAAACAAAAGGTTGCTGGCGAAGTTAGTTATTGCAGGATTCGCTAAAGATGCAAACTATTACGTTAAAAATAGTCACCTTTAAGGAAAAGTTTATACCCATTCTTTCTATATCAAAGTTTTTTTAACCACAGGTTAAATACTGAGTGTACAATTGTATTGACCTGCGAGAGGAAGACGTAGTAGAAAGTACGACTGACTAATTCGTTTTGTCTTCAACATAACAGGCGGAAAAAACTTCTTGTAAATGCACAAACCAAACTTGCCCATATCTATTTTAATTTTTTATCCTTTAATTTAAAAATCCTAATAAAGAAATCTCGGATATTTATACTTGACTGTAAAAAAAAAGGACATATATAATAAAAGTAGAAAAAATAATACCATTTTAAAACTAGTGAAACTTTCAATTATTTAGTTCACGGCCTTTTTATTGCAATCCTATCTACAATAATGTAAAAGTATAATGACAATTATTAAGATTACATAAACCTCCAGCAACTATTCAGTTTTAGATCATGAGCATCGTAGACACAGCAAGTATTAAAATAATTGTTTCCTAATTGAAGTGAGATACCTGAGGTAATTCATTACAATTCCAGAGGCAAAATCAACGGAATGTTTTATAAAACGCAGGAGCAATTGAAAGCATAATTGCAAATAACTAAATAAATAAGAATATTAAAGTCATAACATCCCTACTGTCTAATCATGTTAGTAACTATATATTATTTGTCACTAAGTAATTTTTAGTCATAGAGTTCTTAGAATATTAATTAACCGTAACAAGATCTTTCATTTTGTTTCAAACAACAGGTTCGTTTGTTTTTGAAAGTGACAGTTGAGATAAAACTTTAGCATATCGTCTTCGTTCTCCCTTTCCTTAAGCGATGACAGCACTAACATTATTGCATAGTACAAAAGAATCCTCCGTTTATTCGTTCTAGAGCGAGTTATGTTTCTGCATTAAGTCGGCGAGCCACCCTAAACTAGAATTGTTTAGGGGTTGCAACGAATAATTTCTTTTTCCTGGTAGATTTACGAACATATATCTACACAGGTAAATAAGACAAGATGAGAGAAATACTAATATAAATTGATAAGAATGATAATGGAGATAGACCTTAGCAACATTAAATGATATAAGCGTAAGTGAAAGTTCATATAAAAGTAATCTAACTATACAACACAAATATAAAACAGGTCAAAGACGTTAAATATCATGTAAAATGAACAAAAAAAAAAAAAAAAAAAAAAAAAACCGGACAGAATTCAGATTATTTAACAATTTTAAGCGTGGATAAGGTATAAGAATTAACATAATAAAATTGTACTTAGACGTCTAGTTCTGCTTACTCAATAAATATGCGAATAAAATATATTTAAGGCAGTTGGACTCAAAATCGCTAGCGTTCTAGGAATTAATAATTTACTATTCATTGCTTAATAATGCAAGTTCTGAAAATGAAGTCTATCAGTAGCAAGAAATTGTATTTATACATAAGGTGGGTTTTAAGAACAGAAAAATTAGAGTCGGTGTAAGTGGAAACAGTTCTAACTACAGTGAAGCAATCTCCCTATCACTACACCTACAGACTTATTTATAAAGTAGAGCGTCGAATTTAGACACTACCTTTATGTATCCATTTGTACAGTACCGCCAAGCAATACTCCATGCACAGCTACACTATTGCGGATAGCTTGGAGTTTCTCGGTATCCAAATGATACAGAATGTAAAATGATTTATTCGTCTCTGTTTTCAGAAAACAAAACTCAAGTCAATTGCAACAAAATATATTTTAAGCATAAATTTATTTAGTGTAACTTTAACTCGCTCTTAAAGTGTATTGACTTGTAGCGTATATCCGATAATGGCTGCCTTATCAAGTGAAACTGTGAACGAGTACTGCGATTTATTAAAAAACTATTGCTTATAAGTAACGACTACGTGAGTAAACAAATGAATGTCCCTGTCGCCTCGCAGTGTTGTCTGGCTACACAGGCCTCGAGTAGGACGGAGAGAGAGGGGAAGATTTGACACGGGTAATTGTGGGACGACAGTTTGCTTGTGTTACTAATGAAACACCTTCTTTCCTCTCTTCTTTTTTATGCTGCTGTTACGTTACAACATGGTTTTCATTTCATTCGTCTTGTCTCCACTTAAAGCGGACTGATGAGAAATGGTAGGAGAGGGAGGGACAGGGAAATATTCCCTCAAGAAATTAAGTTGGATGCCTTGTGCATTGTGTCTCCGAGATCGACTGTCTTGTGTTTTTTCTTTATGATCTACCCCTCTCTACCAGTACTGTCTTCCACTTGTTCCTTTTCTTGTTCTCTTAGACCTTTTTTGTCATACTTTATATTTTTCTGATTGGCTTAGCAACATCTTTAAAGACCACTTAACAGTGACATAGAATGACAAATGTATAGGAGCTAAATATAGAATTTTTTTCTATTTCTTCTCTAAGCTCAAGTTATTAGTGCAAGTCTGATAGAAATTAGCTGCAGAAATATTAAGTGAACACTAATTTATTTAAACGGTAAAATTATAAATTGGAAATTTATAAAAACTCTTGCTTTTACTAAAGCAGGTATTTAACACAATTAAGAAAGTGGCATTATCATATAATTACCAAAATGGGAACACATGCACCCATAAAATTACAGCATAATTCAATGGTGAAAATTACAGAAAAAATGGCAATTCTTCTGCAACTGAGCTCTGCAAAGATCAAGGGTCATATAGAATACGTAAAAGACGCGCCGGATAGTAATTAGTGTCAATAATAAACGTATTCAATGCATATATTTCTCTGTTCACATGTCTGATTAAAACAAGCAAATTTGATATTTCTACTACGAAAATACTTGTATGTAAGATTGGAGGAAGGAGCAGTAATTGGAGAGATACACAAAGATGCTTGCTATTAAATATAAAGAATAAAAAGGTCTATCAATTTATAATATTACTTAGTTTCCAGGTTTACTTTTCGTTGATGATTTATTTTATTATAGTAAATGGTTAAAGAATTATGGTAGTATTTAAGAAAGAAGAAACATTGAGTTAATCGAGAAATGAAATAGATAAATTAACACATAGTATTAAATGATTATATTTATTTAGAAATTAAAATTAATGTTGCAAAATGGTAAAAAAAACTAAAGAAAGTAACTTATTTAAATGGAAAGCAGCTATGTTCACTGTTAAAGGATGCTTGTACAAAACCCAGATCTGAAGTCAAACGGTTGGAACAGATATAGCATTAAAGGCTGTTTTATGGTATCGAAGTACGGGGCCTTGA
The DNA here is from genome assembly GCA_030762175.1 of Metallyticus violacea. Taxonomy (NCBI): domain Eukaryota; kingdom Metazoa; phylum Arthropoda; class Insecta; order Mantodea; family Metallyticidae; genus Metallyticus; species Metallyticus violacea. The sequence continues at coordinate 29,129,254 of CM060838.1, forward strand.
TAATGGCTGGGAAATTGTGTATTCAGCGTACATGATGTTAATATAGAAGTTCTTAATTTGCCATAAGAGGAAGTTGCTCATATATAAATGGGATGAGTAGCAAGGAAAGTTAATTATTGAGAAAGATTTAAACTTTGATAATGAAAAATTGTTGAAACTATGTCTTAACAAATGAGGCTAGGGAATAATTTAAGAGAAAACAGAGCAGAAAATATAACGGAAAGGTACAGAAAATATTTATTCTTTAGACAAATGGGAGCATTGTTATTTTATGCTTCAACGAAAAGACATTGGAAAAGATACACTGATAAAGTAAAAGAAGGACGAAAAGATATTATGCGAATCAGAGCAAAAAGCGTGTGGAGTGTAAAAGGCAAAGATTTTTTTACAAGGTATATGTACTTTATGTGGAGGAAAAAAAATGGAAGAAAAGTTTGAATGTAAGGTAACTGAAAACTGAGTGAATAAGATTATAAATCAATTTGACCTCGGATTTGCTCTAGTTAAATATTTACAATTAATTGCATAAATCTAAAATAATGTTTGTTTAGAATGAAAAATAATTTAAATGGTTAGTGAAAAGAGAGGAAGAGTTAAAATAATTATATTATCATTAAAGCTTATACAGTTATGGAAGAAACTGTATAATTAAAATAGTAGATGTTATTTATTTGTAGTGGCTGTCTACTTGAAAAGTGATCATGGTCACTTGCAGTAGAAACCCGTGTAGGTATATTATTTCTTATCACTTAATTAAATAAGTACAGGCAGGATTCAAATGATTAACATAAATTTTAATTAGCTGCCAAGAATAAGTGCTTTTCCACGAAATAATGTATAACTTATGTTACTAAAATTATGGATTAAAGTCTAACCCAATGAACAAACCTGGATAAGTTGACGGTGTCTGCGATGCGTGACAAGGGAAGGAGAAGAATGACGTATTTCCGGTACGTATGACAGTGCTGCCAACCAGCCAAGAAGTCCCGGGGGGTCAAAAGGTTTTACAAATCTTGGGGCATAAGATCTAATTTGAAGGGTTGTAGCCGGTGCAGGCCCCCTGGGTATGAGCCTAATGACTGAACATGTCTCCTGTAATTAAGATGCCGGTTGTCTCCCTGCGGGGGTCTAGAGACAATCAATTCTGTTGTCGCGTTCGTCCCCACTCATAACCTCTCTTGTTTTCCCTGGTGCTCAAAAACCATATGTGTAAAAAGCAGGTATGACAATCATGTAAACGTTGAGGAAAGCGTAGAGTTGAAGCTTTTTACACAGAAATAAATCTCTACATAACGTAAACATGTAGAGCTGTCAGCTTTTCAGGATTTGCAAGCAAGTGCCCAAGATTTCCGTTACGAGTTTATTTTTGTAGTTAATTATATCCGCCTACTTTTCTTCGTGCAACATTTGTGCAGTATTGAAGTGAAAGGCTGCGTAAACTTTTATAAAAAATAAATATTTATACTCCGAGGAAAATCTGGTAAGTTTAATTGACTTGTGTTATAAAAAAGAAAATTTAATTTAAATTCATGTTACAATAATATAACCAATAATAATTATAAAAAATGTAGATACACGTGAGATATGCAATAATATATCTACCTGAGCATGGAAGAAAAGACTTAATAAGACTTATTTTTGTTCTATTTTTAATATAGTCCCCTAACAATTCAGTGCACATAGTCCAATTGTCCTGCAATGACTTTAGGCCGTTTGAAAAACAAATTCATTTGGATTTGAAAACATCTTGATTATGTAAATAGTCTTCAGGGCTGTAAGGCCATGGCCCAATGGGGTTCTTCTCCTTCTTCTTCCCAGACGTTTCCTCCACGACTGCGGTGGACATCTTTGGAGACGAGACAAGACTAACCAAGAAGATAACGTCAAATACATCACTAATGATGTCCACCGCAATCATGCACGAAACATCTGGGAAGATGGAGAAGAAACCCATTGGACCACGGCCTTACAGCCCGGAAGACTCAGTTCAAACAATTGACACCGCTGAAAGCCAGCTTTCTACAACTCTCTTGATACTAGTAAACCACTGAAGAAATAATTCGAGTACCCAAGTCAGGACTATGGGTTCACTTGCTATAACCGCCACGGGTGGCCGAGGTCGTTAAGGCACGGACTCGTGAGCGGGAGGTCTGCGGTTCGAGTCCCGCCAGGACCGTCCTCCCTGACTGGGTTTTTTTCCAGGTTTTCCTCAGTCTTCACAACTGGCAAATGCCGGGGAGGTACCTAAACTTAGGCCTGGAACGCTTCCTTCCTTAAAAAAAAATCCTTTCCCAATATATCATTTCATTTCATGTATCATCAGTGTCCACCGCCTGTGGTGCCTCAGTAGTAAAAACGGGCGTTAAACACTACTCAAAAAAAAAAAAAAAACTTGCTATAGAGCACATTCTTGGATGCAGCCTGCACTTTGCCTCATATGCTCTGGCGCATTGGAAGAATTCAAACCCCTCTTGAACGTGCCCAAATTTTGTGTGCATTATTTTCTAAATTGTGCCTACCGAAATGCTCATTTCTCCTATTCGGAAAACTTTCTATAGTGTATCTGTCCAAATTAATTCCTCAACATTTTTGCACATTTCTCTGAATGCTGCTTCCACAAGCCGCCCAATTTGAAGATGCTACTCAGGGACTTGAACTGCTTGCTCCAGAATTTGACTTTATAATATGATGATGCAGACACCATAAACTGCAGCCATGCGTTCATAGATCTCCTTCGACACTTTCAATTTATTTGCGTACGGTGCTCCAAATCACACGGGCTTTCGCGGACTCTCCAGACATCCTGTTCATCTTGCACTGAGTTGACACTGTGCATGCGTAACTTTGAAACATGCCACAACGTGCACAAACTTGCTTACAGCTCTCCTTCATACTCAAGTAGATATATATATATATATAAGTTTTTGAATTATTTTCTGGTATTTATATCATATTGCAAAAGACCACTTTGATTTAGAATTCATGGTTAAAAGATTAAGAAATTGCTATGAATTATGGTGCCGTGCAGGAAATTAAAGAGAAAACAGATTATTTGCTCATTAATGAGAGCTTAGTTATTGATGAACAAACAGAAATATTACAAGTTGACTAGTCCAAATACTTAGGAACAATCACAAGTAACGTAGAAGGTATTGGAGAAGTGAAAATAAAAAATAGAACCGAATCGAATCGAGTAAAAGAATTGTAATATGTTCAAATTCAACATAATGGAACAAAAACATTTGGAAAAATACAAAAAATATACAGGGAATGTATTTGTGGAATCAGTTTTGAGTTGTGCGAATGATTTTTGATTTGTTTTATTTACGGACGCTCAGAATATTTCAGGTCATCAGCGTCCCATTCAAATCGTGGAGTGAAAAGGCCGACAAATTTTGCTCAGAGGCCTCTTTTTTCAGGCTTGAGGATCTTCATCGTGCCGTAAATGTACGACATGGGATCCACCGCTTTATTTCCTTTCCGAATTGTGCGAGTGAGATGTGGGTCCTGAATGAGTATTATAGAAAAAGAATATTAGCAGTTGAAACGAATTATCTCAGATGGAGCGCTAGAATTACGAGAAAGGATCTCATCAAATATCTGGAAATTAGAAAGGAAACTGTACCCAAAGAATTGAAAACAAGGACCTTAAATGGTTTGATGAGAATGGAGAAAAGACTGTACGAATGGCAACCACCAGAATTACTAGAAGGAGAAAGACTAAGAAGAATTTGCAATGGTGAGATTATGGAAGCAATGACAAGAAGAGGCTTAAAACTCGAAGACACACAGGATAGAAGGCTGTGGATGATTGGCACAGGGAGATGGCAGTAGGTAGAAACCTAGATAGATTTTCTGTTATTTTCGTTAACATTTGAAATTTAATCGCAGGTAACAACAAATATTTACAGATTCAGAGCTCAATCACCTCTTGACTGAATCATTAATTGTAAAGTAGTAGTGTAATATGCCAACTAATAGTGATCATCTATCGAGGGTAATCTTCAATGAACTTAAAACTGCTTGGTCCAAAATATTGCGATACGTTCACTAGTAAGGAGAAAGAAATGTCAAGTCAAGTCAAGTCAAGTCAAGTCAAGTCAAGTCAAGTCAAGTCAAGTCGGGGGGGAGGGGCAGAAAAACTTCCTGAGCATAAGCATAAAAACATATTCAAAAGATGACGAGCTTATTTACTTATCTAAGAAGATGATAAGAGTTACAAACATTTCCATCTATGGAGGCAGTCCAGTTTCTAAAAACACATCTCTTAGCGGGTCTGTCTTGCTGTGAAACGGGGCATTACATAGCCAACCCACCATGCAACAGATGACAGCGTATGTAAAAGTATTAAGTGGCAGTATATTAATTTACAAAATATATTTGTTACAAACATAACCCACCTCTGTCGCACGGCTTCTGGGACCGTACGTGTTTTTATAATACACTAAGAAATGTGTGAAATTGCATGAATCGATATTTAACACATATTTAGAGACAAATATTTCATTTCTAACTCGTTCATTTTTTTGTATTCCTTCCACATTTTTTCCAGAATTTCATCTCTGCTGTTTAAGAATCTAAATATATAGGAAGAGCAATTGTTACTACATATAGTTTTTTTTTCCCTTTCTCCCATTTTTAAGTTTGTATTCACGATACCCTTTAATTTGATGCTTTTTATCATTCTTTTCATATATATATATATATATATATAAAATTATCTGAATTACACCATGCGTCCCAACCACGGAAGTAGGTCCTAATGGTCTTGTGTTAACGTACTTGCCCCGTAGAACAAACGAACCCGATCATGATTAATGGATTTTTTTAAAAATCTAAGTATGGCGTCGTTCGAAATGGTAGTAAAGCCTTTGGTCCCGTGACGTAGATTTACGACACGTAAAAGAACCTCGAGCCTGAAAGAGGAGGCCTGTGAGAAAATTTATTTATCGGCCGTTACGCTCTGAATTGAATGGGATTTTTTAATCGTGTTTAACGCCTGTTTTTACTACTGTGGTACCACAGGCACAGGTGGACACTGATGATGCATGAAATGAAATGATAAATTGGGAAAGGATATTTTTTAAGGAAGGAAATGTTTCAGACCTAAGTTTAGGGTACCTCTCCGGTATTTGCCAGTTATGAAAACAGGAAAACCTGGAAAAAACCTGTCAGGGAGGACGATCCTGGCGGGATTCGAACCCCAGACCTCCCGCTCACGAGTCCGCGACTTAAAGGCCTCGGCCACCCTTGGCGGTAATTGAATGGGATACTAATGATAAAGTTTAATAGTATTATTATTATTATTATTATTATTATTATTATTATTATTATTATTATAAGGTTATTTATCAACGCTAATCAGGTTTGTTTTTGAGAGTAATTGTAAATTATATATGATTTTATAATTATTTCCAGTTCGAATAATGCTCTTTATAAAATGATTTAATTTTCAGCAATTCTAACCTGATTGTTCGAAAATAATATAACTAATTTATTAAATCCATACTTAGTAAAACTAATAACTTTAACTTTCCGTTTTTGTGGAATTTCGTCGGAGCAAAAAATTTAAAACAGAACTGTCTTTTTTTTTTTATAGAACCTTAGACATTTACATTAATGTTATTTATTTATATAAGCAGAAAATAAGTAAAAATATGCATTGTAGGTATTAAAATTATCAAATTGAACTTTAATAAGATATATAGTTTATTTCGTTCATTTTGAAAGATGAAGACATAATAGCTTGTTTTGAATCCTCTCCCCAGCTCCCGCCTAGGTACAGAGTGGAAATAGAATAAAGACACGTTGATGGTTGCGGACATTTCAACTGATAGATTGTGGTGCACATATAAACAAATTTGAGCTTATAGAGCTTTTCTCGGAAAAGAAAAACATCTAGAAAGGTCGACACGTGTCTTAACAATCTATTTAGGCCTTTGGTATCTCTCCTTAATGGAAAGGTGCGATGCTTTGTTTAATGTTTACAATTGAGTGCATAAAACAAGATCAAGTGCAGGTAAATTTCCTCTGCTTGGCGTTAATGTTGAGAGAGGGTAAAAGCATGAGAAAATATTAATGTAAATTATTAATGATTATGAACTCTCTGGTTTTCAGTACATTAGAATACTCAGAAAATTACAAATATACATTCCGAAAAATAGCTTTTGCAGCATTATGTATTGCATGTTTGTTTTCTGTTGATCGTTTCTCGGTACTGCATGAAGAATAAAATTATGTAAAACCTGGGAATTTTGGAAACAATTAAAATGCGAATGAATAACGCATGGCAGGCCGTTACATCCCTATGTGGATAACTTTTATTCCCTTTAGATATTGTACTGCATATGCCATAACGTTTCGTGTTTATAATCCGTGTTCTTAGGTCCCACGTAATCCCTCCGTAACCCCATCTCGGGAGAGGCTATCAGAAACGTACAAATAAAGATCGCAACGTTCCCCAGATACACACACACGGCACCTTGTTGGCTTGACCCTCCCCTCTTACCCACATTAACCTTCTCCCCCTCCCGGAATATATCTCCCCGCAGGACCTGATATCGGCTATTAGGTCCGAGAAAGAATCCTCTTCTTCCAGACTTGCTGCCCTGCCTAATATCTCGGGACAAGGAGCAACAGCATAAGTGACGAATCAAGTACAGGAATGCGCTAAATTTTAGTCATGAGTGGCGTTGAATTTTATTATCAGTTTTAAATTTCCCCATTGCTTTGCAATAATTTCCTGCTTTGTATATTTAATATGTACAACACAATGACCATAATTGTCTATTTAATAGTATAAGTATTCATTACAATATAATTATCAATATACTCTGATTTGATCAATCAACAGCAGAGACTGGATAAACTTATTGTTGTGAATGTCACTTCCATCACTTAAGGTTTAATACACTTTTCTGTTCTTTAAATTTCATGGTATTTTGCCGTACTTTATATGAAAATGTTCATAATAAACTAGAGAACCACAGATATGATATGACGGAATGTTATGCTTAACTCTACAGGATCGCATCGTTTGCTGACACCGACACCGCCTGTGGGGAATAAGACACTTTGTATCCTAAGGCAGTTAAAATGCCGAGCAGCGTTCCTATTTCTTTTCCGTGATGCAACTGCTACAGTAACTAGGGTTATATTTCATAAGTATTGGATTGTTAGGGGCAGAGGAGGATATTTCGGCACTTGCTCGGCTGCTGGACGTTTGTGACATGGGGATACCTTGTAGAGGAAGGGATGAAGTGAGGAGATACCAGGCGGCCAGAATCCATGGGCGGTGAGGCATAGAGCTAGGGTCACTAACATGCTTCTACATAAAAATCCTGATGCCTGAAACTCTCCCCCCCCTCACCTCAGGAGTTCGAGCCTCTCGTATTAGACGCCAGGACAAAAAACTTTACAAAGCATGTCGGCGTTACTGCGCGCCATCCCACCTCGCTCTATGACATAACCAACGAAATGAACTGATATTTAATGGCAGAGCGGAAAATTCCTGGAAAATAAACATCATCCCAGCATTCGCCTAAACGACCATGGGAAACCACGAAAAAACACAAGGTCACGATGCCCGACCCCAAGGTATTTGAACCGGAGACCTCCCAAGGGTTACACTGCTACGGGTGGCCGAGGTCGTTAAGGCACAGACTCGTGAGCGGGAGGTCTGGGTTCGAATCCCACCAGGACCGTCCTCCCTGAGTGAGGTTTTTTTCCAGATTTTCCAGTCCTCATAAATGGCAAATGCCGGGGAGGTACCCTAAACTTAGGCCTGGAACAATTCCTTCCTTAAAAATAAATCCTTTCCCAATATTTCATTTCATGTATCATCAGAGTCCATCGCCTGTGATGCCTTTGTAGTAAAAACGGGCGTTAAACACCATTCATTCATTCCCAAGAGTTACCGCCTGAGCCTCTCCTCTTGATCGGGTAAGCACTAATACATTTTTTATTATTTTTCATTGTACTTGTACCCCTGCCACCTCTTACCAGTTCGATAAGAAGCAGTAGCGCCACTGTGTCAGGGACGTTCCAGTTACACACTTATAAGCAAATATTTAGATGTTTCTTTAAGAGTATAGCAGGCTATTTCCACATATGAAATACAAGTTAAATATATTATTCAGTAATAGTATACATTGTCTTTATTTTATTAATTGCGTATTTATTATTCCATTCGCAAAATAATCCTGTGAGAAATTAAGGACTTTTATGCAGAGTGATTTAAGTAGAGCTAAGATATTTCTTTCTGTATTTATTTAAAAACGAATGATACTAGCCACAATTTATTATATCTCAAATGTAGAGCATGTTTGGGAGATTATTAATCTCTATAGAAATGTTGCAAATGTCCTCCATCCTGCATACCTCATAACTCAACATGTCGTTCCATGTTACTGGCCGCTCTACGAGGATTGTGTTGACAATAACAGTGATCCCCTGCGTAATGTTGTGCTTCAGACCGTCCAATGTCTGTGAGCGTGTGACGTAAACTCTTGTCTTTTAAGTAACCCCATGAGAGGAAGTAGGGCGTTGTCAAATCTGGAGATGTCGGAAAAATATCCATAACCCAGCTCCTCTACAGGTCCAGAAACTCAACAAGTTCCATGATTCCTGCCGTACTCTGCGGTGACCACTGTCTGGTTAAAATAATAAATAAATAAATAAATTGGCAGATATTGCGCACCGAACTTCCATTTTAACTGGGTGTATAGGTACTTCATGAATGACAGGTGAATTTTGAATTCTATGAGTTTGCATAGCCGCATAAATGGAACTATGAAATGGCCAATATTAAGCAGGATTTTGCACAATGAACGCCTGAAATCAACAGCAATCTTCACTCTTTTGCCCTTGTCTGGTTCCTGCAATTGATGGACAACTGTAACCCTATACGATTTTTAGGTGAACACTTTTCGCAGCGCTCTGACAAACTGAGGAGTACCCGATCTCATGCAACATACGAGTACGTCTTAATGTCCTATGGGGTGACCGCTCCAGTTGTACCAGGACGTCCACAACAAACGTGGCCAGTCTAGAGAACGATGTTTGCCTTTTTTACTCACCAGAGGTCCAGTTGTTTCTGATTGGTTTACCAGTGCTAGTATTGTTTCTTTCGGGGGGATTGCAAACACCAAGTTCTTTCTGGTATGCTTTCGAGTAGCTGTAATTGAATTCGTAATTCAGTATTGCTGCACAAGAAAGAGCTGTTGATTTAATGTGTACTGCATTTTCACAGCGACTAAAGCAAAATATTGAAAACAGCTGTCAAACATAAAAGACAACAATAAGGAATAAAGAACAAATATCTACACATCTCATTACAGGGAGTCAAAACTCCCAAATATTGCACTTAATTTGATCCTTAGTGCGCCGCTTAGGAGCTCATAATTTCTTTGTATCGTGCCCCCATTCCGGTACGCAATCGGAATTTGTATCTCTTCAATAAACGCGCGATTTCAGTAAGACGAGTTAAAGTTATGCTGACGGAGGCAATTGAGCTTGCTCAGTCAAGTTTGCCACTCCAACTGTGAAGTGGACCGAGAGTGAGATGCATGCTAAACAAAGAATATTTATTTATGATTGTTAAGTGCAAAGGAAACATATAAGTACAATAGAAGTTACATTTCCATGAGTAGATCTGCTGAGAAGTGCAATTTTTTCATCGATGAGAATCCGAATCCAAAAACAAGGTTTTAACATTGGAGAAGCGTAACGAAACAGTTTAGTTCCACGGTAGGGTAGGATTCAAGGTTTAATAGCCAGCCATACTCTATACTCCGCGATAGCATTATAACAATGACAAGAATATTTCAGGTTTCACGCTTTATTTACAAAAAAAAAAATCCAAAATTTATAAAAAAAATCTTATCGGTAGCACATTTAGAAGTTAAAATATACCAAGGATAATATATTAAATTTCATTTCGTGATATCAGAAGCCTGAAATAGAACTTAAGCATTCATTGTAACATAGCATGCACTTACATTAATGTCCTGTCGTGGAATAATAATGAAGACAGCAAGTGTCACCCATAGCTCAAATTTATATAGAATGGGTGGATTTTTTCTGTGTATAATGCGTTAGAGACACAGGCTTTGTGTGCTGGGATGCAGCAGCCTGACCGAACCCACACAGCAGAGGTTCTGACCGAATGGACTTCAGGATGACCTTCTCGTTTGCATAATGACAGCTATTTCCGCCCCTTCACTGCTCCAATATAACGTGAACACACTTGTATGTTATGTAAACGGCTCTGGATCGATTTAACCATAATGTCCGGGCGGCCGGCGTCGTAAAGAAGGGCACACACAGTTATTGGGAAACCGATACTGCCACTGTTGTGTGCCCTACAGGTGATGAATTCCTTACCGATACTGCAAACAATAAAAGCTAAGGAATCGCCTCTTCATACTGCTTTGAATTCAGCCAGTGTCAAGACAGCCATTTCCATATTCTCTCGACTCAGACGCTGTCTTCGTACACGGGAATGTTTCTTGAATATTTCTTGTAATAACCGAACAACACGGGGCTTACTATAAAACTGCAGTATATGAGAACGTGCTATGGACTAGCAAGGAAATGTTAACAGGTGAATATCGCAATTTTCCAGCACAAAAAGATACCGCGCAAACGTGGTAGGGTTGGTATTGCCATGAAATAGATTTAACAAAACTTTTATGAAAAATATCTAATAGGTATTGCTTATATACAGACATTTTCACATAAAATAACTTTGCACAACTAATTTGTTATATATTGGCATATAAAATCTAAAATAAAATAACCTACAGGGTGTATGAATATAGGAAGCACTGATTCATGCAAGTATTTACGGATTTAACAATAGTTTAATTAATTGTAATATGAACAGTTTTGTTCTTAAGACTTCTCTGTTTAATGTCATAATTCTTAGTAGCCTATTTAACTCCATAGAGTTTGCTTTGTTGGGATGCTGTTCACTAATGTGCCATGTCGTCAAGGATTTCGCTATCCTTGGTACGTCGCTTAGGAGCTCATAAATTTCTTTGTATTTTCCCTCACTCCTCTACGCAATCGGAATTTGTATCTCTTCAGTGGACGCGCGATTTCCGGTAAGACGAGTTAAAAGTTCCGCTGACGGAGATAATTGAGCTAGCTCAGTTGTGTTACCACTCCAGCTGTGAAGTGGAGTGGACCGAAAGTGAGATGCTTGCTAAAACAAAGAATATTTTTTATGATTGTCAAGTGCAACAGAAATATATAAGTACTATAGAAGTTACATTTCTATGGGTAGATCTGCCGAGAAGTGCAATTTGCAGATTGGTGACCCCAAGGCATTTTCATCGATAAGAAGCCGAGTCCAAAAACAAGGTTAGAGAAGAATAGGAGAAGCTGATGAAACAGAATAGCGATTAGAAACTTCTCCTAGAAAGCCTTTAACATGACTAGCCCAGCAAGTTAGTGTATCTGTCAGCAGTGCGTATAAAGCTACTCAACCGCTGCATCTTCCTCATATCAACTATTTCTGTAACTGAAATAAAATGATTACAGGCAGTTCACAATATTCGGGAGAATGAAATTACATAAGTGTCTCAAAATCTTTTCAAAAGATTCTCATAGCGAAATATCAAAAGAAAGGGGGGGGGGTGCGAGCTATGAGTTCCGATCACTCGAAAAGATTTCTCTCAGTAGGTGGCAAGGCCATACACAGTAACTTCCGGTCGGCAAAATTAATTTCCGATTGCGTATCGGAATGAGCAGACTGTAATTCGCATTACAACTCTTCTTGCCCCTAAAGTGATTAATGTTCTCTTTTACATTTACCTATATCTGTCATTTAGGGCTTTCCACATTTTTATCTTTCAATCTTCTCGCAGAGCTGAGATCTCATATCCGAACTGTGTACCGCCGAGGTCGTTAAGGCGTGGACTCGTGAGCAGGAGGTCTGAGGTTCGAATCCCTGCAGTACCGTCCTCCCTTACTGAGGTTTTTTTCCAGGTTTTTCTCAGTCTCTAAATGGCAAATGCCGGGGAGGTACCCTAAACTTAGGTCTGGAGCATTTCCTTCCTTAAAAAATCCTTTCCGAATATATCATTTCATTCATCGCCTGTGGTGCCTCAGTAGTAAAAACGGGCGTTAAACACTAATAAAAAAATCACAAACTGTGAAAAGCTACAGAAGGAAGAAATATAAACTCTTTAAGTCTAAAAGCCATTTACAGCCTATAGTCTCCCTATATTAGTTTTGACTTTGGTAGCGCATTCGGATTGAGTAACCGGAGCTTAAAGTTTAATATTTTTAAGACATGACTCTAGTTGTTTTTAAAAAAACCCATGGATATATATTATTTATCTTTTTTTCACTTTTATGAACCAGTTTGAACGCTCTATAATATTTTCTTCAAAATATACTTTTCAAACAATATGACACCCTATATGCATAAATATAAACTTTCAGAATTACTAATTTTACCTAAATATATCTGCTCCCACCTCAAGAATGCGGAATAATTATTCACCAAAGTTTGCAGAAGACCAACTGAAAATCGCTGGTCTCAAACCGTAATGTAAATGTGGCTATCTTAAACTTTTGCTTGTTTCAGTTTGCTTTAATCTTGTCATATCTTTAGACAATTGTTTAGAAACACTACAATTTTTACTCAATGAGCACATTTAGCTTAGAGAAAAGAAAACTTGCAGCTACGAGCGGAACAAGGAATGTTTATTATCAACACAATGCGTATTCTGAAAAATAATAATACAGTTGCTCTCGGGTGGGCCTTGTTTATAGAGTTCCCACCATTTCACAACGGAGGACTGCAACCGTATCGTCCGGCCGTTTCTTTTCCTGCCAAATGAGACCGTTAATTCGCATTTGGGAAAAGGTTGACCCCCGGTTGGGACATAAACCGACAGGATGTACTGCCCCAGCCTTCATTTCGATCTTATTGCCGCACACCCCCTCCGAACGATATACCCACGAGCAGCTTCAAAACAAACTTTGATCAATTTTTAGTGCAGCCCCTGGACGCCAGCAGATCATTGCAAGCGGTCCACGTTATGGCTTAATAAATGATTCATCGGGTAAGGGAGGCAGGATGGTCTTCTTTACGGGTATCGGAGTTCCCATTAGTTTGTGGAAGGGATGGGATCGAGGATGACCTCCTCCTGGACGATCGTATAGCTGTGGATCCAACTACCTGGAGAATAGCCACTACAAACTTCTTCCTGAGCGACCTCAGTTGTACGTTTTGAAAAGTAACATCTCATCCTGTCTTCAGAATAAGATGACGCAATTCCTGCCTTCAGACAAACTTCAAATGTAAGTTTACGCACTTTGGTGTTAAATCAGGGCTTTGAAGCGATGCACATCTGTGTTACTTCGTAGTTGGTTTCTCAATGCAAGTAAAAATTGCTTACCAAATGCTTAAATTCATGTACACCTTAAAAACAATGGATCGTTTCCAGATTTTATGGATGTATTGATGTTTTGATGTTCTAATAGAATACTTTCAGTATTTGAGTTTGCTCACGGCTGGCTCTTTGTACCTACACCCCAAATTGGGGCACCTTCGAGGGGAAGGGAAGAAGGAAGGGAGACACCGTGCAGCCAAGATCTACGGAAGGTGACTTTGCGCACTCAGCTGGAGTCCATAACGTGTTTCCAGATAGATCAGCGAACCTCACTCTTCTCGGAGGCACTTTATGTTAAAATGCATTTGTTTGGAGTGATCAAAATTGTATATTCAACTCTACAACTGCGATCAAACACAAATGTTTCTACGTTATGTTACTTTCATAGCAAATTTTTCTGAAAAGGATGCTAAAAATGTATATGATAGTCAAGTGCGGTATTCCATTGAGTAAAATTTTAATAGGTAAGCTAACAAATAAAAAGCCAGCGCGGTATTATGCCACCTTACGCCTATATTCCTCTGCCAATTGCATACCTCAAAAAGAAAAAGGTTCAAACCAAGAAATTAATAAATAAACAAAACAAAATGCTGTTTAAGAACATTCAATGTATAAGAATATGTACATGTTTAATTAAAGTATACATTTTAAACACCTATTCTACCTAAATAATTTGTGGTAGGAAAGAAGTGATACTGCATAAGTGCTTTTGTTTTAACACTGAACTTCTTTACAGACCCCCTTTAATTCTCCAATTTGGAAAACACAACAAGCAGTATAACAAGTGTGCACTGTCGTAAGCTATGTGATGTTAAAAACAAAATAATAACAGCGGGAAGAAGTAAAACAAATGAATACCTTGTGTGCGTATATCTGACTGTCTGTACGTCAACAGTATATCCATGACAACACGAAGTAAACGAAACACAGGAGTGGCACAGAGAGGGAGGGAATTTCAACTGATGTAATCACTGCAGACTCTACCTTCCTCCCTCTCTTTATTATTACTTTTTATATTTTTTTGCTGTGTGAACTACCGCTCACAGCATCTGTGGTCCATCTTATGGAACGAGATGGAGCGCGACTGTTGTTTGTTTCCCACGGTGCATTTCGGTGGTGACGTAACATTTCGCTTACATTGTGCATTTAATGATAATGCATGCATTTAGGGTTAGGTTTTAAAAACTATTGCTTTGTAGTGAAAACATTAAGTTTTTTAATGTTTAATTCCCAACTTCCTAAAGCCTTCTTGTCATCTATTAAGCTACTCTGCTGAAAAGAGTATTTGTGTAGAACATAACTTGTACATGGCAGTTCTTCCCTTACTTTTTCCACAAAATATGAAAAGCCTGTTTTAGAACAGTAGTTTCTAGTGTTTTGTATGTGCTATATGAGCACTGCATTTTTTTTATTGAAATTCAGATTTATTAATATGCTAAGAACAAATAAAAAATACTAATACAACTACCAGGGGGCCTCCACCTATCTGGCCCAGATAATTTTAGGGTATGCCCCCTCACAATTACAAAACATATAAATACAATAATTGGTTATTTTATTATGTTTATCCAAATTCTAATATAATTAAACAAATACAATATTTCCACCTTGATTGCATCTGTCCCCAGTCCCCGGTTCATCAACAGCAGCCTACTGGAGTTCCAGTGGATCAGGCTCCGACCCATTCCAAGACCTAAATAAAAATTTGACATTACTCTATGATCGCCTCTTGGCTGAAAGGTCTTTCCTGTCAAGGAACATCGACTGTAGACTTTCCTAGCTTTCTTACGAAGTAGACGCGATCAAAACGCTCAGAATTTAGGAGGTAATATTTGACTTTTGTAATCAGAAATTCAAGGAGTTTCTTGACTGAGTACCCAGTGACCCAGGTATTCAGTTATTAATGTATTATGCTATAATAGTAGTGTATATTTCTTTTAGATTTTGGGGATTTCCTTACTGTAAGATTTTCGCCTTTATATAATTTTTAGTAATGTTTTCTTCGGGAGGTTTTGCGGGAATTATGTCATGTAAATTTGCTTTGGCAATGAATTGCGTAATCACAACTTTTTAATGAATTTTATTACCTTGTTCTTTGGGGTATGAATATAAGTTATAAGTTATTTAATTACTAACGCTTTTTGCAATGTACCTGATAGTTAACTGATCAGATTATTTATAATTTGTTGTAAAAGAATTTAAATATTTTAATGTTAAGAATTTCCTAATTTATTACAATCATTCCTGTTGTACGTCCAGTAAATGTTATACCAAAACTTATTGCTTCATCGCTGTTTTTTGTTTGGTACTTTAAATAATATTTTTAATGAATTGTATTTAAAGAATACTCCTTAATTTTGTCAAACTATTCTACTTTTTTCATATTAGCATGTCATCTTACCATGACGCAAGAAAGTCCATAGTAGTTTTGACGTAACGAGGGAATTTAAAATATTTTGTATATAACACTCAGAACGACAGTAAATGCACTAACGTTCTATTTTAAAAGAAATATATTAGCGCACAAAGTCATTTCATCGAGAATGTTCTGCAAAGTTTAACTAACATTTTTCATTCTAGGGAGAGAAAGACTATTGTCTGAAAGTTATTGTGCAGATGTACCATAAAAACTTCCAAATAATATTAATTATCGCTTCATGCAAGATGGAGTACCGCTAATTCGATCTGCTGAAAGGGTTGCTTATCTTCAAATCAATTGACCTAGTTTCATTACCTATGGATTAATACATATGTAGAAAACAATATAGAGGAGATGGCATTACAATGCAAAGTGCATGTGCAATGTATATATATATATATATATATATAAATTAACACTAATAATAAAAGTAGATAAAGATAAAACAGAGAGAAAGAGTCACACTTTTTCATATATATATATATATATATTCATATATATATGTGTGTGTGTGTTTAATATCTTTAATATCTTCTCTTTTAAACCATTTTAATGAATGATAATTAAATCTGAAGAGAAGAGGAGGTAAAAACATATTGTTCGTACTTAAAAGCAAGGGTCCGGAAATCAGCCTAATTAAATTAAAAGTTTTAAAATGATAGAATAATGTGTAAGGAAATTATAAATGTAAGTAATTTGAACAAACATCTTCTCTCCTCCTGTCACCATAAAATAAACTTCCCTGACCAATAAATTGGAGATGGTGTTGCGTTTATTAAGGTGGAAAGGCAAGATTCACAAATAGTACTTTTTTTTTCATCTACCTGTTCAGTTAGGCTGTTTTCCATTTCGTTATGATTTGTTAGGTCAGTAATGATAACTGTCTTTCACAATATACCACCGTATATATTCTTTTTTAAACAAAATATTCTCAGGTCATCCCGTATCATCCAAACACAAGAAAGGAAATTTAATCATATTTAAGAGCAAGAAATTCTTTCTAGTTTAATATTGATCATTCTCCAATAACGAAGTAAAGGCACATACTTGGAACACTTTAGTTAATAGAGACCGCTTGACGATCTACATTCTTTTTAAAATCGTATCAGTACTTAGAACATGACATTACTAAATACTAAAATGGCTTATATCTACTTATATAAAAGATACAAAGGCAGTTTCAATGCCTGTTCTGTATGATATGTTGGATTGGATTTGGTGATTTCTAGGAGGATTTCAGACACGGAAGTTCAACGAGCCTTTTGTATGCTACGGAGCATTCGAGAGGAAGGGGTGGAGGCGGCCGGGTTTAAGGGGCGGCAGGTACGAATGTAGTTGGGGCCCCTAACGTTTTCATATCCCTTGTCTTTTAATGATCTGTTGCAATGCCAGCAGGGCTACTGTCACACCAGATATCAGGACATTCTTCCAATGAGCACATTCCACCACTGCACGCTTCTCACCGCCAACCTTCGTCACCAGGCCTAGCAGCAATTCTAAAACTATGAAATAGAAAATGAAAGAAAATGTGGGCAATATTCATTCCAGTATTCATCTAAGTGACCAGGTGAAACAACGAAACATCCCTAAGTCAGAATGTACCCAAAGGTTTTGAACCCGGGACCTCCCAAATGTGAGTCCAAATCGTTACCGCCTAAGCCATCCCACTCCGTTTATATTGTTTATTGATATAGTTTTATTATTTATAGATCTGAGCCTTTCCAGATCAAAAATAAACAACATTTGTGTCATAAACTTTTTCTTTTAATTTGAAAGAGCACAGCAAATGCATGTAATTGCTGCGAAAATGTGCGCTTTCTAAAAAGCTACAACATATCTGGCGCCTTAGTTTTAAAGCCCTTGCCCGCCGATTGTGTTGACAGGAAGCTGCGTGGGTGGGCTGGGCATGCGCAGTGGGCGGACAGCTGGTGATGTATAAAGTGTCGCTTCTTGTACTTAATTGCGTTATAAATGGTACAAGCTTGTCCAGGTTTTCTGTCCTATGTAGCCGAACCTTAACACCTTTTCTTGAGGGGAAAAAACGGTCCGCACCAGCATTTAGTGTGTATAGTATCTTTGTGGGATATGGCCCAACCTTGCCATAGATGAATCGACGTACCTAATATTACGACAGTACTCAAACTTTGAACTTCAGCTCTTCATTTTCAGTACTGTAAAATTATTATTATTATTATTATTATTATTATTATTATTATTATTATTATTATTATTATTATTATTATTATTATTATTATTATTATTAGTATTAGTATTATTATTATTATTATTAGTATTATTATCATTATTATCATCATTAATTATGTTATTATTATTATCAATTATGTTATTATTATTATCATTAATTATGTTATTATTATCATTAATTATGTTATTATTATTATTATCATTAATTATGTTATTATTATTATTATTAATTATGTTATTATTATTATCATTAATTATGTTATTATTATTATTATTATTATTATTATTAAATTTGCTATTTATTTATTTTAAACCCGGTTTAGGCAAGTTTTACAACTAATCGCCTTCATATAGTAGAAATGCCTAATTTACGACAAACTAAAACCAACTTTATGAAAGATAATTGGGCGATAGTAATTTCTGCTCCACATTTGATTAGAGAATTATTTTAATGATACCCAACAATTTCATGTTTACATAAGAATTTGAAAGCCACCGAAATAGAAGTGTCATTATGTCTACCTTCACATTATTCAGTTTTCTAACCGGAAATACATGCACTTTTAGATGCAACTTCAAACTTATTTAGGAAAGAGCAAGCATTTCTTGCATTCTTTCGAGTTTCTCCATGGATGGAAAGTATTTTGATGTGGTCTGCATTGGTGCACACGTCCGCCATGGTTCATTCCCAATTGACGATCGCCACGCGAATTTGCAAGCACAAAAAAAAAAAAAAAATGTTTAATCAAAGATTATCTCACGTTACATCACGCAATGTCTTCTGCTACTCCTGGGGAATAGCAAATTGGTGGCCCTTGGGCCTTCTTCACATTTCAAAGGCCTGGCACATAAGAAAAAGTTTGTCGATGTATTAATTATTTATGTTTAGCTTGAAACCAAACCGCCAAGGGTGGCTGAGGCCGTTAAAGACTCGTGAGCGGGAGGTCTAAGGTTCGGATCCTGCCAAAACCATTTTCCCTGACTGAGTTTTTTTCCACGTTTTCCTCAGATCTCATAAATGGCAAATGGCGGGGAGGTACCATAAACTTGGCCTGGAACGTTTCCTTCCTTAAAAAAAATCCTTTCCCAATTTATCATTTCATGTATTGCCAGTGTTCGCCGCTTGTGGTGCCTCAGTAATAAAAACAAGCGTTAAACACCATTAAGACCGCCACGGGTGGCCGAGATCGTTAATCTATATTGCGTTATCATTGCAAAGATTGTGTTATCATTTCTTAAGTACCGCCAGATTCACAGAAGTTCTTGGTGAATTTCCTACTATTTGACAAAATAAACTTTTAAGTTGTCTCCCGTTTGTGCATTTCAAATTCTGTTTTTTATCCTAATGTTTGTAACAATTAGAATGTATTTCTTCTCTTCAAATATTGCATAATCAGTAACTAGAACACAAAACAAAATTGTAGTCATGATATTGTTCAGTTTTGTCTTCTATAGATTGTTTATTTCAGCTCAATTTCTGGCAATGAACCCTACTAGAATATTTTTTGAAAATATTAACGTTATTTCTCAACACAATCCATCAAGGATTGTAAACTTGATTCAGCAATTTTCCAATCTTTTTCATCTCGCCGAAAAGTTTTTTTTTTGTCAAACTTGAAAAATTAGTCATTGGCATCCCTGCTCGACTAAAACCTCTTCCCACCGAGCTGAAGTTTTAGTTCGACATGTTCAGGAATTAATTCGACTACCGAAAAGCCTACGGCGGGTTATCCTGGTGAAAGAGCCATCTTTCAGCTTCTAAACGGTCCAGCAATGAAGTCTTAATATTCTCTTGCGTTATCTGTCCTTTTCGATTAGTTTATCGGAATTATTTCTTGGGGTTCCCCGGTGACATCACCTTCCCAGTGCTTGTCTTCGGCAGCTCGCTTTCATCAACGGCTGTGACTGCGGGCTCTCCTAAGTGTGTCCTGATGGATCCACAAATCGATGCAGAACGTCCTGCGATTAAACCGCGTGCATTTTTGGTCCTGGATTAACAAACGTGATGTTGTAATCTGCATTTCATCACTTCAGGAAATTACTACAGTTATTTCTCCCACTTTGATTCTTCAGCCTATAATTTATGTACATAAATGATCTGCCACTTATGAGCATAACAACCCGTTATTGTTGCACACAGAATTGTATGATTATTCTATTCAAGCGCTTCGGTGGATTTTTCTAACATTTATTTTGTGTTAAAGGAACTTCGCCATTAACAGCTCTAGCACTGATGTGACTGGCTGCTTCTTCTTTACTTTTATGTTGCATACCCCGGGAGCGTACTGCTATTCAAGTGTTACACTTGTAACTAATGATCATTGTTGTCCTAAATCATGAACATTTTCATGCCTGCGAGTTTTTCAAGTGCTTCAAAAACAGGTTCCTGGTAGAATCCTTTGCAAGGTGCTTAGAACCTCTTGAGTTTTGATTGTCTAATGCGTTATCCCATAAAAAGTGAAACAGATACATATTCTTATGTTTTCAGGATTACTGTTCCGTCAGTTACAGAAGCTTAACTGTTACCACATTTTATGTCTTTCATTGCAGAAGGTTTCATGCACAGCCTAAAAGATAACTGTTTTATCTAAGCATTAACTTCTGTTTTCTAAGTTCTTTAGAGGTTCTTCACATCAACATTCAACATGGCATTGTCAAAATGAGCCATATTTATTGTTTCCCTTGATAGTTTACGTGATATGTAATAAGTCTTTGGGTCCTTTTAGGAGTTTCATTTAGTTTTACTCAAATTTAGCCTTAAAATTTTGTAAGATGATGAAATCTGTTGGCATAACATCGTTGTACTAGTTGAGAGGAAATAAGTTGAAGACTTCAGGCATTCGTTTCCCTTACTTGTACACTACACTGATAAAACGACTTTAATATAGATAATGAGATCTTTTATAAATTGTATGAGCATTAAAACTGCACATTAATAATAGTCATGCGGAAATTATGTCTGTTTTTTCGTTCGGTTGGTTGAAGGGGCGTTGGAATCCTTCACGCCTTTGTGTTCGTTCTATTTTAATTAACTGATCCGCCGCCAGGGATAGCCGAGGTCGTTAAGGCGCGGAATTGTGAGCGGGAGATCTGGAATTCGATTCCCAACAGGACCGTCCTCCCTGTATGAAGAGTTTTCCAGGTTTTTTTCAGTCCTTATAAATGGCAAATGCAGGGGAAATGTCCTGGAATACTTCCTTTTTTTAATCCTTTCCAAATTTATCATTTCGTCTCAGTATTCACCACCTGGTTAAAACTGCATTAAACTCTATTTTTTAAAAAAATCATTGATATCTTATTTGTTTTGCTGTGGATGCATTGCGTCCAACACGAGCACCAATTTCTCAGAGTGACATCTCGGTATGCCACAGATCTTCCTTGATCAAAATCCGGCACTGCTGGTATTGCTGTAGTGTCATTTTCGTTCCTTCCAAGAAAATATGGAGTATTTTTAACGCATCTCTTATGGATATTGTAACTTTAATGGCGAGCATTTATTAAAGAGAGTCATAAGCCACTGAAAGTTTATTATCATCAAAATATTGTTAGTCACTAACCGTTAGTTTGTTCAGTAAAGGTATTTTGTTACTTTAATAAATACAATAAATGTTTGCCAAGTTTTCAATTATTTAAGGACATGTATGGAAAGCAAGGGCTCCTATGAAAATAATCTTAGAGATTGTAGTTCCCACACGGGGAACAGAGTGAGGGAGAAGTTGCTGAGCGTGCACCTTAAGATGAACTCACTCCACTGTCAGTGTCGAAAGGTTATTTTATTCCATCTTTCTTCTGCAACCCGAGTAGCCGCCAACCGCCGGTGCTGCCCTCTTCAAAACGTTACACACTAGAAAGGTAATAGAGTGATGTATAAATTGATTTTTTTTTTGCTCACTGCTGTTATTAGCCTACTTTATAGAAGCAAAAATCCTGGAAGTAGGCACTTGAAAATGTCTTTCGTGCTCATTTTTTCTTGGAAATTGGCTGCGATTCCACATAATATAATGTAGAAATGTTAATTATTAATAAAGGGAAGTGAAAATTTGAGGCAAAAATAATAAACTTAGTGAAACAAGAACCAGTTTAAGAAAAATTAAAAGCTAATGATATCGTGGAACAAATTAACCCAGTGTGGCATTTGCATTAACAATTTTTGTCATATAATTATCTGAAATGATATCTAGATACTTATATCGTATGATTAGAGAAGAAACTCCCACACTTTTTATTTGTTTACTTTACAAATAACAGGTAATATAAACTTATACTGTAATTAGTACATACAGTAACATTCTTGGCTTTCTGTTGCTGCCTCATCTTAACAGTGTAGCCGTAAGCTCTATTATTGACTTTTCTCATAGTCTTTAACATATCTATTGAGCTGTTGAACGACTCCTAGGACTATTTATTGTAGTACAAAATAAACCATGGTTATTATTACATAATTAACACCTTATGGACATCGATTCCAGAAGCCTATAACTCCACAAACCGCAATTAATAAAGGAAATAAAGACAAAGTGCCCAGCTGGTAATTCTTAACGGTTACAAAGAAATGTTCGAATCCCTTGGGTCGCCACCATAACGTTGGATTTTTTTTGTAGTTTCCCTATGCTTAGGAGAGTGCTGAGAAGAATCTTCGAATTTTCCGATCTCCCATTGCATATCATTTCATTCTCTTGCTTTGTTACATGGTCAAAACTGACAGGGTGCGGTGTGACGGAGGCTTGCGCTTTGGAAATGTTTTTGCGCTTTGCGTGTGGTATGGAAGCGGTCCTTCTGAACTCCTTGTAGAGGAGGTGTCTCCCTAACCTAGTCCTTCCGCTTGTAGGGCTCTCCATTGGGGCGAGACACAAATGGCAGCTGTTGATAAGGATGAAGTAGAGAAACATCTTTATTCCCAACCCAATCGCAAATATAAAAGATTACATTTGCGTTTCTAGGACATTATTCATAAAATAAACTATAGACTAGTAGAAAATAAAAGAATATCGGCAAAGAATGAATAATTTCATATCATACGTTAAAGCGCCAAAAATTAAACTTACAGTTAGGAAGGCGAAGGATAAAATTGAAACCGTTAATGGGAAAAATGTCAAATGCTAACAGAGGGTCGTAACAAGTTATCTCGGCTGTTATGTAGAAAAAATGTCTTGATTGAAAAAATGTTTATGCAAAAACATTAACTGCAAGTAGGTGGCATATAGAGGGTCTAAACGCTGCTATTGTGAGCATAAAGCACTGCACATTTGATGGGCAACTTTTTAATATCATGTTGTTTCTTTGGTTGTAAGGTTCTTAAGGCAACCTTATCTTCTTGAACAAAATATAGCAGAAAAATCTAGCTACCACCACCACCATTAATTACATAACATCTGCATTTTGCAATCTTATAAATATTGGTATAATAATTGTCTTATTTTTTACTTTTAAATATTATTTGTATATAGATACATATCTACTTAAGGCTACCACCACGATGGCCAAGGTCGTTAAGGCGCGGACTCGTGAGCGGGAGGTCTGGGGTTCGAATCTGACCAGGACCGTCCTCCCTGACTGGGGTTTTTTCCAGGTTTTCCTCAGTGCTCATAACTGGCAAATGCCGAAGTACCTAAACTTAGGCCTGAAACGTTTCCTTCCCCCTCAAAAAACCCTTTCCCAATTTATCATTTCATTCCACATATCATCAGTGTCGCCGCCTGTGGTGCCTCAGTAGTAAAAACGGGCGTTAAACATCACTAAAACAAAAGCTTCACGCTACAAATTAAAATAAAAAAACGAGTTATTATATTTTGTACAGAGCAAAATAGCAAAAGACTCTGGTTCATTAGGCATAGTATTATTGATAGAGACTATAATGGGCAAATGTCTGTTGTACTGTGCAAGTAGATATCTCGTCAACAATTAACAGATGAAGTACGGAAGAAAGGATACGCATGTAATTCAATAGATCACTCCAATCGAAGTTTTCAACTGGTTCTAAATGTGACTAACAAATGCATTTCATAAACTTCTGCCTCAAAGTAAACATTTACTTAGTTGTTCTTGACTGTTTATTTGGTTGTTCTTGACTGTTTATTTGGTTCTGCTCACCCTGGACTGGAATGCTTTCCTTTGCAGAACTGCGTGAATCAAAACATGTCCGGGATGCACACAGAAGAAATGGCTTCATATGATGCGCTGCTACTTCCATTAGAGCGATTCTTCATATTTCTGACAAAACCCACGAAGAAAGTGGGCTAATTTTCTCTCTCCAGAGCTTACAACGAGGGGAGTGGTGTTGATCACGAAGCACTTGCTCTGTTCTCAACACCTCTGGGTTGATGTGTAACGCGCATCCTGCTCTTGTGAGATGGAATTGTTTCATGCAGCCAAAAAACGGACAGACATATGACTCAGCTCATGACATTCCTCTTTACCCTTCCTTAAAAAGATGAAGCGTTAACTCTGAAAATAAAAGCAACACCCTGCGGTGAAACTTCACGCCTCCTGTTCAACAGAGTGGAGGTGAAAAGTTTATCTGGTTCGTGGGATCCCAAACATTTGTGACAGCCTTTCTAAGGATGGAAGGAGAAAAAAAGGTTCAAAGTTCATACCCGACCTTGTCTGTTTTTGCGTTAGGCAACAGTTGCCGGCACGGAAGGCTAAATATATGACCTCATCAATTGAAATTCGGACGCTGGATGACCTCGACGCGGCTCCTGCAGTACTCAACTGTTCTTCGCAGCGGCATTGTAGATGAGGGAAGAAAAACGTCAAAATAAAGTCCATTCAGTTGCCTGTTTATGTATAGCTTCTAAACATGCTTAGTGGTTCAATTTATAGCAAGCTTAATTAACAAGAAAATATAAATATTTAATAAAATAAAATAAAATATTTAATAAATATAAAAATATATCAAGAAAACTGATCTTAACCTAATATCCATTCTAAAATAATGCAAAAATAAAATTCCCCCTCTAATAAATCAATAATGCTCTATAATAAACCGTAATTGTTTTAGGTAAATACTTTTAATATAAATTAAAACTACTAGTTTTATCTGCAACAGTAAAGGTATGTGTAGGTTTTAACATAGCACTAGTGGGTACATCTCTTTTACTATTAAAGCCCTGTTATTGCTCTAATTATTCCTATGTTCAAAAACATAGTAAAACATTACGAAAATCTCTTTCATGTCTTCGGAATAATATAAAGCAAGTTTCATAGGGCCTATAATATATAATGCCTCCTTTGGAGATTAGCATCTATTTTTAAATAACAGCATATAAATATCTATTTTGCTCTTTCATTATGCCAGCAAACAATTATATAATTCTGAAACAAAATCGTTACTGCTTCATACTGTGCTTTTGCGCCTGTAACTTCCTTCAGCCAACATTAAAGTGGTACTCATTGTAGACAGGCAATGGAAAGTGCCAAAATGAAATATGAAGAGAGCGCAAGCCGCCGCTTTGAAGATTTCTTACTTCAATTGAAAGAACTGTAGCAATCTAACTGTTAGGAAAGCGCAGAATTCAGTGTATACATGGGATGGAAATATGCGGGTGGAATATAGCATTCCTGTTAGTAGCCATGTAAAGAAGGCATCATCACACTTGGCTACTTGTATGCCGTTCATTGGCTCTATTTCTGAAAGAGAAATTCGGGGAAAAAAAGGTTTCAAGGAGTGTTTTACTTAAGCAATAGATCTGTGGTGATTCAAAAGTTTCATTGGACGGGAAGGTTGTGTTTTTTCAGTGCCGTTGTAAGAAGGTAAGTTGTTCAAGATACAAAGTATACAGTTTTGTATGTTCAGCGTCTTTAGAGAAGCAAAAATATATTGTCTACATTGAACTGTGTGTTTTCTTTTCTAATTAACGTTTATGGCTACTGACCTGAGAACGACTTGCTTTTATTGTATCTGTCATTTATACATTTTGAAATGTCGAATGTGAGGTAAAATTTCACCTGGAGCAGCATTGGCAGACTACAACTACATAACACTCTTACATGGCCATTTTAAATGTCTTTGAAGGAATAACTGAAGCAATTTTGATGTGCATAAGGATGAAAAGGAATTTTGAGATAGTTTATCAATAATACTGTTTAACCATAAAGTATTATATTTGGCCCAATCGCATCCTTTATATACTTTACCTATAGATATCCCAGATAATACGATTTTATTAAATACACTATACAGTAACTAACGACATGATTGAATGATGTTAGTGAAGACATTAAATTACAGCTTCTTGCTAGGCACTATACCATAAAAGTAATGAGATTTCTGAACTATTTTCAACACTATCATATGCCCATTAAAAAAACATTTGATCTCTATTATTTTTCCCACTTTTTAATTTTGATATTCATAAATATCTCGTCGATAAAAGTTCTAATTGAAGTCTTTCTTGGCATAAAAATGTTCAGCTGTATTAACATTCAAACAAGTTTCATTAATATTTATTTTCCTTAGTAAACCAAATTATTAAAAAATGAAAGCTTGATTATAATAATTGTGGTCATTAAATCCTAACAGAAGCGAGACATAAATGAAACACAACTAAAAGGAAGAGGGATAGATAAAAAAAAATTATGGTAATTGCAATATGGCGACATGTACATTTATAATAGTTGTAACAGAATTGTAAATTTTCGGGAAACATGTTTCTGTTAGGTTGCCTTCCAGTTGAGATGCTTCATTTACAAGACTCGTGCACGGCATCACCTGACAGACTGTCTTGTTTTATTAGTGTGATTATTATTTTTGTAGAGAAAGTGGGGGAAGACAAGTGCATGTTTTCCTAGTGGAATGGTGCGCTGTGTTCTTGTTTGTTGCCGCAGTGGGGCGTTAGTGTAGCTATTTTGTTCGGTCATTTGCCACTCGTCAGGTGGTCACCCAAGTCAGTCGAATGAACAGAGCTCAGTGAACTCTACACAAGGGTGGAATGTGCGCATCGAGTTTGAGGTTGATTCCAAGATGCTGGAAGCTACTGCTATGTTTTTCTCTTTATATTTTTTCTTTGTTATTCATGAATCAGTGAACCTGAATGCTCCTGTCTTATTCGGTTTGCTTTGGTTACCTGCCCCTTAAATATTGTCAATTCAAACCTTACTATCGACTTTATAACGAAATAATTGTTGTTTCAATTGACTGCAAAACAAGCGAAGCAACTGTATTGCGGTATGACGTCAACGTCGGGAATGAGAAGTCTTGAAAGCCTGTGCACAAACACGTGTGGGTGGCACCCAGAGATATTTTCAGAATTTTTGAAAGAGTTTCCAATGTTACTCAATGATCTGCTCTCACAATTACAACAGCTGTGTTGATGATTTCTTCTGTTCGAGCACAAACTGGAGCTACGCGTTCACCTTCCTTTGAAATTGATTGCCTCCCTACTCTAAACATTTTAAACTATCTTCGAGCTGTGCTAGAGGGAAGAAAGAAAAACTCTATATCAAAGATATTTTTGGATTTATTATCATAATTATAATTCTAACCATTATATCCCTAAAAGAACCTTATCTATTAAGAGATCCAGACAAATTATTAAAACAAAAGACATATTAAGCCCTCAATTATTTAATATTATTAAACTGTAACATTACATAGGCTTCAGCGAAGATCTCTTGAGATGCAGGATTTCGGAACAGCCTGTCAGCTCCATTTTGCTATAGGCGGAACGGAACATGTCTCAACCTGCACAATTCTCACAAGGGGGAACTGGAAGTTACCACAATGAAACTAGAACCACTTATACATTGAGCAATTAAAGTAACAAAATATTATAAAGTTAAATTTTAGCGCGGGACATTATGCACATATGACGATTCTTCTTTGAACAGCGCTCTTAGATAGCGGTAGACTTCATACGTTTGCTTTAAACGCAAGGTTTAATGGGAATAAACTGCAAATTAGGAACTACCTATGGCTAAACAGCATAGCTTCCTATCCAGGTATGAATGGTCCAGTGTTCCTATCACTCAGGGCCCCGACTGACATTTGTCAGTGGCAGGGTTGACTAATGCGTTGGCCCGTGTATTTAGACGATGTTAATGCGCATGCCCAACAACATTCCTGAAAGGTGTTCCCTTATCGTTCCTATGTTGCTCTTCTATACAGGGTATAATAATTCAATTGAGTACACACTAGAACCTCGGCTACGTGTAATGTTGGTGCATTAAACTGAGAAAATCATAGCGTAGCAGTAGAAATGACAAACAACCCGCTAGTAAATGAAATAAAAAGAAAATGAAAATGGTTTAAAAGAATAGGGAGATTGTTGGTAACATAAACGAAAGATTTTTCTTATACTTAAATAACAGAAGTGAAATCAATATTTATAATATTAGGATACTTATAATAAATTATTTGGAGAAATAAACACATGAATATTAAAATGAAACGAGAATGTGCACATAAAATCTGTAATGACATACGTTGCTGAAAAGACTGAAAAACTGGAGAATAAAAATGAAATGAAAATATTAAGTTAAATAAGAATATATTATTATATGACAGGAATAACCAATAAAGAAATGAGAAACTTGGGTGAAACTCCAGATATAAAATGGATCAAACAAAGAAGGAAAAACAAAATATAACCATAATGAATGGCTCCCAAAAACCTTGTAGTACAGCATATTTCCCGACCAGTGCTGTCATTCTAAGTTTTAACAACCGGTTCCCGCCAATAATTACGGCAACCTGCTTAATTTTGATACAAAAATAGTTTATTAAAAAAGGTTATAATCTGCTAAAAATCAAGAAAAGTTGCAATACACGTGCTTTTACAGTTATGGATATAGTAGTTTTAAAACTTAAGTACTTCTGTTTATACCTTCAAATGTTTTGAAAAATTCGAGAATGTGCTCTTACGTGCATTTCACTTTCTATTTTTATACGTGTTGTTTATTCAGTATTTCACCTTCCTGAAGGTCAGCTACCATTTCGTCCGTTTTATTTCTTAGACGTACCACTACTGAAAAAAAAAATTGACGTTTCGTTTTAATACAATAATACTCTTTTACTTCCGACCTGAAGCATAGTTTAAACGTCACTTCTCTCCCCCCAACCAAAAGAATGTTTGAATGTTAGAATGTTAAATCCACATTTAATTAATCCGCTATATGTGAGAGCCACCGCACTATTCAAAGTTGCATTGAGTTGAATTGTCGTCCAGTTATCGCAGGCTCAATACAGCATCAAAAGTACGCGAATTTCGAATTAAACTATCATTCTTCCTTTCTGCCAAAAAAGTAATCTCTAAGTTGAATTTTAAATATAACAAACGGTTGTAAGAGCTGATGGAGTAGTAACCGGTTGATGACACTATTGTCCACGTCTATCGTGAAGGCCACCAAAACAGAGCTTTTCGTCAGTTAAATATCGCAGCTGGAGAATATAGGATAATGTCGTAATATAAGAAGAAAAAGAAGAAGAAGAAGAAGAAGAAGAAGGAGACCAATGAAGCAAAGAAGATCAAAAATAATGAATGTGTGAAGAAAGAAATACAGAGGAGTTATATATAAACGGACAGTAAAGAAGTGTAAGGAAAATGAGCCGCAAGAGTTTTCTGAGAGGGAAAACAGCAAAAAAATGTCATGAGAGGATTTTGTTTACATTGTGTGACGCATACCCTTCCAATTCGACTTTGGATAAACGAGTCCAAGTGTGGCAGAACAAGCTTCGAAGACGCACCACGTCCTGGAGCTCCAAAATCAACGGTGAGGCCAGAAATCATCCATAAAGTTCATGCTATTGTTTTGACCGACAAACGAGTGGATTGCGTGTTAGCAGAAGCAACAGGTATCTCAACATAGCCGGTTCATTTTATTACAACCTCATGCAAAATGAGTTAAAACATGGAAAAAATTGAACAAGTTGGGTGCCGCCTCTGCTGAAAAGCACAATCGCACGCGGACATCGCTCAACTATTTGCAAATGTTTAAGAAAAATCCAACTAAATATTATTCCTTTAGGTGACTACGGACAAATGTAGATTCGTTACCATACACCGGAAACGAACACTCTGAACGATGGTCTGCATGAGGAGAATCGGCTATGAAAAAGACGAAATGCTTCCATCTGCTGGAAAGGTGATGATTGTAAGTTAATAAATGCAAAAATAATTCTCTTGATTGACTACTTAACTAAAGGGGAAAATTATTACATCACATTTGTAGAGACTGAAGTCAGCGAACAAACGTGCAGGAATGGCAAAAAGGACATAGTTTCACCATAACAGTGTGCCGGCGTATTCACACCTCGTCGCTCAGGACAATTGTGATTTTAAGGCTTCCGCATCCACTCTATTCATCTGATATGGCTCCCTATAAATATCATCTATTCTATAAACTCCAAAATTTCCTCACTGGGTACAAATATAAGTCGAATGAAGACATCATGGATGAGGTAAACGAGTAATTTGAGGACCTGGAAGAAATCCATTTCCAACAGGGAAGCATGAATCTGGAGATATGTTGGAGCAAGTGTGTTGAGCATCGAAGAGTTGTCAAAAATTAAAATCCATGCAAGACTGGGCTTGTTTTCTTTAACATTAAATAAAGCTATGTTTCAAATGAAACGATTAACTCCTCTAGGTTATTTCCGAATATGTACATGCTTGTATTGGTCATTAGGTAAGAACTGGAAATTAAATCTATTGAGATAAAGATAAATTAGCAGGCTAAGATTGGAAGTGAAATAAGAAAATCAACATATGGTAGAAACTAATAAACTAATAAATCTTATTAATTGCCATTATTTTTGCAAAGAAAGACTACGACAATGAACGGAAGCAACGAGAGATGGAAATGAAAATAATATCAAACGATAAAACCATGATTAAAGAAAATAAATGTATGGAAATAAATAATTCATAAGCAAAAAAATAACACAAGAAGTAGTAACATTTTAATTTAAACACACACACACACACATATGAGAAGCGAGTATATGTAAAAGTGGAAAGGTTGCCTGACGGCGCCGGAGCAATGAACTACGACCTTACCACTTTCCCAGGGTCTCCCTCTACCCGAGGTCGAGCGGGGGGACCGGCTCCATTGTCCGGAGAAAATAAATTTCTGGTATCTTTAATTACCAATATAGCGCGCGCGCGTGCGTGCGTACGGATTAATTCGGACCTAGGACAGCTTCATTTCCCAGATAACCTCCACTTGCAGAGAAAAGCTATGGCAGTTGTGATGGTGTACGACACCTGAGTTATAACTTTATTTATTGGTGTGTACAGTCAGGTGCACAGTATGTTTAGTGTGAATACGAAAAGCACACAAATGCTCAATGGGAGCTAATGTTGGGAGAGAAGGAGCAAGAATGGAATGTATAGTACATTTAACTTTTGAATTATAAACTTAAATTGACACCTAGTAAATGGTTCAGTGCCCATAAACCCCTCTTTCAATATATATTTCTTTATTATAAAGAATATAAAATTTAATTTCATATAATAATTATTTTAAGTAAATTAGATGCATCGTTTATCTTGGTATTCATCGAACACTCCTATAAAACGTATAAGTTTTTAAGGTTTTACTTCGACTTTTTATTAACAGAGTGGAATTTGAGCTTCAGAGTTTAGAAGAAGATTCTCATTACCCCCGCCCCACCTTTCTGTATTTTTCCCTTTCTTCAGTTCTATCGCGAAATATTCCAGTGTTTTGGTTAAACCATTCATTAGAACTCATCATCAAAAAACTCAAATGTCGAATATCAATCCCTCGGGAGACTAAAAAGGGTATATTACTTATGCTCTACTCATGTTCACCTTTTTCATACAATTGCCATTCTTATATCTTCTCAAGTAAAATGTGTTTATTTATACAAAATGTATCCCTCTTTCTTCTTCTACATGTTGTCTGTTCCATTATTTCCATCAATTTCTTCTATGTACAAGTCCAAATCGATATTTCTCTATACCCTAGACATTCAAGACTATTTATTTCAAATGCTTTCTATTGTGATCATGGCGATTTTAAAAATAAAGATATCAAATGTAATAATAGATATCAAATTTAGCTGCTACAACTACAATAATGTGATATGATGGAAGATGGATCAAGGGAAACCTAAATTTGGTTAAAATTTGTGACATTGAAACTTTTAATCATGTTTCTCTCTTTCTTAAAATCCTACTCTATGTGTGAAAATGTTCAAATAGTTCCCTTAAAAAGGTCTGAAAATATTTGTTTATGTGATGGAATATTTGCCTTTGCCAGAAAAGTTTTTGTTCATATAAATAAGAACTTTAAATAAGTTTTAAAGGGGCTGTAATGATTTTCTGTCTATTAAGAGGATTTAACATATATTTAACATTATGTCTTACTTCAACCAATTATTAAGTAAAATTGTTCAATTTCATATCTCCATTCTACCTTATATGCATTTTCTCTTTATTCTCAGTTATTTTTTCTATTACGAGTATAGAAGTATATTTTCTCTTTTGCAGTATTCCTGTTCGGCAGGATATATTTATTTAACCTGATCCGATTAAATCATTTCTTTTTTTATTTCATTGCTGGTGTTTCAAATTCTTTAATTTCCATTAAGTAATGCTTTTCATTATCACTATTTCATTGGATCTTAGGCTATTCCATAAATAGCATTGAATTGTTCTGTCACGTCACATATGAGGTTTATCTGCGTATTATCCGCTCATTTTAAACTCTGAAGAGTCGATCGCTCAGTCTTAACGTAATCTGGGCAAGTAAGCCAGCAAGCTTTTGAGTGAACTTGTTACATTTACAATGTTCATGACAGACAAATCTCTACGTCTCGTGCAGGATTTTCTCATTGGTAAGAACAGAGAAACCACAGAAGTCTTTCAGCCCCCTTATAGCCCAAGCTAGGCGTTGTGCTATTCGTCATTGAAAAAGAAATTGATTCAATCATTATTGGGAAGTTTGCAATGATAAGAGGAAGACTTTGCAGATTATTTTGAAAAATAGAAGGAATTGCTCCGTAGTTTCTTAAAATGATTAAGATGTAATTGGCAATGTTTGCTAATTTTTAATTTAAATGATTTCAAAATAGTTTCCAAATAGACTTTTACAGTATCATCAATAGTAATATTGGCAATGGTGGTAAAGATATACGCACCTAATTATATTGTTGTATCTCATCGGAACTAAACAAAAGACACAAATCACAAACTGTATAGCAAACATTGCTTCATCTTTAATTCCACAGATGTTTTAAAAAAAGCAAACTTACTAATAAAAAACATTATCCAGAAACGGTAAGATTCACTGAATGAGATTAAAACAGTAGGTTACCTAGCATTATGTAATTGAGCTTGTACATTGTAGAATTCATACAAAAAGTATCAATATATTCCATTTGAGACTGTATCAAACGATACGAGTAAGCGATCATCTCTAAGAAAGTAAAACCATGTCAAATGCAGTTGACTATAAAGCAAAAATCACCAATATAAAGGGAATTCATAAGATATATTAGCACTTTCCCTTGTACACAAATGTAACTAATCGGGCATTGTACTCGTGTTTAAATACACAAGTAATCGTAACATTTCAGATAAACTTAGTGGCTAAAATATGAAGAATTTAACAGTCAAGGACGTGAGAAAACCAGCAAGTTCAGAGATTGGATTATTAGGATCGGACGAAAATATTTCGGCATTTAAGACTTGCTCAGGGGCAGGCCGTTTGCTCCAAAGACATTCTATAATGAAAAGTGTAAAATTTGTTATTTTTGCTAAATTAATTGAATTAAAGACTTGTAAAATATAAGTGAAAGCACCTTCGGGAGGAAGGGATGAGGTGAGGGAGACAATGGGCTCTAACATTGTCTATAGACACTCCGACGCCGGCGGAGACCCATTTCGAAAAATCTGAGCCCTCAGAAAACTTTTCCAAGAGCAAACCACCTTCACACCGCATGAACCTCTTGGCACTTTCGACTCTATATCAGATCCAACAGAATGGTATGATATTAAATTGGAGAGGCGGATAGAAAAGGTCCATCCCAGCATTTTTCTGGGCGAATAGGAAAGCACGAGAAGAACCCAAGTTCGGGATCAACAGCCACAAGAAATTTGAACCCAGGATCTCCCAACCGTAGCGATTTGACACACCGAGCTCTATAATGACAAAGAAACCTAATATTTATGATAGCTGCTTGAGTAATAAGAACAGATTATTGCCTGTCTTGTTTGGCTAAACAAACTGCCTTACCGCTTCCTTTTCCAAGACGATTAGAGCATAAATTTAGCACTAGTTCATTATATTTCATAAGTAAATATATTGTATTGTTTTATAAATTGTTTTAAAATAATATATGCACGGCTCTGCTGTATAATGATACTTTCATTTAGTTTTTTGTTGCAATTCTCTAGCAATCGCCTTTGACGAAATTAAAATTTGTGTAAATAATTTTTATTTTAAATTTACCACAATTTTATAAAAAATAACTACCTACTTATGTAATAAGTTTTAAATCATAAATAGCATCTGTTTATCAATCTATCCAAATTTCAGAACCGTGTGCATAGTGCAAGAGCAACAGTGAGAGTTTTTAGCTTTTCTCGTAGTCTGCTCATAACAAACCGCTTTGTTAAGAAGCGGGGCTACTCTCCTATGCTAAGGGATGAAACGAATAATCTTTGAGTTGATATAAAAGCAATCATAAAAAAGAGCAAAGCATTACCGCAAGTAGTAAGAGAAAAAACATGGAAAAGCAATATAACGGATAACCTACCCTACACCTTGGCACTCTCATCCCCTCCCCCTCCATCATTGCGGACTTGAATTCGTCACGCTAGATTGTTAAATGGCGTATATCTCTCTGGAACAAATGTCTAAAATAATTTATTCCATTAAAGTTGAGCGGATATCATTTGGTTAGGGTTTTCTAGAAATAGTTGCGAGCTATACAGATCGGTCGATCACTCCTCAATATATAGAGGAGCGAATGTAGGCTTCCGCAGCCGGAGTTCGTTTTCTGAGTGTTGCCGTTTCATAGAGATAATAAAACTTTTTTCTCAAAAGGAGTTTTATTACACTCGAAACGTGCAAAAGATAACCAGAAGTGCAGCATAAACTTAAAACGGAAGTAAATGCTCATATTTCTATAATGTTCTAACTGTATTTAATAATTGCTATGCTGGAAAGTACAATGTCGGACAGTAAAAAACGAGTTAGCTGTTAATTAACCTTCGTTATAAAGTTGATAGATTTCCACCTCGAACAGTTTATTTATTTATTTATTTTTTTTGCGAGTCTGCTTCGTCCCCCCATTCTATTGTCAAATAATTTAAATATTTACTTAATTAATCACTAACACCTTGAGTTGCCTGGGCTTAATATATCTTAACATGGTAAGTACTTTTTTTTTGTAAAAGCATAATATTTCTATTAACCTGGCAATAAAGTAAATAATACAAGGATGCAATTTTAAAGAATTGTAAATTGTAATTAGGAATGCACATCCCAAAAATTATCACATTTAATGAAATAGAAGGACATGAAATATGATCTAAAGCAATCATATCAGAGACAGCTGAGGATACGCCATAAAAACACATGTTCCAATGATACTATAAAGGAATTATGCAATTTGGTCAGATTGACTGTCACTCGAAACAAAACTTTTTTCTTTCGTCGGGCAGAGGGATGAAATTAAAGGATGAAAAGGTTTGTTCAAAATTTAAGTTAGCAGACTGAAGAAAACTGATGCCATATGCATAATGCCGAAACCTCCCAGATATCGAAGTTCATTGAGATAAGATGTACTTCCCCAACTCTTAAGGGTGGTGTAACCTACAAATGTTACTAAAGAGGAATAAAAGAGTAATCTGCAATTCAGTCCAAATTGGTCTAACACTCTAAGTAGTGCTTTAGATTAAGTTTTTAATTATCATGCAATATTGAACCTCAATATTGGAGTACAAGTAAACAAAGGAAAGATAAGAAACTAAACTTAATCTACCAAATAAATAACTAACAGAAAGTAGCAAAGAATTTGCGTGCATTAAATTATTCTAATTTTGGTTTTAAATAAATAACAAGCTGACTTTTTGCACTGAATTTTGCAGGATGTCTAATTAACGATAGGTGATGTCATTTCCATCTGTCATTCCAATGACATATTTTTACAGAGCACAAAGTTGCCGCTTACTACAGCTGTCTAAAACCGAACTTCAATTATATGTTTCAGTGTGTTGATTAAGTCACTGCAGTTCTTAGTACCAAGTTTTTATTGCATTATTAAACATATTATCATACTCAAATTTAGGTGAGTTATTTGTAGAATGTAACTTTAAGAAACTTACATGCACTTATGGCAGTTCCTAAGGTGTAAATATTACAATCGAAGCTGCAAGAGTTATATAAAAAATTGTTTCAAATTACTAAATAAACGTTCATTGAGAATTTTACAACCTCGTATAGATTTTTATACATTTTTTTTTTTTTTTTGTTTCAATTCCTTCTCCATTCCTCTATGTTCTACCACGACTTCACGAGCAGCATATTATTCTAATAATTCCTGTGTCTGCATATATCATTGTGGTCTTCCTCGTTTAGTTCTTCTTGTTAGAATGAGTCCATTTACCTTCTTAGCAGCCTGTCTATTGTCATCCTCTTTATGTGGCAAAACTAAATATATTACTTATTTTTTAAATAAATTATAAAAGAGAGGCTTGCCTTTCATATTTTGTTTAATAGCTACATCTAAGTTAAATATCTCTCTACTTCATTAAATTATTAATAAGGGACAATTTGGTATCTGCCTTTCATTTCAAAGGCCATGGTGTTTAATATTATTTCACAGTACTCATAGCATACATACGGAGTTTTCCTAAAGTAGTAAACTTTCTTAGGAAATTTTAGAGGTCATGGAATGTGTGTTACCTCCAATTCTTCTGCTAGATTGTAAATGGTGGTGCCCCTTTTTGCATGTGTTCTCCTATCTGTAGGCTCCCAATATACATTATTGTAACTCATAAGTTTAATTAGTAGTCAATAAAGCGAAAGAGTGGAGTTTTGCGTTTTTAATAGTACATATCTTTCCACTAAATACTTTCATTTTAGCGTAGCATTTGTCAGTTTCTTCAAATAAAAATAGTTTTATTGCTTCCTCTCGTTTGCATGAAACAATGAATAACTAAAAACAGATAGAGGCGAATCAATATTGTCCTTTGGCAGTCAGGTGTTTTTCATCTTCCACTGATGATACCAACCGCAGTATTTTTTGAAAGCTATGGTAGTAATTAAACCATGTATAATGGCAAAACAGACCAGAAGATTTTAACTGTTTTAATTACAACGCCGGATGTGAAAACCTAAGCAGTATTTTCATTTGTTGTATTGTTATACCAGGGATCGCATTAAGATTAAATACAGATCCTTAGAATTATCAGCTATTTAGCTAGAGATTGGGTATTGCATCAAAGATTTAAAGTAAATTGTCTTAATGGATTGATTTATATATAACAAGAAAAGCAGAAAAGAGCCAAACTTAAGAAAAAGTTACAAATTAAACGCTAATTTCGAACTGCTTGAGTTCTTCTATGGTAAGAAGATAAGTTATTGTTATTTCATTGTTAACAGTGTTACATTATTTTTCATTTATTATATATATACATGTTTATTATGAATACTGTTTTCTTACTTGATCTTGTATTATTGGTAGACTGAATTTTGGTTTCCGTCTTTTGGATCTACCTTGAACTTTATTGTGTATAAGTGATCTATCTATTCCATTTATTTGGCAGAAATTCTTGTCCGAAATCAAAAGACGAACATCAAGTTGCACAGCTCACAGCTTTAGTTTACGTGGTAGAATGGCAAATAAATAAAGGATTAGATATATCATGCCGAAGACTGGGTCATGTGTAGTACACATAGTCACTGCCGGGATCAGCTAAACTACTACTCAGACACTGTTGAAGAAACTCCACTAGGCGTAAAACACCTACATAAATAATTAAAGTGTTTGCAGCCACAGTTTCAATATCTGTTCAAAAAGACGCAAAATACAGAGGGAGTTTCTGGTGTGACATAGTTGTGTCCATGCAGAAGCGGTGTTAAAATATTTAGTAGTGGTCGATTGGACCCAGGGTTAAGGTGTGATCACCCCGCGGGGACCTGGAAATGTTCGCCTCTCCACATAAGCCCTTCTTTAGAGTTTCATGGGGACAGTTGGACAGTACTGCCACAACTTGGAACATGTATGACACTTGCATTATTAATTTCCAGTATCAAGCTTTCTTCTACCCACCTTATACTTCTCAATTCTCCACGCGACTGACCTCTCCAGTTTTCCAGCCATCATTTTCTTTGTAAATGCACATTCTGTTCTCTATTGCAAACGCTAACATAAAACACCGTCTCTTTTTTCAGGTGAGTTCCTGCACTTGGTTTCCAAGGTGATAGTATTTATAGTGAGTATATCACTTGGTTTAGACAGTCTTATGTTTGTAGCAGCATTAGCTGCTCTGGTTTAAAATATAGATTTATAGATGGAATTGAGCATGATCATTTTATTGAACTTATTTTTGCAGTTGATTTTAAATGTTACAATATATAAAAAATTAAAACATTTAATTGACGATTAGCAAAGATCTATATGCATTATTGTAACGTCAAATTGGTGCCGAGACAATAACAGTCAAAATCACAAAAAAGTGCAGAAGAAAAAAATAGGTTTTCACCAAAGTCACTAAAATTCCTTGTAAGAATTCAGGCTTATACTCCAGTTTTGTAGATGCTTTCCTTACAACAGAATATTGCTTTGTTTCACAAGTCGCCTTACTCCCTTAGCGTTCCTTCATACAGCGTTTTCATTTCAAAACTTCCCATCTGAATAGTTTAGCTGTTTAAAATAAACAATAAACACGTAAATGTACATATTCAGAAGGAAATTTAAAACCAATGTTGATTAAATTTTCGATTTTACTCTCTCATCTCCAGATCTCTTATTTGAAACTTCAAAATAGCACTCCCACTCTATATCAATTTGATTTAAAATAGGTCTGAAGTGTTTTCTCATCTTTTGAACTTTATTGTTGCCAGGTAACCTAATTTATTATTTCTGTTTATATTCCGCTGATATTAATAAACCTAAAAATAAGAGAGCCTGGAAATGTCAGCGAATTAGTAAATAATTAAATAAAATAAATAAAAAAATAAAGATGAAAATAAATTTCTAAATGGCTATATTACTGCCTAGTTAATAATGAAGCATATTTGAAATGTTTTATTAAAATTTAATATATCCAGCATAAACTGTGTTTTCATTCTACAATTAAGTGACATTTTTATTCTGTCCTAATTCAAACTATAATATAACCCAGGTTGTCAGGCAATGATAGAAGAAAACGTGATAATAAGTTAGAATCTTTCACTTTTAAGTATTATAAGAGAGGCGTGCTATTTAAAATGTCAAAATGGTATTCAGCAAGGGGTGAAGCATAAAAGACAACCAAAATTGACTATATAAATTACTAAGTTTATGATTTTTTATCAAATGAATTTGTTTTAAATAGCTAGTTATTTATACCATAATGTAAGCTCTGTACATTGGTAATCCTAATGCTAATATAATTTTGTTTTCAATGTTTTCCGGTTGCAATAAACCAATGTATTATAAGTAAGAAAAATGTAAATGTTACCGTCGACTTTCTAGGATCAAGTAGCTCCTCAATTGTCCTCAAGAGGCTGTATGGAGTTTTCGAAATTGTATAAACTGAAGCATTGTATGAAAACCATTAACTATATTCAAGATTACAGATAACAGGAATATAATTATAAAGAAATAAAACGGTTAATGTTACGAGTTGAAATAGTTATTGGTTCGAGTTTCATTTTACCAAATAAACAAAAATAATAAATCAACAGAAACATGACGACAGTTGTATAACATATACGAGCGGATAAGTTCGTCGATAAGGTCTTTGCCTAAGATAGAAAATGTAATTGTATCTCAAAAACAAAATTGTATTTATTCAACATAATCTGCTTTTAGGTCTTTTTGTTGATTTGTTTTACTTACGGACGCTCTTTAACATCTCGGTCATAGCGTCCCATTCAATTCAGGGAGTGAAATGGCCTATCGATTTTGCCCAGAGGCCTCTTCTTTCAGGCTTGAGGTTCTTTTACATGCTGTAAATCTACGACACGGGACCCCAACGTCTGTACTTCCCTTCCGAAGGAAGCCAAACTTAGGATTTTTAAACCTGAAAAAAAAAAATCCATCCACCATAGCTGGGATCGGTCCTACTAACCCAGGACCGACTCCAAAAATGAGCAACCCGGTCGGTAATAAAGGTTTTAGTCGGTAAACTATGTTTGGTTTGGAAATGTGAGCATCTAACAGGGATGCTTTTGTTTGGAGGGTCGTTACTTGTTATATTTAACTACAAATGAAATATGTATCGCTGTAGCTGGAAGGAAAATAAGAATAGGGAAAAAGAGGGATAAAAACTTTGTATAAAGGCGAATAGTAAAGATTATGAAAGGAATACGCGTAAGACAGGTAAAACAATAAATATAAGAAGTGATAAGAGCAGAGTGAGGGATAGGTAAAGACAACATAATGAATATTAGCGTTGACAAAATCAGCTGATCTGCATATTATAGGCTTGCAGTAAGAGACGTGGGTACTGATGTGCGAAGCAGTTGTTGACATTGCTTGCCCTCTCTCCCCGGGGACGAGTGTGTCTGTAATTACTCCGCGCACCGACAAGTGACAACCGCCTCTCGCCAACGGTCTCTTGGTTTTACCTCGTGTGGTGTCCGCCCTCCCGCTGATTGACTTTTATACTTTGCGGGTATTTTGTACATCTTTGGTAAAGCAGGGGATAATTGATTACTGACATAGTGTCCTCGCTTTCGGTACGTAAACGGCATATATTACAAAATTCAGGAGTTCAATAGTAAATTAAACATAAACTTAATTCAATTTTATCCACAAGTTACAGTAGCACTGTCAAATTATTTAATTCAATATTGGCAGTATTTATAGAATGCGGAATGCTTGATAAAACGGCTATACGGATAATGAAAGTATATTACTATCCTAATAATCATTTTCAGCATTAAAAATACATCATTACCACAATAAATATAAACAGCTAGCTTTCTCTGGTGTTCTAAATCTGAACGTGCTACCCATGTGTGTTTTTATCTTTTCTTTCAATAATTACACTCTGAATTAATTTTGACGCTACTTTTTTGTCACCAGCTTTATTTCCAGTATAGTTTAGTTATTTTTCATATTCTTTGAAGAAACTATTTCTAAAGACATTTGTTACATATGATAATGAGAAAATATGTACAACTTTCAGAATTATGTCTTTAACCTTTAATAGAAAACGTTCATGTTCTATAATATCAGATTATGTTTTGTTTGACTTATAATTTTGTTTCCTAACATGCTCAGGAATTGATATATATATATGTATGTCAATTTCATTAATATATTTTGAATAAACTTATTCTATTTCAAGTTTATAGTTTGTAATTATTTCAAGTTTATAGGTTGTAAAAAGTGCGGTCTCTGGCATGATTTCATTTAACTTGCTTAAAGCCTTGAGACTATTTAATCATATCTGTCATACACATACGAATGTCAATATTTTATATTCTTCTTTCCAGTCCGTTATATATAGAAATGCCTTTATTCAATAGCTCCCTTGTCAAAAAATCATTAAAACGTTTTACCTATTCAGCAAAAGTCTTTATTCAATGCAGTTTGTTTTACCGCTTTTTCAAGAAGTTAGCAAATAATGTTGCTCATTCATAAAGAAAAGTGTATTCCATGATAAACGCAAGTATCAAGCCATCTCGTTAGCAGAAGTGCCCCCACTCCACAAAAAGCATGAGGACATGTGTTAACTAAATTAGCACGCGGGTCGTGACTACACGCTCAACGATGTTCTATTTTTTATCCCCCACAAGTTGCTGGTCCAATCAAAACGCGAGCGTGCGTCCAACGGTTCATTAGAAGCAACTCCGGGAAATTGCTTGTTACATTGACATGCTCAACCTTGATATATAGCTACTATTTGTTAACATTAGGTAATTTGTTAGTACCATTTTTGGCGGTTTGTCGCTCGATTCCAATTTCTCCTTTGGCTCCCCATAATATCCTTGCGTTTAATTCCTCAGGTGTTACATAAACATGTAAGCATCTTACTAAGTAAGCACTACAGTAATGAATGTAGAATTTTCG
This sequence comes from Metallyticus violacea, assembly GCA_030762175.1. Lineage (NCBI taxonomy): Eukaryota > Metazoa > Arthropoda > Insecta > Mantodea > Metallyticidae > Metallyticus > Metallyticus violacea. Next base: position 29,171,480 of record CM060838.1, read on the forward strand.
TAAAATATTTTATTCCGCAAATTAAATACTTAGAAAATTCATGCATATATTTATTTTCTCTGAAATTTTTATTAAAATTGCTGTTTTGTTTTATATACTTTGACTGTTATCTCTATTTCTGGAATTTTGTTTTCATATAAACTATATATTATACGAAAGTATATATTTTCGGGTATTGGTACATCTATTTAAGAGGACTACGAACATTCTACGTTAAGATTGATAATGCAATTAATTATATGTATTCATTTCTTATAAGAATTGTATCCATAATACTAATAATTTAAATTCATATTAACATATATAAAGACTACAGGGAAGTAACGGGAATGCCACCTTTTTGTCGAAATATAGTATCCGTATAAAGCAAAAATTTATTGGTAGAATTATTGGAATAGATTGGTAAGGGGAGATGGAGGTAATGACGTAGACGGGGTTGTTTCCAGAGAGAACATTCTGACCCCGGGAGAGGCTCCCTCCCCCACCTCCATAGAGCTTAAGCCCCTCAGAAGGTCCGTTTTCATATCAGATGCCAGGGTAGAAACCTTTCCAAAGCGCAAGCCACCGTCACACCGCACAGGCCCACCCTCGTCCTGGCACTTTCAATCCTATAACAGAAAGAACGGTGTGAAATGGGAGAGCGGAACATTCGTGGAGAGGAAAGATCGCATGCGTTAAAGTAACGAGGGAAAATCACGACAAATCCCAAGATCAGGATGGCGGACCATAAAGGATTTGAACTAGGAACCTCCCGAATTTGAGTCCCAAACGTTATTTCCTAAATCAGCCCCTCCCCTCGAGTAGGTCTCACACTCATAAAAATGAAAGAAAAATTCAGGTAATTGCAATATGCTGATTAGAAGTTTGACCGCACCGGAAGAAAGGGGGGGGGGGGAATGTGTGTACCAAACAGCAAAAGAAGTTTCAATGTGGTAAATTCTTTATATTTTGGTAACAGTGCCTATAATAATTATTTTTAATGCAGGTTCTATCATTGCTGACTCTGTGTTGCTATTAACAACTATAGTAGTATAATTGTTAATATAAATTTAGATACACCGATATGGGTGGTCGAGGTCGCTAAGACAGGTGGTTGCTAAATTGGTAAATTGCATAAATGCAGTCTTTAAGAACGGATTTTTAACAATACATGCGAAAAGATTCTTGCAGATAAGCGTTAAGGCGATTCACAAGAAAATATCCTGGCAATCTTGTTTTAAATAGAGAAACTATTCGCCAACTCATTAAAAATTTATAAGATACAGAATCTCTCAATGACAAGAAACATGATATGATTAAATGTTCTCAATGTGGGAATTTCATACCCAGATGCCAACAATCTATTGCCATATGGGCACCATTTTCAAAATCTCTTATTAACACAGGTTATTTCCAATAATAATAATAATAATAATAATAATAATAATAATAATAATAATAATAATAGTTAAAAGGCAGTATCATTTTATGCTTTCAATAAAAGTAATTATAAAATGACAAACACTAACTTTATGTGTGGCAAATCTTATATTTCTTTTTCCGGTTTGACGTCTGTACTTCCCCAGTAAGTAGCGGTAAACTCAGGCGGCTCATAGCTTTAATAACTTCACTGTATAATACGATATCTGTTACACTGAATAGATTCAATTCAAGTTTAACCAGCTTTCAAAATGCATTGCTAGATTTTTTTCAGTTGTAATACTGTTTCGATTAAATTATTTTGAATTTTAAATTGTTTCTACTGAAACTTGCTATTCTTGACATTCCACCACCTCTTCCTGAAGCCTTCGTTTATATTTTTATAATTTTAACGCGACATCTGTGCTAATTGCACCATGTTACTGAAGCAAAAGTTATAAAATATTGAAGGCTATCCAAATACTCTGTTAATGTTTCTCCATATAAAAACTACTTGCTGGATGAGAGCCAGTCGAGGTGAGCTTCTGTGAGCATCACACCCCATTTCGCCAGTCATCATCAGATCGAAAGGACGCCGCTCTCTATCAGCTCTCTAGCTCAAAATATCTCCGAGTGGATATCGGGAATCGAACCCAAACTTCCAAGTTGTAGAGGCAACATAGACCACTAAACCAGGAAAGCAGTTGAGTTAAAACTACAAAGCATTACCGTTATGCAAACTCCTAAAAGATTAACCTGAAAATGAACCTTTTAAGTGAGTGGAAAATTTGACCTCTGTTCTTTAACTGCGTTTATGCTTACTGCCCCATGCAGAGTTTATGGGTTACTACTTTTATATCATTTGGAGGCATGGGATGTGAATGTATGCAATAAAAGTATCTGTGAATTGAATAATTTTAAAAACATTTTTAATAGGAACATCGCGATTCAAGCGATGAAATGATGTGCATTATTTAGAAACCGATAAGGATATCGTGTAATCTACGAAATAATGCATGCACAATATATATATATATATATATATATATATATATACTGATGGAAATAGAGGTGTTGGTTGCTGACACGTGCATAAAATGGTGCGGTATTTGACTTTAAAAGAACGCAATTTTCCTTGTAGAAGTTTGTTTAAATACAGTTCTGCTCTTTGTATTCGTAGAAAGTTTATTGCAACTTTTCCCAACGCAGTGAATACATCTTTTAATGGTACAGTAAATGCGAATCGGTGTCAAATACTAAATTTAAAGCTTTTTCTCCAGCAGTTAACAGTAGAGTTTTTATTAACAGAGCTTAACGCTGGTTTTTACTGCTGAGGCTTCACAGGCGGAATAACAGAAGAAGAAAAAGTATATAGTTGATACCAACAGAGTTCCGCAACCGTGCATGTGGCTAAAAATCATTAAACACAATAAGTGAGATGTTAGATGATAGTGTAGCTGTGGATCTCCCGATTTAGAAGCTGTAATGTTTATATATGCGGTAATTTGAAAGACAAAGATTTGCGCATCACCTCCACACATTAGAGGAACTCCAGGCTAATATTAAACATGAAATAAACAGACTTTCAGTTCTTGAGGAATGATATATTCTCACCATTTGGGCCTTGTATACGAACGGAAAGAGAACACTTTCAACATCTGCTCTAAGGTAAATTTTGTGATTCCGATGTTGTAGAGAGTATTTTACCAGCTGACACTCGACCTGTTGCCCGGGAGATAGAATATTAATGACTTTGTATAGTGTGAAAATCAATATACGAAACTTGCCAGCCTGAATAACTACGCATTTAATTTATTTAAAAAAAAATAATTGAAATATTGAGGGGGGGTTTTAAAATATATTGATTACTTTTATATATCACCCCCTTACCCCAGCCACCCTTACTTTCTATTTTAAAATAGCACCCTTACTGTATGATACTTTTTAAAAAGTATTAAATTATCATATCCTTTGTTTTCAATCGTTGTCTCGAAACCTGGTTTCTTATTATTTGAATTTGAAAAAAAAATAGTTTATTTTGAGTAGTATTAACGTGTTATTGAGTTAAATGTTGAAAATGTGCTCCATTTTTGACTAGTCAGTTATGTAGCCTATTTCAAAATTCCTGAATAAATTGCTAACATGCTGTTCTTTCTTGTTGGTTATACACCATTTTGCAATTCTTAACCAACTACAACTATTACATTAAACGCTTACTAGTATTTGTACATATATTTTGTTCAAATTCAAACAACAATAGAAGACGCTCTTCAAAGATTCACTGAGGCATCCCTGAACAAAAATTCAGCTCACTCTTATGTTCGACAGTTATTGTAGTCTCTGTTGGTGTAAAATTGCAAATAACCCAATAGTTAATTTCCAATTGATATGTCCAAATCCTTCAAACAAGGTGAAGTAATTGGGGTTCCATGGTTTTAAAAAAGATTAAAATAACATAAATTTATTATTTATTATCAAATTTTATATTCTTTGACTGTCTGGAAATATGTATAGTTAAATGTCTGATTGCCTAAGTCAGAGTGAAAATTAAAAGTAAAAGTAATGAAATTCGTGTACCTTAATGTGAGCCTAAGATTCGTAAGAAGTTCGAACGCTGCAGAAAGCTGCGCATTGCTCACACATGGTGGCTTAACTGTTTCAGAATGGTAATTTCCCACGCTGCACAGTGTTTCCTTAGCCCGCCCCGCCGCGCGGTTTCCCCTCCCAGGGGTCAGCACCGGCATTGACCTCACTTGCTTCATCATGACAACCTCCCTGATTCCTTAAAACAAAACAGGGGGAATCGCAAGCCTGCTTCCCTCACCTCAAGTTACTCTCGCACATGGAAGCTTTAGTTTGAAACACGTTGAACACAGAAGCCCAAAAGAATACAGGGAAAATCGTAATCTTGAGCTCCAAACATTACGTCGATTAATCTTGATTTGAAACATGTTGCGTGTCTTGCGCGTGAGACATTTAATTTGAAACATGTTGCATATAGAAGTCCGAACCAATACAGGAGAAATCGTAACATTAAAATACTCTTTCACGCGAGACCTTTAGTTTGAAGCATGTTGGATACAGGAGTTCAAAACAACACACGAGATTTTAGTTTGAAACATGTTGCATATCAAAGTCCAAAACAACACGCGAGACCTTTAGTTTGAAACATGTTGCATATCAAAGTCCAAAACAACATGCGAGACCTTTAGTTTGAAACATGTTGGATATAGGAGTCCAAAATAACACGCGATATCTTTAGTTTGAAACATGTTGCATATTAAAGTCCAAAACAATACAGGAGAAATATGCCAGACCTTCGGTGCTGATACTGTGAATGAACGGACAGTGCAGAGACTTCGAGAAATCCTCGAGGATGATCCACGGTTAGGAAGACATACAACAATGGATAACAACGCTCTATTAGCAACTATATGAGGCTAACAATAGTCAGACTTGTGAGGACAAGGCACATTAATTTAGCGTCAATGGAGAAGCCATACGGCCCCATTTCCATCAACTCAGTCACTGGGTTCTACACGAGTTGGCAATGTCTCGGCTCAGAAGGTGACATGGGCTGACGCCTGTTTTGCATTCTCAAATCAGCAAAATTACCTCTTGCATAATTAGCTGCTGAAATGCGACGAGAGGCGCATCCTCTACAACATTCCAAGATGCGGTCATCGCTGTTGGCAGTCCCCAAATGAAGACGCTTGGTGGACTATGCGAGGTGAAGTGCAAGAATTAACGCCATTACTCTTAACCGGCTGGAGGTGTCCATGAAAAGCTGTAAACAAAGGCGCCTGCACTCGTGTATTGCAAATGTACTATTCCTTTGTATGATAATGCAAAACCCATGAAGCCATTGGTTAGGACATACCATATTTTCCAAACCTTGCACAATCAATTTATCAACTTTACTTTCCTTTGATAATAGCTTCTAACAAACAATTCCGAACTAACTACATTAGATGGGTTTTTGACTTCCAGCCTTAAGGAGTTCATCATAATGGAATTTCATCACTTTGGCAGAAGATGCACGATAGTCACGGAGACTAAATTTATTACTAAAGATATTATTTTGTTCAGTAAAGTATGCTTTGAAAAGAAATGATCTACACCAACAAGTATTTTTGGTCACTTGATACTTTCTATGCACAATTTGCATGGGTGTCTGAACAGACACCATTATAAGCTGGCAATGTCATCGTTTTTCACTCATTTCTGAAAATGAGTAATGATCATTCTGTTGTCATGGATAATTTGATGACGTGATGCAGTGTTATAATTTAGTTTCAATCTGGCAAAAAAAACCCCAATCATACTGAGTATTAAACTTTCATGGGCACTGAACATTAAAATGTTGGGGTTCTATGTTGATAATAATTTAACCTACAGATGAACTCTGTAGTAAATTATGTACACAGTTTTTTCTCATAAAATATTCGGAACAACTGTTGGAAAGGACGCTTTGATATACGCCTACTATGGGGTTCTTTCAGAGCCTGTTAAATTATGAGGCCGTGTTACAGACATCACAGAATGAATTTTATTATAAAAACTCTGTTCATGTAATGTGATTTATCTCTAATAGAAAATCCTGCAAATCCTTAAATAAAGAATTCTCTATTTTAATGTTCATTCTATTTATTTCATACCTTTTAAGCTATGTTGTTGAAAATTAATCGAATTTGATGAAGTATTTAAAAGTGGTTCTGAAGTATAATATTGGAAAGCAAACTTAATCCTTCCCGCCTGTACGACTAGATAGTCGAAAAATCTTAATTAGTTTTGTTAAAAAAGGTATCAGTTTGTACAATATATTATCTATGTCTGTTAAAGAAAGTAATACTTTTAATGATTGTGTAAACATATTATTATTATTATTATTATTATTATTATTATTATTATTAAATAGCGATATTTATAGTATGGAAGAATTTAAATGTGTAATATTTCATTTAATAAATAACTTTTCCAATATTTTAGTTCTCTTTCTAATAAAACAATTCTTGTTGCATATAAATGTTTATAGTTATTGTTGTTATATTTATAATCACCGTTATCATTATTGTGGTTGTTAACCAGTTAAAGAGAAGATGACAAAATAAATTAAAAGTAATTACTTCACAGAGAAAGAGACCAGGTTGACCATAAAAAAAGATGTCACACAGATCAGCTTGGATCGAAAGGCAGACATAAAGTATCTGTGGTTACTACTGGAAATGTGTTTTTAATCTACTTGCTATACTTTATAGTTGACGCTTTTACCGAGGGTCCTGGAATGTGCGAACACCTGAACGGGGCTGGTAGCTTACACGAGGCCTACGCCCCAATTAACTTGCTAACATAAATGCAGCGGGCAACTATTTATTTATGACTGTTATTACATAGTGTGCTCACACAAATGCGATTTATTGCATCCGCCAAATTGAAGAGAGAATTTCTCACACGAAGTGAGGTGCACACTTGTTGCGGAACAATCTGATTGGTTACAGCTCACGGTCCCTGACGCTCAATCCGGACTGTGAACCCTTACGACAAGTCGGAATTAGTTTTCAGTAAGAAATTGTATCTTTCCTCTTCATGTTGCTTCTGTTTTCATTACAATCTATTGCGTTTCGTCTTTCAGCAAATGCACGCTTCTCCTTTTTATTTTTATTAATTTTTATCACGTCCATTTCTTACATTTATTTTACTTGCGTTACACTCTACTTTTTTAATTTTTCATTATGCATATTACTGCTCAGTATTTTATGATTATTATATTTTGTTTTTAATTTTTATTTATTTATTTTCTCTTAGCATTTTGCTAGACAATGTTCTCTTTTATAAACATTATCTTCCCATTGCCATATTTTCCGCCGTATTTTATTTCTGTTCAAATTTATTTTTCATATCCTTCTTTTAATATTTCACTTCACTTGGCCTTTTATACTCTTTTTATTTTTATTGCACATTCTCACTGCCCCCTCATTTTTCTTTAAATGCATATTATGTATGCTCCTTTTTTCTTTTCGCTTGTCAGCTCAGATATTCTTCATTCCTTATTACTTTCCTGAGTTTTTCTTTTTACCTCGGTACGATTTGTCCTTTCCTATGTTTTTCAGCTTTGGTTACATTGGAATTTAGATATCTTTCAATTCTAAATAGAACGGTATAGCGGTTTGCTTAGACATTACATATGTTTATCACATTATTACTATTAAATTTATAATGATTGTTAAAACGATTATGTTGCTCTCTAAGGAATATTTTCCCCTTAATATCTTATACAAAAATAAATTGCCTAGCTATATTAGAAATAATTTGAAATTATTTTCACTTTGATGTATCTTATTTTCATTATAGTAACATTATTTTATCGTTTAAAAACAGCATTGTTTTAAGTAAGTATACTTATTAATATTTTAATGATTTTAGCCAAAAACTATATTCTTTGCAACTTTTTACATGTTGAAAAAGTAATTTCGAAGAGCATGAGAAGTATAAAGCCAACGTTTACTTGCGCAGAGATTTAAATTGGCGCGCTACATTTTAAGCATTGATACATTCAATAACTTCTATTACACAGTGTGTTTATATAAAGTTTAAACCCCATAAAAGCAAAAAATAGTTCATGTTTGCTATAATTTTAGTATAGCCTTGCCTTAAAAAGTCTTTGACATTTCGTATCAACTTCTTTATAATATAATTGAGTATATCAAAGACAAAAAATGAGTCAGGAATCCACGAGCTTGATTTTGATAGTTTTGAATCACAAAGCCTCGGAAAAAAAAGCTAAACGTATTCAAACTTGAACAGTTCGCTTTTGCAGGTGTTGTAGATCGGTGACATAGCTAAATGAACCATACAGGGGCTTTACGTGTGTATGAATAAAGTTTCCAATAAATAAGATTGATATGTAGGTCCTCCTCAGAGAAATAAAATAAAACAAATGCTTCTACGCCACCCTTATTCAGACACTATTACCTTCAACCTGAATATAAGTGTTAACGTTTCTTCACAGATTGCTGGCCAACGCTCGTGTCTTTAATCCTGTAAGACTGTTATATCGAACAAAATGCTTTACAGATTTTCCTTTGGACAAGAGCTTTGATTGTACGTATCTTTATATTTATCCTCGGAAATTCTACCCATTGATGACGCATCTTACTCTCCTGGAAATGGATTAACTACTTTTAATCGCAATAAAACAGCAAGGAAGAATGTGAATCTACAATAGATATTTATCATGGCAAATAAATTTAAATAGGAATACCGAAAAAAAGATTGGGATAAAATAAATGATATTAGTTCTTTATTCGATGATGTCCTTTCCTCAACTGTTAATAAATATGAGCAGAGGTTATATTTTGACACTTTCAAATCTAGGATACCCAAAAGCTTTGGCCTGACATAGAAGGTAATGTTCAAGCTCCCTGATTTGTGTTTCAGCATAGTACAGTGCGTTTCATTTCCGATCACTCCATTTATTTGCTTGGAGAAGCTCATTCAAGGCAAACATAGGGTTATGTTTAAAATTGAAAACAGCGCAGTCCCTAAATTTTAACCTCCCCTCCCAAAAAAATCACCCAGTGGTACTAACAGCTTTTTAACGATGTGTTTAGGGAAGGTTCCACTTCACATTCCACTGTAAAGGAGTGGTCAAAGGCATTTCGTTATGGCAGAGAGAGCCTTGAAAATGACAATGTTGACACAATTATTATTATTATTATTATTATTATTATTATTATTATTATTATTATGTTTATTATTATTATGTTTATTATTATTATGTTTATTAACGGATGCTCTTTACTATCTCAGGTCTTCAACTTCTCATTCAATCCAGGGTATGGAACGGCCCATAATTTTTGCTCAGAGGCCTCTTCATGCAGGCTTGAGATTCTTTTACATACCGTAAATGTACGAAACGAATCCCACAGTTTTGCTTCCCTTTCAAAGGAAACCGTCGACCCTGACCGGGATGTTGGGTCTACGAGCCAAGTGTGGTTACCACAGGACCGAATATGTGTTGGCACAAGAGAACGTCTCCCTTTGTCGAAGAGGAAGTTTTAAGTGACAGGCATCCGAAGACGAAACAAATAGCTGCAAGGTTGAGGCTTTCTAAACAACTGTGCTTCGTGTCCTTCATCAACATGTGCATATGCATACGGCCAGTGCAAGATGGTGCTCCGAATTCTTTCAGCAGTTCAAAGACATGTGCGCGTGGAATGTTATCAGAAGTTTTGGAATTTTGCCGTGTTTACTAGAGAGCAATATTGAATTCATCGTGACAGTGGAGGAAACTATGGCCTTCTTTAAAAAATAAAATCAATGGAGTTCGAAAATTTTGAGCTGCAGAGGATATTTCTGATCATAGACTCCAAAGTAAGGAACACAACAGTACGGGAAGCACTTGCTGAGCAAGTGCAACAATTGCGCAGTGCTATCAAGGAAAAGAGGCGTGCAATGCTGAGACGAGAAGTTCGTCTGCTGCACAGCGTCATTACACATATCTGTTGTTGCTAAGCATGTGGCTTCCAGAAGCTGATTCATCCACCGTACGGCTCAGATCTTGCCCCCTGAGATTATGATGTGTTTTCAAAACTGAAATCTCACTTTCGATGTTTTCCACCATTTGGAGACAAAGCAGAAGGGTTTGAAATGTTAAACCAGAGATGTGAGAAATGTAATGAACAAAAGGGAGATCACGTTCAAAAATAATATTTTATTTTTATTGTATCACTTACCTAACACTTAATCGTATTTGTCCCTGGTGAAGGCAATGAGAGAACCTTACGGTCTTAACTTCGTCAGGTAAAATATTTTACAATGTATTATTTAGTAACAAGTAATGTGTGTTAGTTGTTGCCATTATATATAGTAAGGAAACAATACTAATTCAAACATTTATTGTTGATGTTTGAACTAAAACTTACTCAACTAGCTACTATAACCATTTGAAAATATATTCCTTAAATCAATGAGGTAATTGTCCGTTCTTGGGTGTAAGGTATGTGAATTTGTTGAACGGAGAGTCCAATAGCCGTTTTTGCTGCTTCTCTTTGTACCAGCACATTTAGTGTTAATTTTAAAACTTCTCTCAGTCTTTTGCATTTTTCCTGAAACACCGGCCGTTAGAACATGTTCTTTTTAATTGATTCATCTGTAGTATATTACTTTTATTTTTCCTAGCGTTCTGGGCCCAGGAAAAAGGTTCACACTTACCTTAGCTATAGGTAGAAGTTCTCGGAACCGAAGGCCAACACCTGGCGCCATTGCCGATGTCCAACACTGCAGCAAATTGTGCAGAGTAGCGGCGGTATTGTATTTGGACGAAATTCCTCCGTAATAACGCTGTCGGCCTTTGGTGTGTCCCATTAAACCGACCAAGGATGCCCATTTAATTAAACAGACTGGTGTGTTATTACTCGGTGCACATTGTGTGTAGAACAATGGGGAAACAAGATGGCGCGAGGGCGGAGATGATTTTGTCAGAAAGTACAAACAACTACAACAACCAAATAATAAGAAAAAATGCCCGGGTGTATATAGGCGTGAATGCTGGGTAGAGAAGGAATGTAGGACTAATGTATTGAGTCACAAGAAAGAAGAGCGAGCGACGCGAATGGGGCGGTACCTGTACCTAGGAGCATTGCCATGGGATATTCTTAACGGAAATGTCACGCCCGCATTGCTGGGGTAATCATCGCAATGCTTCGAATCCTTCAGAAGATGGACGGTTTCACATTCTAGTAAATAATTAATGAAACCGTCAATTTAGCTGAGCTCCGGCTTTGTAACATGGGAACATTGAATGTAGTTTTTAAAGATGGAGTGTTGGCTTTCATTAACAAAGTATTTCCCCCACATTAGAAAAATGTCCCAATTAGATACAGAATCGCCATTTGATTAATCCAGAATGGTATGCTTGATCATACACACGATATTTCTATGGAAATATTTTCCACAAAACATTTTTGGTTTCTTATATCGTCCCTCGTACATTTTTAAAGCAAGTCTGCAAACGATTTGTTTATAGCTGCAGTAATTAGGGAGATGAATATCAATTATTAATGTCCCTGGTGAAAAATCTAATTTAGATATGTTTTGACATGCTAGCCATTGTATGTTCATTCTTATAATTAAAGCCGTGAGTTACATAACAACACAAGTCCACTTTTAGCACGTTATATACAGTGTGTCCATATATCTCTGTACTCTACCAGTTTCTTATTAGCAAATCATATATTGTTATATTGCAATTATTAGTAATATTGTTGGTGTATTTTTGGTTGTTATTGTTGGTATAGTGTGATCTTAGCGTTACTCAGTCTTCATTCTGTCAGTTAAAATGGCAGACACAATTTCTTTTTCTGATTCGTGAGTATGTGTGAGTAACGTCCTCACACGTCCTTCGAGACCAATTTAAGGAACGGTTTAATAAACCTCAACAACAAAAAAGATAACGACGTTTATGACAGGAAGTGTGTAAGACCGAACAAGAAGTGGAAAAGAGAAGTGGTGTTTAATTATTGTTGGTATTTTGTGATCTTGGCGTTCACTCAGTCGTCATTCTGTGAGTTGAAATGACAGACACAATTTCGTTTTCTGTTGAAGAGAGGTTAGTTGTGATTGTATGGTTACACGAACAGAGGAGAAACAATTAGCATCATATGAGAGCAATCTAAGGAACGGATTAATAAGTCAGAAGGACAGTGATTTCCTGGGAATGAAAGGCGTTTATTACAGGAAGTATGAAAGACCAACTAAGAAGTGAAAAAAAGAAAACGCACTTGAAATTGTGCTAAAGTTGAGGTGTCAGTGGAGCTCTTCCCTGTAAAATATATTCGCAAACAGATTGCTGAGTTTGACATTCCACGATCGACTCTTTTTGATTACATGAAAAAGGACTTCAAGGTGAAGTCATATCTTCCGATCTTCATCAATGAGCTGTCTGACGCAGACATGAACAAGCGTCTTGATGCACGTCGATTTCTTGTAGCAACATTTCTCAACTGACATATCAAGGTCCAAGGTTATGTTCATAGATGAATGTGCCATATACCTCAGCACGCGAAAGAGAAATATGATTTTTAGTCGAAGAAAAATTTTCACTTCACTTCCGGACTTGAACAAAACTCACCACATGTTATGAATTGGGCAGCATCTCTTTGGATCGTATTTTTATGGCTCTGTGAATGCTGTATCATATTCATGAATACTGATAATTTTGTTCAACTCCCAACTGGAAGTGGACTAGTGGATGCAGCAAGACGGAGCTCCAGCTCACTTCGCTGTTACCGTTCATGATTTTGCTAAAGGATAAATTTCCTGGGCGCTAGATTGGATGTGGTCCCCAACATCTCGAACACCACTCCCGTAGCCCTCACATCCCTGACCTTACAGCACCTGATAACTAATTGTAGGGTGTTATCAAGATCGAGGTAGCTACGGAATCATCGCTTAATTTGAACCAGCAGTACGGGATGCTTTCGGTGTGATCGAACCTTACAATTTTGGAAAAAATGTCCCAAAGAATTTGGAAGCATATGACGGAGCAAATACAATCCTTTGGAAAATTAATTGTTAGTTCATTACTAAATGCATTCTTATTAAATTCATTAAATTAACGAGTGGCATATAGAATATGCAGACTTCACGGACACACTGTATATCATTGTATTCGTCTAGCTGAGCTCTGTCATTTCACATTAAAAACAGCAGAGATTTTCAGTATTTTCCACGTGTTACTACCATGTTGCGTTTCATTAGCACACAATTTCATGGTCCTCTATTCTGGAAAGCAGGAGCTTTCACGAGTTTAAATAGAAGCAAAACTTCGGCCGCGAAAGCCTACGTCATAAGATTCTTAAGAATTTCATTTATCTAACTAGCATGATGGATTTGACTACATGTGTATCCAACAAAAGGTAAGTCGTACATGGCGTATAATCGGCACTTGCTCAATAATAGTAAAGAGTCTATAGTGCACACAGCTGATAATGGAAATGCGTAATATAAAATACGAAGTTAAAGTAGAATGAAATATAATTAGGGATTTGAAGTTAGTTTTTTCTAATGTTAAGAAACATTTTTCGATACTAAAGTGCAAGAAAAATTGAAAATAAAATAATTGAAAACATAACAGTAAGACACTAAGTGCATTAGTAAGAGAAACACAACCACGTTTCATGAAACTACATAGAGATCTTTACACAAATGAAACATTGCTTAAGCCTGAAATATTACAAAATAGCTGTCCCGAGCTTTGCATGAAAGGTAACCTCTTTTAAAGACTTCTGAACCAATTCCGAAGTGAATTGTGGGATTCTAAGTGAAAGGAAGAGACATGCAAGAAAAATTGTGTTGTTTCTTGTATGATATATGCAAAATATATATGATATATTATTCAAATTTTCGAACACTAACATATTACTCTTTCAAATCAAAGTTTTAATATCTATAACCAATGTTACAGACTAATGAGTTGCATAGCATGTCAAGCATTTTCATGAATTATTGCAAGTGAAATACTTATAGTTATCATTTATTTAATATTGGCAAAGTGTTACAAGGAAAAAAAATCTAATTTCCAAACGACATTTTAACAATTGTAATTGCTTTTCTTAAAACCTATTCAACTGAATTTCTGTGGTTGTCAAACCCATGATTTCAATTGTTGTGCTAGAGGATTTTCTAAGGTCTATTACGGTTCATCAGTGTCATTCCTGAGAGAATTCAAAGAACGACACACCTTAGCTTCTTTATCTGATTTATCACGTATTTAAAACATAACATTTAACATCATATTAGGTACTAAATGAAATAGGAGTTTGGATTTTGATTTGGTTTATTTATGGACGCTCTTTAACATCCCAGGTCATCAGCGTCCCATTCTATTCAGGGCGTGAAACGACCGACAAATTTTGCTAGAGGCCTCTTTTTTCAGGCTTGAGGTTCTTTTTCGTGCCGTAAATGTACGACACGGGACCCACGGGTTTACTTCCCTTCCGAAGGAAGTCATACTTTGGATTTTTACGCCCAAGAAAATCCATCGATCCTGACCGGGGGGAAGAGGCAAAAGTAACGTTTGGTTAAAGAATGGAACATTCTTGGAAATGTATTTAAACATCGATATCCGTGTCTGTTTAATATATCCCCGTTACTATATACTTTTTTTCCGGAGAGAAAACAACTTTTGGGAGTTTCTCGCATAAATACTCTGCTGCAAACGAAATGCTCAAATTTTGTCTTAGGAAAGTGTGTGTAGGATAACTTTCCTGTGAAGTACTACTAAAAATAAAAGAATTGTTTATTGCACTTATAAAAACAAATATTTACCCCAGGTGTCATCTGAAACTTCTGCATTAAACCGCTAACAAGGCAATTTTTCAGCATAACGACAAACAAATAAACAAAAAAAAAAAAAAATGAAATCTCCCTCCCGTTGTGTCGAGGAAATAGGAAGTTTTACTAACGTGACAGCAATCTCCGTCTCGCAGTTTGTGAGGTTATGTTTGTACATTTCTGTGTTGTAGTGTTAAGTCGTAAAACGCGGTTAATGTCCGCTTTTATGAACACGTTTCTTCTCTTCCCCTCATGGCCTTTCATCACACAATCAGCCTGTTCTCCGTGTCGAAACACGTAATAACTTAGGATAGCTCCTAAAGGCATCTCTTTTTATCGCTTCACGTCGACGTGTTCAAGTGCGAAATCAAAGGACCAAAAAAAAAAAAAGCTAAATAATTTAAGTGAAACTATATGCACTGATCTGCAGGAATCTCCCAAATGTTATGCTAGTTTCCAGTGTACTGTTACGGTACGGTGCCAGAACTAGGGATTTTAGCTCATTTCCACATATCTGCTATCTATTACTTTATTGGAATTCCTTGTTAACACTTCTTTCGTGTACTAATATCAGCTAAATTCCATTACACAAAAACAACGCACTTAGTTTTAGCTAGTTTCCTAAATATTTTACTTATTTCACTGTTAGTTGCTTCTATGCTTCGCTTTTTTATGAAATTTTACATTTCTTATATAGATGGTGTGAATTTAATGCAATCCTATTGCTATACAGGCATCTCTGGTACAACCAGCGTGTTCTCCAACCATATCTCTTATACGTTTTCATAACTTTTATTTCTTTTAAATATTTTGAAAATTTAACACGTTTTGGGTTCATTCTCCTTGTAAGCATCACCTGTTCTAAATGTTACCTACTTTGGTACAAAATTTTGCGAAAACAGTTTCAAAACTTGGCCAAGCTGTACCGCAATAATTGAAAAAACTCTTATCTTTGTTTATCTTTATTCAACAATTGCGCAACGTTCATGTTGTTTTGAAGATAGCCATGTGAGTAACCAAAGGTATGCTAATTCTAAAATTGAGTACCGCGCAGTAAAATGTTTCACAATTTTTTTTTTCTCTCTTACGGTCGCTCTTTAACATCTCAGGTCATCAGCGTCCCATCCAAAACAGGGAGTGCAACAGCCGACAAATTTTGCTCAGAGGGCTCTTCTTTCAGGTTTGAGGTTCTCTATCATGCCGTAAATGTACGACACGGGACCCACGGCTCTACTTTTCTTCCGAAGGATTAGGATTTTTACACCCGAAAAAATCCATCGGTCCAGGCCGGGATTTGAACCCGCGATATTGGGTTTAGGAGGCAAGTAGGATTAATATGATTAACCACTACATCACCAGGACCGACTTCACAACTAAAGAACTTATTACCGCAGAATTTAAAAAGCGTTTAGTTGTGTGGTGAAACTTGACCTTCATATTCGATCGTAAAATAATTGGCATAACTTCGATTAGCACAAGATGAATCAACCATTACTGGAATCAATGGCTTTTGTTGAAGAGGATATGAGTGATGGGAGACTAAAACTAAAAGAGATTGCTGCAAGTTTGGGCTTTTCGTCTTTAGGATTCTGCATAAATATATCCATGTGAAGAAAACCAATGCAAGACAGTGTTGCCACTTTCTCAGCAGTTCAGAAACAATTTCGGAGGAGATTTGTGAAAGATTTTCAATCTTGAGTCCAACAAACAGGAAAGTATTTTGTGTATTCAATTGTGAAGGAAATGAAATCATGGTCCTCTACCATGATTCACTTTCCATGAAAGGAGTCCGTGGAGTGGCGTAAACCTGGGTCCCCAGTCAGGAGAAAGATACCATGGCAGCAATTTTCTCAGACTGCAGGAATATTCTGTTAGTTACTTGACCTTTCAACTACAAACATATGTAAGGAAAAGAAGCGCTGTATGCTAAACCTTGGTGTTCACAATGCACTAGTGCACACTGCTCAGATTGCAAAGGATGCTGTGAAGCACTGTGAATTCCGAGACTTGGATCATACGCCTTACAACCCAAATCTAACCCCCAAACGATTATCTTTTCTCATAATGTAAATAAATGCCTACTAAGAAGAAAATTTAATGTCCATGAACTGACGGAAGAACATTTTGCAGGCAAAAGTTCAAAAGTTTTATCAAGGGCATAGAAATGTTAATTCATGGATGTGAAAATTTCATTGAAATAAACGGAGACTGTATTAAAAGTGGAAGAAATATAAGATTTTATATAAATGTGTAATTGTAAATACGCTTTTATGCTATGTAATATAATTTCCGAAACAGTTTTGTATATAGCAAGAAGATATTTGTAAGGAATGCGTCTCGACACACCTGCCTTGCCTGGGGGCTACCAAGTCTGTCGCTCACAATAGAAACAATAGATGGTGACAGCTACCATAGGACAAAAGCCTTTTGTATTCCCAAATCACATGGAGACCTGTCGAGCTGGTGTGCCGTTAAAACATACGACATTTCTAGCAGCTAGTAAAACAAGCTTAAATTCAAGAGTTTAAGAGAAGGGCCGATAAATGAGCTAAAACTCTCCAATGAGAAACGAGAATTATGAGAGCTCAGCTGCCCTGAGTTAGGCTGTATACCCTCATGAGCTAAGAAAGTGAAGCCACCACGAGAAAATCTAATATAAAAGGGGAACCTCCTCCGCAGTTGAGCTTTCAGATTTAGTTTGACATTAACATTCGCATATTAGCGTTCGGCACTGAGACTCAGATTTAGATTCAACTTCAAGTTCTACTTCAGGTCAAGCTCCGCCGCCAGCTACGCGGCGAGACAAGCTCTCAATGACTCATCACTCAGCAAACATTTGGTTGAATCTTCGCTAAGTTGAGGCGTGAGGAATCAACTCGCAGGAACTTGCAATATTCGGCTTTTATTTCTCAGTAAAATACTCAAGTATCAACAATCAGCTTTGTGTACGTCTCAAATGCAGTTCTCGTGCCAGCAATACCAAGAGCCTTCGTGGTCCAGACAGACATGTACCGAGGAGTATCACAGAGAGCACCACCCCTCCTCTCCAACCCTCCTCCCGTGCAAGATAAGGCACAAATCAGCAGAATCGGCCATCGTTCACCACGATGATACCGCGAAACTACAAACGGTTTCAAAACTTTTCATTACTTGGGAGTCCAGTAAGGTAGATAACCATGCTAGTTTTAGAGACTACGCTCACTTTTATATTGGATACAGGGAGGAATTCTCCACCCCCAGTCTTGTTTTTGTTTCTGCTAGTTATCCTTTGCTTTGATTACCGTTCTATGGATGTATTCACTTTAATATTCCATATTGGTTATTACTTTTTTCTTTCTTCTACTTACCCTTTTCGTGTTGTAGTTAGAGTGAAGATTTGAATGTTCTTTAGATGAAGTTCACCCCCCCCCCTTAAGCCGTTATGGTGTTTTACCTTGTACGAATCTTTGTCGAAAAAAGCTCTTAATTCTTTACAATATCTGGAGACATGAGGAGATAAACATGAACTTTATATAAAGCAATAAAAAGTACTTTATTTCCTGCTTTTTCCTTTCCAATTTTATGTAATGACCCCTTCCAACAGTTTATTATAATTAAAAGCATTAGTGTTGTCACCTTTTCCTTATATAGTTCCAACAAAATACACAGTCAAAGACACTTGTTCTTAAGAGTTCGCCAATAATTAATACTGTAATGAAATGTTTTATTGGGATATTGTATTTTCTACACAAAAAAGCAGATTTTTGACGATTTTGGTTAAAATAGTTTATTATTTAAAACGCGATTATAGTCAAAACGCTTCGTGCATACATTGATAAAACTATTTTTAATCTATTACACACCAGATACAAAACAAGGAAGCGTTCTCCACATTCAAAGAAGATCAAATGTGTTAAGTGTGCGTGAAAGATCATAGCATCAGTTTCCTGAGATGCTGAATATCGTACTGATGAACTATATTCCTAGGGAACATCTATTAATATCTTTTGAACCAACTAAAGGCAAATATATGCCATAAAAACCAGATTTATAAAAAATAAAATTAATCTTGCATCAGACAATAGTCTCCTCAAACATGAATTATTGCAATGGTGTAAATCAATGAACGGGGCTATTGTATGTTACCACACCTATTTCCTAGATTTGGCTAGATTGGTCCTAATCTCTTCCCAAAGCTAAATAAATAAAATAATAAAACATTTGAATGTAACTGAATTATCTAACCAATTCAAAACAAATAGTTAAAATAAGTAAAAATAAGGATTTAGTTTTAGAGTTTTTTTCGTTAAGAAATTTAAACATATTTATGTAGCTTTTTTTTCTACTGAATTGACTGTATACTTGTCGTACGTTTTGAGGGGATTTTAATTTAATATCTTTTTATAAATTAAATGAAGATGATATTTATATATTATATGGAATATTAAGAGAAAAATTCCTTGATGGAAAGGATTTTTTATCCGATGAAGCATCAATCTACAAATATTTTGCAGGTCTAAAAGAATCTCATTTCCATGATGGGATAAATGCTTTAGAACATCGCGCATTAGTGTCAAGGGAGATTATGTTGACAAATAAGAACAATTTCAAAAGAGCTAGCCTTTATTTTGTACTTCAATCCGAGAACTTTTCGAATTATTCTTCTATAAACTCTGATTAGTGAAACATTACTTTCACTTAATTGCAACAGAAGCATCTAACAGAACTTTTTAGAAATATTCTGATATAAAATTGGCAGGTTTTGTGCCTTATACCGCTGTTGCATGAAGATTTGCTGCAGCACAACCCCTTGTCCGTGTTTGTAGAAGCTATAACTGCCACCAGGCGGCACTTCAGTCGCACCGCCCGGAGTTATGGTTCATTACAACTCCGGTTAATGTCTTGTTGTGGGCCGTGTAACATCTGATGACAGATTCTTGTGGTGATACAAGGATAGTGCCCCTAAATTGATTATAGGCGAGTTGAAAATAATGGCCACAAATATGGCTCTGACTGTATGTTGATAATAATAACCGTAAATATGACAACGGCTTTTTTAAACCGTGGAATCCCATTCAGTCTCCGGCTGAATTAAAACTGGCGTAAATTTACCTTTAACTAATCTGCCATAAAAATAATTGAATAAGAAAGTGTTCGTCATTGTAGCAGCGAAATAGCCCAACTTTCGCTGTATCATAAAATAATTAGTTAAAGAATTTGGATGAAAAAAAGGCAGTAAGTTTTGAAAATGTAGATCTTAAGCTTTATCCGAGGATATTTTTAAAAAAACGCAGTCCACTACTGTTAGAGGAGATTGGTCATTTAAAAAAAATAAGTTTCTGTTGAGAATTCTCACGTCAGTAAATTATAACCTGATACTGTTATAGATTCTCTGCGAATGATAGCTGTATAGGTTCTGTAGGTCCGAACCCTAAAGGATACTAAGGTCAGTGTCCTCTACTGAAAAAATGGACATTACTCAGGCAAACATTCACTTACGTAATTTTCTTCTTATTTCTATGTTTTGTTCATTATTGCTTTGATTCTGTTATATGTTTACTTTGTTATTATTTTAATTTCCTTCTAATTAACATTGCTGAATGATAATTTTTGTCAGAATCTCTAGTTTTTTAAATAATATTTAACCCCAGTTTTACTACTATAACATCACAAGCCCTGGGCATTGATCATTAAATGCTAAATTGGACACTTAGTGGCGGAATATTTCTAGGTGTTAAGTTTAGGGTATGTCCTCGTCATTTCCCATTGATGAAGACTAAGAAAATCTAGAAAAAGAAACTTAGCCGGGTAGGACTGTCAGAGAGGATTGGAATCCTAGACCTCTCGTTCACAAGTCATGAGTTACAAAACTTCTGCCACCAAATTAATAACCTCTACTGTGACAAGTACTTTCTTTGACTGACTCTTTTATCTAATTTACAACTAGTTTACTTAGAGTTACTTAGTGCAAAAAAAAAATACATTTTAAGTCATATGCACAATTTTCTTACTTCTGTAAATAAAATAAGCAGAATTTTCATTAGTGCAGAACTCCCATTTCGAAACTTGTTAGTCTAAATAACTACAAATTAAGTAAATTTAATTTATGCGAAAAAATCATATATTAAGCGATCGTTTAAAGTTAATGTTCGTTACATTTTATATTTCACCCCTTCATCACCAGTTAGCTCCACTTTGAAATTTCAAATGGCGCAGCTATGTTCTAATACTCAAATTTTAAAGAAGATTACACTTTTAACATGTCTATAGTTGCTTAGCAACCGGGATTTTTGTTATTGATAATATTATTCTTTGAATTTGAACACAATAAAAAATAAGCCCGTCATTTATAGAACGAAAACAATATTTATTTAGGTTAATATTACAATTATTAATTCTACAGCAATATGACCTATTTCGCAATTCCAGAATAATTTAGTATATTTTATTCTTCCATGTAAACTACACACCATTTTGAAACGATTTATTACCACAATTACTATTACATTAAATGCTCCATTATAGTGTTTTATTCTGTCGAAATGTGATCAACATTGATTTTAAATTTACGCCTCAATGTCTGAAATGTGTTTTTTGTATAAATCAAACCATGTTAAATAAATATATATATTCAGACTGTTAAGTTTGAAATTAAAGTGCTTTATAAAATGTTAAACTTAATTTCTTATAGATTTAATTAAAACGTTATGAAAATACTATTTCCTCAGAAGGGTTATTTTTATTTATTTTTGTTTTGTTTTATTATTTTTTTAGGGGAATGCTGTTAAACTACAGAGGCACCAAATGCGATGGACACTGATGATACATGAAATGAAATGATAAATTGGGAAAGGATTTTTTTTAAGGAAGGAAACGTTCCAGGCCTAATTTTAGGGTACCTCCCCGGCATTTGTCATTTATGAGGACTGAGGAAAACCTGGGAAAAAACCTCGGTCATGGAGGACCGTCCTGATGGAAATCGAACCCCATACCTTCCGCTCATGAGTCCACGCCTTAACGATCTCGGACACCCTTGGCGGTCAGAAGGGTTAAGTGTTACTATACTCGTATAATATAATTTGAATCTGAAGAAATGCGAAAAGCGTTATTCATACATTAATAAAAATATATTAAAATGTGAAATAGAATTAATGATTAAATCAACTTCACGAAGTTCGATTGGCTCCAACATTAAAGAATTTTTATGTTTAATTATTGTATAAAAATTTAATGCTACGTTATTGAAATTTGCGTTTTTTTAAATTTTTTCGGACAATTTATAAGTTAAACAGAGTTTTATCCTTAAGCTGTTATGCGTTTTAGTCATTCTGTGCTTTTATTAATTTGTATAAGAACTGAATGAATAGAAATGAGTTTCTTAATGTAGTAACTGTGTGTGCAAATGGATGCTTGCAGATTAAAATAGATGTTGGGATATCTGAAATACACTAAATACACAATGTTGTCATCCGTATATATGTGCGAAACTGTACATATATTTATTACCTATATATTTACTGTTTCAGAACATTCTGTTTGCAAAGCTTTGTAGTAGAAAAAATCTTCGTGGTAGAGGGGCAATATACCTAACCTGTCTTTTTGTATGTATTTCGTGACATATTTTCTAAAATAACTTATGACGTGGATTTCTTTTTCTTGTTGATCACTTTTGCCAGTTAATACATTTTGGAAGTAATAGGAAGATTAGCAATTGCTTCTAAGACATTACATAGATCTTAGAATTCCTGCATCTGCCGTACTTTTGACATAAATATAAATCTATATCGCACTATATTAAAGAAATAACTTCCGTTAAATTTGCAGTGCAATTCCAGCATAAGTATCTCAAGATGATTAAACAATATATAAGATGGTTTTGGTTCTGCTTTAAATGTTTAAACTCTATTATGTTTAGTTTGAATCTTTGGCACATGCAAAGTTTATACATTTTATCAATACTTATACAGTCAGTAATGCATCACAATGGTTTTCCTAAGTCAGTTCTCGGTATTTGCTGCTTTACTATAGTTCAACGTGCAGGAACTCCCCGAGTAAAACTCTCAATCAAGTGCAGTTTAATTCTACTGCAAAATAGAAAAAATGTGAAATTTTCAATGTATATAAACTAGGTATTGATAACTTTTTCATGCTTTTAGGGCAAGAATGCTTTTCACATTCTCCCAAGGCCGCTGGTTTCGCTTCAGCAGACATCAGAGGTAACTGCCTTCTTGCATTGTCTTCTTTCAGTGATTCCTGGGAATTTGGGCTTCTGTTTTAGAGCTGACGGAGAGGAAGAAAACTACCGAGGAAGTTTCAATTACAAGTCCACAATGCAATCTTCCTAAGCGTGAAGCAAACTCTCCTATTGATTTCTTCTCACTCGTAGTCATGTAATTTGAAATAATTAGAACAGTCTTACAAACCTCTGCTTGCTTTTGCTAGAGGTGCACAGAATGGGATCCCAGAATGTTTAAAAATAAGGAACTCTTCAGTGGCGTGCATATATTTCTTGTCCTAACTATAGAGGAATGATATTAAACATATTCAAAGTGTATTTTTGATTTTCTTTCTTACAGTGTTTAAATTAGGTTGGTTATATATTAACCAACATGCAGGTAGATGTAGAAATCATTTCTTTGGATTTTGTAAGCAAATATACATTCTGAATACTAAATACTTAACACATGTAATTTTAATGTATTTTACATTTGTTGGTTCTTTATTGAAGTTTAAATCACAAAAGCTCTATTAATTTACAAGATACCTACTGTCACGGCTACTTCTAAAAGAGCATAGGACTTTCCGTTTCCTTAATCCCCTGTTCAAAATCCTCCGTACCTCCACTCCTAAGTATAAAGCCTCTCTCTTCATGTACCTGTCCCTAATATGACTTACTGCCTATCCCTCGTCATCGAACGCACTTCTACTCAACCTCATTCGGCGTGTCAGTTTCCCGAATCTGGAACTCCCTTCCTGAAGTCAGATGGACGAACTATAAAGCAATTTAAACAAGATTAATTTGTCATCTCAATTGTAGGATTCACAATAATTAGTCTTTCGCTTCTACTTCTTTTTCCTCCTTTTCTTTTTCTCCTCCTCCTCCTCCTTCCTTCCCCCTTATACTCGAGAAAGATTATTGAAGATCAAGTGGAATTCCAACAGTATCTTTCTCCACTTTCTAACTTTATTAAAATATGTTTTTACATGCAGTATATATATCTTTATTTTGACTTTTTTCTAAATTTATATAGCTATGTACATTGTTTTTTTTTTTTTTTTTGTTTTTTTTTTTTTGCCTGGTAGAGTGGAACCGAAGGCCCAGTGACCTTAACTCCTGCCGGAAAAATAAAAATAAAATATTTTATTAAGCAAGAGAGAGGGGTATCTGCATTAAAACTACTTTATTAATCATCATTTTGCAAAAATATAAACTCTGCCTTTCCTGCTCCCACTTTTTCCTATACTAAATATCCCGTTTTATTCGCACCTCAGGTTATTACTTCTATATTACTTCTTTTTCTTCATTCCAAAATTTAGGCACTTTGGCTGTTACATCTGCACAGTAAATGTGTCCATCTCTTTAGAAATAGTGATACATTTCTTTTTTTCTGACTACTTGTATTCTAGTGCCTGCTCTGGAAGACTATTATCCATTCTATTAATATTACACACACACACACACACACACACACGCACGCACACACAAAAAAATCCTTCTGTTTCGTCATTAATGGAATTTAAATTTCATTCCCTTTTGATTCCTTCATTGGGTACGTTATTTATTTTGTGCAAAATATAGTTTTTCCGGATTCTGTATTCTGTTTTGTATTTTCTTTGTAGGGACCATGTTTTGCAACTGTATACTAAACCATCAATCGCAATTGTTCTATAGAATTCAATTGTTCTCTTGTCCTTTCTATGTATAGCGGTACATATATCAATTTAAATTGTTCTAAATTTTTATAAATATCTAGGGCTTATTTTATATCTACTTCTCAATCTGTATATTTAGAGTGGGAGAATTGTTTCAATGAATAGTTATCTAATATAGTATTTAATCGTATTATATTTTACCCATAGAATGCCATCGCCTTTGACTTTTCTCTGAATATATTCAAATTACACCCTTTGCTTATTTGATTTAAACTGTGTATGGAGGGTTGCAAGTCATCTACATAAATATATTACTTTTAATAATAATATTTGATATTAAAAAGATAAAGATTAGCCTTTTGCGTCCCTTAAGGACAAAGGTCTCCTAACAAGTAAGGAAAGCTCGCTTTTTCCTAACGTCGTGAGCTATTCCACGCTAGTTGTTCGTATGCTGTTTAAGACACTCTGATTGATTTGTTCTTTGGTTACTCCATTTCTCAATGCACAAGTTGCTTCTCGAGAGATTTCCATTTTTCTCTTCCTCTTGCTACCCTTGACCAATCTAGGCCTGTATGTTCCTTGAAGAGGTCTGTCCATCTTCTTCTGGGTCTGCCTTGTGTTCTTTTCCTACCCGTGTTCCAATGTGGAGATCTTTTAGGTCCACCTATGTCCTGCATTCTTGCGATGTGACCGCCCCATTGCCATTTGTTTCTGGTACTTATTTGTGCAATGTCTGTGGTCTGAGATAACTGATTTATTAATACTATAGATATTTTGCCCTTCAAAGTTATTTCTTGGATCTTGCGCTGTATTTTTCTTTGGAATATTTTATTACTTATTAATAATCACTTTCACCAACCTTTCACCTCATGATTCAGACTGGCCAAATTTATTTAAATCGGAAATTAACTCTAGAAAAGAAAGTAAATGTTTAACTGTGGAAGTTGCATTTTTGCTTCGATTTCAGAATTGTCGGCCGCCACTGATGCTAGCAAAAGTCTACGTCAGATTGAAAAAGGTAACTTGATTTCAATCAGGAGTAAGGAATCCGAAGGTAGGGATTTTTAATTGAATTTATTTGTCCAGGTACTGAATGAGTGATTGGCCACCCAGGAGAATTCTTCTGACAAGGCGTGAGATGGACTGGGTTAACGGAATAAAGCCTGCCATGTGATGCTTCTTCTTCTGGAACTGATAGTGTTCCTCCTTCCAAGAAAAGACACAATGAAGCCATACGGATCCCATTTTATGCGTTCTTTTTTTAAAATAAAGAAATATCCCCTGTCGAGTCTAATGGTTCCATAGAGAATTGCCCAATACACTTTCGTAATCAGTGTTGCTTTTTGTTTCAAATACTCAAACGCTATAAGATGAAGTACACAACATTTTTCATATATGTTCTTCAGTGCGTAAGATTATTATGAAGCTAAAATGCTTCATATTCCAGTTCACTTGATATATAACAATTCACTAAATCATCATCCATTTGCTCTTTTATTTGAAATGGGGAATTTTATTACCTGGGAACGGGTTTTTATTTATTTTCATTAACTGTTAAAGTTTTATTATGCTTAAATGACCATTTTCAAACAAAATGTTTCACCAACTGCATTTGAATAAAGAAGTGACGTAAATAAACAACTTTTGTCTGTAAATAATTAACGAGAAGCAGTATGAAAATTACGACCGAAATTAACTACAGTAATTTAATTACATGTAAGTAACAGCTACAATATTTCGAAAATTCTTTCATAAATTACAATTTTTGCTTGTCAAATATCTTACTTTACGCTAAATTTGTTACATGAGTAAAAACAATATATTCTTGGATGTACTTAAGGTACAAGTAAACGAAAGATAAACCAAATTCATAATCTGTATTGCAGAAGATCTGCTGAGGTAAAAGCAAATAGAAGAAGAGTGCTTGTTATGGTGGAGCTCTCAAACAGGTTTAACCATTACGAACAATCATATCTTCGCTAGCAATAGTGCTCATTTTCTGCATAGACTGGGGCTGGGCTAATGGCAGGCGAGAACAAATTTTCCCGGACTATCAAAGTAAATCGTGGAAGTACTGATGTCTTTCATTATATCTTACATGAGTGTAAAATTTCTCTGCTTTCGTTGATCTAAAACAGGGTAAAGAAACCATTTGAATAATTCGAAATACAAATTTCTCCTAAAAAGCCCGATCTACCACGACTTTAAGTGAAATGCACCGTTACCATTCTCATTCAAGAATTAAAATAAAAAAGTAATTTTGTGCTATCATATTGACAGTTATTATTAATATCGTTTTATGCTTTTATATTCTTTTTGATTGTTTACTGTGTAAAGATAAACTAGAATAAAAAGATTGTTTACTGTGTAAAGATAAACTAGAATAAAAAGATTGTTTACTGTGTAAAGATAAACTAGAATAAAAAGACAAATACTTAAAAATGTGCATTTTCCTTCTTTTTTTATTAAATCTTAATATTTTGTAATTTGTAACTAATATTTTTAAAATATATATAGAATGCAAATATAGGATTTTAAACTTTGACAGTAAGAACTCTTTAAGGGAGTCTGCGGGCAAGGGAAGTTTCAAGAATCGTTGTTCCAGACTCGTGGCCTTGTTACCATGTTGTATGGCTGATATGAACACAAGTCGGCCATTACGGTAGTTCTGCCTCCCACCCACTCATCCAGCCGGCGCTTTAAAGCGGCGCCCGGCGTCGACAGGCGCCGTCGTCATCACGTACATCGCCCCTCCCTCCCGCTATCGGATTTTACGAAGTTGAGCGTGCGCTCACCTGACCCATTCTGGCAACGTGGCGTCTCTAGGCAAATGAACCAATCCTCGATCGGCCTCCTGAGGGACCAATAGCGGAACTTGACGAGTTATGGCAACGCTGCTTGGACTGTTCAGGTACGCAACAGGTGCCAGAGAGTTAAGTTGGGGGAGAGTAACCATTAAATATACTCTAGTTCATCGTTATAGCCCGTGCTTAGTTGTGATATTTTTCTTTCCTTTTCCAAATGCTAAACAGTTCTGGAATTGGAGAAATATCTGTTTCTTTTCACAGCCTGTCCTAGCTTTTGGTGACTAGCTCCGAAAATTGAAACTGCCATAAAATATTAATTCATTAAATACTTTAACCCATTAGGCAATTTCTTTAATTATGAAAGAAATTATAAAACAAATTATGAAAGAAATTATATGCAGTTTATGCGGAAACTTTTAAACAAATTCAATATTGCAATTAAGAAACGAATGCGTCGAGTATTCTTAATAAATAAGTAAGTATATATATACTGGCCATATACATCGGTGACCGGCTTGCACTCGTAAATGAAGACGGTATGCTGATGTAAAGCGCGTATGTGAAACTCGTTTGGGCCAAGGGTCGTTTTCCGTGTCACTATACTACTATTGAACATTATTTATAGATCTTGTCATTATTGCATTTGTTTTTTTTTTTTTTTGTTTTTTTTTTAATGTATTAGTTGTAGCTTGTTGCTGAATCGTGAAACAGCCGAGGCTGCATTAACAACTACAGTCTTTCATGGTCGAGTCGCCCGCTTTACGGCGGCTAGCGGACCGGCTAATTACAAAGGTACCTGGCGGCGAATCGGATATTATATTCTCGCAACTGATTCAAGTTTTCAAAATTACACCAAAATTGCAATGAAAATAAGTGCATACATTATGACAGAAGACATAAGAAACGTTGTCTTCCATACTGACATTTCTGACTGAGGTTTTCAATGCATCAGTTCATTGCTGAATTTGGGTAATTTTCTAGCCTGATATTTTCTTTCTTTTCTTCTATTCTTTCAATTTTAATAATTAGGTAGAAGTTATGTTTCCTGATCAAGCCGTTGGAGTGATTTATGAGGAAAATGTGATTTTTATTCAACTTCGTGTAGTTTACCCTTAGTAAGTACACGCCTTCTTATTCTTTGCTTCTTATCGAGATTATATCTGGTTTCTCTAAATTTCTTCATAAGTTTTCTCAAGGTAGCTCTATGGCGCGTCAAGTCATGCAACAAACATTATCAATCGTGCAACAAGTCGCAAAGAAATGAACCTCGTTGAAAAGTAATGCAAATAATATATTCAATGACGTCATGAACATGTCGCAGACACGTTTCACAAGATTCAGCATGCTACGTTATGTGCGTCATGTCTCATGGCAATTTGCAGATCACCTCCGATTCCTGCAAGCATTTGTTGCCAATTTAGTTATTTTCCCACTAAATCTGGTCTTTTTAATGACTGTCTAGTTGTAAAATTAATAATTTCATTGTCAGTGGGAAATTTTGTCTTTTTAAAATATTATCTAGTGGAAATCCGTTTTCTTTTTAGTATTTTGTCTAAGTGATTACTTTAATGAGTTATATGAGAATTCTTGCGGATGTTTGTTCTGTGTAAGCAAGAGAGATAAGGGCATGGTGCTATTTTGTACAATGAATCACACATCAGTTGTCACTGCTGAAAATGCAAATATTGCTTGATATTCACCATCATCATATAATAATATAAATAAGATAAATGGTACTGTTTAGATTGGATCATAAACTTTCTGACAAGCTGCGATTATTTCATTTTTATTATTCCTCATGTAATAACTTTGAACTGTGATCAAGTGTGCTGTTATTTCAACTACTCTGTGAATAAGGAAGTGGGTGAGGAAAATGTTTATGTTTCAAAGCCGGACACTTGAGGAAAAAAAAAACGAATAACATTCAGCTGTGGTATACAGATTCTGATTCAGCATCCACTGAGAGATCCCTGAAGCCAACTGGCCTCAGATTAGCTGCATGGTATACAGATATTGGTGATAATAGAAATTATGAACCCATTTTCTTTTTCTCCTGTTGCGCGTTTTTAGCCACCTGTACATTAAAAGAGGCCATGCCGTCCACTGGATTAGAAGACTGGCGCAGGCACGTGTTGTTTCGTATGCGACCGCATGTCTTGAATCACTAGACAAGAAGGGGTCAAATTTGTCTGACTTGACGCTGACGTGATGCATGCAGGTGTGCGACCTCCTTAACTGTGGAGCAGGTATTGCTGCAGTACTTATAATAAAGTTATCAACTGGCAGCCTGATATGAGAATTTATCGCTCGAATGCAATTACACTCCACATTCCCTCCGCATTCTTACCAATGATAAGCCGTTATTTGCGCAGACTGTGTGAAAAATCATTAATACTGACACATGAACATTTAAACTGCACTTGGATGCAATAGCAGTGTTGCAATATCTTGTGCACCTTTCCCTCGTGAAGCGTATTATAATATTTCACGCAGTAAGCAGTGAGACTGGGTTTCTAAGTGTCTGTATTTTGCCAAGAACATTGGCTACTTAATAGCGGACTCCCATGATGAGATAAACGTAGACATCTTTAAGCGCTATTTTCTTAATTCTTTGTTAGTGAATTTCCCACCAAAAATGCGCAATAGTTCTAGATAATGCAAACGACAATTAAAGTTAAGATCCCATTAGGTCTAACAAGAAAGTCGACATGGTACATCCCATGAATATTACAATTTGGACATTCTGAATCTAAGGCGATACTTTCGAAACCATTAAGGCGTTTAACCACAAAAAGAGTATGTCCTTAATGAAATTGCAAAGGTCCACGGTCATTTTTAATAGTGTTTAACGTCTATTTTTACTGCTGAGGCTTCATAGCCAGTGGACATTGATGATACATGAGATGAAATGATAAATTGGAAAAGGATGTTTTATTAAGGAAGGACACCTTCCAGGCCTAAGTTTAGGGAATTTACCGTTTATGACGACTGAGGAAAACTTTGGAAAAACCTCAGGACGGCACTGATGGGAATCGAACCCCAGACAACCTGCTCACGAGTCCTCCCCTTAACGACCTCGGCCACCTGTGGTGGTTTTGTGGTTATGAAGTACTAGATTACCCCCATACCAATGTAACTTAAATCCGCTTGAACTGGTTTCGGTCAGCCTAATATATCCAGTGAGGAAACGATATGTAACTCCCGTGTGTGCAAGGTTCTGCCTCAGTGTGAAAAAGATATACATGCGAATGTGTGAAGAAAATGTATTGGAAAGGTAGTTCAGGATCTTTGGAATGAATATATAAAATATACTATTGATATACCAGATTAACAATTAGGCAACGGAAATGTAAGGTAACAATTAGCCATTTTCAATATGATTGATCGCCGCTCATCTGGAACTGTGGCAACAGCGCTTGCTTATTCACCAAGACAAAGGGTTGTTTGGGATTAGCTTAACTAGCTTTGATGTTATACGCTCGCCGATAATACTGCTACGTATTCTGATAAACTATTCTAACTTCTCTGTTTTCACATGTGAATGGAATTAAAAGTCTTTTTTGCAGCGTGTATATATTATGAGTTATAACTAAACGCAGATAACGTCTGTACCACTCTATAGTAAAAGCGCTTTACAAGAATGTCCAACAATATAAGTACTTTTAGGCACGACTATACTGTTCAAGCGAAATATACTACTGCTACAGTGAGACTGGAGTGGTTTGAAGAACGCTGGAGTTTCGTTGTAGCTGGCTGATGAAGAGGGCGACTCGGCCGTGAAAGACTCTAAACTTTAATAAAATACTCTACAGAGTATGTAATTAAGCAACAGAATATCATGAAAAGAAGGCATTAACATTCAGTTAAAAAAACGAATGCGGTGAAAACAGAATTATTATTTATGTCTTTTTCCATGCAAATCAGCTCGTATGTGGTCCACGGGCTGCTAGATTGACAAGCCTAATGCATGTAAATCGACAAACAAAAATAGCCATGTTCTAACTATAGCTTATATTGGCCAAGCTATAGGCTTTAGAAGACCCCTTTTACATCCTTGTTTCTAACGTTAAGTTATCTTTTTCAAATGTCTTTAGTACCGATATAATGATGGTAATTTTCTGCTCATTTCGCTTTCGTTGTCTTCACAGTTCAATAATATGGTTGATTGTCACAAGGTTTAATATTTATTTTTGAGTGTTTACAATGATAAATTGTAAAAGATAATGATGCAAACCAGATGCAGCATCCTTGACTGGTGAAGCCTAGCTCCTCAAGAATTTAATGCGCTGTCCCAAAGTCATAGTAATCAGAATGTAAAATTACTTTGGTGAATTCCTCTAATCTACATCTTGCGTTGGCTTATCTAACCATATCAGTTTATCATTAGCAGTTATGCTATACTATGTATGTCAGCGATAAATTCCATAATGGGGTACTGCATTGGCTGAGAAAGCACATCTTTACGCAAGACGACAAGCTTTCCAGTATAGCAAAAATCTAGGATCGAATCAGAAGGCAAGGAAAATAGAGCAGAGGATAAAAACAATTGCTGCAATAAGAGCCACCTGCACCCTCTAGATTCCATCCCCGATACTCGGCACCCTTATCAAATTTTCGGCTGTTATAGTTGGAGCTTCTGCTCGCGTGGGGCTCATTTCTCACCCCAAGAGGCGTAATGCGACCTAGATTTTCCCTCCCGAATATGGGGCATACCCTTGAGAGATGGGACGAACGTGCCGTACGGCCAGCGACTCCAGATCAGTTTCCAGCATTCTCCACCCTCTCCGCCATAAGATTAGATACAATCTGAGACACTCTGCGGGAGTACTGTAGATACGGTTTTATTTAGGGAGGGACTGTAAGGGACTCTGGGTCCTTAATGCAAAATATAAAAATAAAAAATGTCCAGAACAGAGCCTTTGGTTAGAATTCAGCAGTGAAAATGAAATTGTTGTGGCCATTATTTTAATAACAATTTGACAGCCTGTTCCATTGTTGACTGTTCAATATCATTTCTGAAAAATCAAATGCTAGTGTCAGCAATTTAATATTAAGTGTGACTTCCAATCTAATATAAAATGCTTTGTATTTGCCATTCTGGACTACAGCAGTGGGTTGCTACTACTGAGGACCAGAGTTTGAATCTCTCTGCTGTGGAGTTGCATTTTGCCGAACAAAATTGAAATATTCTTTAAATATTTCTGGATCATCCGTTCATCGCTGTCCACTTTCCTCTTCCTTTTCTTAATGACAAGCACAGGAAGTGTCATTTGTTGGTTGTGATGGAACTACTGACCTATCTCAATCCTTTGCTTGTGCCAAATGATTCTGACTGATCTAAGTGTCCGGGGGAACTTTGACACTCAAGTACTGCACTGGGTGAGAGCCAGTTAGTAGCACCCTGTCTCATTTCCAAAGATACAAAGATTCACTGAAGATACCTCATTGTGTATCTGCGGATGGGTGGCAGACGGAGCTTGTGGTGCCGTAGAGTTCATGCATTTTCACAGGGCAAGAGTAAGGCTCCACATCGATATATTTTAAGTACTGCTTCCGACTGTGTTTGTCCCCCCCCCCATTCTTAACTATATACTTAGTTTTAATGTGCTACAGCGGCGTGTGTTATGTTTTTCTTTTTCTTAATTAATTGAATGAGATTCTGCGTTCTTTAAGCAGGATAACTTCCATCAAAGAGTTATGATTTTAATGCTTTATCTGTCGTCTGTATAGCATGTTAGCAAATGCAACTTAAAATGATGACAGGTTGAACAGGTGTTAAAAGGAGATTAAAAATTACAATTTTTGTGCAGTCACAGTTTTGGAAAACTGTATTTTCATTTCTTTTTCATTGATATTTCGCAATGCTGTTTGCTTGAAATCTTTTTAGTTTAAAGAAACTGCCTAGTAAGGTTTCCCTTATCCAAATTTTTTCTCTTTGTTGAACGAGTCAAAGCTACCAACGCCTATATGAATTACATTTAATTCTTTTTAATTTAATTTAATGTAGTAGTTGGTATAAAATGTAATTTAAAACATAAAAGATTCCATTTTTGTATGATTTTTCTGAACCTTAAGAAGATAGCTTTATATTCTAATATAAAGTACCCACACTATGAAATACCCTATATTTTCCTGAAAGAGTAGAAGAGCCATGATTGTTATATTCCTACGTTTTGATTACGAAATTTACGTAACCACACTTGGGAGCAATTACTATGCACTGTGATTTATTTCAATAAAAGACAAAGGAAGTAGTAGTAGCCAGCAATAATCGTTGCATAATCTTCAGCGTAACTTTTAGTAAGAAATAGGCACAGCCCACACCCTTAATTAGGTCAGCGTTACCTGAGATTTTCTGCACGATAAATTGGCGTGTTTACATCATGGAGTTTCGATAGCTAACTACGCCTATTGGGAAAATTATGGAGTCTATTGTGTGACATTGCGGCAGATTTAAACAGAGATTGATTTTAAATTACCGCCTTCATGTAGATATTGCGGGTAAGAGACAATGCTTGTTTTCTGCGAAAGGAAAGCATATTTAATATATGTTCTGATTTACAACAAAAATATGCGTCGCATGACACTATAATATAGGAAATAGTATCGACTGTGTTCCAAAATGTGGTCAAACACCTAAAAATATTCTTAGAATCTCTTTACTTCACACAATAAGTTATATTCATATGCTATTTTCTCAAACGTGTAGTTTATAAAAATGTGGGAACACTATTTCAGTAGTTTTCCAAAGTCTCACGACTACACTTTCCCGGAAAATGATAATTCAATTTCTTGCTATAGTTTCCCCCCGCAGAATACTAATTTTCATTTTAAGGTTGTTAATATTTTTATTTTATTTTATGTTATTTTATTTTTTATTTATGTGTTACATATTATTTAAATGAAAAATTTCTGCAATAAAATTAGCTTTGTAGCGCTGCAAAATACTGTTTTTCTTTTCTTTTCTTTTTTTTATTTCCTTTTATTTAAAAAGCATAAATGACTTTTAAAAGTCCTAGAAAATGCTGGAAATCACACGCATAACTCTAAATGGCCGAAAATACATTAATGTAAGTACAAACATCGACAAAAGCTTTAATTTTAATATCAATATTTAAAAGATAAATATTAGTTTTTCTGTCCCTAATAAAGACGAACTATAATTTTATAGCATGTTATTTATATATGGAAGATACATTTAACGAAGACAGTTGACTAATTTCAATACTTTGTAAAACATTTAATTTTCTGTGTCAGATAATTATTTGGCATATTATTTATTGAATGCCAGGGTACGAGCACATTAAAATAAAGGAAAACGTGACAAAATAATTGTTTGAACCAGGTAACATAAGAAGTGGTTGCTCGAGAGAATAAAATAATCAGCACATTACAGCAAATAATGTGCCAACGATAAAATGGTAGTAATAATAATTATCGAGTCATTATTAGCAACATAGTATGGGGCCGTTTGTTTTAAAGGCTAACCAAGTTCGTTAAAAGAAGTGGAGGATAGTGGTCAGTCGATGTATAATGGAGTAACGGCCAATTGAGGGGTAGAAGCAATACTGTTAGGGCTCGTCTGCCGCAAGGGACGCAAGGAAGAAATCCCAGGTTCATTGTAATATGTACCAACACCAATAGTGTGCAATATATCCCGAAGAATCCCGGTTTTCTAACAGGATGATTAAGTTATACTTAGTTTAGTTGGAGTCGCATTACGCCAATGTAAGTCTTTATTGCAACCAGGACAGGGCTCATGCATCAATCTGATCTTGAGGCATGGGAAGGTAATTGAAATATGGAGTATATGTACTTCAAGCAATTTTTTCTGGGGTATCTTGACTTGCCGAGTGTAATGTTACATTGCTAGGGATAAAGAAGAGGGGGCAACAATAGGCGTGATATCAGAATGGGCCGCTTAACTTGGTTAATGGACTGAGGCTTAATAAAGGCAAGACATGAAGACCCATCTCCCTCTTGCAGTGTGATGAGGGAGTCAAGAATGTGGCTGGGAGTGTTGAGATCTCCGTCACCCAAATACGCAGACAGGCTGCGCGGTAGAGTGGCGCTAGGAGCACATTGCTCTCGTTTTCAAGTTGAAGTTTTGAGTGAAATGAAAGGTGAAGGTCTAGGTTAGGTATGCAGCATTGTTTCAATCCTATTTCAGTTTGGTTTTCTTTATCCATGCTAGTTTTGTTGTTCCTCACATTCACGTCTGATAATGACATATATGTCCCATTTTTATCTATTGTTGTCTTATGTCTATTCCTGACTTTCATGTTATTTCTAAGATCCCTTGCGTTCGTTTTCTAATAAGTATATATATAGTCTAATTTTCTACACTTCTACACTTTTTCCTGTGCATGTTTTAACTACATTTAGTTGCTTTCGTTTTCTACCAAAATCCTTTTTATCTTTTTGTTCATCAATGCTTTTCTATGGTGCCTTGGCAATATTTATCGAAGTTTTCCTATCTCATTTTTAATCATTTAATTTCCTCGTCTTATTCTTTGGGCCTCTTTAATTTTTTAGCCTCATTGTATTTTTCAAAGTTAATTTTTTTCTAATCCATTCCTCTCATGTTTGTTCCCCGCAGCTTTCTTTCTTCTTTATTAATATGTTTTGACAAAAATATTGTCCACCCCTGCTTTTGGAAATTAAACAACACATTTAAAGTATTATGTTGCTTTCAACATTTTTTTTAGAACTTTTTATACCTTTTTAACTACCTCTTGACAATTATGCTACCTCCGCTATGTGAAAATGCTTTGCATAAGTAGTGTTTAGACAGAATAACGCTTTTCTAAAAATTGTTCCATTCTTTCATATTTATCTAGAACAAGTAGAACTTAACTCTGTTGCTATTCTAGTTACCTTTGAGCGTTACGGATTAAAACTGTTCAATCTCTTTTTTTATCAGAGCAGTAATTGTCTCCTCAAATAACTATATCTGGATTCTTCTAAATGTTTTATTTTTTATAGATATTCTTAAAGTACTTCGGACATAAGTTACCTGTTTCGTAAGCACTATGATGGCTCTGGTCATAGTAGAATTTGAGAAAATTAACTTTTTAAGGAATCTAAATCTAGGAGCTTCAAGTTTTATTAAGATAAAGATAACTCTAGAAAATTGCTAATGTTTCTTTTATTTGTTTGAAGAGAATTTCTAATAAATGAATAGTATTGATACTAAATACATTTTTTATTATTTTTTTACCTTTTAAAATGAAGTATTTGATAGTGAGTTCGATAAATAACATATTCCTGCATCCCCGTCTCTCATTGGCAAATAAACTCTAGCTTTAGATATTAATCGTTTCGCCCAAATTTTAAATCTAAATTATCAAGGATTATTATTAACATAAAATAAGTATGGCTATAATGTCTATGAAAGGATTCAAGGATTTTGACAGAGGACGCTATAAAACCACTAAAAACCGAAATGTCTTACATACTAAGCAACAAAAAAACAAATCAAAACCTAAGGATTACTTTGGAATGTTTTAAATCACTTAGACCGGTTTTACTTCCAGCTTGAGAGCTGCTCGTAAGCCGAGCAACCCTCTGTTACTCATCCTAAACCCCCACACATACAACGTATAAAGTAGTGGAAAGGAAAAGGAGAGGAGAGGGAATAGGAAAGAGAGAGATTTAGAGGAAGAAAGGAAGCAGAAAAATCTATATAAGCGGCGTAGGAAAGCCATACTTGAGTGCAAACTCTTGTTAGGGCTTTAATATACAAGAAAGTCAACAAGCAGGACCGCCTGGTTGGATTTTGGAAAGGTTGGCGGCCCTGTGGACAGACACAGGGATGCCAGCATCCTACCATCCGTCTTAAGGCGATTTTCAGGACAAGAGGAATTTGAACGATGCCGGAACACAAAAGCGGATGCTTTGCATCGTCTTGTGGACAATTTGTCACGTCAAGATTTTGCCGCTAGTTTAGTACGGACCTAACGGCAGAAGTTCCTTGGTTACATTGACAATAGTAATGGACAATTGTTGAATTTCCCTAAGCTCAGCACTTACAAGGAAAATGGCAATAGCATTGTTTTAAAAAACAAAATTGTTACTGCTGGTGTAAGATTTTTTTTAAATAGTGTTTAACGCCCGTTCGAATCCCGCCAGGACAGTCCTCACTGAATGAATTTTTTTCCCAGGTTTTCCTCAGTCCTCATAACTGGCAAATGCCGGGGAGGTGCCCTAAAATTAGGCCTGGAACGTTTCCTTCCTTGAAAAATCCTTTCCCAATATATCATTTCATTTCATGTATAACCAGTAATCATTGCCTGTGGTGCCTCAGTAGTAAAAACGGGCGTTAAACACAATTCACATAACACTCACACATTCTTCTTCTTCTTCTTCTTCTTCTTCTTCTTCTTCTTCTTCTTGCTGTTATATTAACAACACTATCTGTTTCTGCATCCGTGCTAAAGAATCCCCTTATGTGTTAGATGTTCATATTATTGACTACTTCGTCCATTTCAGCCCTTTGACTGTTTTGTAATTAACAATTCACCGCGTATTAAGGGAAATACATGCTCCGAGTACGAATTCTCAATTCTTCCATGTTTGTCGCTTCGCAGTAAATTCTTGGTATGGTTTTACGTAGATGTAAGTAATCAGCCCCATCACTCCACAGGCTCTTCCGAATCCATCGGTTAAAAATCGGTAATCTACTTCTTTTGTTTCTTCTTGCATCTAGAAACAAAATTGTTTGCTATCGTAAATTATTTTATCCGTTTATTATAAATATTCGATGTTTGTGGCTTAGCGTTACCAGTGCATTTGCACGCTGATAAACTTTTATAAAATTTGCCTATTTCAAAGTAAATTATAAGAGTTGATTTTGTAATTACAACGCATTTTGAGGAAGTTATCAGGTCTGACACAGCAAAGTTAAAGCAAATATTAATTAGATTTTAATTATATTTGTCTTCTAATATATGGCATTGAAATCTCATTTTCCAAAGAATTAACGAACCTGTTTTTAGTAACAATCTTTCAATCTCAATTGTCTGTCTGTAGTGTCTCAGTAGTAAAAAGGTTAATTATCACCCTTGTTGAATAAAACTTTTATTAAAATTCAAATAGATACTTTATTTTTATATTATTTATTTCTTATTTTATTTTTTTCAAAATTTATATGTTTCAGTTCAAGAATTTCTTGCACTTTGTACCGCTTTGAAAAGCTGTTATAATTTCAAAGATATTGCTATAGCTTTATTTTTTTTTTACTGTAAATGAAAATGTAAAAAAGTCCTGTCTATTCCGTTAGAGAGATTATATTTCCTATATTAAAACAAAATTGTAAAACCATATACAAAAGATTGCATACATTTCTTCGTATATAAAATTAAATTTTGAAACAATGAAAATATTTGTTTACTCTGTGCAATAAAATTGATTGATTGATTTGGTTTATTTACGGACGCTCTTTAACATCTCAGGTTATCAGCATCCCATTCAATTCAGAGACCTGAAACGGGCGACAAATTTTGCTCAGAGGCTTCTTTCAGGCTTGAGGCTTTATTTCCCTTCCAAAGGAAGCCATACTTAGGATTTTCACGCCCGAAAAAATCCATCTCTGCAATAAAATGAATATATCTAATCCCTTATTTAGAATATTAATAAAATATTTATATAATAAAATATTTACTTTCAGTTAAAGAGTAGAGACGTATTTTCTATACAATCAAACAAAAATTGTAAGACTTAATGTTACTATTTGAATACAAATAGAAATTTATGTGACATTGAAGCAATTAATGGAATGCTATGTTATGTCAAAACCTTGAAATAGTCCATTCAATTCTATATATCCATATAGTCCATATAGAATGTTTATAACAGAACCAAATATTCTAAATCTAGCATATACGATAGGTATAAATTTCAGAGACCGGTGGGAGGGAGAAGAAACTAAGCAACTACACTATTTAGTGACGTACTTGGCATGCAGATTTGTCATGCTTCACACCCCTGTGTAACATTCTGCAAAGTAAAGAGGTGCCTACGTTTCCATATAGTTATTTTTAAGGAGAAGAGGGCTGGTGTGTTCCAACACAGTTTAAAGCAAAAGGTGGCAGAAACTACATAACCCCATTACCCTAACACTCCTACTTTAAGTAGGCGAGAAGGATCTAAATGTGAAATCCTAAAGCTCGCCTTGCAGTTGATATTCCAGTCGCAACACTTTCCCCGCAAGAGGGAAGCTGTAAATAGCGCAACTTAACGCGAAGCGTTTCGCATTTGTTTCCGGATTTATGCGAACCCGACGTTCTTGCTGAAAACTTTGCTCGTTTCTACCGCTCTCAGCTTTGTAGGAAGGAAGTTCCAAAAAGCTAACAATAACTGAAATTCATCTAGGCATTGCTTGAAATAACTTGAGTTATAACACTCATATCGAAATTAACGAAACTTCTGGAATGTTTAATGTATACAAACACAACAAACTTAAACCTTTGTGTTTTATTCTTACATTAGATTATAGTATTCCAATCTGAAAATTACAACTCCTAATCTGAGTATTCGATCCTTCATAAAAACATTCCTAAATGTTTTGTTTCACGAAGTACATCCTAAATTAAAATATTTCTAAAATTTACTCGCTGACTTATAAGATGCTACATTACCTTTACAGAGGAGAGCAGCTCTTGATCTTTGTGAAAAGCTGATATTAGTCCTTTAATAAATAATACTGAATAAAAACAACATATGTTCAGGCATTTGTGTATACATGACAAATGCATTAGTCAAATGAGAGCAGCTACATGGCCTCAAAGTAAATCAATAAATAAATAAATAAATAAATAAATAATTTTCTAAGCATCTGTTTCCAAGTGCATATACGTAACAGATTATGGTACAAATAGAGCAGCTCACCGGAAGAACATGTAAACTAACGGGGCATTTCCAACTTTCACCAAGGGCGAATGGTGATTGTTAATAATTCCCTCAAAAGTGATATTTCCAACATTTTCGTGTTTGTTTGGACAGTAGTCACATTTATCAGCAATTGTTTAGAATAGTCTGTGTTCTATTGCCACTATTATATATAAATATATAATGAAAAGCAGAAAGTACTAAGAGTTAATGAAAATAAAAAAGTAATGCATAAATACATTTCTAATCAGCTGTTCTTATTGCAAACATTGCCTTTCATCTTGGGAACATGCAAATTAACAAGAGGAACGGTATACTTCCAACTTTCACCAATGATGATTGGTAATTGTGAATAATTCCCTCAAAAAGTATTACATTAAAACATTTCCAACATTTACCTGTCTTTCCGCACCATGGTCACATTTACCAATAAGTGTTCTCTAAGCCTGAGTTCTGTGACTAATATATCTATATTTAAATAAATATATAATGAAAAACAGAAGGACTAGAGAAACAGTGCAAATAATTAATAAAAATAGGCATACCAGATAGATCGAGTGTGAAACAGTTACTTCACAAATTACGCGAGATTTCGAATATCTCTTGCTATTCTTCTTATTTTAAGAAAAAGAGGTTGGCATTGAGAAATGGCAAGTTTCAACGGTTGCATGTAATATAAGGGGTAACCTAACCCTAAATATATATATATATATATATATATATATATATATATATATATATATATATATAGCGATTTCATTGCATTTATTACTCTATCTCATCAAGTAAGAGCCATCTTCAAGGCACAAAATTTGCAGCTGCCCCTTCCAAAATGTACTGCTGTAACCAATTATTAACCACTGGTTTTAATAATATTAAAAAAGCAGTCTTAGTATATGAACTATTCTTTTGGTAGTATATCACCACAGCAAAACGATGTTACGTAACGATATAACCTAACATCTCAATAAGGTGACTAGGTAATTTCAGTGTTATTAGTTCCTAATAATTATGTTTGTTATAACTGATGTTATTTATACTTCCACATTAATATGCACAAGCACGTACTAAACGTAAACACAATAGACTACAAAAACTAGTATAAGTACAAAGTATAAATATGCAGTTCATTCTGTTAATTAAAAAAAACTTTAAAAGGCTGCATCTACAAGTGGTAGTAACTAGAATATTAACACTAAACAAAAACTAGATTTATTTAAAGCTAAGCACTTATAACGTTATCCTATGAAGTATTTCTTTAGGCATTTATCGCTCCTATCTAATAAATTGATATCATTGGTATATTAGTAATGCTACCAACCCGGCATTAAGAAGTAATTATAGCATTCCCATTAAGTTTTGGTGAATATATAAAAATGATGATATGAAAAAAAATAATTTATTGCGTTAAAGGCAAAAACTTTATGCAAGTTTTCAAATTTTATCCTGCTTAGTACTATAAAAGATTATCGGAAAAGACAGTAGTACATATCAACGATCTTTCTGTATTTTTCAATTCTATTTACTCGGCGAGACTCTTCCATTTATTACACTTAAAGCTTGCTTGTGAGTTCGATATGGTTGTGAAATTTTATACAATTCAACTGTTGCATTATGTAGGTGTTATGGCGATGAAAATAGAGCACTCAATGGAACTTTTATGTCCGACAACTTTTATGCCTACTGAATCTGCAATTTAAATGTATCCATTCTCAAATTGAGACTCAAATTAGCACTCCTACTAGCGAACATGGCTACTGAGCAGATGTTGCTTTTCTATATGCACCAATGCACATACAAGTGCTAAAAGACATGGGTCAACACGTATGAGTGGATAAAGGATCGAAAAATAGGAACGTCAAGAACAAGAATGGCTCCAAAACTGTGTTTATTGGCGGTCAAGGAGACCGAAAATGCAATAGCTGCATTATGAACAGAACTGTTCATAGATCTTGCCTACTGTAGTTCTCGAAATGCCTTATCACTTCTATTGACTTGTGCTTAGATTGTGCAACCTGCTTAGTTATTTTTGTTTACTTTTGATTTATGAACTCGTCACATCGCAACGTAACTATGATGATGATCCATATAGTTGCCTGTGGTTCCATATTCAAGGTCCGATGCCATTCATTCTCATTCTCAAAATACTTAGTGTCAAACTCTCTACTTGCTCGTAAATTATTTGTACATTTTCTTCTACATCTTGTATGAGTGCTACTTGTAATAAGGTATCTGTGTCATCAATTTCACAGAACGGCTATGTCACTAAGTCCAGCGTTTTGAGCAGAGTTAGGCTTCTGAGTGTGACTTTAATTTTGCTGAATGCACCTTTCTGAGATTATGTTTTTATTCTAGAATTTCCATTGTTTTGCTTCGCTTGATGTTACATATCATGTTTCATGAAATGTTTATTTTTGTGGTTCATCAACACATTTTTGAACAGATTATATTTCCTAAATGAACTATCTGCGCATGGGGTTGTTTAAATAAAAAATTAACTAAGTATATTGATCATTAGCTTATCCAGAAATTTACTCATCTACTATGTAGCTACTGGGGCTGAAATGATCACTGTCATTATTTAGTGAATGGTCTCAACAATCAGCAAATTTCTGTATACCCGGCGTTGGTCAATAGCTTTCCCAAAGGATTTTTTTAAAATCGGTGTATTTTGTGTATGATAACGCAAAAACTTCATGCAATATATAGATAAAAATATGCTGCAACGTTTTCAACGGACGGTTCTTGACCATTTCTGTACTATCTGGATCTCTTACTCTGAAATTACGACATCTTTAGGCTGCTAAAAAGGGTTTTGAAGTAATTTTACATCTGATCAACAGGGTGACTGGTTGTGGCAGTAACCAGAGAATTGCTTTGCTGTTGACCATGCCATTGGGACGTTGTCTAAACATTGGGAATAACTAGTTTTAGCGTCAGTTCTGGTGC
Source organism: Metallyticus violacea (assembly GCA_030762175.1). Lineage (NCBI taxonomy): Eukaryota > Metazoa > Arthropoda > Insecta > Mantodea > Metallyticidae > Metallyticus > Metallyticus violacea. The sequence goes on from CM060838.1 coordinate 29,214,709, forward strand.
GAAAATAAAAACTCTCTCTGTTTGATTCTATATCTCAGTCCTCTAGAGATACATTTGTAGGCTCCTTGATGTTGCTATTTATTCATAATCATGTTCCGGTTTTGGATTCCACCGCCGTCTTGGCCTCCCTAGAGTTGTTTTCCCGGCAGGTGTATATCTCCAACTCATTTTGATACACACTTTCTTCCATTTTTTCTAAATGTCCAATCTATTTTGTTCTGTAATTTTAACTTGATAGAGGAAGGATATAATTTGTAATTCTTTACTTATGCGTTCATCTCTCAACATGCATCCTCTTACTACCAATAGGAACTTCATTTTGGATGCATTTACTTTGCTTTCCTCTTTTTAATTAAAATCCAACAACCGCTTCTATGTCATTATTATTAAAATATTACACACTATTGAGAATTATGCATATGGGACGCATTTAACTCAAATTGATGACACATGTTAGTCGAGACTATCAAACTGCTCAGTTTTACTCTTTGTAAATGTTTATAAATGTTTATTTAATTCTAATAAGGTCAAGCATTTTAGGACGATAATCGTAATTGTGCACACAGAAAAGAGTCCATATACGTTCCAAAGAAGCAAATCATTTGATTTTGACAAATGACGAAAATCATATGAGATCAAAAGCTGCATTGATAATATCGACCCTAAGAGAATTTCTGCCATTAAACTTTCGCTCTTGACGGTATAGCTACAAAGACCGTTATATTAATTTGCAATATTTATGCTACTATAACGATGATAATGTGTATTGCAGCGAAATGAAGAGGAGATAGGAGGAGGAGGAATGGACGGAGGCGAGGTGTAAGCAACATCTATTGCGTCGTAAAATGTTAATCGGAATTTAAGAGGGCTTGTGTGGAGAGATCGTAAAACTGTGTGCCGAGGGATTCCTAAGGAAGTCTGGCCATAAGGAAGACGAGGAGAAGGGCGAGGTAATTTGGTAATGAAGACTTGGGGTCGACTGGTCTTAAAAAGTTATTAGTGTACCTAAGGGCTGCCCCTCCCCCTCCAAGGTCGTAACGCGCCCCCACTCGTAATATGGAGCGTTAAGGTAGACTTGCTTACTACTTTGTTATATTGGGCCCGTTGCATCGATCGTCTTCTGTCGTGTGGAAAAATCTGTGGGAATCTCCTGAAGTTAAAGGCTCTAAGACTAATGCAATGGTTTAGGTTTGATTATATAAATACTTTTCTTTCGATACACGAAATAAAGCAAGCCACGTTTCATTGTCACCAGTATGCGTCGCTTGAGGGCAAGGAAAACAGAGGAAAATAAATTCCTATTATTACTGTAGGTTTTTTGATTTCGCTTGGACTGGTATTTGGTATTAGGGATGAAACTGGGCCACTAAGGGGAACACGTTTGATATTTGAGACAGTTTGAGAAGAATTGCTGTAGAAAGTGAACTATTATGGAAAGCAAATGTTTATCATAATATTACGAGAGGGTCTGAGATTACCGTCAAATTCACGAACGTAGTGAGTGAGAAAGCTCAGACCCTCTAGTGATATTTATTAGAACTATTTCTCGTATAAAATAAGAATTTAAATATAATTCCTCTAAACTTGGCGTACAAAATTGTGATAATTGTATATTTGTACTTAGCCTTTGCAAGCAATCTTGTGACTGAAGAATGCAGATTGTCAGGAATGTCAATAGAAGAGAGCAAACTACGGGTTTAGGACTATTTCATGAATAGAATAAGAATAAAAGTGTGGGCGAATTTCAAATATATACATACAGACAATTGTTATACTTATGAATATCTATTCTATTCAGAAACCACGAGACTCAAACGGACAGAAGCTGACTATTACAATCGCTAACGTTCGATTTTCTAATACCAACAGAAAAAAAAAACATAACTTACAGTGTCTCTATTTTCTTTGTATTCTGTGGTTTGAAATTCCTAAGGAAAATATCAATTTGTACATTTCACGCATAACCAAAACCCCCCATTTTGCGTTATGATTTTCGATTGTCCAGAATATTGCTGTTATCAAAAGCTCCCCACCGCCTCTAGCAAAAGTTGTCAGTAATGCGTGTGCAGGAATTATATAGTGCAGGTATAGAGTTGGCTACACTGACCACAAGACAAATGCACGTCCAGTAATAAAGCGGATTTTATAAATTTTTCCCCATAATTTCACTCCGTAATCAGGCTGTGATTGGTCAAAATTCAAAAGTTTTGTTTCGTTTCATTGATTAATTTTAAGATGATGTCACATGAATGAAACAGTCACAGTGACGTTTTGAAGGAATGTGCAAAGCGGAAGAAGCTGTTTAGCATAGTAACAGATGAAATAAATAGTGCATATTAAGGAATTTCGGAGAATATAGTAAATGGCATAGAAATTATTTTTCGCTGCTTCTTTGAAATATTTTATTATTATTTTTTCTTTTATGTCTATCCAATAAGCGTCACAGGTCTACGAGACGATTAATGTAATAAATAATGATGTGCTAATGAGCACTAGAACATCCGAGGGGCATTAAACACGCATTGTTTGTTTTCCTTACCCTACTCCGTTTTTGTAAAATCTTCAAATGCCCACAATTCAAACTTTTTAAATCTATACATTACCTTATGCTCGTAATATAGTTTACCGATATATAATTACAAATTTAATGCGTTAAACGAAGTTGAAAATTTTTATTTTTATATTATTTACTACTTCGTTTATTTCTGAGGAATAAATTGGATTTAATCATCTCGTTTTGGCTGTCAGTAATGGAGAAAACAAATTTAATGTAGAGCACTCTTCACATTTATACTGAGTTGTTTGAAATGAAGGAGAAGTGAACGTTTCATAGACCCCACCATCTAAGCAGACAATTTTAAAGCATATTCAGGCATACGAAAACAATTCAATGACTCCGTAAGGGAATAAAATGATGAATGTTAATATGGGAAAATGTTTCAAAAGATTTTAGGCTCACTCCAGAAAAGCCAGAGACATATAGCAAAGGAACTTGGCAAGAAAAGAGCGTCTGCTCGAAAAGTGGTACATAAACTAGACGCCTTTTCAAACCGTTTCGTAGTTCTTGTTACACTTGTATACCATATGAACAAAATTTGATTTCAGATTCGGTTTCAGTTCCGTATGAAGTATTCTTTTTATGTTATTGAGCGCCATTACGAGATGATTAAATCCATGTTATTCCTTAGAAACAATTGAAGCTAAAAATAATATAAATGACATACATGACCAACCTCGTTTAGCGTTTGAAATGTGTAATCAATTTTCGGCATGCTATATTTGCGGCCGTACTAGCATAAAGTTATGCCACGTTCTTTAAAACATCCATCCTACTCAATGCCTATTTATTATCAGAGCCTGGAAGTTCAGACAATTATTGTGGATATAATAGGCAACCTAAAAACAATTAAAACACTGAAAATAGGCAGTAATATAATTAAAATAACCAATTATTAAAAGTGAAAACAATAGTACTCCTTATTAATTAGGCATTTAAGATACTTAATAATTTCTTTATCACACAATTGAAGTACTTAAGCTTACTTTTCTTGCTTACAAGTCATAACAAGATGTGTTTTCAAGGTATAGCTTTTCGTTGTCAGCCGTTTGTCAAAGAGAACATTTTTCATCATTTAAAAAGAACGTTCTACTTCCACTGAAGTGATTGGCGCATATTTAAAACAAGTTATTTCGGAAGGACTCATATCAGTTACAACAGAACATTCACCAATTAGGACATCATGAAAATGACGATCAACACAAAGTAAAGTAAAGTATAGTAAATAGTCCTGGCGAAGGAGCAAAAGGTGCGCTGTGGTTTCTGGTCGAGTTAATTTTCTGTTTATACGTTATGGGGGGAATCAGGTTCTGTACTGAGCACATGGAAGGGATACTTTATTGCACATGTGTACCGCTCTCATCTTTCTCACGTGTATTCGTTTGTTACATTTATGCGGCTTAGAAATTTCCCCATGACAAATTTCCTATTATTATTTCGTGCAACTCGCTACAAGATCATTCACCAGGACTATTCAAACTATAATACTTCCCTCATCCCCTCTATTTCGTATGCTCGAGGTATCCGTGCATTCTTCTTTTCACTAATGAAGATTCTGCTATTTAAAGAGCTTAAGTGAATGAGATGAGGAAAAAGGTTTTGACTGCTTGAGAAGAAATGAATTCTCAATAGATATTTGCGAGGTGAACATGCCATTTAATTTGTATGACTTTATTTCACTTCGATATATTTAAATTCTTTATGTGCTTTTTAAAATGCGCTAATAATCTCAGGCAAATATCCAAAACAGGCAAACAATTTTTTTTAAACCTTAAAATAGCCAATTGATGTCAAATATGTACACACAAAAAAGCAAATAAAAATTGCACTTACCTATCCTAAATGTATATGGAAACATATTTATTTCAATCTAACTCTTAAATATATCCACCCAGATAGAAAATGCATTTTGGCTAACTTCCGGGCTCTGTTTACTATATAGTATTTAGCTTACGAATGTATTCCGTGACTTTTTTTTTAATCACCATTGATGATGATAATATGTGTGCATTTATATTGTATATTTTAAGTGTTTCATCAAACTTATCAGAATTTAAGGCACCAAATGCTTTATGATAATTACCGTGAAATTTTTATAAAAATTAATCTTTATTATCGATGACACCGTAGAGGAAGCCCACATTATCGGAGTTACTTCAGTAAGGGCATATTCATTCTAGAAGTCTAGTTGAAATGCCCTACTACATGTCTGGCATTAGTCCGAGATTTCGAAAGGCAACGAATCAAAATTGCTGCTGACCAAGTTAATTTATAGGACTTTGGGTATGATAACTTTGAAGGGAGCTACAATTATGTTTTAAGTTAAACAATGTAATTTAGCGCGCCCATTCAGTAGATCGTCAAATAAAAGAATGTATGTTTCCTCGTGTTTATTTAATAATTTAATAACTAATGTCCATAATGTCCATTGCTGAGAATATGTAGAAAATATTTAATGTAGTAGGAAAACACGCCGTTCACATAACATAAACTGAATATTATTGTCATTGTCGATTACAAGAAAATCTACGGCTCATTGTCTCTGTATAATTACACAGTATTCTGAATAAACCTTAATTATGTCAGTCAGTCCTAGAATTTCTCTAAGGAGTGAAGGTCCTGGGCTGGTGTTTCCAAAATGACCTCAACGGCTTCCATTTGACACGGTATCACATTTCACTGTTTTTGTGTGCTGCTAACAAAGCCTTCGTTGTCTTTTAAGACAATACAATTCTGTAATATGCATAAGCAACTATCGCCATCTTTAGTTGAAGGAATGTGTGTCTTTAATACAGTACCAGCTAATACTTACTTTGACTCCACAAGAACCCTATTTTAGAAATGTAACTATTAAAGTGTATTGAATGCGAGAGCTTGATTAGTCATAATTTGAAAAAGAAAAGAGAAACTTATTATACCTATATAAAATATATACAGGATATTAAAAGAACTACACCGAAATAAGTTCAGAGATTGTAGAGGGATTTAGACAAGCAGTATGAGGTACGAGATATTTGGTCTGCATGTTCAAATTTCAAAGTTAGGCACATGTTTCTAAATGACCAGTACGTCACTGAGTAATGAAGCTTCTATTCGAAATGATGTCATGCAATAACGCACGGAAGTTGCACAGCATGTCAATTTGCTGCAGCTTTTATGATACTGATGTCAAGTAACAGCGGATCAATATTATCTTAAAGTATGAACACACTTCATCATAAAATAAAAGGATTTGATTTTACGATCTTCGAAAGCACAATCTGTCGCCTTATCCAAGTGGATAGCTTAATGTTATCTAATGTTCAGTGCTGTACTGTCACACGATTAGCCGAGATTTTAGAGATTTTCTAATTCTTGAAAACGTTGATGATGGAATATTCAAAATCGGGATACCCTCGCTCTCGAAGCTGGTTTGAAGACATTTTAATTTTTACCCCATTTTGCTCTAATACTGATTTATCAACATTTAATTTCAACTTCTTTATCACCATTTTTTTTCGTGAATTAAAGATTCCTTACCTGAAATGGCCTGTCTAAGACTCCTCTTCAATTTCTGAAAATACTGCGATGTAGTTATTTAATGCTTCATATATTCTGTAAATTGAAATAGATGGTTCTGTGATTGCAATAAAGCAAGGAAAAACATGTGTGCGCATTTCAAGGAACTACTGAGGCACCACAGGTGTAGGATACTGACGATACATGAAATGATATAATAAAATGGTAAGGAATGTTTTTTTAAGGAATGAAATGTTCCAGGACTAAATTTAGGGTACCTCCCCGGCATTTGCCATTTATGAGTACCGAGGAAAACCTGGAAAAAACTCAGTCAGGGAGGATGGTCCTGGTGGGATTCGAAACCCAATACACATATCGACGTGTAAAACTACCTATAAACTTTAACAAAATCAACTTCTGATAACTGGAATCAAACACGGGTTCGAAATTGGATAAGCAGACGACGACAGAACATGGATAGTGGTCGGTGAGAGATAGTGAGAAGGTAAAAAGAGCTGGGGCTTCTGTTATGCTATTTTCAAAGTCAAACTATAAGCACATTTTTTAGAAAAAAAAGGTTTGATATTAAATTTAGCAACACTTGTATTGTTAAGTGCTTTGAATGAAATATTTGACTAAACTTTCCAAATGAATATAAATATATGCTAATGCATTAGTTTGATTAGCTAATGTATTAGTTAATTTCATCGAAAAAGAAAATCGTTAAATTAATATTATAAAAACAAACGTGAAACATTCGCTGAAGTCAATATGGCCGTTAGATTTGCATAAACAGAATGAAGTTAGGCAAGAACTGGACAGTAGGAAACTTAATTGATATTAAATTTAAAAGGAAAAATAGGTGAAAGGCAGGAGGCTATTCCAAAAATCTGTAGATTTTTGCTTTCAAAACGAGAACTATGTTGTTTATATTAAATGATTATTTTCCTAAACTTATTCTCTCTTTAGGCTTTTGCTGGATATAAAAAAGTTGGTTCCCCTGTTAGGTAACGTCAGCGGCAATGCAATTAAATTGGTGTATAGAAAGCAGGAGACTTGAGGTCAAGGTTGACTGCCTTAAAGAGCATGTACTCAGGAGAAAGAGAAATTAACTTAGAGCGGGGAGCTTTTAGACCAACATAGCATCGCCATTTTAGGACCAGAAGACGAGATGAAGTTAAAAAAAAAGAAGAAAGTGGAGATGAAGGAAAGAATAAACAACCATTTTTAAAGTCGAGCGTGGAGAGATTGGCAAATAAAAGTCATGTCTGTTAATAATTTATGGGAAAATGAAATTCCCGGTGATTTCCCGTACTGTCAACCTTGCCGCATGAAATTACCCAGACTCCTAAAGGTCCTGGGCTGTAAATTTTCGTTCGAGAGGGAAGCGCGATTTAGTAGATAACGGCTGGTGTTCTTTGTCGGTGTTGAAGAAGGCAGTTCTTGCATCAACTCCCAATACACTCCTCATTTTTTTATTTAGATGCTTATTTACGGGTTTGTTTATTATATTCATTTTTTTACTTACGCATACTTTGCATTTACTTCTCTTTGTGTGTTTTTACTTTATTGATTACATTGCCATTAACTTTTTCTTCTGTTCTTCCTTTATTTTTCAGCTTTATTTCCTATAAGTTTTTTTTCAGTATTTCATACCGGATGTACACAATTAAATGCTTTTAGTTCAATACTTTTTGAAGTTGTGTAGGTTAAATAATTGACGTCCATTCTTTAAAAGTGCAAATTGTTTAATTACTGCCTTGTATGATCCTATGTAAAAGTTAAGTAAGGACAGTAAACCCATCGAAAAAAAAAGAGAGTTATTGCCAGCTTCGACACGTTGATCCGAAAACTTCGGGGACGCTTGTAAACGCTGTATTCACAAGCGCATGCAGCGATCCACTGCAGTGGACGCTTTGCTGTAAACGTAATGGTCCCAATCGTAAGCATTTGGAAAGCGAACGTTAGGGTTAAGTAGCGGTGGCTGAGCGGTTTAGAAGGTATTGTTCCTCTGTGTAGGCTCCCGGGTTCAAATTCTATCAAATACTTTTATTTTTTTTTAAATTAATGGTTTTATAATTGTATATGAGAATATCAATTTGTCTTATATTTTGACGTGGCATTTGATTTTTATGACATTACCTATTCACATAAAAAAACGTAATCACAAACTAATGTATTCTTTACAAATAACCAAATAATTACACATATAGAAACATTCATGTTCTAAAAAGAAAACACAAATATTCATATCGGGTTGTAGCACTTGTAACTGCCCTCAATCTTTGGAACATAGATGATGTCAAATTTATTGGACGAGAGACTACAACATCCCAAGTCTTTTGAATGTATGCCATCTTTTGTTCTTCTTGCATGTGCAGGGAATGCGTGCACAATTACTGAAAGAAATATTATAATTTTCATTATAATATCTATGTAAAGCTTGATATGTATGGGAAACAATATACTAATTTGTTATAATATGTTAAAACCGCCACTGGTGGCCGAGTTCGTTAAGGCGCGGATTCGTGAGTGGGAGGTCTGGGGTTCGATTCGCACCAGGACCGTGCTCCCTAACTAGGTTTTTTTCCTGTTTTCATCAGTCTCAGAAATGTAAAATGCCCAGGAGGTACCCTAAACTTAGGTCCTTCCTTAAAAAATATCCTCTCCCAATGTATCATTTCATCTCATGTATTATCATGTACACCGTCTGTGGTGCCCCAGTAGTAAAAACTAGCTTTAAACACTATTAAAAATGTTAAAAATAATTATTTAAAAAAGGTGCTTCATGCCAGGAGATGAACCTACGCTCTTAACCACGACATCACTGCACACTCTGCCGCAGAGCTAACAGAACACACATACTGGACAGCGTCTTTAGTGCATACATATAACACAGCCGCTGCAGTGGCCACACAGCCTTGCTGGTTACTTTGTAAACCGCGCGCTGTTAGCGAATACGATTTACGAGATTGTTGCGCTCAAAAGATGACTAATTTTTTTTTTTTTTTTGTGAAAGTGTGTATATTACATCGTTAATGAGTTATATTACCTCAGAAAATCTCGCCGAATTTCCATCCAGATTCTGAGCAATGAAGAAAAATGCTTGCATAACATTGAGCAGCAGGCAGCAAGAGGGGCTGAAAAGAAAATTATGTGTCGATGCATAAGTGGATATAGATATAGATTTATCATTTATTTTATCGGTAATTTATTATATCTACATCGTCTATTTTGCGAGATTTCGTCCATGCAATCCTTGCTTTGTGGTTTATACTTGGAAGTCTTTTCGAAATTGATATTTTGGACAAAAATCTGGGATTCGAAATATGTTTTTATAATGTGATTGCATACTCAGCGGTAGCATGTTTGGTATTGAGAAGTTTCTGTGTGGTTAATGGCGTGTTACACTGCTGTAATCACTTTGGTTCCTGTGTTGTATATGAGTGTTACTGGTTTTGGTAATTTTGTTCTCTTGTGGATTTTAAGTCATTTGACTCTCGGTGATTAGGAGGTAATGAGTGCTCCTTGTCCTATTATAAAGAGTGCTTTCTCTATAATGCTTACAAGAGGCTATCTGAGAACTATATTTATCAAATAGTAATTACAGCTGATATAGATTTCCTAATTTTGGGCATATATAGTTTGTCATTTTGTTGCAAACATATGTCATTTGTGCTAGGAATTAAAGATTGAAATGTTATTTTTTAATTTGCTATAAATTTTTGTATGAATATCGAAATTGTATGTGAAGCAAGTTCTTCGGTTTGTTATTAGCATTCTTAGTGTAATTTCGAAAGAAATATCCTCTTCGTGTGTTAATTCTTGAATTTCATCAGATTATTGCATTTTTTTTTTTTTTGAACGGTGTTTAATGCCCGTTTTTACTACTGAGACGCCACAGGCGGTGAACACTGATGATGCATGAGATGAATTGGTAAATTTGGAAAAGATTTTAAAGGAAACAAACGCTCCAGGCCTAAGTTTAGAGTACCTCCCAGGCATTTGCCATTTATGAGGACTGCGGAAAACCTGGAAAAAGCCTCAGGCAGGGAGGACGTCCTGGCGGGATTCAAACCCCAGACCTCCCACTCGCGAGTCTGCGCCTTAACGACCTCGGCCACCCGTGGCGATGGAGTATTGTGTGATTATGAAAAACATCATTGGTCTGGGAATGGTTGGGAGTGAAATTATATTAAATTTAATGAATTATCAAGATGGGGATATTGAAAATTGCTCTAGAAGGAGATTAAATGTAGTATTACAGTTTGTATTTGAGAAATAAAGTATAAATTAGTAGTTTGTAGGGATTATAGTTAGCTGATAAAATAATTGGTGCAGATAGAGTAATGAAATATTTATTTTACTGCTTTGAGTTGGGTCGGAGCCTGGTCCCCTGGAACTCCAGTAGGTTGCTGCTAATGAACCGGAAACTGACGCAGTCAATGTGGAAATTTTGTATTTTCTTTAACTATTTAGAATTTTGGTAATGATGTTAGTATAAATGTATTATTGTATCAACAATTATAATTGTGAGGGGTTACACCTAAAGATGGGTGGAGGCCCCGTTTTAGTATGTGTCATTAATTTTTCTTAGCACTTTATAAAATTCAAATTTCATTATAGTTGGTATTTGAGAAATAAAATAATTAGCTGTTTGTAAAGGTTGTAGCTAGCTGATAAAATAATGGTATAGGTTGAGTAATTGAAATATTTTATTTTAGTCCCCTGGGTTGGGTCCGGCCGGGCCCTAGTCCCTTGGAATTCCAGTACGCTACTGCTGTTGAACTGGGGACTAGCATCTGATACAATAAAGGTGAAAATTTCGTATTTATTTAGAATTTAGATAATGGGTTAGTATATAATTGTCATTCTATTAAAATTTTTGTAATCATGAGAAGGTACACATAAAATGGTCTGGGCCAGATAGGTGGACACCCCTTGTAGTTATTTTTCTTAGCATTTTCAATAAATTCAATTAAATTTCTTCAGATTAGTTTAAGTTAGGTTAGGTTTAGTTCTCATATATAATTTTACATACGTTTTATTTAATTAGAAGTTAAAACAATATGTAACATTGTTGGTTTCTGAAAGCTGTCCCAATTATTCTAAATATATTTTGCAGATAATTGATAATTGTTAATAGCTACTCATACTTTTTAATGTTTACACGTATTTTGATTCTATGTATTCTTTATGAAAAGCAAAAGTTAATTTTATTCTGCCCTGTGCTTTTTAAACATTCGGATATTTTCCGATTAAAGCGCTAAACAGAATATTTATCGACTGCAATCTGCAATAAACTATTATGCGATCGGTTAGATATGTTTGTACATCACGGTTATTTCCATCGACTTTTTAAAGGCGTAGTTCGTATTTCAAACGTGTTGCGGAATTCTTGGAAAGCGGCTACATTAGCCATAGGACGGGGCTAAGTTGTAAATGTGGGTGCGTTATTTGCGTCGTTGCAACACATTTTCAGGTACGAAGGCCAAATATACTTCGGTGAAACACAAACTTGAATAAATTGAAACCTATACCAAATTAACAACATATATAATTTAAGTATGGCACATTTGAAACTGTGACAATTGCCATTTCTATTTGAAAAGTGCAATTTAATCAGAGATTAGAATGACATTGTAGATATCGAACTTATACTTGCAGCAATATAACAAGTGATTGCCTACACGCCCCGACTCCACTCCTCTCCTTCTATGTAAAGCTTCCTAAGACCAGTGTCGTTCCCGAATATTGGCGTACGTTGTGAAATCACATATAAATACTTGGGAATAGTCAAACGGACATGAGCGTAAAAAACCCGTATACTCTGTGCTTCATAATGCATGCCAATATTCACTAAGGTTTAATCTTTCTCACTGGTTCTGCTGTGCTGAACTGCAAAAGATGCTCTGACAATGAGATGAATTATTCTAAATGATTGATGTGGTTCTTCAACACGCTGAGATGATATAGTAAGAGAAGTTACTTGAAAAAAAAAAAAAAAAAAGTTACTTGAAAGTGCAATTCGAAAAGAAAAGCAGTAGACAAGATTCTGTTACCATTCTCACATGTATTGATTGCAGAAGCTGGGAGTTGAATTTCGTGAAATAGAAACACTTGCAATAAGGAACAAGTGGTCATGTTAGCCGTAGTAGGTGAGCAAATATAGTTTTAGTTAAACGCATTGCGACTGTGTATGTAAAGGCTTTTTAATACTCTTATGTCTTACTAGAAACTTTTCTTTATGACAGTCATAATCTATAAATACGACAAGCAATGGCAGGTTGGGTAAGTACATGCTAGCATGTTAAGGGAAAACAGTAAATTTATTTTATATTATTTTATGCAGTACCATTGCTTGAAACCATCAAAATCCGTAGATATTCCCGCAGGTTAGAAAAGCGAATGTCAGGTAGTTAAATAGTCGAGAAAGTTGAACCTATTGTGTTTTCATTTGTCTATTACTTCGTGATCTCTCGAATGTATAACAATAATAGCGCTTCTGTTAAATTTTTGTTTGTTTTGTTTTTAACTCTGCCGTGTAAAATTTTACTTTCGTTCAAAGCATGAATTTAATACGCTCTAAAAGGTTTCCCCTCGGTTTTTAGTTTTTTTTTTCTGCTAGTTATTCGTTGTTTTTCAGTTATATTGCTTCCGCCCTCCCCCCTTTTCAGTACCTGCTCATCTTCTAAAAAGAATAAACTTTTTTAACACGAATCTAAGTTTGTCAAATGTGTTAGATATAGATAAATTTGCCAAACATTTCTCGATCGCTGCTCTAGACACATTGTGTTTTCCAATCTTGTATTGGAATGCAGCGATTTATTTTTATGTGCAAAGACATTTCCATGAGGTGGGGGGGGGGGAACTCCGTCTCAGAAATGGCTAATTTACGCGCTGATGGCTGATACTTTTTTTTTCTATGTTTATGGAATCATTCCTTTTAACAGACATACAACTTTCGAATAACTTAATGGTTTCTTTTAAGGAGAATCCCTGAAAGTCAATCAGCATTTCAACAGTAATTAATATTTATCTCCCACTAATTTATGTATTTTATTATTTCTCTTTAGCTTCAGAATTCAATCTTTACGGTTGGTACCGAATTGATGCGCAAGCCGATCGTCGATTCACTCTTCGTCTTTTGTTGATAAACAAAACAAGTGAACTCTCGAACCGAGAGAAGATGGTGTAAGTTACTATGCAACATGCGAGCATGGAATTCCACGGTAATTCAGATATTTCAGAACCGACTACTTGCTCTAGAACGGGATTTTGTGAATTTTATTAGAAATTGCAGTTTTAAATGTAGAGTACTGAGCAGTGTTAATATTGCCTTTGAATGAAAACTTTTCGACGACTCTCAATAACAAAAATAACAGTACGGTACTTGTTTCGAAAGAAAATACAATGATTGTGTATTCGAAGAAAATGGAGAAGTTACAGCATGTTTACAGGTATTTTCTTTAATCTTATTTGCAATATTTCATGTATATTATCTTTTATATACACTCCGAGTGAATTTTCTCATCCTACGGATTGGGAGGTTATACAATCTCAGTGTTTTACAGATTATCCCGTAAACACTGTCCCTGCGTCGTGTCGATTTCGGCCAAATTGACTGCTATGTGCATCTCGGTGCATTCTGACTCATGTTGCCTATGCGTGCGCGGGGCTTTAGAGATTAAGATACGGGTTTTAAATGGTGGTCCTTTTTCTTTTATTTTCGGGCATGTAAGAGAAAAACAATGCTTATTTCGTGACATTATTAATGTAAAAATCCTAATTGTGCACGTTTCAATTAAACCATAAAATACTATAAGCATCTACTTTATTGAATATAATAAGTAAACGCGAATAGCTTTGCATTAATGTGAAATGACAAACCTAATACTCTTTGTAGATATTCTTACGTACAGAAAGATAAGCAAAAGTATTTCTGTAGCAATATGTAAACAGTAGATAAAGATAAACTCCCTTATAGGATGCTCTAGTGAATGCGCTGGGTCACTTGAGAGCACCTGCATTTTCCATTGACTGTAAAGTGCAGGTTTGCCTAGTTACCAATCCGCAAGTCGAGAAAACACCCGGTGTACAGAGTGATGAATAACTTATAGGTTTGTGCTACCGCTAAGATAACGAACTATTATTAAGAAAAAAAATTAGATGTAAGTGTCAATCTATTTTGCCTATTAAGCCCAAGTTCTGAGAGGAGGCTGTTGAAATTTTGAACAAAAACAATTTAACAAAGGCTCATTAAGAAAGAACGTGCTTTTATGCAAAAATATATGTATGTACATACAAGGTTTTTGATTTGTTTATTTACGGACGCTCTTTAACATCTCAGGTCATCAGCGTCCCATTCTATTCAGGGCATGAAACGGCCGACAAATTTTGCTCAGAGGTCTCTTCTTTCAGGCTTGAGGTTCTTTTTACTGCCGTAAATGTACGACACGGGACCCACGGCTTAACTTCCCTTCCGAAGGAAGCCATACTTTCGGATTTTTACGCTCGAAAAAATCCATCGATCCTACCGGGTTTGAACCCACGATCTTTGGTTAGAAGGGAAGTATGTCTGCCTAACAGAACACACATACTAGACAGCGTCTTTAATGCATGCCATATATCACAACGCTGCAGTGGTTACCTTATGCAACAGTAGGACTTAGAAGAATTTTGCGTTCAAGATATGAATTTTGTGGGGGGGGGGGGTGAAAGGGTGTACAAGCTCAAATATTTTCAAGAATGTGTATAAGGTTCATCGTTACCTCCATCCTTTTTTTATTTATTTATTTGATATGTTTTTATGCCTCTGAGAATTATTTTTGCTTCTTTGTGATTTTAATTTACAATTTTTAGGACTTGTGCACCCTCGTAGTTTTTCCACCACTCAGAGAAGCTAGAGATAAACAGGGTAGTAGCTGTGAAATGCTATACTTACTCTTGTACACTCTGTACAACAGTTTTAAGTGAATTCCAACCTTATCACGTTAGTTCTTAGGCTACTCAAGCTCCCGTAGACTACCGCACGATAAGTGGCAGCAGTTTATGTGAAGTCACGAAAGTAAACACATAATTCACTGCAGTTAAAATATTAGCCTTTTTTGAAACACCTGTCTGAGGCACTGATGAATGTTCGCCGAGTTAAAAAGGGCGTATAAATGGATTATTAATAACGGTTGTCAGTGGAAACTATGACTCGTAAAAGAAAACGAACATTGCTGTTTGAGGAACATGGGAATAAATTCGTTACGGCCCTTAAAGTCCGCCGTAAAACTCTGGATAGTTTCTTCTCACTTCTGAGTCTGCTACTTTCATTCCACGAGGTTCCGAGAACAAAAACTGGTGAGTGGCAGGGGTGCACACAGTAGATTCTCCAAAATATCTCAGAAACACTCTTACCAAGAAAGAAGTTTTGCATGCTAGTGTTAAGAATAACATACAAGACATAACTATGTGTATGATTACCATAAAAAGTAAAGTAATTCACTGGAATACCGGTAAACTATATCATTTGATATTCTTTTTATGAATATCAGATCAAAACACGGTATAGAAATCTTTAATTCTTACTAATGCATAATTATTTTGCGTTTTAAGTATTTACAACCCAAATGAAATATAACGTTATTGAATAATAAATGAAAAGTTTAATAAAAAAGGCTCCTGTTCCAACCTCATGCTTCATGTTTGGAATGTTATACGGATATATTCATTCTTAATAGATGAAACCTCTTTTACTTTTCCCCTACATGCTAATGCTTTTCTTATATCCTCACCTTTTATTTCGTTTAATATGATTTACCCTTCACTATTCCAAAATATTTCCACAGCTACTTGCTCGTATATTAATCCATTCCTTCTTACAGTCCAAGTTTCAAAGCCTAAAATTCAATTTTTTCTTTTTAACATCGCCACGGATGGCCGAGGTCGTTAAGGCACCGACTCGTGAGCGGGAGATATGGGTTCGAATCCCGCCAGGACCGTCCTCCCTGTCTGAGGTTTTTTCCAGGTTTTCCTCAGTCCTCATAAATGGCAAATGCCGGGGAGGTACCCTAAACTTAGGCCTGGAACGATTCCTTCCTTAAAAATAAATCCTTTCTCAATATATCATTTCATCTCATGTATCATCAGTGTCCATCGCCTGCGGTTCCTCTGTAGCAAAAACGGGCGTTAAACACTAGTCATTCATTCTTTTTAGCAATTATTCCACAAATGTGTTGAAATTTGTATATTTTTTCCCCCATTTTTAATTGTCATTTTTGTATGTAATGTTGCCATCTAAATATTTAAACTTTGCAATCTGTTCTAATACTTCATTATAATGAAAAAGTAGAGAACAAAAAATGAAAATATTTTAATGTCACATGATGTCTCACAGATTAAAGTCTCATGATAGGTTGGACTTAAAAAAGTTATGTAAGTAAACATTCTTTGGAGTAGTAGTTACATCACTTTTTCATTACGTTTCGAAACTTTTAACACCCTGTACCTCCATTGGATTGTTAGGGTCACTGCCAAGGCATGGATGACTAAGGTCACTAATGAACGTGGGGTTCTATTCCCATCAGGATCGTCCTCCGTGACTGAGATTTTTACCAGGTTTTCCCCAGTCCTCAACGGGAGATACTAAAAATTTAGGCCTGGAACGTTTCCTTAATTTTTATTATTTTATTTATTTATTTTTCTCAATATAGCATTTCGTCTCGTAGATCAGCAGTAGCTACCACCTGGGATATCTCAGCAGTAAAATGCGCGTTAGACATAATTTAAAAAAGTGTTAGGATCAAAGGATATTTCTGTATCTCCTCCATGCTCAAGAGTCTGCCGTTTGTGTCTACGTCCCAATGGGGTCACTTTCACGATTTGTTTTTTTGTTTGAAAGGTCCGTTTTAACTACTGAAGCATCACAGGTGGTGAACACTGATGATGCATGAGATAAAATGATAAATTGGGAAAGGACTTTTGTTTTTAGGAAGGAAGCTTTATAGGCCTACAATTATGGTACCTCTCCGGCATTTGGTATTTATGAGGACTGAGGAAAATCTGAAAAAAAAACCTCGGTCAGGGAGGACGCTCCAGGTGGGAATCGAACCTCAAATCTCCCGATCACGAGTCCGCGCCCGTGGCGGTGGGGAGAGGATGAAGTGAGGGAGACACCGTGTGGCAGAATGCACGGACGGTGAAGCATGAGCATTGACATTGCTTTGTTTCCATATACAACACCGACGCCGTTTCCAAGGAGTTAGACACCTTCAGAACGGTCGCTTCCGTATCAGACGCCGGGACAGAAACGTTTTCAAAGCGCAAACCACCGTCACACCGCACCATCTTTCGACCCTGTAACAAAACCAACGGGATCAAATGACATGAAAATGGAGAGCGGAAATTTGGTGGATAGTAGATCCATTCCAGCATTCGCCAGGGAAACCAGAAAAACACCCAAAGTAAGTAGGCCATCCCAAAGGGATTTGAACCCGGAACCTGCCGAATGTGGGGTCCCAAGCGTCACTGCCTTCTATATAAAAGACTACGCATACCAAAAGTTGACAGAGAAATGTTAATTATGATGCAAAGTTTATCTACTAGCATTATGGTTGCTGTATGTTACAGTAAACTTCGGTTATCAGGCATAATTTCATCATTTACTTAAAGTTTTTGTATTTAAGGAACAACTGAACGATAAAGACCGTTGAGCTGTTTATTCTGATACAACAAATCATTGTATATTATGTTTCTCATTACCAGAAGAACAATATTCTCTATCTGTGTAATAAACCCTTGGCAATATAAATTGAAACTCATCGCGTCTAATTTATTTTTAACATCTCATTATTTTCAACGTTCATGCTTACAAGCCTGTTAAGGATGTTGTGGCAGCCCTGCAGAGGCACATAAAGCAGGGTGTTGATGGTTTTATAATCTCTATAACGCCACCGTATATTGTCATTACTTTCTGCTCTGCTGTCGTATATTTAACTCCGACACTTCTGTAAAAATCTGCTAATGGTTTGCAATGCAGGTAATTGCCCAGGAGACGGCCTGCCGCAATAAAAACTGTTTTAATGGCAGTTAAATCCGCGAAGCACTTCTTTATTTGATTTATCTCGCTCGGGTCAGGCTTGCGATGCTGCGGAGGTTAAGTGAATCGGAAAAGATGGGCATATAGCCGCACAGTAGGTGCTGCCAACCTTAATGAGTGTCTTCTTTCATTATCGTAATAAATAAATCACATTAATAATTGCATTTTTCGTTCTGCTCTGTCCTCCTCCTCCTCCTCCTCCTCCAACTTTACTTGAAGGGTGATATTCTGGATACTTGTTCATTAAAAGGCGACAGTGTGGTCTCATGGTAGACTTCGACTTCCATTGAGAGACCGATCGCTCATAAATGAATTTTGTGACAGACAGGCATCCGGGCTTCCTCCCGATATTTGTTTCCCCTGTCATCCATTCCAAAAGCTGTGCATCATTTAGCACGATGTAAATGTGAGTTACACTATTGTCCGTTGCTTGTTTGTTGGCTTGGCATTGTCATTCGTCAGTTTTATTTTATTTAATATCTATTTATTTCGTAATTTTTCAGTTGTTTCAATTTTACCATGCTTTTCGTGCTTAAAGTGAAAACTTCGATAAACGTTTGCTGCCATTAATATTAGTAAGGTAGAGGAGGAATTCGCACTTGAAGTGTTTTGAGCACTGCAACATTTCTGCAAACGACAATTTGACAACATTAATTATAAAATAGTAAACACATTTACAACACAGAATTGTTAAAATTTAAAAATTAATTAAAGCATGCATTTTTTTTCTAAACTTTCATTTTGATGCATATTTTATTTATTGTATTGAGCAACAAAGTTAGTTATTGTTGATTTGGTTTATTTACTGACGCTATTTAACATCTCAGTCATCAGCGTCCCATTCAATTCAGGGCGTAAAACAGCCAATAAATTTCGTTCAGAGGTCTCTTCTTTCAGGCTTGAGGTTCTTTTTCTGATGTAAATTTACGACATTGGACCCACGGCTTTACCTCCCTTCTGAAAGAAGCCATACTTAGGCTTTTTACGCTCGAAAAAAATAACCCATCGACCCTGACCGAATCGAACCTGCGCTTTAAGTATATTTACCACTAAACCACACCGCCACGGGTGGCCAAGGTCGTTTAGGCGCAGACTCGTGAGCGGGAGGTCTGGGGCTCGAATGAATCCCGCAGGACCATCCTCACCGACAGGTTTTTTTTTTTTTTTCAGGTTTTCCTCAGTCTTCATAAATGACAAATGCCGAGGAGGTACCCAAACTTAGGCCTGGAACGTTTCCTTCCTTAAAAATCCTTTCCCAGTATATCATTTCGTTTCATATATCTTCAATGTCCATACCTCAGTAGTAAAAACGGGCGTTCAACACCATTCAAAAAAAAAACCCACTAGACCAGCAGGATCAACAGAAAAAGTTGGTTACAACATTAACAACGTAACTAATTGAACATAGAATATTGTAAAACAAATATTACACATGTTAAATCAATATGCTGGAATCCTGTCATGATACTTTGTTTTAAATAATTACAGGATTGGTTGAATTATGAAGAGTTGCTAATAATCGAATTGTACTCTTGGCGCTACAACTTGATTTACATAGAGAACACAACCATATGGTTGTTCACAGCAAAGGTTGCCCTGTCCATTAACATGAACCGCACTATTGAACGAACTTGCTTATCATAAATTTTTACACGTTTATAATCAAAAGAATGAAAAGTAAGTTCTTCCCTTAAAATACAAAGAAATGTCCAAAACTGTTGCTGAAACTTTAATAACTTCCCTTACCTTAGTAAATTTTTACATTATGTACTAAAGTTAAATCTAAAAAATGCAATATTTTAGTCAACTGTAATGCCCTTTGGAAAATAATAATCAATAAGCAATATAGAATGCCGACATTATCCGGTATTAGCTGATATGACACAAAGAAACAAAAGATGTAAAAAATATACAACGCGATTCAGTATTTGCAAACTATAAAATTTAACAATGGCCTCTTAAAGTATGTGAAATTCAGTTACATTTTTATTCTTTACTGTAATAGCGTGTGTTATTTCAGACACATCATTAGGTTATGTATGCAAATAAGTCCTGGAGCTATGTGCAAATTTCTGTAGTTTCTATATTGCACGTTAACGATTTTCGTTTTAAAACTGCGATAAACGCAAGAAGAATTTAAATCATTCGGTTTAGGGCGGTTATTGGTACTGGAAGTTTCTGTGGATTATATTTTTTTTATTACTAGGCAGATTTTTATAAACAAACCTCGCGCATTGCATTTGAATTGATAAATGTGCGAGGAAAAGTTGTTTCTAATGCATATTGCTATTTCAATAGCGAAGAGAAGGTTAAATTTTAAGTATCTACGATGTTCAATGCTTTTGTTTGCTCTTCTTTTATTTCTCTCCATGCGCGAAGGACGTTCGTAGCAGTGTTTTGTTGCAAGCCGTGAAATGAAGCGAGTGCCTGAACTTCATCTCGCTCCGTGTATTTCAATTATTTGGTTCCAATTACTGAGCGAAGGAATTGGTAAGGATTGATTTCATGGACCGTGCATGTAGCTACAAGGTGTTTCGTAAGCCACGATTCTTATCTAAACAAACCCAGAACTTTGCAAACTGCACTTTAGGCACGTAGTATGATATGCTTTGAACGTGATTGTATTATTAGCCGCACTCTCTTTCAGATAATATTTTTTACTTGGTAGTGTAAGTAGTGACAATTTTCTTTGATCTGATCTGTCTGATCAGACCTGATAGAGATTTACCTGCATGATACACGCTACAATTAACTGATTTCATTTAAGAATCGCGTTAGCATAAAATATCAGCATTTTATAAATTGTAAATGCACATGAATAGTTTATATAAGGAAACTATATTGCTGTACTAAATTATTATCAAAAGTCTCTATCTATTAATGAAGGCACGGAAACATTTCTTACAATTATTCACCATCACGAATGTTCCAAATCTAACGATTATAGTATGCAATAAAATGGTGATACAATATTAAATGAACGTTTCAGGTTAATTAAAATGGCTTACAAAGCAAATCGAGGGTCAATACATTTAAAATAACCGTTTAAAATTAAATACATGCAGGTAATTAACTTATTAATAATAGCTGAAATTCATATAGTTTGTAAATATAAACATTTGGGCCATGTACAATATAGCATATTTAAAAACTAATCATACTAAACACTGCTAAGTTACTAATATATATAATATGCCGTATAACATTTCAAAATAAAAAGATAACAAAATAAAATTAAATGATATAACTGTGAAATATTTGGCAACCTAAAAGAAAGAATGCATTGGAACACTGTACAAGTTTGTTTATCACGTGTTTAAAACAATATCTTATATAATAATATTGTTAAAATACACGGGTTAATTTATTTACCAATTAATTACATTTCATCAACATTGATTTCAAATCTGCTTAAATAAATAAAAATTTTATTAATTTGCTTGTGAATTGAATTGCTTTGCATTTCAGGCGTAGTTAAAGAACGCCAGAAATGGGTTGTGCTTATTTCAAAATTTAGAATCAGTAACTTGTTTGGTGTCCAGTAAGTCATCAATCCTGTGAGTGTGTTTTCTTTTTAATAATGTTTGACGTCCGTTTTACTGCTGTGACATCATTGGCGGTACATATTGATGATATAAAAGATGAAATGGGAAATTTCGAAAGTTAATTTGGGAAGGATTTTTAGGGTACCACGCCTGCATTTGCCATCGATAAGGACTGAGAAAACTTGGAAAAACCTGTCAGTCAGGCAGGATTCGAACCACAAACCTCCCGTTAACGTCCTTCGTATAGTCCTATCTTATTTTAACCAATCATTCTGTTTCTTCATCCATTTCTCATTTTAACTGTAGCAGTGCAGAGCCATGCATTATTATTAAAGAGAATTCTATGTCACCAAAACGCTTCTTTGAAAAAATAGAAAATTGTTGCATGTCGTTTGTAAGGAGAATAATTCCGTAAATAAGAATATTTTGGAATGTTTCTTCCCTTTCTCCTCCCCAACAAATTACATATTTGTGGGTAGCAGTAGGGCGGGGCACCCAAGGCGCTGCTAACCCCAATGTAATTGTCCGTGACGAAGTGACGCAATAGCCTAAAACAGATGAAACTCAGCTCAGCGTGATTACAATGTACCAGTATTTCCATCTGTGGAGTAACAATTCAAGCTATTATTATGTGATAGGGAGAAAGACACGTATGCTTCTTGCTGTTCTTTTGTTTTTATTTCTAATTCCTTTTGTTACTCTTTGCTTCATGACCGCTTTTCAACAACCAGCGATTTTCAAGACTGAATTACAAACCACGTGCATATTGGACCCGCTCAGATGCTGGTGATATGTCTTTTCTCTACTCTCAATTATTATTGTACCCATCAGTACATAATTATGTCAAGTAAAACTGTAGCCGTGTTATTTCCAAGGACAAAAAATTCATAATTTATTTCAATCACGGCGCTCTCAAATAGGTACACAGCGAAAGTGGCATATTCAATATTAGAATTGTGTCTCTTCAGAAATTTTCTGCCACGTATATAAAAGTTGAGAATAAACTGTACTCACAGGTTCAGTCAATTAAAAAGGGGAAACATTTCCGTATTTTAGCCATTCATGCAGTCTGTGTGGAAAAACAATACTCCATTAACAGCTCTCTCAGCAGTTTGGAAATGAAATTCAGTTTCACTTTGCCTAAAAAGAAAACAGCAAGGTGCTCATAATAAAAAAAAACAGCAAACAGAAAACTGACATAATTTATATCTAACATGATTTGTATAAAAATACCTTAAATGATGAAAATCGATAATGGAGAAATGTTTTCGAATTATGACTATTTGTATCAAAATCTCTCTATGGTGTCTAATTTCACCAAGAATCACCTTGAATGGTACAAAGTGATTACAGTTCTGGTCAAACATTTTGTAAACGAGAATACAGCTTTACATATTCTCATTGCATTCTTTTCTTCCTGGATCTGAACACCATACAGGTCATTTCTCTTCTGGAATGATAATGTTAACAGAGCCATCTATTTTATCAAATTTTCTTAAAAAAATTTAACCTCCCATAATGATTGTCATATTTTTTTCGGAACGATGGGCGAATTTAATGAATAATGCAAATAAATTTTTCTTCCTTTAACTTCTCATTTTGGGGGGAAGAACGACTTGTTGAAAAAAATCTCAAACATGCAAATGGCTTCGCTTTAAAATTAAAGGGTCATAAGGTAATAATAAAAATAATAATTATTTTTTCTGACGATATTTTTAAGGGAAATGTTTCTACAGCACATATTACTAGTCCACAGTTTATAAATCCAGGGTATATACTGCTGGATATGATTTTTCTGTATCAGCGACCATGTGACCATGTAATCGTATACCAGAGTGCTTTATTTCTATGCATAATGTTGAGGTGTAACAAACGTATTGCTGCAGCTGTTTTTGTCTCCCCCCTTTAAGTTGTGAAAACTCCTGCAGTGTATACCATACAAGAGCACAATTGGTTTTCTACACTCTAAACATGCATTTTTAACAGCACATCGAGAATATACCAGAATATTTTCAATATTTTTCCCCCTTTTCCTCAGTTGAACGTATTGTATATTGCTTAACGCTCGTTTGGGTGCCTCCCTACATTTGCTATTTATGAGG
The DNA here is from genome assembly GCA_030762175.1 of Metallyticus violacea. Lineage (NCBI taxonomy): Eukaryota > Metazoa > Arthropoda > Insecta > Mantodea > Metallyticidae > Metallyticus > Metallyticus violacea. The sequence goes on from CM060838.1 coordinate 29,238,496, forward strand.
ACTGAGGAAAATGTGGAAAAAGAGGATGACGGGAATCGAACTCCAGACCTCTTCGCTCACGGGCACATGTCTTAACTATCTCGGTCAATCGTGTCGGTGTATTACATAATAATACGATATAATGTAATTTAGCTTAAACTCATCTGTATACAAGGTTCTATAGATTTATTTTTAAGTTGTCATAATTCTAAACAATTGAATAATATTGAACAACTGCTAAATAACTATCAAAATTAAATTGACATAGGTACACATCCCACAAACGCGAAGAAATATTTTCATCATAACTATTCTAGTATCTTGTGCAATATTAAGTTGCAAAGAACTTTTTTATTTTGAAGTGCATAAAACACTGAATTACTTTTAATTTGTTTGTTTTGACTTCAATGAAAATAGGTAATTTGTATAATCAGCTTAAAATCTAAAATTCCCTACCACATACCGTTTTTCTGCAAAATTTTCTCATAAAAATATTCAAAATAGACAATTTTAATATTTTCTTAACTATGTATGAAATTTAATCTCATAAAGTACATTAATTACAGTAAAATACATGTGAAGAATTAAAAATGATAGAATTTCCTATTATTATATGTTATCGTGCTTGATTTCATTAGAAATTTTAAAAAAATCTGAATTTTTTCCTTTGTTAAACACACCAGGAACATCTTCAATTAGTTGCCAACAAAATTCACTTAACTGTAATCGTTTACCCATGACAGCAATGTCCTAATAAAAGGTTCTCTGTGCTCCCAGATTTAAGGAAAGAAGTCGAGAAGAAAATGGCAAATTACACCTGCAAGTTTTGTATGACATTAACTTGTCTTTAATTATCTCTGTAGTTCTCAACACTTACAATCCTGCACTCTGCCTAAACTGGTTTCTCATTGTCCATTAACAGATCTTCAGGAACACTGTCTTGTATTAGCTCATGAATTTATAAGCCAATAAAAATGTCTTTGATATAATAAGAAGTATCTCTCCCTTGTATTATGCCGTGGTCTGCTGGAGATGAGAGTTCTAGATGTTTCGTCCACAACTGCGGCGGACATCTTCAGTGACTTGAACGAATTCTCCTTGGAGAAGGTATCACTGTGTCTGACCAACGAGACTTCATCTACGCCACTGAAGATGTCCGCCGCAGTTGTGGACGAAACGTTTGGAACCCTTTATCTCCAGTAGACCACAATATAACAGCCCGGAAGATACTTGTAGTTATATCTACGACTCCGGCCATGAAAGTTTACATTCCCTCTAAGTACCTTTTATTAGTTTTACTTTACTTAATCTCGGACATTTTATTTCAAAGTTCTGGGTATAATCCTCTATAAGGTGTTCACAAAATGTTTCACTAACCCTAACTTTATATAAAGCGATGGCAGCAACTAATGGTTTGTTTCTGAAGCTCGTTTGGCCTGGGACGAAACACGCCCTATTGGCTGCACTTCAACTTCATGTTTCTCTTTAGTTCGAGTGTCCCACTCATACAGAAAGTAACGAAATTTGGTTTACATTCCTGGAAGTTATCTATTACTTGCATATCTTCACAGATTTGCCACTCTTATTTTTCAATACATTCCTTACACAAGGCAAGAGTTTGATTGTGTGCAGCATTTGCGTAGCTGATGACAGGAAAAACGCCACACAAAAACATACACAAATTAGTGATTATCTCCAAAAATTTAAACGATATCGCAAAATGGATTTACGGCATAGAAATAAACATCAGAATAATGAATTTTAGTCAGGTGTAAATTGTAATGTTGTACAGTGTAATTGCGAATAATTTATCTACCTTTGTTCCTGAAATTATTATTAGTATTGTAATTTAAATTCCAACTGAATATATAAGCACCACTTTTAATAGTACGCTAGGATGATAGTTGAGTAACAAAATATTGGAAATGAAACGTTTAGAGAAAACACAATACAAATTCAATAAATACTCTGACAACGGAGCATAAGTTTAGGGCAGAGCTCTAATAAACTATACACGATTACCTCTATTAATGTAACAACAGCATCCGATGAATATTTTAAAAGCAGCATTTTCTCACAGAAAGTTTGAGGAGATATGCAGTAAGATCTAAATACTTTCTCCCCACTTTCGTATGCATTTTTGAGTGAGGGGGTTAAGTCTTTAACTTCCCTCCAACCGCAAATTTCGCAAAGGTACGAATAATGAAATTGTGGTGAAATGCGTTCCTCGTCGTCTTTCTAAGAGAAAGATCTGCCAAAAAACTTAATTCAGGCAATATGGGACCTACAGACCCACCAGTTGACAAGCATGCACGCCATATGGACAATATATTCTTAAGTATAAGGTGTAAAACTTAACTTAATATAAAAACAAGTGCCTTACTTTATTTTCATTATTATCATTTTCGTAACATGAACAGTTAATTCTCTACGAAATTTAATCTGGAATCTTGCAATGGAAAAACTGCCTAAATTCCGTGTAGAATCGGAGCAAAAACGTTTCTACACATATTTCCGGAGTAAAATAATTTAATTTGCCACATGACATTTATTCCACAAACCAATGGTAATTCTTTTAGAAAACTTAATGAATTAATTGACGTAGTTATGTGCGAACATTAAGTAAGGTAGCAATTTTAATAAAACGCATTTCATTTACTGCTGTGTATGCTCTTGGTGTAGATTCTGCACGAGGATGTAAAACACTTTGTCCATTAATGAACTGAAAAATGTTCCACAGAATCAAGAATTAAAAAAATGCAAATTCTACTGCCTCCTTTAACCCAAGTGATATACTTCTTTGAAAAATCTAAATTGATCAGCCTTCTTAAAATTTTGCGATCGTTCATGGCGGTACACATCCATAAGTTGCACTTATTGTTTCTGGCATGGATTATACTTTATTGTGTGTTTCTAAAAACGTGCTTGTAGTTTAAAAACGTAGCTAATTATTGTTTTTCTATTTTTTTTCAGGTAAGTGTCACCACTATGCACAAGACTAAGAGACTGCAGAGGTAAGGGTGTTGACTTATAATCCTATAACAGAAAAAACTGCTCAAAAACATCTTTCAGCCTTCAGTAGTTGACAGAAAGTACAGTTTGCAGTCTAAAATGTGATAAGACATCTTTAGTTATTGCATTACTTGAAACAGAATGTGTTTCATTTAGAGTTCTATTCTGACGAAGTTTAGCCAGTTCTATTAGCCAGCTGATGTAGTTATAAACAAACACTAGTACTCACGATCCTAAACCAACATAGGTATACCAGTGTGTCCAATCCGAGAAGACCAAAAAACGAACCTGAAGCGTAATTATAACCCCCCTCCGACATCAATCATTAGATTAAGTGATGGTTTCCAGTAAGTCGAGGTTTAAATATTCATCATAACAAAAGACCACCTGCCATAGTGACCAGCAACAACAAAAAATACGAGATGGAGAACATTCAGGTCTAACTTCAGAAATGAAGGGTGGTTTCCTAAATAATCGCAAGATATTTGCCATTATAAAATATGTCACCTTCCAAACTGTATTTCGTTCAAAAGATATAAACAAATTTTCCAGCTAAAAATAACACCTGCTCATTTTTATATCCTTTCTGTTATATTTTGTAGTTTCGTCAATTTTTTCAGTTTCTATTATTGCTGTATATGATTGTGGTAGTGTTGAAATCTGAAAATTTTCGCTAAGCATCCGATTAAAATTAATAAATAAAAATAGAAGAGAATGCAATGCATAAACAAAGTGAGTAATATAGCTTAATACTGTGAACAAAAATAATCTCGGTACATTTTTCTTTAACTCTTATAATTTTAAGAAAACAATATTTTATCTCGAAACACGTTTACTCATTGTTTAGATTGTTGTATTATGTTCGTTAATTATTTGCGTAAAGAAGAATGACCGTTGGTTAATTGTCAGAAATCTCCAGAAGCAAGTCTTCTGTTTTAATCTGATTGGTGGTTGGAAGCTCCCCTAACTATGAAACAGGTCGTGGGGAACGCTAGGAAGGTAGGACATGTGGTGCGTTACATCCCTTCCACCCCTCCCCCAGCCCAGAAGCATGGACAGCATAACTTACATTTTATTGTCATTTAGAAGAATAAAATAAATGTTATATTATATGGGTATTTTAAAAACAAAGTTATAATTTAATAAATTCCTTCTCGTATTTATTACCAAGCTAGTTGATATTATTTAAAAGGCTAACTCCCGCAGGATTACGCTCCATCAATCACGAATCTGTTCCTTTCCTTACAAATTTTAAGACAGAACTCTAAGGAGTTTCACTATCTAAATAATTACTAATTTTGCAAAAAAAAAAAAAAAAAATGAAAAGAAAAGAAAAGAAAAAGAAACAAAGAAACAAAGAAAGAAAGAAATAAAGAAATAAAGAAAGAAAAATAAAAAATAAAAAAGAAATGAAAAGAAAATGAATTAGTTAAATTATAACTCTCGTTTTTACATTCCATATTAATTACATTCTTTCAGGTTTTCAAAGAGTGAATGTTAACATTAATAATACACCTTATTTTTCTATCCCGAGTTCATTTATACATGCTTCTGGCCTGGGGTAAAAGACATGATATTCTACCAGCTTGGTGATCAATTCTCAACTAACTCTTTCCTAGCGTTCCCCACAACTTGTTACACAGTGGAGAACTTCCAACCACCAATCAGATTAAAACACAAGACTTGCTTCTGGAAGTTTCTGACAATCAATCGCCACCAACGGTCATTCTTTTTAATGGACATTCTTTCCGAAAATAATTAACGAACACACTACAACAATATAAATCAGTGGTAAAAATTACAGGAGAGTCAAATATAAGAGACAGTTTTTGTTCGAGATCCGCGCCAAATTTTGCAGTACAATATTGCAAACATACAAAATTAAACATGTATTATTTTTAGATTTATTATATTGATTATTTTATATTTGTAGTAATTTCATATATTATATACTATTATAGCTACAACTAAAACAGATATTTCATCAAAGGGTATAATTATTTAAACTAAAGCATGTAATAACTTATTGTTATGTAAACTACGCTGTTTATTTGAAGTTGAACGTCGGACATTCTTTACACTTTGTGAAAATCATTTCACAAATGTGCGTTGATGCAAAAGAACAAAAAATTTTATTTGTACATTATGTTATGTTTTCGAACTGTTTTTCTCGGAGTATATTCCAAAAGCACTAAAACTAAACTCGTTTTTCGTTTCTCTTGAAAAATACTTTCTAGTTTGAATCCTACTGTAGATCAATAAGTTCGTTTCAAATTTCTAATCTCAGGCTCAAAATACGACCACCCAGTTACATCTACTGTCGCTATTGGCCAGGGATTTTTACTTAATCGAAATGGGCTCGAACGTTTCAAAAATCACTGAATCTCACACTGAAATCATGGTCAAGTACAGTGAGTAATTCTGTGAAGGGTTTCAATATTATTTCTTCCTCTGAGTTTTCTTGAATAAGGTGTTGAAAGTATGGGAAACTATTAAAATCCTTATTACTCATTTCTTTTGTATTTTAAATTTTTGTTCCAAAGAAAAAGTTGCACTTGTCACTTAGTACTAAGTTTGTTTTACCTTATAGATATCGTTCAGTATTCCTGTTATATCAGCTAGGAAGGCAATCTTAAACCATGGTGAAAAAGAATTTAGTTCAAGCTATTCTTTATCTTGTGCACATAAAAATATTTTATTTCATGGCGAAGATCTAAAAAGTGTTCCAAAATTCTTTCTTTACTTAACCGCCTAACCTACTGCAATAATAACATCATGTTGTGAATTAACTTATTTTAGAAATTTTGTGAATTGTCTGTGATTAAGTTCACGTGATCTAATGAAATAACGATGTTAATTACTTTCTTCAACCCAGGTTTGATGATTTCATAAAATTTAGTACGATTTTGTTGATATAAAATACAATGGTATGACTGGTGTTTATTTAAATGTTTTTAAGGAGAAATAAATCCTGAAGGGGAACCTACCATTAAGGGCCAACCGTTTGTAATATTAGTTTATTCAAGTCAACTTTTGTATTTATCGAAAAATTGTTTAAATTCTTAAAAATACATATTCCCATGTCTAACCTGACAAGGTATTACTGTTAAGAATTCTACCTTTATACTCATAACCCCCTATCTTATTGCTATAATTTATAAATAAAATAATTTAAAAGATGGAAGTAATGTCCTCGGACGATTTAAGAGCTAGGCCGAGCTAGTTACGTTTATGAATTTCTTCCACAGTGTAAAGCAGCATTTCACCCGACATTTCGTTAACTGTCCTAGAGCCAGAAAACGTTGTCTCTGCAACCTTTGATGTCAGTTTTTATCTGATTTACGTTAGGATATTTATAAAATAATGTGTCACTTAGAGCTTGCAAACACTTCTTTAAAAATATCTGCAACTGTAAACTGTTTCATTGTATGTGGTAAAAATTGCTGCTACTTGATACCATGCTTTTGTTATGAATCTCAAAATTTTGTAAACTTGTTGCATACACGGTATTGTAACGCCTATTAAGATTATAACCTTGACCTATATCACGACACTAATAAACACATGGAGCTGCCTTCCTTTTTGGCAGGTATGAGGCAAAAAACATGTCACCAATTGTTTGAAAGACTGTTCCTTCATCTTCCAAGTTTCTCCTTTTTCTTTCTGGTAAAACACCAGCCATTACTAAACACTACACTTCAACAAATCGACTACTATGAGTCAACTGTTCAAACTGAAGCAATTCAGTAGGTTGTTCTTTATTAGAACCTAGGAAATATTATTGCAGCTTTAGACAACAATTAACAAATTAAAACGGCCTGTCAAACAATAATACACCTCATTGTTGAACATGTGCGTTACTGCTAGGAATGATATAGAGATAGCGAACTTCTGTAACTTCACTATCTAGCAAAAGTAAAATTACTTACTTCAAGAGCAGCATATAATGTCCTCTAGAACCACCACATGCATCTCGCGGGCCGCGTAATGAGCATCACTGATCTAAACAATGTGTATGTCAAATATGACAAAACTACTTAATGCTCTGTAGTATAAATAGAATAGACTAATTTGAGATACTCAGTATGTGTTTGTTTGCATGGCCTTACTCGTAAACAAGTTCATAACCTAGCACTGGTCACATTGTTTCATCCTTGTTATATCGGCGTTATGACAACAATGCTAAGCTCAGTAATGCCAAATTTTATGAACCCAAATTATTCACGTAGATAGAAACAAAACACTTTGAGTTACAAAAAACAGCAAAGAACATTATCTGTTCTATTTCTATTTATCTGTCAGTATAATTGGAATGTATGAATTTTGGCACTTTAACATATTGCAGAAACCAAAAATAAAACGAAAATTATTGTTTTTCTGTCAAAACAATATTAGAAATTTTTGTCCCATTTATAGAAAATATTCACACCGAGTTCCTTTCCTTCCTGTAGGTTCAGTGACTTTTCCTCCAGATCTAATAAATACATTGGCATTAGCTTTGATTGATAGGAATGGAGGATGAGTTTTCTTAAGCCGTGCTCATAGGCTTCTCCTTTTCTGCATAAGCCTCCAATTGGGGGACACCTTCAGAAGGAAGGGACAAGGTGAGGCAACAACGAGAGGCCAGGATCTAGGCCAGTGAGATATGGACGTAGATGGGATTTCCAAATGTAGCCCCCCCCCCCTTCCCATGCCCTACTTTAAGAAGTTCGAGCCCCTCAGAAGGGTACCAGAACCAGCACATGAAATGAAATGGGAGAACAGAAAAATTTTAGAAAGGAAAAAACTTTCCTAGCGTTCGCCTAAGCGACCAAAATAAACCACGAAAAAAATCCAATATCAGGATAGTCAACTCCAAAGGATTTGAACTCGAGACTTCTCGAATGAAAGTCATTTTCCACTATTGTTACTATCGCTTCGATTCCGATGTCTCAAGTCTTGCCGATGGTACGAATCGACATGAAACCCTGCGATTAAACATCACCAAACAATATCGAAATGTCAGTTTTGGTGGCATCCGTCATGCATACAGCTTCCCCATGTACAACATTTCATCCTTATTCAGTCGAGATATTGTAGTCTCAGCTTTCAAATTTTCACTCACAGTTCTTCTATCATAGCGATGACTTTCAATGTTATTTTTCGTAGCAACCTGAAGGAGCGTTTGGAGCGCGCTTCATTATGGTGCAAGTATGGCAGCATTCAAAACGCTTTATCAACAGATAAATGGTCTTCAAATTTGATGCAGAGCTGCGCGTTTATCCACATCTTTAAAAAAATAATTTATCATTAAAAACAGAACCTGTTTTTATTAACTTCCTTTCGACAGTGATCAATTCAGATCGCTATCAAACCTTAGCATCTGACTGAACGTTATAATATAGAATACCCCCCCCCCCAATAGGTAATTGAAGATCGTACACAAAATAATTCTTACAAATGAAAATGTTAATAATTGTAGTTTAAGAGTTGAAGGAGCCAGACTTCATAGCACGAATTCAATATTGTGCACGTGTTTTGTTCAATGTGCATCAAGAACCCCCAATGTCTCTAAAACTAGTGCTGGTCTTAGTGATGCGATGTGCTACGGAGTGACCATATCAATAAGTAAAATGTTCGTTCTCTCAGTTGGGAAATACTAAATAAATGTGCACATAAGTCATTACATTCGGAGAAAGTGGCATTGACAGTGTCGTCCCAAGGCAACAGTCACAACAGAAGTGTGCAAGGGGCTAAAGAATGTTTTCAGGGAGTTTGGGTATGTTTTGTGCCTTGATATACACAGGTGTTTCAACAAAATGGGGCAATCTCCCATGCTGGCCATGGGAAGGGACGCCTACTACAACATCTGTTTCCCGGTCGGCTGATTTCTAGACATTCAGATTTTGCTTATCCTTCACAAAGTTCTAAATTGTCGTAATGTGATGTATTATAGTGGAGGATACTAAAAGAAAGTAATTCACACCCATTCCTCGCATTTAGATGAACTTCATGAAAACATAGAAACAGTTCTGCACAGTGTAGCGGGTGCAGTGTGATGCTATGATCACTACGTATGGAGTATGTCGTTTACAATAGTGGAAAAAATGTAGAATATATATTGTATGTAGGTAATATAATCGTTGTATACAAAACATTATTAAAGTATTTCGGCTACTTTTGTTTGTTCCATCTTGTAGATTATTACAGGAATAACGCTTGCCAATAATGAGATAATAAAAAGATTTGATAAACTGAAATTCTCTTCATCGGTTAAAGGTTAACTAGAACTAGATTTTCTTGATTTTTGATAGACTGAAATAGTAATAAATCTTATGCTAAAACAATTCAAGTTCATAGAATTTATCAAATTATTTGTAAAATTTCTTTACTTGCATTAGTAAAACATTTATTTTTTAAAATATATTTGCTAAAATCAATGTACTCGTATGTAGCCTTTCATGTAAAAACGTGGACTTTTCAAACGACTCTCATATAGTGAGTTATCGATGCAGATCTTAGTTAAGACAACATAATGCATGTATACATAAGAGTAGATTTGCGCAATGAAAATGCCATGCAAAGACTGAGAGCTAAATAGAATGGCCAGCAACTGAAACCAGCCTATGCAACAAAAGCAGCTCTATCTGTCACACTGGCATCTCTTTTCTTTACAGACCTGCCCATAACCTAGTTTATGAGCTCAATTAAAACAAATGTCAATCTATCATTTTCCTAGCTTGTTTTGATTTACATATATATAACAACAGAACAGGTTCTCGATAGCATCCCGCTCGCTGGCTGGCTATTGCTGTTGTTTCGAGAAAAAAAGACAAAAAACAGCGTCTCACTAACGTATCGGTGAAATGACTTGCATTTCGATGGTAGTGGGGATGCGACAGAGGTGCAAAGGTTCACATGTGTCATGGCAATGGCAAACAATTTACGTTCACAAAAAATCAGAAGAAAAGAAAATGACTACCCACAACTAATGTCGTACTTGCGTATTCTCTCTGACGCATTGCAATCAATTGAAGGCTTTTTGTTCTGGATTAAATGCATGTCTTCCATCATGCAAGTGACTCTTGGTGAAACAAAATGATAGATTTCCAGCTGTAAGGAAATTAATTGTTGCTGTTCACAGCTTTCTTTTTTCATTCGGTTATATTCAATACCTCAATGACTGTCTTTGTTAACAAGAATAATTATTTTGTTTCTTAGGTTGGACTTCAGTTTTAATGGTGTCTTCACAGTTTACGAATAGCTTAATTTAGGTTTCGGAAGGTAAATTTTGTTTATTTTGAAATTAGGCATTCATTTTGTCCTCGTATTTACGTTCACATAGTCAGCTATTCCTAAAGGACCGATGTCTGTTTAAAGAGGAATATATTGAAAGTTGTGAAGAAAATCATTAGAAATACTATATAATACAATAGTACCGTATGATTCTAGTTAGGAGGATCTCAAAAGGTTACTACAACAAGCGTTTTTATTTATTATCATTATTACTAATAACTAGCTACAGCAGAAACTTCGCTAATATCTACATGAATAACAAGCGATAAAGAACATTCCCAACCATTCCCTAGCCCTTATACGTTAAAAGATACAATGTAATAATTAAACGACTTCAAACCTTCTTGTTCCTATGATGATAAAGGGTCATCGAGAAGTCCCTCCGCAGGTATTGTGTAGCCCAGATTTCACTAGGAAAACGAATTCGGGTGGCAACACTGACCGCTCGCAGAGCGTGTAGTTATATGTATTCATTTAACCGTCAAGACTACCTCACGCTCCAAAGTTCAAACCTCAGCAATGATGGGCGCATAACCTGCTATAAATCGGTTCCGAAAGTAGGAAGGAGTTTCAGCAATGTAGGAGTACCAAATTTCTCCTGTGCGGTGTACATCATCCGCTTGCGGAGGAACTTGTCAATGGCCTGTTATTATGCATTCTTTTCTCAGCAAACACTTAGTTAATCATGCTGAAATTAAGTTTGTTTATTCTGTAATACAATTTTATTATTTTAACATTAAATAAATATTTGAACTAATTACTTGAGTAAAAAGTTGTTTTCTTGAAATTTCAAAGTTTAAAGAAAGCAACACTTATGTAATGAAAATATTTAATTAAACATTGCCTCTTGTTGTACTCCCCTCGAATAGGTTATATGAATAAATGAGTTAAAAACTACGCCAATTCATTTTATCCGAAAGTTAGTTTATTGTGTAGAGAAATTGAGAGGGAAATTTCAACAGTTTTGTCTAGTTAATGTTTGTCCTGACCTATATAAAAATGAGTTCTATTACAAGTTCAAAATTGCATAAGTAATTTCTTTTATATTTTACATTTATAACGGAAAACACAGAAGTTTAATGTTAATATTTAAACGGCGTTTAAGGCTGAGGCATCACAGATGGTAATACGATTTTAATGAATGCATTTTTTGTACGAAGAGAGTTTTACACATTTTTAAACTTTACTCTTCTGTATTTTTTAAAAGTTCAATTGAAGAAATGTATATTTAAAATAAAAAGATCACGCATTACTTAGAAACTATAAAATGTAGAATATGGTTGGCATAGTACATTTCGGAGAATAAAAATAACCATTTTATCAACGTTTTCTTATATATTATTTTTTAGTATTTTAAACCCTACTTAAGTATAACCATTGGAAAATAAAACTTTCTTAAAATATTTTTTCTGTCATATACAGACCATATTATTAAACTACAGAAAAATAAAATATACACTCTATATTCCTTTTTAATAAATACAACAACCTTGTACAGGATAATTGAAGCTCTATGAAAATAAATTGAAATAATCTGCACATCTCTCGCTAAGTGCTTAAAAAAACTTTGCTGTTTTCTGCATTGTATTTCCTGCTCAGATTAAAGAACTGAAAAAGAACTTGTGTTACATTTAACTGGGGATTTTATACAAATCACTTGTGTTGGTTAGGATTTTAAAACGGAATCATGTGTGAATAATTACAAGTGACTCCTTACGTCGAGATTCTACTGGTCCATGCTTTTAGCTAACCGCATCGTTAGAGTTAATTTGTTTTATCTGTAGTTTTCCCATAAGATTCAGGTTTTGACTACGATTTTTAAATCGGAGTTAAATTAAGGGTGCCGAATTAGTTCTAAATTAGAGTAATAGAAAGAAAGTAATTACAAGATATTCATAAGTAGTAAACAATTTATTCAAGAACCTGGAGACATTCACATTTCTTTATTATAATCTCCTGTCATATTCATCACCCGCTGTCACACTTCTGGAAGACATAGCTAAGCCGTCTTTGTTTATGTTTGAGGACTGTAGTGTGACTTTTCCTGACTTCTGCGGCTAACTCCCTCACCATTCAACAACCACCCACTTCCAGCAGTGATTGAATCAAATCAAACTAATGCACCTCAAGGACATGACCTAAACGTGGCGCATATTCCAATCTATTACCTCCTTGTCGAAAGTCTGACACCCCATGAATCATCGACATGACAAAGTTTCATTGTCACAGGCTTCTCGCAAACTTGAGTGGCATTTCCTCATGTTCTAACACGTGCCACCTCAATTTTAATTCAAGCACACCGCTCAATTTTAGAAAATATCACTTAAGGACGGTCCAAATTTACACCAATACATGACAGCTTCGCGTTAATCCATCTAATGGCGCTGATTTTGTTGAACAGCTTTGCCATTCCTCTAAACTTGCTGAGAACAATAATGCTCTCATATGTTCATTAACAGCATGACTGCAGTGTATTTTCTTTCCAGCCCTCGTATTTCCATCGAAATACGAGGCTGCCTTTAAAAATAGTTTGGTAACGATGAAATTGCATAATCAATAACAACAGTAATAATAGCAATAATAATAATAATAATAATAATAATAATAATAATAATAATATAAAATAAAAAAACTGATTTATTGCTTAGGACTCTTCATTGCTTTGCTTTCAGAAGTAACAGAGCTTCTTACGAAGAATTTCACTCAGTCAGTTTAGCCAACGTTATAGTTTCTTCGTATTGGCAGCTTATGATCAATTATTCTTATTGAGGCTGTTTAACAAAAAGGTCTGTTGTTGAAGCTGTTTAGGCATAATGACTCTACTTTCCCAGGGTAAAACAAATACTATTGGTGTTTCGCACTGCTGTAAAGAATACACTTCTCCCATTATTTATCACAGTGTCGAGAAAAGCATCACGGCGAAAGCGAATGAACGGTGAAACACAAAATGCTGCTTTTTGTTTCGATCTGGGTTCGTTTAAACCCAGCATATCTCTTCCATTTCTCCCACTCATCCGGAACATTACCGCAAGTCCTTAGCGCGCCATCTTCATAATGGAGCCCTTTTTTCGTTCGTCAGCAATGTTAGGCAGTTTCTCTTGTGAACATTCTTCTAGTAGTGATTAATATCCTATTTAAGTATCTTTTCTGCTATTTTTTGCACGGTGTTACCTTTTTTGCGCTTTTTTCTCTAATTTCAACATGTATCATAAATGTCTTTAAACTCATTCATTTATTGTTGATTACTTTCCTTTACAATTATCGGCAGGATCGACGCGAATGTTTTCACGCAAATACCACCAGTTTCTTTAAGTTTTTGCCAATCTAAATTTGACTGTAAGGTTATCATATTATCTTCATTTTTTGGCTTGTACTCCAGTAAATCATGACAGTGAAAAGTAGTATTGAGATGAGGTATCGGGCTTGAAGCATGAAAATACAAGTGACTCAGAAGAGCTAATATGATGGGGTTGCAAGAACTAGAAATTTCAAGAATTTTAGCCATAGTAGCACCAATTTAAAGATACTCCTAATATTCCCAGTGCAAAGTAAGACCTAGGAAGTTATTAAGTAAGTGCCTTTATTTTGAATGATCTATTTCAAGAAAGATACAATTAGAAGGACAATCGTTGATCTGGAAACAAGAGTGTTGACAATATTTTGCTCTCATGTGTCACAAAAATTGTATTGTGTGTGAATGATGTAGAAAGTTGAACATAAGTTTGAAGTATCTGATATTGTTGCTATTATCATATCTTCTTAGATTTATTTTCATGAGTAATTTGAGCTCGAGGTTCACCAGACGCTTTCTTGGCACAGTGGAAGTGAAAATGCAAATATTGCCGAGTCCTCAGACCGAAATTCTTCCAGCTATGAATACACTTTGCGTCATTTTACCTAGGAATCGTATTTTCGGATTTCCAATTACATCATTATGCAAGAAGAAAGCTGACAGTGCGCCACTGATCTCTCCGGGCGGTCGTACCACGATTATGTCACTCTAGATATCTCGGTGTTTCCTTTTAATGTCCATTTGTGTCATACTACTTACATGGACTTTGCTGACAAACTGCGCATACTAAAGCAGGTTCTCTCTTTCACACTCGGCGATCACCAACAGTGAACCAGTATAGAGAGAGCCTGGATGCCAATCAAATAATCTAATAGATTAATGTTGCAACATGTTGCGCTTCGAACTAGCAGATTACGTTCATTAACCTTTTTATACACACACTCGCAGCCTATTCTCAAGGTATTAATTACCCGGTTACCGTACCACACTGAGTTATGCGCATGCGTTAGTACATTGAGAGTCAATCGAACAGTGAGCAGGCATCGTTGCAATGCTACAGCAGATTGCTCTAATAATTGGTTACTATACTTATGCCGAAAATGTATGCAAACGTAATTTCATCTAGCATAGCCCCCATATAATTTATTGCCACTTCTCCGGGGGCCCTTGAATTCTACTAGCAAACGCTCTCATTTCGAATTACTGCAGTTAAATATCGATAATAATTTAACAAAATTAAACTACTCTCGAAACATAAGATTGACAGTATATGTAAAACTTAAATAAATACCTAAATATCGAGATAAGTGCGGTGATATTATCTACCTTCTCGAATGCAGACAACACGATATGTACCTACCAACGAGTAATTCCAATAATTAATTTACCACACAATGGAGAGTCAAATTTTAATCTGAAGCTTCTGAAGAAAAGTTATTCAAAAAGAAACAATTCTCAGAATCACATAACTGTCAGCATAGGCGCTCTTTATGCCTAGGGTTAATTTATTAGGAATTGATCGTAAAATTAAAGTATCATTCTGGTGAATGTGAGCTGGTTAGATACAAAATATGATGTAAGACACGCATTAATCATAAGTTTAATTTAAATGACAAAAGAAATAACTGTCGGGATCGTCAGAACACAATATTGCAAAGCATGAACTACTTAAGCCATGATATATGGCGAAGACTGAGCTATATTTTTCCTTTCATTTCGTTGGCTATGTTACAGACCGAAAGCGCCAGGGCGAGGTGCTGGTGCGGTGTGACGGTGGCTTGCGCTTTGTAAAGGTTTCTGTTCCTGCGACCGGCATGGAAGAGTTCCAACTCCTTGGAGGGCAGGGGCTTTCCGTGCCGAGCTGTTCTATCTAGAAACAATGCTACGAACTTCTGCTATGTTCGTGACCTTATCCTTTCCTCCCGGAGGTGTACTAACTGCGGGCGTCGGCACAAAGGGGTATTCGTTGATTAAGGCTGAAGCAGCGAAATATTCTCCTCCACCCCCCAATCTAATGTGAAGTGCTCAAAATGGCTGCTTCCTTGAGCCTGGTTTTGTCATGGAATACCACGCTCCAGCTGTTTGTCGGATTCGTTGGCAGCCTTCTTAATCCTGGCACGCAGCAGTTATAGTTATAACATACCGTCCCCTCGCTAAGGTGAAGTATTCCGTTCAGTAGTTTCTCATAGGTTTAGTAGAACTTAGAGAAAAAAGAAATGCGATCCTGAAAAATGAAATAAGCTAAGAGTTTTAAAAAGAATAAGCGATAGATATTCTCGAAACATTCACAAAGAAAAGTTGTCGCTCACGTGGATTTAGCGCCCCGTATATCTGTGCTCTGTTTAGCTGCTTTTTATCCGAACGCATCCAATTGATGTGAGCAGTTAACCAGTATAGCGGTTTGGATCTGGTATCAAGGATGCTACCGTCTTGCTCCCCCAAGGAAAGGTGTCCCTCCCCCTAAGCAAAAAAAGGATCACATGGACAGAGGCTCTGCGTCTCTACACACTGAATTTTTCATTCATATCTCTAAATGACACAAGATTTCCGATGCATTTCCATATAAATTACCTCATATTTTCTCCTCCACACAACAGCCTACCCTCCCGCGCCGGGCCGGGCTGTTAGTCATTCCTAACAATGATTTATGGATTCCAACATATTGCCGAACTCTGTCCAGACAAGCGGCAGGGAGGGCGGGATGTAATTCTGGCCCGCGACGACGGAATATTGCTGAAGATTGGCCAGAGGAGGAGAGAACGAAGACGGGGAGAAGCCTTGCAAAGGGGGACATTCGGCGCACCAGGGAATGGGAATTAAGGATTAGTGGAATGTCTTTACACAGCATGGTCTTTGGCACAGTAACTGAGATTGTACTTCAACTTACTTTTAAATTAAGCAATTAGCTACCGTTGAACAGCTCCAAAGATAAGCACCAATTAAACCTATAGGTTACATTTTTTAATAGTGTTTAACGCCCGTTTATACTACTGAGGCATCACAGGCGGTGGACACTGATCATACATGAGATGAAATTATAAACTGGGAAAGGATTTTTTAAGGGAAGGAAACGTTCCAGACCTAAGTTTAGGGTACCTCCCCGACATATGCAATTTATGAGGACTGAGGGAAATCCGTAAAAAGCTCAGTGAAGGAGAACGGTCCTAGCAGGAATCGAGCCCCAGACCTTCCGCTCACGAGGTCGCGCCTTAACGACCTCGGCCATCCGTGGTGGTATGTATATAGATTACAAGATGGCGACCCAAGTACAGGTAAAATATTTTTACATTGATTTTGACTAATGTCAACTCTATTTTCAATTTATTCCGCTTTTTTATATCAACACTGATGAACGTCTTTTAGGTAAAGCGAGAATAGATATTTTTCATCAACTTTATTTTTATTACTTATACAGTAAAAATAACTTAAACGAAAAAGTTACATAACACTAACATTATTGTATTTGGTATGCAAAGCATGTGGATTATGCATGATGGTGCACCACCACATTTTGGCATGGTAACCATGGTACTGTTATAAAATTAAAATATTTTAAAACTCATACTTGTTCCTTTTATGAAAGATGATGATGAATCACCTCTCTTTGGTTTACACAAATTTTGGCGCCTCTGTAAAATCTACAAACTCTTACATCAGCATTTTGATGCAGCCGGTGTTTCCGTGAATGAAATAAAAGTGTTCCAGCACGGCAGAGTTAAAGAGTGTGGGGTTCCATAGATCTTCCGATCTCACCGCCTGTACTTTTCGTAATTTAAGAGTAGAGTGTGCACAAAATGAAATACACATCCTGAAGTTATAATATGTCACGAAATTGCCCTCATTCATAAACGTAAACTACAGTGAGTGATGGGCGGACATTTACAGAACGAACCACCGCCACGGGTGGCCGAGGTCGTTAATGCGCGGACTCGTGAGCGGGAGGTCTGGGGTTCGAATCCCGCCAGGACCGTCCTCCCTGACTGAGAAGTTTTCCAGGTTTTCCTCAGTCCTCATAAATGGAAAATGCCGGGGGAATACTCTAAACTTAGGCCTGGAACGTTTCCTTCCTCAAAAAAAAAATCCTTTCCCAATATATCATTTCATCTCGTGTATCATCAGTGTTCACCACCTGTGATGCCTCAGTAGTAAAACCGGGCGTTAAACACAATTAACCAAAAACAAAACAAAACAAAAGCAGAATTGCCTAAAATGTGTGGATAATGAAATGCGATAATTTCAGTATTTCCTTTTATAAAATGAGTAAGCATTAAATTTCCAGTGACTTATTATATAAATTGTTACGAAAACAATTTATGTTCAGTGCATTGTCGCTACTAAAGGAATACCAACTCGACAACTAGCGGCATACTCCAGTGTAGCGAATATACCTTACAAACTGCCGTCGATCCTATAAATCATTCTGCACTTGCTTGCCAATTGGGGAGCTTTTCCCATAGTTGTTCATCAATCTAAGCAGTTAATATCAGGCATATTCAGTCACCCCAGGCCTATTGGTAGCTTCATTTATAATTTATATCTGTTTATTCATCGTTCTGAAAAGTAACAAAAGATACAGAGCGTTAAAAACTCACAAATAATGAACATCCATAATGGAACGACATTAAGCTATCAACCCACGGGTGAACGTTGTTTGATAAGAGCTATTTGGACTGTTGCATTAAATGAGGATCTGGTCTTCACCATTTTCAAGCATGCACTGCCAATCCATTGTTGCTCATTCTGAAGAATTGTCCAATGCCACACTTGGCGCATGCCTCATAACCCCGCTCGTTGTTCCTTTCTATCAAACCGATGAAGATTATCGATCACCGTTATAGTTCTTCACCTTTTTTCACGTCGTCAGCGAAAATCATATCTTCCAAGAAACATTTCATCTCTTCTAACTTGATAGAAATCCTTTGTCCGTGTAGAACACTCAATCAGCAATGTTTTCATGGGATAAAGCATGGCTGTTGGCGATTAGCGGAACACATGCACGCTTCATCCATTTGGTCACTCCGACTTCAACAGTTTCCTTTCAGTCTTAGCAACCACTTAGGAGGAAATATCAGCTTCTCAATTCTTTAACGTTCTTAACCGTTTTTCTAACTGCACTATGCGTTCTTGTGTTCCTTTCGGGATAATTAACGCTTAAATAGTTCGCCGTTTTGCATTTGGTTCCTTCATACATATCAGTCACTAAAGAAGAATATATATAGCCTTCTTTTTCCTCCTAGGAAACGTCTGACGTCAAAAATTGTAATGGGATCGGAATATTTGTTCCAAATCTTTCGAAACGATTGGATCGCAATATTACGACAAAATATCGTTTTAAAAAGTAACAGAATTGATCAAAAAGTATTGTATATGTACTGGTGGAGTGGATATAGACGTCATCAGTTAAGGAGAATATTCAATGTATTCATACAAATGAAAAAAAAAAGTAGTTCTTGAACACGTCAATAAATAAATATGTACGCATTTTTCATGTTTTTATATTTCAAATACGGAATAATTAGGACATTTAAGATTGAATGCGCACAAAAAAATGTAGTAGACAGAATATGTTTATATATGTTTACTTTCTCTTTTTACTGTGGAACGAAGCAAAGTTACTTCAACAAAATTATCTGTTACTTATCACTGCAATGATATCACTGCATGTTACCATTCTTGGCGTTGTCTTTGCTTTTTGTTAGAGATAAAATGCGTTCAGTTTTACAAAAGAGAGAGAGAGAGAGAGAGAGAGAGAGAGAGATTAAGAATGGGTTAAAGAGCAGGACGCTATTTTCAATAGGCAATATAAAAATCATTTCTGCCAGTTTTATCTCTTTAGTCTAAAGATCGAATTTCTATGAAGACATGCGCGAAGGATTTCAAGTAAATAAAAACCTATTTAATCGAAAATTGCTCAAGCATAATTAATAATGTATTAAGCTGACGAAACGTTACCTAATTATGGGAATACAAAACCACAACTTGATTAAAGAAAACTGTTGTCAAATATTACATAGTGTTGTGTTAAATTAAAAAAGAAAAATAACATGTTTTTCGGACTTTTCATTGAGACATATAGAGGAACTGAAGACAATGTGTACATTAGCTCAATTAGACGCTAATAGAACGCGTTACCGTAGACCGACCATTAACCAATCAGGGACTAAAGGGCGGTACCCTCTCGCCACTCACGAACATAATTATAAGTGAGAAACAACAGGACAGATACGTCCAAAGCTTTTAACAACGAAACACTGCCCTCAAGAGCTAGAGGAACGTTCTTGAATGAATGTTGGAATCTTACAAAAGAAATGCAGAATATGTAAATTCTGTAGATTTTAAACACTTGTAAACCGGCCCTATACGGTCCCACTCATTATTTATGAATAAATACTTATGACCTATGACCTACGGGCAATGCCTGGAAGAAATTCATGACGTGATGAACAAGCTGTCGGTAGATAACAGCACTTAGATATTATATTTGCATATTGTGTTTTTTTTTTGTGCGATGATTGTTTTTGCACTAGCTTGGTAATATATGATAAGTTTTAAGTGGTATTATTTAGCACAAACCAAAGGGATAATATCTTATTTGGAAATTTATTAGTCCACAGCAAGATTAAGTGAGTGAACATTGGTGAGTACAACAGAGGTCTTTTAAATGTTTTAAATAAAATGTTAGTGCCTTTTATAAAACAATAACATCAGGATAAATACAGGAGACTTTCTAGAAATATCCGTGTGACTTCTGTTACAATGAAGAAAGAGGAAATGTTAATACGTTATATAGAATAGAAAAATATAACAACACATTATTACAGTATCTAGGTCATGGTCAAAGATTTTGTACTAAATGTATGTACTCGTGTCAATCAAAACTTGGTGATATGATTACCGGATGAGAAAGAATCTTAAATTAGTTTTTTTGGAAATAAATTATGTAATGAGATCTACATTTCCAAAATTGCAATATGAAAGATAACTGCAGTAAACTGTGAATTGCTATTAAAATAATGTAGCATTCCAACCAGTCGCAAGCTGAATATGATTAGAGGCGTCATACAAAAGGGATATACGTCAAGATGTATTTAAGTAAGCGTTTTCAGATTCAGTTTTTATTGTACTATAAGAAATACATTATCATCATTATCATTATTCTTGTTACGTATTATAACATTTCGAGTTAAGTGTTCTGTTAGCTGATGGTGATGATCTGTTTGATCGGCCAGCTCTATGCAATTTTTAGTAGTTGCAAGTGTAAGCTAAGCTAAGCGGAAATGTTTGGGCATCCCTGGCGTAAGTCTCAGAGTCCTGTGTCATATTTCGGTTGCTGTCCATTTCGCCGAGGATCCCGAAGAAGAGGGAGAAGAAAGCTTATCGTGCCGAGGGTTGGGGTGAAATTTGTAGCCTCCCCGACAGAGTATTAGTAGTACACCCCCACAAGTTCACTGCGAGACGCTTCATCTTCGTCCGCCGGCAATAAGTCACTGGCAGGCCTTCTTTTTTTTACTCCGGGGCAAAAAACACTGTGCCGCACTTTATTGGTTTAGATCTCCTCATGTGGAACTCTGAGGCCTTCGAGAAAATCATGTTATGGTCAGGAATGGATTTAGGAGACTTTGGCATGTCACGTAATCCTTTGCTCCGTAGTCACCCATTCGATTCCAGATGAAAGCAGTAATTGAAATAATAATAATAATAATAATAATAATAATAATAATAATAATAATAATAATAATAATAATAATAATAATAAATAAGAATTAATATTTAAAAATATATTTGTATTTTGTATCCGAATTAACGCTTAAATCAAAAATAAAACATTTTTTACTGAAACGCCAATCTTCTTTTAAATAACGAGTTATTCATTTTCATAATTATAAGATCTACATTAATAAAAAGTACTAGCGGCGGGGTTCACAGCCAAATTTAGTGCTTCAATCAGTTTATAGCAATAAAAGAGGCAGAGTCAAAAAGTAGCCTTAATATTTTTATATATACTTGAGATTGAAAATATTTTTTCGTTTTAAACAGTTTGCACCATGTTTAATGCAGGTGTTCCAACGTTTCACTAATGCCTGGATTCCACGAGAGAAAAAAAAAATCTTGTGACTGACTGCATAGCCGCACACGCACCGCGTCTTTCATGCGGAACTTCCTATCGCCTAGTATCTCTTTGGTCCATATGCACTTAGAATGAACATCTCCTGCATGAGCTGTGAGAGGTCTTGCATTATCACGTTGTAAAGAGCAAACCTCGACGTTTCACCAGATTGCAGGTTTCAAATGATGCTGAAGCAAACCACAACATGACTCACTGTAAACATTGCATCCTCTGGGCATCCAATGTCCCATGACTGGGCCTTCAGAGTCCCAGAAGAACATGAACATTAATTACTTTACCAGCTAAAACAGCTGTGTGGAACTTTTATGGTTTTGGGGATGATAAAAGCCGCCACTCTTTGCTGGCTTGCTTGGTCTTTGGCTGTAAGTAGTGGACCCAGCATTCATCACCAGTGACTATATGGCTAAGGAGACCATATCCTTCGCCTTCATTACGTCAGTGTATCACACGAAGTTCTTTCAGTTTAAGGGTGAGTTGTTTTGGTGTCTACCTAGCGGAGACTTTGTCGTGGATAATGTCGTGTACAGAGTCATGACTTATCTTCAATTCTACAGCCACCTCATCGATTGTTACCCGCCGATTGTCTCGTATCACTTGTTCTAAAGTGTCTGGTGTAATCGCAGTATGCGGTCGACCAGAGCGACCTGCATCACTCACAGTTGACACTCCATCGCTCATAGACCTGCTGAAGTGACATGCAGAAATTTTCATGTTGCCTCTTCATTCTTCACCCTCGCTGTCCAAAAACGGACGATTGCTCGTTGCTCCTCGCTCGTGCATGTTTCCAAAGGGGCTGCCATCTTGTTATGGTCTCTGACGTACATTTCCCTGGTCGCTTTTGTTTCCCCAGCAGAGTGTAGTAAAACATTACTACTTATTGCTAAATTTCGGTTATTTTTTGACTCACATTCACGTATTTAATATTGGAAAACATCATCATATGTACTTCATGGACTAAGCCTTAGACCCGTCTCTCAGTCTGCCAATTTTACTTCATCTTCTTGATTCATAAAAATAATTTATTTGGGTAGGCAATGCGATTTCGTACACGCTCATTCCATCTTTGTGTTTAGTTGCGATGATCTCTTAATCTTTCGTATTTGCCTATATTTTCATTTCTTTTATGATCTAAAAGACTTTGTCCTACTAACGGTCTTAGAAACATTATTTGTGCTTGCTTTTTATTTTGTTAATTGTCATAGTTCATATTTTTGAATTATAAGCATGAAAACGTTGTGTATGCTGTTTTTTTATAAAAATTTAAAATTATGTCCTCTCAAATTCTTTTGTGTTAGGTTCTTTTTTTATTGCACTAATTATTTTCATATATTTGTTTCATTTTGTTGTCTATGTAATTCGATTTTTCATATGAGAAATTGCATATCAGATACTATAAACCTTTATCTGTTTTCATGTTTTATCATTCATTATTAAATCTGTCCATATTGGATCTTCTCCTCCAAATCTGAAAACCATGACACTACACCACATTCGACCTCTAAAACATCTTAGATGCTCACAAATTTCTTCAACTCCTTCTCAGCTATTCTGGGGTATTTGAAAGTTGGGCAGTACCTGATCCGACGTCTCCATAAGTGAAATGAAGCCGGTGGAAAATATTTTGAGCACTTGTTAAATGTGAGTGCATTATTGAACTGAATATTTATTTTTCGTTAATTTCGTGATGTATCACTTCTCAGGTTGAAGTACGACTTAACCTCTACGTTAAATTTTTGGGTGTGATACAGTACAACTAGGCATTTACGCATATATGCAGTTTTTCTTGCTTAGCTGTGCAGAACGAACTACCATAGTTTTATCAACATTCTGTATAATGTGATATTTCTTCTCTCTTTCACTGCTTTCTGATTTACTCGTAGATATGTTTATGTATTCATTAATATTAACTTCCTGTACTTAATTAATAATATATGTCGGCTATTAATGAACCGCAGTGATCATTTCCAAGCAGATATCATTTCTAAAAAAGAAAAAGTCACGCAATTCTTGGTAAGTAATGCGAACCTCTAGAAAACTTTCGAATGTTCTGCGTTTCATAAGAGCGTAACGACGAAGAAACGAGATTTTCTATTCTTCAGCTGAAAACGCCGAACGTTCCCCTTAAGCGCTGCGGGCGTCTTCAAGAGCAAGAGAAGACTTTGATTAGCTATCCGACCACCCCCTTTAGGGGAAGGGGTGCTATCTATCGCCAAGTCTTTGCATATGTATATGTGTCTATGTTATAGCGACTTGGGAAATTTGCATTCCTTAACAAGGTGGTGTGCCAAATCTCCTTAGGATCGGGGTTTAGCCCATCAAGCAGAAACTTTGTTTGCTTTCGTCTTGAGAGACAACATTGGGATGACAGCTTGAGGAGCCTGCTCGCCTCTAAGCGCATGCAGCATCTCTTGTTAATGATTTGGAAGTGATTTTCTCGCATTCTGCATTGCAATCGCGATTGACATCAAGAGTTAATTATAGAAATGGCTCAAAAAGTAATTGTAGCTGATATTTGCAATTGGATACACAATAATCTGAAATTGTGTCAGCCATTATGTAGCTGGTTTACGCATAAGTTAATTGCCAAATGATTTTTCTGAGATTTGAAAGCAATAATAATGACATTAAAAGGGACTGAGTACTTGTTTTGTGTCTTGGAGTGAAAAACAAGTAAAATGAAACAATCAATATGCATATTAAGAAAAATTAAAAAAAAAAAATAAATATAATAAATAATTTGAAGAGAGTGTCAAAGCAATAAAGCAATATCGATTGTACAGTGAGGTTTGAGTTATGGGGCCGGCAGAATAGCTGCATACTGTCAAGGCCTGTAATGCATGTACGGCCTGCAGATTGTAGTTTGAGGGAGGCATGTGTTAACTCGGTGCTTTCACTGTGTTGTTCTTACTTAGTTATGCCATTATATAAATACAGTGTTGAATAACGGGTTTTTATGTAC
The DNA here is from genome assembly GCA_030762175.1 of Metallyticus violacea. NCBI lineage: Eukaryota > Metazoa > Arthropoda > Insecta > Mantodea > Metallyticidae > Metallyticus > Metallyticus violacea. Next base: position 29,263,141 of record CM060838.1, read on the forward strand.
AATATATACGGTGTGGCGATTAGAAGTGGACAAGCAAGAGGAATGTGCTGTGTAAACATTTTTTACCCTCCGCATTATGTTCACATACGTTAGTGCGAGTGTTGTCAGACACTCGCCCATAGTTAGAAGCCCAGTGAACTTCTCAAGTAAGATCTTGAGTCTGAGATGTCCTCATTCATGTGGCAGCATACACCCATACGTGTGCTGAAACAGTTCAAGCTCCCTCTCACTTCAACCCGCACTCGCCTTCTCCTGATCGCCAGGCTTTTTGTACTTCTATATAGCGGAGAAGTGGTAAGGCGATTCGCAAGTAAATATCCTAGCAACCGTGTGTCATGAAGAGAAACTCTTCGCCAATTATTAATGAGTTGTGAATCGCAGCATCTCTCAATGACAAGAAACATGTTCTGAACTGCCGTGTTCTTACAGAAGAAAATTAAGATGAAATACAATTACTTCCTACGTAGACGCAGGCAACGTATTGTCGCTGAGGAGCTTCACTTTCAATGTCGCTTATCAGCTTTAAATATATTATCAGTTTATGCTTTCAATAAACATATAAATACTAACATTGTGCGCGTGACTCTGTCTCCCTTTTTCGTTGCGGGGGCTGCATTAAGTTGCAGCGTTCAGGCGGCCCTTAATTCAAATAACCTCACCAGGCGTCCTAGTCATCCATTCGTCGATCACATTGGTGTGTGGTGTGCTGTCGCTGCATGCTATTTTTTTTTAAATCTACGTAACTTTACAGAGACTTTGCACGCCAAAGTCTTCCCCTATTAACAATTACCCGACAGTGAGGGAGAGTACTTCGAACGAGATTCTATCACAGTCCACACATACTGTCATTTGTGGGAAATCCTAAAGTCTATATACATTAAAGATGAGCTGAAAGTCGATACAAAACCAGAAATTCAAATATTTTCTGACGTAAGAATTTTCGTGTTAATGTTTCTCTATCAGAAGTCTTCAGGAATGCCTGAATACAGAACTTTGAACATCTGCTATAATGCAGACTCATTATAGCATAAAATTAGCTTTTAGAGAATATGACTTTATTAATAGAAACTGCATGAGTGTTTAACGTGGTGATCGATAAAGTGAAAATCGGCCAATCAGCCAGCTGCCGGTAACCTTGCGCCAGGCCGGCAGATGACTGACTGCAACGCAGTGTACAATTGGAGTGGGAGATAAAAAAAATAATAAGATAAGATGAGAAACGTAGAAAACTAAAGGAATAATAATTTTTAAAAAGGAGAAAAGGAAGAAATAAGAAGAAACAGGAGAGGAAATTGAAAGAAGGAAAAGGGAAGAAGTGAAAATTAACAAGTGCAGAAGGAGGAGGAGAAGTAAAATTGCAATCACAAGATGTTCCTATTGGCGCGAGGAATGAAAATACGAAAGGGGCAGGGGGAGAATAAACGGTGAAGCACACGGCACAGTTGAATGCTAAAGCAAGGAGATCGGTAAATCCCAAGAAACCACACACAGACCGCAAAGTAATTAGTGACGTCACCCGTCAGCCCTTGTCAAAATGGGGCGAGCCGCACACGCTCCTCCATCCCTAACCGTAACCCTTTTCACACCCCAGCCCTCTTTTAAAGCCAATCACACCCCTGCCCTGGCGGCACTTGGATGACCTCTAACATCCCTCAAGTAGAATCAGGTTTCACCCTTCAGGGTTTTTGTTACAGCAGCTTAATGTGTTACAGCTGTGAGAGAAATTGTGGTATCTTCGTTGTCGCTCAAATAAATAAAGAAAATCGCATTATTATCTAATGGTTTTTCGATAACACATTTTAATTGCCGAGAGAAAGTTCCAGGAAAGAAAACAGCAGAAAGCAACATTTTGATGAGGTG